>CM034148.1:307802303-309192871 GCA_019776745.2 Taxus chinensis | reverse complement strand
AAAATATGTATATAAGTATGTTCATTTCTTTAGAGAAACCAATAGAAAAGGTTGATTCTCACCTCAACCCACGCCTCTAAAATTATGTGATCGGTCCTCTCCCACAAACGGTTTTAATCCTTAGAACGGGATAGCTAAGCATACTTATCCTTTTACCTCACTATCCTGGGGTCTCCATTTCTCACAAAAACATCATGGTCGGCTTTCCCCCGTGTAACATGGTAACTCTTTTCCTCCCCAGCACTTGACTGAGTGGGACTTTATTACTCTCATCGAGTCCTCTAACTATCTATGACTAACTCAATGTCCTGGTGCGCCCAATTTGCACATTCACACTAAGTTGTATCACTTACATTGAGTTGTCTTCACCCAAATATTCTTCTTTTGTGGCTGCACAACCTTAGGGTCCTAATAGTGGTGCACAAAATTTTTATCTTGGTATTTCTCTCATAAGGGCTTATTATAGGTGTTGACTTTATATCCATCAAAGGAATGCTAACTGTTCCTCTCCTTGTTCTCAAACTTTATATACCCCTTATTTCAATGTGCTATTCACATTGTTTCTTATAATCACTATGGGCACCAATACACTGGAAATTTTTCCACCTCAGACAAGCTGCCAACACTTCAAAGTCCTCTAATGAATTTCACACCCTTGGTAGTGATACAACATCCCTAAAAAACCAATGGGCAGCCTTTTTGTTTGTTAGCCATATAACCAATGAAAGGATGGTTGTAATGGGGGCCTTGCGATTTTGATTCGCCGCATCCAGGGTGAGAAAATTAATTTTTGTGCCCATGTATATCATATATTACCTATGAGACCCCATCCCATCAAAACTGTATGTACTATCCCCTTATCATGTCAGGTTAGAGGCGTAGATTCTATAAAACTCCCTTGTGCACTCCTCCTAGCTTAGTACTAATCTCTCACCATTTTCCAACAGAGATGTTATTCTCTTGAGGCAACATCTTACACACATCTCTACCATCATCTATAATCTTCCTGTGGAACTCAGTGTTCCTTATTCCACTACACCTTCCTCGGATTGATCTCTTGACACCACCTTTCCCCCTTTACAAACGGTTTTATTCTTCCATGGGCGCTTGATAGATACCTCCCTGCTATCACAGGTACGTCCACTGTCCCACTTCCTCGCTGTAATCAGTGTCGATATATGGTTCGGGATAGCATCCCTTGACGTTGCACCTCATCTCAATTGTCACCCCAGTACAGGTTTTTTCTCTAATCATTAGGCATCATCCTTGTCAGACCTGTTGATCATCACCCTTTACCCTCCCATCCTAACTACCCTATTGTTCACTCTTCAACGTCATGTGTTCAAAACCGTTTGGGCATTCCTCATAATTTTGAATTTCCCACACTAATATCAGTGCACAATCATAACACTCTGCTTATAAGGGTTTCTAATATCCTATTATAGTAGGCTCTCTGAGGGAATCACTCCGTACCACCCCGCGATCCCCTCGACCTCTACTCCTCCTGCCAAATCTTGTACCCAACCCCTCCATCTATGCACCCGTTCATTAACGATGGACCAGCAACCTTAGATACTTTTGCAACATTGGCCTAAGCACACACCAATATCAATGGCATCATCAGTTGGTCATCTCTATAATCCTTGGTGTTGCTATACTGTACGACAGTATGAATTTTGCAATAACACGCACCATTCGTTCTAGCATTGTGTGTTGAATAATGGAAAATACTTATACCATATCTCTGTGACATATCATAGTCATCGTCATAATGCATACCAATCTTTGAGATAGTGATCCTTCTTATTTATTCTCTACCTCCAATCCATACACCATAATCTGTTTTTAAGTCTCATGAGCCAGTCATAGACAATTTCTCTAGTTTATTTCCCTGCAATAATTTGGGGCCTTCTAGGAATAGACTAACTCCTCATCACAATTCTTAATACCACCTCAACCACATGGAATCACCCACATGGCACGTGGATCTGTGAAAGTTCTTAATTATGCGAAATTGCCTCCTGAATGGTGTTATTAATCCTCTCGACGACCACTGAGGCATATGTAGAAGGCTGAAATTCAATACCCTAATTGGGATAGCGATTCTTAAAATGTGTGTCATACTCCCACACACCTCTTTGTCATTCCTTATTTCCTTCAAAATGCTTGATGTTTTTCTATTCAAATTCAGGTATGTGGAACTCTACCAAAGTCCATTACGTAGCACATGTAATCCACCACTGTCTAGTGTGGTTCATTACTATCCTGTACACCTATGCACACATCCTTACAACATGTTGTAAAATTACTTGCCTTCTACTCCAGGGAAGTGATACCCTTTGTGCAGGATAGTAACTCACACTTCTACACATGTTCCATCACCGCCCTTGTAATAGGTAAGTGGAACAACATCATATAAAAAACCTGTTGATCATGTTGGACCTTGTCCGCCATATCCAAGACCTTGATTCCCGCTGATTTTTCCTCCACGACCAAAACCCACTAGATCCACTCTACCAAATCGTCCAAAATCCATCTCTCTCACCATAGGTAAGGGTACTAATATTAGGTTTTTCCCTATGATCCCACGAGTGTGCTAAATTGTGTGTTGATAGTCTGTGATACCGAACCACTCCTGATGGTTTTCTCACAACCACTCCTAGAAACAATACTCAAACCTTTTGGATCCCACACCTTGCCCAAATGTTTTTTCCAAAACAAGATCATCCCCAAACATAGGGAAATGGCTATGTATCCAGAGATGTACCGAATGAAAAATTATACCTCCTAGGTGTCACTCGACTATAAATAGCGATAGTAACTAGATTATCAAAACTCATCTCAGGAACTAGAAAAATAAGCATAAGGGTCTGTTTATAATGTGGGTTAAGATGTGCATCTACGACTCTCCTCCTTTACTCATATGAAAGGATCTTTCCAAAAGTTGAGGAGGTTTCTCTTCCAAACTTGCCAAGATGGGGTAGCTCAGACTGCTCAGGTTCCACGTCCTCCACGTGAAGCTCAAACCCTTTCTACAATGTTTACCTCCATAAATGCATCACTCCTACATATTTGCATTATCTTACAAACTCTTTTTCCATAGCTTCATTATACTTGATCCACCTCTCCTCTCTCTCTCTTTGTTTCCACCGCAAGGTTCACTATCCTCTACCACATTAGATTTCACACCCTACGCCTAGAAGGAGTTTAGCCAACCATGGGAAAGGAGTCCAAACTCAAAGTAATGAAAAATATATTAATATTTATTGAAATAACATGTAGGAATAATCCTCTAGGCTCCCTCAAGAACTCAAACTTATCAATCTCTGGGAAAGAATAAGTAGAAATAACATATTCTTAGGTATAACTAGTTGACACTCTACTCCACCAATGATCAACAACACATGTCTAGGTTAGATTGGCATCATGTAATAACTCATATTAGTCATGGGTTAAAACATGAGGGTCTACAGTACCAAATTGACCTTGATGCATATGTTGATAGCCATTCATATAACTCTACTGGGAAACAATAGAAAAATGTCTCATATAACTCATGATACAGGTGATCTTGTACCCATTTACGTGCATAAAACTTAGGTCCATTGTTAAATCTCTGAGAAAAACTCATCCTCCATTGTTTTGATCCATTATTTGACATTATCCAATGTTAAGCACTCTATCATTGCACATTATCTCACAATAGCTTCAAAAGAGGTCCCAGCAACAGAACCAAGATGTAGTCATTATTTACCCTTAATACCTCTTTCTAACCCCAAATGCCTCAGCATATCAATCTGCATACGCAGAGCACTCACTTGAGGCACGTGTGCACATTGAGACCCTCCTTTATGTGAGCTTTCCAAGATATTTTTGTCATTAATGGAGGATTATTTTCATAAACAGAAGTACACGCATCTAAGTAAAAGGTAGAAGATATAACTAACAGTTCTACACATCAATGCATCACAAAAGGTAAATAAATATTGTATGAAGCATAAGAAACCCAATCTCATTCATGAAAAACTAAATAACATGAGGGTTTACACCCATAAACAATATGTACATAATAGATTCGTGTATATTGATTTAAAAGAGTTTCTAGTAGCCACACTACATTCAAAATGGGTCATTTGAGACCATATACATCAAATGACATAGTTCCAACCCATGTAAACTTATCTTATCAGAGATCTTAACCATGCTTTCCCAATTATAAACCATTTTATAGAATCTAGTACACATACATATGCTTAATGATATCCCTTATAACCCTCTAGCACCGAGAACTCTAAACCCTAGCATCATGAGCTCCAAACCCTTATCATTTCCTAACATTTTTTCATCACCTCGTTACCCTCCTTCTCTTAGCACTCCCATACATTATACTACCTTCACACTACCTTTTATCCTTTTCCTCCCTGTTTCTCTGTCCCAAGAACTTCTTTAAATAGGATTAGCATCCATCGTCATGAATTCTCTCATGAGCATATTGTGTGTCAAGTGTCGTTGTTGTCCTCCATTGGTGAATTTTTATTCTCTTTGCAAAACCTTCCACTAACTGTAATTATTCCATTAGGAATATTCCCTACGTGGAATATCCTTTTCTTAGCCTCTAAGGTTCTAAGCTAACACCTTATCCATGTATCACGCTGAGTCGGGTCCTCACATTTTTCCTCAAGTGACTCCATGATTCTAATTATGGCTATTTCCTTTAAACAAATGTTCGTCCTCCCATGTGCACCCTGGTTTTACTTAAACACTTCTTAAACCCTTTTCCCTGAGTGCACTTCTATTTACTGATCATGCACACACCCCTCATGGTACTTAGCCAATATTTAGGGTCTAACAATCAATGTTAACGAGGAGCAACAAACCAGGATTAATAGTATTCTGGAATGTAGTATAATAACCCTTCTATATACCTACCTTGGAATTCCACTTTGTGGGAAAAAATGGAATAAGAGGGATGGAAAATACTTATAGAGAGGTTTCATAAAAAACTTGCATCCTAGAAAGGTTCTTCACTTTCACAATATGGAAAATCTTAAGTTCTTCAAAGTTGTTTGTAGGGATTTGTTGTTTATGTTATGTCCATTTTCATCATCCCTATGAGAGTTAGATAATCTATTGAGAGTATTCAAATGAGGTTCTTATGGATAGGCTTAAAATATAAGACAAGAATCCCTTTTATAGCTTGGGAAAAGTTCACTTATCCAAAACCTAGGGGGTCTAGGTTTGAATAACCTTCAATTTATGAATCAAGCACTAATAGATAGGGTGGGATGTAGATTACACAGAGAAGAGGGATTATTTAAAAACATTATGAAAGAGAAATATTTTCAAAAATTTGGTGGAACTTTGGTTTTTTTATTTGAACATGAGCTACCTAAAGGATCATTCTTTTGGAACAATATCTATAAAACTAGGAAGTTGTTGGTTAAGGGGAGAAAATGGAACCTTGGAGATGGAACAAATATTAAATTCTGGGATGACCCATGGATCAGGTATAAAGCCCTAAAAATTGAAAAAATTTGGAGTCACCTAAGACAACTTTAATCCTAGAATTTGTAGATCTAGTTTACAACTATTGGAACAAGGAGAGAAGATGGGTTTAGATTATTCCACCCCTAACTATTTGGGACCTTAATAGCCATTTGATGATCTTAACCAGATTCTCAAGGATTTCCACTTACCCCATAGTATGATATGAGATGAATTGATATGGAGGAACATGGGATATGGAGAGTATAAGGTTAAATCCAGTTACCTGCTAAACTTTGAGCAAACTAAATCAAATAGATATTTGAATAATATATGGAATAAAAAATTTATACCCAAAATAATTTTTTTATTCTGGAAGGTTGTTAAGAAAATATTATTACTATGCATAGGCTAAGAAATAGAGATATGATCATTACTAATAGGTGTAGTTTGTGCAAAATACAAAAAGAGACAATTAATCATCTTTTTTTGGAATGCACCTTTTCATTTCAAGTATTATCTATTATACGTGGTTTTTTAGGATAAAAATGGTTCTTCCTGAGGATGTCTCTTTACTCCTAGAACAATGAAGTTTTAATTTACAACATGAAGATATCTTGAAATTGTCTCTACCACATACTATTTAGGGCATCTAGCTTGGGAGAAATAACCAAATATTCAGGAATCAATCTTCAAGCATAAAAAAGGTAATTGAAAAAGTAGGACATGATCTTAAAGACAATGATCAGATAATTAATGTTAAATCTTCCAAGTCTTTCTTGGTATTGGCAAGAATTATTCTTCACAGTATGAACCTCAACCCCAAAAGCTTCGATGTTAATAGGGATATACAAATAAAAAAGTTAAGTTGCCTAGACCTCTTGAAGGATGTTTTAAACTCAATTTTGATGGTTCAAATAAGCTAGGGGAGGGTTGTTCTGGGGGTTTGTACTTTTTCTTGATCACTATGAGAGATATTTAATATATTTTATGGGTCCCCTTGGCAATCATCCAATAATCATGCGGAGGCTAGAGCAATCCTCTGGGGCATAAAACAATGTATATATTTGAATATAAAATCCCTCATCAGTGAGGGTGACTCATTATGTGTTATAAATTACCTTAAAGAATAGAGTAACTATGGGTAGATACTAAAAAACATAATCATGGATGTCAATATGTTGCTCAAATCATTTGACAAATTTGAAATTTAGCATACTTATAGGTCAAGTAATAAACATGTAGACGGGCTTGCCAATCATGGTAACAATATGACTGATATGATGATGTGGCCATGGGAACTCATACCTTGGCAGAATATTTTAAATTTGGTGAATGATGATACAATCTTGGAGGTTTTGTAATGATGGCACATTAGTTTCCCATGCTTGATATCGTAAGAAGGTCCTTCATTTTTTTAAAGGATACATATTACACCTTTTTATTTAATCTATTGGCTTGGGATTAACAACTCCATTTTTGTTGTGTAAAAATATAGATAGGGTTTTTGGCTAAGGATGGGTGGAGATAAGGTAAGAATGGATCATTCATTTTTCCTTCACCTCAAAAATGAATCCACACTTTAGATATTACTTTTTAGAGGAGGGTTCTCAAAGTACATTCAACATTTAAATGGTAACAACCCTCAGCTCTCTGTGGAATTTAGTAAATCCTAGGTTGAGGGGATTTTTAATCTAAGGGTAGTTTAAATAAGGGTTATTGAAGATTCTATTGTTGATGTTACTGAGTTAACTATAGAGGATATTAAAAAATTTAAAGAAAAAACCAGGTGTAAACATTAATTAGCTACTTTTTGTCTTGGTGAACATATTGTGTCATATGATCATGGAATTTCTCACATCTGTCTACCTGAACATTGGGCAGATGTTTGTCTTGTGGTGATGAAGTATTTAATGTTGGAGGGAAAATTTAGGAAAATACTATCTTATCACCTTTCTATCATGAATTACCTGCAAAGGGATCAACCAATGAGCTTATCCTTTTTCCTTTTCAAGTCCCTAACTTCCTCCTTTTTTGAATTTATGAACAAGAAAACTAATATACCACTTCATCATGTTCAGAATAATTTAATTTTTTCAAAAATTAAAACCTATTATCCCTACCCAACTGGTGATCACCAATTATATTGAGTTTGATAATGAAACCCTAACAACTACCATGAAACATCTCAAGAAAGAGAGTGGGAAAGATAACTTGGAAGGGATTGCATATGTCCTTTACAAATTCACAAAAGGTGTCAATGAAAGGGGAGAGGGTTCTGGTAGTAGAAAGATAGAGGGATATGGTGGATTGGGAATCCAAGTTAATGAGAGCAGAGTTGACGGCTGCCATAATTCTCATTGTTAACAAGAATCTGGTTCAGGATGTAAGATATTATCACCAAAAAAATTATGTCCACAATAAGAGGATTGGTGACATGCATGTTGAGTTTATTATGCAAGACCAAAGCATATATATCTTGCAAGATCATGTCATCAAGATCAAGGGTAGGAAGCATAAGATGAGGCTTGTTCTAAAAAAATCTGACAATGAAGACACCTTGAGCACAAAGATCAAAGACAAAGATGATAAAAGGCCTAAAAGGGTGATCATAAAGGTTGAAGGATCAAAGGATAGTGGTGTGAGTGCCAAGACTCGTAGTAACACACCTACTACAAAGTATAAATAATGGTAGGATTATGGCTAACCTTTTCATCTTTTTCTATGTTTTACATGTTTCTTACTTCTACTAAGGATACTATTTTTTGTATCTCTATGTTTTTTAAAAAAAAAATAGTTTAATATCGTAGACTGTGTTTAGTTTGGGTCTATTTAGGGGTTTCCCTCCTATCAATTATATTTAAAATGGATCCCTTGGATCTCTTTCGGTTGGCTTGTATAACCAAGCTTCTCTTTTTGTAAAGGGTTTTTTAGTCCCTTCAAAACCAAATTTTATTTACCTTATCAGAAAAAATTGTTCAAATTAGAATTCAACACAACTAAAAATATTATTTAACTTTTTTTATATACTAACACATCTATTGATAGATACACATTTAAATCCTTTATCATATTATAAAATTACAAAACATAATCACACACATTATAAAAAATAACATTACTAAAGATAGTCACACATTTTATATAGAAAGGTGTTCTCAAATAAATTTAGGGACAAATTACATAATTATAATTGGGTTTTTGACTTACTGACATCACATAATTCTTCCACATCCTTCAATAGTTGAAACAAAGGCCACAACTCAATCTATCAAGTAGTTTTCTAATGATTTAGATTATATGCTAACTGTGTTAGCAATTATTTAATCCTCCACATCATTGAACTTATTTTTCTCTAAAGTTTTTATATGTATGCTAAATAAGCTAAGATAATTTAAAGGAAACTGTATGTAAAAAAAATTGTAGGGTACTACATCGTCAGAACAATGTAACATGTACCCCAATGATGATACAGGTCTCCTCGCAAGCTGTTCAGGATCCAGAAAAGCTCCCCAAGTGTGCGTTAACATCCTGCATGCCCACTTAGCCCCAACGTGCCTTTGTTTTTCCCTTTTCCATCTTTTCTTAGGCCTTTTGGATTTCAGTGACGAAACCACCTCCCTGAATAGGGCGGTGGTCTCATGACTGCCGCCCTGAATAATGTGGCGGTCTTGTAACCACCGCCCTGCTTAGGGTGGTGGTCCTTTACACGTTTTTCAAAAAATTCTTTTAACACGACTCACGTAAATTTCAACGATTCACTACCTTTTTTTCACCGCCATAAGCGCATTAATGATTCTAGTTCCCTAGAATAGTGTTTTGCCATTGTTAAGTTAAGAGTTCTATTTGGTTTTTACCTTGGGTAAATCAAAGACATAAATAGATGGCGTGCTCAACGCAAATGACCCTCAAATTTGCCTTGAATTATAATTTGCATAGATATTCTTTCATTTTGCTAGAATCCTTAGTTTCTTTCATTGCCATGCGTAGTTAGCGTTTTTTTTTTGCTTGTTAGTAAAGCCACAGATCCATCTTGGAAAATTGCCTGTTGATATTTCATCCAATCCCTGGAGTAGAATAGTTCATTTCAATAGGAACCATTAAAAAGTTGCAGGTTTTGTTCTTCAAAAAGGATAGTTTCAGGTTCTGGACAATCATATTCCAGACTCGCCAATAAATACTGCTAGGAATGACATTAATCCAAGCTCTGTACTTTGCGCATCTCTCTCCTACGAAGATTGATTCAGTCTACCCTAGCGGACTTTGTCCCAATTATCTACTTCTGTTGATGCTAGCATTACACGCTTGTCTAGATCCAAGTGAAAACCGAAGGAACGAGGAGATCACAATTAGGGGGACATAGCTGCACCCCATCGAATTTCACCCACTTTCTTTGGAACCACGTTCAGCTTTCAAAAGTTAAATTAGAGCATACAAAATAGAGTAGCCAATCACTTTATTTCAATCAATTTTTTAATTCGAATATTTGCCCCCAGGGAAGATGTGGGGATTGATAGTTCTAAGAACTATGATCATTTTCCACTTTGAGGTTAGGATTCGAGGTCTTCCAAATAGATTAGATTAGGTTATTCATTGCTTAGAATAGATTTACAGTAGCCATAGACAAAAGAGCTATAATCGGTTATCTTGTTTGTTTTAATTCGTTATTATGAATTGTCAAATTTCTAGATATATTAAAATAGTTTCTCTTTCAAATTCATTTAAAATTCATTAGAAAATAACAAAAATATAGGAGTTATACATGTTATAGACATACTTCACATAGTTAATTTTATTTTACTACATTCAGTTTGCATTATTGATTTTGTATGACAATCACGGGACCTAGAGAGCCCAGGGAATACGTATTCGAGCCAATCATGCCCCAACCCAATCTCGTCATAGCCATAACTGATATAGATCATAATCTCAGGATCCAAGTCTTCCAAACAACGGTAAACTTACAACAAATTAGTTTCCAACTGCATGGTTAAACATAGAAGATGACCAAGCACACACATTTTGTTCAAATCAACCAAACTACAGATTACCCTAGGTTCATACCCGCATGACTGTAGAAGGGTTTGAAAGAGATTAGAACTTTGGTTGTGCTCCTTTGGTCCCACAGCCAGATGTAGGAGACACTCTCATAGATATAGATACTAGTTTGAGAATTTAGGTTGCACAAACGCCTGTAAGATATTATGAGAAAATCACACAGTTATTGATTCTGAATATAGAAGCTGAGAAAGCTTACGATTACTGGATACTAGGGATTAGGGACTAATTCCACGCATGACCATAATAGGACCAAAAAAAATATGAATCCACAGGTGTGACCCACAAATCCCACAGCCCAACGAGCCCATAGGTGAATCAGACATAGATGTTGGCCTACGTACACTAGTATTCAGATGTACTCCACTTCCACCTATCATCATTGAATAGTTATCCTTATTAGACATAGTAGCTAACAAAGCTAAGGAGTTCTGGACTAGGCTAGAGAATCACCCATAGAATCAATTATATTTATCATCTGTCCTATGACCTTATCTAGGGATATACACGAAACTATCCTAGGGAATTTTCCACGTATTCCACAACCTATAGACTGAATCATGCCAAAGCTTGATATTGATTGGAGCCTTCGAGTAGTAATCCTTGCTGATCGATCTATCAGACTAGTTAAGGTTACGAGGGCCTTCTTTGCCTTAGATTCACAATTTCTAGTAGTGCACGTCGAAGACATCATATTACCTAACTAGTTTGTCTGCATCCAACGCATATCCCATCTTCACCGGCTATCTCGGCATGGCCTTGGGAGGTTGGGTGCGAGGAAGAGTTACTTGTAGATTCCCAAGCTTGCTTGTCACTTTTCTGTCGTACAAAGCTTTGGCGGAACCAAATTAGGATACCACAAGCCTACTCCACTCAAGTGACTTCATAGTTTTGGATGCAACTTGCTTTGTAGTTTATCTAGACTTAGATCCGTAGATGGCCACATAGTAGACAAAATCTGGGTTTTAGGCTTTTAACTCTTTTGGAATTTTTAACATCTGATTTATTTGTTTTTGACTCAAGATTTTAAGATTTGAATTATTTGTCTATGACCTTTTACGTTTGTTTATCAAGAGGACCCCCTACACTTTTCCCCGTGCTACTAGTAAGAAGCGTGGGTTTATCACCGTGGGCAAGGCATAGGCAAGTAAGGGAATTTCCATCCTTTACCAACCCTACGTCACTAGGAAGAGATGCAAGCTCATCACCGAAGGTTGCTGGGGCAAGGAAATGTGTAAATTTAAAATTTTCTGTTTGATTCTATATTTGAGAAAAATGTCAGTGTATTCTTATTTCCAAAGAGATATATATACGGGATAGATGTGACAGTATGAAGCTTCTAGACCAGACCATAGGCAAGACACCTATCCTAAGAAGAAACCAAAAGTGAGAATAAACTCGCAGATCTTGGCATGGTTACCGTTAAGACCTTGTCATATCTAGCTTTATTTGATGAAATGATTCCGAGATAGTTTGATGATATCGTGGAGATGGAGAAGTATGATTAGAGTGTTTATGCCAACAACATCATGATTTTGTAATGAATTGCTTTGAGAATAAATTCATTGATCACATTTATTTGTACAAAACAAGTGGACAAAATGATCCTAACTTATATGAAGATGCAATGTAGATATAATTATAAATAGTGCTAATTGCTTACACGTAGAATCATTTGAGGTGTAGGGAATTGATTGTTTCACCAAATTCCTCACCTTCCAGCGTACATAAGAGGTATGCACCATTTCCATAGTCCTTCATGACTCGGTATGGGCCCAACCATCTGGGCCGGAACTTCCTTCCTTTTCCGGTCTTTTTGTCAATCCGGTTGTCTAGCCTTAGAACTAGATCACCTTCATATATGTCGCATTTATAGAATTTCTTGTTATACTGCCGGCACATCCGGTCAGCATAGACTCTATGCCACTATTCAGCATCTATCCTAGCTTCATCTAAGCTTTCTAGTTGGGAAAGACGTGCTTCTCTATAAGCATCTTCATTCAGGATCCCTTGTAATGAAATGCGGAGACTGGGTATTTCAACCTCAAGCGGGAGAACTGCTTCTGCCCCGAATACTAGCAAGAAAGGAGTCACTCTTGTTGGTGTTCTTATTGAGGTTCGGTGGGCCCATAAGGCTAGATATAACTTCAAGTGCCAATCTTGTTTGTTTTCTTTCACCGTTTTAAGGAGAATGGCTTTTAATGTTTTGTTTGTTGCCTTAGCCTGTCCATTGGCTTGAGGTTAATATAATGAAGCTGTATGATGACTTATTTTAAATTTATTGCACAATTCATGAACTTCGTCATTCTTAAAAGAAGTTCCATTATCTGAGATAATGATTTGCAGGATACCATACCTGTAAATAATTTGGTTCAAGATGAACTTGGTGATTACAGAACCCGGTAAAGTAGTAAGAGGCATAGCTTTTACCCACTTGGTAAAATATTCAGTGGCCGTGATTATAAAATTATGGCCATCTGTAGATGAGGGAGAGAATTTCCCTATTAAATATATGCCCCATGTAGAAAAGGGCCAAGGAGTAGCGATTGGTTTTAGAGCTTGTGCTGGCATGTCAATCTCATGGGAGAATTCTTGACACTTATGAAATCTGCATATAAACTGTACTGCGTCGTGTTCTAGAGTAGGCTATAAATCGCCCATTCGATGTATTTTACAAGTGGTGGCATGGCCACCGAAGTGGCCTCCACACATCCCACTGTGAGATTCATGGAGAATCTTTTTGGATTCTTCTATGTTGACACATCTTAAAAGCATTCCATCGAATGTTTTTCGATAGAGCACTTGCTCTATAATGATGTATTTTGCTATGATAATGTGTAACTGCCTTCTTTGTTGTGGAGTAGCACTTTCTGGATATGTGTGGTCCATGATATAATTAATGATATCAGTGTACCAAGGACACTCAGAGATAGGAGGTTTGGTTTCAATGTAGTATACGCACTCATCTGGAAATTCCAGATCTACTAGATTGCCTCCATCTAATGGGTTATCAGCTAACCAATCCGCGATGATTTTTCCTTTAACTAACTTATGATTTACAAATGTTAATTGTAACTCACCCATTAAGGTTATAAAACATCCAGCCTTTTTAGACAAGGAACCTTGTGTGAGGAAAGTTCGTAAATGATCCATTTTTACCATGACATTTATTTCTTGATTTAGCATGTAATGTCTTAAGCGTTTTGTTGTAAAGACTATGGTGAGGCATTCTTGTTCTACTTGTGTGTAGTGTGTTTCATAGTCAAGAAATGTTTGACTAATGAAATAAATCACACGTTCTCTCTTGTTATCATCTTCTTGAGCTAGCATACAGGCTAGCGAGACATTGGTAGCTCATGAACATAAAATTAACGAGCGATCTGGCTTAGGTGGCATTAGCGTAGGTGGTGATAACAAGAAATACTTAACTGTGCTGAAATATTCATTGCAGTCTTCGGTCCAAGCAATGCTATAGTCTTTCTTGAGTAGATTGTTGATTGGATGAATGGCGAAACTTAAGTCTGGGATGAATCTCTGAATTACACCAAGATTTCTGAGAAATGACCTAATTCTAGATTCATCCGAAGGTGGGACCATTTCAAGGACAGCCTGAATTTTTGTTAGGTCAACATCGATCCCGCGTGATGATATAATGTAACCTAGGAGCTTTCCTCCTGTTACACTAAAGATGTATTTTTCTAGATTTAGTGTGACTCCATATTCTATCAGACGTGAAAGAATGATGCGAAGTACTTCCGGATGGTCACAACGCTTCTTGGCCTTAGCCAACAAGTCATCTACATAGGATTCCACAATTTTATGAATAAGATCATGAAATATATATGTCATAGCCTGCTGGTATGTAGCACCAGCATTCTTGAGACCGAATGGCATAACAACATAGCAATAGGTACCCCAAGGAGTTATGAATGTGGTTTTAGCTTGATCTTGTTCATATATTTTGATTTGATTGTATCCCGAGAATCTACCCATGAGAGACAAAATTTCAAATCTTAAAATCTTGAGTAAAAAAAAAATGAATAAGATGTTCAAAATTCAAAAAGAGTTAAAAGCCTAATAACCCAAATTTTGTCTACTATGTGGCCATCTATGGATCTAAGTCTAGATAAACTACAAAGCAAGTTGCATCCAAAACTATGAAGTCACTCAAGTGGAGTAGGCTTATGGTATCCTAATTTGGTTCCACCAAAGCTTTGTCTATCTTTCATCAATATTATTTCAACACATTTCATAACTTGCACCCTTCCCAACTCTCGGTGATGAGCCCTTGCATCTTACTAGTTACGTGGAGTTAGGAGTATGGGCAAGTTTGTCTATTCATCATACCGTCTTATCTTCACCACTTTGCCAAAACAAATATGGGGCATCCAAAATTACTTACAGAAACTAAATTCAAATAGTCACATTGTGTCTACATTATCATATATCAGCATCATAAAATACAAAAAGAAAGTAAAACATTTGTATCATTTTTCCTCCATTTGCATACATTCTAAAGAGCATACAAGCATAACATCATAATTTACATGAGGAAATTGGAAAGGAAACAAAGCCATGAATGCCAAAAGACTGATCCAAAAGAATATATATATATATATAAGTTTCTATACAATGTCATCATGCACCAAGCATGGTCAAAACGATCAAAGAGCCCTGTATATACAAAATAATATATCACACAAAATCTAGGAGAGCCAAGTGGCTTCTCAACCCCTATGGGACCCCTTTGAAGGTGCACACCCACGCTTAGGACTGCGGCTATGCCGGTGCTCTAAGTGCACGGAGGGCTCAGGATCCCGAGGGGCAGCCGCAATCTCACCATGAGAATGACTCCTCATCAGGCGCTTGGCTGTCCTATACCCCGCTAGCTCCGTGCAGAGAGTCGATACCATCTTGGCCATGTGCTAGACTGGGAAAAAGATGTTAGTGTGTCTACCAGCTCCTGAAGGCTCCCCAACGTCCACAGACAGCTCTACATGGGGATCATCAGGGTATCAGTACATACCCTACGAATCAGGGCTCGTCACTCATCAGCGGTCTCTACAAAAAAAGGAGAAAACAAAATTAGAAAAAAACAAGAAATAAAACACAAAAGAAAACAAAAGGAGAGATAGCAACTAAGGACATCCTAACTAAAAATAAACATTGAAGAGAAGGGTGGTAACTTACTCGGATCACCAGGCCTCCAGGATGGATCTCTAGGGTCAGCACCTGCCACGGATGCTGCTACTGACTGAGGTACTGCTCCTATGACTGGAGCAACATAGCGCCCCATAACGGACTCATCCTCCCTGCCATGGCCCTGGGAGAGTGGCTCCTTTGAAACCAAAGTCAACCTCTCTACACTCTACTCGGCCCTCTCTTCCTGCATGATATCCTAAGTATCATGCCACTTACGATCGGTCTCCTCCTATGTCTCTCCCCTTGTAAACTCCTCGGACTCGGAGTCTATGTCAATGGGGTCATCGCTGCTATGGGCAGGACCCACGGTAATCTGAAGCAAGGGTGTTTGAGCCACACCGGCTCTCCCTCGAGCACGTACTACCCTCCTAGCCACAATAGGGACACCAAGAGTAACAACTGTCCAACCCTGGCCTCTAGAACCCCCTCTAGCCTCTCGAACTGACCTGTATACTGGCACTACCATGGGAAGCATGCCCTTGTAGGGTAGGCCAAATTCCTAAGGGACTCGGCCAAAGGGGTGTATCTCTACTCGCCCCACTCTGTCAATAAGTTGCCCTGTGGTGGAGCAAGAGATCAAAGTGAGAGCCTCCTCACCCCATATGCCTGCCATGGTTTGATATGGTGTGGCCTCCATGTCATCAGTAGTCAGAGAAGCAACCAACTGATGAGGTGCTTGGAGCACCGACATATCTTTCCATCTAGTTGCCCTCACAGCTCCGGGATCTGTCACCTTTACACCTCTACCATAAGGAATGAAGTGCTCATAAACCCAACTCATGACTAGGGTCGGGTGGCTCAAGGACTACCCCTGTAAACGGACTACCCTATATAAATCATGGCAGGTAGTCCTAAGAATATCTTCTCCCCAGGCATATATCCAGCCATGTCCCTCTATCTGTGTAATGATGGGGGACCAACAGTATAACAGCATGTCTCCTCCCTTATCCCCGATCAGTCTCAAGGCAAGGATCCCCATAATGGCCTAGAGAAGCAAGGGGATGGGAAAACTAGGAATGGATCGAACTCTAACCCCCTTCTTTGACCCCATGGAGATGACTGCATCTCCCATATAGGAAGCCCACTATGCTGTCTGGGCCCACGAACCTGCTGTCTCAAGGGTCAGACGTCTCCCAATGATTGGGACCCCCAGAATGTGATAAAAATCCTCTAAAGTGATGGTCCACTCACCTCGGACCCCTGGTAATCAGAAAGTGTTCCGATTAGCATCCCAATAGGAGAATAGGTCACAAAGAATGTGACTAGATGGTGCAACATGTGGAACGTGTGAGATACGTAGTATCCTAGCCCTCTGAAGAGTGTCCTCCTCATCCTATGAAAGGGCATCTAGTAATCCTGGGAACCAGTCACACTCCCTCTCTCGACTCCATTAGATATACTCCTCTCTCGCCTACATACACCCAAAAACACATAAAATAAAGCAAGTTAGCATCCGAGTGATATTAGAAAAATCATAAAAGCACATAGAAATGCTAAAAGTGTAAAAACAATCTCAAACAGATGTTCTTTTTGCATTCTGTGTAAAACCGCCCCCTGAGCAGGGAGGCGGTTTTGTAACGACTGCCTTAAGAGTAGTGGTCATGTAACCTCCACCTTGAATAAGGCGGTGGTCATGTAACCACAGCCCTGGGCAGGGCGGCGGTCATGTGCCGAAAACCCACGCAGGTTTTATAATTTAAAAAGCCTAAAAACACAAAAAAGGACCGTTTTAGCTAAAAACAAATCCTACCCAGTAGGTGCCCCCCTAGATGGACCTTTTTAACCTAACATTTTCAAAAATTACCCCCCCATGACAAAATTTTTAGCATTTTAAAATTAAGGGGGTAAAAAGGATAAATTGAAGAAAACTAACTTGTGATCTCGCGGGTCGATGTTCCACTCACGGAGGCATGATCACTATCCTGTCACGAATGTTTTGGCTCTACTCATGTAGGAAACTGTCACCGTGGGTCCCAGAGCTCAGAATCAATCAAATCAACTCGTGCAAATGAATAGGAAAATGGGCCCACTTTCATATATATAGCATCCTGACTTGTTTTTAAAATGTTTTTTTTCACAGGTTTAGAGCACTGATGGAGGTAAGTTCTTACCCCCACACAAATGGTACGTCCTCATTTCCCATTATTTTAGCATTTATTTTTTGATCTATCTTGTCTATCTACACTTGAGTTCTCTTTCATTTTGCAGGGAGTGGGAATTTTGGATGGCGTCATTTCGACACACGGGCGTATCAGGTATAACTTTCAACTTCACATTTTAGGACCACCATACTATGACCCACCATTTTATGCCTCTTCATGGCTAAAATGCTTCTTCGAGGGGGCAATATGTATGTACCCAAAATTGTAGGCTACTGCATCGTCAGAACAATGTAACACGTACCCCAACGATGATACATGTCTCCTCGCAAGGTGTTCAGGATCCAAAAAAGCTCCCCAAGTGTGCGTTAACATCCCACATGCCCCGCTTAGCCACCACATGCTTTGTTTTTCCCTTTTCCCCTCTTTTCTTGGCCTTTTTATCTTCAGTGATGAAACCGCCGCCCTACCTGGGCGGCGGTCTCGTGACTGCCGCCCTGAACAGGGTGGCGGTCCTATAACCACCGCCCTGCTCAAGGCGGCGGTCCTTTACGCGTTTTTCAAAAATCTCTTTTAACACGACTCACGTAAATTTCAATGATTCACCAGCTTTTTTTCACCGCCATAAGCTTGCATTAATGATTCTAGTTCCCTGGAATAGTGTTTTGCCATTGTTTATAGTTTAAGAGTTCTATTTGGTTTTCACCTTGGGTAAATCCAAATGCTATAAATAGATGGCTTGTGCTCAAGCAAATGGCCCCTCAAATTTGCCTCTGAATTTCTCATTGCAATATATTAGTCTTTCATTTTGCTTAGAATCCTTAGTTTCTTTCATTACATGCTTAGTTAGCGTTGTTTTGCTGTTAGTAAGCCACATATCCATCTTGTGCAAATGTTGTTGATATTTCATCTAATCCATTGGAGTAGAATAGTTTTTTTTCAATAGGAAGCCATTAAAGTTGCAGGTTTTATTCTTCAAACAAGATAGTTTCAGGTTCTGGATTTTTCATGTTGCATGACTCGCAATAAATCCCGCTAAGAATTGCATAAGCCGAGCTCTATACTATTGCGCTATCTCTCTCCAACTCGTATTGTATTCAGTTTGTACCCTAAGCTACCTTTGTCCCAATATCTACTTCTGTTGATGCTAGCATTACACGCTTTTCTGGATCCACGTGAACACGAAGGAATGAGGAGATCACACTGAGGGGACATAGCCACACACACCATCGGATTCTCCACTTTTCTGTGGAATCCAGGTTCTAGCTTTCAAAGTTCTAATTAGAAGAATATCAAATAGTGTAGCCAATTACTTTATTTCAGTCAATTTTTACTTTTGATATTGCCAGGGAAGCTTTGGGGATTGATAGTTTCTAAGAAACTATGATTCATTTCTCACTTCTGAGGTAGGATCAAGAGTCTTGCAAATAGATTAGATCAGTTATTTCATTGCTTAGAATAGATTTACAGTCGCACAGACAAATAGCTATACTCAGTTATCTTGTTTGTTTTAATTTGTTATTCTGAATTGTCAAATTTCTAGATATATTAAAATAGCTGCTCTTTCAAATTCATTTAAAATTCATTAGAAAATAACAAAAATATAGGAGTTATACATGTTATAGAAATACTTTGCATAGTTAATTTTATTTTACTACATTCAGTTTGCATTATTTCTTTTGTATGACAATCACGGGACCTAGAGAGCCTAGGGAATATGCATTCAATCCAATCGTGCCCCAACCCAATCTCATCACAGCCATAACTGATATAGATCAAAATCTTAGGATCCAAGTCTTCCAAACAATGGTAAACTTACAACAAATCAGTTTCCAACTACACGGGTTAAACATAGAAGACAACCAAGCACACACATTTTGGTCAAACAAACCAAACTACAGATTACCCTAGGTTCATACCCACATGACTATAGAAGGGTTTGAAAGAGATTAGACCTTTGGTTGTGATCCTTTGGTCCCATAGCCAAACACAGGAGACACTCTCACAAATATAGATACCAGTTTGAGAATTCAGGTTGCACAAACGCCTATAAGATATTCTGAGAAAATCACACAGTTATTGATTCTGAATATAGAAGCTGAGAAAGCTTACGATTACTAGATACTAGGGATTAGGGACTGATTCCATGTATGACCATAGCAGAACCACAACAAATACGAATCCATGAGTGTGACCCACAAATCCCATAGCCCAATAAGCCCATAAGTGAATCAGACATAGATGTTGGCCTACATACACTAGTATTCAGATCTACTCCACTTCCACCTATCATCATCGAACAGTTATCCTTATTAGACATAGCAGCTAACAAAGCTAAGGAGTTCTAGACTAGGCCAGAGAATCACCCATAGAATCAATTATATTTATCATCCATCCTATGACCTTATTTGGGGATATACACGAAACTATCCCAGAGCATTTTCCACGTATTCCACAACCTATAGACCGAATCACACTAAAGCTTGATATTGATTGGATCCTTCGAGCAGTCAACCTTGTTGATCGATCTATCACACCAGTTCAAGTTAGGAGGGCCTTCTTTTCCTTAGATTTGTAATTTCCACTAGTGCGCGTTGAAGACATCATATTGCCTAACTAGTTTGTCTGCATCCCACGCATATCCCATCTCCACCGGCTGTCTCGGCACGACCTCGGGAGGTCAGGTGCGAGGAAGAGTTACTTGTAGATTCCCAATCTCTCTTGTCACTTTTCCATCATACAAAAACTAACACCAAGTAGTTTCAAATGAACTAATCTAATCTGACATAAACATCATGATAATGTTATGCAAGATAAAAATCCTAAACTAATGCATCTAAATGGAGCTTTGAAAACATCAAGCTAATTCTTGTTAGGTTATATATGCCTTTTAAATTGTAATTTTCTCCTAAATATCACAAAGAGATAAAAGGATGGCTATCTCTCACAAGGGGAAACGATCTCTCCAATATGGCTAATTGGCCATGTATGGATCTTACAATAATACTCTATGAAAATAATGGATGAATGGAGGAAAGTTTAACAAGCTTCTTCAATGGTGGAGAATGATCTTATCATACGTTCAACATAAAGGTATGGTGTGTAAAGGTGTGAAGAGCAGGGTTAGGTCCTTGATATAGCTTTCCAATTTGGGAGAAGCTAGAAATATAGTGAATGCGTGATAAAAGATAAATTATAATTAGAAGAGATAAGAATGATTAGATAGATTTCATTAGATTTAGCATCTTGTGGGAGTTGGAGATGATTTAATTAATCAACTAGAATTAATTAATAGGCCAAGATAAGATTTGAAAGCCATTTGGAATTGATTTAGAGGAAAATAGGTAGGATTGACATTATTTGAAAGGGGGATTTAACCAATAAGAGGGTTTATTGATTAAATACAATGTTATATAGGCTTAATTAACTAATGATTAGTTTATTAATTTAGAAGAGGATTATAACTAATGAATTATTATTAATTGACATCCGAAATGGGGGAAGGGCTAGTTAATTAACAAAGTGTCATTAATTGACCGAAATGGAGTGAAACATTGGTTAATTAGTGGTAAATCACTAATTATAATGGAAATTCCAGGAAAGAGGGTAATTATTATAGTTTTAGTATTAAAAATATGTAAGTGGATTTTAGGTGTCTACATTTTCCCTTCTTTGGGGTGGCGTAATGAAATTGATGCCACTTCAAAGATAGTAGACAATTATAGGTAAGTAGATTTTTGAAGGGGTGGAAGAAAAATTAGTAGAATGAAGGATGCCCCCTTGATTGTCAATGGGGTGATGAAAGAGTTTGATTGACATTAAAAAAGAATAAGGAAATAAGAAGAATCAACACAATCCTAGGCAATGAGTGTGTAATGTGAGTGATTAGGAAAGAAAAGAATGTGTTTTAATGGATAGAAGAAACAAGGGAGGGAAAGGGGGGATAAATTTAATCCCTATTATCCTAGGTGATATTGAATAAAATTTGTGATATAAGAAAATGGTGATGAAGAACCTAGAGATTAAGAAAAGAGAGATAGCTTTCAACCTAGCCAGCTCAAGAGCCACCTATTTTCATCATTTCTCAATGTAATCAACAAACCCACTAGTTCAGCAGAAACTTTATTTAATGTGAAGACTGACACAATGCAACATACAGAAAGTAATGCAATGCAAGAAAGTAAACAAGCAGAACAAAAAATAAAACAAGCACAAACAAAAATACTCAAACAAACAACGTTCAAGACATTTGTACCAATGTTGTTGTTATCAAGATTAAGTTCCTATATGTTTGAGTTAATGAAAAGGTTAAAAATGACATGCTAAGAAAGGATACATGCAAGGTGAATAAACAGATGACACAAGGGTCCTATGAAAATGTATTTGTGCTATATGAAACTACCCTAAGCAACTGGTTATGCAATGAAGGGAAGACATAGTAAGTAGACCAGATTTGTTAATGGAGGTAGCTCAAAATGATCTACATGTTGCAGGTAAGAACATGTGAGAACCAAATGAATATGTATTGTAGGATAAATTTTAATGTTTGAGGACGTTTTTTCCTATGAATGATTGGATTTTTTTAAAATGTTACCCATGTTTTGGATTTTTGAAATTTACAATTTTTTTTGGATTTTTGATTTTTTACCAATGTTTTTGGATTTTTAAAATATTTTACTATTTTTTTTGGATTTTTTAAGTACTTACTAAATTTTTAGGGTTTTCTGAAGTTATGTGTAGGTAGCTCACTAATTTTTTCCACTACTATGTCGTGACGACCATTAATGGAGATTGAAATTTTTAGGTATGGTTATTTTCTCTATTTGTGATGAAATAAACTCCATTACAATAGGTTTTTTCTTCGTGTCTCATTGGTGAAATTTCTCTTCGATCCGGTTGCTGGTTTGATAAGAAATTGAGCTTTGTTCTTCATGGAGCTAGAAGTGAAATTTATTCACTGTGAGAAATCCTTTCTAAGAATGGGAGGTTTGAAATTGATTTATTAGTGGTCTTTGAGAGTGAATAAATCAGCAAGAGAGGGTTCTTCATTTTGTGCAGTGGCTTGCAAGATATGTTTGAATCTTCATCTCACGACAATGGAGGTTTATGAAGAATTCCTTTGCTCTTCTCTTTCGATCTTCATTCCTCTAGCTCATTCGATCAATATTTTATTTGAAACCTATTAATATTCATGGATTTGAAGGTTTGGTTTCTATGGAACAGTTGGTTCAGAGAAACAATGGCGGAATGAGGTGTTTTCTAAAACTTTTCTTCTGGCAGTGAGAAACAACAAGAAGCGGTAAACAATTAGAAAATATTTCAAATTTTTGAGTTTGAGTTTGGTGCATTTTCATGTCCCTTACATCCGTCACCTCAAAGGGATGTGAGGTACACCAAATTCCATAGAAATTAAGGTGAAAACATGTGGCAATGATTTGAAAGTTGAGGCTTTGAGCTCTCACAAGCACCTGGGGGCTGAACTGGCAATCCTAGAGGTCGTATGTATAGAGCTAAGTCTAGACCATCAAAGGAGGATATCACAGTAATCTCAAATCTCAATATATTATTTTTTAGAATATCTCATGCAATACATTAGGCTATTATATATCCATAATAATAGAAAACCAATACCCTATAAAATAGGAACCCATACAAAAAAATAACCCATTAATCATGATACGGGTATAACCACAGAATATATTGTTATTATAAAAATATATTCCACTAACAAATATTTACTAACAAACTAGTACATACTAGTTTACCAAATGGTAAATCATCCACTATATTCATGTGAACATTAATATTAATTTCCTAACATTCCCCCCCTTAATGTTTACATGGTAACAATAGAAATTTCACACTTCCTTTGCAACCTGCCACCTCTGAGTGCTCATGATCTTGGCATACACTCAAATTGAAGGTAAAAGAAGGAACACATCAGCTTATTATCAACCAAGAACTGTCAGGAACACATATGACTGACGAGGATGGGAACATGCTCAGGAATCATTTGCTTATCAACCAGTCACTCTAGGGAACACATCTGACCTAGCAATGTGGGAACTCAAACACGAACACATCTGAACAACCTTCAATGGTTTTCAGGAGGCTAACCACAAACCTAGTTATGAACATGAACACATCTGACTATTCTACCTCATCAAGCCTCATGATGTTGTGTTTCACTGTGTTATTTGTTCTGCACTATGCTTTTACATTTGGGGAAATAGGAATTGCTACATACACAACTAAAAAACTGAAAATGGAACATTGGATCATGCTGATCATGTTCCTCCCTCGATGTGAACATTTCACTTATTCAACACAAAATAGGAACTCTGAAAAAGAATCACATTAGACATCAAATATTGAAAGCACACTCACACCATAAAATGTGCCACCATAGCTTCATGCGGCCCCATTGTTGGTGAATGACGAGAGGTTGTTATTTTACCTCTAGCCTACGATGCCTCCATCCTCTAGTTTATGTGCTACTAAATTAGCTAAATAAATCTTTGAATCTCAATTGTTTCCACATTGTTTATTATATCTTCCCTCCCGCAATGTGAAATACTTTATTTGTTTGAATGTCGGGTAACACCAAAAATGCGTTCATGAAGTAATTTTTTTTTAATTTTTTCAAATTTTTTACAAATTTTGACACTTTGATTAGACAATAATCAAATATCATAAAATCACCTGATACAATGACGCTAATAACATGTAAAGACATTGAATGGAATTTTGACATAAGACACAATGAGACCTATATTAACATGACTAAGTAGACAAGGGATACAACACTAACAAAGAAACTAAAAAACTAACTTTACCCCTATAATTCACACAAGTTATACCTCACAGACTTTCAAAAATAATTATTCAATAAACACTAAAGAAACTATGACAAGAAAATGATAAATTAGGCTACGTGTGACAAAAAATATTGACCGGTGACTTGGACAAAAAGGACAATAAGTCTTAGGTGACACTTGTAAGAAATTTTTGTGAATCCTCCAAAATAAACTATATTAAATTTCCTAACCTCGACTACCTACACAAATAAATTTAAAAGGACTTTAATATAATTATAATGACAAGATAAATAAAATATTATTTTTCAAACTACACAGACTAAACAATGATACCTAATTGACTCAATGAAAAATTAATAACATGTAACAACATATTTTTACTCTTACGCCTATCGTGAGAGTATCTAATCCCATCTAAGGTGGAATAATTGTTTCGTAGATGGATCGATCATAAATGCATGAAAGTGACAAATTTGATCTATATATCCATACCATTAATAGCTTTCCATTGTAAGCTAATTGTTACCTTCAGTGCCATAGTTGTTGTGGTTGGCTGTGCGAAAAAGTCTCTTATACGCTATACATAAGGTACACCGTGGAGAGATGACACTATGAAAAATACATTAAAGATGCAACTGATATGGAGAATATGATCTATTTGAACGTGTATAGATTTGCATTATGAAGAATTTTCCGTCTGGAGAAGAATCGAACAGATATTATTTGTAGTCAAATTTTTAGATGCTATTTTTGACAGATCTACAAATTTTTGGGAATGTGGGCACTAATTTTCATAAGAGTGCAAATTGAGAAGATTCAGTTAAATAAACAAATATAAAAAATTATTGACAATGATGTAGCCTGAATAGTTGGATCCTTGTTTTAGACAATGCTGATATTACACGTATTATTCAGGATTGGATACCAATCTGGATATGAAGTCAACCCGACAAAACAATTGGATATGTAGTAATTATAGGGATCAGGGCATGAATTCTCTCCACCTTTGTTGACAATCAATGTTGACCTATCAAATCTTCCTCGTATATCATAAGCTAAGTTGATATAGTTTGAATGAAAAGAATACACCAGTCACTCCATTATTTAATACAATATTTTCTAGATGCAGATTAGTAAAGTGTAGAATCATTGAATAGAATCACATGTACACAAAAATATCATTCTACAATTCTTAAAACCCAAAACTATCACAATGGAAGAGATCACAACAAAAAGAAATCAATAAATGATGTGGAGTAAATGATTTTATCCACACAATCTCATAGAAATTCATTTTTTCTCATCCTCAGAGGTGAAGCACAATGCTACAACCCCTATACTTGCTCTCACATAGCCATACCTACTATGATACCAAATATAATTCTAAGTCTAGATCGTCATAGGAGGATATCATAGTAATCTCAAATCTCAATATATTATTTGTCAGAATATCTCATGCAATACATTAGGCTATTATATAGCCATCATAATAGAAAACCAATACCCTATAAAATAGGAACCCATACAAACAAATAAGCCATTAATAGTGATACGGGTATAACCACAGAATATATTGTTATTATAACAATATATTCTACTAACAAACTAGTAAATACTAATTTACCAAATGGTAAATCACCCACTATATTCATGTGAACATTAATATGAATTTCCTAATAGTATGAGGGCCTAGAGGTCTTATAGGGGCTAGGTGCATTTTTCCATGTGTGATTTCCCTAACCTTGAGGGATGTGAGAAACTGTACGTACCCAAAATTGTACGGTACTGTACCGCTGAAATGATGTCACACATGCCCCAATGATGATACAGGTCGCTTCGCAAGGTGTTCTGGATCCAGAGAAGCTCACGAAGTATATGTTAACATGCTAAATGCTTTATCCAAGTTTCTTATGATTTTTTTTGTTCCTCTGACTTTATTTTCTAAGCCTTTTGACCTTTAGTGATGAAACTGCCACCCTGACAGGGCGGCGGTCCTTCACGTATTTTCCAAAACACTCCTTTGATCGCGACTTGCGTAAATTTTCAACTTTCACCATATTTTCTCTACACCTTGGCTCATATTAATGTTTTATGTCCCTTGGAATAGTGTTTCTTCATTTTTTATTGGTAAAAGAGTTCTAATGGGAATTACCTTTGGGTGAATGTGAAATCTATAAGTATCTAGCTTGTTTTCAAGAAAATGGCCCCTCAACTTCTCATTTCCATTGTTTAGTTTATAAATTTCTTGTTCAGAGCTCTTTTTTTTTCATTTTTGATCCATGCTAGTTTTCCTTTGCTATTGGAAGCCATTCGATCCTCTTGCTCCAGTCTTGTTCATTATTGTTCATACAAATTAGTTTAGAGCAGTTTCATTTGTATATTGAATCCATTAGAGTTGCAGGTTGAGTTCTTCACAGAAGGTAGATTCTAGAATCTCTCGGTAAACTTATGTTGTATTCCCACAATAAATCCCGATAGGAATTACATATGCCAAGCTCTATCACTTGCACTATCCCTCTCCTACTCGCTTTATATTCGGTCTATATCCAAAGCTACCATTGTTCAAAATACCTTTTTCTGTTGATGCTAGCATATACACGCTCTTCTAGATTCACGTTAACACGAAGGAATGAGGAGATCATTCTAAGGGGACAAAATCATACACTACTAGATTCGCCACTGTTCTGTAAATTCCAGGTTTTATCTATCAAATTTCTAGTTAAAACATATCAAATAAAGTAGTGAAATATTTCATTTCAGTTAAGTTTCAATTTCGATATTGCCAGGGAAGGTGTGGGGATTGATAGTTTCTTAGAAACTATGATTCATTCCTCACTTTTGAGGTAGAATTGAGAATATTTCAATTAAGTTAATCAGTCATCTAGCTATTTAGGATAAACTCACAACTACATAGGAAAGTAACTACACCAGGATACCTTGCTTGTTTTAAAATTGTTATTAGATTAGTTATCATTTTCTTCCACCAGAAATTATCACACAACTATCATTATTAAACGTAGTAGCTAATCAAGCTAAATATTTCTGGACTAGATCATAGAATCATCCATAAAGCACCAAAAGATCCACTATACATTTTAGTCATTCCATCTTCATGACCTTGATGGGCGATATATACGAATTATCCAGGTCATCTTGCACATATTCCAAAACCCTTAGATCGGATCACAGTAGAGCTCGATATTGATTAGAGCCTTCGAGAATCTATCCTCGTTGAACAATCTATCACACCGGTTCAGGTTAAGAGGGCCTTCTTTTCCTTATATTCCCAGATCCCATTATTACGTGTTAAAGGCATTAGATTACCTAACTAGCTTATCTGCACCCCACATGTATTCCTTCCCTACCGGATGTCTCGGCATGACCTCAGGAGGTCAGGTGCGTGGAAGAGTTACTTGTAGATTACCATGCTCGCATGTCACTTTTCCATCATATAAAATTGGTGAATCCAACGTGAACTTCCTACCTTCTGATTCAGAGTCTTATTTCTACTTGTTCTTACAATTAGTTTACTTTACATCTTTTCCATCTCATTAGCCTTCACATCATCTTCACCAACAAAATTTGTGAACCCAACGTGAAATGAACAATTGCTTCACTTTCACACTCTTCTTTTAAGTTTTATCCACCTTCACTCTTTCCCATTATTCTATGGGTATTCATATACCCCTTGAATATGTCAGGATACGATGCATATGGAAGAACTCTCCTAGGTCTTGAAGCATACTACGATCAATTAAATAGACAACCATCACCCTCACTCTCAGCATGGGGTGAAAACTATTCAACTAACCGATTTTCAACACAAAATCCACCTCAAAGGACTAGAAATAGTTCTTCTTTCCAAATAGAGGATTTGGATCAAATCACTCTGTGTGCATGTATACTTTGCTTAATGCTAAATCAAATGAAGCAAGAACTACCACCTAAAATAGTTCTACAATTTAGCTAAAACAAAGCATAAACACCATCATGATAAGAATTAAACAAGGGTTAGATGCTAGCATTCATCAATACAAACTTTGAAACTAACAATGCTAAATATCTAAACTCCTCTATTCTCTAACAACCAATAAATGAATGGACCTAAGTAAGCTCCATGGCTATCAAAGTAGTTGTCCTTAATGCTCCAAGAACCTAGGAATGGGGGCTAATCAAAGTTGGGCTACAAGACCCTTTTGACACCTCCCATATGACCCAAGCACTTTAAGAAAGAGGCTTAACTCTTCAAGATGATGAACTTTCAAAAGGGCAAGGTGCAAGCTCTTAGTCTCTTTGCTATATGCTTTGCATTTGCTCTCTTAGAAAGTTTAGGTGTAAGTAAAAAGGTAGGTGGAGGGCTCTTTATATAGCCCAAAGGATAAAGGATTCAACACATTCTCATGAATGTGGGATAAAGGTAAAACATGATTAGGAATGGATAAGGTTGCTTTATTAAAGGTAACCTTACTTTAGAAGGGTTTAATACATGTTTAACAAGTAATGGGAGTTGGGGGGTATTTTAATTAATCACAGGTGATTAATTAATAGGTAGATGTAAGCTTATATAAGCTAATTAGAGGAATATTAGTACGATTTAGGCTATTATAAGGGGATTAAATCAATTAAATATTGATTTATTGGTTAAATGGAAGGGAAAGCTAATTAATTAATAATAATTAATTAGTCTAGGTAGAAGGGGTGATTTATTAACGGAAAGTCATTAATTAGGGCATTTGTTGGATAGGCAACTTAATTAATTAGCTTAGTGTAATTAATTAATGATGATATGAGGGAAAATGAGTGCTTTTGACGATATGTCATTGATTTGCGAGAAAGGGGATAATTAGCACAATTTAAGTATTTAAATTGCTTGGGCGTAATTATAGGTGTCTACATTTGCCCCTCTTTGGGGTGGTGTAAGTGATGCCACTTCAAAGATAGTAGATAGAAAAGATTTTTAAGAGAGAAGAAAAATTAGTAGGAGGGAGAGATGCCCCCTTGAGTGTCGATGGGGTGATAGAAGAACTCGATCGACGATCGAAAAAGGTGAGAAGTAGGTAGAAGAATGGGGACGAGGCAGGATGCCCCAAGGAGAGGGAGAATTAGGGGTGAAAGGGAAGTGGTGCAGAAGAAATATGGATGAGGGGAGAGAAGAGCTTAACCTCTAGCCACTTATTTGTTTGGAACAAATTTGATGTCATCATATTGCCATAGGAACTACATCATCGATCCTTATGAAAAATATAAGCATACGACAAAGGTAGAATGACATGAAAAGCCATACTACGAACAATTGTCCATTGCTGAAAGTACCAACTCCACGCAACATAGAATAATGCAATGCAATACGAGAAGGAAACAAGCTCATATAATAGGGAAAACAAGTACAAACACACATATCTAACCCAAGAATGGTCAAGATAGTTGTACAAATGTTTTGTTATCAGTGCTGAAGAGATCCACAAGTTCGTGATTGACGACAAGGGTTAAAAATGATGCCCCAAGCAAGGATACATGCAAGGGAAAATGAAAATGGACACGGGGTCCATGAAAAGCATTTGTGCGCAACGAAACAGCACCAGGCAACCAAAAGTGCCCCAGAGTACAGACGAAGCAAGAAGCTAGCTTTTGTGAATGGTTGTGAATCCAGTGATCCGCGAGTCGTATTAGTTGGGGAAGATGTGAGACAAACCAATAGGATATGGAGAAAATACCATGTGTAAGACACAAGTTTCAGCCGTAAGAAGCAAGTTACCATTTTGTAGGGTGTTTTACTTTTGAGGAATTTTTTTGAAAATTTTTGCCTTGTTTTTAGATTTTTTTGATATATATATATATATTGTTTTTGTTGTTTTCTCGAAACAATGTTCTATTGTTTTTGTGTTTGGTGAAACAATTTTCTATTGTTTTTATGTTTTCTCAAAACAATGTTCTATTGTTTTTCTATTTTGTGAAACAATTTTCTATTGTTTTTATGTTTTGTGAAACAATTTTCAATTGTTTTTGTGTTTTTAACATTTTTCCAAAGCTATGTGCAGGTAACCAAGAAAGCATGGATGCCCCCAACGTGAGGTGGGGAATATACAAGGGCAGAAGCCATGCACTTATGAACAAGAAGGTGAAGTCGTTGAGTTGCCCCCAGCGTAAGATGGGAAATAACGAAAGACCATGTCCTTTACAGATGAATAGAAGAAGGCAAAGCCGGATCAAGGCTGGACTAGATGGTGTGCACAAGGAAACTCGAAGGTAGAACTAGGTCTAGGACAAAGACAACTACCCTTCTAATACAGAATGCTTGTTAACAACGAATCCTCCCGAGGCGCCGGAAACCGGTTTTCACCCAAGGACTTGTCCAAAGTGCCACAATTGCGTGGTTTTCACTAGTGGACGACCTGTTTTCTTTTTCTTTTTTTTTGATGTTTTTATATTTTTTTGTGATTTTTATGACTTTCTTGTGCCATGTTTAGGCATAAAACCTCTTAAGATGCATGGCATTCATGGGCTCCCGGAGCTCATCACCATTGGGGTGAGCTAACTTGTATGCCCCTGTGCCATACTTGGCAACTATGACATAGGCTCCTAACCAGTGTGGTTTGAACTTCCCTTTCTTTTCTTGCTCTGCTCTGGTGTTGAACTGGTTCTCCTTCATAACTAAATCACCCACCTCAAACTAGCGAGGGATGAATCTCTTGTTGTAGTTGCGAGAGATTCTGTGTTGATATACTTTCAGGTGATTAAGAGCACGAATGCGCCTCTCATCCAGGAGCTCTAACTTAGCCAATCTTGCCACTCGGTAATCTTCACCCTTATCCAAATAGTCCCGAAGAGAAATTCGTAGGGATGGGAGTTCAATCTCTAAAGGGATGATAGATTCTGTCCCGAACACGAGGGAATATCACGTCGCACCTGTAGGAGTGTGAATTGATGTTCGGTAGGCCTAGAGGGCTGGGTGGATTTGTAGGTGCCAGTTTCGACCAGTTTTGCTAACCATCTTCTCCATTATCCTTACCAAAGTCTTCTTTGTTGCCTCAACTTGTCCATTACCCTGAGGGTAATATGGCGTGGACCATTTCAATCTGATTTGGAACCGTTGGCAAAGACCTTTCACAGTTTTGTTCTTAAATGACTTCCCATTATCTGTGACAATGGCTGCAGGGATACCATATCGGCAAATAATGTGATTCATGATGAATTTAGAAATATGTGCTCCTATGACATAGGTTAAAGGGACAGCCTCCACCCATTTTGTAAAGTATTCTGTAGCTGTGATGATATGTGTATGACCATCAAATGAGGTAGGAGTAAGCTTCCCTATTAGATCAAGTCCCCACTTGGAGAATGGCCACGGGGTAGTGATTGGTTGCAATGGTTGCGATGGAGCATGGATGAAATTTCCATACTTTTAGCATAGCACACATTTTCTAACATAATTACAACAATCAGTTTCCATGGTGGGCTAATAGTAACCTACTCTTAACAGTTTCTTAGCCAAGACCATTCCGTTTGTATGTGCTCCGCATACTCCTTCGTGTACTTCTTTAATTTCCTGGATTGACTCCGGCACATCTAGACAACGTAATAGATTCCCATTGTAGCCACGACGATAAAGTGTACCTCCTAACAGGGTGTAACGGGCTATGTGGTGAATTAGGCTATGCTTTTCAGAGCGGGAGATTTCAGGAGGGAATGTACTGTCCTTAAGATAGGTGAAAATGGGTTCATACCATGGTGAATGGGGACCAACAACCTCACAAGCCAAGAAAGATTCTGGCATGTCATACGCGGGTTGGCATAGATTTTCTACGAAGAATGGCATATCATTATTCCCTAGCGGAATACAAAGCATAGATCCCACCGTTGCCATAGCATCTACCGATCTATTCTGTGCTCTTGGGATTTGCTCAAAGGTAATGCGCACAAAATACTCCTTCAGAGTTTCCACCAACTTCTTATAAGGTATGAGCTTGTCATCCTTAACTTTATACTCATCATTAACCTGTTTGATGATTAGCTGTGAATCACCTACAACCTTCACATGTTGAATATTCCACTTGATGGCTAGCTTCATCCCTGTAATGAGTGCTTCATATTCCGCAATTTTGTTCGTGCAAGGGAAGGCCAGGTGGAAAGCCTGTGCTATAGGATCACCTGAAGGAGTAATAAGGACCACTCCTGCACCTGAACCATGAAACGTAAAAGATCCATCAAAATGTATCTGCCATACGACAGATTCTTCAATGTAGAGCAAAGATGCATCTGGCAGATCCAGACTCAAAGGTTCTGTGCTTTGCAAAGGTGCTTCCGCTAGCTGGTCAGAAAGTACTTGTCCTTTAATTAATTTTTGATGGACAAATTCTATATCAAACTCACTGAGTAGAATGATCCAATTAGCCATTCTACCTGTGAGGGCGGGTTTGGACAACAAATACTTGAGTGGGTCAACCTTGGATATGAGCTTGGTCTTAGTATTTAGCAAGTAATGGAAAAGTTTCTGAAAGGTAAAAACAACAGCCAAGCAAGCCTTCTCAATCTGAGGATAATTACATTCATAGGCGATGAGGGTGCGACTCAGATAGTACACTGCTTTCTCTTTATGGCTAAGGTCATATTGGGCGAGCAGTGCACCAATAGCATATTGCGTAGCGGAAATATAGAGAAAAAGTGGTTCTCCCGGAGTGGGAGGCATGAGGATAGGTGGATTAGCCAGGTACTGTTTAAGCAAAGCAAAGGCTTGTTGTTGCTCAGGTCCCCAAATGAAAGTGATGTCCTTCTTAAGAAAATGAGTGAATGAGTGACATTTATCTACAAGCTGGGAGATAAAGCGGCGAATGGCTTGAATTTTCCCTTGCAAGCTACGCAGCTGCTTGATATTCTCAGGTGGAGGCATTTCTGTGATGGCAGATACTTTAGTAGGGTCTACCTCAATACCTCATCTTGACACGATGAAGCCTAATAGTTTCCCAGATAGCACACCAAAGACACACTTCTTTGGATTTAGCCTGACTTTGTATTCACGTAGGCGTTCAAAGATACGCCGCAAAATGATAGGATGTTCCTCTCTTGTTTTGGACTTTCCCAGGATGTTGTCTACATAGTCTTCCATGATGTCATGAATCATATCGTGAAATATTACTGTCATGGCCCACTGATAAGCTGCTCCCGCATTCTTAAGGCCGAATGGAATCACCTGATAACAGAAGGTGCCCCAAGGAGTTGTGAAATCTGTTTTGTGTTGGTCTTCCTCAGCGATCTTAATTTCATTATAACTCGAAAAGCCATCCATAAGTGATAGCATTTCATACCCTGCGGTTGAGTCAACAATCATGTCAATGTTGGGCAACGGAAATTCATCTTTAGGGAAAGCTTTATTGATGTCCCTAAAATTTGTGCAAATTTGGATACCAATAGGTTTCTTCTGGACAGGAACAATGTTCGATATCCATTCAGAATAATCAATTGGCCTGATGAATCCTGCTGCAAGTAACCTTTCCAACTCTTCTTTAACTAACAAGGCCACTCTTGGGTGCATCTTTCGAAGCTTCTGTTTGATAGGCTTAGTGTCTGCGTGCACAACCAAGTTATGCATGACCAAAGTTGGATCTAAGCCGGGCATGTCTTTGTAAGACCATGCGAACACATCAATAAACTCTTGCAGTAGCATAGTGAACGTCTTTTGTTCTCTGGCTGAGAGTGATGCTCCCAATTTTACTATCTTGGGATCTTCTTCAGTACCAATATTGACATCAATGGTTTCTTCAACTAACAATTTTGATAAATCCTCCATACGCATAGGATCGGGAGGTAGGTTGAGATCTTCATCCAAGGATGTCTCTATGAGATTTTCATCCTTGGCATGGTCACTTTGTTTGTCCTTTGATTTTCTTATTTGTTTGTCAGCTAATGCCTCAAAGAGGTTTTCACTGTGTGACTTGGACTTTGATTTTTGCCAAGGCTTTTCTTTAGAACTCTTGCCCTCACTTTTCTTTAAATTTTGCTGACCACGAAGTTCAGCCTCCTCGCCGAAGTAGGCACAGGTGTCTAAGTCGATAAAGAAACCCTTCTTGTGATCTCCAATGGGAATTGTATCCCTTATGCCCATGAACTCTGCAATAGCCTCGTCATTCTCGAATAAATCTAGTGGCATGTGACGTTGTTGGTCCCATTCAACAAGGGAGGGGTATACAAGGTCAAGGGTTGGTTCATTGGGGGTGATGGTTAGGACAGCATTATTCATGAAAAGGTTCATGGAGGCTAGATCCTCATATTGGCTACAACAAGAATCCGTATCGCTGTCTAGATAATCAGAGCTATCCTCATGCTCAGAACAAGTCGCATCTTGATCATTGGGGTGTGCTCCATAAGGACGAATCCCAATGCCATATCTTTCTGTTTTGAAATGTGGAAGAGGGACTGGTTCTCTTTGTCCTTGTTCATTCCTCCCACATCTTAGGCCTTTGTAGCCCATGGAGTACATCATTCTACTAGATTTTTCATATTCTGGGGTTTGATAACAAGATGGTTGAGTGTCCTTAGGGACCCAAGTAGTAGGTGGATCAATTAATTTTTCCTCAGCTAACAAGCCTCCAAGTAGGAATGACCCAATAGTGTGTTCCTCTCTAGGTCTCCTGAAGTGGTAGTTGGGTCGACCTCTAGTCTTGGGTGACAAGGAGAGGTCAGAAACCAAGAGTGCTTGTTGTACATTACACTCCCCACAGCCATATTCTAGAATTTTCATCTCCCATGAATCAAATGGAGATGTGGAAGTGGATGCCCCATGAGCATAAGAACTAAGAGAATTTGAATCTACTCGAGATTCCATGGCCTTAGAATGAAGAGGTACAACTATATCTGTGGAGGGACATGTGTATGTACCCTTTCGTGCAAAGCTATTAAGAGCTCTACAATGAGCAAAGGGCTCTGAATCTCTTGGTATTGTAACCGTATGTCCCTCATGCTTCATCTTGATGCATTGATGAAATTTTGATGGCATGGCCTGCATGGCATGAATCCATGGTCAGCTTAGAAGCATATTATATGGAAGTTCCAAGTCTAGGACTTGAAACTTTGTCTGATGGCAAGTGGGGCCCACTTCCATTGGCAGCGTAATGGTGCCTGCTGACTCTCTTTCCGCGTTGTCGTATGCGGTGATAGTGATGATATGGGACTCAAGATCTTCTTCCGTATGTCCCAATTGTTTGACTAATTTAAGCGTATAGATGTTCAATCCAGATCCGTTATCCACAAGCACCCGTTTGATTTTCCTGCGGGTAACAACTACCTCAATGTATAAGGGAAGATTATGTGTAGGATTCTCGGTAGGGACCTCCCTATGGTTGAAAGTGAGATGCTCACTGGGTGCAATATTTGCCACCCGCAGCTTGAAGGTATGCAGGATCGACTTCTAAAGGCACTCCCGACCCCTGAAGAGTTTGATACAAAATGTCCTTATGCACATTGGATATCTTGAGAAGATCTAAGATCGAGATCTTAGCAGGTGTCTTATCAAGTTGTTCTAAAAGGTTATATTTACCAGTTTGCGGGGTCAACAGAGAGGGTTCTGGAATCACGAGGTGGGCACGCCTTGTTTCCGCAGCGCAGTCCTTTCCCTTGATCCAGATGGTATTGACACGGTCAGTAGGGGAGCGAATACATCCGATAAGTGAATCGTAATGATTGTTATCTCTCTTGGTATACAAGTAATTCATGGCTTTATAGGTTTGGGATGACTCTCCTTGATCCGGTTTTTCCTTTTCCGACTTATCATGCTTGGGGAATGGTTCCTTATAAATCCCCATTTTCTCGTTAGGTGTTTGCATGTGGCTAGCGTTATCCACCTCTATCTCCCCGTTGTCAATGAGGTCTTGAATATAGTGGCAAAGTCACAAACATTTGTCTATTTTATGACCTTTAATGTGATGCATTTCACAGTATTCATGCTCCTTATACCATCAAGGTTTAGGAGTGTTGTCATCAAACGGTTGCGTTGTAGGATAGGTCATCATGTGGGCCGCATCCAACTGTTTTAGTATGACAGACAATGGTTCATTGAGGGAGGTGAATGTTCGTCGCTTTGGTGGTGGTTGAATTGGGCCCTTGGTCATTTTAAAAGGTTGACTGGTTTGGACCGTTTGAACACGTTTGGAATCAGTGATTCCATCTCCCACCACGTTTTTGTTTTTGTTAAAGATCTTTGGCTTTTCAGCGGGTTTGACACTTTGGTTTTCTTTAGATTGGGTTTTGAGGGTGCCTTTGGGAATGAGAGCCTTTTCTATTTGAATCCCTTTCTCGATAACCTCCTCAAAGGTGCGGACACAATGCATTTGGAGGTGGAAAGCTATATCTGGGTTGAGATTAGGGACGAAAATACTGACTAGCTACTTCTCAGGGAAAGTGCAAGGGAAGCGACTAGCTATCCCTCTCCATAGTTGGAGGAAGCTGGCGAAGGTATCATTTCGGCGTTGTTTTGTGCCGCACAAGTCTGCCATGGTGACATCACTCTCTATGTTATATGAGAAATGACACACGAATCTTTCTGCCAATTCTGGCCAGGTGAAAATTGATCCTCATGGCAAGCACGTAAACCATTCTAATGCTTGACCTCCGAGACTCTTAGGAAAAATTATGATGAGGTAATTATCACTATAAGACACCTCTTGACATGTCATGTAGAAATCTTTAACATGATCCCTTGGGTCTCCCTTTCCTTTTTATTTGTCAAACTTTGGCATATCAAATTTCTTTGGAAAGGGTTGAAGGGTCATTGTCTTGTCAAAAGGATAGGGGCATAGTTCTTCGTATTGGTATTTCCTAATACTCCCTATATTGCTTTCTTGTATGCTCGCAAGTGTTGCTTTCATAGATTGTACTTCTTGTGTGAGCAATTGTTCTTTAGTGGGAGAAGCGGGGATGTGTACATAATGATACCCTGTGTCTTCTTCTCCTTGGTTTTCTCAATGGAGTTCGTGGATCCTAAACTTAGGCTTTGAATTTTGAACGTTCTTTTTTGTGTCTTTCTGTACTTGGAAAGTAAGCAAAGCTAGTTGTCAGCTTAAGTTACTGAGTTGTTGTTGGATTGTGATTTGGTTTGTGTCTTCTTCTTCTAAAGGTTCCTCCTCTTTGTATTATGGAAGTTCTTCCCCTGTCTCATGTTCTATCTTGTTTCTTCGTGGCACTTTGATGAGGGGTATTCTATGCCCTACCATTTTATCATTTTTTGCGTAAGAAGTGGAAGCATGTCCGCCTATTAAAATATCTTCCATATTGATAAGGGGGTGTTCCTCCTTAGTAGTGTCATTTGTTTGTAGTATTGGTTCCTTCTCAATGGGCAATTTGGCCCCTAATTCCACGACCCGTGCCAAAACTCTATCTTTGTTTCTAAGGAGAAACTCATCTAGTAGAGTGGGGTCAAAATCAAAGTCTACATGTGGTGATTCTAGTTCATTTCCACTATGATCGACCATCTCTTCTGTTTCCTTTTCTGCAGAAAATAGTGGTCCTAGATCGTGTCCGATAAATGGGTTTGACCCTTGCCTGTTAGAGGTTTCCCAAGCTTGCACCTGTTGTTCCTCATATGTTTATTTCTTTAACCCCTAAACGCATCTTGGGAGCCATGTTTTTGTGATAAATTTCACTAAGGTAAGTTATAGATTTGTTCAAAATTCAATGTCTACCCCTAAGTGAAACACAAGATGTACGTGTTAAGAGTAAATTAACAGTGTGAGAATACCAATGTGATAAATTGATAAATTCACCAATGAAATAATCGTTTGGTACCAAAACCTAATCAAATGAAATACTTCCTAGACTACGTTCCAAAGTAATTTATGACGCCAGATGATTAACAAGATGTCTCCACTTATGCCAAGTTCAAAGGAATGAACAAGACGTAAGTAAATACATGAAGTTAAATGCGATCTTCCAATCAAGATATATGATGAGCAAGCTCAAGTCTGATTAAGACCTATATCTCAAAAAGTGCCAATTACCATTTGTGAATGACACAACAATATCACTAAGATATGTTAACCCACTTTGCAAGAAAGTGAAGTATTGATATTGAGGTGTTATTGATATAACATGCACAAATGGTAGTGCCTAGCACCTTTTGAAATCGAGGTAATAATAAAACCAAACAAAAAAAAGCTCAAAGTATAGCTAAGAATAGTTAAGAATGTTTGCAGCGTAACCGTATAATATAGGTATTTATGTCAAGTTTACAAGAAACAAGACGTAAATATCGAAATTGTAATGATACGAGACAAACAAGCTAACTCCTCTATGGAAGTCTGCAATGATGAACCACGCCTCCACTTTAGACGTTTAACTAACCCAGTCGCAAACATGGATGGGCGTAAACGGACATAAAAGTGAGAGAAATAGTCGAATGGCAACACAAAGGTAATCACACATCTTTTGATCAACAAAGTGTCAAAAGAATATGAAGGAAATAAATCAAGAAAAAAAAGATGAAAGATGCTAGTCTCACTTTGGCAGAGTTTTGCCTCGCCCTAAGGCAAGTAAAAACTAGGCGAAAGTAATACGTCACACGTTTCTCAAAAAGAAGGTTCATAACTCAACACTGTTTTAAAATGGTCAAAGTGGGCTCCTGGCCAAAGTATATTCTCCTAGGTGGTTCTCTCACCCTAGGTGTTACAAAGTTGCCACGAGCGAGCGCGATTTACCCAAAAAGTCACACTGACTAGTTTGGGAGTATCTCAGCTTTACTTTACCCCCTTCAAGAACATTAGGCAACTAGTGCATCTATGTGTACTATCACTAGGGTCGCCACAACGGACAACCTGTAACTCTATCTCACAAAGGAATCACTAGTCAAGTAGGTAGTGTGGAGCACTTCCCATTTCATCCATAAGGTTCCCTCTTGCGTGGACTACTTTGGGGTTCCTGGAACCACCCCCATTGTTGTAGCTTAAGGCGTCATGCCAAAGGGGTTATGTTCCAGTTGAGCGGAGAGGGACGTACCCTTTTCTGAAACCTACAATACTGTGTTTTGAATATGTTGTTCTTTTTATCTTGTTTAATTAGGTGTGGTTTGCTTGAAAACCTTTTGGCAACCTGTATAACAACTGTATTAGTAGTTTTTGATTTCGTTTTGATTCCTCCTTTCTTTGACAAGCATTTTTAGGTCCTGCATTCAAGCGTTAGTAGTTCTCCAAGAAAATCACATTATTTAAAAGAGGATTAAGAGTTGATTTTGATTCTCAAGATCATCCAAGGATGTAAGAGAATAGCATACACAACAAATAATCTAATTAAAAAGTAAAGAAAATCTTTTCAACCAATGAACCATACAAAAATTCTTGATAAATGTTCATTCCCTTAAACCAAAAGTGAAAGATGAAGTTTCTAATTTACCAAATGTTATAAAATGAAGACTAAAGTTGCTTTTGATTCTCAAGATCACCCTAAGGTGCAAGAGAATAGCATGCACAAACTTTATCCCAACTATATAGAAATGAAAAACTTCAAATCAAAGGACCATTGAAAAATGCTTTGTAAAAGGTTCATTCCCTTAAGCAAAATGAATAATTAAATTTCCAAGTTTAATCCCAATGTTAAAAATATATAGATCAAAGTTGTTTTTTATTCTCAAGATCACCAAAATGTGCAAGAGAAGAGCATACACACGCTTTGATGTAAATCGAGTAAGCATGGAAATACAACATTCATCAAAACATTAGACATGTTAGAAAATGACCAGTTTTAAAATAAAAGAAAAAATTGCAACTTCTGTAAGTGTAAATCACGAATTTATGTTTTCATTGCATATTTACCTTCAATACCTTTCCAACGCAAAAAAAATGGATTCATTTTGAGGTCGGGAGCAAAAGTTATGGCCTTCGGAAGATGGGTTACGCATATGCTCTTATGCTCATGGGTATGCACTTGACATGCACTCAAAAAATGTCAAAAAAAACGTCCCTTAATATGCAAAATGGGCAAATTTTTCCAACCAAGATTTAATTTTGACAACAACCCATCACATTAATATATGAATAGAAGACTCAACGCTATCAAACATTAACATACATGCTCAAGAATTTAAGATTTTCAAGAAATTGACAAAACTAGCATGTAGAATGATGAAAAAGTAAGCTCTAAAAATGAAAAGATGATGAAATATTGAAATTTTCTCACCAACATTAAATTTTTACAACAACCCACCACATTAATATGTAAATATAAGACTCAGCACTATCAAACACTAACCTACATGCTCAAGAATTTGAAATCTTCAAGAAATTGACAAAACTGGCATGTAGAATGTTGAAAAAGTAAGCTCTAAAAATGAAAACATGGAGAAATCTTGAAAATTTCCCCTCAATTCCAATTTTGACAGCACTTCACCTCCTTCATACCTACAAGGAAAACCCAACACATGCAAACTCAATAAAACATGTTAAAAAAACAAGTTAGATCAACATGTGTAAAAGAGGGTTAGTAACCAAAAATAAAACTTAACTACAAAAACTTGAAATTAAGTGCAAAGGACAATGGAGTAAGTCCCACCGGGTGTGCCAAATGTGTGCATGTATACTTTGCTTAATGTTAAATCAAATGAAGCAAGAACTACCACCTAAAATAGTTCTACAATTTAGCTAAAACAATGCATAAACACCATCATGATAAGAATTAAACAAGGGTTAGATGCTAGCATTCATCAATACAAACTTTGAAACTAACAATGCTAAATATCTAAACTCCTATATTCTGTAACAACCAATAAATGAATGGACCTAAGTAAGCTCCATGGCTATCAAAATAATTATCCTTAATGCTCTAAGAACCTAGGATTGGGGGCTAATCAAAGTTGGGCTACAAGACCCTTTTGACACCTCCCATATGACCCAAGCACTTTAAGAAAGAGGCTTAACTCTTCAAGATGATGAACTTTCAAAAGGGCAAGGTGCAAGCTCTTAGTCTCTTTGCTATATGCTTTGCATTTTCTCTCTTAGAAAGTTTAGGTGTAAGTAAAAAGGTAGGTAGAGGGCTCTTTATATAGCTCAAAGGATAAAGGATTCAACACATTCTCATGAATGTGGGATAAAGGTAAAACATGATTAGGAATGGATAAGGTTGTTTTATTAAAGGTAACCTTACTTTAGAAGGGTTTAATACATGTTTAACAAGTCATGGGAGTTGGGGGGTATTTTAATTAATCAAAGGTGATTAATTAATAGGTAGATGTAAGCTTATAGAAGCTAATTAGAGGAATATTAGTACGATTTAGGCTATTATAAGGGGATTAAATCAATTAAATATTGATTTATTGGTTAAATGGAAGGGAAAGCTAATTAATTAATAATAATTAATTAGTCTAGGTAGAAGGGATGATTTATTAACGGAAAGTCATTAATTAGGGCATTTGTTGGATAGGCAACTTAATTAATTATCTTAGTGTAATTAATTAATGATGATATGAGGGAAAATGAGTGCTTTTGATGATATGTCATTGATTTGTGAGAAAGGGGATAATTAGCACAATTTAAGTATTTAAATTGCTTGGGCATAATTATAGGTGTCTACACACTCAAACGTAACAACCAAAGCCTTCAGGCTCGAACAATACGACACTCACTAAAGAATCTAGTTCATCTCCCCAGGTGTTGCTTAGACTACAAACTAGTAGACAGTCAGATCCATATTTATTGTTAGATGATGAATACTTAGCACGTTATGCTAGGAGTGAAAAACGCTCTCAAAATATGTACCCATCTATAGGAGGTTTGTAAACACAACCCGAGTTCTCATTCCAAGAAAACATCCCCATTCCTCTACTTATGGGAAATGTCCTCTGTGAAACTTGGCAGGGCACTGATCAATTCATAGCAGGATACCATATGCCTATACAACCTCAAGGTATACAAAAAATGCCACTAAAGCAAAATACCATGTCTTCACCGAATGAGGTCATCTCAGCCTTAGTTGAGAAGGTTAGAGGGTTGGAACTTGCTCAAGCAAGTCAAAATTCATAGTTCTGCAAGTAGGAACTTCCAATCCTCCACATCATCCCAGCCAAGTAGACCTCCTCATAGGAATGGGAATTTTGGGCATGCCTCCTCATTACTTACAACAAACACCAACTAGAACTGTGTTTTCTAACGCCGCTTCAGTTGAAAATATAATACCCCTCGATTTAGTACAAAACAATCCATTCCTGAGCAATGCTCCTCAATACCTAAACATGTATTCCAAATCACCACAGGGAGATATGTTCTCTTCTCTTGGCATGTTTTCTCAACCATAGGGATTCCCTTATGCCCTTGCAAATACATATGCTACACCATATCAACAACCCATTCCACCTCCACCCCCTCAGCAGCACCATTAATGGTCAAAACCTATGCAATAGGGACTTATTCAGAATATTTGAAAGAACCTTTGGACTTCACTATATGAAGCATCATGCTTCCAAGACCTCTCCCCAATCTACCCAAATACAAATGAGAGGGAGACCCAAATGCACATATTAAGGCCTATGCCACATCCATTTGAGAAATGCTCCCTTGGTATGGAGTTGCTAAAATATTCCCCAAAACTTTAGAGGGTATCTCCCTTGATTGATATTACAGAATACCTGAAGCCTCAATACATTCATTTAAACAACTTGTGTCAAAATTCATCAAGGATTTTGACATGAACAAGTTGTTGAGAATAGGGATCAGGGAATTCTTGCATATTAAGTAAGAACACAATGAATTTATTGCTCATTTCATCTAAAGATGGCGTACAATCTTCTATTCTTCAGCAAACACTCTAAACATGGATCAGATGGAACTATGCAATTTATTCCTTCATTCTCTTAGTAGAGAGATAATGGAAGAAGTCCAGAAGTTCCCACTAAGAACTTATGATGAAGTGCTTGAGAGTGCTCTATGAATAAATCAAGCTATAATAGATAGCGGTCACAAGACATATGGAACAAATGGGAGGTTAATCATCCCCAACCAAAACACTATGACTTATCCTACTACAACAAACACCAATCAAGGACCTAAAATAATTAACAAAAACTACGGAGTGACAACAGACGGAGTGACTAGCCAAACTAAAAAGAAAATGTTTTAAATGTTCCACCACCAGTTAACAACCAATGAAACAACAATTTCACCCCAACAATCAACGTAGTGGATTTTAATTGTCCCCAACGACAACAACAACAACAACGGTAGATCCAAACATAGGGTCCAGATCAAAACTCAACTAGGTATCAAAACCAAAACAAAAGACAACAAATGTAAAACTTTAATCCTAATAGTCAACAGTTTAATCAAAGTTTTGGACCACAACATGTGCCAAACCAACAACCTAGGAATTATAATCCCAACTCATATTGTGGTTTCCACAAAATTTGAGGCCATGACACTAGGACTTGTTGTGATTACAATAAGTTCATGCAACGTTTTCCAAAATAACAAAGAAAAATCTTCATAGATATGTTCTTAATAGATTATGTGACACCTATGTCAGATACTTTCATAGGGGTAGTTTCCGCTCAAAACGCACCTCTCAAGATCTTTAATGATCCACTCCCAAATCACAATAATAAATTAAATCCGAATTGGAAAAACAAAGGTGTAATGATAGGAAATAATGATCATGAAGCCTCAACTTCACTAAATCCACCTGTCGTACTGCAATTAGGGAATCAACCACAAACCAAGATAGCTGACCTAGTGGAGTTAGATACTAAGCTACACGTAGAATCCATAACAAGAGCATGAGAATATTCTTCTCAACCAAATCCAATCTATCCACTAGAGCCAGATAACACTCAACAAATGTTGGTTAAACCCGTGGTTGATTATGATTTAATTAATGACTTAACAAAGACCTCTCACATCTCCTTTTTGGACTTATTGAAAAACTCTCCTACCCATAGGGATTCTCTTTTAGAAGCACTAGGTATGGGTCATTTAATTAACATCACTCCACCTCCCGAAACACAAGTAAACCATATAGACTTCGATATCCACCTTCCAGGGAAGCCAAATAGGGATACAAAGTTCATATTTGACATAAACAAAATGCCAACAGATGCTGAAATTACACGTAGAGGTGATCCGGCCTTGCATTTATAGGTGTGGGTTTACAATAATTATGTTAAAAGTGCAATGGTTGATGATGGGGCAGCAGTTAACATCGTCCCCTTCTCTTTCCTTCAAAAGATAGGATATGGAGAAACAAACTATTCCACAACAAGAAATACACTAAGAGGTTATGATAGCCTTAAAGTGACTTCATAGGGGACTATAATATTATCAGTTACCTTAGGACCCAAGACAATCCTCATCGAGTTTTATATCATAGATCAGGAAACCAACCATAACATGATCCTCAGTTGACCATGGATACATCACATGAAAGCAATGCCTTCTACGTTATTCTAGGAAATAAGATTCTTACACCTAGGAAAGATATTCATAGCAAAAGGTGACCCAAAACAATTCGACATACACCTAGCAGACCTAAAGAAAAGACCAAGCATTCACTCTGATTTTGAACTCCCAACAAACCAACTTAACAAACCAATCGACTCAAAACTAGAAGAAAAATTAATACATTCAACAGAACTAGAAATTACGAACCTAGTCAAGGGCATCCCAGCCCTCAAGGATGAAGCTAACGTTGTATAAATAGTGTCATTAGGAACTACTGTAAAAATTGTTGAATTACTGCAACAAGATCTATCAATTTTCCTACCTTTTGATTCCATAGGTATGGGATGTACCCTAGGGGTTGGTTCGCTTCCAGCAGAAGAAATTTGCATGGTAAAAGCAACCGAAATAGAAGAAACAAATGCAAAGAATGTCCCAGCATCCATTTTTCCTAGTAAATATTGGAATCTCCACTTCGATGGAGCTAGATGCCACTATGGAGCTGGGGCAGGTGTGATCTTCACTTCCCCAGAAGGAAAGATCCTACCTTTTTCTTTTAAGTTAAACTTTGAATGCACAAAAAATAGCGCTAAGTACGAAGCCCTCCTCCTTGGTCTCATCATAGCCAAAAGGATCAATGTTAATAACATCAGAGTGTCGGGAGACTCGTACTTAGTTGAAAACCAAGTCTCTGAAGTATATGAGACTAGAGCTAAGCACTTACAGCTCTATAAAATAGCAGTATTACATCTAAGCAAAGGATTCAACTTCATATCCATTGAGGCAATCCCACGAGAACAGAACCATCTCATAGATTCAATAACAACCTCAGCTTCGTGTTTTACCCCAAGTAATGAGTTGGAAGATACAAGTTTCAAGGTATCACTTTGTACTAAACCATTAGTGAAGAAAATGTCAATGAACCCTCTTCTAACACATACAACTGAGAATGAATCTTCTATCTTACATCATGTTGACAATAATAAAGTCACTCTCAAATATCTAAATTCTTATCTAGAGCTACACATTGCTCACCCTATAGCTGATCTTTCCCTAATACCACACTCCTCTTCCTACTTTGGAAATCCCATGGCAGAGCTCCCCCCACAAAATAATCTTGATATTTACGAGATAGAAAATGGAGAAGACTTGGAACTACCTCCAGCCCCTCCTAAATTTGAAGAAGGTAACGCTTCTTTAATTGAAGGAATGATTGATATAAACATCGGAATGGAGGAAGAACAAAGGATCTTGAAACTAGGATCTTCGCTAACTCCAGAAGAAATAGAAATACACACTCAAATTCTCAAAGAACATCAAAAGGCTTTTGCATTTAATTATAAAGAAATGACAGGAGTTGCACCACACATCGCAGTACATAATCTTGTCACCAAACTAGATGCAAAGCCAATGAAACAAAAATCAAGACCAATGAAACCACAGTAGCTCTCATGGTAAAAGAAGAAGTGATGAAGCTTCTCCAAGTAGGATTCATCAAACTAGTCGATTATTCACAATGGGTATCTAATATCATCCTCGTTCTCAAAAAGAATGAGAAGATACACATTTGCATAGATTTTCAAGATATTAACAAAGCTTGTCCCAAGGATGATTTCCCATTACCATCCATTGACGTCATCATTGACGCAACAACTAGATTTGAGATTTTGTCTCTTATGGATGGGTTCTCGGGATATAATAAAATCAAAATATCTAAACAAGACCAAGCCAAAACCACATTTATAACTCCATGGGGAACTTATTGTTATGTTGTCATACCATTTGGTCTTAAGAACGTTGGCACTACGTATCAGTGGGAAATGACTTATATATTCCATGATCTTATCCATAAAATTGTGGAATCATATATGGATGACTTGTTGGCCAAGGCCAAAAAGTGTTGTGATCACCCGGAAGTACTTCGCATCATCCTCTCATGATCGATTAAATATGGAGTCACATTAAACCTAGAGAAGTTCGGTGTAACAAGAGGAAAACTTATAGGATACATTATATCTTCATGAGAGATTGATGTTGATCTGGCCAAAATACAGGTTGTTCTTGAAATGATCCCACGTTCAAACAAGTTTGGAATCAGGTCATTTCTAGGGAAACTCGGTGCAATCTGAAGTTTCATATCAGATTTAAGCTTTGCCATTCATCCAATCAATAATTTACTCAAGAAAGATTATAGTATCGATTGGACTAAAGACTGCAATGAGGCCTTCGAATCCATTAAGCTCTTCTTGTTGTCACCAGCCACGCTAATGCCTCCCAAAATAGACCACCCTTTGATCCTATACTAATGAGCCGCTCATGTCTCACTGGCCTGCATGCTGGCTTAAGAAGACAATGATAAATGATAACTCATGATCTATTTCATTATCCAAATGTTGCTCGATTATGAAACGCGTTATACACAGGTAGAAAGAGAATGCCTTGCCATAGTCTTTGCCAAAAAATGTTTAAGACATTACATGTTAAATCAAGAAAATAGGGTCATTGTGAATACATACCATTTACGGACATTCCTCACGCAAGGGTTCTTATCTAAGAAGGATGGATGTTTCATAACCCTAATGGGAGAATTTGAGTTAACATTCACAAACCAAAAATTTGTTGAAGGAAAAATCATTACAGACTGGTTGGCTGACAATCCACTAGATGGAGGTGAGCTGGTAAATCTAGATTTTCCCAATGAATGTGTATACTTTGTCGAAATCAGACCCCCCATCTCTACATGTCTCTGGTATACTGATATTATCAATTTTATCATGGACCATACGTATCTAGAAGGTGTCAGCAAATAAGGCGGTTACGCATTATCGTAGCTAAATATGTTGTTTTAGACCAAGTACTCTATCGTAGAGGCTTCGAAGGCATGCTTCTAATATGTGTCAACAAAGAAGAATCCAAGAGGATTCTTCATGAATCCCATAGTGGGATATGTGGGGGCCACTTCGGTGGTCACGCCATTGCTCGCAAAATACATCAGATGGGATATTTTTGGCCCACTCTCGAGCATGATGCAGTGAAATTTGTATGCAAGTGCCACAAATGTCAAGAATTCTCTGATGAGATTCACATGCCAGCACAATCCCTATAACCAATAGCGACTCTGTGGCCCTTCTCCACTTGGGGTCTAGACTTAATAGGGACATTATCTCCTTCATCAACCAATTACCATAATTTTATAGTCACAGCCACAGAATATTTTACCAAATGGGTGGAGGCCATGCCTCTCACCACTATACTAGGTTCAGTGATTGCCAAATTCATTTTGAACCAAATTATCTACAAGTATGGTGTCCCACAAATCATTATCTTAGATAATGGCACATCCTTTAAGAATTCATGAGTTATGTAGCAAGTTCAAGATAAACCATCACACAACCTCTCTTTACTACCCTTAAGCCAATGGGTAGGCCAAAGCGACAAACAAAACATTGAAAGCTATTCTCCTTAAAACAATCAAGGAGAATAAACGAGATTGGCATTTAAAACTATATCTAGCCTTGTGGGCCCACCAAACCTCAATAAGAACACCAACATGAGCAACTCCTTTCTCATTGGTATTCACAGTAGAAGTAGTTCTCCCACTTGAGGTTGAAATACCCAGTCTCTGCATCTCATTACAAGGGATTTTGGACGAGGAAGCTTACAGGGAGGTACGCCTCTCTCAACTAGAAAGCCTTGACGAAGCCAGGATAAATGCCGAACAATGACATAGAACCTATGCTGACCAAATGTGATGGTAGTTATAATAAAAATGTCTATGAGAAAGAAATATATGAAGGAGATCTAGTTCTAACACTAGACAGCTGCATCGATAAGAAAACCGGTGAAGGAAGAAAGTTTCGACCCAAATGGTTGGGCCCATATCGGGTCATGAAAGACTATGGGAATGGTGCGTATCTCTTGTGCACACTAGAGGGTGATGAGTTCAATAAATCATTCAATTCCTTGGATCTTAAACAATTTCACGCATGAAGCATCGACACTATTTGTATAATTATATCTACATTACATATTCATTTAGATAGGTTCATTTTGTTCACTCGTTTCGTAAAATTTGGTGATCAAGGGACTTATTCTTAAGAAATTCATTACAAGCTTCTGATAGTATTGGTAGAAGCATTCAAATCATACTTCTTCATTTTCATAACATCATCAACTGTTTTAGAATCATTTCATTAATTAAAGCAAGATATGACAAAGTCCTAATGGTAGCCATACCAAATCCTGCATGCTTGTTCTCACTTTTTGGTTTCTTCCTAGGAAAGGTGTCTTGCCTATGGTCTGTTATAGAAGCTTCATGGTGTCACATCCATCTCATGTATATATCTCGTTGGAAATAAGAACATCCTGACATTTTACTCAAGTAAGTAAGTCAGATGTAGATCAAACAGAAAATTTTACTTTTACACATTTCCTTGACCTACCAGCCTTCGGTGTTGAGGTTTCATCTCTTACTAGTGACATTGGGTTGGGAAAGGATGGGAATGCCTTTAGTCACCTATGCCTTGTCCATGGTGATAAGCCCATGCTTCCTACTAGTAGCATGGGGCAAGGTGTAGGGGGTCCGCTTGACAGAAAACATTAAAAGTCATAACCAAATAGTTCAAACAAACCTTTGAAATATTGAATCAAAAACAAATGAATCAGATGTCTAAAATTCCAAGAGAGTTCAAAACCCTGAAAACTAGATTTTGTCAACCAAGTGGCCATCTACAGATCTAAGTTTGGATAAACTGCAAAGCAAGTTACATTCTAAACTATGGAGTCACTTGAGTAAGATAGGTTTGTAGCATCCTAATTTGGTTCCACAAAATATTTTTCTATCTCTCATCATTACCATTTCAATACACCTCATATCTTGTGCCCTTTCTAGCTCTCGGTGGTGAGGCCTTGCATCTTACTAGTTACATGGAGTTAGGAGTGGGGAAAGTTCATTTGCTCATCATAACAGGTCATTATCACATTTTGTCAAAACAATATGAAGTACCTGAAAATTGCTTATAGAAACTAAAGTTCAAGATCACATAGTGTCCACATCATCATACATCAGCATCACGAAATACAAAAAGAAAACATTTGTGATATTTTTCCTCCATTGCATACATTCTAAAAAGCATATAAAAAAAAAATTATAAACATCTAGTATACATGTGAAAATGAATCACAAAACTCTAGGTATAAAGAGATCTGGATCAAAAAATAGATGTATATATATATATAATCAGGTTTTTATGTACAATGCCATCATGCACTAGGCATGGTCAAAACACTCAATGAGCCCAGAAAATACAAAATGGTCATATAAACAATCTAGCAAGATTCACTACAAAAGGATCCAAGTGGCCTCTCAATCCCTATGAGATCCCTCAGAAGGCGCATGATCACGCCTGGGACTCTAGCTATGCCAATGCTCTAAGTTCACTGAGGGCTCGCGGTCCTAAACAGTAGTTATAGCCTCGCTATGAGAGAAGATCCTCCTCATCAGGTACTCTGTAGTCCTATACCCAGCTAACTCGGTATGGAGGGAGGTCACCATCTTGGCCACATGCCAGATAGAGGTAAAAACATAAGTATGCCTACCAGATGCTGAAGGCTCCCCTGCATCCATAGATAGCTCAGCACAAGTCTTCTCCATGGGGAGCATCAGGGTGTCAGTACATACTTGGTGAAGCAAGTCTCGCCACTCATCAGTAGTCTCTGCAAACAAAGGATGAAAAAATTTATAAAATGATCAAAAGGTGAAACCAAGGATGAACAAAAAGAGAGATAACAACTAAGGCAATCCTAGCTAAAAAAATATATCAAAAGAAGAGTGACAACTCACTCAGATCTCTAGGCCTCCAAGAAGTATCTCTGGGATCCGCACTTACCATGGATGTTGCTGCTGACTGATGTCCCCCTCCTACATCTGGGACAACATGGCATCCTGCCACAGACTCATCCTCTCCACCTAGGTACTGAGAAAGTAACTCCTCTGAGACTAGAGTCACCCTCTCCATGCTCTGCTCTTCCCTCTTAGCTTGTAATATCTCCTGAGTGTCATGCCATTCGGGATCGCTATCCTCTTCCCCACCCAACTCACTAATCTCCATGTCCTCAGTCTCCTCCTCCGTCTCTTCCCCTATGAACTCCTTAGACTCGAAGTCTATATCAATGGGGTCATCACTGCTATGGGTAGGACTAGCAGCAATCTGAAGTAAGGGTGCCTAAGGAGCACCGAATATCTCTCGAGCGCATACCACCCTCCTGGCTGCAATAGGGATGCCAGGAGTAACAACGGTCCAGCCTCAGCCTCTAGGACCTTCCTTAGCCTCCCAAACTGCTCTAAACACTGGCACCACTAGGGGAAGCATGTCAATCTAAGTAAGGACGAACTACTGAGGCACTTGATCAAAGGGGTGTGTCTCTACCTTCGCTATCCTATCCACAAGCTATCCTGTAGTAGAGTAGGAAATCAAAGTAAAGGTATCCTCACCCCACAACCCCGCCATGGCCTGATAAGGTGTGGCCTCCATATCCTCAATAGTCAGGGAAGAAACTAGCTGGTGGGGTGCTCTAAGCACCATCATCTTTGTCCATCTAGCTACCCTCACGGCTCTGGGATCCTCCACCTCTATGCCTCTCCCATAAGGGATAATGCACTCATAGACCCAGCTCATAACTAAGGTTGGATGGCTCATCGATTGTCCCTATAATCAAACCACCTTGTATAATTGTGATAGGTGGTCCTAAGTATATCGGATCCAAAAGCATAAATCCGACCATGTGCCTCAATCTGTGCGATGATGGGGGCTCAGCTGTAGAGAAAAGTATCCCCTCCCTTGTCTCTAATCAATCTCTAAGAAAGGATGCCCATAATTACCTAACAGATCAGAGGGATGGGCAAGCCAGGAATAGAACAGACCTTCACCCCCTTCTTCAAACTAGTGGAGACAACTACGTCTCCCATATAGGTGGCCCATTGATTCACTTGAGCTCTAGATACTATTGTATCAAATGAAAGTCTCCTCCTAATAATTGAGACTCCCAAAATGTGGTAGACATCCTCTATGGTGATAGTCCACTCACCCCTAACACCTAGAAATTAGAAAGTGTTCTGATCTGCATCCCAGTAAGAAAATAAGTCACATAGTATGTGACTAGCAGGTGCAATGTGGGGGACCTGTGCAACCCTTAATATACCTGCCCTCTGAAGAGTATCCTGTTCAGCCTGAGAGAGCATCTAACACTGCTGGAAGCAAATAAATCTCCCTCTCTCGGCTCCATCTAATGTACTCTTCCTTCTTCTGCAAAAACACACAAAAAAATCAAGTTAGCATCAAGATTGCATTAGAAAAATCATTAAAGCAAGTAAGGACACTAAAAATGGAAAAATGAATTCAAATTAGTGTTGTTTTAGCATTCTGAAGAGAACCACCACCCTGAGCAGGGCGACGGTTCCATAACCGCCACCTTAGAAGGCGGTGGTCCTATAACCGCTACCCTGGTCAGGGTGGCGGTCCTGTCCCGTGACTACAAACAGGTCGCATACCCTAAAAATGCTTAAAAATACAAAAAAATAACCATTTTATCTAAAACAAAATCCTACCCATTAGGTGCCCCACCTAAGAGACACATTTAAAACTGACATTTCTAAAAATAACCCCCCCATGACAAAGTTTTCATCATTTTTGTATTTTGGGTGCAAAAATGTTAAATCGAGAAGAACTAACCTGAGATCTCACGGGTCAGGGTTCTGTTCACGGAGGCATGATCGCTATCTCGATACGAACGTTTTGACTATACTCTCATTGAAAACCATCACCATGGGTCCCAGAGCTCAAAAACTATCAAATCAACACACGCAAATGAATATGAAAGCGGGCCCACTTTATATATATATATATATATATATAGTGTGTTTTGACTCATTTGGAATGCCCCTTTCATAGGTTTAGAGTGCCAATGGAGGTAAGTTCTCATCTCTATGAAAATGGTAAGCCCTCATTAGATACTAATTTAGTCTTTAGTTTCAATTTGTTTTATCTATCTGCACTTGAGTCTTCTTTCCATTTTGCAGGTAGCAGGAATTCGGATGGCGAAATTTTGACACATGAGCATGTCAGGTATAATTTCTAGCTTCCCATTTTGGGACCGCCATACTCAGACCCACCATTTTATGCCTCTTCATGATTAAAAAACTTCTCTAAGGGTGAAATATGGACGTACCCAAAATTTTAGGGTACCGTACCACTAAAATGATGTCACACATGCCCCAATGATGATACAGGTCACCTCGCAAAGTTTTTAAGGTCAATAAAAGCTCACGAAGTATATTTTAACATCACAAATGCTTTATCCAAGTTTCTTGTGTTTGTTTTGTTCCTCTGTCTTTCTTTTCTAAGCCTTTTGACCTTTAGTGATGAAACCGCCGGCCTGACGGGGTAGCAGTCTCGTGACCGCCGCCCTGCCAGGGTGGCGGTCCTTCATGCATTTTCCAACACACTCCTTTGATCGCGAATTGCGTAAATTTTCAAATTCACCAGTTTTTCTCAACCGCCTTGGCTCGTATTAATGTTTTATGTTCCCTGGAATAGTGTTTCTTCATTGTTTAATCGTAAAAGAGTTCTAATGGGAATTACCTTTGGGTGAATGTGAAATATATAATTATCTAGCTTGTTTCCAAGCAAATGGCCCCTCAACTTCTCATTTCCATTATTTAGTCTGTTAATTTCTTGTTTAGAGCTCATTTTGTTTTCATTTTTGCATCCATGCTAGTTTTCCTTTGCTGTTGGAAGCCATTCGATCCTCTTTCTCCAGTCTTGTTCATTACTGTTCATACAAATTAGTTTAGAGTAGAGTAGTGTCATTTATAGATTGAATCCATTAGAGTTACAGGTTTTTTCTTCAGAGAAGGTAGATTCTAGAATCTCTCGGTATGTTTGTGTTGTATTCCCGTAATAAATCCGGCTAGGAATTGCATACACCAAGCTCTGTCACTTGCACTATCCCTCTCCTACTCACATTATATTTGGTCTATATCCAAAGCTGTCATTGTTCAAAATACCTTTTTTTGTTGATGCTAGCATATACACGCTCTTCTGGATTCACGTGAACATGAAGGATTGAGGAGATCATTCTAAGGGGAAAAAATCATACACTACTGGATTCGCCACTATTATGCAAATTCTAGGTTTTATCTATCAAAGTTCTAGTTAAAACATATCAAATAAAGTAGTGAAATATTTCATTTCAGTTAAGTTTCATTTTCGATATTACCAGGGAAGCTGTGGGGATTGATAGTTTCTTAGAAACTATGATTAATTCCTCACTTCTGAGGTATGATCAAGAATCTTTCAATTAAGTTAATAATCTATCTAGTTATTTAGGATAAACTCACAACTGCACAGGAAAGTAACTACACCGGGATACCTTGCTTGTTTTAATTTTGTTAGTAGATTAGTTATTATTTTCTGCCACAAGACATTATCACACAACTATCATTATTAAACGTAGCAGCTAATCAAGCTAAATATTTCTGGACTAGATCAAAGAATCATCCATAAAGCACCAAAAGATCCACTATACATTTTAGTCATTCCATCTTCATGACCTTGACGGGAGATATATACGAAGTACCCAAGTCATCTTGCACGTATTCCACAACCCATAGATCAGATCACAGCAGAGCTCAATATTTATTGGAGCCTTCGAGTAGCTATCCTCACCGAACATTCTATCACACCGGTTTAGGTTAGGAGGGCCTTCTTTTCCTTTTATTTGCAGATCCCATTATTGCATGTTGAAGACATCAAATTACTTAACTAGCTTATCTGCACCCCACGTGTATTCCATCCCTACCGGCTATCTCGGAATGACCTCGGGAGGTCGGATACAAGGAAGAGTTACTTGTAGATTACCATGCTCACATGTCACTTTTCCATCATACAGAGACACAAAATCCCACCTGGCTCCTGGAGCTGACATGTGTCCTCCGAAAATTTGACTAACTCTCCAACTAGCTCCAAGAGGACAACTTGAAATGACGATAACTTGAGCTCCTGATGAACTTTTTTAATTAAATTTTATATGATCATGACTGGAAATGAAATTTTAAATCCAATGGTTGGGGTCCTAACTTCTTGATTCCTCCATTTGATCCCTGAAAATCATATTTTTGATTTGGTACTCCACCTGTGATTAGAAAAACTACTTGCAGACACAATGCGCCAAAGTGTTGTGAAAAAACTAATTTCACCATTTTTTAGGGATTGGATTTCCCTTTCCAAATACATTTTTTTTCTCCTAAATCCATTCGGACCTCATGGAATCAGCTTCAGAAGTTCAGAAAGTTGTTTTGGCATGTGCACTGTCTAGGCCTATGAACCCTAATTTTGGTGAAATTGCCCCAACTTCTCCAAGTCCTTCCAGATTATTCTTGAATCACTTTCACGATTTGAATTTTTTTTCCACTCCATGGGGTTTATCTAGTCCCAGGAAGGCTAGTGATAGCCCTTCCCATGACTACCTGAAGTTTGCAAATTTTAATGAACTCTTAAAATCACCTAGGGGATGAAATAACATCAATCGGGAGGTCACTGGACTAACTAGGTGGACTTGGTGTTCTTGGGAATGATAGGAAATGAAAATTTTGGCACAGGGGTATAGTTTTCATGCTAAAAAAATGTCAATTTCCCTGTTGCACATTTGCACGCCAACAAGATGATTTAAGATTCTTGATGATGATCTCTAATGATATATGATGATAGCCTTGAGTTCTTTTTTTTTAATGATGAGATGTAGGGTTCCTGTTATCGAGAAAAAAATATGAGGCATGAAGATTCAAAATTGAGGATACTGAAGAAAGAGTAGAGAAATGTTATTTATAATCGCTAGCGATTAACCTCAATTTCTGATGATCCAGGTTTTTTGAGATTTTGAGTTTTAAAGTGGTTAAAACCCCTTCTAAATGAATTTATTTAGTTTTACACTTTGGGTAAATGGTTGGGAAGATGTTAGAGGTAAAATTGTAGGGGTTATGATTGTTATAGATTAATTTTTGATTTGGTTTATTTATTTTTGGTTTTGAGATGATTTTGGGTGGTTGAATGAAGATTTTACAGTTGTGAAAGTGATATTCACATGAAGAAAATATGATGGGGGATTTTTCACTTAGGATAGGGGGTATGTGAGCTAAATGATGATATTGATTAATATATCAAAAATGACGAATGTATTTGACGGAGGAAAATGAGCTATGTGAATTTTGAGTGTCTATATTAAGATTCAAGTATTTGAAGTTGAGTATCTGAGGGCATTTCCTGATCAATTGAACATGTTAATAAAATATGTATGCAGTATTGGACCAAATAATTCTCCTAAAATAATTCTAGAGGTATCTTGTCTAACCTAAGAATACCCCTCCACTAAATAATGCTACAACTACTACTCCTGCATCATCTGAGAGAATTGAGCCCTTTTATGTTTCATTACTTATTAATGGTTTCAAGATGAGAAATTTTATCCTAGATTCAGGAGCTTCTGCCAATGTAATGTCAGCTAAGGTTGCAAATGCTTTAGGGCTCACATTAACTAAAACAATTAGGAGGTGTTATTCAATGGAAAGACAAGTTCTTCTCATTGGAAAAATCAAGGAGGCTCAAGCTATTTGAGAATATTTCCCCCAAAAAAGGTTGAAGATGAAAATATTGGTATCAAATATTCCCATCTCTTATGGTATGGTGCTTAGTAGAAACTTTTGCAAGGAATTGGGTGGAGAAGTAAAGATAGATTGGTACTATGCTCACATCCCAATCAAGGGGTGAACCAAAGGTTTGTGTTTCATTGAATAATTGTGTGATAAAATAGATAAGGTAATAGTCAAGGAGGAATACCTATTATATGTAGGTTAAAGGATGAATGCCCGCGTTACTGACTTTATCCAAGATGATTGCAGAGAAATTTTTGTCTAGGAAGGACTACTTGTAAATACAAAGCAAGACCACAAATGAGTATTACATAGAAAGAGTTAGAAAACTACCTAGCAAGGCTAGATCCAGGAAGTTTGATGCTTCCTCAAATGGTTTTTAACCCTCTATTTAATACAATTCAATGTGAAAGTAAATATGAGAAATAAAGGTCCTATTGCTAACACTTTGATTCAGGTATCTCAAAACGTTATCAACAAACTAGATTAAGAAAAGTATTAAAATATAAACTAATATAGCATCAAGAAAGGTATGGTTGGTTAGGACACATCACAGGGGTGTTGGGTAATGTCACAAAGGTATCTGGTAAGGTTAGGGTGGTTTTTAGGTGATTTTGGAGGAAGTTTGGTGAAGGTTAGCAGAAAACAAAGTGATCGATATTGGTATGATATTTGATGCCAATAGAGAGGGGAGACCGACGTCGATAGTGGAAATTTGATAGTAAATTATTTAAAGAAATGTTTGTATATTCTTTGTGATTACACAGAGAGTGAGGGTAGTATGGTTTGGTTAGTATAGTTTGGGTTGTAATATGGATGAGAAGACTCGGGAATACTAAAGAGGAGGTTTGGAATGCTAAAAAGGTTTGGGATGATAAAATATTGGGTTGGTGGGAGGAAGGTGATGTATAGGCAATAGAGGAAATAAACAACTGAAAGAAACCAAATATCTACAAAAGGAATAAGAAAAATTATTAGGCTCATAATACTTACTTGATGTCTTACAGATCTTGGGAGGTGGAGGAGGACAGTAGTTTATCCGTGAAGAGATTTTTTGTTAAGTATCATGGAAATGCTCCTAGAGTGTTCCTGTGAATATTCTAATGCTCTGGAAGGGAAACTGATTGCTTGTCTTGCATTGTAGTTGTGTGTGTTCATCATCTGGATGCAGGAGGGCTTGAGGATTCATGCTTGAATGCAATCAGGATCTAATAATTGAATGAATAACTTGTGTAAAGAGTTGTGAAAGTGTATATAAGGTAACCGATGGCAGCTAGGTGACTAAAGTCATTTGAGCAATAACTGACATTGGTTAAGGTGGGAAACTCAAGGTTTACCAAAAATAGGTATATTTTCCCATATTTGGCATGCTTTCTCATTGATTCCACTTAGGAAAGTGGAGTTTGAGTGAGAGAAGGCAGAAAGAAATTAGAAAAGTCTTAGTTAGGTTTAGGAAGAAGTCTTAGTTAGTTAGGTCAAATGGTGACTCAACACTGGGAGTGGTGAATTAGTACTAAGAGTGATGACATGGTCATTGTGAGTTAAATCCCCCTAGAATAGGTCTAGGGTAAGGTGTAATGATGAGGTGGAGGTGTGAGGATGAAATTAACTCAATTAAAAATAATTAAATTAATTAATAATGTGAGGATGAATATTAATATGGGATGAAGGGGTCATGATGTGTCACATTAATTAATTAAAGGGGACCAAGAGGAGTGTGACCCAAATTTGGTGTCTATATTTATTCCTTTTGTCACATACCTTGTATTTGGTAAGCGATGTTAAAAAAATAGAATTGGTTGCCCACAAATATTGGTGAGAGTGGGGTTTGGCCCAGGTAGGAGTGAAGGTGATCCCGATTAAAACCAATAACTATTGAAGCTAGAGGTAAATGTGGTGAGTGGTTTGATTAAGAGGTTGTTAATAAAAAAACAAGGGTTGATGGGTTTTAGGTAAGGGTAATGTTGTCAATTCCCGCCCCCCACCCCGAGAAAAAATGGATAATGTGATAATATCTTGAGATTGGTTTGGATTGAAAATTTTTTAGAGTCTTGTATGTCGTTCCAGAAGGTTTTGGGTCTTCCTGAACTGCTCTTTCTTTTCCATATCTTGGAGGTTTATATTGGTCTCTGAACAGGAAAATCAACTCTAGTGGGCCCACATGCTAGAATGATCATATTTAATACATCATTTTTAGTATGCCTTTTCTACCCTTTATTTGAGGAGAAACTCTAGACTATTAAAATCAGGATTAAAAAATAAATAGAATAAAGACAAATTAACACTAACTGAAAATATCTCGCTGAGATGTGTATTGAGAGGAGCTCACTCATGTTTGGTGAATGACTTAGTTTAGAGGTTTGAGTTATGAAGGACTCGGTAGACGTTAACTCGCTATGGTGGAGCTGAGAGAGAACTCGGTGGATCTATGGAGGGGCTTGGTATGGAAAGCAGAGTGAGTAGAGCTCATAGCTTAAATCCTATGGCAGAAGAGTGAGCTGAGGAATATGCCTACGTATGCTAAGACCATTGTCGAGGCCGAGTATCCATCAGGTCGAGAACACGATGAAATTGGAAAACCCACCAACATAGTTGATATACAACTTGACATTCGAAGCCATGAAACAACTCGTAGTTGATAGTTGAGTAGGTGGAAAGGCATCTAGATTTGTGAAAATTCTATGGTCTTGGTCAGGTAGTCAAAAAGGTCATGTAATGCTCAAGAGAATCTCAATATATGACTCGACAAAAATGTTCGCAGAGATAGGAGAAAGTAGTCTCGAACATGGAGCTCAAAGCAAGGCTTTGAGGTGGCAGGGAACAAGTCGAGTCATCATCAAGGATTATGAATGCAACCAAGAAACTATGGTCTAAGAGATCAAGGCTTGGATGTCGGTTCATTTTGGTTCGATGGTGTGAGAATGCATAACACTTACCAGGTGGCACGAGTAATGGAAAATGGGCTTGACACCTGTAATGAACATGCACAAGGGTGACTTGGAAAATGAAGATAGATCCACTTGTTTGGGACAAACTCGCACATAAAACTCAATGCATGGTAAATTAGCTAGATCGAGCATGGAATCAGTGAAGCATTCAAAATGGGTTGAGTTGCATCAAATCACAGGAGGAGCCCAAGTCAGTCGAGTTACGAGATCGAGCTCTTCAGGTAATGAATGGAGAAACTGGTCAGTGGAAACAATGAATAGCCAGGAGCTCATGTTAGAAGAAGAGAAAGTTGAGCTCTTGAACGAGATAGACCATTCCATTTCAAAATTTCAGAGTTTTTGGGTCAGAAATGTTAGGAGAGTTGAATATCTCTGAAGCCCAAAACTCCAAAATTCAAAGTTTCAGTTTTTCGAGAATTGGAAGTCACAAAATGCTTGGAGTCCTTGTGAGTGCAAGCTCAAGTTAACCAAGTCATCACCGAGTTGTAAGGAGTTTTCCAGATCATAGGGATGGCTGAGTTGAGGCATACATGTAAGCAATTCACGGTTGAAGAACAAAGGTGAGCTCGTCAGGTGGGTGTTGGTTGGATTCAAAGCTGAATTGATAGACTGTTCAAAGTCTGGGTAAAATTCATGTTTCGAAGCTTGAAAGTATCTCAAGTCATGGAGGACCACCAAGATGATGAAGTTGTAGGCTCATCGAATCAAGCGAAGCATGGGAATATGATCATGTTTGAGTTTGATAGTGTAATGATTTTACACAATGAAAATCTATAATGGATCGATTAGACCAATATGATCTTTCTATATAGCCTGAGAAACTCACATATGTAATATAATGAAGGGTTTGGGTAACCATTTAGAAGTGAAGATTCAACAACGAGCTATCAAGGAATATACTATGGAGGTGAGTTCAAGATCATTGTATGCAGTAAGCTATTCACAGTGAGTCATGAATAAGTTGATAATGGAAGGCTAGCACATTATAGAAGAAGCTGAGTAGGTTGGACATCTCCATGAATTCATTTTGAGGCTCGGTAAAAAATTGCATGGATAGGATGAGTTGATATTTTTGCATAGTTCAGCCAATGGAGACGTAGTATTTGAATTGCTCATTTAAGGTAAAACTCAACATAGAATCAAATGCATGCCTTTACATAAGTATATCAAGTTAAAGGTAATAACAGAGAGAACTTAGGATTACCAAGCTGAGTAAAATTAAAGGCCAAAGGAGTATTTGTAGGGTGTAGTGGATTAAATCTAGGTGATACTATAGTAGGCATCTCAATCAGGGTGAGATCATGATCATTCTTGGATTAGTGAGCCAATTTCTTTTCGAAGCCTTGGTAGACCTTTCTGTTTTGGAGTTTACATTTCAGAAATCTTTTTCAGACTAATTTCTTTCAGATTTTCTAAGTTTTTTGGGCTGAAGATGTTGAGTAGGTTGGATATCTCCGAAGCCTAAAATTCTAAAACTCTGAAATTTGGAGTTTCGACATTTTGGGGTTCACAGATTTTGGGTGTTGAGAGTTCTGCATAGGAAAGAGTTCTCCAAAGTCCGATGTGCCACTGATCAAGTAGGTTCAAGTTGTGCGCTAAGATGAGAGGAAGATCGGGTCAGGTGGCGAGTAGTGCGGAAGTAATGGATGTTAGTGGAAACAGGATGAAACCGTCTCAGTTTAACTTGACTTTTAATGCAAATGGTTAGAGTTTGATGCAGATGGAGCTCGTCAATTTGGAGCTTGGAAGAGAAATTGGTGGTGTAAAGAACTCAACATGGAGCTCAACAGATGTGGTTTGGTGAGTCATTAGAAGGTGATGAGCCCATTGAAAGGAGGGAAGGAGCTCGATTTAGCTCACTACAGTGAAGGAGCTTGGTGGAAAACGCGTGTTGGAAGCAGAGTGATTTGAGCTTATGAATGAGGTAGACCGGCATAGGAATCTCATTTGAGAGTGGTTCGATGCAATAGTGAAAAATAAGAGCGTGGTCGCAGCGATGTAAATCTCATTTTTATACTTTGTCAAAGTAACGAGCCCAGTCATGTTTTGGTTGAAGATTGATCATTGTAGGAATAGCACAAAAATAATTTCCATGCAGAACACCACCTCCCTTATCTCAGACGAGTTAGAAATTGTATTGAGAGTGCAACATGCTTGAATAGGAAGGAGCTCATTTAAAAGAGAATTCAATTGAATGCGATCGAGCATTTTAAGCTCAAGCTCATCATTTTGGTCGGTAAGGTGATCAACAATCATCATGGCATGATTCGGTTAATATGAGCTCGGTTGAGTGGAAGCTCCACAGGGAGGACTTGATGGAGGGCTAGCAATGTGACTGAGTTATCATAGCTCAGTATCAATCACGTAGATAGGGAGCCACATCACAGAATGTCACTTAACATGTAGCTTGGTAAGAGTGAAAAGAGTTTAATAGAGAGCTCGCTTTGTGCATTTGACGGGAGGAGCTCGAGCTCATTGGTTTGGATGTGGCGGTCCAGAGGGGCTTGATTTCAGAGTTGAGTTTCATTATAGCTCATGACCAGTTAGGTCGATGTATGGTGGTGAAGGACAAAAATTGGCGAGTCAAGGTGTAGACACTAAAATTAGGTCACACTCCCATTTTATCCCTTGACAAATTAGCACCCTTTGTTACATTTACCTAACCATAACCCCCTTTCACCCAACTAATATTAATTTGATTAATTTAATTTAATTAATGCATTATCCTCACTATATTTATTATTTAAATATCTTATTTAAATAATATCCACACATGTAGTTCACTTAGACACCTCACCAAGCCAACTTAACGTAAATATTATTCTTAGCAAGTTCCCATAACTAACTAAGACTTACCCAAACCCTAAAAATCAATCCCTACATTCCCTCTAACCACATTCCCACATGCTCACAAGAAGCTCCTAGTCTAATCCATGGGATAACGACATGAGATCCAAGGAAAGCATGAGGATCTCCCTATTTTAGTAAACCTAGGAAATCCCACCCTGACCGATGTCGGTTACCCCTAACCGTCACCGGTTAATACGAACCCACCAAAGCAACCTTATTCTCAAGGTTGGAAGTTGGAAGCAAGTTGGAAAACTTTGGGAGAAAATTGACGAACAATAACACATCTCAAAGAGATAACGCATCTTCAGAGAGCCAATTCTAGCGAAAAATCACATCTAAAAAGAGAGATTGAGCATCTTTTCCTACACAACCATCCAGCCATGATCTGATCTATCTGAGAAAAGAGGAGTGTACATGCAGCCCATGCAAAATATTTTATTCAGTTAGTGATCACATGCAACCATCAAACTCATCATCAGCACCTCCATCCCTCACACATAGACATTCAAGAATGAAATCCAAGAAGTACAACATCATACTGTCTTGGTTATTTCATTTCTTCATCATTTTATCATCCATTGTTTATCTTGTTTCCTATTGACCTCCATATTTTCACCTCTGTATACCCATTGAAACCTCACAAAAGCCCACTCCAGTCACCCAATATCTCATCCCAACGAACCCAAGTCTTTTGTGTAATCACGAAAGAGACCCCAGCCTGTTCTGTAACATTTCCAGATCTGACAGTAACCGGAATCGGTTACACCTAACCACCATTGATCACCCCTAACTGACACTGGTCTCTGTTTTTTCCCACACAACCCTTAACAGAGACCTACCCACCTAATTTTATGTCACCCCCTTTCCCCTGTGATCTACCTGAGACCTCTGCCAAACCTGTAGAACCCAGAACCAATCATTTGACCTTTGGATTCTATTCTAGATTAGCCTATTAGATTAGATCTATTTCTTATTGTGTTTTTAAGTTAGATACCTAAATCATTTTAAAATAACAATAGGATTTACTTTGTTTACAACATTAAATTGTTTAAAATAGTGGACTGACATCCGTCTAGGAAGTATCACACTTATTGGATCTAGCACATGCTAGGCAGTTCACTACCCATATTGTTTAATTCCTTCTAGTGGTCTTGTTTTCATTATAGGTAGTTCCTCCTAGCCAAAAGGAAGCTCTCACAATCAGCTATGGATTCGAAAGTCATATGCGCCCAACAACCCGTCAACTGAAATTTGAACAGGTAATCTTCCTATGCCCGTTACCCTATCCGTTTCTTCAACGCTTCTAAGAAACAATCTAAGAAAAACGTGAAACATTTCGGCATGCCCGGTGGGACTCATCTGGGGTTCCTTGCATTTCATTCATTCCTAGGAAAATATTGTGTGTTTGTTTCCCTTCTAAAAATCATACACCCTAATTTTCTTCTTTGGTAATCCACCTCTTCTTTTTATTTACTCTAAAGGAAAATTTTACTTTGGTGTAATTAAAAGGAATCATTTCTTCATGTTTTCTGCATTGTAGTGAAAGAGCATCCCTCTTCCTATTCATCTTATCATGTCATCCAATTTCACATTTTCAATTTGGGTTTAAAAACAAGTGCATTCCATTCTGATTTATTACATTAGCTCACATTAATTGAAGGCAACCTATACGCTGGAAGTCATTACCAATTGATGGTTGAAAAATGAATCATAGAAAAGCACTTCTATTCTTTTCTCTTTCTCTGCGTCTTACCAAACCTCACAAAAATTCAAAATACATACATTCTTAAACAACATCTTACCTAGAAGAAACTGTAGGTGATCACATGATCATGACATAGTGGGCACCCAGCTCGCTTCTCTGTCGAGTCATACTTCAGAGTGAAGCTCACCCCCACCATAACATACTTGAAACCTCAACTTTTATATCTCCTTCTTTGTAGGAATCCATCCTCACCAAAAAACTCTATTTCACAATTCTTGTGTTAGTCCCTAAATAGCATAAGCTACACAAACATAATAGAAAAGGCACTCCTAGGATCACATTTTCTTAGTGTTTTTTCTTGGCTTACATTTTTGAGGTGAGAGATCATGTTCTTCACTTTTCTTGTTCATCCTTGCACTCTCCTCATCATAGATGGTGTATTCAGCTTCACCTGATTGTGCCTAGGCCATATCATCATCATTCCCATAATTTTGGGTTTGATTCTACATTAGATTTTAATTCACAACCACTTTCTTTCATCGTTGTTTCTAATTTCACAGTAATCATCATTGGTTACCTCTGAACGCCATCAGTTATACCCAACTGACTTCGGTTCCAAGTCCTTTTGTTAACCTACTCAAAAGGACATTTTTACTTCACTTTCTTCCACTTTTCACAGTCTCTGTCACTATCATCATTCTCATTGACATTTTAAACATCCTTAGATTTGGCATACCTGGCAGATTTTACCTTCTGCCTTGCTATTTACTCACTGTCTATTTTCTACAGTGACCGGCACTGGTTATACCTTACCAGCGTCAGTTTTCCCTAACCATCATCGGTTAGCCTGTTTCACATTCCAACCATCATTTGGTCCTTTATCTAATATTTATGACCAAATTCACCTATTCTTGTTGTTCTTTATATCATTTAAAGAAAAGCAGCCCTACCTAATTAGTACTAGTTCACATAGTGATGACCCGAAGACAAGAAAATTCCCTCGTATTCCATGTCATTTGTCAATCACTCCCACCTAGTCCTTCACCACCTTCTATTTTATCACTAGCCATGGGTCCCATCCAACCTACTACTATCGCTACGAGAGATGAGGAGTTTGCATGACTCCTTGACTAGAACCCTGCCGCCTTTTAGTTTTACGTTTCCCACTCATCCACTCGAGATGCCTCGGGTCAGTTGATATATGGCATGCTCATATCTATACCCCCGAATCTCGCACCCACTTCCGCATCATCTCCATTTGGTTCTGTGCTGTCTGTATCCACTTTACCCCCAGTCATTTTGCAGTTAGGTGGGACCCATCCTGGGTTCCTTCCATTTCATTCATTCCTAAGAAAATATTGTGTGTTTGTTTCCCTTTTAAAAAGCATACACACTAATTTTCTTCTTTGGTAATCCACCTCTTCTTTCTATTTTCTCTAAAGGAAACTTTTCTTTTGGTGTAATTAAAAAGAATCATTTCTTCATGTTTTCTGCATTGTAGTGAAAGAGCATCCCTCTTCCTCTTCATCTTATTGTGTCATCCAATTTCACATTTTCAATTTGGGTTTAAAAACAAGTGCATTCCATTCTGATTTATTGTATTAGCTCACATTAATTGAGGGCAACCTATACCTTGGAAGTCATTACCAGCTTATGGTTGACAAAAAAATCATAGAAAAGCACTTCTATCCTTTTCTCTTTCTCTGCATCTTACCAAACCTCACAAAAATTCAAAATACATACATTCTTAAAAAACATCTTACCTGGAAGAAACTATAGGTGATCACACAATCATGACACAGTGGAAACCCAGCTCATTACTCTGTCGAGTCATACTTCAGAGAAAATCCCTTCCGCACCATAACATACCTGAAATCTCACCTTTTAGATCTCCTTCTTCATAGGAAGTCATCCTCACCAAAAGACTCTATTTCAAAATTCATGTGTCAGTCCTTAAATAGCATAAGCTACACAAACATAATAGAAAAGGCACTCCTAGGATCACATTTTCTTAGTGTTTTTGCTTGGCTTGAATTTTTGAGGTGAGAGATCATGTTCATCACTTTTCTTGTTCATCCTTGCATGCTCCTCATCATAGCTGGTGTATTCCAGCTTCACCTGAGTGTGCCTGGGCCATATCATCATCATTCCTAGAATTTTGGGTTTGATTCTACATCATATTTTAATTCACAACCACTTTCTTTCATCGTTGTTTCAAATTTCATAGTAACCATTGTCGGTTATCTCTGACCGCCATCGGTTATACCCAACTGACATCGGTTCCAAGTCCTTTTGTTAACCTACTCAAAAGTACATATTTAGTTCACTTTATTCCACTTTTCACAGTCTATATCACTATCATCATTCTCATTGACATTTTAAAAATCCTCAGATTTATCATACGTATCATATTTTACCTTCTGCCTCGTTTTACTCACTGTCTATTTTCTACAGTGACCGGCACCAATTATACCTTACCGACGTTGATTTTTCCTAACTGTCATCGGTTAGCTTGTTTCACATTCTAGCCATCATTTGGTCCTTTATCCACTTTCTATCACCAGATTCACCTGTTCCTGCTATTGTCTGTATCATTTAATGAAAATCAGCCCTACCTGATCAGTATTGGTTCACATAGTGCTGAACCAAAGACAAGAAAATGTGCTTGTATTCGAAGCCAGTTGCCAACCACTCCCACCTAGTCCTTCACCACCTTCTATTTTATCACCAGTCATGGATCCCATCCAGCCTACTACTATCGTTACTGAAGATGAGGAGTTTGCATGACTCCTTGACTAGAACCCTGTCACCTTGCAGTTTTACCTTTCCCACTCATCTACTCAAGATGCCTCAGGTTAGTTGATATAAGGCATGCCCGTATCTATCCCCCCGACTCTCACACCCACTTCCACATCAACCCCATCTGGCTCTGTGCTGCCCGCATCCACCTTACCCCCAATCGTTTCACAATTAGGTTCTATACCCGCTATGACTACCACGTCTGTTACCTCTGTGGCACCCATTACATCCACCGTACCCTCGAAAAATACCCCAAACACAACCTCATCTACCCCTAAAGTCTCATACATACCTGTAGCTACATTCCCACCTCCATTGTTGGTGACCCCTACCCCATTTCAGAACATGGTTCTTTCCATTCCACAATCATTAGCCCCTATTGCCACTAGGGTTACCACGACCCTTCCACCCCCATATACATACTACCAACAACCTCTTGTTTCATCTATTATTCATTCCGGGTACGTACACCCTATTTCATTGCCTTCTTCTCCACCACCCTACGTGGTAGCCCCATACACTGGAGTGTCACCCCTATTATACACCCAAAACCAACCTCCTCATGCTACAGGAGGTATCCAATCATCACAACCCACCAATGACCTAATTAAATTGATGTTGGACAAGATGCAGACATTGGAGGCATCAGTTTTTGGCTCCCGCAACACTCTCACCTATGATGAGATTTACAACGAGCCTATTCACCCATCCATTCCTATCCATTCATACCCTATGCATTGGGAAATGCCTAAATTCAATCTCTTCAATAACAAAGAAGACCCCCAACAACATTTACAGTCATTCAAACATGGGTGTTATCTGATCGCTCATGATGATGCCTTGCTTTTGAGAACTTTTCACATGTCCCTCACTGGACCTGCATTAGATTGGTATAGTGGGTTACCTAAACACTCTATATTCTCATTCAATCAGGTAGCCCAAGCTTTCTTGGACCATTTCTCTATCAATATCATCAAGAAGGTTACCATGACCGATCTATATTCCACACGTCAGTATGAGGACGAATCCATCACAGATTTTGTCACTTGCTGGTGCAGCCTGATCAATCAACTTACCTTCCAACTACCACAAACTAAACTCATCGAGCTCTTCACATGAGCTTGCTCTAGACATATCTCCCCGACCTTATAGGTCCAAACCTTCTGAACATTCGATGAGGCATTTACTATGGCACGAAAGTTAGAGATTTGGGCCATCGAAGAGAAGAAAATTTCAATTACGAAATAAGAATTTGGCATTCAACTTCGAATGATACCTCTTCCTCTTCCAAACCACAAACCATTTATTCAAAAGATAAGGGCACCGCTAACACAGTGGTACTCAAGGCTGGCCCAGCTCATCCATCAAATCAGGCTACACCCTCATCTAATCTCTCACCTATCTAGGATTTTCAATTCAGAAAAGAGCAGCGAAAATATACCCCAATTGGGGAGCCTTACTCTTTTGTCGTAGAAAATCTTATTAAAGCGGGAGCCATCACCCTTCCACCCATAAAAACCACACACTAGTTTTGACCCTGCTCACCCCATGCCTACATGGTATAAAGAGCATGATTTTTGTAACTATCATCGAGTAAAGGGTCATAGTGACGACAACTGCATCACTTTCAAGAATATTGTCCAAGAAATGCTCGAGAAAGGTGAGTTAACTGTGGATAATCCCAATGCCACCCCTAACCAAAATCTACAAATCTTCAAAAAACCATTTCCCAATCATGCCCCTTCATCCAATCAAACCGGTGAGACACCAACTCACAATACCCATACCCGTGAGGTTCACGCTATCTTTAATGAGGTACCTATTACCTCTCAATTACCTCACATCCCTTCCATAGAGGAAATCCTAGCCTGAAATCCTCCTTCCACATTGGAACCTACCTCCCTTGTTCCTTCACCAACAGAGGAACACCTTTCATCTCCTTCATCACCTATGGAGGGGTCTTCCGCTAACATTGAGACCATCTCACCCCTGGCTTCTCCACTTAGAGAACCTTTACCTACATTACCTCCTCCACCCATAGAGGAACACCCATTACCTCCTCCACTCATAGAGGAGCACCCATTACCTCCTCCACCCACACCAGAGCACCTATATAGAGGAGCTCCCATCATCTCCTCCACCTATCATAGACCCGGTTGAGATACCTTTGCCTCTTGGCGAGCATTCTCCATCTGCTACCTAAAATCCAACAGACCTAATTTTGGCTCTCTTACCCATGGAAGTTAAAGCTGGCCAATTCCCTATCTCTAAGACACATTTTACAGGAATTCCTATTAATTCCTCACCAACTCCATCCACAGACATGTCATTCTCACGTTTTTCCGATCACTTAGATTATGTGGATAGGGCTTTACTATGGGGGTGCCTCTTACTCCCTGTCTCAACACAGATGTAGAGATCCCTCGTTGATACCTCCACTATCTACCTAAACACATTTCGACCCATCAAACCAAATACAACCACTGCTGTCGTAACCCCTTCCATGATACCCTATTAGCACTCACACCACACCCTTACCCATAACCCAACCTACATCTAAACCCAAACCCATACCCACAACATTTGCCTCCACTAAACCTATTACCACTTTAGGGGTCACCCCGACCACCAGCCTTACTCATCCACCAATTAAACTGGATTTAGCTACATCCTCCAACATCAAAACCACACCTACTTCGACACCCAAACCAAAGAAACAAACTCATTGACCTCATACCCTACCACACCAACCACGCCCACACTTTACCCATCTGCCTTAAAACCTCAGCTGTCCAACATGGTCAAGCACCCTTCACCCATCCATAAACCAATAACACAACAACCCATTCCTTCCTCACAAACCTCTAACCTACCCAGGCACACAACATGACTTACACCCGCACCTGCGGTATCTCCTTACCACCAATACCTCCAATACCTTCATCTATTGCTTCACTACCCACTACACTTCAGTCATTGTCCCTCACACCCCAAGTATGACCTGTGCATCACCTTACCTTCACAGCACCCCCATTATCCCCATGTGTAACTCGTCCCTCTTCCTCCATCTACTTCTCTTTCTCGACCTCGTACACCCAGCATCACCTTTAGCCAAGAAGGTGTAACCCAAAAACAAAACCCCACTACCCCACAATAAGGTTGTAAAAACAACCACACACCCTCCTACCCATCCATTTACTATACCCTTACCCAAACAAACATGAATGATACCTAAAACCACATCAACAACTAAAGCCGTAACTCGACCCATTCCTAATCTTCCAAAAATAGTTCCTCGATAATCAACCACACCTACACCCAAACCCACTTTCACTTTGTTGGTCGTCAGATAGGACTTTTTAGAAGAGCAACAGTCAGGGGACAAGAAGTCCCTCCTCTTTAATGGGAGAGGTTCCCTTATTCAGAAAAGAACTTATTTACAAATGTACAGAACATTGTTTTATGGTCAAACTTGGATATTACGAAAGTGTTTTCCACAAGGATCATCAGTTACACAAGGACTGAGGAAAGGGAATAAGAAGATGAGCAGAATAGCAACATTTAGAATTATAGATAGCAGAATAATTCTTCATGTATGCGAAGTTTCAAAGAATTTAAGACCAGATCATTTGCGTTAGCTGAATGAGATTAAATTTAAAGACACAAAGTTCCATAAATAACCTTCTTCAGATTCATTCATCAAGGACACAAAGTTCCTTCTTGGTCATACAAGATCACGGTATTTGCAAAACTGAACAGTATGCAATCAGAGAGACTAACGAATCAGAAACAAAATGATCTTCACACTATTAAAGGAGAACACAGAGATAACAAGAACTAGATAGACAAAGAATGGAAAGCCCTTTTGTATTGATTTCTTTAAGATCTATTTACACTTTCAGCAAATATCCAAGTTCTTTCTCCTGTTGCAAAATGGCGTGGAAAGGCCATTATATAGCTTACAAGTCAGTTACTCTTCGTAACTGTTTCTTTTAACTAAAGAATAGTTAAGGATCGCCAATTGCAATACCTTAACTAATTACAAAGAATACGAAAAGAATGGGAAGAAGAGAAAAGAAAGGAGAAGGAGACAGGTGGCCAGCTACTGGGAGGGGCCCACTGTCTTCAGAATCCGCTGCCTGAATTTCTTCAATGCCTCAGCTATGTCTCTGCCACGTGGAACTGACGTGTTGGCTGCAGACTGAGTCCAAAATCCCAGACACTTCTCCATCTCTTTATCAAACTCAACGTGAGTATGATAATCTTTATTTGCTTCTTCAATGGCAGATTGAAGAGAACAAATTTCCTTCATCTTTTCCTTAGAGATGGAGCCTTCCCTGAATAGATTATCTTTGACAAAAGCTCTGAACTGAGCTTTGATTTCTTGCAAGGATAGGGAAACGCCAGAGTTTTCATCCTGAAGATGACAATGTATATCCTTGAAAGCAGCAACAACCAGTGTCTTGAAAGCTTCTCCCTTCTGCCAGCTATTCTTCATTTCTCCCAAAGCCTCCTCCAAGACTCTGATTTTCCACTCCACGTTGTAGACCCAGGATTTTGATAGATTGTCCTTAGCATCATCGAAAATCTTATTCGCCAGTAAGATGTTCTCATCTGTCTGTCCCATGAGGCGAAGGTCTACTATGCAACTGCTCCAGATTTTGAGTTCTTTATCCATGGTATTGATAGTGGAGGAGAGCTTCAGTTGCACATTACTCACCTTTTCATGGAGTTTGAAAGCTTCATCGATGAAGTTTAACCCAGCAACAAGCATGTCATCCACCATGGCTTCGATAGCTCTGCCATAGACAGAAAACTTGTGCATATCTTTAATACTTTGCACTTCATCTTGGCTTAGAATTACAGGAGGAGGTAGAGCAGTCAAGGGGGTAGGGTCCAAAAATTTGTCCTTAGACAAAAGGGACTTGATGAAACCTGTGAGAACTTGGGCTTGCTCTTCCAACTGTTCAATAGTTTGCTGCCCTTTTTCTACCCTCCCAATGACTCTTGTGACTGTTTCCTGAAGGTTATGAATCTCACCTTCAGGAGTAGATTCTCCCATTGGGATTCTGAAGAGCTCCAAGTCAGATGCCTGCAAGTCTGATTCTGATTTGTCCACTGTAGGCTTGGCAATCTCCAGGAATTGTTGTCCTTGAGTATCAGACACTATTCTGGAGGTGGTTCTTGGCTTTCTTGGCACGAGAAGGAGTGGTGCCCAACAAGGTTGCTACAGCATCAAAATTTGGTCCCAAGCTTTGAGAGGAGGATTTTCTCTTCCTTTTGTCAACCAAAGGTTGCACCCACGCAAAAGAGGAAGAAGACATCTGCAAGAGAAGCAAGGGGACCAAGAGACAGGGAGCTCATGGCACTCAGGGTCTGCGCAGCTGTTGACTCAAGCTGAGATGTGAGTAGAGCACTTGAGGCAATAGCGGTAGAAGAATCAGTAGCACCTGGAAGTTCAGTGCTCTGGACCTCCTTGTCCTTATCTGCTGGATATTCAGGAACATTTGCAGGAGTTGGCATCTCACTTTCTTCACTTTCACTGAGAACAATGATGTTCTCTGGCCCTATAGGCAACTCTGCCTGTTTTCTTGGAGGGTCATTCTCTGCAGGCTCCTTCTTTACCTCTTTGAGTTTCTTCTTGTATACCTGGGTAGATGAAGAGGGAGTAGATTCAGTAGGTCCTTGTGTTGATGAGGCAGGAGGGGTTTGCATTAGTGTTTCAGACCTTGGAACTGATGCCTCTCTTATTGGTGTCGAGTCATCCTTGGAGCTGGATTCTCCTGAGTGCCTCTTGAATTCTCAGATCTTCTTACTGAACCAGACCTTAGTCCTGACTAGGACTGGAGTAAGAATCTCAGCCAGATCATCCCTCTCTTTCCTGTTCCAATCCAGGTCCTCCAGAGGGGTTTGCATGATCACATTTTCATACTCATACGAGTATAGGTCAGAATTGTCATCCTGGAGACCTTCAGGAACTTGGTACAGACCGAGTTCTTGGATCAATTGCAGGGAGAACCTGCCACAATGCCTTCTTCTGGATTCAAAATCATCTGCACAGTCAGCCCAGTAGTCTTCTGTATCTGCCCTATGATGATAGATTATCTTGATGTTATGTTCAATAAACCTCTTCAAGTCAAAGCAGGTTCTTGGCTTGAAGAAATGAACAGTGATAGGGACCAGGGCTCTTTCTATGTTCTGAGCATCCAGAGCTGTTTTGCATGTGTAGTTTCCCAGAGAAATGGGAAAGTGCACGCCAGAAATCTTCTTGTCTCTGCAAGTTCTGTGCAACTTGTCTATTTGCCTGCATATTTCTATCAAGGCCATTTTGTCATTGCAGAACATGGGAAGCCGCAAAGGAGTGCTTTCATAGCCAGCAAGCCTGATATAGGAAAATTTCCTGAATTGGATGAAATAGGCTCCATACTGCGATATCAGGTTCATGGCTTCCTCTGAAAACCTTCTAGCAGTATCACCTTCGAGCAATCTGACCACGTACATGGTGAAAGCATCATTGACCCTTCTGAAATTGCGGATTGCTGGTCTCCAGGGTGAACTGCGGGCAGTAAACATATACTGGATCATCTTTGTGTGCATCTATATAGGAGAAACCAAACCACTGCCTCGATGCTGCTAGGGTATACATCAGGTATGAAGTCATATAGAACTTCTTTGTTTGCTGAACGTTGGATAGCTGCTCAGCCAAATTCATACTGATGATCTCTGCCCAGTTGATGTTTTGTGTTCCCTCGCACACCATGCTGATGAGCGGGCACATCTAGAAATGAAACTCATTGGTGGAGGGCAAACCCATAACCCGAGCCAGCAGGATTATGAAGTCTGACAATTCTTCATTGAAATCTGCTCGGAAGAGGGTTTTGGTTAGGCGAGAAGCACCTTTCTTAGGGTTCTTCAACCAAGACTTCGCCACTCGCGCCTTATATTTGCCACTGTCTTGATCGAATAGGGTCTGTGCTTGATCCCGGGAGACGACTATAGCATTGTCCAACTCCGGAATCCTCAGAGCAGCGCCAATGGCGGCAGCGTCCATCTTAGCAATGAGTTCCCCATGTACATTTGTCAATTTACTCGAAGCGGGGTCGAAGTGAGCTCCGCATGAGAGCACAGTATCAACACACTGTACTGAGATTGGGAAACCACCAGCAAAATCCAAACCGCTATCATGAATCGTTTGTGCCATTGGTGTAGGGTTTGCATCTGCCATTCTTGCCCAAAAATCACCGAAGTCGAGATGGCGAGCTTCGCTGTCCCCAATATTGCTAACAGCAGACTCAAACGGAGAAATTTGCTCCTGTCCCTAAAACTTGATCTTCATTTTGATAGTCTCGGAGCTGCAACCTAGACTGGGAAGGAATTTGCAAAGGGAGGGGATATTTGCGCAGGTTTTCAAATTGCAAGGGTTCGAGCAAAGATAGCATGGAAGCAATGCGAAAAATGCAAAGGGGAAATGCTCGTTATATAGTCGTTTGGAGAGAGGAATGAATTTAATGCGCATTGAATACACAACCACCAATTTGAATAGCATCATACTCGGAGTGAGCGAAAAAAAACTAAGTGTGAATGACACTTGGTACGCTTGGGACATGTGAGACGCGAATGCGCGAAACACGCGGCTCGGCCGATTCGGGGGAAACAGGGAGAGGATGCACAAATGCTTTTGGAATGATTGGGACAGAAATGCGCGAAGTACGCGGTTTGGCCGGTTCGGGCGAAATTGAAACAGTTCACATTTTTGAGAATGGGACATTTGGGACGAAAACGCGCGAAGGACGCGTTTCGGGAAAATCGGCCGAAATTGAAACAGTTTGCATTTTTTGATTTGGGACAAAGAGCTCTGAAGTACGCGACTCGGGAGTTTCGGCCGAAAATGGGAAAGCTCGCACTTTTTAACTTGGGGACATTTGAGACATGAAAATGCAAAGTACGCGGTTCGGGTGATTCGGCCGAAATTGGAACAACTTGCACAATAAGTTTTGGGACACTTGGGACAAAATTTTCTGACGGGCCCGAAAATGGGACAGCTTTGGGGATTTCGGCCGATCGGGGAACAAAGTGCACTTTCGTACTTGGGACAGTTGGGACAAAAAGTTCCGACAGGCCCGAAAATCACACAAAATGACCCAAAACACAGATTTTTTCAATTTCACGACTTAGGCACTTCAGAGAAAAACACTTAAACTCAAAATTTTAAAATTTTTACTCTTATCAGAGCGGGGAATTTTGAGTGGACAACACCCAAGAAGGTGCGACCCAAAAACAAAACCCCACTACCCCACAACAAGGTAGTCACAACAACCCCAAACCCTCCTACCCGTCCATCTACTGTACCCCTACCCAAACAAACCCGACCGATACCTCAAACCACACAGGAACTTAACCCCATAGCTTGACCTGTTCCTACTCTTCCAAAAATAATTCCCCAATAACCACACCACACCCAAACCCACATTCACTTCCCATTGTGATCCACTAGCAGGGTTTTATGCCAAAATTTTAACCAACCCCCTCGAGACTTGTGTTATCACATTACCGCCACTCCGACCTTACGACCTCCTCAAACCAAAACCCAAAGGGTTTGATGATACTAAAATCTGTGCATACCATCGTGTACCAGGGCATGATGTGGAGAACTGGAAGGCCTTGAAAGTCGTTCTTATCCAATTGTGTCCACCAGAAACCAACTTTGACAACGACAACCTTCTTGACGAGGATCCTACTTCACCAACACCCATTCTCACACTGCCCACTCAACAACCACAACCTCCACCCTCACAGCTCCTAGAGCCACCCTCAAGATTTGAAATTAACATGGTTCGCATCAGAGAACTTGCCACGCCACCACCCAAATGTCGTTGCACCCAACTAACCTCATAGGGATTTTATCCTCCAGTAGGTTTTTTCCCTTTATGTCATTATACCACTCACCCTACACCTTCTCCATTTGTTAACTTCCCTCAAATCAACATGGTACACGTCACTACACATTGCGCAGAAGGGTAAAGAAAAGGCAACTGACCCACCAACCAATCCTATACCCAACATACCATCTGCACCCATATCTAAGATAACTATCCGCGGCCCTGCATACCCCATTTCTAATGGCATCACACATCGCACCATACTCAAACAACTACACCAATCTCCCCTCAAAATGTCCTTATACAACCTCATCCAAACCTCAGAATCCCATCGTCAATCCCTCATGGAGGTTCTTCAATCTATTAAGGTTTTACCCAATGACCCTAAACCCGTAGCCTCCATCATCACACCCCATCATGTAGCCTCTCTCACCAAATTACCACCTTCATCCTCACCTCACCTTGTTCACCAAGTGGCCTCCCTCAGAGGAGAAGATCGCGCCACACCAAAACGATGACCCGGACCTAGTCCTCTTCATATTTTTCCACATTGATGACATACAGGTACACCGTGTGATGATTGATAGAGGTGCTAGCATTAACATCATTTCATCCCATGCATTTGCTCAAATGCGCATACCTGAAAATTGCATGCTTAAACATCCGGTCATGTTGCGTTCATTCAACGATGCTATCACCTCCACACTAGGCACTGTCATCCTTCACGTTAGAGTGGGCCCTGCACTATTCCAGAATTGTTTTATGTTTTGGAGGGGGAATTCTAATATATCTTGTTGCTTTATAGACCCTGGATCCATGTCATGGGTTGTGTTCCTTCCAATTTACATCATTATGTGAAATTTGAACACGAGGGACACACTTATACCATTCCAGCTGACCTATCATCTTTCAAAACATGCAACATGCTATACCGACCCAATGATGTTCTCATACCTGTCAAGCCATCTACCTCCACAACCAATACCACTTTACCTACACCTCTACCTACCAGTACAGCTACTTCTTCTACCGCACATAACACTTCCATTCCTACAACTAATATAACCCCCACAGCTGACCAATTAGCTTCCCAATACGTTAACTCCACCTTTGCATTGACCTCCGACACATTATCCATACTAGCTACCTACATACTAGCCATTGATCCCTTGGAAGGTGTTTTTCAACATCTAACTCTGGGGGAGTACCACCTATATAGTTTTAACACATTCTTTACTCCACACAAGTATGGAAGCCTTCATCAACACCCTCGCTATGATCACTGTATAAGATAATTCCTTGTTTATGGTCCTCCTCATCTTCGTACTAGTCTCACATATGGGGGAGTTGATACTACCACTTACACACCTGAACCACCATCACAACCCTGCCCATTTAACGCTAACTTCCAATCACTTACCAATTACCATTTTTCCCACACCTTCTTGCACCGCTGTGCGTGGAAAGGTTTTGGTTTTGGATTTTACAATCAATGCCGCCATACCATTATTCCATGTACCACCCACAAACATAATGATCGTAGTGGTATCGGCTTCCCCAAACCTCCTACACAATAGGCTCACATTGAACTCATTGAAGACCCTAGCCCCCCTCCACCTTCATATTTATCACTACCTTCACCCACTCCACCTTCATCACCACCTTCAACGATGGAGTCGATGGATCCCAAATCTATCCCTCCTATTCCTTGGGGCCTTTGACTTATCAACGTAAGGGTGAGGTCCCTTCAACTTTTCCATTCTTGTATCCTAAGATGATTGATGACAAAACACCTACAATTAACATCGTTCAATGTCAGGATGATGAATCCATACTCACCTACCTTGGTGTAGAAGACTCATATATTCATCGGTCATTACTATCTAAGATGCAAACCATGTTGAATGAATCGACTATCAAGATCAACATTCATACTCAGGATGACCTGCACATCCTAAAGATTGGACAATCCTTAGATGCCTCTAAACAAGAAGCCATCACTTCTTTTCTTCGAGATCATAACCATGCTTTCACTTGGTCTTACATAGACATGCCTGGTATTGACCCCACCATAGTGGTCCACAATATCATAATTGTTCCTGATGCCAAACCTATCAAACAAAAGATGAGGAAAATGCACCCTCGAATTGCTCTTCTCATCAAAGAAGAAATTTAGTGCCTTCTTTCCATTTCCTTCATCTTACCCATTGATTATCCTTTTTGGATTTCTAGCATTATCCCTGTTACTAAGCAATAGGGGGACTCTACATTTGCACGGACTTTTGTGACCTTAACCTTACCTACCCGAAAGACAAATTTCCCTTGCCCAGTATTGATCAATTAGTTGACCCTACCACTGGTCACAAGATGATCTCACTCAGGGATGGCTTATTGGGTTATAAAAAAATTTTGCTAGCCCCAAAATATCAGCACAAGACTGCATTCATTACCCCTTGGGGAACCTTTTTCGATCAAGTCATTCCTTTAAGCCTTTAAAATGTTGGTGCTACATATCAGCGTGCTATGAATTACATCTTCCATGATATCATGCATCACATATTGGAAGATTACATGGACGATATCTTAGCCAAATATAAACGTTGCGCCGAGCACCTCACCATCCTTGAAACCATCTTTGACGGCCTCATTAAATATTGTGTCCACCTTCAACCTAAAATGTGCGTCTTCGCAGTTCTCTCAGGAAAGCTCTTGGGATTTATTATTTCCCTCTATGGTATAGAAGTTGACCCTGCTAAAGTCAAGGCCATTCTGGAAATGCCTCCACCCACTAACCTTACACAACTCTGTAGCACGTAATGTAAATTACAGTCCATTCGCCATTTCATTTCACAATTATTTGATCAGTGTCAACCATTTCATCATCTCCTTAGGAAGGATGTCTCCTTTAAATGGGACAATGACTATCACAAATCTTTTGAAGACCTAAAACAATACCTTCTCCAACCACCCATACTAATTCCACCTAAAGACAATCAACCTTTTTACCTATACATATCAGCTACTAATCATTCCTTGGGAGCCATGCTTGCTCATTGCAATGAACAACATAGGGAGTAGGTGGTTTATTACATAAGCCATGCTCTTTTAGACTATGAAACAAGATACAACCCTATAGAAAATATTTTCTTAGCCTTATTTTTTATTTCCACCAAACTCTACCATTACCTGCTCAACCAAAAAACCTATGTCGTGACCAACACCAACCCCTTACACTTCATGTACAAAAAACCTTATCAAAATCAGCACATCGCATGATGGCTTGTGATTTTGGATAACCTTGACCTCAAATTCATTCACCAAAAGTCCATCAAGGGCCAAGCTATAGCCAACCAACTTGCTGACGCACCTATTTTCGGGGATCAACCCTCTAATTCTGAATTTCCCGATGAGTCAATTTTTACCCTTTCCCTAGACGAACCCCCTTACCAAATGACATTATTCTTCGACGGTTCTAAGTGTCAGCGTGGGGGTGGGGCCAGTGTTATCCTCATTCCTCTAGATTGGGAACCCATGCCTTTGTCTTTCAAAGTAGACTTTGAATGCACTAATAATATTATCGAGTACGAAGCACTCGTACTAGGTCATCAAGCCGCATATGCCCTAGATGTCAAATCAATTAGCATCTTTGGTGATTGACAATTGGTTATAAACCAAGTCAATGGTATGTACCAATTTGGTAATGAGATACTTCAAAAGTATAAACATCATGTAGACATAATTTTGACCACCTTTGACCGATACACCCTTCAAACCATCCCACATTCAACCAAAAAATTTATAGATATCATTGCTTGCTTAGCTTCCCAAATACCCGCTTCCCTTGCCGATTCCAAAATATTTTTCACCATACAATTCCTCCATTCACCTTCTTATTTACCTCATAATGTTTACTCAATTAGAAATGACACCCCTGAACCGAGTGACCTTTGGTACAAACAATACTCTGACTACCTTTCCCTCTCCATCTTACCTCCTAATCTCACCCGTAATCGACAACGTGCTTTCCTTAAAAGAGTCTCCCATTTTGTCATTCTTGGGGGACTCCTCTATAAGCTTGGATTTGATGGTATTCTCTTACGATGCCTCACAAGTTCTGAAATTCTTTATACCATTAAGGAGGTTCATGATGGCATATGTGGAGGTCACTTTAGTGGCCTTATTGTTGCTAAGCGTATTCTTCGCTTGGGCTATTATTTGCTGACCCTTAGCCATGATTTTTGTGACTATGTCAAACATTGTGTGAAATTCTAACAACATTCCAACCTTCATCATACACCCAGTCATTCCTTACAGGTCGCTCTTGACATTTGGCCCTTCTCTCATTGTGGTTTGGATCATGTCAGAGAAATCAATCCTCATTCTTCCCAATGCCATCAATGGATCATAACTGCTACCAAATACTACACAAAATGGGTGGAGGCCATACCACTCATCTCCACAAAATTCAAGAAGATATGTGAGTTCATTAACCATCACATCATTTATCACTTTTGTGTCCCTCATCACCTCATCACTAACAATGGAAAACAATTCAAAAACAAAACATTGCAAAAACTTTGTGATGCCTTTGGCATTCAGCTTAGTTTCTCATCACCTTATTACCCATAAACCAACAGCCAAGCCAAATCCACTAATAAAACCCTCAACAAAATTCTCATGAAAGTAGTTAACGATACTAGAAAGGATTGGCATATGCACATTCCTTTTTCCCTATGGGAACACCGCACTAGTATTCACACTTCCACTGCAGCCACACCCTTTTCGTTGGTCTACGGTACAAAGGCTATTCTACCTCTCGAAGTCCAGATCCCCTCACTTCGAATTTCTCTCCATGACATGCTTACTGATGATGAATTTTGTCAGGACTGCTTAGCACAACTAGAATTATTAGATGAACATCATCCTGACGCTCTGAATCGCCTCCAAGTTTACCAACAATGTATCAAACATGCTTATGAAAAATCTGTTCATGAACGAACCTTCCAAGTTGGTGACCTTGTCTTGAAAGAAAATCAACATGTAACTAAAGTAGAAAAAAGTAAACAGGGAAAATTTTCTCCTAATTGGATTAGACCATACATCGTAACTCATATTTATGGATCAAGTGCCTATCATTTATCCTCACTTGATGGTAAACCCAAACCTAAGCTCCTTAACACATTGCATCTTTGACCATTCTATTATTGACTTGTTGTCCTACCTCACCCTTTGTCTCTCTACAGGCTCATCCCTTGAGCACCATCCACTCCATACACCTCCCTAATGATTAAACAAGAATCATGTGAGTACCTATCACTTGTTATCTTCTCTTGAATATGTGTACCATGACACTGCACATAGCATGATTCTCATAGATACTTTTCGTCTACCTTTAGATGAGATCCCATTATCGTTCCACCTTACCTTTCGAACAATATTCCTATCCTCCACCTCGGTCTTGTCCATGATTTCAAAACCCTCACATGGGACCAAAATCCTTGAGTCAAACTTCTAATAAAGAATATGACTCCCTCAAAAGGACATCTTCCTCTTGACAAAAAAAAAGTGAGAGAAACTGAAGCTTCTCGCATCGATCAGCTTCACGAAGACCTCAAGGAGTACCATATTATTTATCCCATATAGACTTCCCACATTGATTAGTCTATCTCAGCAAAAAACTTTTTATTCATGGACTTGCCCATTATGACCTCAGACCTCTTTCCCAGAAGCCCTTGTCACTCAAAACATATATAATTAATTACCTTTCACTCACCTTACCATTTCCACTCTCATTGTCTCAATTACCTCAAGGGACAACTTGGACTTTAGACATTTGGTGATCCTGTGACTACCTTCATCATAGAATAGTTAATCGTGTAATTTCTTTTGGGTCTTGTGTTTATCACCCCCTCCAAGGTATAATCTACTCGGTATGATCCTACCCAAATAGGTGGCTTTATTGCCCCCTTCTTTTCTTTTCACCATCTTTGTTTACATTTTGATTACCTTATACAGGACTTGGTACCCGACGCTTACCTTTGGGGTAATCCTCCCCTTTTTCCCATACTCACCTTCACCTACATCATTTTACCTATAATCTACCCACACCTATTTAACCTAAACCCACAACATGCCCACGAACCTACCAACTCATTTTTAAATTCTTCCCTAGCTCCAGGGTTCATTTTAAGAGACCTCTTGGAAATTGGAGGTGGAGAATACCTGGCGAATATCCCCAGAACTGGTTTCATAGGAAGGAAATTTTTTTGGGGGTTGTATGAAAAAATTTCACTTGATTGTCAAGTGCTGCGACAGAAGGCTGCAGACGTGCGACGGGAGATTTTTCTATCACACGTAAAAAAAATGCATTGATGCGCGTCAATGCATTTTTTTTGATGCATGACAGAAAAATCTCCTATCGCGCATCTACAACCTCTGACCTCTACTTTCTCATCAAAAAATCTCCATGTCGTGCATCAACAAACTCTTTTTCATGTGTCTGCTATGCGTCAATATCTGTTGTACCTCCTTGTCATGCGTCAACTATCCGTCAAGGTTGTGCGTCAATAGACCTCTTTAACGCACGACAACAAGGTTGTTGACACGGGTCAATGAGGTCTGTTGACGTGTGTCAATGCATTTTTTTGATGCGCAACAGCAAATATCCTGTCGCGCATCTATAGCCTCTGCCCTCTTCTTACTCATTGAAAAAATCTCCATGTCACTCGTCAACAAACTCTTTGTCATGCGTCTACTATGCGTCAATATCTGTAGTATATCCTTGTCTACAAACCCTCCTTTTCACGCGTCAATAACTTACCCCCTTGTTGCGCGTCTATAATACGGGATATATCATATTGTTGAAAAATGTGAAGTAGAAGTGTTCTACCTGGTGAATAATCTAGGTTTATATAGGGAATATTTTTCAAGGGTAGGCGAAGCCGACCCCTAAAAAAAATTAAAGTGTAGTTTTTAGGCGAACAGGTCACTGACCTGTGCCAAAAAATTCGCATTTTCAAAATTTTCAAAAATGGAATATTCGCCATATTACGAATATTCGCCACTAAAATTTTCCCTGCCTAGCTCATGGGAGAACTACATCGGCCTGAGGTGCCTTTTTTCTGGGACTATGTAGGTAGCACTCTAAGGGCATGGGCCCCTTGGAGGTTATCTCGTCCATTCTCTACCCTAAACCAATTCATCAACCATGCCTAACTTACTATTTACATCACATTTTACTTAGTTCCCCTTTTATAACAAAATTGGAAATTAAGCCACATACATAACAATTTGCTTACTACAACATAAAATTATTACACCTACCATCTTTCTATCATCACTATGCATAGATTATACAACATTTCACCTATGACCCATAGTATCATTCATTGCTAAAATAGTGAACCATAACTAAATCTAATTTCAACTCCACCATGCCTGTAACCTGAATCAACCATGCCTATAACCTAACTCATCCATGCCTCTAACCTGACTCAATCCATGCCTATAACCTGACTCAACCATGCCTAACACCTGACTCAATCCATGCCTATAACCTAACTCAATAATGCTTATAACCTGATTCGATCCATGCCTAAACCGACCTGACTCCATCATGCCTAACGCACCTAATTTCTATTCATATCAACAAGTCAAATCATAACATGTATCTCATAAATCAATAAATATATATCTCAAAATACATGCCTATCTCATCATGGCCATCATCTAAAAAATGTCATCATGCAGGCCGATATGTAATACAAAATGTCATTGGCACATAGGTCAGTTTCATATATACACAAAGAATGAAACACTCAATACAAAAAATCTTCGACACGTAGGCCAGTATATGCTCAGAATATACAAAAATCACTCGTACATCCTCATTGTCTTTGGCATGTAGGCCAGTATGTGATCAAAAATACAAAAAATATTTGGCACGTAGGTAGGCATATCTATCCATAATAATCAGTCGGATACATAAAAAAATCAGGTGGCCGCATATTAGACATCTCGTCAGATGTCCTTCATCTCTGTGTCACCTACACCCTTGGCCTCATGTGCCCCTACTGGCACATTACCTCACTCTGGTTGCCATACACTGGTGGCCTCTCCTTGATTAGACCTTGGAGCTCACTACCCCCTGTGATCTCCACACTATGTGTGCGGGATCTCGTCCTCTCACTAGACACCTGTTGTGCCCTGTACTCTTTGTAAGAGAGGAACTCTATTCTAGCTGCCATAAGCTGGTCCTGATAATATCTCATCTCACCTAGGGCATCCTGTAACCTAGATATAGGCATGGTCTATGGTGGTCCCATAGGTCTCAACCCCTGTACCTGCCTTGTGCTAGCCTGTGAACTGGGACCAACTCCCTGTGCCAGTGGTGCTTCCCCCTATCCCTATCCCTATGGTGGTGCCCCTATCCCTATGCCTATGGTTGTGCCCCCTATCCTTGTGCATATATCTGGGCCTGTAAGGCCCTAATCTGTGTTTGGGTTGTGGCCAATTGGCCCTGTAATCCTAGCACCTGAGCTAGTAAGGCTTCCACCTGACCATCTCTGTCTCCATCTCTTCCATCACCTCCACTGTAACATCCTCATTTTAGAACATTAGAACAAGATTTTTTTATTTTATATTTTATAAGTTCTTTCTAGTCCTAAATACATAATTTAGAAATCACAGATCATAACAATCATTCTTATAATAGATAACCATATGCATCTGTAATGACTTGGTGTACCACCGATCTATTCATTCCATGACTCGGTGATCTACTAATCTATTCATGAGTATCATAGAGTTGGCGTTTTTATCTTAACACTTCACTCTTGCGTTCTCTTCCCTAATCTGGGATTTCAGAATGCTCTGTCCAAGGAACCTATCTGAATAATTGTTACCATTATTCATCAGCATCACGTCCCTTAGACTAGGTGACATAGGACAACACAATCAGCAGCTTGCGATACTTTGGCCAAAGATTTGAAACATACTGTTCATGTCTCATATTCCTTGACAACATACTCGTCAATCTGGAATACGTCCTTCACCCCACTCCGATGTTAAATAGAATGTCTTATACTGACTTCTGTCAGCCTCCCTTGTCCCAAGTCATTCACTCAGGAACAGGTTAATAACATGACACACGTTATAAGGATGCTCTCGAAGACTAGGGTAAGCTGACATACTGGGTCAACCACTGTTAACCCCCCGTCTGTCAAGGTACCCCGACGTCTCCAAGGGCAGCCTCATAACATGACTATGGTCCTAACCAGTAGCAGAGGAAAAACTTGTTCGAGTTTCAGGTGTAAATCTTAACGATCAATGCAAAAGGGTGTTGCCATATGTCACCTGCATTGTTGTATCCTCGAGAAGATCCTAATCTTCTCGAAGGTACAACCCTGTAGTTGACATGTGTTGACATCCTACAAAACTGCCTCGGAAAGATTTACATAACTTCAAGGAGTTACTTAAGTTGAGTTGAAATTGAATTTAAGACTCTCCTAACTGGGAAGTCTTTTCCCAACCCTGCGTTCCACAACTTTGAGTTGCCTTACGCAATTAAGTTCAATTTCACAGAGAGAAGTTTAATAAGATTTGAGACCTCGTCAAGGAGATCATCGGTTCCCAATAATCTTATTCCTCATAATTGGGCAATAGCCCTAAGTCCTCTCATAAGGAAGCTAACTAAACCCATAAGGGTTTATATCAACTCCGAAGACTGAAATATATCTTACTTATTGTTATTAAGATATAGTGATTTAAAACCATCAATTACGTTGTCTTGACTTAGATAATGGATAGGGGGTAATAGATTACTCTTCCTGTTACAAATACCTATTAGGGCGTAGTTTAACCTTAACTTCTCGAAAGGCAGTGGACTAATTTCCAATTTAGCCTTATTCATAACATAAAAGAATTACTATTCATTCACGAAGTATTCGGTCACATAATTTTTACAAGGCCTACTTAGAGAATCCAACTAACTCCCATGGTATACAATAATAAAAATGCACTTACATTCAATCAGACCTAAGAAGTTCAATCCAACAAATAAAAATTCAGCCACATAAGTAACAATCTCCCCATTTCATTCATTTCTAGACCATACATTTACAACTTATGCACTTCGGCACATTTTATACAATAATCAACATCAAAAGAATATCTTTCTTCCTATAGTACAATTTGAGAAATCAAGTTGGAATTCATCATAAAAACTAGATTAAACAATCTGAGCATCATATCAGATCTGCGTGCCTTTACCACTTATGATGTCCATCTGTAAAAATTGCTAGCACAGGTCAGTTCAGTGAACTGAGCATGATAAACACTAATTCTTAAAATAATTGCGTTCCACCAATTGTTCTCATTAAACAACCTGTTTAAATGAAATCATTTCTTCACATCCTTAAACATGAATCAGGCTAATCATCTTTATACAATTCTAATATGACTTTAATGCATAACTCATATTATAGCTGCCAGTTGAACCTAAATATTTTTTAGATGATTCATCATATATATTAGAGACTAAGAAGAACAAAATGAATCCAGAATATCCATACATCTGAAAACCAATGACAGTAATAATCCAATAAAATTACTCCATTCAAGAATGAATTCCTATCAGTGTGTGTATCCAACAGATGTGCACTTAACAATTCAAGCAAGACAGATTATAACCTCCAGCAAGTTCAACCGACGGGATTCCTTTATATTTATAGCATTATTTCAATGACATTGATAAGTATAATAACTTCTACTACAATACTATTTTTATAAAACTGGATAACCGAACAACTCAAACAAGATAATAATATAACCGTAGATAAAGAAGAAGACTTCGGTCAAGAGTCAGTACTTACCAGTCTCTCCTTACAAATTTAATAGTCTATTCTTCTTATGCCCGTTTCATAGAGTTCACATAAAGATACAAAAGAAGAGAGCACTCATAATTTCCAGACAAGGGAGAGAATATTTTCTTATTCCAAAAGTCATATATCAACATATACTTTACAACTTAGGAGAAAGAAACAGAGGCATTCAGATCTCCATTCCAAACAGTTTCAGGACTGTACCAACTTCCTAGGAGTAATGCATATACATTCAATCTTGAATTCAATTAAGGAAGAAGAGAAAGCAAGAAAATCAACACCCAAGTTTACCATTAGCTCCAATCTGATAAAACAGTTTTAAAAAAGGTCGCCCTAAGATTCCAAGGGTCTTACAATTACACATTAACAAAAGACACAGATTGTTATAAACAGAAATACTTATACGTTCAATATCAGTACACAATCATGGCCCCCAAATAAAACAGTCTTCCCTTCACCCAAGACTCGAATCATTTTAGACTACGAGTTAGGGTACCCACTATCATTACTTACTGCTAGGTAACACTATCTATTTCCAGTCATTACAGTGGATAATTTGTAATTGTGTTTCAAGGATACCAAACAAATAGCACTTCCAGTATTACTAGCTGATTTCTAATGTTAGATTTCAAGGTCACTACAGGCAAATCAACACAATCCCATCCCTACCAAGTACAAAACCTGATTTCCATCCATGCAGATCTAGGATTACCCACACGTTATTAAGAATCAGAGTTCCTCAAAGCAATTTTCTCTCGGTCAACTATGTTCCATTAACCAAGTGAAAGTCGTAAAGAAAACAACAGCTACACTAATATTTCATCTCATATAGAACCCATAATCATTGACCATCCAGACCCTTTTCACAAAGGTGGCTTGTGCTTAAATTTAACATATTTCTTACGCATGTGACTAAATCAGTCGAGCTCAAAAGAAGGAACTACAATTTCATCACAATTCTAATTATATATTCACCTGAAGCTATCAAGAAATAAAAGAGCTCTTGTGACCAAGAAATAATCAATAAACCAACCAAATTAGACACAACAATTCTTTCCATGTAATTGTTCAAACATGAAATCTTCCAACGCAATCGTCTAACATGGTACAGTTAGGAACTCATTACCTCAGTCGAACAAGAGACTAGGAAACAACATAAACAGAAGTCGAACCCTTATGTAAACACAACAAGGACTTCAACAGAAGTCAAATCAACATGCAAACACAGAAAGGACTTCAAAAGAAGTTGAACCAACATGTAAACACAGCAAGGACTTCAACAAAATTTGAATTCATATGAAAACACTACAAGAAGTAGACTTCAACAGGGTCTTCGTATAACCAGGGATTCCCAAATCAACAAGAGAAGAAGAAAACCAATACATTTCTTCCAGTCAAGCCAACTGTACAAAAAAAATCATCTGAACAGAGTTGTTCTAATGAAAGCATTTGAAGGAAAGCAAGATTTTTAAAAGTTAGGGCCTATCATGCCTGATAGTGTCGCTTAAAAATTCAAAGAAGACCTCTGAATGTGCTCGCACCTTCTCTTCTTCTTCCACGATAGATTAAACAACAATAAATTGTTACCTTCATGCCTTATAAACTTTCCCCGACAGAGAAGGGAGCTAGAAATTCTCAAAGTTTCCATGCAACACAGAGTAGATGGACTGGTTTGAAGAACCAGTGCTCAAGCAGAGCGAAAAACAGAATGCATGGAAAACCAAACAACCAAACAATATTCCATTTGCATGCCTTCCCAAGCAATCCATGCTCGGGAACCAAAGTTCATTAATTACATTAACTGCCATCCTCCTGCCTATTCTCCATCGCCACCGACTGCCAAAATTGGTGATCGCCAAAAGAAAACAAACAAACACTCCCATACTTGGTGATATTGCCACGTCAGGTGACATTAGCCGTTTGTAACCTCCGCCAAACCTGACAGCATCCCAAGTCTTTCAACCTTATCCCCCTCATAAATGCCATGGAAACCACCGCCCATGACTCGCAACCCTTCATAGGTCCCCCTCCATTCATATCATTCATTAAGTTAGGTTAGATCATAGGGTTAAGACATTAGTCTCCCTTCCATAGCGTTAGGTGTAGTTAACTCTTAGGAGCATTAAGCTTATAGTTTAGGGCTAGGTTAGATTCACAATTATTTTAACCAATAGGTTATAGTTTAGGTTAAGGTTATTAACCTTAACGAATCAAATCTAGGTCTCCAAAATAGGACCAATCAAAGTTAGAGTCCATACAGGGTTAAACATTCCTGTAAAGAATTCTATTTGGCATCACTAAATTAAGCTTATGGTATACACATGAACATCTTACCTAGCTTAAGGTCTAGGCCTTCCTGATGTTATGATATTTGTAACTAAAGTCCATTTATCATGATCATCCTGAGTTAAACTCTAGGATTGATCATTCAAACTCATTCAGACCTTGAAACTTTCGTAAGATCAATAAATTTTGTTCATCCTGAATAAGCTTAAAACATTCCTTGGTTCAATGCAACTAATCTAAGGCTGAGTCATAAAGATGGATAAATCCACAATTCATCCAGAAATCAAATTTAACTCAAGTGCGAAGAATGAAAGAAACAAAAGAGTCCAAGCATATTCTGGCTCAGTCAAAGATCTTCAAGAGAAAAGAAGATACAATCCATATCAAGCATGACTTCACAAACCAAAGGAACATGTCCTTATAAAAAATAAATCATATACCAACACTTGAATGCTCAGGAGAAAGTAACAACAGTTCAGAGTGTTACAAAAAGATTCAAGGCATTGAGGGGCTTAGGTTCAGGTTTACCTTCAAGTGAAGACAAATGATAAGCACCTAATCCATAGGCATGGGTAACAATATAGGGTCCAAGCCAACTAGGGAAAATTTTCCCTGTTTACTTTTCTCCTCTTTGGTTACATGTTGATTTTCCTTTAGGATGAGGTCACTGACTTAGAAGGTTCGTTCGTGAATGCTTTTATCATATGCACATTTGATATGTTTTTAGTAAATTTAGAGATGGTCAAGAGCATTGAGACGAAACTCATCTAATAACTCAAGTTATGCCAAACGATCCTGGAAAAATTCATTTTCGTTAAGCATGTCTTGTAGTGAGATGCGGAGAGATGGAATCTGTACTTTGAGAAGTAAGATAGCCTTGGTACCATAGACCAGAGAAAAGGGGGTGACAACATTCAAAGTGTGAGTAATAGTATGATAAGCCCACAAGGTGAAAGGAATGTGCGTATGCCAATATTTCCCAGTATCGTTAACTACCTTCATAAGAATTTTGTTTAAGGTTTTATTGGTTGATTTGACTTGACCATTGGTTTACGGGTAATAAGGTGATGATAAAATGAGTTGGATGCCAAAAGCGTCACATAGTCTGCGTAGGGATTTGTTTTTGAATTTTTTTCCATTATCATTAATAATGTGGTGAGGAACACCGAAACGATAAATGATGTGATGGTTGATGAATTCACATATATTCTAAGCTTTGGTAGAAATGAGGAGAATGGATTCTACCAATTTAGTGTAATATTCAGTAGCGGTTATGACCCATTGGTGGCGTTCTAAAGAATGGGGGTTGATCTCACCGATAAGATCCAAACCCCATTGAGAGAAAGGCCAAAGGTCTCATGCAACCTGTAAGGCATGACTAGGTGTGTGATGGATATTAGCATGTTGCTAGCATTTCATGTACCATTTGACATAATCATAACAGTCACAGTTTAGGGTTGGCCAATAATAGCCTAGGTGAATAATGAATTTTACAACAACAAGACCACTAAACTGACCTTCATAAATTCCATCACAGACTTCCTTAATGGTGTAGGGAACTTTAGAACTTGTAAGGCATCGCAAGAGAATGCTGTCAAAACCACGTTTGTAAAGAAGACCACCCATAATGACATAACAGGAGACACTTTTAAGAAAGGAACATTTTCCATTACAAGTGAGATCAGCGAGTAGAATGGAAAGGGAAATATAGTCTACATATTTCTTATACCAAAGGTCACATGGGTCAGGGGCAATAGTTCCGATTGAGTAAACTTCACGAGGTAAATAAGATGGTGACTATAGACTTTTTATGATGAAAAATATTTTAGAGTCAGCAGGTGAAGCAAGTATCTAAGAAGCCAAGTAGGCCATGGTATCCACAAACTTATTATTGGTAAGTGAACATGAGGTGCTTATACTTTTGAAGTTCTCATTAAATATCATTGACTTGGTTTATGAGAATAACCAAAGGTTGATGGAAGGCATAGTCAAAATTATGTCTACGTGATGCTTATACTTTTGAAGTATCTCATTACGGAACTGGTATATATCATTGACTTGGTTTATGACCAACTGAGAATCACCAAAGATGTTGATGGACTTAACATCCAAGGCATAAGAAATCTAGAGGCCTAGTACGAGTGCTTCGTATTCAACAATATTGTTTTTACAGTCAAAATCAAGTTTGAAAGAAAAATTCATGGGTTCACCCTCAATAGGAATGAGGATAACACCATCCCCACCCCCACGCTGACACTTGGAGCCATTGAAGAAGAGTGTCATTTGGTAAGTGGGTTTGTCTAGGGAAATGGTAGCTATAAACTCATCTAGGAAGTCAAAGTTAGAGGGTTGATTCCCGGAAATAGGTGTGACGGCCAATTGGTCGGCGATATCCTGGCCCTTGATGGACTTCTGATGGATTAATTCAAGGTTGAGGTCAGATAGAAGCATAAGCCAACATGCGGCATGTTGATGTTGATAAGGTTTGGCATACATATAGTGTAATGGGTCAGTATTAGTAATGACAAAGGTTTTTTGGTTGAATAGGTAATGGCGGAGTTTGGTGGCAATGAAAACTAAGGCTAGGAAAACTTTTTCGGCATGGGTATATCTAGTGTATGAGCCAACATGCGGCATGTAATAAACCACTTTCTCGATCAGGTGTTGGTCATACGTATGAGCGTAGCATCGGTCAGTAAGTAATGACAAAGGTTTTTTGGTTGAATAGGTAATGGCGGAGTTTGGTGGCAATGAAAACTAAGGCTAGGAAAACTTTTTCGGCATGGGTATATCTAGTTTTTTAATCAAGAAGGGTATGGATTATGTAATAAACCACTTTCTCTCAGTGTTGGTCATCGTGATGAGCGAGCATGGTTGATGCCTAGAGAATGGTTTTCCTTTAATGTCAGAAATATATAGGTAGAAGGGCTGGTCATCCTTAGGAGGAATGAGCATTGGTGGTTTGAAGGAGGTCAATTCTATGCCTTTCAAGTCTTCAAAGGCTTTATGACATTCAGCATTCCATTTGAATGAAACATCTTTATTGAGAAGATGATGGAATGGTTGATTGCAACTTTCCTTTTATGCTGCAAAGTTGATGGAGATTAGTGGGTGGTGGAATTTCAAGAATAGCCTTGAATTTAGTAGGATCAACTTCTATGCCATGAAAATAAATCATGAAACCTAGGAGTTTTCTGGAAAGTACTACAAATATGCACTTCTTTGGTTGAAGACAAACACAATACTTGATGAGGCGGTCTAAGATGATTTTAAGAACTGGGAGGTGTTTGGTTCAATGTTTGGATTTGGTAAGTATATCATCGACATAATCTTCCAATATGTGATGCATGATGTCATGGAAGTGTAGAAACTAAAATTAGGTCACACTCCCCTTTTGCCCCTCGACATATAAGCACCCTTTATTACATTTACCTAGCCATAACCCCCCTTCACCCCACTAATATTAATTTAAATAATTAAATTAAATTAATTATTTATCCTCACTATATTTATTATTTAAATATCTTATTTGAATATCCACACATACAGTTCACTTAGACATCTCATCAAACCAACTCAACCTAAGACCTATTCTTAGCAAGTTGTCATAACTAACTAAGACTTACCCAAACCCTAAAAATCAATGCTTACATTCCCTCTAACCACATTCCCACATGCTCAAAAGAAGCTCCTAGTCTAATCCCTTGGATAATGACATGAGATCCAAGGAAATCAGGAGGATCTCCCTAGTTTAGTAAACCTAGGAAATCCCAACTTGACTGACGTCAGTTACCCCTAACCATCGCCGGTTAAGTCAGACTGCTATCGGTTACCCCTAACTGTCGCTGGTTAAACCAGACCACTGTTAGTTACCCCTTTTAACCCCTAAACTACCTTATTCTCAAGGTTGGAAAAAATTGGGAAAAGTTGACAAGTAAGAACACATCTCAGAGAGATAACGCATCTTCAAAGAGAAAATTCCAGTGAAAACTCGCATCCAAGGAAGGAGATTGAACATATTCTCCTGCACAGCCATCCCAGCCATGATCTGATCTATCCAAGCAAAGAGGAGTGTACATGCAGCCCATGCAGAAGCTTTTCTTCAGTTGGTGATCACTTGCAACCTTCAAACCCATCATCAGTACCTCCATCCCTCACACACAGACATTCAGGAATGGAATCCAAGTAAGTATAACATCGTACTTTCCTAGGTTATTTCATTTCATCATCATTTTATTATCCATTGTTTATCTTGCTCCCTATTGATCTTCTCCACATTTTCACCTCCATATACCCATTAAAACATCACAAAATCCTACTCCAGTCACCCAATACCTCATCCCGACCAAACAAAGTCCTTTGTACAATCAAAAAGGAGACCAAAAGCCTGTTCTATGACATTTCCATATCTCACAATAACCGGCACCGACTATACCTAACTGCCATTGATCACCCCTGACTGACACTGGTCTCTGTTTTTTCCCTCACATCCTAGAATAGAGACCTACCCACCTAATTTCACCTCACCCTCATTCACCTGTGATCTACCTGAGACCTTTATCAGACCTGTAGAGACCTAGAACCAATAATTTGACCTTTCAATTCTATTCTAGCTTAGTTTGTTAGATTAGATCTATTTCTTATTATTTTTTTAAGTGAGATACCTAAATCATTTTAAAATAACAATAGTATTTACTTTGTTTAAATCATTGAATTTCTTAAAACATTGGACTGACAGCCATCTAGGAAGTATCATACTTCTCGAATCTATTATGCGCTAGGTAGTTCACTACCCATATTGTTTAATTCCTTCTAGTGGTCTTGTTTTCATTACAGGTAGTTCCTCTTAGACGAAAGGAATATCTCATGATCAGCTGTGGATTCGGAATTCATATGCATGCAACAACCCATCAAACTGACATTTGAATAGGTATTCCTCCTACACCCATTACACTATCTATTTTGTCAACGCTTCTAAGAAACAATCTAAGAAAAAGGTGAAACTCAAGGAGGGTCAGTGAATTCGGTAAGATGACGGAATTCGATTGAAGAGCTTGGACTCAACTCGGCAAGCTGGGCCATTTTTGGCTAAAGAAGACTAGTCAATGGGAGGATACAATTAATATTTTTCAATTAAATTAATATTTTTATTTAGATATTTTAAATAATAATATTTATTATTATTATTTTAATTAATTATGAAGACTAATTCAACAAGAATTATTTGCACATAATGGAGCCCTTTCAGATGGTTCAACCGAATGTGATAAATGATGCATCATGTGCCTTCCATTTAGGGATGCAATTATGACTCCTTCTCTCCTCTCTCTCAATTTTCTTCTATAAATGTAAGTTGGAATCTCATTTCAAAGGGTTCTAACATGTGGATTCTAACAGGTCACACAAGCTAGAGGATTAGACAATTCCAAGCTTCCCCTTATTTTCACAATTTGTGAATCTGCTGGCTATTAATCCTTTCTTCTTAAAATGTAATGACAACTTATACCCTTTTCACCTGAAGTAATGATGCACTGTGCAAGTGCTTGAAGTAATGAGAATTAGTTTTTGTGATCAAATGTATGTCCTTTCATGATTTTTTTGCTTTTGTTCGCCTCTCTTATGTTTTCAGGTGCATAGTGCAATTTCTAGTTCCCATTGTAGGTTCGTGGAGTTTGTGCTTATCAGGTGGTGAAATATGACATGTAGTTGATTTTTGGTGCTGGTTGACCCTTCTCAAGTCTATCCTTTTTCACTAGAGATTGGTGTCTTATTTTCTAGTCAATTTTAACAAAGGAACACCTACTTACAGTCTGTGGTATTTTGTACCTTTTCCAAGTTGCAATAGGTGAAGGTGGCCAACGATGCAAGCATCCTACCCACATTAACCCTTATAGAAGTTCAACATCCCTTTTCTTGGTGCATCACTACTTCTAGCATAGGTTTCATTTCCTCGTAATCTCTTTCCCTAATCCCATGAAATGTTAGCATAGGACTAGTTATCCATCTTTCTTACATTAGAAGTAGTGTTGTGTTTAGTTTAGGAAAAGGAAGCCAACCTTCTCCAGAGGTTCACCTCGAGCCCAAGTCCCATAACTTGAGAGGTGATCCCATGTGTCCCAATCACATGGAATTCCATGATTAATTCTCATTCCATTCAGGGGATGCAGTGATTTAGAGATAACAGGTAATGGTCAGGTCGAGTAATAGGTAATGATAATAAAATGCACGCACATTAATATATTGTGTCATGGTACTAAGTGGAAGAGCTTACAAACTCTACGTTTTCAAATTCTGATAGGTTTATCCATATGAGGTTGAAGTGGTTCATGTATCCAATGTATAGGATATGGTCATGAAGTAAAATGAGGTTAGGTGTAGTAACGAGTAATAAGTTTTGTTCCATTACACCAAAGGTATGGTCGGTATAAACATCACGTCACTAGGAAAGGTGAGGTCATTAGGCTAAATAACATGGGTAATAACATCTCAAGCTAGAGTGAGTAAAAAAATTCCAATGTTGAAAAAGGTGGTTCAGATTAGGGTATGTAGGGAAGGGCACTGGTAAGGCTGAGGTATAGGAAAATAACATGTACCTAAACACAGTTAAGGAAATGTACAAGTAATGTAGGCTTGCGGGTAGGGTGTAATAAGTGTTGGTAAGGTGAAAATTTGTTGGATTAATAATGGTTTTAGGAAGAATGGGCATGGGGTGGGTAAAATGGTTATGTCAGGTGAGTGGTCACTACATGAATAGTGTACCATTATTTTTATTTTTGATATATATACTGGCCTGTGTGCTGAAGACGTGAGATTGTACATGATATTTTTTTATATACTTATATTTATTATACATATGTGTATATATATATTGATACATAGACTCGCCCATTTATACAATTGATAATGTTGACTAGATAGATGATGTACTCATTTTTAATTTCCATTATTATTGTGTATTGTGAAAACTAGTTGAATTAGGCATGATTGATTTGAGGTCATGTAGGTCTGATGGATTTTTAGGTCATTTAGGCATGATGGTGTTTTAGGTCATTTAGGAAGTCGAGGTCATGTAGGAATGATGGAGTTAGGTATAGGCATGGTGGAGTCTAGGTGATTTAGGAAGTCGAGGTCATATAGGTATGATGGAGTTGGGTATAGGCATGGTGGAGTCAAGGTGATTTAGGAATGATTACATTTGATTTTATTTCCAAGATATTGGTAGTATGGAAAATAATTGATGATGTATATGTATGTTGTGGTGTGAATTTCCAAAGATTAGATATCATGGAAATGTGAAATGATTGATTGTGTGAGATGGTTGATGTTATAAAATGGTTTGTATATTTGTTTTTGTGATTGTTTAATTTCCAAGTGTTGTGTAAAATGGAAACTAAATAAGGTAAAATGTGAATATTAAAGGTGGAAACTTGGTTAGGAGAAGGAGTGGTCGAGCTAACCTCCAAGGGCCCCATGCCCTTAGAGTGCTACCTATATAGCCTTGGTGAAAAGGGGCCTTAGGCCGATGTAGTTATCCCATAAGCTAGGGAAGAATGTGATGATTTAGAGGAATGGGTTGGTAGTTTTTAGTCATGATTGAGTCGAGGTCATTTAGGCATGGTTGAGTTTAGGTAAAATAGGCATCGGTGATTTTGGTAAAAGAGGAATTCCCAAAATGTAGGTGTCAGGGTTGGTAGTTTTTAGGTATGATTGAGTCTAGGTAGTTTAGGCATGGTTGAGTTTAGGTCATTTAGGCATGGTTTATATTTAGGTCATTTAGGCATGGTTGAGTTTAGGTTGATTTAGGCATGGGTGATTTTGGTGAAATAAGAATTCCAAAAATGTAGGTGTTGAAGGTTTGGTCCTATATAACAAAATAAAATAAGTAAGAAAAAGGGTGAATGGTAAGAGGAGACAAAAGAGCTACATAATTGATGAGAACCATTATGAGTCTATCATACCAAAAATTGACATATCAATGTAAGACCCTAAAGGCATTGCATGATGGACTATTCTAAAGGTGAAGAAGGTCACATGATCGCGAAATGTCACATTTGTGGCACATCCCTTGAGTAGGTAGAAGATTATAGAGGAGAAGCAGTGATGTAAAATAATTTGGTTTTAGTGTAACATGGTTTGAGACATCATGCCTCCTTGGAAAGAGACCCAAGATCAAAATAGGCAAGTCCATGACAAAAATGCCATCTTTTTTTAAACTTTTTTTTATAGACTGGTTGATACGAGAAGTCTATGTTGGATGAGTGGAGTATCTGCTTGAGTTCTTCATGAAGTTGATCGATGTAGGAAGCTTCAAAATATTTTTATCTTATTTTTACAGGAATACTATTCTTTTTGTGATAGACTATGTATAGTATGGCTAGGTTTGTCCTTCGAGGGAGAAGTCTATTTATATTAGCAAGATAAAAAGATTATATGTCCTTTTGAGGGATTCATCTTTTTGCTAGAAGTTTGACTCAAGGAGTTTGAATTTAAAAATCTTACATATTACTTTTGAATTGGTTTTTTGTTTTATTAGATTTTTAGGTTGTTGACAAGACTATAGAGAAGTATAGTCTCCTTTTATGACTAGAAAACCATAGAACATAGGGGTTATCTATGAAAGATAAGTTTTAAGTGATGAATGACCATGGGATTCCATCTTGAAAAGGATGAAAAGTATCCATGAGAATCATGTCATGAGTAGAGCCATGGTACTCATATTGAAGATAAGGCTGAAAGATTATGGGTAATCACATGATTATGGTTTAGTTGCTAATCCTTAAAATAGGTAAGTGGAAGATGAATGGTGCTCAAGGGACAATCATTTAATAGACATAAGATGTTCTAGGACTTGATTCAACAATAAAATATTCAAAGATGCAAGGCATTGAGGGAAATAGGTTATGGTTTACCTTCTAGTGAAGAAAAACAATAAGCACCTGATCTATAGGTATGAGTAACAATATAGGGTCCAAGAAAATTAGGAGAAAATTTGCCCCATTTACTTTTCTCCACTTTTTTTACATGTTGATTTTCCTTCAGGACGAGGTCACCAACCTGGAAGGTTCGTTCATGGAAACATTTATCATAGGCACATGTAATATGTTTTTTGTAGATTTGGAAGTGATCCAGAGAATTGAGATGACGTTCACCTAATAACTCGAGTTATGTCAAATGGTCCTAGAAAAAATCATCATCATTGAGCATATATTTGAGTGAGATACAAAGAGATGATATCTGGACTTCAAGAGACAAGAAAACCTCTATATTGTAGACCAGAGAGAAAGGTGTGGCAACCGTTGAGATATAAATACTAGTGCGAGAAGCCCATAAGGCAAAAGGAATGTGCATGTGCCGACCCTTTCTAGTATTGTCAACCACTTTCATAATAATTGTGTTTAAGGTTTTATTGGTTGATTCTACTTGGCCATTTGTTTGAGGATAGTAAGGTGAGGAAAATTTTAGTTGTATGTCAAAGGAATCACAAAGTTTTCATAGGGTTTTATTTTTGAATTGTTTTCTGTTATCAGTGATGAGGCAATGAGGAACACCAAAGTGGAAAATGATGTCATGATTCATGAATTCACAAATTTTCTTGGAATTTTTTTAGAAATGAGAAGCATGGCTTCAACCCATTTAGTGTAATATTCAGTAGTAGTGATAATCTATTGATGACGTTGGGAAGAATGAGGATTCATCTCTCCAACAAGATCCAAACCCCATTGATAGAAAGGCCAAAGGTATCGTGCGACCTATAAGGTGTGACTAGGGGTGTGATGAAGATTGGTATGTTTCTGACACTTCACACAACACTTTACATAGTCACAAAAATCATGGTTTAAGGTTTTCCAGTAATAGCCTAGGAGAAGAATGCGTTTAACAACTAAATCACTAAAGTGACCCCTAAAAATTCCATCGTGAACTTCCTTGATGGTGTAGGGAATTTTAGAACTCATAATACATTGTAAGAGGATAGCGTCAAAACCACATTTATAATTAAGACAACCCATGATGACATAGCGAGAGATACTTTTGAGAAAGGCTCATTGTCCATTGCGAGTAAGACCTGGAGGAAGAATTGAAATGGAAAGTTATTCAACAAACTACTTATACCAAAGGTCACGTGGGTTAGTTTCAATGTTTCATATGAGGTTGACATCTCAAATTAGATAAGAAGGTGAATGTAACCTTTGTACAGTGAAAAATATTTTTGAGTCGAAGGGTGAAGCGGGGATGTGAGAAGCAATATAGGCCGTGGTATCTACAAATTTATTAGTGGAACACAGGGTACTTGTAAGTTCATAACAGTTAAAGGTTGTCAAAAGTATGTCAACATGATGTTTATACTTTTTAAGTATCTCATTATGACACTAGTATATACCATTAACTTGTTTCACAACCAGTTTACAATCACCAAAGATATTAATTGATTTAATGTCTAAGGCTATGGAAGATTAAAGACATAACATGAGTGATTCATATTTGGTGATAGTGTTAGTACAATAAAAATCAAGTTTTAAATATAATGACATAGGCTCACCATCAAGAAGAATGAGGATAACTCTATCACGACCCTTGTGTTGACATTTGAAACCATCAAAGAATAAGGTCATTTGGAAAATGGTATCATCCTAAGAGAGGGTAGTGATGGATTCATCTAGGAAATGGAAGTTAGAGGATTTATTTCTAGAGAGGTGAGTTTACAAGTTGGTTAGTGATGGTTTTTCCTTTGTGATATTTTTTATGGGTGAATTCGAGATCTGGGTCTACAAGAAGCATGAGCATACATGTAATGTAAGGGGTCAATATTGGTGACAACAAAGGTTTTGTGGTTGAGTAGGTAATGGTGAAGTTTTTTGGCGATAAAAACTAAGGCTAAGTAGAGTTTTTTTGCATGAATATATCTAGTTTCGTAGTCTAAAAGCGTATGACTTATATAGTAAACCACTTGTTCCCTATGTTGATCGTCACGATGAGTGAACACGACACCCAAGGAATGATCAGTAATAGATTTATAAAGGTAAAATAGTTGGTCATCCTTAGGGGGAATGAGCACAGGTGGTTGGAGGAGTTATTTTTTAAGGTGTCAATTTTTTTGTGGCATTCATCATCTCATTTGAAGGAGACATACTTTTAGAGGAGATGATATAATGGATGACAGGGGTCAGAAAGAAGAGAAATAAAGTGGTGAATAGATTGCAACTTACCTTGTAAAATATGAAGTTGACGAAGGTTAGTAGGTGGAGGAATTTCAAGAATAGCCTTGATTTTAGCATAATAAAATTTAATTCCATGTAAAGAAATGATAAAACCAAGGAGTTTCCCAGAGTGAACAGTGAATTCACACTTATTAGGTTGAAGGTGAACACAATACTTGATGAGACAATTGAAGATGACCTTAACAGCTATAAGGTGTTTAGATCGATGTTTAGATTTAGCAAGAATATCATCAAAGTAATCTTCTAATCTGTGATGCATAATTTCATGAAAGATATAAGTCATATCTCACTGATATGTAGCACCATCATTTTTAAGGCCAAAGGGCATGCCACGATTGCAGAAGGTCCCCCAAGGAGAGATGAAGGTAGTTTTTTGTTGATTTTACGGGGTAAGTAATATTTGGTTATAACCTAAGAAACCATCCATGAGTGATAACATCTCATGGCTGGTGGTGAGATAAACAAGTTAGTAAATACTAGGTAAAGGAAAGTCATCTTTAGGGAAAGATAAGTTAAGGTCACATAATTTTTTTTAAATGCAGAGTCCCCGTGTTGCTTTTGTGACATGAACAATGTTAGAGATCCATTGGGAATAATAAATGGTTAGGATAATGGAAAACAAAAGAAAGCACTGGATTTCTTCTTTGACAAGAAGGGAAATGTTAGAATGCATTTTTACATCTTCTGTTTCATGGGTTTGGCCTCAAGAATAGTTACGATATTGTGGACCACAATGTTTGGGTCAATAACAGGCTTATAAGCATACGAAAAGGCAAAAGCATTGCTATGATCCTAGAGGAAAGAAGTAAAAGATTCTGGTTTATCATTATCTAAATATTGGCCTATTTTTAGAATGTGGGGGTCATCCTAAGTGTGAATATTGATTTTGATTGTCGATTCATTCAACATGGTTTATGTCTCAGAAGGTAACGATTGGTGAATATAAGAATCTTTTGCACCAAGGTAGGTGTTAATAGACTCATTGTCCTGACATTGAATGACATTAATAGAAGGTGTATCATCATCAACCATGTCAGGATACATGAAGGGAAGAGAAAAGGGAGCCTCATCATCTCCTTGATAGGTTAGAGGTCCCAAGGAAATGGTGTTCATGATTTTTTTAGGAGGTGTTGATTTTTGAATTAGCACTTTATAGTGATCAACAGTCAGAGGATAGCGAGTCCCTCCTCTTTATGGGAGAGGTTCCCTTATTAAAAGTGAGCAACAAAGCTTATAAAAAAATATGCAAATTTCATATTGATGAGGACTTCTGATATTTCAAAATGTTTTATACCAATATGGATTATCAATACGTAAGAACAGAGAAACTAAAATATAATATAGATAGCAGAATATAACCTTACATGTACTTAGAAAGAGGGATATAGAATAAAATAATTCACATTTATAACATCAGATATTATTCCATAGGAAAAAAGATCTAGAAATCATATCATAAGAACACAATTTCTTAACAAGAAAGGTTGATGATTCACAAATTTCAGACAAGAAAGAAAAGGATAGTAGATGAAAATTAGAGATAAGGGAAATTCTTATGTATTAATTAATTTCAATTCTCTTTACAATTCAAAAAAATGTATTAGATTCCTGACATGCAAACAATGGCATGGAGAGCCCGTTCAATAGTTTACAAAAATAGTTACATTCAGTTATAACTTCTTTTAATCTAAAATATTAAAGATTACTTAAGAAATACATTAATAGAATGGTCCTTAACCAAATATTACATCATGGGCTAACTTCAAATTAGAGGAAATTTCTTAGGATTCTGCGGTAGAAACATCTAAAGGAGGATTAGGAGTGCCAATTTTCTTAAGAATCCGATGTCTAAATATTTTCAATGCTTCAGCTATCTCCATACACTTGGGGATGGAGGTGTTAGAAGTGGCATGAGTCCATATACCTAGGAACTTCTCCATATCCTTCTCAAACTTTATGTTTTCAAGAAAAACCTTGTTTTCCTTGGTGATAGCTGATTGAAGGGAGAATACCTCCTTCATCGTCTATTTAGACATTGAATCTTCCTCTAAGATATATTTATTAACAAAGGTACTAAACTGATCCTTGATCTCCAGCATACAAAAGTGATCACCTAAGTCTTCATTCTAGATTTGACAATGAATATCTTAGAAGGCATACATAACACAAGCCTTGAAAGATTCTTCTATTTAACACATATTTTTTAGTTCTCCTAATTCTTCCTCCAAAAATTTGATCTTCCACTCAACACTGAAAACCCAAGGTCTTTCCAAATTGCTCTTAGCCTCATCAAATACATTGCTTTCCAACAAGATCTGCTGATATGTCCTAATCATCAAACGGAAATCCTGGATGCATTCACACCATAGCTTCAGCTCTTTCTGCAAGCTACAGAGCACGTTTTTTTGAATTTCAACTATAATTTGGATACCTTCTCATATGACTTGAAGGCCTCCTCAATGAAGTTTAATCCTTCTACTGTCATATCATCAACCAGTGATTCAATGGCCTTTCCAGAGGTGGTATACTTATGAATATATTTGATGGTCTCCAATTTATCCTTGTTAAGAACTATGGGAGGTGGAAGAGTGGTTAGTGGAGTTGGATCTATGACCTTATCCCTTTCCAACAAGGATTTTATAAAATTTTAAAGAACTTGGTTCTATTCCTCTAATTGCTCCACAATGTTTTTACCCTTCTCAACACATTCAATAATTCTATTCATATTTTCTCTGAGGTTATGAACCTCACTTTCAAGTGTTGAGTCTCTAAGTGAAATCCTTGTGAGTTCCAAGTGAAAAATTAAAAGGTATTTCTCCTCTTTGTCCACCTTAGGTTTTTTAATCTCCATGAATTGTTGGCCCTAAGAATTTGACACCATTCTTGAGGTAATCTTATCTTTCTTTTCTGGAAGAGGAGGAGTAGTACCAAGCAAGGCTACCACAAAATCAAACTTAGGAACCACAATTTGAGAAGTATATTTCATTTTCTTGCTATCAACGAAAGGTGTAACCCAAGCAAACGAAGAGGAAGAGGTTAAAGGAGCAATGGGTCTAAGTGCAAGTGTACTCATTACACTCAATGTTTGTACCATAGATGTCTCCAATGGAGAAGTTGGGATATCTTCAGAAATATCCCTGGAAGAATGGTCCACCAAACCTAGAGACTTAGACTGGCCTTTATTTCCATCCAGCGGTTTGTTGACAAGGGATTCTTTCGCTTCTTTAGTCTTCACTATTATGCTCACTCAAACAAAAACATCTTCTATCCCTTATAGGAAATATGGCCCTGCTCGAAAGGATCTTCTTACTTTTTCTGGCAATCTTCTCTTGCTTTGAAAAAACTTTTCCCTTCTCATGTATACCTTTGTTGAAGAGGAAGGAGTGGACTGTTCAGGTACCTCCACATCTCCTTGATATGTTTTAAGAGTTCCCAAGACATGGTGGTTCATGATTTTTTTTTAGGAGGTGTTGAATTTGTTGAATTATCACTTTTAATAGTTATTCCAAACAGTAGAGGATGCGAGTCCCTCCTCTTTTAAAATGGGAGAGGTTTCCCCCCTTTATTAAAAGTGGCAGCAACAAAGCTTCATAAAAAAATATGCCAAATGTTTCATATGTGGAAAATGAGGACTTTTCTGATATTTTTCAAAATGTTTTTTTTATACCATAAGGGATTATCACTACGTGAGAACCGAGAAACTTAAAAATATAATAAGATAGCAGAATATCCTTAACATGTTACTTAAGAAAGAGGGGATATAGATAACATAATTCACATTTTTTGGTTAAATAAATAACATCAATATAATTCCATAGGAAAAAAAATAATCTTAGAAATCAACATCCATAAGAAACACAAAATTTCTTAACAGAAAGGTTGAATGAAATTCAACAAAATTTCAAGACAAGAAAAGAAAAGGTCGTTAGCAATGAAAAATTAGAGAGAAGGGAAAATTTCTTAATGTATTAATTAATTGTCCAATTCGTCTTTACAATTCCAAAAAATGTATTGAATTCCTGAACAATGCAAAACAATGGCCAATGGGAGCCCGTTCAATAGTTTTTTTTTGTTTTTGTGTTTTTTACAAAAAATAGTTTACATTCAGTTTAAATAACTTCTTTTAAATCTAAAATCTAAAAAAAGATACTAAGAAATACATTAATAGAATGGTCCTTAACCAAATATTACATCATGGGCTAACTTCAAATTAGAGGAAATTTCTTAGGATTCTGCGGTAGAAACATCTAAAGGAGGATTAGGAGTGCCAATTTTCTTAAGAATCCGATGTCTAAATATTTTCAATGCTTCAGCTATCTCCATACACTTGGGGATGGAGGTGTTAGAAGTGGCATGAGTCCATATACCTAGGAACTTCTCCATATCCTTCTCAAACTTTATGTTTTCAAGAAAAACCTTGTTTTCCTTGGTGATAGCTGATTGAAGGGAGAATACCTCCTTCATCGTCTATTTAGACATTGAATCTTCCTCTAAGATATATTTATTAATAAAGGTACCTAAACTGCTCCTTGATCTCTAGCATACAAAAGTGATCACCTAAGTCTTCATTCTAGATTTGACAATGAATATCTTAGAAGGCATACATAACACAAGCCTTGAAAGATTCTTCTATTTAACACATATTTTTTAGTTCTCCTAATTCTTCCTCCAAAAATTTGATCTTCCACTCAACACTGAAAACCCAAGGTCTTTCCAAATTGCTCTTAGCCTCATCAAATACATTGCTTTCCAACAAGATCTGCTGATATGTCCTAATCATCAAACGGAAATCCCTGGATGCATTCACACCATAGCTTCAGCTCTTTCTGCAAGCTACAGAGCACGTTTTTTTGAATTTCAACTATAATTTGGATACCTTCTCATATGACTTGAAGGCCTCCTCAATGAAGTTTAATCCTTCTACTGTCATATCATCAACCAGTGATTCAATGGCCTTTCCAGAGGTGGTATACTTATGAATATATTTGATGGTCTCCAATTTATCCTTGTTAAGAACTATGGGAGGTGGAAGAGTGGTTAGTGGAGTTGGATCTATGACCTTATCCCTTTCCAACAAGGATTTTATAAAATTTTAAAGAACTTGGTTCTATTCCTCTAATTGCTCCACACATGTTTTTACCCTTCTCAACACATTCAATAATTCTATTCATATTTTCTCTGAGGTTATGAAACCTCACTTTCAAGTGTTGAGTCTCTAAGTGAAATCCTTGTGAGTTCCAAGTGAAAAATTAAAAGGTATTTCTCCTCTTTGTCCACCTTAGGTTTTTTAATCTCCATGAATTATTGGCCCTAAGAATTTGACACCATTCTTGAGGTAATCCTTATCTTTCTTTTCTGGAAGAGGAGGAGTAGTACCAAGCAAGGCTACCACAAAATCAAACTTAGGAACCACAATTTGAGAAGTATATTTCATTTTTCTTGCTATCAACGAAAGGTGTAACCCAAGCAAACGAAGAGGAAGAGGGTTAAAGGAGCAATGGGTCTAAGTGCAAGTGTACTCATTACACTCAATGTTTGTACCATAGATGTCTCCAATGGAGAAGTTGGGATATCTTCAGAAATATCCCTGGAAGAATGGTCCACCAAACCTAGAGACTTAGACATTTGGCCTTTATTTTCCATCTCAGCGGTGTTGACAAGGGATTCTTTCTCTTCTTTTAGCTCTTCACTATTATGCTCACTCAAAACATAAACATCTTCTATCCCTATAGGAACCTATGGCTGCTCGAAAGGATATTCTTCCTTTTCTTCTGCAATCTTCTCTTGCTTGAAAAACTTTCCTTTCTTCATGTATACCTTTGTTGAAGAGGAAGGAGTGGACTGTTCAGGTACCTCAACATTGAGCACAGGTTCTTATTTCTTAGGAGAGGAAGTTTCTTATGAAGATGACCTGGCTTTGCTCATCCTTAAGGTTTTCATCTTCTTATTAAACTAGAGATTGGTTCTATTAAGAACAGGGTTGATCACCTATTTCAAATCATCCTGGTCTCTTACAAACCAATCGATGGTTTCAAGAGGAGTGTGTTTGATAGACCTCTCATATTCAATGGATTTCAGGTCTTTAGCATTATCTTGGAGTTTATCAAGTACTCTGTAGATATTTTAAACTATGATTCATTGAAGAGAAAGTCTTCAAAAGTACCTTCCCTTGGCTTCAAAATCATCTACGCAATTAACCCAATAATCTTCAGTATCTGTAAGGTGATAGAAACCCATCCTGAAATCCTTAGCAACATATCCCTTGATATCAAAGCAATTTCTAGGCTTGAAGTGATGAAGGGTGAGAAGAGTAATGGTCCTATCAATTTTCTGAGCATCCAGGGTTATCTTGCATGTATAATTTCCCAAGGTGATAGGGAAATGAATGCCAACAATCATTTTATCTCTAAAAGTCCTGTGAAGTTTGTCCAATTGTATGCAAATCTCAACAATGGCCATTTTGTCATTATAAAATATATGAACATTTAGAGAAAGGACTTCAAAACCAGCCATCCTGATGTATGAAAACTTTTTGAATTGAGTGACATATTCAAAGATCAAGGTCTTCACTTCCTCAAAAAATATTCAAGAAATATTTATTTCCAAAAGAATCATAATATACATGGTGAAAGCATCATTGACTCTCATGAAGTGATGATTGTTGAATTTGAGAGTTAATTGAGGAAAATATTCATATATAGGAGCATCCTTCTTATCTTTGATGAAAGAAAAACTAAGCTATTCCTTGGATGCTGCAAAGGTGTACATGAGATAGAAGGACATGTAGAATGTCTGAGTTATCTTAACATTGATGAACTGCTTTGTTAGATTCACATAGATTAGTTCACCCCAATTCAAATTCTACTTCCCTTCACAAATGATATTGATATAGGGACACATCCAAAACTAAAAATCATTTATAGAGGGCATTCCCATGATCTTAACAAGAAGAGTGATGATGTCTAAAAGTTCTTCCTTAAAATCAACCCTGAATAATGACTTAAGAAGTCAGGTTACTCCTTTCTTAGGGTTTTTTAGCCATGATTTAGCTACCTTGGTCTTGTATCTATCACTGTCATGGTCAAATAGTGTTTTTTCTTGAGAAATATTTAGGGTATGAGTATCTTCCACCACTAGGATGCATAGAGCAGAAAAAATAACATCAGAATCCATCCACGTAACCACTTCACCATGGATATCAACAATCTCCTTAGACTTTGGATTGAAATAGGCCCCGTAGGCGAGCATATTATCAGGGCACTAGATAGACATAGGGAAACCCCCTACATATGTAATTTTTCTATCTTTGATTAATTAGGTGATGGGAGTAGGGTTATCACATCCAAGCCTACTCCAAAAGTCATCAAGGTCGAGGTGTTGACGTTCACTATCCTTGACATCAAGTACAGAGGTTTCTAAGGAGGAGAGATGCCCATTCCCTTTATATTGAATCTTCATTGAGAAAAAGATAGGGAGAGAAGAAAATTTTTATTGATTGTATCACGATTTCAAACAATCCCTGTAAGAGAAAAAATAGAGGCACAGACATGGGAAATGAATTATTTTTCAAGAATACAAGTGAAAGAGAAAGAGAAAGCAAGTGTGTGAATGAAATAATGGTTACACTCCTTTAAATAGCCATGAATTTGAATGGATGGAGAGAGAAGAAAATGAGTGTGCAAGAAATGACTCCCACTCTAACTCAAATAGGTGAAATGTAGAAAAGGTGGAATAAATTAGCCCAGATGGTCCATGGGATGTAGGGACATGAGGGACGTGTGGAGCTGAAACACTTTATTTAAGAAAAATGTGGAAAAAATGGGTTTCGAGATCACAGACGGTCCATGGGACACAGGGACATGCAAGACGCGTGGACCCGATTTATACAACAGGTAAAGAAATGTGGGTAAAGTGGAAAATCAACGAACAGGATGCCCACTTACACTTGGGACATGTGAGATGAAAATGCTTGACTTAGCCGCAAAACATTAAAAATGACCCCAAAGACTGAATTTTTATAACTTTTTGAAAATTTCCCTTCACTTAAACACTTTCTAAGGAAAATTCTTGCAAATTTCGAAAAAAATTCTTAAATAAAGAAGTAAAATTTTGAAAGGTGACAACAACTGGCTCTTTTTGGGGATGACTAAACTAGTAAAAAGGGATGAGGCAAGATCAAGAACCAAAAGAAAACTTTGGGAAAATAGACTAGTTCCTTATCCATTGGGCAAATACAGTCCAAGGCAAAGAAATAAAGAAGACAAGGGGAAAATAAACAAGACATTGTACACAATATATAGAAGGACTGCCTAATCACCTAGGACTTGAACAACTTCCAATACTACCCATTTTAAGGAAGTGGGAGAGGAGATCCATCCATATAATCCAAATAGAAAGAATTTTCTCTAGAAAAGTGTCCTACCTTGAAAGGACCAAGCCAAAGAGAATCAAAATTACCATGGATTCAATGAGGCTCATGCATTTTATCCCACAGTAGTAAAATGTCTCCCACTTGAAGATCTCTAGGTCTGGTCTTTTTGTCAAAAAAATATTTCACCTTTTATTAGTGAGCAGAGATTCTATCAAAAAATTTCATTCCATCCTCATCTAGCTTCTGGAGATACATGATCCTTTTGTCCAAAGAAATGATGAAACTTGAATCCTCAATAGTCTTCATCAAGTGCAAGGCTAGCAATTCAATTGTTACTGGAAACTTAGCTTCAACACCATACACCACTTGAAATAGAGATATTCCATTGGCTCTTTTGGATGTAATTATATCTTCTTAGAGGGCATCATAGATCTTCTTGTGCTATTTCCTTTGAGAGTCATTGAAAAGCTTCCGGATGATGGTTACCAAATTATTATTTGTTTATTTTTCTTTTCCATTCCCTTGGGGGTAATAATATGAAGAATGAGAAAGGGAAATTCCATACCCGTAGTAGAAATACATCAACTTGGAAGAAGAGAAATTGGAAGCATTATTAGTCACAATTTTATTTGGTAGTGTAAATATTATCAATATCTTCTCTTTGATAAAATTACACACCACCTCAGAGGTATTACTTTTGACTGGAATGACTTCCACCCATTTTTTGAAGTAATCTGTACCAATTATCACATGAGTGTGTCTAGCACTAGAATGTGGGTTGAGAGTTCCAATAAAATACAATCCCCACTATTGAAAACATTCATCAATGATTATTGGTTTGAGTGGTAAAGCAACCAATTTATGCCTCCTAAAAAAAGCTTGACATGATTCACACTTTCCTACCCACTTTGATGCATCTCAGAACAATGTCAACCAATAGTACTTTGCATGAATAATTTTGTGAGAAGTGATAACAAATGATAAATGCCTTACACAAGCTTGATGGTGAAAAGTTGTGAACAATTTCTTCTACTTCTCTTTGTCCACACATTTAAGGAATCTTCCATTAATGCCTTGTTTGAATAAAGAATTTTCCCATAATAAGTACTATGCATAACTTAACTTAATAGCTCTTTTTTCCTTGGCACTTAAGTGAGATGGAAATTCCCCATAAGTAAGGAGATGTGCAATATTAACATACCACTCATTTGTTTAACTGAGAAAGAGAACAACAGGAACATCAACCCCTTATTTGAACAATTCCTCACCAGCTCCCTTGGTGATAAGTTCGGATAAGCCTTTACCCCAAACTAGCTTTGTTGGCTTGATATGAAGGTCATACTCCTAAAATTTTTCCATGCAATTACCTCACTTAGTTCCGAACTCCTGCTAGTAAGAATAGACTTGATAGTTGTATCAGGTACTCATACAACAGAGTGAGAATTAAGGACATAAAAATGAAACTGCTTGATAGCTTTGACCACTACAAAATCATGTTTCTCCATAACAATATACTTCAATTCATGAGATTTCAAAACATAGCTCATTAAGGAAATGGAAGTTCACAATTCTCATATTTTTTTTGAGTTAGTATAGCAGCCAAAGTACTCTCATCATCATATCAATAGATAATAAAATCCTTACTAAAATAAGAACATGCTAGGATAGGATTTTTAGCAATAGCTTTCTTGATATCCTCAAAATCTTCTTTTCCTTTGGAATTCCACCCAATTTTTTTCTTCCCTTTCATCATATGAGCAATGCTCAAAGTCATTTCTTTAAAATTTGGAATGAATCTCATCAATAAATTTATCTTGCCAAAGAAAGAGTGAACACCCTTTTTTCTTGTAGGAAGAGGAATCTATTGGATTTCCTAAACTCTTTCTAGATCTATCTTAATCCCCTCTTTGGAGACAATATTACCAAGCAAATTTCTTTTGGTAACACTGAAGAAATATTTCTTAGGATTAGGGGATACTCCATGCTCTCTACATTTTTGAAGGACTGTTTCAAGATGCTGAAATTTATCTTCCCTTATCTTTGAGAAAATAGTCAAATTATCAAGGTACACAACGATACATTTCCATTTGGAAAGTGGAACTAGTATTGATAATACCGAATGGTATCCTCTTATAGGAAAAGGTGTCCCAAGGAGTAGTAAAATTAGTCTTGTGATGATCTGGGATGCTGACTTCCACTTGATTATATCCGTAGAATCCATCCAACATGGCAAAAATCTCAGAGCCTTTGATAGCCTATAGGATTTGATCCATCATGGGGAGAGGATAGTTGTTTTTTAAAGAAGCCTGATTCAGATTTATGAAATCCACACATATCCAAATCTCACCATTATTTTTCCTTACTAGCACAATGTTGGTGATCCAGGTTGAATGATGTATAGGAAATATAATAATTACTTATAGTAACTTTTGAATCTCTTGGTAAATGGTGTCAGCAATGTTGGGATTGTATTGCCTTTGCTTTTTCTGAAAGGTTTAATCCCAGGTTTCAAATGAATATAGTGTTGCATCTCTTTTGGATGAAAGGATTTGAGATCATCATTGGAAAAAATGAGAACGTCAACATACCTTTTTAATAGGTTCACCACTTTCTTCCTTTCTTCTTGAGTGTAGCATTTCCCAATATTCACCATCTTGGGTTCATGAATACTTCCAATATTGACCTTCCCATACTCAACAGATTGATGAGTCCCTTGAGAAGCCTTAGATCTGATGTAATTATCATTCTTATCAAACAGATCCTCTAGTCTCATTAATCCTTTGGGTATCCTATTACCCCTCAGCCTCATACAACCATTTTGATCCATTTCTTCCTTGATATCATCTTCATTGGAGGGCACATACTCTCTAGGAAGAGTCTCACTTCCTTCAAAATATAATTGATTAAAGTTATCTTTAAGCTCCAAGAAAGAGATAAAGTGTTGATCATCATTACAAACTTTCCAGTTGTTTGTATTATTCGACACACTAGGCCTATGAATCATTTCAATGGTAAATTTCTCCTGAAACAAATATAGGTGAGGAATCAATAGGGATCCTGAAATAGTGAGAGAATCAGCCCTAGTGTTCTTTTCTCTTGGTATAGCCACAATTGAGAAAACGTCAAGAAATTCAATCTCTTATTCTTGACTTGGAAAAGATCACTGACCTATTTCACAATCAACTCCACATCACCACGATCACAAAGATTCTTCACTCCCATTTATTTTTCCATGTTCAATCCAAGAAGGAGAGCCTCATATTTAGCTGTGTTATTTGTATTTTCAAAATAAATTTCATATGAAAATGGATGAATCTTCTCTTCTAGAGATATTAAAACTATAACATCTCCATAACACGCTGAAGAACAACTTCCATTAAACTCCAAAGTCCAAACACCATTAGGATTATGAATCACTCCCTTAGGAATTTTTTCCTCATTCTTTGACATGATAATACAGTTACCATGCCCTATATATTCATAGATTATTTTTGCTTTTGGGTCGTCAGTCTTTTGCACAATGTACTCATTCTGTCTTTTTGGTAGCAACTTTTTCATTTTTCCATTGATCGGGATGAGAGTGTGTGACTAGTCCATTTGGATTTTTCCTCCCACTTCTCTACAAACATTTCTACTCAATAACATACCATATGATGGAGGAATATCAGCCACTAAAATAGTGGCTTTGAACCTTTTCTCTAGAAAAGTAGCTAAAGCCACTTGTGCATATTTGATTCTTCCAACCAATGGTACTTCCATACTCTCCATGGAATAACAAGAACCAAAATTACATGTTAGAGTCATGCCTAAAGCATGAGCTACTTTTGTAGGAATCAAATTATCTGATGCTTATGAGTCAATAACACAATTACTGAGTTTGTGGGTAGCTATGAGAAGTGTTACATAGAATGGTACAATTTTCTCATTAGATGAAGAGACTAAATCCGCAAAAAAAATTTGAGACAAGGGAGAGGGAGTGGGAAGTAGACCTCTAGAAGTATTGGGTGAACTAGTGGATTTGCAATTGAAAAATTTCACCACCTTGGAAAAAGCATTTGCGTGAGTCTGGTAAAATGCAGCCTCTGAGATTGGGATCTTTGTCCTCTTAATGTGGTTAATGATATCAAAAGATCCGGAGGTGGATGGGGCATCACTACTAGGAATGAGGGAAAAATTGGACTTATTAGGTTTAGGAGTTATAGGGAAAGAAGTTTTGGAAGTGGAGGTAGAAGGAGAAGAACTAGCATTACTCACCTTTTGTGTGGAGGTAGTGGGAATAGAGTCTTCTCTCCTTACAATTACTGGAATAGTTACAAGGTCCTCCTTATACTTTTTAGAGAGTTGTAACACTTTTTCCTTCTTGTTCATTTGTTCCCATGTCATAATAACATATTACTCACTATTCATATCTTCCACTACTTCATAATATTCATCTTCATCATCCATACCTTCAGGGGTCATGAAATTGACTTGAGAATCACCAAGCTCTTCCTATTCTTCCTCAACCTCTTCTTCAGGATCCTCATAGTCTTCACTCTCCTCCTCATCATAAAGTTCTTGAACTTCACAGGTTGCATTCACCAGAACCTAGATGGGTGGGCCTTCAATAGCCAATATAGGTTGAGAAGAGGGAAAATGATTCCTAGGAGGAAAATTCTTCCTTGGAATATCTTGGTAAGGAACATGTTGAGCCAATTGTTTCTTGATAGCAATAAGGTCATTTTCCAACTTCTACACTAACTGATTAGAATTGGCTCCTGAGGAGGAATAAGAACATGCTTTATAATTGGAGAATTTTCTTTTCAATTTACCAGACATGATTAGATAAACCTTGACATTGATAACCAATCATTGATCATCATGCAAATTTTGAAGATTATCCCTCCTTAGTGCATAACTCACTTCAAGCAACTGAGCATTGAGGAAAACACACTTTTGGATTTGATCTACAAGATGGGTGGCTTGTGGAATTTTATTAATCAACTTGTTGAATTTGGAAACAAACTCCCTCATGGGCTCGTATGGCTCCTTTTTGATATGATAAATTTGGGCCAAGATGGCATGCACATCTTCAACAGGTTTCAAATGTTGTTCAAACTGATTTGTCATGGTAGTCCAATTAGTAATCGAACTAGCTAGAAGGTGATATAACCATTCAATGGTATTGTAATATAATGTTTCTAAGAAGATCCTGATAACAAAATCCTCATGTTTAACCCCAAGAATCCCACATGCTACAATAAAATATACAATGTGTTCATCTGGGTGTACTTTTCTGACACATTAGAATTTAGGAAAAAAAAAATTGTTACCCCTGGGTAATTCATGCAATGGTTGAGGAAGAGAAAGAGGTCTAACAAATTGTCTACAAGGCAATGGTGTTTTCATCCTTAGAAAGATTGACTGAAGGGGAACTTTAACTATGGCAAGTGCTATAGAACAGAGGCTTGGAATGGTTTGATCTTGAGGACTGTTGTTCTTAGAAACTCTTTCTTTAGTAGGAGGTTTGCTTGCAGATTGAGTTCTTCTATTCCTTCTTGCCAAAGGAAGAAAGAAGCCTTGATGTTCTAGAAGTTGAAAATGGGGATATTTTATGCCAAGTGCTCTCTGACCAAGTGTATATATTTGATTTGCCAGGTTCCAAACTGGTTTTGAAGTTATTTAGAAAGGGATACATTAACATGAAATCCCAAATGGAGTCTCCAAAAACTGTTGGTTTTTGAAGTAGCACTTTGTAGTGAACAAAATTCAGGGGACACCGAGTCCCAACTCTTTACGGGAGAGGTTACCTTACTGAAAGTGATCAACAAAGCTTATATAAAAATATACAACTTTCATATCGATGAGGACTTCTGATATTTTAAAATGTTTTATACCAATATGGATTATCAATACATAAGAATGGAAGAACAAAGAAACTAAAAGGTAATATAGATAGCAGAATATAAACATACACATACTTAGCAAGAGGGATATAGAATATAATCATTAACATTTGAAACATTAGATATTATTCCATAGACACAAATTTTTGGAAATCATATCATAAGAACAAAAAGTTTCTTAACATGAAAGGTTGATGATTCACAAATTTCAGACAAGAAATAAAAGGATAGTAGATGAAAATTAGAGACAATGGAAATTCTTATGTATTGATTACTTTCAATTCTCTTTACATTTCAAAAAATTTATCATAGCCCCACTATGAAAAAAATTACATGGAGAGCCCATTAAATAGTTTACAAAAATAGCTACATTCAGTTCCAACTTCTTTTAATATAAAATATTAAGACTACTTAAGAAATAAATTAATAGAATGGTCCTTAACCAAATATTACATCATGGGCTAACAACTTCAAATTAGATGGAATGTCTTCGGATTCCAAGGTAGAAACATCCAAAGGAGGATTAGGACTGCCAACTGTCTTAAGAATCTGATGTCTAAATATTTTTAATGCTTCAAATATCTCCATGCACTTTAGGATAGGTGTTAGAAGTGGCATGAGTCCATATACCAAGGTACTTCTCCATATCCTTCTCAAACTCTATGTTTTCAAGAAACTCCTTATTTTCATCAGTAATAGCTGATTGAAGGGAGCAGACCTCCTCCATATTCTCTTTAGACATTGACTCTTCCTTGAAGATATCTTTCTTAATAAAGGTACTAAACTGAGCCTTGATCTCCGGTATAGAAAATTGATCACCTAAGGCTTCATTCTATATTTGACAATGAATATATTGGAAGGCATACAGAACACAAGCATTAAAATATTCTTCTATTTTCCACATATTTTTTAGTTCTCCTAATGCTTCCTCCAAAACTTTGATCTTCCACTCAACACTGAAAAAACCCAGGGTCTTGCCAGATTGCTCTTAGCCTCATCAAATACCTTTCTTGCCAACAAGAGCTGTTTAGATGTCCTAAATATCAAATAGAAATCCTAGATGCATTCACACCATAGCTTCAGCTCTTTCTCTAAGCCACTGAGTGTTGTGTTGAATTTTAACTGTAATTTAGATACCTTCTCAGATGACTTGAAGGCATCCTCAATGAAGTTTAATCCTTTCATTTTCATATCATCAACTAGTGATTTGATGGCCTTTCCAGAGGTGGAATACTTATGAATATCTTTGATGGTCTCAAATTCATCCTTGTTGAGAACTATGGGAGGTGGAAGATTTGTTAATGAAGTTGGATTTAGGACCTTATCCTTTGCCAAGAAGGATTTTATAAAATTTGAAAGAGCATGGTTATGTTCCTCCAATTGCTCCACAAGTTTTTACCCTTCTCAAGATGTTCAATAACTCTGGTCACAGTTTCTCTGAGGTTATGAACCTCACTTTCAAGTGTTGACTCTCCAAGTCATAAATTTAAAGGTCTTTCTCCTCTTTTTCCACCTTAGGTTTTGTAATATCCATGAATTATTGGCCCTTAGAATCTAACACCAGTCTTGATGTAATCTTTGCGTTATTTTCCGGAAGAGGAGGAGTAGTATCAAGCAAGGCTACCACAACATCAAACTTGGGAACCACAATTTGAGAAGTAGACTTCATTTTCTTTCTATTAATGAAAGTTTAAACCCAAACAAAGGAAGAGGAAGAGGTGGAAGGAGCAATGGGTCTAAGTGAAAGTGTACTCATTACACTCAATGTTTGCACCATAGATGTATCTAATGGAGAAGTTAGCATATCTTCATAAATATCTTTAGAAGAAGGGTCCACAAAACCTAGAGACTCAAACATTTGGCCTTTATTTTCCATCTCAGCAATGTTGAAAGGTGATTCTTCCTCTTATTTCAGATCTTCACTATTATCCTCACTCAAAACAACAACATATTTTGGCCCTATAGGAACTTGTGGCTTCTCCAAAGGTAATTCTTCCTTTTTTTCATCAATATGCTCTTTCTTGACAGCCTTTCCTTTCTTCATGTATACCTTTGTTGAACAGGAAGGAGTGGTCTATTCAGGAACCTCAACATTAAGTGCAGGTTATTCTTTCCTAGGAGAGGAAGTTTCTTGTGAATAAGACTTGGCTTTTCTCATCTTGAAGGTTTTCATCTTCTTATAAAACCAAATCTTGGTTCTTACAAGAGAAGGGTTAATCACCTCTTTCAAATCATCCTACTTTCTTACAAACCAATCAATGGTTTTAAGAGGAGTGTTTTTGATAGACCTATCACATTCAATGGATTGCAGGTCTTTATAATTATCCTGGAGCTTATCAAGGAATTTTTAGAGATTGAAACTATGATTTTTTGAAGAGAAATTCTTCCAAAGTACCTTCTCCTAGCCTCAAAATCATCTACATAATCAACCCAATAATTTTCAGTATCTTCAAGGTGATAGAAACCCATCTTGAAATTCTTAGCAATATATGCCTTGATATAAAAGAAATTTATAGGCTTGAAGTGATGAAGGGTGAGAGGATAAATGGTTCTATTAATTTCCTAAACATACATGTCTGTCTTGCATGTATAATTTCCCAAGGTGATAGGGAAACAAATACCAACAATATTTTTATCTCTACAAGTCCTACAAAGTTTGTCCAATTGTCTAAAAATATCAACATGGTCCTTTTTTTCATTACAAAACATAGGAATATTTAGAGGAGGGCCTTCAAAAATAGTCAACCTGATGTATGAAAAATTTCTGAATCGTGTGAAGAAACTCCCATTTTCAAAGATCAAGGTCTTCGCTTCCTCAAAAAATATTCGAGTAGTATTTCCTTACAAAAGCCTCACAATATACATCGTGAAGGTGTCATTGAGCCTCTTGAAGTGATGATTTCTAACTTTGAGAGTTAATTGAGGAAAATATTCATATATAGGAGAATCCTTCTTATCTTCGATGAAAGAGAAACCAAGCCATTCCCTATGCTGCAATGGTGTACATGAGATAGGAGGACATGTAGAATGTCTGAGTTTTCTGAACATTGATCAGCTGATCCATTAGGTTCTTGTTGTAAATATCTTCCCCCCGGGTAGATATGGACAAGCAAAAATCAAAGAAACTCAAATCCCGATGTTTATCATGGCGCAGGTCTGAGGCACACAACAAAGAATGTCAACATGAAAATAGATGTGCCTATGGTGCAGGTCTGAGGTGCATAACAAAGAATGTCGACATGAAAATGGATGCGCCTATGGCAAAGGTAAGAATATGTCGACATGTGAAAAGTCACGCCTATGGCGCAGGTAAGAATATGTCGAAATGTGAAAATTCATGCCTTGGCACACGTAAAGGGCACATGACATGGAGTGTCGACAGGGAAAAATTCACACCTTGGTGCACGTAAAGGGTGCATGAAAATGGATGTCGACATGTAAATGGATGTGCCAAGGTGCAGGTTAGAAGATGTTGACACGCCAAAAGTCGTGCCTTGGCGCAAGTAGAAGGTGCACATCAAAAAATGTCAACACAAATATGGATGCACCTTTGGCGCAAGTAAGAGAGTGTCGACACAAATATGGATGCGCCTATGGCACACCTTCAGGAGGCACAACATTCTGACCGCTGACAGAAAGTAGACCCTGACCCAGATATTCAGATGGCCATAACTTTTCACAGGGAGCTCAGATTCATGCAAGGTTGGACTTTTCAGAAATCTTACAAGGTCCTCTGTCCAAATACGACTAGATATTTTTAACTGGGCGGGAACAAGTTCTTAAAAATTCAAAATATAGTTCGCCACTTTTGGGGTTTGCTAGGGTCCTCACCTACCACCATTATGAGATGAATTAAATGCAATCTAGAGGTGGTTGGGGTAGATTTGGATTTCCTCTCTCTTCCCTCTCTCATTCTTCCTATAAATTGTAAGGAGGGGATTCTTTCTAAAGGTTGGAGATTCTTGTTTTTCCCCTCCCTTCTTCTCTTTGGCAGGTGAACTTGTCGAATTCAAACCTCCCATCTCAAACTATAATGCAACTTTGCCTCTTGGCACTTTGTAGTGTATTACGTCAATCTTTGGAGAAAATAATGCATGTCTATGGATGATTCTCAACCCTCTCTATTTTTATTTGCATCCTCTTGATCTTTCACGGTAGATTTGTTTATCTGTGCATGATCTTGCATTGCATTTTAATGGATTGTGTTTATTGGCAAGACAAATGTTCTTCATTCCTCGGTGCATCACCTTTGTAGTTTAGGTTTTATTTTATGCATCTTCTCCCATGTCTCCTTGGAAAGTTAGATCAGGTTTTTTGAGTAAACACTCTACATTTTTTATGCATGCATCTGAACAGAGGAATAGGAACCGGCCTTCATCCGGAGAGCTTTTCTGATTTCGCAAGGTCCCACACTTGGGAAAAGCTCCATGTTATGCAATCACACTGAGAGTCTCAACCCATCAAGTTGCAGACATTTAGGGGTGCTGTGATTTGCCATCAACAGTTCTCATAGATTATTTCACCCCAATTTAAATTTTGTTTCCCTTCAAAAATGATATTGATATAGGGACACATCCGAAAGTAAAAAATCATTTGAAGATGGCATTCCCATGATCCAAGAAAGAAGAGTGATGCTGTCTAAAATTTCTTCCTTAAAATAAACCCTAATCAATTAATTAGAAATTCTAGATGCTCCTTTCTTAGGGTTCTTTATCCATAATTTAACAACCCTAGTCTTGTATCTATCATTTCCATGGTCAAATAGTGTTTTTTCTTGAGCGAGAGTGAGGATATGAGCATATTCCACCACTGGGATGCGTAGGGAAGCACAATTTGCTTTGGAATATAATCACACAACCACTTCACCATGGATATCAACAATCTCCTTGGACTCTAGATTGAAATAGGCCCCGCAGTCGAGCACCATATCAATGCACTTGAAAGACATAGAAAAACCCCATAAAATGTAATTCCACTATCTTTGATTAATTGTGAGATGGGAGTAGGGTTATCACATCCAAGCCTACTCCAAAGTTTTCAAGGTCGAGGTGCTAATCTTAAATATCTCCAACATAGGGCACAAAGGTTTCTAATGAAGAGAGATGCTCGTGCCCTTTGTATTGAATCTTTATTGTGACAAAGATAAGGAGAGAAATAACCTTCGATTGAGTGTATCAAAATTTCAAGAAATCCTTTAAAGAGAAAACATAGAGGCATAGATGTGGGAAATGACTTATTTTGTAAGAACATGAGAGGGAGAGAAAGAACAAGGAAGTACGTGAATGAAAGAATGGTGACACTCCTTTAAATAGCCATGAATTTGAATGGAAGGATAGATAAGATAATGAATGTGCAATAAGTGACTCCCATGCCAACTAAAAAATAAAAAATGTGGAAAAGGAAAAACAAATTAGCCCAGACGGTCCATGGGACGTAGGGACATGAGGGAGGCATGGAGACGAAACACCTGATCCAAGAAGAGTGTGCAAAAGGTGGGTTTGGAGAGAAAATATGGTCCATAGGACATAAGGACGTGTGGGACACATGGAGCCGATTTAGCCGATAGGTAAAGTAATGCGGGTAAATTGAAAAATCGGTGAACAAGAGGCCCGTTAGCACTTGGGAAACGTGAGACAAAAATGTCTTACTTAGCTGCAAAACATTAAAAATGACCCCAAAGACTGAATTTTTTCTACTTTTTAAAACTTTTCCCTTCACTTAAACACTTCCAAAGGACAATTATTCAAAAATTTGAAAATTTGTCTTGAAGAAAGAAGGGAAATTTTGAAAGGTGACAATAAGAGGAATGGATTTTGGATCCATATACTCTGTAGGTGATGGTGGTGACATTGGTGAACGGGGTGGGGAAGGTTTATCATCCTCAATGAGTTTGACTCGGGAATTCTTTGGATATGGTTCAGAAAATAAAATACCACTATGTTCTTTATGCTTATGAGTGGTGCATGGAATGACAATATGGGAGCCTTGTTCATAGAAACCAAATCCAAAGTGCTTCTAATAATAGTGATGGAGGAAGGTGTGGGTGAAGCGGTGGTTGGTGAGAAATTAAATGTTGGATGAAAATGGTCAAGTTTGGGAAGGTGGTCCAGGTGAGTAGGTAGAAGCATCAAGTCCCCCATACGTTAACTTGGTGCGATGGTGGGGAGGACCATAAGGAAAAACCTTGCCTATGTTGTGATCATAACAGGGATGTTGGTGAAGTTTACCATACCCTTGAGAAGTAAGAAATGTGTCAATATTATAAAGGCGGTCCTCCCTTAGAGTGAGGAATTGAAAAATACCTTCTAAGGGATAAGTATTTGATATGTGGGTAGCGGGGATGGAAAAATTACTGGACGGTTAGGAAGAAGAAGCATTTGTTAGTTGAGAATTAAATGTGTTAGCTGCAGAAGTTTTGGTAGCAATGGGAATAAATGAGCTAGGTGGAAGAGGTAGCAGAAACATTATTGGATGGGGTCATGGGTGAAGGAGAAGTGGTGTCAGAGGTAGATGCCTTAATTGGTATAAGGACATCATTGGGTTGATACAACATGTTACAGGTCTTGGATAGTGAAGGGTTGGCTATAATGGTACAGTTGTGTCCTTAATGTTCAAATTTTAAATAGTGGTGTAAGGTTGAAGGAACACAACCCATGACATAGATCCAAGGTCAGCCAAGTAGCATTTTATACTAGAATTCCACCTCTAAGATATAGAATAATTCAGGAATGGTACGGGGGTCCACATGAATGTGGAGAATGATGGTGTCAAGGGTGGAAGTCATGGCATCATTGAATGAATGCAACATAATTGGGTTACTATGCATGTAATTGGCATGGATGAGAATTTGGTTATATGCATGGGAAGAAATTATGTTGATACTGGCACCATCATTGATTATAACGCGTCAAATGTGTATATTATCAATGTAGATGAAAATGAATAGGTCGGGATCAATATCATCTGATGGGAGAGGTACAATCTCGTCATCAGAAAAACTGAGAGTGGCTACTTGATGAGTGGTAATGGGTGCAGAGGAAGGGGATGAAGTGGTGAGAGAGGCCACATGGGGAGGAGTGATAATGGATGCCATAAGAGTGGGGTCATTAGGTAAAACCTCAAGAGATTGCAGAACCTTAATGAGATCTTGTTGATGAGACTTAGAGGTTTGGATAAGGTCATACAAAGACATTTTGAGAGGTGATTGGTGAAATGTTTTAATCATTTTATGATGGGAAACCTTGTCACAAATAGAATATGTGGGTCCATAGATGGTGATTATTGGTGCAAGTGTAGATGGGAAATTGGGTAAAAGAGTGGTAGATGGGCTAGTTGTTTTCTCCTTTCCTTTGTCCTTTCTTACTCGAGTGGTAATGCTAACCATATTAATATGGGGTAAAGGAGTAAATGAGTTGTAACATGTGTAGTGACAATATGGAAAAAATAATGGTGATTCAATATACTAGTTTTGTGAGAAAAATGCTTCGCATTGGCATTTTGGTAGAGGTTTGGCTAGCTCTCTTATGCGGAAAATATTGATTTAAAATGTTGGAGGAGGATAAAAGGGTTATGGAGGGGGAGATGAAGATCACTGAATAGGTAAGGGAAAAGAATGTGTGGTGGTAGGTGAGGGTGGAATAGGGTCCTCATATAAAATATCATCATCGTCAAAGTTTTCTTCAGGAGGACATAGTTGGAGAATAATAGTCTTAAGAGCCTTAAATTTTTCCACATCATTCCTTGGAACACGATGGTAAGCGCAAAGCTTTGTATCATCAAACCCTTCTAGTTTAGGTTTGAGTGGGTTGTAAGGTCTAAGTGGTGGCAATGTGATGACAGAGGTTTCCAAAAGGTTAGCTAAGATGTTGGCATAAGACCCTGTCAATGGATCAAAATGTGAAGTAAATGTGGGTTTAGATGGAAGAGTGGGTGATTTTTGTGGGAGAGGTGCCACGGGAAGTGGAATTGGAGGTTGAGTAAGTTTGATCATTTTTTTGGTAGATAGTAAGGTTTTAGGTTTGGATTGCACCTTCTTAGGTAAAGATGTAGTAGAGAACTAGCGGTTGAAGGTGGTGTAGGTTTAACTACCTCTTTAGAGAGTAGTGGATTCTTTGACTTTGGTTACACCTTATTAGGTAAAGGTGAAGAATAAGTTCATGTTGTAGAAAGGAAGGCAGATGGTGGAAGGGGACGAATTAGCCAAGGTTATAATGGAGGTGCAATGAAGGCTATGGGAAGAGGAAATGTGGAAGGTACCAGTTGAAGGGAAGGGAATATCATAGGTAATGATGAGGATACTAGAAGTGGTGTAGGTATAGGTGGTAGAAAGGATGTAGGTGATGGTGAAGGCATAAGTTGTATAGGTAGTTTGGGTAGAATAGAGGATTGTGAGGAGGAGGTGGGATGTTTTGCTTTTGGTTTACCTTGGGTAGGAGGATTTTTGGCCAAGGTTGATGGGTGGGGTCCTACGATAGATGGAAGTGGTGAAGATGATAGAGGAGTAGTGGGAAAAATCGGTGCATGCGGCCTAAAAGGTTGGGTCTTCCTCTTAAGTGGGGGAATATTCTTTTCATTGGTTTTTGAGGACGTGGATGAATCCATTTTGATAGGAGGATGGACTAGGCTTGATTTTTGAATGAATCCCAATGTGTTTCTGTGTCTGGATGTGGAGGACGGTATAGGTGTAAGTAATGGTTTAGGCATAGGCAAAAGTTCGGTTATTAGTAAAATTTTAGGTGTGGGCAAGGGTGATGAAGAAGAGGTCACTAAAAATGGTATGAGCATGGTTGGTTTAGTTGTCTAAAACACCTTTGGATAAATCATTGAAGTATCAGTAGACAACATTTTCATTTGAGTTGAGAAAGGTAGTCGAAGGAATCCACAAAGCATGGAATTGTCAACATAATCCAAGAGGTTAGCCAAATGTGAAAATGGCACTGTTGTTGGGGGATGATGTTGATTTTGTAGAAATCCCTATAAATATTTTCTGTGAGATTGGGAAATGCTTAGATTCCAACTCTATAGGTAAAAGAGTAGAGAGAAAATCAATAGGATCCTTGAAAGTCAAAGGAGAATTGTGACCAATAGGAATGAGTGCTACTAATGGATTTCGTATGGGTAGGGGAAATGATAAGTAGGATGAGGTAGGTTTATATTTTGGCGAAGAGGAAGGTAAGCATGACTCTCCCATGGGTAGGAGTGTAAATACAGTGGGTTTTTTGTCAGGTTGAGATGTGAGTGGGGAAACTACATCACCAGATATGGCAGACTCCTTCATGGGTGAAGAAGGAGATAAGGGAGAGTCTTCTATGGGTAAAGGAGTAGATGAAACAAGTCCCTCCATGGATGAAGGATCTGGTGCAAGAATCTCCTTGATAGATGGAGTAGGAGGAAATTGAGGAAGAGCTGATATGGTGTCGAAAATAGTAAAAATGTCATGAACGTTATTTTCATATGTCAAAGGTTCATTAGTTTGGCTAGATAACAGGGTGTGATTTGGGAATGGATTCTTGTAGATGTGAAGGTTCTGATTAGCCAGTGTATTAGGGTTATCCAAGATGAGATTTACACTATCTAACATTTCTTAGAAAATATTTTTGAAAGTTATACAATCACCTTCGTTATGACCTTTAACGTGATGATAGTTGCAAGTAATCATTTTATTTGTACCATGTAAGCATAAGATGAGAAGTTTCAAAACTAGTATGTGGTTTGACAGATGGAAGAGTGAGTACTTTGTCCTTTAACTTTTTTTATAAAACCAAAGATTAGGGTTATCCTATGGTAGTGTATTTTCATTTCTCTCACTTGAACTAGAAATCTTGAATAGGAGAAAGGTTAGAAGAAGGCTTTGATTGGTTAGATGAGTGAGATGGGCCAAATTTCAAAACTACCACATGGGAAGATCTTTTTTCTTTGGAGTAATTATTTTGTAGTTTAGAAGAAGAAGAGGTATCGTTTGATTTAAACATAACATTATTGTTTCATAATTATATCTTCTTCTCTTCAATGACATGAGTTTAAAGTTTTCAATCCATGGTGAATTCCTCGTCAAACGTGCATAAGGTTTGAACTTGGAGAGTTGGTGAGATGTTCCTATCACAAGCCCTGGTGAACAAAACTATTAACTTGGTTAGAGGTAGTTGGAACGTGAGATGGTCGATTAGGATTTTCCAATGAGCGAATTTTTTTTTGATAGATTCATCTTCATATTAGCATGTCGAGTACAAGTTGGTCACGGTGAATTTCTTAAGAATGTTGATAGAAAAGTGGTCTAGGAAAGCTTTAGCTACCTGGTTGAATGGGAAAATGGAGTTCCTAGGTGAAGCACTATACCAATCCAATGTAGGCCATGTTAAGGACATTGGGAATGTTCTCAAGAGTAGAGCACCATCATGAGTAATTAAATAACACCCATGTTTAAAAGACCACAAGTGTTACTGTGGGTCTTCTTTGTTATTGAACCGATTGAATTTGGAAATTTCCCAATGCATAGGATATGGATGAATCGGAATGGATGGGTTACAAATCTCAACTTACGTCAGAGAATTATGTGAGCCAGAGATTGATGCTTCCAATGTCTACATCTTTCTCATCATCATTTTGATAAGATCATTAGTAGGTTGTGATTAATGGGCACCTCTTATAGTATAAGGGGGTAGATAATGAAGATATGATGTGAGTGGAATCCGAGTATGTGGTGGTAACGAGTATGAAAAATTGTGACGGAGGAAAAGATGTAGTCTGTACGTATCCTAAATAAGTGATAGATGAAATACGGGGTTGTTAGTGATAAGTGTAGGTAGGTGGAGTGGATGTAATAACTCTCATAATAATTAGAGGAAGATATTGCGAGATGGAGAGGAAAATGTTTTGGAAGGGATTAGGGGTTTCTGACACCATGGGTGGCTGAGATACAATGGTATATAAGAGGTAGTATGTGTAGATAGGCCTACACTCAGGGTAGTTGATGAAGGAATGGTTGTCATCTTAGGAGAAAATGGCCTCTAAGATGTGAAAAATGTCATAGGTGAAGTATATATCAATAATGTAGGGTCAAGGTGGGACACCACAGGTGGTAAGGTGGAAGAGGATAAAGCCGAACTAGTAGTGGCTGATGTAGAAGTGGGTGCGAGGGTAGGAGGAATGGACACATGCATTCTGTATAGAATTTTACCTAATGAATATTAAGTGGATGAATGGGATAAACAATATTGTGAAGCAACAGGGTTTGGATCAAGGAGTCTTACAAACTCCTTGTCACTGATACTAATGATAATAGGTTGATTGGGATCCATAGGTGATAGGATGGAAGGTGATGATGGCCTAGGTTGGAGTGGATGAAGGCTAGTGTAAAATACGAGGTGTTGGCTTGGCTATAAGTCAAAACCATGTGAATTATTGTAGACCTGGTAATTTGATCTCTATAGATAACATAGAAGCATATAAGGAATGGAGAAAATAGTTCTGGAAGGTGAAAACTAGTTTTTTTTAAAATTAAACAATTAAAATATAGATATTGATGGCAGTTGGGTAACAGGTGTCGATGACAGAGGGTAATTGATGATGGTCAAAAGACCGATACCAATTACAATGTAAAATAAAAATATTTGTAAATGTGGCAATAAATGATGAAAATGAAGCAGATATGGACTTTGACAGGGACTTCAAAGACAGAGAGATATGGTGAGGTAAATGAGGAAACCCTAAAAAGAACACAAATGTGATGAATGCTACTTTGGTTAAAATGACAAAAAAAACAAGAAACCAACAACGGTCATTAAAACGATGATGGTTAGATGAGTAAACCAATTCTGGTTGTTGGACTAATGCCAATCACTAGGAAATTTGTGAAAATATGAAAAAAGTGAATTTGGTGATTTAAGTTAAATAAAAGACCAACCTAGAAACCTGAGTATGAAAATGATTAAGCCTAACAAATTGAAAGAGGCAGAATACACAAACTATAATTATGGAGTGTGAAGGAAGAGAAGAATGAAGAAAAAGAACTTACACCTCAAAACAAAGCTCAAGAAAAAATCAGCAAACACGAAATCCTATGTGGTGGATTTCATGTTCCAGCTTATGCCATTTAGGAGAAAATTTTGAATAGAGTAGAGTTTTTGGTTTGATAAAGGATCCATATCAAAATCCAACAAATAAGGATAGTTTTAGAAAAATTTTGGCAAGGGAGGTCTTTTCTCTGAGATAAGAACTTGATAGAGAAACCATTTTGGAGCCCATTGTAAATCCTTTGATTGTGTGATCATTGACAGCTTCTTCTGGGTAGTATGTTGTTTAAGAAAATGAGTAATTTATTTTATTGGTTTGATGTAGAGAATAAAGTGTGCACTACAATTCAATTTTTCAACCATCAGCTGGGCATGACTTCCAGTGTATAGGTTTCCCACAATTTTTAAATGAGCTACAGATGCAACACTTGGAAATGATATGCAAATATTTTAGATCCAAATCCACAATGACATTTGATGAGAGCAATGATGAATAGGAAAGAGTATGTATTTCACTAATGAAATAAAAAAATAAAGAAGAATCATTCTTTTTAGTCCAAAATATGAGTGTCACTGAGAACAGTAGAAGAGAAAGAATGTTCCAAAGGATAAATTTTAATGTTAACTATTTCAAAAGGAAATAGACACACAATATTTCACCTAGGAATGAACAATGAAAAATAACCCCTGATGGATCCCACTGTGCGTGCCAAAATGTTTCACCAAATAATTGTGTGATAAAAAAAATAAGGTAATGGTCAAGGAGGAATACCTATTATATGTAGGTTGAAGGTTAAATTCATGCATTACTGCCTTTATCCAAGATGATTGCAAAGAAATACTTTTTTTTTGGAAGGAATACCTATAGATACAAAGTAATACCAAAAAATAGTATTAAATAACAAGATTCAGAGGACTACCTAGCAAGGCTAGATCCATGAAGCATGATGCTTCCTCGAATGGTTGGAAATCCTTAGTTTAATAAAATTCAATGTGAAAGTAAATACGATAAATAAAGGTCCTATTTCTAACACTTTGATTTATGTATCTTAAAACGTTATCAACAAACTAGATTAAGAAAAGTATTGAAATCTAAACTAATACAACATCAAGAAATGTATGTTTCTAGTTAGGATAGGTCAAAGGGGTTTTGGGTGAGGTCATAGAGGTATCTAGTAAGGTTAGGGTGGTGTTTAGGTGATGTTAGAGGTAATTTGGTGAAGGTTAGAAGAAAACACAGTGAATGATATCAATCTGATGACTGATGTCGATAGAGAGAGGAGAACAATGAAGGTTAAGGTGACTGAAATCGATAGGAGAAATTTCATAGTAAATTATTTAAAGAAAGGTTTTTAGATTCTTTGTTATTGCACTGAGAGTGAGGATAGTAAATATGGTTGAGAAGACTCAGGGATACTAAGAAGGCAGTTTTGAATGTTGAAAAGGCTTGGGATGATTGAATAATGGGTGTGTGGGAGGAAGGTGGCATACATGCAAGATAGGAAATAAACTACTGAAAGAAACCAGAGATCTACAAAAGGAATAAGAAAAATTATTAGGATCATAATACTTACTTGATATGTTGTAGATCTTGGGAGGTGGAGGAGGACAATAGTTGATCTGTGAAGATATTGTGTTTAATGTCATGAAAATGCTCCTAGAGTCTTCCTATGAATATTCCAATCCTCTGGAAGGGAAACCAGTTACTTGTCTTGCATTGTAGTTGTGTGTGTTCTTCGTCTAGATGCAGGAAGGATTGAGGATTCGTGTTTGAATGCAATCAGGATCCAATAACTGAATGACCAGCCTATGTAAAGAGTTTTGAAAGTGTATATAAGGTAATCGATAGAGGTAAGGTGACTGGCATTGGTCGAGGTATAACTAACATTGGTTAAGGTGGGAAACTCTAGGTTCACCCAAAATAAGTAGATCTTCCCATATTTGGTGTGCTTTCTCATTGAGTCCACTTAGGAAAGTGGATTTCACATGAGAGAAGGTAGGGAGAACTTATAAAAGGTCCAATTAGGTTTAGGCAGAACTCTTAGTTATGTCAAGTGGTGAATCAGCAATGGGAGTGATGACTTGGTCATTATGAGTTAAATTCCCCTAGAATGGGTCCAGGGCGAGGTGTAATGATGAGGTGGAGGTGTGAGGATATAATTAACTTAATTAAATTAATTAAATTAATTAATAATGTGAGGATGAATATTAATATGGGATGAAGGGGTAATGATGTGTTACATTAATTAATTGAAGGGGACCAAGGGGAGTGTGACCCAAATTTGGTGTCTACAGTTGGAACGAGAAAATAAATCCAAGTACACGGTCTCAAAAAATGAAGAATTGATCTCTCACATACTTTTTAAATAATAATATCATAGAGTTTACTATCTATAGTTGGACATTGAAGAACCTGAATATGAAACTCATGATTCACATGTAGAAGATGACAAGATTTAGTCTCTCGAATTTTATTGTAGTTTTCTAGTATAAGTGTAGTATTGATTTCCCTTGAGGGGAGAGTTATATTATCATTCTTTTAATCTTATGTTTGATAATATTAATAATACAACATAATATGAGGCGTTGTTGTTAGGAATGGAATAAGATAAGAGAATGGGAGTAAAATTGATTCAAGAAAGGGGATATGTTGAACTTACCGTGAAACAAATACAAGGTTATTATTAAGTGAAAAAAGACAAGATGAGACACTATAGAGGCTGTGTTTTTTCTGCCATGATGGATTCTCAACTTTCTCAATATTTTATATCCCCAGAGATCATAATTCCATGGAAAATTCCTTGGTAATTACTACATCTCTTTTAAATCTAGATAATCCACCTATAATATTTGGAAAAGGTGATTATAAAATTGAGAAAATCTTTTGACCAAAGGTCCTGGCTAATGCAGATCAATGGTAGGAATTCAATGATGAAAAAAAATCCATGTTCTTAAACCAACAAGAAAAATTTGATGAGTTGTACTTCAAGGAAGTCAAGGAATTATTTAGTTGAAAGGGAATAAGATTCCTAAAGGTTTGTATCTCTAGAAGAGATATTTGACAAGCATGACCAGTTTCCAAAGAATTATAAAGAGTATGGAAAGATTTCTTCATCAGAGGAGAAACCATTGAATTTGAGTGTAGAAGACAAACCCAAGATGGTAAGTCTTGGTAAGTGTTCTATAGATACAAAAAAATAATCTTTAATGAGGATTTCAAAGAAATACATCATGTTTTTGCATGGTTTTATAAAGACTTAAAGACATATCATCTTGTAGAAGTAAAAAATTAAATTATGTTACATCTAGGTAAAAAAACTTTCAAGTAAAATATTTGTAGGCACAATCCAACCATATCAGGTACAATCTTTGCTAAAATTCATAAATTATTAGATGCAAAGATAATTTATTCTATTCATCACTTAGAATGGTTGGAAAACATAGTGCCTATAAGGAATAAGAATGGTGAGATTCAATTATGTGTGGAATTTTATTAAATCAAGCTTCATTGAAGGATAATTATCCTATCCCAATTATGGATCATACCCTCCAAGTTCTAACCAGGTTAGAGATGTTATCTATGATAGATGGATTTTCTCACTACAATGAACTTCAAGTAGCTGCAGAAGATCAATATAAGACAACATTCAACACACCATGGGGAATATTCACTTACCAAAAGATTCCTTTTGGGTTGATAAATGTTAGATCTCCTTTTCAAATGGAAATGGATTTAGCATTTTATCACCTCAAAGATAAAAGCATAGTGGTTTACCTTGACGATCTGACATTCTTTTCCAAAGTAATAGGTAATCACATTGGTGACTTAGAAGAATTTTTCATTTAGTGCAGGAAACATGGGATATCTCTGAATCCCAAGAAGTCAATCTCCACTATGACTGAAGGGAATCTACTTGGACATATTATCTTGAAATAAGGAACCAAGATAGATACTAAGAGAGTGCAAGATATCCATAAATTTCCCTTGTTGTCTTCTAAAAAAGGTGTTCACTCATTCTTTGATAAGGTTTATTCCATATTTTTCTGAATTAACTCGCCATATCTCAAACATGATGAAAAATACACAAGATTTCAAGTGGAGTAAAGAAGGAAATAAATCCTTTGAAAAAGTTAAAGAAAATTTATCTAAAGCACCCGTTCTAGTGTCACCTTACTTCAAAAATGAGTTTATTCTCTATTGTAACTCCTTTGAAAAGAAAATGTCAACACTTTTGATGCAAAGGAATGAGGAAAACATATAGGCCCCTATTTATTTAATGAGAATATATTTCAAGACATATGAGTTCAAATATATTACCATGGACAAGTATGCATATGCAGTTGTTAAAGCATGGAAGGCATTCATGTATTATATTATTTCTTCACATACTATTGTGTATGTGCTTCATATTGTAGTTAACTATATACTAACGCAACAAGAGCTAGCGATACTAAGGGTAACTTGGGTAACAAAGGTGAAAGAGTATGATTTAGATATTAATCCAAAAAATATGGTGCGAGGAAAAGGTATTTTTCATTTGATGACCGAGAAGAAGCAAGATGATTTAGATATAATGTATTGCCACCTGATGAGGAACTACCTATGATTTTATTTGTGAACTTGTGTATGAATGGGATAGAAAAATTTATTATTTCCTCACATATGGAGAGTTTTCAACTCATCTTTCACGTAAGGAAAAATGAATCATCAAGCTTAAGTAAAAGTTTTTGGTTCTTTGGGATAATAACTTGTATAAAAAGGGGATTGGTGGTGTCTTTCTTTGATGTGTTGATAACTATCAGCATGAGAGATTTATTGAACAAATTTCATGATAGAGCATGTAAAGGTTACTTCTTAGCAAGGGTTACTACACATAAGATTATTTGGGCAAGGTATTATTGGCCCATTAATTTCTAAGATACTTTTGAATGGGTTTCTAAGTGTAAATCATGTTAATAGTTTGTTGGGCATGTCAAGATTCTATCCTTTCCATTAAAACCAGTTGTGATAGAGGAACCATTTCAATAGTGGGGCATTGATTTCATTGGCACGTTAAATCCACCTTCATGTGGTACTCACCATTACATTCTCATAGCTATAGAATACTTCAGTAAGTGGGTAGAGGTTGTCCCTATTAAGCATTGTTACTTCTAAATAGGTGTGCAATTTTATTAAGGAGAATATAGTTGTAAGGTTTGGTTTGCCTAATAAGATTGTATCAGATAATGTTGAAAACCTATTCTCTAAAGATTTGGTTGATTTATGTTATTTTTATCGTTCAAAAGTGCTCCTTGTTTTGGATGGAAATATTACTTCTGACTTGAACTAGAATGATGGGATTCCCTCTGAGTTGTGGGCATCTCGGAATGAGGGAAACCTATAGAAGGGATACCTCCCTTTGGGGAATCACTAAAAATTTGTATTCTTACTAAGTTGAAGGTCAGATGAAATTAAAACTAAAAATAATAAAGGTTATACACCATAATTTGTGTGGGGATGAGCTTGCAAAAACACACTTACTAACTGGTGAAGGGACTACTAAATTTCACTTACAATAGCCTAATAATTAATTTGCAATGCATAAGGTATTAAAATACACCTTATTGGCCTGCCAAATGATTAAAACTGCTTGATATAGGTGTTGTTGGAAAAATAACATGAAAAGGAACAATAATTCACTAAATCACGCCTATATCCTATTGGACCACACTATGAAAAGCATTCTAATGGAGGAAAACAATATTTTATTCATTCATAAGGTGGAACAATACAAAAAAATCTCACATCATAAATCTATAGAAAAAATCCCCCTGATGCATGTGAAAGCCATGGACAATATCTAATTTTTCACTCACACTCTCTCTCCAAAAATATTCATCGAAGGATTTGTTCTCTCATGTACATTCATGATTAAAAATAATCAAAATACAATAAGTCTAAGGCTAATAATAGCATGCAAGCTCAATTCAACCCTAGTTGACTAGTCAACCTGCTCTTCATGTAAAAATGGTATGGTTGAATGTACAAATTATTTGCAAAAGTTAAGGTAATTGGTATTTTAATGTACCTCTTAAAAGTCTATTTTTGTCTTGTTCCACCTTGGCTGTACATGCAAAAGCTACTTTGTCCTATTTGCAAAGCCTCAAAAATCAATTTTGGATTTACTCCACCTTTGGACTGTTATGCATAAGTCTGGCATGATTAAAATAATTAAAAGGGCCATGTATAATACAATGATTAAACTTTTATAAAAAATGGTCATTCCTAAATCATTAAATTCTTTTGGAACTATAAATGTTGACCCCTTGTTGATAATTATGCATACAGACTATGTATAGGTAATCATTATTTAATTGGGAAAATTGGTCCCCTCCCATGAGAGAAAGGCCCATGATGAGGTCGGTGGAAATAAAGTAACCCTGATTACAATTATGGTTTACTTTTCTTCTAACACGTGGGCATCATCTAACCTAGGTTGAGTTTGTAAACTAGTTGTTCAAGTTGAGAAAGAAAAACTTACAAACCCTACTCCACTTTTGTAATTCATGAGCTCATTCGAGCATGGTGGAGCTATGCTAAGTTTTTTCTAGGTGTCACCATTAATGACCCTATGATATTCTTGTGAGTTTTATGAGACATTTCTGGTTCTTGCACTTCGCTACCAAGTTGTTTGTTTGGAATCTTTCTTTTTGAACAAATCTGGGCTTCATTATATGCCATTTCAGGGTATTTGAAACTTCAGAGTTGTTCCTGACTAGTAAACTTTCCATTTTTTTTCCAAAGTACTTGAGATCTACGTTTTTTGAGTTGAGAATTTGTAGTGGTTTTGACATCTCGACCCTATCTATATTTTGATCTTGTATCCAACCTTAAATGGGTCTATATATCTTACTAGAGCTTATTTTGGTTTGACGTTTTAAAGGTAGTTATGGTTTTCTGAGCTTCTTTCTTCTGGTTATGCATTCGACAAAGTAGCTTTTTCCCTATCTAGATCACTGTTGAAAGGTAAGAATTTTTTAAAAGGATGCTACATTTCCCTTATGGCTAGCTTCATTTCTTCCTGTGGCTTGGTATTTTTGTTTTGGGTTTACAATTTATTGCTTAAAACTACATCTTTTCATCATGATTGTGGATGACTTACCAATTATCTTGGATATTTTTGAATCCTCTTGTATTTATATCAATATATCCATTTGGTATATGATGTGGCTTGTCATTTATCAGGTTGTTTGCTTACCATTTCTCTTACACTTGGTCATCATGGTCAAACACCTGGAGCTCCAGTTTTATAATACTTTTTTTAAAACCTCGACCCATAATTGGGTTTGTCATATTGATTCATTACACTTTGTAGTTGTAGCTTCTCTTTACCTTAAAAATACACAAGCTCGTGTAATACCCAGTACTATGTGTGACAGCTTCGAGTCCTTATCTGGGTTTCTACAAAACACAATTGTAAAATAGTTAGCTTCACCATTCTCATGATGGGTACTGGTGAAAGGATTTGGTATTCATGGTTTTAATGTAATGACATGTGGTTGTATCTTTTTGCAACTGATCTATTCTATGTTTGTATTTCCTTGCATTCTATACATTGTTTCATTCTTTTCACTTTGTAGGTTCCTTTTGAACTTCGTAAGCTCTCCATGCGTTTTTAATTTTGTATCTGAGTTCCAACTCCATACTTGGAACAGGTTCGTTTTGATATGGCTCACTATAGTTGAAACCCTTCATGGCTGGTTTAAGTTACATATTCATTTCTTTAAATATGTACTTAACATTTAAATTCATTGTAGCTTTTGATCTAGGCTATTTACTTTGGCTTCCACTTGGTTTTGTTGGAGGTTGGTGATAGCTTGTTGGAGGCTTGAATTTACTCAAATTCTATGAATAATATAACCGTGGACATACAAAAATATCCTTGCCTTGCCATCATGTAGCTCCACTTTCCAATAGATTTAATTTCTTCATTAATAGTTGTACATTTCTTTCTTGAAGACTTTTTTGAGAAATCTACAATCTGAAGCTTGTAATTCTCTCTGTAACCATTAATAGACTTTGGTAAATCATATATTGGATTCATTCTCCATTTTTATTTTAAACATTATTCCCTTTTAGGTTCACTCTTCATTGTACATACATAATGCGAAGAGTTCTTGTTTATGATTCCCTAATTATTATCTTATGAACTTTTATTTCTCCTTGATGTAACACTTGGAGGCATTGTTAGTGAATAAAATCTATCTTTTCCAAGCTGTACGACTGAAATATAAAGTACTACTCCAGAACCATGGGTGCAATAAATTTATCATTTGATCTTCTTTTATTGATCATCTCTTCAATTTTACCATATTTTGAATCTCATGAAAGATGTGTCTTGAGCTTTATGTTTTAAAAACAAGCCTTAAAAATAGTTAAATGGTGCATAGTGCAAACTTTGAAGGTTTAGCTTATGTAAGTGATGTTTTTCAATCTCTAATTTGCATCTATATTTCTTTTATGATCTTTCCTTTCTACTAGAACGCGTGCCCTACAACAAGTGTGATTGTTATTCTTCTTCATTTTAATTCATGTATGCAAGTAGCATGTTGTTTCACTATTATAGATGCATGCATATGGTTGATGTTTCTTTTTCCTTTGCAATTAAGAAGTTCAATCTTCTACCTTAGATGATTGTCTTCTCCAAATATTAAAATGTTGTTTTCCCTTTCTCATGTACTTTCAAAGCTACTGGAATATGTATTTCTAAAAATGCATTTGTAATACAAGTAAAAATTTATTTTTTTCACTGAGAAAATCCTTCGTATCTTGGAAAAATTATACTTCTGATATCTAGAACTTGATGATCATCTGTGTATTTGTAAATTTTGGAATCTTTCCTTCTAATGATTCTTTCTTACTCTGTTAACAATCTCTGTCGCATATTTTTTTTCTTGAAATTTCATAAAGCTTTAGTATATTTACACCTTCTTATGTGTTTTTAGTAACCACACTCTTTATTAGTAATAGTAATCCATGTTCCTTCTATAGCACAAACATCTTTATTTTAACAAGATCTTGAAAACTTAGAATATACAAAATTTCTTGGATCTCGATAGTTACTACTATATGATTGGTTGCATTGTGTCATTTGTTTTGAGATGGACTCTAAGCTTTTAGGAAAAAACAATTCCTCTTTTTTTAAAACCCATAACAACTACTAATGGATCTTAAAAGAAAATATTTTCTCTTATTGCATGGCTTGGAAAATAATGCACTTTTGAATGTCAGTTAAATATTATTTTTCTTGTTGTGACCAAAGTTTTTCTAATATGTTACAATTCTAGTTATCCCATGGCTGAAGCTTCTTGTTTTAGCTTCTATATCCTCTTTAAACTGGCTGTAATCTTTGAATTCCTATATTTCTACTATTGTAACTTCACTCCTATATGTAGTATGTATTGTGGGATGATTCATTTGCATCACTTCTTATATCACTTGTCCTTTTATGGTATCTTAATTTCTAAAATTGGTTCTTCCTTTTTATATCTTTAAACTACTCTTGTAAGGATTGTGTGAATGAATAGTCCTTGTAAGTTGTACATGTACATTGTCTGTTCATGATGTAATCCATATGTTGCTTATTTGAACCTATATTGAATACTTAAAAGTATTTTATCATTTCATATACATGTACATCTGAAAACAATAGCTAAGAAAATGCGATGGAGGTTGAAACCTCTCTTTTATTTCATCTTTTAGTGATATCTTTTCCTTGATATGTTTCTGAAATATGGTAGTTAAATTTTCCTGAATGGGGATGACATGTACGTTTTGATTTTGTTTCTAGTTCCTTACCATATATCTTATTTGTATTTGCTTGAAGAAATCCATATGCCTAAAACTGTAAGTACATAGGCAGTGAGATAACCCGGAGCTCTAACCACCATTTCTTTCAGTCAATAGGTATTACAACTTAGGAGAAGATCATGGAGATGAAGTAGATGTAAGCGAGGGGTGAGTGGAAACCAAACCATTCAGATAATGATGGGTTTCCTATCACCTTATTATTTACAACTTGGTGCAAATGTATTTCTTTCTTCTTGTGCATATAAGTTAGATCCCATAGCTTATGTGGGAAAATTTGAAATATCATTTCTTAATTAGTAAATGAAATTAAATTCTGTAGTTGAGTTGTCTATTTTCTATACATTTGATTACTGTAGTTTTTTATTTTGGAATAAACTAAGAAAATCAAAACATAATTAATCTCATTCAAACATAAGAAATAAAAAGAATTAATGCACATGTACCTGAAAACTGTACTCTTCTGTGATGCAAACAACAATTGTGTTTGTTGTTTCAGGGTCTAATTTCTGACATCTGTCACTATTCCCACCTTCATCAAGGCCGTGCACTAGTCTTTCAAGGTTTCTACATGTATTTACTAAAGTAAAAATTTGGAATGGAAATATATGTGAGGCATTGCACCTTGCAACAACACACATAGTTGTATGTTAGATTTCAATCCTTCCCTGAAATGACAGCCTTGCAACATCGTACAAATTTTTAGTACCCTTACACAATGCTAGAGAAAAAATGGTCAACATCTTGGTGAATTTATGGATTAGATTTCTTGCTAACATATAAGAACCCCTAAAAATGGTTTTTTCAGCCATTAATGCTAACTGAAAACCTATAACATAGCGTAAACATGCATGCCAAAAGCTGCATATCGTTGATAAAATTGATGATTCCTCTGGAAAACTGACAAAACAATAAGAGAAACCTGTGAAAAACTGCACAAGGGAAAAAACACCCTATGAGGCATGCCATTAAAGATGACAACCATTATTGAAAGCAAGAAAATGCTCAAAGGATGCATTTAGAAAACACTTAGACAAAAGCATGAAACTATAATATAGTGTCAACTTATCTCTCATAAACAATTATTCAAATGGATCCCGTTGAATGGGATCATAAGCTCCTCTCTATTTTAATGTGCAAGATGAAATGCATTATGTGATTTGCATTTAGTGATAATGTATGGTCTACTCTATAGTGAATCAAACTTCATATGAGCACCTAGATTTTCTCGAGTCCTCATCCCATTTCAAAACTATCACCTTCATTGAAGACTCGTGCTTTGGATTTCTTATCAAATGTAATTTGGATTTAAGCATGATTGTTCTCCATGGATAACATAGCTTCATTTTTTTCCTTTAAGCTTCATAAGTTGTGAATATAATACTTCCATGGGCTCATTCTCTAATAACTCCATGTTTTGCATAAGTTCTAATGCTATAAGTTCAAGAGAGATGGGTAAATTTACTTCTAAACCATCAACCAACTTGAAAGGTGAGCTTGAAATTGACCTTTTATGATTAATTTTTTCAGCCCACAAGGCTACCTTCAACTTATCATGCAAAGTACACTGATTTTCATCTATGGTTATCTGAATTATTTTGATTAAATTATTGTTTGTACTTTCATCCAATCCATTAACTTATTGGTAATAATTGGATGAAGTACTCAAATAAAATCTATTTGGAATAGCCCATACAGTAATTTTTGTACCTATGAAAGATTTAGCATTATCTGAAATAATGGTGAAAGGAACACTAAACCTTGTAATTATGCCTTTGTAAAAATCCAAGATGTTCGTCTCATTACCTTCCTTCAAAGCAACAACTTCAGTCCATCATGTGAAGTAATCGGTTGTGGTGAGTATCCATCTATGGCCTGAGATTGAAGGTGGATTAATGAGACCAATAAAATCTAAAACCCACTAAGAAAAGGGTTTATCAACTGAAATTGGTTGCAATGTTAAGGCAACAAGTCTTTCTTTTCCAGTAAAGAATGCATATTTCTAACATTTTCTTACCCATGCATGGATGTCTTTAAAAAGTGCATGCCAATAATAGCCTCCTTTCATGATTTTGAGGGCCGTGGTTTTATTTGAATAGTGCCCCCCTCCTTGGCTGTCATGAAACTACTCAAGAAACCTTTCAACTTGGTTTTGATCAACACTTCTTAACATGACACCATTACTATCTTTCTTGAATAAAACATCATTAACCAAAAAATAAGGGATGGATTGAAGTTTGAAATCCCTCCTTTTTGAGCTGTCCAAACATGATGGGTATATGCCATGCTGAAGATAACTAGACATGTTGAGAATCCAATTTGTATGTTGTTGATTTTCTACATTGTCAGGCTCATTCTACAGCAAATAAACAACTTCCTTGTTGTCATGAAAATCTTGAGACATGTTTTCACACAATCCTTGGCCTCTAATTAGTTTGGTCACTTTAATGATGATATCATACTCCATAACTTGATTGATCCAACCCGCTCTCTTTTCTGATATATATTTATTCAATAGAAATTCCTTAATGCTTGGATGTACAACCATCAGATTAATTTTGTTGTTAGAGAGAAAATGCTTGAACTTCTTAAGAGATCTAATAATTGAAAGTAAATTTTTCTCAATGAATGAGTACTTAGTCTCATAATCCATTAGAATTTTGCTGAAAACATTAATTGGCTGCTCCAATTCTTCTCAATTCTGTTGTGTTAAAATTACTGCAATAATATCCATGTTAGCATAAACATACAACTTGAAATATTTTGAAAAATAAGGATTAATACGTGTTGGGGTAGAAGCTATGGCTTTCTTGATGGCATCAAAATTGATCACTCCTTTTGACCAAGTGAAATTCTAATATTTCTTAAGCATATTGGTCAAAGGCTTTATAAGTGAAACAAAATCAACAATGTATCTTCTTATAAAATTGATTTTTCCAAGGAAACTTTGACGTGATTTTTTATGTTTTGGTAAGCATAAAGCAGGAATAACACTTACTCTTTTAGGATCAATCATCATACCATGTTTTGAAATAATATGACCAAGAAGATTTCCTTCATGGACTGAAAATACACACTTTTTAGGATTATGTGACACACCAAATTCTCTTCACCTTTCAAAGACTACTTTGAGCTGCAGTAGATGACCACTTGCAAGATTTGAAAAAGTAATAATATTATCCTGATAAAATATGAAAAATTAATTGATAGTACCTTAAAAATTCTTGTCCATAGCACGTTAAAAAGTTACACCAACATTTGACAAACCGAATGGCATATTTTTGTAAGCATAAGTGCCCCATTTTGTAGTAAATGTTGTTTTACATTGATCTTCGTCCTTGAAAAGTATCTAATTATATCAACTATATCTTTCAAGAAAGGAATATCTCTCTGAACCAACAACTAACTACAAAATCTACTCCATAGAAGATAAAGGATAAGGATCTTTAAGAGAAGCCTTATTCAAATCACAGAAATCAACACACAACCATATTTCACCATTCTTCTTTCTTACCGGTACAAGAATAGCCTCCCAAGTGGAGTGCTTAATGGGGAAGATAATGGAAGAATCTACAAGTTTTTCAAGCTCTATCCACATCAAGGGTTCCAACTTGGAACCAGTTGATTGATATTTTCTTTTATGTAACCGGTTTTGAACCAACCTCTAATTCAATGGTATGTTGGGATAAAGAGGGATCAAAACCTCTTAAATCACTGTATTTCCAAGAAAAAACATCTTCATACTCTCTATAAAGCTGAATAAAAGAGTCATTTTTAGATCGTGAACTATTTTTGCCAAGATTAAAACTCTTACCCTAAAAAATGGTGACTTTTTTAGGTTGATTTGTACTTGCAGCAAGTATAGCCATTTCATGATTAATTTCATAATTTTCACCAAAAATTGATTCCAAATTTACAAGGCCTTTTGGAATCTTGTTCATTTTCACTTGTATTGTTTGATCTTCATAATGATTCTACAGTTTTCCTTTGTTTTGAGAAGAAACATTTGCCTCTTCTTACAGAAATTTGATTATGTGTGCGTCATTCTAAAAAACCTACCAATACATTTCATTTCTGGGACTGAAGGTATCACCAAAATCTTGATACATAGGTGAAATTTTTCACTTCTGACATAAGCAAGTATGTCAAATAGTGAACCAATTACAGCAAGTCTATCAATGTGTTTATTTTTATCTCTAGGGATAGCTTGAACATTAACGTAAAGAAAATAATAAAGTAAATACCATATTTTATGCCTGTAAGTTCTCATTAATGGAATTTTGCAAGTATTAGAACCTCTAACCTAGTGAATAACAAGCTCACTGTCACCAAAAATATGCAAATCTATGATTTTTTTCTTCTTGCCCACTCCAAACCATGAACAAGGCCCTCATATTATGAAACATTATTAGAACAAGAGAACTAGAATTTAATGGTGATAAAATATTGTTGTTTGGAAGGTGAAATCAGCATTAAACCATCCCTTGAACCATGCTAGTTTTTGGAGCCATCAAAATCAAGTTTCCGCAAGCCATTATCTTGCTGATTTTCTCTCTCCAAAGAAGGAATTACAACGTTGTCCTCATATATACAATACACTCCAAGGCCTTTTCCTTCAATAATCTGATACTCAATTATTTTACATGGGTGATGAACATGATATTCATCATTTCTTTGATCTTTGATCAGATCTAGAACACCCTATAAGGCATAACAAGTTTCAGCCTCTAAATCATCTAGCTGCTCTTCACTTACAACATAATTTACACTAACACCACTAAGTGTAAAAGGATCAATATAAAAATTTGACAAAGGCTCTAAATTGATAGTTACCTTAGCTCTATAACAAGTTTTAAAAACTAAATAAGTCTAATTTGCTGAAAGGTAACCACCAATCTTGGATGTGAAGTCTTCAGATAAACACATGGCAAAATAAGGTAGTAGATCCACCACCATCACATCTTATAAGATTGTAAAACTTAGGAATGCATCCAGAGTTAGTTTTAAATCCTTAATAATTTCAATGATTTAATAGATGAACCATCAAGCTATAAAAATCCTTTGGTACGTGGTTCATACTTAAGGCCTAGATTTTCAGCCACTAATTTTGGCATAACAATATTGTTAGCTCCGCTATCAACAATATAATTATGAACCAAAGAATTTTCAGTAATCATAGAAAGGTAGAAAGGAGGTGGCTTAACCCATTTGAACACTTTAACCATTATTTTTACCTCTTTTGTTGTTGTTTTTGGTTGAAACACTTGTTGTTTTGAACCTTTAGCTGGATAGTCTGGAATTGCCATCACCATGTTGGCTGTGTTTTCTACACGGTCAGCCGGTTTTGATTGCAATTTTAGACTTGCAAGCTCTTGGACCAACAATTATTTGTGTCCAGGAATAGACAATGTATCCCACATGCTCATAATGATGTTAGACTTCTTCATATGATCAATGATATTAAACGGAACAACACCTAATTTAAACTAATTTTTTCCAACAACAGTATTTTCTAGAACATTAGAAGGCACAAAATTCTTACCAGTAGCACTTCTTTGATTTTCATGATTTGGTTTAGCAGTTTGATCACCTATATTGACTTCCATGGATCATTTATTTGATCTAGAAACTACTGCAACAAAATCAACCTTATCTTGTGCTCTAATTTCATGATATACAACCACATGATCACCTATTTCAATATTTACCAAAGTGGCATCTGGATGCCCCTGTTGTTCTTATGTTAAAATATTATCTACATGTGCTACAAGAAACATACTCTCTTGAAAATGATTAAATGCTTCTTCTTGAGTCATTTTTGGCACAAAAAACCCTTTCATTACCATTTCTATAGATGCACTTGAACCACTAGGATGCACATTAGCATCTTGGGCCATGTTTGTTTGTAAAGGAACTAATTTTCTTGAAGTTGTAGGAGCATTAGGATTAGTTGCAGCAAGAGGCCTAGTGGTTGTTATAACTAGTTGTGCTTGATATAGTCTATAACCTTGAGCCAGAGGTTTGTAATTGCTGAAATTTGGAAAAGGTGGATGATATGGCCTACTTGCTTGGGCTTGATTCCTTTCTAACTGCACAATTTGGTTTCCCATAGTTTTAACATCCCCTTTCAAGTCATCTATTTCACTAGGTTGAATTGTAGGAACTATAGATGATTTCTCAGCTGATGGAATATGAGCTAACTCAACATAGATAGGCATAGCAGGTCTGGGAGCCAATTTTCCAGCTTGTATAAGGTTGTTTTCAACCCTTATTGCAATGTCAAAGGCTATGGGAAGAGTGGTTCTCCCATATACTGAATCATGAACAACAATGTCACTATTTAATGCACGTAAATAATACAAAAAAATCATGATCTACCAAAGGCTTGACTACAATTAGAATTATTTCCCAAGTTCTGGTAAATCTTAAGTTAAAATTGGCCATGAACTCTTGGGGTGCACGCTTAATAATGGACATATTGCTCAATAAGGGATAGATGGTATGTTTTATCTTCAAATTACCTATGCAAAGTGGTACCTAATACATCCCAAGTGCCTATTGTTCCTATTTCTAAGTTTTTGTACCATTGTAGGGCTTGACCTTTAAAAGAGGTAGCTAGCAGCCTTAGAGAAACATCCTCATGTGTGATATTATGTACTGAACACAGGGCTACTACATCTCTAATATGTTCAACTAGGGTAACTTGATTTTCACCAGTATTAGATGGAAGAATTTATATGGCAGTAGTTGGTATATCATGATAAACAAGAATTACAAGAGGGCTGCCATTAGTAAAAGTAACAAAGGTTCTGGGTTGCTGGGAAGCCATTGGAAATAATGGGATCTGAATAAAAAAATTTGGATTTGGAGAAGAAGGATTTGCAAAGTGGGGCTTGTTATAGGGTGCAAATATTTCCAACCCTTCTTCTTCTAATTGAATTTAGAGGTAATTGAACAAAATTCAGGGGGAAGACCTCTTAACTGATGCTCTAGTTCTAATTGTAGGCATAGATCATAGAAAATAAATAGTTTCAGACCCTCCTGGCAGTGATTATTCTTCATTGTAATAGCAAAGATTTGTCTTGTTCTTTGTCTAAAACTGTTCAGGAAGCAAGTTGTTGGTACTGATTGATCGGTTCTCTAAGGACTGCAACTCTTAAATCTTTAATTAAATCATGTTGTGTGCTAATAATTACTAAAACAGGTTGTTGATCTTGATCAATTAACTCTTTAGGAATAGCCATGTAAGAACCTCATTATTAATTGCATGTTGCAAATAACTCTAAAATCTAGTTCTTTGTCCCACCAGGCGTGCCAAAAAACTGTTATCGGTCTAAAGTGCTCCTTGTTCTGGATGACAATCTGAATTCTGATTTAGACCAAAACGATGGGATTCCCTCTAAGTTGTGGGCATCTCAGAATGAGAGAAACCTCTAGAAGGGTTGGCTCCATTTGGTGAATCACTAAATATTTATATTCTTGCTGAGTTGAAGGTTAGATGAAAGTAAAACTGAAAATAATAAAGGTGATACACCAAATTTTTTGTAGGGTAGAGCTTCCACAATAATAATTACTGACTGGTAAAGGGACTACTAAGTCTCACTTAAAATAGCCTATTAATTAATTTTCAATTCATAAGGTATTGAAATACACTTTATTGTCTTGAAAAATGATTAAAACTACTTGATATAGTGTTGTTTGGAATAATAACATGCACTATTGAACAAATAATTCACTAAATCATGCCTATATCTTGCACTGTAACACACTATATAAAATCTTGGTAATGAAGGAAAACAGGTTATTGTATTTAATCATAAGGTGGAACAATAGTACAAAAAATCTGAGCAACATAACATCTACAGAAAAATCCCCCCATGCTTGTGAAATCCATGGATAATATATAGTTTTACACTCACACTGTCTCGTCCAAAAATAGCCTATGCAACTAGTAATCAGATCTCTCCCGTACATCACATGTATTCTCCAACCTTTATCAAAATACAAATAAGTCTAAGGCCAATAATAACCTGCAGTTCAACTCAGACTAGTATCATTAGTCAATCATTGATCTTGAATGCAAAAATCTAATCTCATCAATGATGAGATGCTCATGCACGAGGTTAAGGTGCAAAATTAAGTAACCCTAATTAGCCATTCTCAAAAGTTGTATTTTTAGCCTTGTTCCACTGTGGGCATTATCATGACCTAAGTTGACTTTGTAAACTATTACTCGCAAAGCCAAAAAAAATTTGTGAAACTTTACTCCATTTTTGGTATTTCACAAGCACAAGTCTAGCATGATGGAAATATATCAAAAATACTATATTACAATGATTCACCATTACAAAGGTGGAAGAAGTGATCCGTCTTTGGTGGCTTTCTTACATTTTTTGAGACATTATAAAGGTTCCCTTTTGCATAATCATGCACATTGGTTCCCTAGAATCATTGTTTACTTTACAAAAATTGGGTCCCCCTCCCATGAGATCACACCCATTTCAATGGTGGATTATGATTTTAAAATTCTCAAGTAATTAGGTGGGCCTTACATGATTAAGCTTTCCATTTTGCTTTAACCATGGGTATGATCCGACCTAAATGTTAATTCAGAGTTGAAGGACTAGTTGGCCGAGTTGAGAAAGAAAAATCTGAAACCCTAAAAATCCGATTTTTCATTTCACGAATTCAGCTTGCTTGGAAGCATGGCAGAGCCATCTGTTATTGTTTCTGTATGCAGTTAATTTCACCAATTTTAAAGCTCTATTTATCGGTGCCATGAGATTCTAGCCATTTGGAAGCTATGCCATTTTTGCAAAGTATCTCTATTGGGCTTACCATGTATCCGTTCTTGCTAAGTGGGAGATCGTTTTACATTAGCTTACTGATTTCGAAGCTTATGGGTAGCTTTGTTTTGCCTTTTGGCACCATTGGTATTCCATGAGGCAGATTTTTACCGTTTATTGATCATTTAACATGAGCTCTTATTCCTTCGATCATGATTAGCTGGGTGCCATTGATGACTCTACTGAGAAAGGTAATTGGCCTAGTTTTGTGGACCTTTTCACCCCATTTATAAGGTAAAGCTCTATCTGTGCTCCATTTGGTTTTATGCATTTGTATGTTTCAAAGACATTGGTTGTATGGACTTGCCATTTTTTGTACTCATGGATTTGTTATTTGTACTTCAAGTACGTATCCCTGCGAACCTTCGGTACTAAATCAATTGTGGGCTTTTTCTTATTGTCTCGACTGAAAACGTAGGGGTTTTCATGCTTCGATCAAAACACCTAGTTTAAATGGGTAGATTTGGGCATTTCTACATTACTTCGTGTTTTATGTTGTTTTGTAGTACCCTGGATGCCACGGGTGAGGTTTAGATGGTTCCTTTCCTTATGCTAAAGTTGTATAACCAAAAGATTACTTGCTATTAAAAAAGGAACTCTTTCGACTTTATTTATGCTTGGTACCCATTGAAAGGCGCTCAAACTTCTGGGTAGTCATCATTTCATGTGTTGGTATTGACTAAACGATATTTCTGTGGAGGCTTAGATATTGTTTTACTTTTTCCGTAACTGATCTACTTCATGAGTTTATAATTTTCATGGATTCTAGATCTGGGTTTGCTGTATCTTTTGGAAACTTTCTATGGACTTGCCATTTTGTTCAACATGGTAAGCTCGTCCATGTGATTTGTCGAACCTTCGTCATTCTTAATGTTTACTATCGATATACTTTGTCTCTGGTTAGTTTTTATATGGGTCAGTCTATTTGAAAGACGTTTTAGGGTTGGATTCATTTGCATAGCTTAATTTTGGTTTGGGTATGGCTCATACTAGGTCGCCATCCATTTATTACGGTGCCTTTGCTTACATTTTAGCTTTATTGCTCGAAATGGGTGTTTACATTGGCTTCCAATGATCTTGCTTTCTTCCTGTTGAAGGTTGTGAATAGTCGATAGCTTTTTGAAGGATTGAATTTAGCTCTTATTTATCTCTGTAGAACTTAAATATGGGTCACTGCATCTGAAATCTCTTGCTTTGGCATCCAATTTCTCTTGACTTTGGTAAATATTATGCATTCTAAGTTCTGCCTTAATTTGTAAATGACTCTGTTGGGTCGGTTTTTGTGAGCTGAATCGTGTAATCTGAAACTCAGGCCGTTCTACTTTGTTCGAACCATTTGAATAGACTAATAGGTAAAGCATATATTTTCATTACTTTGGGTATTGGCTCCTTGTTAACTAAGCTTTTTTCTTTTTGGAGCTTCCTTAGATCTTGCATTTGTTGGCAGCCAGCTAATAAGAATATTCTCTAATACATGTTATGATTCCTTTCATTGATTATTATGAGATTTGCATGATTTCATCCTTGGCTGTAATCACTTCAATATAATTACCTAGTGAAGAACTAACCTATTGTCTTTTCACGAACAAGTATCAAATGGAGTTTTCAAGCGTGACATAAAGTAGGTACATGAGAACTTCATGATTTGACTCTTGTAATAACTTATTGCTGCAATTTATGGCTTGTATTGTTGAACTCATCTTGTTCATATTTTACTCTCACCATTTTGAATATTTAAAATATGATGCTTGGGTTGTAGATAATTCTTTTTAATGAAGTAAAATCTTTCACAATGCATAGACTCTAAAGATTTGAAGTCTTTGTAAACGTGATGCTTGTTGTAGTTGCTTTAATTTATGAATCTCAAATTTATTCTTGGATGCCTGCCATATTCCTTTCTACTAGAACTTAACCCTATGATAAATGTGGTGAAGTTGGTACCTTAAGGACTTGATCTTGATGCATGTATGCATTAAGAAAGTTGGTTCACTAGTTTAGATGCAGAATAATGGCTAATATTTATTAGCTTCTACTTGGTAGTTCCTTAGTTCAATATTCTACTTGATGGATGATTGTATTCTGTAAATCTGAAAATTTTGTTTTCCTTTTCTAACAAAGCTTTGAAAGAAAATCGTGTCATTGGAATTTGAGTTTCTGAAAATGTACATTTGTAACTCGATTTCTACAATTGTTTCTTTTGTGTTGAGTTGAGTTTAAATCCTTGCATTAGCTGCTATAAAATTTTGTACTTCTGACTATTCAGAACTATGGCCTATCCTTATCGTATTTGTACAGATTCTCTGGAATATCTGTACTTGTTCAAGATGATGACATTACTTGTAAAATACAAATGCATACTATATGCCTACATGCTTTCCTCCTCATGAATTACGATAAAGCTTCTAGAAATATTTTCTTGGACTATCCTATGTGTTGGCAGATAACTGTAGCTCTTCCTATTAGCTTAATAATCTGCATGTTCCTTTTATAACTGAAATATATCAGTAGCTTACCAAGATCTTGAACTGACTTCGAGTGTACAAAATAATTGGATATTTACAATTACTACTAGATTTGTGTTTTCATTATATCTTCATACTTGATTTCAGCTTGTATCTCGTCGCTTCCCATGATTTTATTCCAAAATTGGATAGATTCCTGTTTTAATTACCAATAACATGAAATAGATGCTTCGAAGACAATATTTATCCTCTTGTTGATTCAGGCTTGCAAATGTTAAATGCCTTCTTAATGTATTTAGAGGTAATTTGTAATCTTGTTCATCTAGCACAACTAATCTGCAGATCCTTAGAATTCAACTTGTTAATGGCTCCCAAGTTTATTCCTCTCAGCTTAAAAAATGTTTTAGGATTTTATGTCTTATTTAATACTTATGACAATAGTTAGAACTCCTATATTTATGATCTTTAGCTTCACTGATCATATGATAATATGTCACTTTGATGATTCATTCTGCATGAACACTACTCATTACTTAAGTCCTTTTCTATGGCATTGAATATCTGAAATATTGTGCACTTCCTTATTTAGTATCTTGCATGAAATATGGTTCCTTTTTTAGATATTCTGGGATATCATGATAAATTATACCTATATGGTTTGTTAATGATGTAATTAGTACTTGTCATTATCTGCAATGATTTCGAGATTTACTTAAAAGTATGCTTTGCATTCACTGTACCTACACATTCTAGAAAAAGAGTTAGGTAAAATGCGATGGAGGTTTAAAACTCTCTTTTATTTCATCTTCCAGTTATATCTTTTCATTGAGATGCTTTCTGAAAGTGGTACTTAAATGCTCATGAAAGATGATATGACTTGCACTTTGTGATTCTGTTTCCGTATTCCTTATCATATATCTTATTTGTACTTTCTTGTAGAAATCTCATATGCCTAAAACTGTAAGTACATAGGCTAGTGAGATAACCCAGAGCTCTAACCATCACTTCTTTCTATCAACAGGTCCTACAACTTATGAGATGAGCATGGAGATGAAGTAGATGCTAGAGAGGAGTCGACGGGAAACCAACCCATTCCGGAAATGATAGGCTTTTATCTCTAGCCTTATTATTTACAGCTCTAAGTGCAAATGTATTTATTTCTACTTGTGTATATAATTTAGATTAGAAGGCTTGTGTGAGAAACATTGAAATAGCATTTCTTAATGAATGAATGAAATTAAATTCTATAATTGAGTTGTCTATTTCCTTTACATTTGATTAATATATTTGGTAATTGTGGAATGAACTAAGAAATGTAACACATAATTAATTTCATTCAGACATAAGAAATAACAAGAATTAATGCACTTGTATTTGAAAATTGTACTCTTCTTCCATGCAAACAAAAAAATTATTTGTTGTTTCGGGGTCCAATTTCTGACATCTACCACTATTCCCACCTTTATTAAGTCAGTGCACTAGTCTTACAAGGCTCTTCCATGTATTTTTTGAAGGTGACATTTGGAATGACAACATATGTGAGGCATTGCACTTTGCAACAACACACATAGTTGCATGTTAGCTTTCAATCCTTCCCAAAAATGACTCCCTTGTAGCAAGAGATTTTTTTAGTACCCCTACCCGATGTTAGAGAAAAAATGGTCAGCACTTACACATATGTGATAAAACTAATTCATTCCTCAAATTATTATCCTCGGGGGAATGGCTAAGTGGAATCAAGCACTAAAAATTTGATATCAATTATCTAGAAGTTGACAACTAAAAATAAAAGGACTTGGCATAAGAAGCTATTTGATGTGCTTTGGGTTGATAGGATTACCCATAAGAAATTTATAGATATGTATCCATTCCAATTATTATATGGGAAGGATGATGAATTACCCATTACTCTTGAATTTCCTACTCTGCAACTTACAAGGGCCATGGAGGATACTACATATAAGGATGCACTTGATAAATGAATCATGTACTTCAATAAGTTATAAGAAGTTTGTGTTCAGGTAGCAGAAAATTTAGCTGAGCATCAGAGGAAAGTAAAGATGGTGTTTGAAAATAAATTCAGAGTTACGAAGTTTGAAGTTGGATACTAGGAACTCCTATGGGATAAGAATAATGAACCAAATGGAATGTATGGTAAATTTAATTTACTGTGAAAGTACCATTTATGATTGTGAGTGTTGTTGGATTTGATAGTTTCATCCTTTCCTACCAAGATGGAGTTGAATTGCTACTTCCATATAATAGTCATCTCCTAAATATTTTCAGGAATTGATGATTCAAGTTAAAACATGTATGTAAATAAATATATTTTTAGTGTTTAGTGTTGTTTTTGTTATGTTTTATGTTTCCCTTCTTGTGACTTCCAACCCAATGAAAAAGGCTTGAAACTAGAGATATTGGGATCTCATCTTCATTTCTTCCCTTTGGGTAGAAATAAAGATGTCCATAGGTGGAGCTAGCTGGTGTCCCCAAAATTTCACTTAGAAATTTTGGGTACCCCTTTTGAATTTTTTTTAATGTCTTCATGTCTTGTGAAGAGTTGTGTTCATGTTGTTTTTGTTTCCTTGTGTAGGTTTTTATTATGTTTTCTTAACAAATTTGGGTTCCAGAAATGCTCTAGAATTATTCAAAAGGTTGCAAGAGGTTACTTGGAATTAGTTGATGAAATGCCCATGTACACAAAATGCCTTAAAAGTCCCTAAAAAGTTAAGTTCTTGTTCTCGTAAGCAATCAGGTTTCTTAAAGTGCTTTGCTTCTAAGTTATAAGTAGCTTATATCTCAAAACCCAAATTTGCATTATCTTTTCTTATTTGCACTAGATGGAAGTACTTTTAACTGATAAAATTTAATGAGTAAATTAATTATCAATCCCCGTAAAACCGTATTTTACTTATTATCTTTGCGATAAGCATAATTGCTTTTACTTCTTAGGTTTGTGCTAAATCGAAATGCTTCTAATTATCAAAGTTGATAAGTAAAGTAGTGTCGAAAACCCACATTTTTAGGTTCCTATTTTATTGGGATTTTTGGATTGCTTTACTTATTTAAAATTGATAAGTAAATTAGTCCCTAATCACCGTAAAGATAATCCATTTCTTTCCCTTCTTTGCGCAAACCTGATACCATATTACTTGCCTTCATTGAGCTAAATTTTAACTTCTTTACTTTGTAAAGTTATCAAGTAAAGTCATTTCCAAATGCCACATAACTACAAGTTAGTTTATCGGTATTCTTTGACTTCTTTAGTTCTTAAGAAGTAATGAAGTTAAGTCATTTTTTGACCCCGCATATAATAAAATTGGTGATGTGGCATCAATGCAACCCATATTTAACGAGATGAAATATATAAAAACTCAAGCAATTACATGTCAATTCCACACATTGTTTACACTCAAAGAAAAGTAGTAGGATCTTTGAATCCTGATCAACCTCGTGCACACCGATCAAAGGAGAATTTGAGAAAAGTGATCTCTACCCATTTCTAGGAAAGGTTGGTTCTTTGTTTTTCTTCCATCTTTTTGGGTTTTGTTCTTCTTCTTTGTGGTTATTTTTCCAAAATTGGTTTTTAATTTTGATAATTTTTTCCATCTTTCTGTCTACTTTGTATTTGGTGAAATTGTTTGAAAATTAAGTCATTTTTATTAGAGGGGATTAGGGTTTAGCTAGACTTAGTAAATCCATTTTTACCCTTTAATAAAACTATCTCAGAATTATTCCATTTATAAACCCTTGTTTACCCTAGTCCATTGGCAGGTATCTGTAGGGTAATAATTTCATTCTTGGTGGAAAGCTGACCCCTCATTTCTCCTTAATATTTTGTGTGGATTCGAGTATTTTTTAATTTCTATGCTATTTGGATTTTTGAAATGCTTCTACTTCCTTGCATGCTTTGCATTGAATCGAATCCCCATTACTTCATGTGTATTATGGGTCTCCAATTTTTCTGTACTTCATACGTGTTGTGGGATTCTAAATTACTTTTACTTCCCATGCTTTATGGGTTTGTAAACCACTCTCTCTTAAGATATTTTTTTGCGCTAAACTAACCTTTCATTACTTCCTATTAATTTGTGGGATTTATACTACTTGTGACTTCCATTACGCTTTGTGCTAAAACGAACCTACATTACTTCAATCATGTTTATTGCAGATTTCTAAAAGGAAATTACTTCCTATACTTTTTGGTGTTTCAATAATCTATTACTTCTTCCTTCTTTGTGTCAAACCAAACTATTCTTACTTGTTAACTTCAAGTTTCAAGTAAGATCACCCTAAAAACCCGCATTGCATTGTAAAATAAGTTGTTTTATTTGATCAATTCTAGTGAAGTTTGGACTTCACTTGTAAGAGGATATCTATGTATTTTCATGACCATAATGAATATGAATATCTTCATGGACTTGAGATATTGTATCTTAACTTTAACTCTACACTTTAAGTAGGGATTGTTGCTAATAATTTAGTAGTTGGAGCACAATGATTACTTGAAGGAAAGTGTATGTATGAAGCAAAGGAAGGATCACTTCAAGAAGGTGATAAGTCATTGGAAGTAGAAGAAGTTATTGTCATTAAAGAAGACCCTAATATTTTCATTACATAAACTCCCAGGGCTAGGAATGGTAAAGGAAAGGCTAGATCTAAATCAACCATTGAAGAAAAAGGGAGTAAGATGAAGTATGAGTATAAAGGCTACCCAATTTAATCTTGTATTTCATCCAAGCTAACTAAAATTAGTGACACAGGCATGGGGAATGTCTCTATTTATAAATTGATTGATAAATCTAAGGAAAAAATTTAGACACCTATCATTCAGGCCTTTACTAGAAGTGGATTAATACAAGTAGCTACTTTCCTAGTACTTCTCAATTTCTTGAGTTTGTCCTAGAATGTGTTAAGAATTATGATTCTCAAACAAGGACAATAAAGGACACCTCTGGTAATCTAGTAGTAAGGATTAACCCCCATTTCTTTAAGTTTTTCTTAAATATCCCTACTACAACCAAAAATCTGGGGGTTAGTATGGAGAAATATAATGAATAAAGGAAGAACAATATGGTTGATGTTATTCAGATCATGAACTTATATTATTTGAAGGAAAAGAAGCATCCCTCAAGATTTCCTAGGAATATTGTAATATCTGATCTTATCCAAGAGGTAAATGATATAACTCAATTGTTGTGCAACATTAACAGAGAAAAGAATGATAAGAATTTATCTATATTGATGTACTAATTTATCATAATGATTGAGACTAGTAAACCTATTTATTTGATTAATTGGGCTGAAATTATTAGCAATAATATTGATAGCTAATTATGGGGAGTCATTGAAACAATTGATTTCAAGATGAATTCTTATCTAGTATATGTTGAAGTATAAAATGGTTCTTTTTCCAGGTTACACAGCCAAGGTGCCTCAGCTAAGAATCCAGTTCATGAATATTATCCACAATTGACCTTTCCTAGTTATTTCTAGGAGTACATATAGGTCGATGATTTCTTTTTCTATGAAGTTAACTGCAAGATTTCTATTGAGCTGAAGGCAAAGAGGGTGTCTGATGCTACATGGAATGTAGTTGTTTAATATGGATGCATTTTTATTGAGTTATCTAATTCAACTTATCTAAGGGTTTTTGTTTTCTTAGGAAAACCACTAAAATGCCCAAGGTATCCTAGAGATAAGTGGATTTTATTGAACTATGCAAACAACTAGTGGAGCTTCATGATTTGCAATAGGACCTCATAGAGAAGTGGTTCACTTTCCAGTTGTCATTGGGAATTATGATTATTTCAACATCCACAAAGATCAAAATTTTCCAAGATAAATTTTAAACAATTATAATCAAGAGAATAATAAATCTAGAATAAATTTTGATTATAGAAATATTGCACAGAAGAAAGTCTCATTTTTTCACATACATCTACAAACATTACAGGATTTTTCATGATGTAGTACAAACATATACAGGCCGAAGAGTTTACAATATCTAAATTTCTTTTTAATCTTCTCTTAGAGTTTCAACCAATAATCCAAGAAGGGATAACGAATTCCTTATTTTTTCATCTTATTCATTGCATTCCCACTCAGTCATCAATTTCTTCAATATATATTTTTGAGTTTACTGAATACTTACCAACTAGATAGTTACTTCAAACTCTCAATACTTCCTACTTGTTTTCAAACATATAACTTATTTCCCTCTTCAAGGATCCTTAGTTTTCATTCCCTATTTTCCATATGCACAAAATAATGTTAGAAACATCATGAAAGAAATCACAAAGTAACCATTGTTATTCTTCTCTTTTGTTGTTTAGTAGTCATTTCTAAGCTTCTTCATCTTATTGACATAATTGTTATTTTATTATTCTCATTGGGATCCTTAGACCCATTTCCTTATAATTAATTCAAATATAGCTATTTCCATACAAGTTGGGTATCTAAACAATAAGGAACGTCATATCATTATCCCTTAAAAAATACTATCCCCTATATGCTCTCAAGAAAAACTTTCTTTCTTCTCAACTAGGATATGCTCCATTATGGTCATTCTTAATGAACTATCTATGCTAATGGTTTAATTTTTCATTTCCCCAACATTATTTTAAAATAGCAGGTGTGCATTCTTTTTATATCTCCTACTATCCTAACCTTTCCCATTTGACATCAAACCCTCAATAGGTTTTCCTCTAGTAATTGTCATGCTTATTTCGAATCTGTGGGGGGTTTCAAGATACATTTCTTATAATTTTAAGAAAAAATTAATCCATTTATTATTTCATTAAAATATCAGGTTTCAATTCCAAGTGTGGTTGGTACGTACTTTGTAAATGACCTTCAATTGTAGGCCTTCAACTGTGCATTTCTAGGTTTGCTCCAAAATATCATAAAAATATTGCATGAGACTAATTTTTTGTCTTGAATCCTTATAAAACACTTATAAATCACCTTCATAGTCATTCCTACAAAATTTCAACCAATTTCAATGGTGTAAATAAAAGATATTGAAGTTTTACTCTAGAAACCCTAACTATTTCCTATGCAAGCCCGAGAAGACCTTTCTAGCAATAAATTTTCTAGGGGCTTGATTCAAAGTTCTAAATTTTTCATGGAGGTCTATAGTAATGATATTTAAAAGATAATATTATGATAAATTCCCATGTTCAACTAGAAACATGTCTTTTCTCATTAGTTCTCTTAATTCCACCATTTAGAACATGGTATTGTGATTATTAAGGGTTTTAATGAAATTTGTTATCACTTTCTTTGTTCACAGCCTCTGAAGGAAATAATTAAAAAAATATTCCATTTTATCCAAACAAACTATCTCAATCTTGATAAATTTTCTCCACTAGGGTAATAGTCTTGGCTGAGTTGATCCTAAAAATCACAGACTATAGGAGTACCTTAAGTCCTTCCAATTTTATATCAAAATGAACCCACAAATTCTAGAATTAATGTGATATAACTCCTTTATTTGATGGTTTCCTACTTGGGTCTAATCATTCTAGAATGAAATACTCCATTAAAAAATGATCTTCGTACATTCACATACAGATTTAGCCATTCCATAAGTTCATTTAACAACAAAAACTAACAAAGCTTCTCCCTCTTCATTCTTGGAGCTCCAATACCTATTCTATGATTTATCAATGATCAAAATTAGTTACACAATGAATTATATATATCCTCTTTTTCTAACTCTTATCTATAAATTTCTTCTATAGACTTGTAACCAAGTAACATGAGGACATTTCCCAACAAGGAGGGATTATGTGACATCTTGAGACAAATATGACCAATCACATTTCTTCAAGAGCTCTTAAGACACACATATTGAAAAAATGATATAATAACATACTAGGTTTACTAATTAGACCCCCTACTTCTAATGAAAAATCCAAACTTGACACAAGATGAAATTAAATTTTAAATGGAGTAAAAAGGAGGAAAACTTTCTAATTCAAATCCTGTGAATACTTAACCTATACCATCCATATTAGGTAATGTATTAGGACCTTACTAACTTGTCTCAATCCAAAAATGATAAAAATTTATACAATATCCAAAATTTCTTGTTGGATTAAGGATAGTCCTGCATCATTTGGGTAGATTTCTGAGATGTATTTGAAATTAAAAGGAGTCATTAGATCAGAATTACAGTGCAACATATTATAAGATTGGTCTTGGAAAATATTCCCAAGAAGCTCTCGGGTTATGGAAATGTAAATTTTGATTCATATTATGAGGAGGGAGGGGATGATGCTCCAATTCTAGTTGTAAGGTATATGTTAAAAAAAATTATGGAAATAACATCCAGGGTTCTACTCTATACTTGAAAATGGCTTCTTAGTAAAGGTTACTGCTTAGAAGAATTTGTGATGAACGAAATCACTAAAAATAACACCAAGAGAAAAGAAGGAGTAAGGGAGAGTAGTGGGGGGCCTACAAGGTCACATATGAGTAAGAAGACCAGAATAAAGTACACACATTTTAAGAAAAAATAAATTCAAAAGTTAATTCAAGTGAGGATTCTCACTCATTGGTATCTTCATCTGTTGTTGCTCCTACTATACAAACTCATTCCACATAGGAAGAGATTATGGTTCCACCTTTTAGCCCTGATACATTCATTTTACCTTTGATAGTGAAAACATTTCCATTTCCTCATCCTCCTCTTTTCTATCCATTGAGTAATCCTCCCCCTCCAACTTAAGAAGATAAGTCAACTCTTTAAAAGGAGGAAATTCATGATTCTTCCATAGAAGGGTCCTCACTTCAGGAGGTATCTAAATGATTATAGAAAGTTAGATTCTTAATGCAAACTAAGGGAATAAAAGAAGGAGATATTGTAAAGGAAGGTGAAGGATATAACCATTTGGAGACAATTTATGAGTTTTCAGTTCTAGAGTATTTAGTGCTAAAAGGAGTTGAGAAAGAAAAGGAAGTTGAGTGTTTTTTTGATAACAAAACAAAGGAGAAAAAAGAGATTGAGAATCAATTAGTTATTAAGAAAATGGATGAGTTTGAAAATGTGTTATTACAAGATACTACTACTGAAGCACCAAAGGTACAACAAGAAATGATCGTGCACTCTTCCAAAAAATTAACTAGTTAAGAGAAGTGGGTTTATTCCGGTACCCCAACCTCTTCAAGAAAAGACTTATCTATAGGGATATCATCACAGAAACTTCTTAGTGCTAAGGAAGTAGTAAAGTTAACATTAATTTACTTACAATTACTTAAGAGTATTGTTGTCTCCAAATCACTGCACCCCATCAATGGCCAAAATGTTGTTAGGATGTTCAGTGTGATTAGGACACATGGGATCACCTCTCAAGCTATGGGACTTGGGCTCGAGGTGAACCTATGGAGAAGGCTAGCTTCCTCTTCCTAAACTAACTGTTGGGTTACTCATAGTGTAATAAAATGACTATCTAATCCTAGGCTAATATTTTCATGAGTTTTAGGGAAAGAAATTTGTAGAAAAGAAACTACAGTAGTCACGGTGATGCACCAAATAGAGGGTTGTTTACACTCTGGAAGGGTTAATACGGGTAGGATTCTTACATCGTTGACTTCCCTCACTTATTGCAACTTAAAAGTTTACTAAATACCACAAACCAGAGCATACATTCCTTTGTTAAACTACAAGATTACAGCAGATAGATTACACTTAGTCAAAACACAGTCACTTTATCATGAGGCTATAACACATGCACTTACAAGGAACTCATTCATCTGATAGAAAATGATATCACAACTTTAAATAATAGAAGGAAAACTGAAATTTTCACAACTGATGTCAATACTATTCATACCATTTAGTCACAACATGAAATAAAATAATTTGAAATAAAGGTAGATCAATCGTTCACATTAAGGAATTATGCATTCACAAAACATACATGATCAACCATTCACACAATAAATTAGAAATCTCAAGTAAACATGTTACTCTTGAAATTTAATTGAAAGGTTTAAAATATTTGGAGTACTCTTCCAAACTTGAAGATTAACCTCCCAAAAATGATATTTATCCTCTGTTCTCTCTATTATATCCTAAATACTCCTTATACTCAACTATTTATAAGCCTTTTAGGTTGAGACATGACAGTTGGGCCCTTAACTAACACTTAACTAAAAATAGAAATTTCATTAATATTAAGGGAACATGCTCCCATGAAAATAGCAAATTTGTTGCAAAAGGTTTGACCAAGTCAACCCTATAACTTTGACTGATTTGGAGCTCGAATCTATCCTCTCATGGCTGCTCAACTTGATCTGGGTTCAAACTCAGGTTGTTACTATCTTCAGAAAATGCCTCATCCACTTTAGAAATGGTGGTTCTCGCACTCTATAACTCACTGTATATCTCAACAGCCTACTTCATCTTCTCTCTACCCCTTGATGTGGAAGTAGACATTAAGCTTTATGTTTTGGAAGCCAAAGTTGGAGAAATTCTGAAAATAAAGTCTTCAAAAACCCAAAAATAAAATATCTAAAATTATGCAGAGGAAATTTCTGAAATAAATCTCTGAAGTCAAAAGTTCCAAAATTCATAATTGGAAAGTTCTGAAAATTTTCTCCGAAAGTTTTTTCCGAATTTTTTTTTCCTGAAACTTTCTCCAAAAACTTTTTCCAAAAATTTGAATTTCATAGTTTTGGGGTTCCAGGATTTGGAATTTTCAACTCACTTGACATTTTTAATCCCAAAAATTTCCAAAATTCTAAAACAGAATTGTTTGAAAAGAATCCCCAAAATTAAACTCTGAAAGCTTGATTCAACTCGGCCTACCTCGTTCCAAAGCTTGTGGTCCTGCGGTAACTCCACGACCTTCATTGCTCACCATCCCGATTTCCTGAATTCAAAATGTTGATTCAACCACTGAAATGATCTCAGTGTAGAGCTCGCTCTACGTAAATTGCACTAACACATGCCAACTAACTCAACAAGAAGCTCAGCCATTTTTAGCTCATGCCCATTTGTGATTAGCATTGACAAATTTTCAAGCCTTTTGTTGTCCTTTCTTAAATTTTTGAACTTTTCTATGAACAAATGGGACATCGGGGTATGACAAGACACTTGAAAAAGCATATGCCAATTTTAACTGTGTCTTTCTTGAGTTGAGCAAGTTTGGGCCCTTTGAAAGGCAATTTTCTCGTTCTGAGACCAATTTGAACCTCTGAGATATGAAAAAGAAGAAAAAATCTTAGAGGATCTTGAAACCTTCTGAAATAACTTACCAGTCTTTCAAAGATTGAATTTATCCTAACAACCTTGAAATATTTATGGGAGAATCTTTGGTCTTAGAGTATTATCATATTGTCCATTTTTTCTCGGGGGTAAAAATTGACAACATTTTTGGCAACCTCTCAGGGATGCTCATCTGCTAAGCATAATTCCAGTAGCCTTAAGCCATCCATTGGGCATGGATTCAATATTGTAATCCTAAAATTAATTTTATCCTCTTTGATATATCCCAGATTCTCCTTGGTATAGGAAATCTTAGACCTCCCTGGAATGCTAAGCATGAAGTATACCAAATTTGATTAAGACTTGGCATCTATGGAACAAAATAGATCATGAAATCTTATGGAATATTCAAAACCTCTTTCTCCTTGACACCTTCCAGTGATGATACAATGTGCAAGATTACAAAAAACACACAACGGAAAACAAAAACACACAAAAAAATGGAAAACCATGCATGCCCCAAGTGGAACCTGCAGAGTGTGCATTGCACTCATTTTGTTGAAAGCATACCTATATTACCCTATAATAACCGGGAGCACAAGTGAGCTAAAAAACCCATGCAACTGGTTGTGCAAAATATCTCCCTTTCCTCCTAATGGATTTCCATGCAAATGACGTGGCAATGGACATATCTGAGAATGTGAGTAAAAAAATAAAATAGGCCCAATTATCCACTTGGTCTACTGAGACATCAACTAGAAAGAGAAAGAATTTCTCTTTTAGTTGATTTGCATTTTTCTTATAGAAGCATTGAAACTAATCCTCATAATTTTAAAACTCATCCTCACACTCTGAAGTGAATGTGACTGGTTTTGGCTTCTCTTCTAGCTTCAGTGAAGCCATGTACCTGATAGGGCATGGTCTAAACCATTGAATATCCCTGCTTGTCTAAACTTCAATTTTAATAAGCAAGCCTTGCTGAAGGCATCCTTGAAAAGAATGATAATCCATGATATGATTTCCCTATTGTTGCCCATTTACAAACAACTCTTCTCCTATATGAATGAATGGTACTAAATTGATTTCCTCTTCATTTCTTTTTCCTTCTTTGACAACAAGGAGTTCCTCCATGGCATGCAACCACTTTGGACCACTTACAACCTCAATTGAAGTTATTGGAAAGTCAATGCAAGTATTCGAAGCATATTGATCATTTATGAGTTCCACTTTCATCTAAAGGCAAAGTTGTTCAGCAACTCTAACCTCTTAATCCCACATGAAACCTGCACGATCAAATCCTTTCATCTGTTGTTTTTTGGGATAATTAAGGGAAGCAAGATCTCCTTGTTTATCTTCCACCATCACTTGTTCATCGAAAAAATATGAATCCACCATTGAAAGCAAGAAACTATCAATAATATCATCTTCACCCAAAAACTTCAAACTTGACTTACTTTTTTCCCATGTGCTCCTCCCTTTCTTCATTCAATGAATATTGTAGATGATTTAAGTCTTCCAATTCAAGGGGATAACTTGAAACTTTAGGTGTTCCAAAAATGGGTATTTCTATAAGCCCTTCTAGATCCAAATACTCCTCCAATTCTGACAAAAAATTTGTTTCCTTGTTCTCTGAATCTGCAAAGGGTTCAACCTCCCTTATGATGTTTCCGGAATTAGCAGCCGATTCTTGAATACCTTCCTCATTTTCAAACACAAAATTTGCAAGATCAAATTCATCTAAGAAAATAGAGAGTTGAAAAGATGAAGAAAGAGAAGAATTCGAAACTTCCTGCATGGTATAATCTACACTTAAAACTTCTCAATCTATCATGGAAAGAATCCTGTTATGATTGGTTGTTACATTCGATGAAGATATTGGAAAGTTTCTATATTGCTCCATAAATGTATCAAGTTCTTGACATTCTTGACAGGTAGGATCATTACACTCATAAGAATCATCTTGTACACTTAAGAGTCTTTCTTCTTCAACTTCCACATTCTCTTCTCCAATAGAATTTTCCACCTTTGGTGATTCAAACTCCTCTGATGGGATTGAACCAATATGAATACTGCATTTTGAATAAGTAGAATTTTGGTCCTCTTCATTCAAATCTAGATTTGTTTCTGGTACAAAACTTTTTTGTTCCACTTGTTCTTGAGCCTCAACTTCTGCAGAAGGTTTAGTCAGGAAAAAAGTTTGCTTAATGTTAAGTTTTGTAGCCTATTTCCTCAGATTATCTACATGCTCTCTTTTCTTATTTTCTTCGACCATATACTCCTCCATTTTTCTCATTTCTTGACAATGCTCCTCCCAAAATGGATTTGGGACTATAAGAGGAGGGGTGGGTTGGGATTCAACTAATTCCCTCACTATTTGAGGAAGAGATTCATTCTCTTGTCTTGATGGCTCTTATAGAAAAGAGGGAACATTAGACGGATAAGGCATGGAAGATTCATGATGGAATGCAGGAATAGATTATGAATTAGTGAATTCCACCTCAGTGGTAGCAACTGGAACGTTAGGACCATGGGACTTAAATTGCAAATGCATGGATGGAAGCACATGAGGAGGATTGTAAGGTGGTAATGTTGGTACCTCCTATTGACATGATTGACTAACATTGCATTCATGAATGTCCCTTTTCTTGATCCATTCTCCAACTTGAGTCATTAGCTTGATTATGAAGTGAAGCTTTTGTTGAGGGTTAAGCTCACATGGTATAGGGCCAGTCCATGGGAATGGACTACTAAAGACAATCTGGGATGCCTTTGTCATTTCATTTATCCTTATTTGCATCATGTTATACTCCAACTCTCAAACCTTCTTTTGTAAGTGATCTTCTTTAGGTGTACAAGAGATTCTAGAATTTACATGCCATTGTTATTTAGTATCCCCCTAGTCTGGTGGGTGACCAAAATGATCTACATATTGCTCATGTAGACATGCATTCTGAAGATGATATTTGTCATGAAATTGGTTTGCGGGTGGATTGTAATAACCTAACGATGGAAAGAAACTCCATTCTTGCAAGTGGGAATTACACTATGGAAACATAGTCATGATTGCACAACTTCATGAATGAGAGAAAATGGAAAGATATGGAAGAAAACTAGATGGAAAATGGATAAAATTAAAGTCTGTAACATAGAGAGTAGGGTACTTAGACCAATTGAGTCACCAATTGTGCTTGGGTATAGATCATAAGGTTGAAATTTCACTAAGAGCACAACAACTTAAAGAAATGAAATGAACACAATACACACACCTATGAAAGATGTGCCTCTTATCCCATCGAGCATGAGAAATTTTTTTGCCTCCAAATCACTACACCCCCAGAATGGCCAAAATGTTGTTAGGAAATTTGGTGTGATTAGGACACATGGGATCACCTCATAAGCTGTGGGACTTGGGATTGAGGTGAACCTCCAGAGAAGGCCAGCTTCCTCTTCCTAAACTAAGTGTTATACTAATCATAGTGTAATAAAATGACTATCTAATCCTAGGCTAACATTTTCATGAGTTTTAGGGAAAGATATTTGCAGAAAAGAAACTATAGTAGTCATGGTGATGCACCAAATAGAGGGGTGTTTACACTCTGGAAGAATTAATGTGGGTAGGATGCTTTCATCGTTGACTGCCCTCACCTATTGCAACTTGAAAGGGTACTAAATACCACAAACTAGAGCATAAGTTCCTTTGTTAAACTACAAGATTATAGCAGATAGATTACACTTAGTAAAAACATAGTCAATTTATCATGAGGATATAACACATGCAATTACAAGGAATTCATTCATCTGATAGACAATGATATCATAGCTTTAAATAATAGAAGGGAAACTAAAATTTTCACAACTGATATCAATACTATTCATACCATTTACTCACAGCATGAAATAAAATAATCTAAAATAAAGGTAGATCAATCATTCACATTAAGGAATTATGCATTCACACAATAAATCAAAAATCTCAAGTCAACATTTTACTCTTGAAATATAATTGAAAGGTTTAAAATATTTGGAGTACTCTTCCAAACTTGAAGATTAACTATAACACCCTGAACTGTTGTTACCTTCCCCTGAGCAATCAAGTGTTGATATATGATTTCTTCTATATAAGGACATGTTCCTTTGGTTTTTGGAAGTCATGCTTAATATGGATTGTATCCTCTCTACTCTCGAAGATTTTTGACTGAGCCAGAATATGCTTGGACTCTTTTGTTTCTTTCATTCTTCACACTTGAGTTCAATTTGATTTATGGATGAATTGTGGATTTATCTATCTTTATGATTCAGCCTTAGATCAGTTGCATTGATCCAAGGAATGTTTTAAGCTTAATCAGGATGAACAAAATTTATTGACCTTACGAAAGTTACAAGGTCTGATTGAGTTTGAATGATCAATCCCGGAGTTTAACTCAGGCTGATCATAATAAATGGAATTTGGTTTCAGATATTGTAACATCAGGAAGGCCTAGACCTTAAGCCAGGTAAGATGTTCATGTTTATACCGTAAGCTTAATTTAGTGATGTCAGATAGAATCCTTTATAGGAATTTTTTACCCTGTATGGAATCTAACACTGACTGGTCCTATTTTGGAGACCTAGACTAGATTCGTTAAGGTTAATAATCTTAACCTAAACTATAACCTATTGGTTAAAATAATTGCTAATCTAACCTATCCCTAAACTATAAGATTAATGCTCCTAAGAGTTAACTACACCTAGCACTATGGAAGTAAGACTAATGTCTTACCCTATGATCTAACCTATGTCTCTAACCTATCTTAACTAATGATACGAATGGAGGGGGACCTATGAAGGGTCGCAAGTTAGGGGTGGTGGCTTCCATGGAATTTATGAGGGGGATAAGGTTGAGGGAATTGGAATGCTGTTAGGTTTGGTGGAGGTTGTAAATGGCTAATGTAACCTGACGTGGCAGTATCACCAAGTATGGGAATGGTTGTTTGTTTTCTTTTGGTGATCACCAATTTTGGCAGTCGATGGCAATGGAAAATAGGCGGGAGGATGGAAGTTAATGCAATTAATGAACCTTGGTTACCGAGCACGGATTTCTTGGGAAGGCATGCAAATGGAATATTGTTTGGTTATTTGGTTTTCCATGCATTCCATTTTTTGCTCTGCTTGAGCACTGGTTCTTCGAACCAGTCATCTACTCTGTGTTGCATGGAAACTTTGAGAGTTTCTAGCTTCCTTCTCTGTCGGGGAAAGTATATAAGGCATGGAAGTAACAACTTATTGTTGTTTAATCTATCGTGGAAGAAGAAGAGAAGGTGCGAGCACATTCAAAGGTATTCTTTGAATTTTTAAGCGACACTATCAGGCATGATAGGCCCTAACTTTTAAAAATATTTCTTTGCTTTAAATGCTTTCATTAGAACAACTCTGTTCAGATGATTTTTGTACAGTTGTCTTGGCGGGTAGTAATGCATTGGTTTTCTCCTTTTCTTGTTGATATGGGAACCACTAGTTATACGTCGACTTCTGTCGAAGTCCTTGCTATGTTTTCATTATGGAATTGACTTATGTTGAAGTCCTTGTTGTGTTTTCATTATGGAATCAACTTTTGTTGAAGTCCTTGCTATGTTTTCATTATGGAATCGACTTCTGTTGAAGTCCTTGTTGTGTTTTCATTATGGAATTGACTTCTGTTGAAGTCCTTGCTATGTTTTCATTATGGAATCGACTTCTGTTGAAGTCCTTGCTGTGTTTTCATTATGGAATCGACTTCTGTTGAAGTCCTTGCTGTGTTTTCATTATGGAATCGACTTCTGTTGAAGTCCTTGCTGTGTTTTCATTATGGAATCAACTTCTGTTGAAGTCCTTTCTGTGTTTTTATTATGGAATCAACTTCTGTTGAAGTCCTTGCTGTGTTTTCATAATGGAATCGACTTCTGTTGAAATCCTTGCTGTGTTTTCATTATGGAATCGACTTCTGTTGAAGTGTTTTCTGTGATTACATATGGGTTTGACTTCTGTATACATTTTTTCCTAGTCTCTTGTTCGACTGAGGTAATGAGTTCCTTACTGAACCATGCTAGACGTTGTGTTGGATGATTTAATGTTTGAAGAATGACACGGAAAGAATTGTTGTGTCTAATTTGGTTGGTTTATTGATTATTGCTTGGTCACATGAGCTCTTTTATTGCTTGATAGCTTCATGTGAATATATAGTTAGATTGTGATGAAACTGTAGTTCCTTCTATTGAGCTCGACTAGTTAGTCGCATGTATAAGAAATATGTTGAATTCAAGCCTGTACCTCTATGAAAAGGGTTTGGATGGTCAATGATTATGGGTTCTGTATGTGATGAAATACTAGTGTAGTTGTTCTTTTATTTATGACTTTACTTGGTTAATGGGAACATAGCCTGACCGAGAGAAATCTGGCTTTGAGGAACTCTAATTCTTAATGACGTGTGGGTAATCCTAGATCTGCATGGATGGAAATTAGGTTTTGTACTTGGAAGGGATGGGATTGTGTTGATTTTCTTTCTTTCTCTTCTTCTCTAATTGAATTTTCCAGATTGATTGTATATGCATTACTCCTGGAAAGATTGGTACAGTCTTGAACTTGTTTGGAATGGAGATCTGGATGCCTCTGTTTCTTTCTCTTAGATTGTAAAGTATATGTTGATATAGGAAGTATTCTCTCCCTTTCTGGAAATTATGAGTGCTCCCTTCTTTTGTATTTCCATAAGAACTCTGCGAGAGGGTTATAATATGATTAGACTGTTAAATTTATGAGGAAAGAATGGTAAGTGCTTAGTCTTGACCGAAGTTTCCTTTCCTTATCTACTGTTATATTAATACCCTGTTTGAGTTAATCAGTTATCTACTTTAATAAAAGTAGTATTGTAATAGTAGTTGGTATACTTATCAATGTCATTGAAATAATGCAATGATTATAAAGGAATTCCATTAGTTAACCTTGCTAGAGGCTATAATCTGTCTTTGCTAAATTGTTAAGTGCACATCTGTTGGATACACGTACTGGTAAGAATTCATTCTTGAATGGAGTAATTTTATTGGATTGTTACTGTCCTTGGTTTTCAAATGGATGGATATTTTAGATTCATTTTGTTTCTTCTTAGTCTCTAACATAAGGTGAATCATCCGAAAAGAGTTGATATGGTAGTTATAGTATGAAATTATGTTATAAAGTCATGTATGGAAGAAAGGTAATTAGTATGAATCATGTTTATAGGTTGGTGAAATGATTTCATTTAAACAGGTTGTTTAATGGAAACAATTGGTGGAATGCAATTGTTTTAAGAATTAGTGCTTATCATGCTCAGTTCACTGAACTGACCTATGCTAGCAATTTTTACAGATGGCCATCATAAGTGGTAAAGGCACGTAGATCTGATATGATGCTCAGATTGTTAAATCTGGTTTTAACGATGAATTCCAACTTGATTTCTCTAATTTTACTATAGGAAGAAAGTTATTCTTTTGCTGTTGTGTATTGTATCAAATATGCCGAAGTGCATAAGTTGTAATTGTATGGCTTAGAAATAAATGAAAAGGGGAAATTGTTACTTATGTGGCTACATTTTTAATTGTTGAATTGAACTTCTTATGTCAGAATGAATGTGAGTGCATTTTTATTATTGTATACCATGGGAGCTAGTTGGATTCCCTAAGTAGGCCTTGTAAAAATTATGTGACCGAATACTTCATGAATGAATAGTAAATTCTTTTATATTATGAATAAGGCTAAATTGGAAAGTGGTCCACTGCCCTTTTGGGAAGTTAAGGTTAAACTACGCTCTAATATGTAGCTGTAACAGGAAGAGTAATCTATTACTCCCTATCCATGATCTAAGTCAAGAAAACGTAATTGATGGTTTTAAATCACCATGTCTTAATAACAATAAGTAAGATATATTTCAGTCTTCGGAGTTGATATAAACCCTTATGGGTTTGGTTAGATTCCTTATGAGAGGAATTAGGGCTATTGCCTAATTATGAGGAATAAGATCATTAGGGACCAATGGACACCTTGACGAGGTCTCAAATCTCTTTAAACTTCTCTCAGTGAAATTAAACTTAATTACGTAAGACAACTCAAAGGTGTGGAACCCAGGGTTGGAAAAAGACTACCCAGTTAGGAGGGTCTTTAATTCAATTTCAACTCAACTTATGTAACTTTTTGAAGTTATGTAAATCTTTCCGAGGTAGTTTGTAGGATGTTGACACATGTCAATTACAGGGATGTACCTTCGAGAAGATTAGGATCTTCTCGAGGATACAACAATGCAGGTGACATATGGCAACACCCTTTTGCATTGATCGTTAAGATTTACACCTGAAACTTGAACAATTTTTTCCTCTAGGACTAGTTAGGACCATAGTCATGTTATGAGGCTGCCCTTTTAGACTCGGGGTACCTTGACACACGAGGTTAACAGTGGTTGACCCAGTATGTTAGCTTACCCCTAGTCTTCAAGAGCATCCTTATAACGTGTGTCATGTTGTTAACCCATTCCTTAGTGAATGACTTGGGGCAGGGGAGGCTGACAGAAGTTAGTATAAGACATTCTATATAACATCGGAGTGGGGTGAAGGACGTATTCCAGATTGACAAGTATGTCGTCAAGGAATATGAGACATGAACAATATGTTTCAAATCTTTGGCCAAAGTATCGCAAGCTGCTGATTGCGTTGTCCTATGTCACCTAGTCTAAGGTACATGATGCCGATGAATAATGGTAACAATTATTCAGATAGGTTCCTTGGACAGAGAATTCTGAAATCCCAAAGTAAGGAAGAAAACCGCAAGAGTGAAGTGTTAAGATAAAAACGCCAACTCTATGATACTCATGAATAGATCGGTAGATCACCGAGTCATGTAATGAATAGATCGGTGGTACACCGAGTCATTACAGCTGCATATGGTTATCTGTTATAAGAATGATTGTTATGATCTATGAGTTCTAAATTATGTATTTAGAACTAGGAAGCACTTATCAAAAAACAAAAAAATTCTTGTTCTAATGTACTAAAATGGGAATGTTACATTAACCTCCAAAAAATAATCTGTATCCTCTGTTCTCTCTATTCTATCCTAAATACTCCTTATACTAAACTATTTATAAGCCTTTTAGGTTGAGACATGATAGTTAAGCCCTTAACTAACACTTAACTAAAAATAGAAATGTCATTAATATTAAGGGAACATGCTCCCATGAAAATAGAAAATTTGTTGCAAAAGGTTTGACCAAGTCAACCCTATAACTTTGACTTATTCGGAGCTCGAATCTATCCTCTCATGGCTGCTCAACTTGATTTGGGTTCAAATTCAAGTTTTTACTATCTTCAAAAAATGCATCATCCACTTTAGAAATGGTGGTTCTCACACCCTGTAGCTCACTGTATATCTCAACAGCCTACTTCATCTTCTCTTTTCCCCTTGATGTGGAAGTAGACATTAAGCTATGTGTTTCATAAGTTGAAGTTGGAGAAATTATGAAAATAAAATCTTCAAAAACCTGAAAGAAAAATCTCCAAAATTCTATAGAGGAAAGTTCCAAAAGAAATCTCCGAAGTCAAAAGTTTTGAAATTCTGAACTAGAAATTTCCGAAAAAATTCTCCAAAAATTTCCCCTAAATTTTTTTCTGAAATTTTTTTCCAATAATTTTCTTCAAAAATTTGAATTTCAAAGTTTCAGGGTTCTTGGATTCGGAATTTTCAACTCACTCGACATTTTTAATCCCAAAAATCATGGAAAATTTGAAACAAAATTATCCAAAAAGAATCCCTGAAATTAAACTCTGAAAGCTTGATTCAACTCAACCTGCCTTGTTCCCAAGCTTGTGGCCCTATGATGACTCCATGACCTTCATTGCTCACCGTCCTGACTTCCTGATTTCTGAATGTAGATTCGACCACTGAAATGAGATCGATACAAAGCTCGCTTTATGCAAATCACACTAACACATGCCAACTAACTCAATGAGCAGCTCAACCACTTTTAGCTCGTGCCCATTTGTGATTAGCGTTGATAAATTTTCAAGTCTTACATTGTCCTTTCTTAAACTTCTAAAATTTTCTGTGAGAAAATGGGACATGAGGGTATGATAAGACACCTGAAAAAACATATGCCAATTTTAACTGTCTTGCTTGAGTTTAGCAAGTATGGGCCCTTCCAAAGGCAATTTTCTTGTTCTGAGACCAATTTGAACCTCTGAGATATGAAAAAGAGGGAACAATCCTAGAGGATCACGAAAGCTTCTGAAATAACATAAAAGGCTTTCAAAGCTTGAAGTTATCCTAACAACCCCAAAATATTTATGGAAGAATCTTCTTTCTCAAGGTATTATCATATTGTCCATTTTTTCCCAAGGACAAAAATTGACAACAAGTATCAATAAGAAGGGAAGGAGGTCTAAGACAATCACGATGACTTCAAAGATTAGAATTGAACCATCGAGACAAAACTTTGTAGAAGTAACTACCCCAATATAAAGTAAGGGAAGAGATGAATTGACCAAAGAAGATCTAATTGTGGAAAAATTTCCTCTAGGGTAGGTAACTACTTAAGGCCTTAAAAAAGATACACAAACATTGATTAATAGTACTTTTCTTAAGATTGATGAGAAAAAAAATAAAAATTCCAAGCTAAAAGAAAAATCTTCTAAGCTATGTGAAATGATTATGAAGGTTGCTAAGTCATCTCCTGAACCAGTAATAACTGAGGAGAAAGTTAATCCACAAGTAATTAATATAATGTAAGAAACTGGTGAAAAGGGTAAAGTTGTGAACAAATGAATAACTAATGTCACCAAAATAGATACAGAGGACTACAAAGAAATACTTGTAAAAATGAAATAATGATAAGAAAAATGGAATAAACTAAAAATCTTAAGGAAAGAAGTTGATAATGAGTTTGGAATTACAGAGCTTCAAATTTAGATTATACAAGCAATAGGCTCACTTCAAGATAATGAATTAATTGTAGAGAAAATTTCTCCCAACGGGTCTATGAAGAAGGGGAAACAACATGAGCTTACTCTTTCATTCTAGTGAAGGATTCTTGATTAAATGATGGAAAATATGAAACATTTAGAAGGATGTGCTCGATGATGGCATCTATGATATCAAAAGGTATAATACTTCTAATCCTCCAAAGGACATTGAAGAGATCCTTAAATTATTTGAGTAAGAAATGAACAATGTACCCACTCCCTTCAATTGAGGATCAATGAAAAAATTATGAAAGATTCAAAATTATGTTAATTACCTTCCATCTAGTATTGGGAAAGTAAGAGGATGGTGTAATATCTTGGAGAAATAATTATTTGGGTTTGAGATAGATATAGAGGCTCTTACAAAAGCATATAATAATGTGATCAATATGGAAAATACCATGAGAATAATAAGGATATAGTTGAAGAGAAGGAGAAGATACCGAAACATTGCAGTTGGAATAGTTCTTCCTCTTCTTCTTCTTCTTCTTCTCTATTTACTCGACCACTTCTCAATGTAATCAAGTAATGAAGTTCATTGTATGACTGTAGTAATTTGGTTAATCATCGTGTCTTTAAGTCTGTTGATAAATTCAACCACTTGTTTTAATAGTGGCAAGTTATTTATTCTCATTTTAAATATGGAACATTCCAAGTTTTGGGGAGTCGGATTGACCTCGGTGGTCACTTGAAGAGTGAACTTATGATCGAGTTCTCCACTACATCTCAAAATCTAGGTAGTTGTTATGTGTATGTGTAGAAATGATGCCCTAGGATGACCTTATGCAAGTTACTGTTAGGAAATAAGGGATAAAATATGTGGAATAATCCATCACAGAATCACAATAGTAGAAAATAATATGCAGAAAAATATTACAGATCTTAAATAAAAGTGCAGAATAAAATAACACAACACAAAGAGACAATATTTAACGTGGTTCACCCAATTTGGGCTACGTCCACCAAGAATCACTTGGTCAGATTTTATTACAAGCCACTGCTCTATCAATACAATACCCAGATCTGTTTGGAGCTATGCTCAACAAACTTCTACATAATTCACACCTGAATTCAAACACATCTGTAATGTTACATTATGTATGCACAGAACCATATAAATAGACAACTGATTAAATAGTTTCACAAAACCATTGGTATCAAAACCATGGGCCAAAATCGTCCCATAAACCCATGGGTCAAAAATCCCACTCATATGAGAAAATCACATTCCCGATATATCGAGCACATTTTAAAGCCAAAAAAAATATTCAACACTTTCTCACATGAAAATAGGCTCCACAACCTAACAGTTACATAGTGATATAACGTGGTAATTCTAGAATGTATCAAATGTATAGAATGTGTGGGATGGAATAGAATGAACTTATCCTCATATGATGTGTATACAGAAGAATGTATCCCTTGTCCCTTAATTGAATGTGCTATATGGAATCCTATGATGCTCTTGTACCTTTGAATGCAAGCCTAGGTGATGATAGATAATGCTTAGTGATTTTTCCTTTATTTTGAAAACATAACTATGTATTTATATGATTCCCTTGATTTAATTTTGTAATTAACAATTGAAAGGATGACCCAAATTAGTAAAAAATAATTAAGAAGCAAAACGAGTGTAAAAGGATAAGAAAAACGTAAAGAGGGTAAAGAGTGCCCAAGATGATAGGAGTTCTTGGCACTAGTGTCTAATGCCATAGAAAGATAAAATAGTCAAATATTGAGAAGATTACAATATTTATAAAGCCAATAAAATTTTAGAAGACAAAGCAAAAGGCTAAAATGTTTTTTCAATTACTAGTTTTCTTGATTAGTAATAATGTAAAAGCTAGTATGCTTTTAGGACCTAGAAATGTACTCAAGTGCATAGAGTTTGTGTCTACAAACATCATAAGATTCAAAAGGTACAACATACAAGCTAATTGTACTCACACATTTTAGAAGTTCTAACTCATCCTAAAAAAGACATTGTTACACCTTCTTGTATGCTCAGTTCTCATATTGAATAGAACAAGATTTTTCCATATATCTAGCTTTTCTATAAATTTTATTTAGAACCTTGGAACCTAAAAAAACACTCAGATGCTCATGTATCAATAAGAACAAAAATTAGATAGCCAAAAATTTTACCTGATGCTAATATTGGTGTCTTGAAAATCATCCCAATAATTATCTATTGCTACATGAATTTTTGATTGGAACATTTGTTTTTGGCTTGATATATGTGCCTTAAAAATTATATCAGTTGTTTTGTGAGGAAAATTATTGGCATAGTGATCACCTCGACAGCTAAAGAATCCTCCCTCAAAGCCTTTCTTTTCCAGATTATTTCCTCCATTGTTAAATATTTCATTATTTCCATTTTTGGTCCAACCCTTAGGTCTAACATTTTTCTTTAAGGAGTTTCCAAGTTTAAAATTCCTCCCAGACCCTATCACAATGTACCCATTCCCTCCATTTTTAGTGTAATTTTAATTTTTTATTTTTAAATGGAGTTAAATTTTGATGTTGTTTTCCTCTTCATCCTTCCTTAAAATATCTTCTTACTATAACTAAAATATTTAGTTTCTATTCTTTCTTCATAGATTTTCCAAAAACCTGATTTGTGGAGGTGGGTCCATGGATGTCCACATTTGTTCCAATTTTAGGGTTCAAGCCCAAGATGAACTTTATGATCCTAAATATTTCATCCTTCTAATATTGTGGTACATATGTAATGAGATTTTTGATCTTCTCTTAGTAAGTAGTAATAGATATCTCCATATCGGAGGTTATAGAACTCAATTATTATTCCATTAAAGTAAAATCTAAGTATACATCTCTTTAATCAGTAGGAAATAAATAGTTTTGATGTATTGTTCATTAAATTTTATATTATTTTTTATTTTGGGATCTCCCATCATATCGAGGCTTCTCCAAAGCATTGGTATGCACTCTAAACCACCTTGGTTTACTAAAAAAAAGTTATAAATCTCAATTTTTTTTGTTTCAATGAGAAAAGACTCAACACCATATTCAAGTACCATACAAGTGTAATTTGGTGGAGATATCATCTTCAAGTCTCTAGCTAGTTCTATCTCAACCCATGCCTTCCATGGAAAATTTTAGCAGAGAATATTCTTAATTAGCTAAATAGTAGTAATTTCAGAATATAAATTTGGTTGACTATGTAACTTCCCACATTTCACCCAGAAAACCACAAACATTAATTTAGCCCATGCAAGTAGTCAACATATTTCTAATGCCAACTTGTTTTTTAATGGATCGTCATGTAATTCACTAGCCATGTTTTCATAAAATTCTTGGATTGCCAAGAATTCTATGGACCCTTTGGTTGCAATCACTGAAATTTTAAGGATAAATTTTAAAATTTGATTACATTTGTCACTTATATACATATAGTATTTACTCTAAAGAAAATGATTTTTTAAATCTTTTCTGATTTTTGAATTTGTTATTTGGGCATTGTTCTAAGTAGTAGAAAACTATTACACACATTTCTTACAAAAATAAAATAAATTAAGGTCTTACAGGATACAACGTTTCAGTTTACATCCTAAAAGTATTTAATATAAGTAAGTCTATTCAATATTGATCCAATTAAAAAAAATTCTATCATGTTGCATTGATTTTTCTACTTTTGTAAGTTGGGATATTAGAAATGCTATAATCTATTAAAAATATGTCTAATGCTTTTTATTGTTTAATTTTTTATATTAAGGTAACTCTAGTAAAATCTAGCATTATCGTGAACCAATCTAACAGTTCCTGGTTGATTCCATAGGTTTATGTTATTTTTCTTTGCAATTCCTCCTCATATTCAATTTGTAATTTCATTATACTTAGCATTATTTTATTCATTTCCTTATTTTAATGCTCTTTTTTATAATGAATAAAAACTTTACTTGCTTTTTCTTGCACTAAACCTAGACATTCAACAAACAAGTTAGAAAAACCATCATTTTTAGCTTATTTATTTTCATTTATTATATTCATTATTTTATCTTTAATGCTTCTTTCTAACCCCAAGCATGTTGGCCTATCACCTAGCGGGAAATGGGAACTCACTCAGGCACGTGCGGGCACTGAGCCCCTCTTTTATGTGAGATTTGTGAGAAGGTACCACCATTAATGGAGGTTTATTTGTAGATATAAAAATACATGTATCCTAAAAGAAGAACATAAAACTAGAAGTTCCACACGCACACCCATGCATCAGAGAAGGTAGATAAACACCAAATGAACCATATGAAAACATATCTGAGCTATAACATGCTAAATGTCATAAGGGTTTACACCCATAAACAAGATATACATAAAGAACCCATATATATTGATTTAAAAGAGTTATGGTAGCCTTATTACAATCAAAAGGGCCATCTCAAACCATTTACAGTAAGTGATGGAGGTCTATCCTATACAACAAGCTTTGAACGGAGCTCCTAGATATGCCCTTCTTATTATAACCCATTTACAGACCCTAACATCAATGTTTCCTCTAGTACCCTGAAACCTAAACCTGAGTGTAGCCTAACATTTTTGCAGCAATTCGTTGCTATGCCTTTTACTTCCTCGTAACCTAATATACATATATATATACATATATATATATATATATATACATACATATATATATATATATATATACATATATATATATATATCCCTCTCTTTTATGCCTCTCCATACACATAAATTTACCTCTCCCTAGTTCTGGCCAAATAATTCCTTTATATAAGATCAACACCCACCGCCATGCCTTCTCTAAGCATTGATCACATGCCAAGTTTCAATGTCATCCTTCATAGGTGAATTCTTATCCCTTTGCAAACCTTCCACTCTCTGTAATGATGTCTCTAGGAATATTCCCTGCGAGGGATATCCTTTTCTTGACCTCCAAGGTTCCAGGATGGCACCCTATCCACTCATCACACCTAGTCAAGTCCTCGCATTTATCCTCAAGTGACCCCATGATGTTGGTTATGAATAATTCCTTTAAACCCTTGTTCTTTCTCCCACACATGCCTTGGTTTCACTTAAATCCTTCTTAAACCCCTTTTTCATACACACTTTTCCCTAAGCGCATTTCTATCTATTGATCTTAGCATTCAGTGTATCTACAATTCCTTCTATTTTCTTGCTAATATTTCCCAACGTGTCCATTCTATGAGTGACCTAGGGATATATCTCCTTAATCTTATTCTTAACCAAACCCCATAAGGTTTCAATCGCTTAAAAAAAATTCTCAACCTCAACCAGGATCTTATCATGCTCCACCCTATTACCTTTGCTATTTTATTAAAATTTCATTAGATCCACCTCATGTGTAGTAACCAATATGCTTGCTACCCTATCTCTGTCAGCATAATTATCATATACAGCCTTGGATATTTATGTGGAGGTATTTACAGTTGTAAGGAGCTTGGGATACCGATTAACTGTCTCCCTAATCCTCAATTTTTATTCCTCCTTCAAGCACGCCATCGCCTCTTCCTCCGAATCCAATTCGAATGGCCTCCTTTTCATGGCAAGGATACGGGTTAATTCTTCCAAGCAGTGCAATGTTGACATGTACTTTTGATTTGGAGGAGTTATATTTGGATGCACTAGAATGATGGCACATGTAATCTCATCTACCGTCTTATAAACTTCCCGCACTTTATCCTTCTTATCCCTTAACTCACACCTTAATTGCATGTTGATCAACTCTTCCTTCTTTATCTCCTTATATATTTCAACGATCTCTTCATTTTTCTTCTTAATTTCTTCCTCCAACACTCTTATCCTATCATTTATCCCGAAGAGCCTCACCTCAACGTCTACCGACACCTTGTTGAGTGCATTACAAAATTGCTCATCTAATAATTTTTTGGCATCCACAAGATGGTGTATCCCCTTGGCCACTGATGTCTCTACTAATGCATCCTTATTTTCCTCTATATTGGGCTCATCAACATGGGTTTTGAATGACCATGATAACATATTTATTATGCACACATATGCACTTTCTTCATCAAAAGATGACTAATAGATGATTTTTTCCTTGGGCACCGAGCTTTGGGAGCATACACATAACACCTTAATACTATCATCTACATATGTCATTCCCTTTTCCTATGCTATTACCATCCCCTTTTATCCCATGCACACTACTATGGGAACACTAATTGCCAGGCTAGGATCCCCACCCATGCTTCCATACTACTTCCCAATGCTCACACTCTACTCTATCTCCTTTAATACTTCCTTAGTGTTGCACTCCACCTCCTTATCCACCAAGTCCTTTATAAATCCTGCTACCTCCCTCTCCATGACTTCCTCTATATGCTCCCTAGTCAAGATTGAATTATTATGATCCTTCATGTTAACTTCTTCACTTCCTCATCCTCATCCCTTTCTTCATTTCCCTCCTCATCTGACTGCTGTGCATAGTACATAGGGTGATTCTTAGCCTCATCATCCTCGTAGCCCTTTTCAGCCTCCATGCTCTCTATTTCTTCTAATTTCACATTTTTTGTTACTCTTTGCTTCTTCCAAACTAGTGATTCCAATATAGGGGAATTTTCTTTTTCTTCATCCCTAGGTGACTCCTTTCTCACCAAAAATTATTATTTTGTAGGGAATTTATCTTTCTCTGACACCTCTTCCTTAGGTATCTTCTCTTTTTCTTCTACAGGGGACTTCTTCCTCCATGCATAGGTTCTTGGTCTTGCGCCTGAATCCTGTGCACCTATAGACTACAGTGTATATTTTATTGGTGCCTTTTTCTTAGGATCCTCCTCTCTATCCCTTTTCCTTGACGTTTCCTTCTTCCTTATGGTGGGGTCTTCTAGGATAGAGACATAATTTTCAATGTAAGTGGATTTCTCGTACTTATGCCTTATACACATGTATACCCTTGTTGTGGTCCTCCCAACAATAGGAAATGGCACTGGTTTCAACATATGTATGTCATGGGATACATAATTCTCCACATAGGTGCGCTTCTTAGGATATATTAATTTAAGGCGCAACTCACATTAATCCTGGTCTACCATACCGAGGTCAAAACTTAGCTTCTTTGGCTCTTTGAATCGATTAACCTTGACTTGGAAGTATTATGCTGTGAAGGAGAATGACAATTTGCACTACGGACCCTTGGTGCCATTTGTCACACTGTTGGTCGTCAAATAGGACTTTTAAGAAGAGAAAAAGTCAGGGAACAAGAAGTCCCTCCTCTTTAATGGGAGAGGTTCCCTTATTCAGAAACGAACCTATTTACAAATGTACAAGACATGATTTGTTGGTTAAACTTGGATATTACGAAAGTGTTTTCTATGAAGATCATCAATTACAAAAAGGACTGAGGAAATGAGAGTACGGGAAAGAGCAGAAAGGCAACATGCAGAATTATAGATATCAGAGTAATTCTTTATGTATGCGAAGTCACAGTGAATTGAAACAAGATCATTTGTATCGGATAAATAAGATGGAATTCAAAGACACAAAGTTCTGTAAATAACATCTGCTAGAACACAAAGTTTCTTAACATAACACAGATTCATTAATCAAGGACACAAAGTTCCTTCTTGGTTATACAAGATCACCATGCTTGCAAAGTTCGAAGAGTATGCAATCGGCAAGACTAACAAACTTGAGACAAATGATCTTCACAAAGAAAATAAATGAAAGCTTAGGAATAACAGAGATCAGATAGACAAAGAATGGAAAGTCCTTCTGTATTGATTTCTTTATGATCTATTTACACTTTTCAGAAAATAAGCCAAGTTCTTCCTCTTTTGAATGGCGTAAAGAAGGCCATTATATAGCTTACAATTCAGTTACTCTTCGTAACCATTTCTTTTAACTAAAGAATAGTTAAGGACCGCCAATCACAGTACCTCAACCTATTACAAAGAAAACGGAAAAAGAAAGGGAAGAAGAGAAAAGAATGGGGAAGAAGACAGGTGGCCAGTCACTGAGAGGGACCCACTGACTTCAGAATCTGCTGCCTGAATTTCTTTAACGCCTCAGCTATGTCTCTGCCACGAGGGACTGATGTGTTGGCTATAGACTGAGTCCAAAAACCAAGGCACTTCTCCATCTCCTTATCAAACTCAACATGAGTATGAAAATCTTTATTTGCTTCTCCAACGGCAGATTGAAGAGAGCAGATTTCCTTCATTTTTTCTTTGGAGATGGAGCTTTCCTTGAATAAATTATCTTTTACAAAAGCTCTGAATTAAGCTTTGATTTCTTGCAAGGAAAGGGAAACACCAGAATTTTCATCCTGAAGATGACAGTGAATATCTTTGAAAGCTGAGATAACCAGTGTCTTGAAAGCTTCGCCCTTCTGCCAACTGTTCTTTAGTTTCCCAAAGCCTCCTCTAGGACTTTGATCTTCCACTCCACACTGTAGACCCAGGACTTTGACAGATTTTCCTTTGCATCATCAAAGACTTTACTCGCCAGTAAAAATGTTCTCATCTGCCTGTCCCATGAGTCGGAGGTCTACTATGCAACTGCTCCAGAGTTTGAGCTCTTTATCCATGATATTGATAGTATCAGAGCCGCAACCTAAATTCGGGGAGGAATTACAGAGAAAAGGGATACACGCGTAGGGAATTAGGTTGCAAGGGTTCGAGCAAGGGTAGCATGGAAACAATGTAAGAATTGCAAAGGTGGCTTGCTCGTTATATAGCCGTTGAGGAGAGAGAAGGGTGATCAATGCGCATTAAATTCATATCTATCAGTTTGAAAAACAACATATTCAGGTAGAGCGGGAAAAAATAAGTATGAATGGCATTTGGTTCGCTTGGGACATGTGAGACGCGAATGCGTGAAACACGTGGCTTGGCCGACTCGGGCGAAACAGGGAGAAGACGCACAAATGCATTTTGGGACATTTGGAACGAAAACGTGCGAAGGACGCGGTTCGGGCGATTCGGCTGAAAAGGTGAACAATGAGTTGGAAAATCTGACTTGGGACATTTGGGACATGCAAGTAGTGAAGTACGCGGTTCAGGTGTTTCGGCCGAAAATGGAACAACTTGCAGAATTAACTTGGGACATTTGGGACATGAAAGAGTTCTGAAGTACGCGGTTCGGGCGGTTTCAGCCGAAAATGGAACAACTTGGTCAGAATTAACTTTGGGAAATTTGGGACACGAGAGAAGTACGCGGTTCGGGTGTTTCGGCCGAAAATGGAACAACTTGCACAATTAACTTTGGGACATTTGGGACATGAAAGAGTTTCAAAAACGGAACAACTTCGGGTGATTTCGGCTTGGGAACAGAGCGCACTAATTGAACTTTGGGACATTTGGGAAAAACTCCGACGGGCCTGAAAATGGAACAACTTCGGGGATTTCGGCCGATCGGGGAACAGAGCGCACTTCGGAACTTGGGACACGCGGGACAAAAATGTCCGACAGGCCCGAAATACATACAAAATGACCCAAAACTATGGATTTTCTCAATTTCACGACTTTTTCACACTACCAGCTCGACAGAGAAGACACTTAAAACTCAAAATTTTGAAATTTCACTTTCTTTAAGAGCAAGGGAATTTTGAGTGGACAACAGCTGGCTCCTTCTGGGGATGACTTGGCATGAATTCAAGGAATGAGACAAGGCAAGAACTTAGACAAAACTCAGGGGAAGCAGACCAGTACCTTATCCATTGGGCAACGGAGTCAAAAAGTAGATCAATACAGAGGGCAACACACCAAAACAAAAAGGAAAGAAAAGCAAAAAAGCGCTGTACAGAATATACAAGGGACTCCCTAATCACCTAGGACTTGAACAACTTGAGATACTGCCCACTATAAGGAAGTGGGAGAGAGAGAACCATCCATGTAATCAAGATAGAAAGAATTCTTACCAGCAAAGTGTCTGATCTTGAAAGGTCTGAGCCAAAGGGAATCAAACTTTCCATGGCTGCCACGAGGTTCATGCCTTTTATCCCATAACAACACGGTGTCTCCAACTTGGAAATCTCTGAACCTAGCTTTCTTGTCAAACAAGACCTTTACCTTCTGCTGGTGAACAGATATCCTATCAGCAACCATCAATCTGTCCTCATTCAGTTTGTGCAGGTACATAATTCTCTTGTCCAAGGCATCTCTGAAACTAGTATCTTCAATGGCCTTCATTAGATACAAGGCTGGCAGTTCCACTGTTACTGGCAATTGAGCTTCTACTCCATATACCACTTGAAAAGGAGACATTCCAATAGCTCTCTTTGGTGTGATTCTGTCTGCCCAAAGAGCATCATAGAGCTTCTTGTGCCAGTTTCGTTGAGACTCATTGACTAACTTTCTTATAATAGTCACCAGATTTTTGTTAGTGGATTCTGCTTGCCCATTTCCCTGAGGGTAATAATCTGAAGAGTGAGCCAAAGAAATGCCATACCCATAGCAAAAATCCATTATTTCAGTTGAAGAGAAATTCGAAGGCATTATCTATTACAATCTTGTTAGGTACACCATACCTTACCAAGATGTTCTCTTTGATGAAGTTGCACACCACTTCAGAAGTAGTACTCTTAACTGGAATAGCTTCTACCCATTTGGTGAAATAATCTGTGGCAGTTAGTACATGAGTGTGACCAGCACTAGAAGCAGGATTAAGTGTACCAATGAAGTCCAAACCCCACTGTTGAAATGGTTCCTCAATCACAACTGGCTTGAGAGGCAAAGAAGCCAATTTAGGTCTTCCCACAAAGGTCTGACAAGCCTCACATTTATCAACCCACTTGGATGCATCTTTAAACAAGGAAGGCCAGTAATATCCTCCACGGAGTATCTTATGAGCTGTAACCGTTGATGAATAGTGCCCTCCACATGCCTGATCATGAAAAGCTGAGAGCAACTTTCTCTGTTGTTCCTTGTCCACACACTTCAAAAATCTCCCATCTAACCCACGCTTGAACAAGGCGTTTTCCCACAATACATATTGCACTGACCTCAATTTAACAGTCCTATTTTCTTTGGCAGTTAAATGAGAGGGGCATTCCCCATAGGTGAGAAAATGGGTGATGTCAGCATACCATTCATCAACTGAGCTAAGGAACAGAATGGTAGGAAGGTCAACTTTCTCCTCCAGCAACTCATGTTTGGCTCCTTTAGCAATGAGCTCACAAAGGCCTTTTCCACGAACCAGCTTGGTTGGTTTGATGTCAATGTCATACTCTTGGACCTTAGCAACCCAGTTCCCTCTCTTGGATCCAAATTCTTGCTATGTGAGAATTGACTTAACAGTTGTATCTGGGACCAATACCATGGAATGAGAGTTGAGGATGTAAAAGTGAAACTGCTTGACAGCTTTAACCACTGCAAAAGCATGTTTCTCCATCATGGTGTATTTCAACTCGTGATCCTTCAGAATATAGCTCATGAACGCAATTGGGAGTTCATGCTCATTAGAGTCTTCTTGAGTTAAGACAGCAGCCAAGGTATTATCTGTAGCATAGCAATAGATGATGAAATCTTTGAAATCTGAAATCAGGACAGGCTAAAACTGGAGTTTTAGCGATAGCTCTCTTAATACCTTCAAAGGATCCCTTTCCTTCAGAAGACCAACCAAATGTTTGTTTCCCTTTCATCATCTGAGAAATATTCAAAGTTAACTCTGCAAAATCAGGGATGAACCTTCTTAAAAAATTGATCTTACCAAAGAAGGAGTGCACGCCCTTTTTACTTGTTGGGAGAGGAATTTGTCTGGATAGCTTGTACTCGTTCAAGATCAATCTTAATACCATCTTTGGAAACGATGTGCCCTAATAATTTTCCCTCTATGACACAAAAAACAGATTTTTTAGGATTCAAAGAAATCCCATGCTCTCTACATCTAAGCAGAACTGTCTCTAGGTGATCAAAATGATCTGCCCTTGTTTTGGAAAATACTGTCAGGTCATCAAGATATATGACAATACACTTCCCTTTCAAACTTCCAAAAGCCAGATCCATAGCTCTCTGGAAAGTGGCACCAGCATTAATAAGCCCAAAAGGCATTCTCTTGTAGGCAAAGGTACCCCAAGGAGTAGTGAAAGCTGTTTTGTGTTGATCTACAGTATCAACCTCTACCTGATTATATCCGAGAATCCATCAAGCATAGATAACATTTCAGATCCTGTTACTGCTTGCAATACTTGATCCATCATAGGCAAAGGATAATTATCTTTCAGAGAAGCCTGATTCAGGTTCCTGAAATCAACACAGATGCGGATCTCACCATTTTTCTTCCTAACAGGCACAATATTTGCAATCCATGTTGAATGGTGAATGGGAAAAATGATTTTAGCCTTCAACAACTTCTGAATTTCCTGAAAGATGGTGTCAGCTATTTTGGGGTTGTATTGCCTCTGTTTCTGCTTAAAAGGTTTAATTCCTGGTTTGAGAGGAATAGAATGCTGCATATCTTTTGGTTTGAAAGATTTCAAATCTTCATAAGAGTAAGTGAGGACATCCTTATACCTCTTTAAAAGAGCAATTGCTTTCTTCCTCTCATCTGTTGTGCAACATTTTCCAATATTCACTAGCTTAGGGTCAGTAGGACTCCCAATATTGATTTTGTCATGCTCAGCTGATTGTTGAGGTCCAGTAGAAGCCCTAGACTTCACATACCTGTCATGTTTATCAAATAGTTCCTCTAAGCTTACCAATCCTTTAGGAATCTTATTCCCCTTGAGTTTAATGCACCCTTCCTGATCTGTTTTCTTCCCCTTGAGTGACTGCTTTGTCAAAGGGCACACTCTCACGAGGCAGGTTGTCACTTCCCTCAAAATACAGTTGTTCGAAATTACCCTTGAGTTCCAGGAAGGAAAGCAAATGTTGATCATCATTGAAGACTTGCCAGTTATTGGCATTATCAGGTACACTAGGCCGATGGACCATCTCAATAGTGAACTTATCCTGAGAGAAATCAGGATGAGGAATCAGTAGTGACCCTGAGACTACTAGTGAATCAGCCCTGCTGTTCTTCTCCCTAGGTATTGCCTCAATGGAGAAAGCATCAAGGAATTCAATGGAATCCCAAACCTGATTCCGGTAATGTTTCAGCCTTCCATTTTTTACTTGAAAAAGGTTTCTGACCTGCTTTACAATCAACTCTGCATCACCACGAGCCAGAAGATTCTTTACACCTTGTTCTTTGGCCACTTGCAGTCCAAGAATGAGAGCCTCATACTCTGCTGTATTATTAGTATTTTCGAACTGCAACTTAAATGAAAAAGGATGTAGGCTTCCTTCAGGTGACACCAGCAAGACACCGGCTCCAGAACCAGCTGAGGAACAACTTCCATCAAACTCTAAAATCCAAACCCCATTAGGATCCTTAGGAGACACTTCGGGGAGTCAAATTTCATCAGGGGACATAATCATGTAGTTACCATGCCCCATATCCTCGTAGAGTATTTGTGCTTTAGGATCATCCATTTTCTGCACAATATACTTAGACTGCTTCTCAGGCAGCAACTTCTTCATGTGTCCATTGACAGGTATGAGTGCATGTGACCAGTCCATTTGGATTTCTCCACCCACATCCTTACAGAAGTTCCTACTTCACAAAATCCCGTATGAAGGAGGAATATCTGCTACTAAGATGGTAGCCAACACTTTCTTCTCGGGAAAAGCAGTAAAAGCTACTTGTGCATCTTTAATTCTCCCGACCAAGGGCACTTCCTTACTCTCCATAGAGTAACAAGATCCATAAGTGCGTGTGAGAGTTAGGCCTAAAGCATGAGCTACTTTAGCAGGCATCACATTATCTGAGGCTCCTGAATCTATGACACAATTACTGAGCCTATGGCCAGCTATAAGAAGTGTTACATAAAAATGGTTTAATCTTGTCATTAGGTGAGGTGACAGCGGCTACCAGGCTAGGCTGTGGTGCAGAAGGAGGAGTGTTCAAAAGGCCTTTAGAGGTGGTCTTAGAGTGGGAATTGACAAAGTGGATCATTTTAGCAAAAGCTTTGGGATGGGTTTGATAATACTCAGCTTCTGAGATTTGGACCTTGGTCTTTTTCAGGTGATCAACAATATCAAAGGATCCAGAAGTGGACGGGCCATCATCATTTGGTACTCTAGGCTTATCAACTTTAGGAGAGAAAGAAGAAGCAATTTTAGTAGTAGGATTAATAGGACTCACCTTTGGTGTAGATGAAGTAGGGATAGGAGATCCTCTTTTTGCAATCACGGGAATAGTTGTCGACTGCTCTTTAGATTTCTTGATGGGCTGTGTCACTTTCTCCCTCTGACTTGTCTGCTCTCGAGTCATGACAGTGAATGATTTGCTATTCATGTCTGCTACTACTTCATCATAATCATCATCATCAATACCCTCGGTGGTGAAGAAATTAACTTGAGATCCCTCAAGTTCATTTGCTTCATCATTAAATTCTTCCAAAAACTCCTCGCAAGCTTCATTATCCTCATCATCATCTGGCTCTTTAACTTCACAGGTTGCATTCATAGGAACCTTAACAGGAGGTCCTTCAAGCGCTAATCTTGTTTGAGAAGCAGGCAAATGATTTCTGGGCTAGAAATTTCTCCTTGGAACATCTGCATAAGGGGCATACTGAGCCAATTATTTCTTTATGGAAAGAAGATCATTTGCAAGTTTTTGAACTAATGGATCAGTATTAGGTCCAGGGGTGGAAGAGGAAGAAGCAGCAGACTTAGATTTGGAAGGGTCTCTTCTCAACTTCCCTGACATGATCAAGTCATCCTCGATACTAACAGCGAGGGTTTGATCCTCGACCAATGTTGTGAGATTAGCCCTTCTTAGTGCATAACTAACTTTGGGCGATTGAGCATTTAGGAAGAAACATTTTTGAATTTGATCAACAGGTCGGGTAAGCTGCGGAATTTTATTGATCAATTTATTGAATCGGGCCACAAATTCTCTCATGGGCTCTTGTGAATCTTTCTTTATCTGAGAGATTTGGGCTAGCAAGGCATGTACATCTTCTGCCGGCTTGAAACGGTTTTCAAACTGAGTTCTCATTGTGTCCCAGTTGGTGATAGCGCCAGCCGGAAGGTGGTAGAACCAATCAGCAGCATTATCTTGTAACGTCTCAACGAACAACCTTACGGAGACGTCTTCATGTTCGACTCCCAGAACTCCACATGCAACAATGAAGGCTGCGATGTGTTCATCAGGATGCACTTTGCCATCACCTTTGAATTTAGGGAAGTTCTTCCGGTTACCTCTGGGTAACTCATGCAAAGGCTGAGTAAGGGCCAGGGGCCCGACACAATGACCCCATGGTAATGGTGCCGCCATTCTTGGAAAAACGGCTTAGAGAGGGACTGCAACACCAGCAAGAATCAAAGCTTGAAGATTAGGGCTAGCTGGCTCTGAAGAAAAACCACCCATGGGAATTCTGTCTTGAACAGGTGGAGTGCTTGTCGAATGAGTCCTTCTATTTGTTGAAGGGAAAGGAAAACCCTGCTGCTCCAAAAGCTGAAACTGAGAATCTTCAACATTGAGGACCCTTCTCCCTCGAGTAAAATGTGGAGTCACCAGATCAAAGGATGATCGAAAAATTACAGAACTGGAATGTGATTTTCCCCAGCGGAGTCGCCAAAAACTGTTGGTCGTCAAATAGGACTTTTAAGAAGAGCAATAGTCAGGGGACAAGAAGTCCCTCATCTTTAATGGGAGAGGTTCCCTTATTCAGAAACGAACCTATTTAAAAATTTACAAGACATGATTTTTTGGTTAAACTTGGATATTACGAAAGTGTTTTCTATGAAGATCATCAATTACAAAAAAGACTGAGGAAATGAGAGTACGGGAAAGAGCAGAAAGGAAACATGTAGAATTATAGATATCAGAGTAATTCTTTATGTATGCGAAGTCACAGTGAATTGAAACAAGATCATTTGTATCGGATAAATAAGATGGAATTCAAAGACACAAAGTTCTGTAAATAACATCTGCTAGAACACAAAGTTTCTTAACATAACACCGATTCATTAATGAAGGACACAAAGTTCCTTCTTGGTTATACAAGATCACCATGCTTGCAAATTCGAAGAGTATGCAATCGGCAAGACTAATAAACTTGAGACAAATGATCTTCACAAAGAAAATAAATGAAAGCTTAGGAATAACAGAGATCAGATAGGCAAAGAATGGGAAGTCTTTCCGTATTGATTTCTTTATGATCTATTTACACTATTCATAAAATAATCCAAGTTCTTCCTCCTTAGAATGGCGTAAAGAAGGCCATTATATAACTTACAATTCAGTTACTCTTCGTAACTGTTTCTTTTAACTAAAGAATAGTTAAGGACTGCCAATCGCAGTACCTCAACTTATTACAAAGAAAATGGAAAAAGAAAGGGAAGAAGAGAAAAGAATGGGGGAGAAGACAGGTGCCCAGTCACTAAGAGGGACCCACTGACTTCAGAATCTGCTGCCTGAATTTCTTTAACGCCTCAGCTATGTCTCTGCCACGAGGGACTGATGTGTTGGCTGTAGACTGAGTCCAAAAACCAAGGCACTTCTCCATCTCTTTATCAAACTCGACATGAGTATGATAATCTTTATTTGCTTCTCCAACGGCAGATTGAAGCGAGTAGTTTTCCTTCATTTTCTCTTTGGAGATTGAGCTTTCCTTGAATAGATTATCTTTGACATAAGCTCTGAATTGAGCTTTGATTTCTTGCAAGGAAAGGGACACACCAGAAGTTTCATCTTGAAGATGACAACGAATATCCTTGAAAGCTGATATAACCAGCGTCCTGAAAGCTTTTCCCTTCTGATAACTATTCTTTAGTTCTCCCAAAGCCTCCTCCAGGACTTTGATCTTCCACTCCACACTGTAGACCCAGGACTTTGATAGATTGTCCTTTGCATCATCAAAGACTTTACTCGCCAGTAAAAATGTTCTCATCTGCCTGTCCCATGATTCGGAGGTCTACTATGCAACTGCTCTAGAGTTTGAGCTCTTTATCCATGATATTGATAGTATCAGAGCCGCAACCTAAATTCGGGGAGGAATTACAGAGAAAATGGATACACGCGTAGGGAATTAGGTTGCAAGGGTTCAAGCAAGGGTAGCATGGAAACAATGTAAGAATTGCAAAGGTGGCTTGCTCGTTATATAGCCGTTGAGGAGAGAGAAGGGTGATCAATGCGCATTAAATTCATATCTATCAGTTTGAAAAACAACATATTCAAGTAGAGTGGGAAAAACTAAGTATGAATGGCATTTGGTTCACTTGGGACATGTGAGACGTGAATGCGTGAAACACGCGGCTCGGCCGACTCGGGTGAAACAGGGAGAAGACACACAAATGCATTTTGGGACATTTGGGACGAAAATGCGCGAAGGATGCGGTTCGGGCGATTCGGCTGAAAATGGAACAACTTGCACAATCTGACTTGGGACATTTGGGACATGAAAGAGTGAAGTATGCGGTTCAGGTGTTTTGGCCAAAAATGGAACAACTTGCACTTTTTGACTTGGGACATTTGGGACAAAAAGTTCTTAAGTACGCGACTCGGGCGGTTCGGGTGAAAATGTTACAATAGGTCCAGAGAAGTTTGGGACATTCAGGACAAAGACGCGCGAAGTACGCGGTTTGGGTGTTTCGGCCGAAATTGGAACAACTTGCACAATTAACTTTGGGACATTTGGGATGAAAAGTTCTGACGGGCCCGAAAACGGAACAACTTTGGGGATTTCGGCTGATCGGGGAACAGAGCGCACTTTTGAACTTGGGACAATTGGGACGAAAAGCTCCGACGGGCCCGAAAATGGAACAAATTCGGGGATTTCGGCCGATCGAGGAACAAAGCGCACTTCGGAACTTGGGACACGCAGGACAAAAATGTCCGACAGGCCCGAAATACATACAAAATGACCCAAAACTATGGATTTTCTCAATCTCATGACCTTTTCACACTACCAGCTCGACAGAGAAGACACTAAAACTCAAAATTTTGAAATTTCACTTTCTTTAAGAGTAGGGAATTTTGAGTGGACAACACAGAGTAAACCTGCCAATACAAAAATGTTGGTATACGGAGAATTCATCTTGACCTTGCAGTAAAGAAGGTAATTTCTCGGGTATTCTCCATTCAGCACCGAATGCATCACGTAGATGCTTATACCATTTTTCTAGTGCCACAAGTGTATTTCTTAAATATTTTAGTGGGGGAAGGGTTCTCATCTGGGTATTCTCAAACAAATTTATTTGGCCCATCGGGCACTCCAATCTCTAAAAATACAATGGTAAGGAGGATATTGCCAAACATGATATTCTCTCCTTCCCATGGGGCATTCATGATTTCTTCTACAATGAAAGCCGATAGGTTATACATGGTCCCCTCTGAGATCTTATTGAAAACATTCAACCAAGCATTGTTGATCTCTGTCCATCTCTCCTCCCCTTTCAGCTTTGTGAAAAATCACACAACCATCCTCATTACAGGGTCAGAAATTATAGAAATGTCAAAATAGCGTGAACCCTTCTTGTAGTCATAATCTTCAATGGTCATCTTAATGGATTCCTTATCGTTGAGGTCATCATCTAACAATTCTCCTTCACAGATAAGACCAGTAAACTTATAAATCAGCTGGGGATTTATTCTCATCCTTCATCCTGTGAAGTAGAAGTGGTCTTCATGCACGCATGATATTAACCATTGGTAAAGTCACTCAGTTTTTCTGAAATATGGAAACTTATAGAGTTGTAATAACTTATCCTTCTCCATTTTCATGTTTACCTCATCATCATAGATAGACATTCCATCTGGTGTCCTCTTATCTATAGGGTGAACTAGTTCCAATGCCATCTCATTCTCTATGGTGCTCATTCGATGATTCTACTCACTCATGGCCATCTTGCAGATGTGAGACATGTATTCTTTACCAAATAATACATCATTTGGGTACTGCATTTCTGTGTACTATTCTTCATTGAAACTGGTGGAGACAACTTATTTCCCCTTTCCCTCTCCCTTCTTCGGTGAAAAATTTCCTTATTTACATGCTTCCATTTATTTTTCAAGTCCTTAAAATTTCTTCCTTTCTCTTGATCCTCACTCTGCTCAACTTTGCAGCTCCACTCCTTTAAAAATATTCCTTCAAACATCATGCCCTAGCTTATGCAACGCTAACCCGTAAAAATACCTTTTCCACAAGATGAGGTAACACCCACAGGATCCTCTCACATGGCCTTCTCTGCTCACACCTGTGTACTCTTTTTCCACTCTGGTTTGCTGATCAAACTAGATATGCATGCAAATCTTCACAACAATTTTTCACACAAATTTTCTTCAAGGATTCCCTTGTTCCCGAGATCTCTTCGATAACAAAAATTCAAGGTAAACAATAAGGCACCCTGACCTTCTAATTGTAACTTTTTATTTTCTCCACAATAAATACAATGCCACCTACCAATGTACTTTTACAATAAAGGTAGATTTTTTTTGCTTTCCAATGCCAACCTTCAATGTTTTTTCTCTACTCTCAATCCTATGTGAAAACTTCCAGAACCTTCTGGCACGTAATTTCCTTGACCATAAAGTTATTCACACTTTCTCCCACACCGAAGTCAATTATTTTTCTATGTCTTGGACAAATTTCTTTTTTCTACCTATCTCATGTTGCTCCTATACTTTTTACCCTTGTACATGGTTTCTCAAAGAATTTTGACACCATCCTTTCTTCATATTCACATTTTCTACGTGTGATCTTCCAATCCATGTGTTCTTTATTTTTCAACCTGGTCCATCCATAATCATAGCTTCCAATACTTATCACATCACTCCACCCCACATAAAAATAGATGTGCAGTCCTTTGCGCATATAATTTTTTTGAAAATAATAAGTGACTACCAACACAAAAATGCACACAACACAAAGAAACGAAACTGTAATAAAGAAAAACCTATGCTAATTGGAAATACTACTTTATTTACAAACACAAGGAAGACTTATTTATAGTAGGGCTTCAACCTACTCCCATTGAAATGGCTTGGTAACCGTGTTCAATCTAGAACTTGTAACTAGAAAGCACCTTAATCAAGTATATAGGATATAATTTATAGGCCCATACAATGGACTTTGAATTTCCCAAGATGGCATAGAAACTTGGAATCATACAATAGAACCATCTTCCCAACATCAAACTATTTATTCTTGATGTGTCTGTGATGCCACGCCTTCTGTCTGGCTTTTTTTGTTTTCTGACTCCAGCAAGCAATAGCCCGCCTCTCATCTAACTACATTAACTTATCAATATTATCTTCAAGCACTTGTTCATCATCTAATCCTCTTGTGTGTGTTATATTCAACGATGGTAACATGAATTCAGTAGGTAACACCACTTTTGTGCCAAACACCAATTGAAAAGGTGTGGCCTTGTTCAGTCTTTTATAAGTAGTCTGGTATGACCATAACACAACATAAAATTTATCATCTCAATCCTTTCTTCCCACATCAAAAATATTTGTTAACATGTGATCCATAATTTTTTTAAATGCCTCAATAGTCCCATTAGCTTGTAGGTGATAAGGCGTAGTCTTGTGGTGGGCTACCATAAATTTTGCCAACAAGATCCTAACTGTCTCATTCAAGAAATGAGTACCCCTATCATTTGTTAAGTTTAGCAGGAATCCATATCTATTAATTATGTTTTCCCGTAAAAACCTACATGTTGTTACCATTATGTAATCCTTTATAGGCACCACTTCTTCCTAACTTGTAAGATAATTTATGCATGTAATGATATAGCGTGAATATGTCCTTTGCGCAACTGGGGAAATAGGGCCTATAAAGTCTATTGCCCACTTCTTGAATGGTTCTTCACTAGAATTTGGTCTTAATGGCCTTCCATATCTTTTCCCTAGCATACCAAAGCATTGGTAGTGGTGATAGGCCTTGCAATACTTGATAAAATCCATGTAAACTATTTCCCACCAAAAACCTACTAGAAGGAGCTTACATGCAGTTGCATTCCTTACATAGTTTACTCCTACAATTCCACCATGTGCTTCCTCCATGATTGCAACATGTTCATGCTCTAACACGCATCGAAGCAAAACCTCATGATGACCTATCTTGTATAAGTCTTAACTAATTATCATGTAGAGTGCGGCATGGATGGATAACCACTTCCTTTCAAAATTCTCCATTCCCTCTGGTGCCACACTCATCTTGAGAAAAACATAAATATCTTCTAAGTTAGAGGGTGCATGCTGCAATCTAAATAGTTACACATCTGGAATTGTATCCTCAATGCTCTACATATCCTCCACTGAGTAAATTCTTGATAAATTGTCAGGTCCCAAATTACTCTTACCTAGTTTCACAACAACTGTAAACTCAAACTCTTGAAACAACAGGACCCAATGGCATATGTACCCTTGTAAAATGAGATTGTTTACCAAGTAAGTCAATGCCATGTGGTTTGTGTAGAATAGAAAGGGTGTTACCAATGGATACTTCCTAATTTTTTGTAGCACATAGATCATTGACAATGATTGACACTCAGCAGTAGTATAGTTCTATTTTGTTGTGGTTATCTTTCTACTAGTAAAGCACAAGGGGTGGTAAATAATTGCCTCTCCAGGTTATACTAATATTAATCCAATCGCCACTCCTGAAGCATCAACATGTACATGGAATGTATTATCCTAAGAAGGAAATAATAATATGGGTGTAGTGATAAGCTTATTCTTCAATGTATCAAATGCCATCTACTGCGCCTCTCCCCAATGAAATGTACTTTTTTTAAAAATCAACTTTTCTAATGGTGTGATGATCTTGGAACACCCCTTAATAAATTTCTGGTAATACCCTATATGCCCAAGGAATCTACACACTACGCTTTAGTTGGTAGGCTTCCCCAATCCCACAATAACGACAACTTTTGCAAGATCCACTAGCAAGCCTTCCTTACATATAATATGCCCCAAAAGGGTTCCAAATGGAGTAGTGAAAACACATTTCTTTATGTTGAGGGATATCCTCAACTACCAACATATTTCAAACATTAGCCTCAGATTGTATAATTAGTCCCTCATTAATCCATATACCATATAATCATTAAGGTAGACTTGAATAAACTTATGGATGAATTCTTGAAATTCCTGCACTATAATGCGCAAAAACACAATAGGCATGTTCTTCAGTTTAAAAGGCATAACCATGTAGGAAACACTTCCCCATTTAGTGGTGAAAGTTGTCTTTTCTTGGTCCTCCTTTGAAATTCTAACTTGATTATATCCTAATAATCCATCTGTGAAAGAATAGATCTAACACCTAGCTACACCTTCCAAGATATCCTCAGTGAAGGGGGTTGGAAAAGGGTCAATAACACATATGACATTCAGATCCCTATAATAATCGTAAATCCTTATCCTCTCATCCTTCTTAATTTTGATGACCATCGAAATTATCCATTTTGATTCTTCAACAACCTCAATGATGCAAGATGCAGTCATCTTGTAAATATCCTCCTTGACTTTGACGCGTAAATAAAGATTCATTCGATAAGGTCTCTTCTGAATTGGGTACACTCAATCCTTTAACTTGATCTTCATTTCTCCCAAAAAATTCTAAACTCCTTTAAGCTTATGGTACCCTCAAAAAAATAAGTCCCAAAACTCATGAAATAGATTAATGATATTTGAAATCTCTTTTTCTGTCTAGTAATCTCCAATAGTAGCCTCCTTAGGTTATGCCTCCAAACCAATGTTAACCTTATTGGTTTGTAGGGGTTCATGGTAGGTGTGCGCTTGCTCATCAGCACTATCGATAACCTCTTGCATACCCATAGTATGGTTAGCATCCAAATTTTCCACTTCTTCACCATTGATCACATAGACCAAATTTCCTTTCTCTTTTTCCATGCATGCACACTCAATTTGTATCTCCTCTAATTATTCCTCATCAAAGCATGCTTCTAAGCAAGGTTCGCCCAATAGTTCTAGTATTCTATCCTCCGCCATGAAACTATCTCCCATAGTTAGGTGGATAACAACCTAAAACGCCTCATCCACCGATGTCTTAGTACTCCAATATTCAAAATCTTAAAGGAGGTCAGTTGTTAAATCCTTCCAGTTTCCTGTCTGACGGTACATCTCTGCGTGAATGTACCATGCATGTGCATACATAAGGTGGAGTATAACATATGCATACGTAAAGAAGGTGGCAAGGCTTCCGCACCTTCCATCCATGCCTTCTCACATAATTGGATGTAAAATGAGGTGGGTTCCTTCCCATGATAATATTGTATGATAGTCGGTGCATTTCTCTAGAAAAAATTAATAGAGAACACGATTATTTCTTGGTGCCACTCTAGAAGGTTATCGCAATGTGTCACCCAACAACGTAATGTGGTATCAAAAAAATTATAGCTAAGGATACTTCTCCTTTCAATCGCACATCTGCACTGGGTCTCCATTTCTCGCAGGAAAACATCAGGATCGGCTCCCCTAGAATAACTTGTACACTTCTTTCCTCCTAGGTGTTTGACTGAGCGTGCCTTTGTTACTCTTGTCACAGAGCCTCTTAACTACCTTCCAACTAACTCATATGTCCCATCCACCCAATTTTCACATGCCACACTAGTTGTATTACTTATAGATTGAGCATCCTCCCATTGAATAACAATCTCTTTTGTTGGTTGCACAGCTTCAAGGTCCTGAATAGTACACACGTAAATTATGTCTAGGTATTCATATCCTAAAGGCTCAATATAAGGGGCTGAATTCCCATCCATCAACAGAATGATAACATGTTCCTCTTTGTTCTCAAAACTTATATACCCCTTATTGAAACATAATTCAGCATTGTTCTTATAGCACCAGGGGCACCCAAGTAACGCTGGAAAGTTGTCCACCTTAGCAAGCACTAAAGCTTCAAAGTCCCTAGTGAATTTTTCCCTTCTAATAGTGATAGAAACATATTTTAAAACACCAATGGGAATTTAATTTGTCTTATTATCCATATCTAACACATTTGAAGATGACTGTAATGGGGGCCTTCCCATTTGATTTCCAACATCCAAGATGACAACATTAACTTTCACGCCTATGTCAATCAGAATATTTCTCAGGAGCCACCCATCAACGAAAAAATTCAAGGTAATCTCCTTTTCATAGTCAAGGTTGTGGGGAGGAAGGTTAACATACAAAACCTACCTCTCGCAGTCTGCTCTAGCACTTGGTATCTTATCCCTCAACCATTCTACTAAAATAGGAATGATATTCTCTTTGTGTAAGATATTACACACCTCTTTGACATTGGTTAAATCTGATTGAGGGACCTTAACTCTTTTATTATACCCTAACTTCCTGGATTACTCCTTTAGATATTGAATTTCCCCTTGAAAACTCATGATTACATATATGGTATTTCGATAGACTTTATTTTAATGGGTAGGGTCCAGATAATTTCCATGAACTACCTCTTCTCTTGTAATCAGTGGTCTCTACTTTGGTATTTCCCTTACACATGCAGCCTCAAATCGTATTGTCACTACTATAGGTTCAAATTTTGACTCACATGCCACCCTTGGCATCCACTATGAGTCTCCTCTCTTAACACTTACCATCTCAATGCCCTTTTCTTTCCATTTTTGTTGGATCATGTGTTCAAATAGCTCAAGATGCTCCTCATACTTGTGCTTCTATAGACACCAAATTTGTGTCTTACGACACCTTGTGCCCCCCATCTCATTTCGCAACCTAACCTCACCACCTAAACCTTGGACAATTATTTATTAATTACCTTATAATTAATAAATCCACATCTCCAAACCTGCCACCTCATTTCTCCACCTCATCATGACCTAGCCCTAACCCTAAACTAACCTAATTAAGACCTATAACTTGGTCTACATCCACACCCATGACTAATTACTTCTCACCCACACCAAAACCAACCTAATAATGACTTGACCAAGCCCACAACTAAACCCTCAGGAGAAAAGGAGGGAAACTTGGCTATTTTACTAAAAATAGCCCACTTTGACTTAACCAACATCGGTTCCTACTCGACCGCCGTCGGTTACGTAACTACCATCGGTTCCTTGTAAATGGGCTCCCCCAACCAAAAACAAAGGATCCGAATTCATTTGAAGAAATCTGGAAATTCACTTGGCAGAGTAGAGACAAGTGAAGAAAAGAGAAGAGTTTGTAGAGGAGGACATCGAGCCCAAGACTGCAACTGAGTAACCAGAGCCGAGTGACACTCATCCAAGTATTGGGAGAGAAGATAGCTCACTTTTGATTGTCGGATCATCCCACCTGAGCCCTACCTTCATCGTCACAGTCCTTGGACCTGTATCTTCATCAGGAACTAGTAAGTAGTGTCTTGTACATTTTTAAATAACATTTCTTGAACTTCTGAATCACAGTAATTACAAGTTCACTCATATATCTACTACTCGGTAGCCCCTGCATATAACTGTCATTTCTCTACCCTTACATTGCCCCAAGAACAGGCCCCACACTCTCTGAGTCTTATCCATCACCCCATTTCCTATCCCTAATGATTTGGCAGCCTTATAAACACCATAGCCACCTTATAGCCAACCTTTATTAAAATCCCCTAAATCACTGCCCCTACCGATATCGGTTATCAGCAATCGGTACCGGTTATATAGTGACTGGCATCAGTCACTGTGACTCACACCAAAACTAGCCTTTCTTCTATTTCTTTTTAACAAGGTAATTAAAGTGTAATTTTGTAATAGCCTCTTTGCTATCATTTATGTTAATTCATATTAAAAGGGGAGCTGACCACCTTTGAAAGGAAGTCTAATAGTTCTCGAGCCCAAGGAAGTTGCCTCATTTATTGTCTAACTAAAATTTGGTGGTCTTGTATTCTTACTTGTAGGTAGTCCTTCCTAGACAAAAAGGAGTTCTTCACAATCGATCTGATCTCTCTACGATACGCGCACACCTTCCCAACATTCAACAGGTATTCCTCCTAGCCCTAACCCTTATCTGTTTCTCAAGAGAATGAAAGGATAGAAGCACCTCTATTCTAAGAACGGAAACATTTTGTGTAAAACATTTTGGCACGCTCGGTGGGACCCATTTAGGGTTTCTTTCTTTCTTCCTTGCTTTCATATAGGGAGCACACTTGCTACATTCTTCTTCTAAAATATTCACAAGATATTTTTGTCATTTTGGTAAAATAATTTGTCTTTCTTCCTCATCATTGCATTAGTGAAAGTCATCTTCTTTGCTTCATCGAATATCATTTTTTATTTTGGTTTAAAAAACGTGCATCACATTCTTGCTTGCTATTTTCAATTCTAGTGAACGTAGATTAAGTAACAGGTCGTACACGTGGGGGTGATATCCATGGTATTGACGAGAAATTAATGTTACTCTCACTGCATAACACATACCAAATCACTTCATAATTAACACAACAGCTCAAACATCCCCCCTTTTCCGCGGTATTCCTCCACCTGATTGAGGTAACCTTATAAGCCAAAACAAACTTGACATTTCCCCTAGGTATTTTGTTTAGGATTGACATCATCTTGCGTCTAAGGCATAAGCCCAAAGTGATTAAAATTAATCCTAGGGTTAGTCTGTTAATTTACTTATGCATCTTGCTTGTTTTTTGGTTCTATTTCTCTTTCATACATTGTTTCAGTAATCACTTCAAGACAGTTTGGTAGGTATATCAAGCATTGTTAGCCCCAAACCAGTAGCTTCTTACATCTTCTCTTTGCTTTCACAGTGACCGACACCGGTCCCATACTACCGACATCAGTTAACTGACCGACGCCAGCTAAAGTCTGACTGACCTCGATTATTAGACCAATATCGGTTACTGTCTTTCACAGTTCCCGAAACCAACAACCTACCAATTCCAACATTTTTTTTCTGCTTCTATTCCTGATAGATTACATCCCTACTGTGTACTCTTGTCCATGGTTGTTATCACTCGGAAACAAGCTGCAGCCATGGTTTCACATTCCTGATCTGTGCCTTTTTCTGAATCACCCCCTTCACATCCTATGGGGAATCCTACAGACACCAGTGAGGTTCCCAAAATCCCTGTAGGAGACAAGGAATTTGTGAAATTTTTGGATGCTAATCCTAGCGCTGTATAGTACTATTTGTCTCATGCCCCTAACTATACACCCGACGGTCAACTCCTTGTTGGTATGCCTATTAGTATAGCTGCTCACTTAGCTCCTTCCCCACTTGATAACTCTGCCTTACCTTCTTCATCCTTAGCCTCGTCTCCCAACTCAGCAGCTTCAGGGGTTCATACGGCATAGATTGGCTTTTTTTTTGGTTAACTTGGGGCCCCACATATCATTATCGCCGACTGCTCCTACCTCGTCTCTTTCATAGACTGCTCCTTTCATAACTTGCTCTCTACCACCTATCCACACAAGCTTTCCTTCTCAAGCTTCGCCCACCTTTTCATTTCCACACACGTATCCGGTGGCTTCAACATCTTATATAGGACATCCCTATTCGGCCACCTCAACATATTCATCATCAATACCTTATCAACATTTAACCCCACCATTGTCTAGTAGTGGCCCTTGGCCCAATCCTTCCCCATTTACGACAACCACACCATCATCTCATCCAACCACTGATTTAATCAAACAAATGATGGACAAGATGCAAAATCTGGAGGCTTCTGTTTCAGGAAGCCATAGCACCCTGACATATGAGTAAGTTTGTCGGGAGCCTATTCATCCTTCTGTCCCCCTTCATTCATATCCTCCTTAATGGGAATTACCAAAATTTACTCGTTTTAATAGTAAGGAGGATCCTTAACAACACTTGCAATCATTTAAACATGCCAACTATCTGATTACTCATGATGATGCCTTACTACTCTGCACCTTTCCCATGTCCTTATCAAGACCCGCCTTGGAGTGGTACAATGCTTTAACCCAGCACTCAATATTCTCTTTTAACCAATTAGCCCAATATTTCTTGGATCATTTCTCCATTAAAATTACCAAGAAAGTATCTATCACCGACCTCTATGCCATCCAACAGTTTGAAGACGAGTCTATCGCAAATTTCATCGGATGATGGCGGGGTCTCATCAACCAACTTACTTATGCCTTACCTCAAGCTGAACTTATCGAACTCTTTATGCCGGCTTGTGCTAAGCACATTTCTCCTACCCTCCAAATTCAAACTTTCCGCACCTTTGATGAGGCCTTTACTATGGCTCAGAAACTAGAGATTCGAGCCTTAGAGGAAGAGAAATTGTGGTTGCGCAATAAAAACCCTAATTCCTGAACCCAAGACTCCACCAACAAACCCAACACCACCAATTCTCATGCATCGACTACTTCGAAATCAAAAGGATCTGTACATGCAGTGATGGTCAAATCCCAAGCACCATCTAATACCCCGCCAAAAACCACCTATAAGTATAAAGCCGAGCCCATCAATTACACTCCCTTGGGAGAAACTTATGGTGTCATTTTGGAAAAATTTCTCAAAGCAGGAGCTATCACCTTACCTCCTGTTAAACCTCACTCTGGGTTTGATTACACCCACGCTATACCTTCTTGGTACAAAGAAAATGACTTCTGTGACTTCCACCGCGTGAAGGGACACAGTCACGAAAACTATAAGATGTTGAAAAACATAGTGCAGGAAATGGTTGATGCAGGGGATATAACCCTTGATAATCCTAATGCCCCTGCTAACTGAAATTTGAAAATCTTCAACAAACCATTCCCAAACCACTCTTTGAACAGTAACTTAAACCAAGATATCTTAGCCGAGGAGAGTGTTCATGAAATTCATGCAATTTTCGACTCCCAACCAAAAGCTTCTATTGATGAAATTTTGAATCAAACCTCTTTACTAACGCAGGGATCCGAACCCTCTTCACCCCCATCAAGACAAAATGCTAATCTTTCCATTCCTTTACCCATAAAGGAATTAACCGCCAAAAGTTCTCTCTCATGAATGAGTCTTCTTACACCACATCCCTGCAAGATGTGAGCAGATGTTATCTAACTTATCTATTTCCCAAACATCACCTTCGACCACTGTTTCTGTCATCCTTAGACAAGAAACCCCTCAAACCAACATCACAAAATTCTTTAATCATGACGGATCCTCTCAAACATGCCCTCCTACCTATTAGTTCTTCATCGCCTAAATCTTTTCAGCGACCGGTTGACCTCTTAACGCCCATTGATACAGTGCCTCATTTACCCCCTGTATCACACCCACAGTGGACCAGAATCACAAACCACCTCTCTTCCATTAAAAATTTCCTATTCACACATGAGGATTGTCACCCCTCAGAAGATAGACGAGTCCTATGGGAGCGTTTGAGTACACCATGCTCTACTCAAATGCAAATGACCAATCCAGACATCTCTACCATATACCCGAGGTGTTTACAAAAGCTCAAAATGCCTATGTCCTCATCTTTACCCCCCTCATCTCTACCAAATACCTCATCCACCTCTATTAACCTAACCAAACCTTCCCCTATGCTTGGGACGTCACCAATACCCAGCCTGACACACCCACCTAAACGGCTAGATTTATCCAAAAATAAAGCCGTCAATCCACCTAGGAGACAGACCCAATCTCCTCAACTCCAATCTATGCCTCTATCACAACTAAAACCATCACCATCACACCTACCTTCTATATTGGGACCTCATCCCTCCACCTTGCCTCAATACATCATACCTCCTACATTTTCTTTAAAATGACCTACACCTTCTACACCCATACAAAGATCCATGGGTGTATCAACACCGTCACCCCAAATATCTGGTCCACCTACCAACCCTAAACAAACTCGATCGTCAAAGGATTTGTTTATTGTCACTCCTCTTTCCCCATGGTTGTTTCCTGCCACCACGTCATCTGTGGCCTCATCATCTAACCAACTAAACATAACTTCTATGCCAAAAAAGCCAAGTTTAGTTAAATCTAATTATAAAAACCCCTTGTCTAAACCACCACCCATACGAATCAACCATACCCAATCATTACTGAAACCCACCCAGTCAATAACCTCATCTTCCTCTGACTTTGACCCGCTCAAAGGTTCTTACGCCAAAATCCTTGATATGTTGGTGGAGAATGCAACCATTTCCCTACCCCCACTTAGACCCTATGATCCATCTAAGCCTCGACCTATAGCTTATGATGAGTCTTAAATCTGCACTTACCACCGCACACCAGGACATGATGTAGAGGGATGAAAAACTTTGAAAGCCATCCTTCGTCAGTCACCTCTCTTGGATAGAAAGGTTAAGAAAGACAACTTACGAAGGGAGAAACATTTAGCTTCAATCCCCTCTCTTATACCACCTGTCCCCACGTCACTAAGAAATATCATTATTGTAACCCCACCTCTTGAAGACAGTGAATTATCCCTACCATCTTCCTCCTCTTGTGTTCACGAGATCAACATGATTAGTATTGCTACTCGAGGGTAAAAAAACAATGGGAAAGCTAAAGAAAGCACACCTGGGACCTCTCTTCCTCCATCCACCATCCTGATCACACCACCACCTAAAGTGGTTATTCGTGGACCTGCCTACCCCATCTTTGATGGAGTTGTCCACCGTACCATGATTAAACAGCTTCACCAATCACCTATAAAAATGACACTGTATGATCTCATTCAAACCTTTGAATCTCATCGACAAGCTCTCATTGAAATCCTTCAAGGGATAGAGGTATTACCCAATGAAACCTTGCGCGTTTCCTCCATCTTAACACCCAACCACATTGCTTCTCTCACCAAACAAACTACCACTTCTGTCTTTGTACAATAAGCTACTGCTGTCAGTTTCTCCTAAGACGAAATTTTCAACTTTGGTGCAGAAGATCATGACCCCACTCTTTTCATCTCGGATTACGTCCGGGACATCTGAGTATGTCGTGTTATGATCGACGGGGGTGCTAGCTTAAGCATCATCTCTTCCAAATCCTTCCAACAAATGAATATCCCTTCCAGCTGCATGTGTGCCAACCCCACCATATTGCATTCATTTAATGATGCTATTACTTCTACCTTAGGCACCGTGATCCTTAACATTCGTGTAGGGCCACTTACTTTACCTGAACTCTTCTATGTCCTTGAGGGAGAATTCCAATACAACATGTTTTTAGGCCGCCCTTAGATCCGGGCTATGGGATGCATTCCCTCCACCTTACATAGATGCATAAAATTCGAGTATGAGGGAAAGTCCTACACCGTAAAAGCTGACCCTCCCCCCTTCAAAACCTGCAATATGTTATATCATCCTAATGATGTGCTTGTACAAGTCAAGACACCCATTCATCCAACCTAACCATCTATTTCGACCACACCTCAACCATCCACCTCAACCACACCTACACTTTCAACCAATGAAACCGCCACTGCAAGTACCGCTTCCTTCCCCGCAGACAACATCCCAACCTCAGATCCCTTAGTAGATGTTTTTCAATGCCTTATGCTAGGGGAGTATCGCCTATATAACGTTAGCACTTTCCATACCCCACAGGAGTATGGACAGTTACATGTGCATCCTACCTACGACCGTCGTGTGGGGGAAGTAATCTCCTACGGACCACCTAATTGCCACACCAACCTAACGTATGGGGGTGTCGACACATCCTTCGTTACCCCTGAACCTACCCTTGGTGTGGTTCCCTTCCAATACGATTTTCAATACCTGAGAAATCATCGTTTCGCCCTCACCTTCTTGACTCATGCTTGGAAAGGTTTTGGTTTTAATCTTTATGAACAAGGCCGACATACAATCATTCCCGTGACTACACACAAACACAAAGATCGTAGTGGTCTTGGATTTTTTCAAACACTTACACCAAAGAAACCTCATGTCAATTGTATCTGAGAAGATGATGAAGTCACCCCTTCTGAACCATCATCACCCATTCTACCATCGTCACCCACAGAGTTGATAGACCCTAAATCTATCCCTCCTAACTTCTTTTTTTTCATAAACGCTATCTTCCTGGGTCCTCTCACTTATCAACGTGATAATGAAGACCCATCTTCTCTTCCCCTTCTGTATCCAAACATGATCAAAGAGGACTCACCTTCAATTAATGTTGTTGAGTGCCAGGCTGATGACTCTATCCTCACTTACCTGGACGCAGACGACTCTTATATTCAGCGCGCCTTACCATCTGAAACTCAAACCATGTTGAATGAATCGACTATAGAAATCAACATCCACACAGAGAACGATCCTCACATTGTGAAGATCGAACAATCTCTTAATGCATCAGAACAAACTGGCTTCACTACCTTCCTCCGTGCCCACAACCAAGCTTTCGCTTGGTCCTACGCTGACAGGCCAGGAATTGATCCTGACATTGTTGTCCATAACATTACCCTGAAACCTGATTCCAAACCAGTTAAATAGAAACTAAGAAAAATGCATACACGCATTTCCCTCTTGGTCAAAGAAGAGCTTCAATGACTCCTTTTTGTTTCCTTCATCTTACCTATTGACTATCCTCAATGGATCTCTAACATCGTACCTGTTACTAAAGCAACGGGGGGACTTCGGATATGTACGGATTTCCGGGACCTTAACCTCACTTGCCCAAAGGATGACTTCCCCCTACCAAGTATTGATCAACTTTTTTATCTCACTACGGGCCATGAGATGCTTTCTCTCATCGATGGCTTCTCGGGATACAATCAAATTTTGGTAGCCCCAGACGATTATTTTCGATCGCCTGTTACAATACTGTGTTCATCTTCAACCAAAGAAATGTGTCTTTGGTGTCCTTTCAGAAAAACTCCTTGGTTTTATCATCTCTTTGCGTGGCATCGAGGTCGATCCAGCTAAATTCAAAGCTATCCTAGAAATGCCCCCACCCACTAACCTCAAATAATTACATAGTTTGCAGGGAAAACTCCAATCTATCTGGCATTTCATCTCACAACTCTCGGATCGATGTCAACCTTTCCATCATCTCCTTAAAAAGGACATCATCTTTTAATGGAGCGAAGAGTGCCACCAAGCCTTTGAGGCTCTTAAAGCCTATCTCTTGCAGCCACCCATGCTTATCCCACCTTAGGACGATCACCCTTTCTACCTTTACCTCTCCGCCACCGACCATGCTGTAAGAGCCATGCTCATACATCGTGACTCTGAGCATCGAGAGCAAGCTATTTATTACATAAGTCATACTCTGGTGGATTACGAGACTAGGTATACACATGTAGAAAAGTTGTGCCTAGCCCTATCATTCGTGGCCACCAAACTCCGACACTACCTCCTGAATCACAAAACTTTTGTCATCACCAACGTGGAGCCCATCCATTATATGTACGCCAAACCTCATCTAAACCAACGCATCACCTGGTGGCTTATGCTCCTCACTGACCTTGACCTTGAGTTTGTACACCAGAAATCAATAAAAGGACAAACTATCGCAGACCAACTCGCGGAAGCCCCTTTACCTGATGAGCAGTTTACTAAATTTACTTTCCCTGATGAACTCATTGCCACTCTTTCACTTAGTGAGGAGTCGTATCCAATGAACCTCTTCTTTGGCGTTGTTCTCATTCCTCTGGATGCTGAACCTATGCCTCTTTCATTCCGGCTTGATTTCCCCTGCACTAATAATATAGCGGAATACAAGGCCCTTGTTTTGGGTCTCCAGGTTGCGTTATACTTAGGTGTAAAATCTATTAACATTTTTGGTGACTCTCAACTGGTTGTCAATCAAGTTATGGGCATCTACCAATGTAAGAATGAGGAACTTCAAAAGTAAAAACATTATGTGGATTCACTTTTGACCTTATTTACTCATTATTCTATCCAAACCATTCCCCACTCTACTAATAAATTTGTGGATACTATGGCTTGCTTAGCCTCGCAAATTCCTGCCTCACCAACCAACTCTGACATATTTGTCTTGGTCCAACAACTCTTTTCCCTATCTTACTCGCTCCGGATGTTTTTATGATAAATAATGTGTCTGCTAATTCACAAGATTCCTGGTATCACCAATTTCATGACTACCTTACTACCTCTGTTCTCCCACCTAATCTTACTAGTAACGGAAAACGTGCTTTTCTTAAAAGTGTTTCTCGTTATGTCATCATGGGGGGAATCCTTTGTAAACATGGCTTTGATGGCATCCTCCTTCGATGTCTAACTGGCGCGGAGGTTACCTATACCATCCAACAAGTCCATGATGGTATTTGTGGTGGACATTTTAGTGGCCTTGTCATGGCCAAATGGATCCTTAGCCTAGGATATTATTGGTCTACTCTTAATAACGACTGCTACGAATATGTTAAGCATTGTTTTATGTGTTAACAACATGCAAACCTTCAACATACTCCTAGCCATCCGCTACAGGTCACATGAGATCTTTGGCCTTTCTCACAAGGGGGTTTAGACCTTATTGGTGAGATTCACCCGCCCTCTTCGCAACGTCACTGTTGGATAATCATAGCAATCGAATATTACACTAAATGGGTGGAGGCCATTCCACTCATTTCAACCAAAAAGAAAAAAATTGTAGAATTCATTAACCATCACATTATCTGTCGTTTTGGTGTTCCTCATCGCCTGATAACAGATAATGGAAAATATTTCAAAAACAAGTTATTACAAGACCTTTGTGACAACTTTGGTATCAAACTTAGCTTCTCATCACCTTAATATCCACAAGCAAATGGTCAAGCCGAATCTTCTAACAAAGCGCTGACCAAAATTCTCATGAAATTCGTTAACGATTCTGGAAAAAATTGGCATGATCACATCCCCTTTGCCCTTTGGGCTTATCGTACCAGCATTCGTACCTCCACTAATGCCACACCATTTTATTTGGTATATGGTACCGAGGCTTTCTTGCCTCTCGAAATACAAATACCCTCCCTAAGAATATCTCTTCAGGATATTCTCACCAATGATGATTTCCGCTAAGAGCGGTTAGCCCAATTGGAGCTTCTTGACGAGCGTCGTCTTACAGCTCTTGACCACCTTCAAATCTATCAAAAGCACATCAAGCGTGCTTATGATAAGTGACTTTATGAGCATACCTTTAAGGTTGGTGATCTTGTCCTCAAAGAGAATCAACATGTAACCAAACTAGAAAAGAGCAAACGTGGAAAAATTTCTCCTAATTGGATTGGGCCTTACATTATCACTCACACTTACGGATCAGGAACTTACCATTTAGCTTCGCTCAATGGTAAACCTGAGCCTGAACCCCTTAATGCCTTGCATCTTCGGCCATTCTATTGTTGAATTTAGTGTTATATCACTTCTTATCTACCTTGCGCTCGTCCCTTGAGCTCGTTTACCACCTCATACACTTTGTTTCATGCATCTAAAAATAGAATCAAGCTCATGTAGTTTGGTCATCACCTCTTCTTACAGATGCCTTCCCCTTTTTAGTCTGGTTCATGACTTAAAAGTATCAAAATAACATGTTCTCAATTATACACTTATGGGATATTCTTGAGTCAAACTTCCTACAAAACTAGATGCTTCATGCCAAACGGACATCTAAGACCTCTAAGTTATACATAGACTGCTCCCTCGAAGGATAGCTATACACAAAAGCTGCATCTACTACTATAAATAGACTGCTCCCTTGAAGGACAGCTATACAAAGTTAGTGTTTATCAGAAGCTTCTCACATTGATCAGTTTCGTGAAGACCTCAAGAACAACAAAATACATATCCCATGTAGACTTCCCGCATCGATCAGTCTATATCCAAAAATAAAAAAATAAAAAAAATAAAAGCAGTATTCAAAAGCACTTTTGAGTCATGGACTTGTCTATTTAGGTTTGGTTTTCTTTTATCAGCATTATCACCTTATAACAAATTCTCTGCACCATAGCTCTACCAGCCACCTCACCTCACCATTCGTCAAAGCAACAAAACTCAAGGGACGTGACGTATATCTGATATATTGTGATTATACAACTCTTTTCACTTATCGAATTCTTTCATATGTAAAGTACCTAGGGATTCAAGCTCATCCTACGTTAATATGTGGTTTGTTTAGCTCTTTTCAACTATGGGACACTTTTGCCTCTTTTACTCGAATCTAGGATTATGTGTTGACCTTAATCAGGACATAGTTCCCTACTACTTGGGTAAACTAACTTTCACTTCACCTATACCTACACCAACATCGCCAATACCTTACTAACACAAATGACATTACCCTACCAATATCAATATTTTTTAACAACCAACAAATTGCCTAACCATAACCAAATTGCCTGAATTCACCTCTCCCTGGTCCTAAGGGAGAACTACATCGGTCTGAGGCCCCTCCTTGCTTTGTGCAATGGGCTATGTAGGCAGCACTTAGGAGACATGGGGTCTCCCAAGGTTAGCTCGACCATCCCCTACCATAACCTATCATGTGTTATAAATATAAATATTTTTGTGTATTTCTATTCGATAACATTCATATTTATCCTTTTTTTCCAAATAAACATTCAAAACACAACCATTCTTATTATTATCATAACTTAAATCAACATACATATTCAGTTTTATTTAGATGTTAAACTAATACATCTTCTCTATCATCGATACGCAGGTCGGCATCCTTATTTATTCTTATACCCCTATGAAATTCACTTAGACCCTTACACCTCCTCCCGAATCAGGTGGTCATCATGATCGTAGATGCCACTCACCTGGCCTCTCCATCCTCAAATGTGCCACTGCTACTGGTTCCTCCCACTGATCTGCCAACATCTCCTATAACATACGAATATGCCCTCTCGCGTGGAGGAATCTTACCTCTACTCTCTCCACTCGTAACTGTGAAACCTCTAACAATCTCGTTGTCTCATTCACCTGTGTTTAAAGCTGGTGAACCAAATCTTACAGGCGGTCTCTCTCCGCTATAATCACGGCTATGTCAGGATGATCGGCCCTCTCACGTACACCTCACAGCTCTGCTACCCACCATAATCTATAAGCCTTTGTCACTCTCGCATCCTTTACCTTGCGATCGGCTACTATCTCTTCTGGCCCTTCTGGAGGTATCAGCCGGGGAGGTGAGAATGATGCCTCGGCGTTGATCCTCATGTATGGTCTATAAGCCATGGGTATATCCTGAACAAATCTAAATTTTCGCCACATGTGATCTAGAGGAATCCTCTCGTACTCACCTGGCCTGTGCCCCGCGATCCACCTCAATCTCTCTACGCCCCTCAAATCCTCAGCTATGTTCTCTATCACCATATAGTTCCCGTAAGGCCTCCAGCAAATATCCACAATCGTCACCATCTCCCACATCTGCCTATAATACTCGACGTCATCTGTCATGGTTTCGGATCTCACCTCTTGCTCTGTCTGGACCCATCGTCTGAATCCCAACCTCTGTACTCTTGTCTCTTCTCCCTGGATTGGTCGGCCTATTGGTCGCACACACACAATGTACTCATAGGCCCAACAATGTAATAGGTATGCACAATCCAATGTAGTCCTATGATTTCACCTGCAGGCCCATAAACCCTTGTTTAGCTCTGCCAGATATGCGGGTGCCCATGCAAAATTCATGCTCCTTTCTATCATTTCCCAAATAATACACATCAATGCTTTTGGAAATCTTCCCCCATCCACCCTCGGTAATGCATAATACCCCACCACTATCATTAATACCACTGCCAACCTTGTTTCCTTAGTGTGTGCTGCATACATTGTACCATAAGTGAATGTCAAACCTTGTTGTGTCAAATCTCATGCAGCTGAACCAAATACTACTGTTATCGCTCCCCGTGCTGCGCTAGGCCTCGCCTGATACACTGGTCTTCCTGTAATTGGGAGCCTCAAAATTCTAAACACATCCTCCAACGTTACTGTCATCTCCCCTGTTGGCAGATAGAAGGTATTATTTTCTGGGTTCCATCTCTCAATCAACGCCTGCAACATAGCATGATTACGTATGATTTGTGAATAATAGTGGATTCCACTTAACCCCACATGGTTTATCAATGCCCATTCAGCTGATGTTACATGCGCTCAGAGTCGTGATAACAAAGTTGGCACACTATCATTCATCCTCGGCCTTGCCTCTGCCTGCATACATCAAAACAACACACAACCATTCAATAAATCAAATCCCCAAGTGTTTTTTCTCACATTCTGGAATTTCATACAGTAACCGATATCAGTTAAAGATAACCGACACCGGTTATCTCTAAACGTTATCGGTCACTGTTAATCCTATACAGCCTGCTCACAAACACCATCTACAATAATTATTTACTCGTTTACCCCTCTCTGTACCTACAAACATACCCAAAATCCCTGCTTACTTACCCCATAACACTCACCCCATCCCAAACCCTTGCCTATCACCTTTTCTTTTTCATCTCTACCCACTTACCTTCCCTCATCCTATCCATAAAACCTGCAAGAATTGAATTACAACCAAAAATTTTACCTCTTGGGAGGCAGCAGCTTGAGGTGGAACCTGTCTTCCCTCTCGTCTCTACCTGTTGGATGCTTCTCCTTGTTCAGCCATGTTCACCACCCTCTTCAATATAACTTGCCTTTCTGCCTTCTTAATCTCAACCCATAATCACTTTACCTGTCTGTTTTCTCCTTATCACTCAATTATCCCATGTAATTACCTGTATCAGTCATCAAACAATGTCGCATCCTCATATTTGACTTGTTGCATGACTCTAAAAATAAGAACTTAAGTTGCCTCCCAAGCTTTTCTATTTTTAGAAAAGCTTGTTTTAGCATAACCGATATTGGTTACCTAACCGGTATCGGTCATATGTCTACCAACATCGGTTAGCTAACCGATATCGGTCACATGTCTCATTTTGCTTAAACCTAGGTCTTTTTTCTAGTTTTTGCAAATTTTTGGTGGCACCTACCTCTTTTTCCCTACATAACGACATCATCATCAATATTTGTCATCAAAATCCCATTAACGCATATACATATCATCAAAATGTCAACAACATCATCTATATACATTAAATTCCAAAACCATTGACAAAACACATGAGACATTTTAATATATACATCAACCCAATCATTATACACACCATGTGGATCAAAATCATCATTTATATATATCAATGTAAAAATATTCAACTTGCCCTGCATGGGGCCTCTGTGATCTAAAAAATACAAAACTAGCACGTAGGCCACTGTCTCTGTCAAAATCTCAACTCGGCTCGCAGGCCGGTCTCTCATATCAAAAATATACTCGGCTCACAAGCCGGTATCAACTATACGAAATGTACTTGGCTCGCAGGCTGGTATATACAACCAAAATGAATAAATAAATCATATGTGGGCACGCAGGCCTCTATATACATACCCGGTTCGCAGACCGGTGTCTATATCCAATATCAAAAACTCATCTCCGCTCCCAGGATGTCTCAGCTCTCTCCACCACCCTCGTCCGCTCCTGCTACTGGTCTCTACGTTGGCTCTCGCCTCCTCCCTGTCACCGACCCACCGGATATGGCTGCGGCCCCCTGGGATCTCTGGCTCCGGGACATCTCGGCCCTGTGCACCGCATATGGCTGATAGTCAGCCCCGGTACCATCAAGCACATCATGATAATACCAGGCCTCCGCTCTCACCTCCATATAGCAAGCCCGTGCCACCATTACTGCTAGGGCTGGTCCCCCAACTCCTAATAGCAGTGACCCCTGTCCTGCCTGTACCTACGCCTGTGCCTGTGGTGGTACCTATACCTACGCCTATGCCTGTGGCGGTGCATGTGGCTGTACCGGTGCTTGCGGCTGTGCCTGAGCCTGTGCCTAGGCTAATCTGTGCCTGTGCAGCAGCAAGCTGCCCCTGTAATAACTACACCTGTCCTAAGAGCCGGTCTCTCTCCGCTATCACAATTGCCAAATCGGGTTGTGCGGGATGTGCTCTCATAGCTACTCTCTAACCTTCCCACCAAACCGAAAAGGCACCTGTCACTTCGGCATCATCCATTGTATCATCCGCCGGTTTCTCTCCTACCTAATCTAGGTCAACGGGCTGCGGTGTAGGCATTGAGGCCTCTACATCATCCCTTTGGTACTGTGGGAAGGGATGTGGCTCATCCTGTCGCAAGCCCAACTGCCGTTGTACCCTCTCTAGAGGTATCCTCTCATACTCCCCAGGCCTCCGTCTAGCTATCCAGAAACTATACTGAATCCAGTGCATCTGTGCTCGGGCTCCTCCTCGAGGCTGATGGCCTCTGTAGGGCCTCCATATAATTTTCAGTGTGGTCAAGCCCTCTAGCATATGATGGTAGTAGGCCACATCTCGCCCTGCGAGCACCGTTCGTGGCTGGCCCATGACCCCCAACCAACTCTGAAATCCATATCTATATACTATCTGTGGCCCTGGCTGCTGGGGTAGCCCTACTGGTCGTATACAGATGATATGCTCGTATGCCCAACAGTGTAACAAAAATGTCGAGTAAATACCAAATCACCTCATACGGTGATAACCCCACAGCTCTCTGTATAGCTGCACCAGATACACTGGTGCCCAGGCATAACATGTATGCTCCTCTACCATCTCGTGCAAAACTCCCATCAAATCTTGTGGGAAGTGGCCTTCCTTTGAGTCAAGGAGGGCGAAGCAGGAGATACCAATCATCATCAACACGGCAAGCCATGTCTCCTGTCGGTGTGTGTGATACATATCACCATAGGCAATATCGTGTTGTGATATGTAATCAATGGGGCTACATCCCCAAATACCTGTAGGATGATGTCCATCACTGTCTCTGCATCCACCTGGAACACTGCCTCACCTACGATTGGCAGTCTCAGGATGTGATACACATCCTCTAAAGTAATCGTCATCTCTCCAGTAGGGAGATGGAAGACATTGGTTGCTAGATCCCATCTCTCGATGAGCACAACCATCAGGCTATGGTCCCTATCCACAACCCTATACTACTGGACTCCACCGAGTCCAACCTCTTGCATGATGGCCCATTGCACTGCAGACACATGTGGCCGTATCCGCTCAATAGAGGCGGCATGTGATCCCGCATCGTGAGCTGCTGGCGTGCCTGTAAAAACAACTCATTTCATCAGGCCTACCCTTTACAATAACAACTACCTTATCTCTCTATACCCACTTACCCACCCAACCACAACCTAACTCTACAACACACATCTACACCCACCTATCTAACCCTATACATCTATGATATCCCCTTTACTTATCTCACACCCTACCAACCACCCCGATCTACTCTAGCCATCTAATTATACCCCCGCCAATTTAGCATCTTCTACTTCATACCCAACACCTAATCTATCCTACCCAAACTATCCCCCCCAACAACCCCATTTCCCCCCACCCCAATCACGTTTCCTATCAACTCTACTCCCTCCCCCTTCACCCCCAAACAAACAAACAAAACAACACGACAAAATTCTAACAACAAACAAAAACCACAACTCCTACCCATGTTGACCGGTATCGGTCACCCTCGACCTCCATAAGTCCCCCCAAGTAAATTATATGTGCTGACGCCGGTCGACCTATGACCGACGCCGGTCTGTACCCAAACAATGCATACAAACTATTTTCTGTGACCGATGTCAGTCGCCTAGTGACTGACATCAGTCACTGTCTAATTGCGAGGTTGAACCCAAAACGGCCCGCAAAACACATTTTGACCTATTTGTACCTATTTACCCACAAGAAAACCCTATTAACCTACCCACCCTGTCATTTTGACCTAACTAGCCTACCTACCCACTCCATTTTACAAATTACTTCCATTCATTCATTATTTTATTAAAATTAAGATTCCTACCCAAAACCCACATCTAAGTTAAACTCATTAAATTCACATAGGTAAGAGTTCAGAGCCTACCGGTACGACTACACATCATTGTGGTGAGATAGGTGGCGGTGGTCCAGCTAGTCCAGCACCTCCTACTCCTCCTGGCTGTGTCGTGGCTCCAAATCTCCTCAGCTGGGTCCTCAACCAATCAAACTCTGCCTCCTGCTCGTTGGGGTCTACCAATCACTCACTCCACTTAACTGGTGCCAACTCAGCCCACAAACTCAACAAACTCACTTCACACCTCAGACAACTAAAATTGGGTACTCAAATTCACAAAGTGACAATGACATGCCGTATTTTTCTTTTTATAGGTTTTGACCTATAACTGATACCGGTTATTTCGTGCCCTAGAATACCGGTATCGGTCTTCTAACCGATATCGGTCACACATAACCGATATCGGTTACCAACTTCCTTCCCCTAACTCCTGCCCTTATCCACCAATCTCCACTTTTCCCACATCACCTACCCTTGGCTTTGCTGACTAGCCTTATTTTGACTTCAATCGGCCCGACCCACAGTTGTAACCAACCATTTGGCCCGACTCAAGGCCGCAACCAACCATTTGGCCTGACCTAAGGCCGTAACCAACCACTCAGGCCTAACCCAAGACCGCAACAAACCAATTGGCCCAACCCAAGGCCGCAACCAACCAATTGGCCCAACCAAACACTGCAACAAACCAATTGGCCCAACCCAAGGCCGCAACCAACCAACCGGCCCGACCCAAGGCTGCAACCAATCACTTGGCCCGACCCAAAGCCGCAACAAACCAACCGGCCTAACCCAAGGCTGCAACCAATCACTTGGCCCGACCCAAGGCTATAACAAACCATTTGGCCCGACCCAAGGCCGCAACCACCTAATCAGGCCCGACCCAAGGCCGCAACCACCCAATCCGGCCCGACCCAAGGTCACACCCCACGAATCAGACCCGACCCAAGGCCCTCACTCATCACTTGGCCCGACCCAAGGCCGCACTAATTAATACCTTGCCCAAAACCCGTAAATTACAATTTTATCCACCCATCATGTAACTTTTTGTTCAATAAGGCTCACCTGTTCGTGTTTTAGCATGATTAGGATACTTGACTTGAAAAGCTGACCAACTTTGCCTAGACCGAGACTGTGACGTTTATCTCAACCAAACCAACCATTTGGTACTGCTGAACATGCCTAAACGTTCCTATACCTTACCCGTTATATCCCCTGGAGCTACTTCCTATGCCTTGGATACCAGGATTATATCAACCTTGTTTGGATAAACTATCGACCTTTGCCTATGAATTGCTTATTTTCTCTTCAAACCATGTACCCTGGTCACACTACTGCATTTTGACGTGTGTCTGCCTCCTTGAACTTACCCCACCATCTTATCATCATCTCATCATCATTCACCCTTTATCAACCCTATCCCTGATTTCACGTCACCTCAATCTGTGATAGATTTGAGGGGGATTACCTATACCCTTAACTGGGGCAACCACTTCTTATTATTGTTAGTGCAGCTTTACAAGACAAGTTACATGATAATAAGGGGCTAATGTAGAAACCAAATTTGTGTCTTACGACACCCTGTGCCCCACATCTCATTTCACAACCTAACCTCACCACCTAAACCTTGCACAATTATTTATTAATTATAATTACCTTATAATTAATAAATCGACATCTCCAAACCTACCACCTCATTTTACCACCTCATCATGACCTAGCCCTAACCCTAAACTAACCTAATTAAGACCTATAACTTGGTCTACATCCACACCCATGACTAATTACTCCTCACCCACACCAAAACCAACCTAATATTGACTTGACCAAGCCCACAACTAAACCCTCGGGAGAAAAGGAGGGAAAGTTGGCTATTTTACTAAAAATAGCCCAGTTTGACTTAACCAACATCGGTTCCTACTCGACCGCTATTGGTTATGTAACCGCCATTGGTTCCCTGTAAATGGGCTCCCCTAACCAAAAACGAAGGATCCGAATTCATTTGAAGAAATCCAGAAATTCACTTGGCAGAGTAGAGACAAGTGAAGAAAAGAGAAGAGTTTGTAGAGGAGGACATCGAGCCCAAGACTGCAACTGAGTAACTAGAGCCCAGTGACACTCATCCAAGTATTGGGAGAGAAGATAGCTCACTTTTGATTGTTGGATCATCCCACCTTAGCCCTGCCTTCATCGTCACAGTCCTTGGACCTGTATCTTCATCAAGAACTAGTAAGTAGTGTCTTGTACATTTTTAAATAACATTTCTTGAACTTCTGAATCACAGTAATTACAAGTTCACTCATATATCTACTACTCGGTAGCCCCTGCATCTAACTGTCATTTCTCTACCCTTACATTGCCCCAAGAACACCCCCCACACTCTCTGAGTCTTATCCATCACCCCATTGCCTATCACTAATCATTTTTCAGCCTTATAAACACCATAGTCGCCTTATAGCCAACCTTTATTAAAAGCCCCAATATCACTACCCCTACTGATATCGGTTATCAGTAACCGGTACCGGTTATACAGTGACCGACATCTATCACTATGACTCACACCAAAACCAACCTTTCTTCTATTGTTTTTTAACAAGGTAATTAAAGTGTAATTTTGCAATAGCCTCTTTGCTATCATTTGTGTTAATTCATATTAAAAGGGGAATTGACCACCTTCGAAAGGAAGTCTAATAGTTCCTGGGCCCAAGGCAGTTCCCTCATTTATTGTCTAACTAAAATCTGGTGGTCTTGTATTCTTATTTGTAGGTAGTCCTTCCTAGACAAAAAGGAGTTCTTCACAATCGATCTGATCTCTCTATGGTATGCTCACACCTTCCCAACATTCAACAGGTATTCCTCCTAGCCCTAACCCTTATCTATTTCTCAAGAAAATGAAAGGATAGAAGCAGCTCTATTCTAAGAACAGAAACATTCTATGCGAAACAACTTCTTCCCACACCATGAGAACTGGAATAGGGTAGGACATTTGCACTTGTAATGCTCTGTGGACCCACAATTATAACAAGTTCCATTAGGGAATCCACCTCTTCCACCTCTGCAATTTCCATGGCCTCTTAATCCTTCGCAAAATACTCTTCCATGACCTCCTCCATATGCGCATCCTTCATAGTGATGAACATCATCCTTGGACTTTTTTTCAATGTTGGTTTGGTGCACACCAATATCAATGGAGTTATGTATCTTGTCAATTAATCTACAAACTTTGCTATCATGAGTAGTACGGGTGAAAATCTTATAATAACAAGACACATTCTTACGGATCATGTGCTACAGTAGTAGACACCTACTTGAATCATGATATCCATAGAGAATTTTATATTCTACCATCAAGGCATGCACCGATCTCCAAGGACAGCTATCCTTTATATAATCCTCTACCTTATAATTTTTACACCATAAGCCACTGTGGGTCTTATGGTCTGAGTTCACACATAGCTTCTTCAGTTGCTTTGCCATTTCCACAATCTGAGCTTCAATAAAAGGACTAACATTGGTATCCACACTTCTCACAATCTCAGAGCACAAAAAAAGCTCCAAGGCCTCATGTGGGTCTTTGAAATTCTTCTGTAAAAGCACTCTCCTGAAGGGCATTATTAGTCCTCAAACAAACCATTGAGCATGCTGAGAAGGATGAATATCATAAGACAATTTTGATAAGAGAGTTTTAAAATGTGCATCATACTCCCACACACTGCCTTCCATTTCTTATTGAATATCCTTTAGCACACTAATACTCTTATGTTCAAACTTAGGAATATGGAATTCGGATAAGAAGGCATTACACAACGCTATATAATCTACTACTGTGTGGTGGGGTTCATACTTCTGGTAATAACTATACATGCAACGTTGTTACAAACTGACTTCCCTTCCATTCTGGGGTAGAGATAACCTTCGTGCACAACAACAGATCACATTTGTGTACATGCTCTACAAAATCCTCAATAAATTTGTAATTTGGTAGATGTAAATATATTTAAAAAAATACTTGTTGAGGTGGTTGAGGCCCTTGTCAACCTGATCCAAAACCTTGATTCCCTCTTATATTGCCTCCACCACTAGATCCAATAGATCCCTTAGTGCATGTCCCTCCTGACCTACCAGATCCTCCAGATCTGCTAGGTCCACTAGGTTTGATAGTTCCTATTCCACCGGACTAACCAGATCTACCTCCCATAGCTCGTAAAGGTCCTAAAGTGGTTGTGCTTTTGTCCCCACTGTCACACTAAATTGTGTGCCAATATGATTGTGATATTACACTACTACCAAATGTGTGTCCCGTGTCACTTCTAGATACGACACCCAAGGTTTTTGTACCCATAATTTTCCTAAATGTCCTTCCAAAAAATATACCTCCAAACACAGGAAATGATTGTGTAGCCATAGATGTTCCAAATGAAAATTTATACCTCCTAGGTGTTAATCAATTACTTCCACTAATACCAACTGGGTTAGTAATGCTTATCTCTAGATTTGGAAAACTAAGTACAAGGGGATGGTCACCAGGTGGATTTAGATGTGTGCCAACGACTCTTATCCTTTCTTCATATGACGAGATTTCTCTAAAAGCTAAGGGGGTTTCTCTTCCACGCTTTCCAAGATGAGGTAGCATAGACTGCTTAGGTTCTAATTCCTCCATGTGAACCTCAAATTCTTCCCACAACTTCTACCTCCATAAATCCATCACTCCTGCAGATTCACGTTGTCTTTTCAAATCTATCTCCTGAGCCTCATTATACTTAAGTCGTCTCTCTTCCCTCTCATTTTCATATGTAAGGTCCATCATCTTCCACTCTAGCTTCCTCACCCAATGCTCAGAAGAATATTATCCAGCCATAGGAAATGCTTCCAAACTCATTGTAATGATTAGGATATTTATTGCTAAAGGGATAGTACACAAGAATGATCCTCTTGACTCCCTCAAGAACTCAATCTCAGCAATCTATGGACATGAATATGTAGAAATCACATACTCCAAGGTGTAACTTGTCAACACTTTATTCCACTAATGATCATCATCTTGTGTCTAAGTCAGATCAACATTATGCAACCTCTGATACTCCTCTTGGTTCCATAAGTGAGGTTTATAGTACCATCTTGATATAGATACATACACCGAGAACCCTTCATACTACTCCATTGGAAAACAACAAAATAAGGTCTCATACAGCTCAAGATATAGGTTTTCCTCTACCCATTTATGTGCAAAAAACTCAAGTCTAGTACTAAATCTCTGAGAAAACTCATTCTCTATGATTTTAAGCCATGCTTCAACACTTTCCAAGATCAAGTGCTCTGTCATCACGCACCATTCTCACAACAGCTTCGAAAAGAGGTCCCAAAAATGGAACCAAGATGTAGTCATTATTTTACACTTAATACTTATTTCTAACCCCAAGTAGGTTGACCTATCACCTAGTGAGAACTGGGTGCTCACCCGAGGCATGCACGGGTGCCAAGCCCCTCTTTAATGTCTTCTTTGTGAGAAGGCTATTCCATTAATCGGGGTTTATTACAGAGATATAAATACATGCATCCTAAAATAAGAACATAAAAATAGAAGATCCACACACACACTCATGCATTAGGGAAGGTATATAAACACCGAATGAACCATAGGAAAAATGATCTGAGCTATAACATGTTAAATATCATAAGGGTTTGCACCCATAAAAAAGATATACAGAATGAACATATATATATATATATATATATATTGATTTAAAAGAGTTTTGTTAGCCATATTACAGTCAAAAGCATCATCTCAGACCATAAATAGTAAGTGATAGAGGTCCAACCTATATAAAAGGATCTAAATGAAGCTCTTGACTATGCCCTTCTTAGTATAACCCATTTATAGACCCTAACATCAATTCCAATGCTGAATGACATTCTATATAGCTCTCTAGTACCCTAAAACCTAAACCTTAGTGTAACCTCACATTAGTAGTTTGTTGCCTTGCCTTCTACTTGTTGGTACCCAAATATGCATATGTATATCCCTCTCTTTTATTCCTCTCCATACACACATCAATCTACTTCTCCCTGTTTCTGGCCCAAGAATTCTTTTATATAAGATCAACACCCACCGCAATTTGTCTTCTTGAAGCCCAAATTACATGTCAAGTGTCGATATGGTCATTTATAGGTGAATTATTATCCCTTTAAAAACCTTCCACTCTTTATAATGATGTCTCTAGGGATATTCCTTATGGGGAATATCCTTTTCTTGACCTCCAAGGTTCCACATTAGCACCCTATCTACTCATCACAGCTCATTGGGTCCTTACATTTTTCCTCAAGTTACCCTATGATGTAGGTTATGGCTAAGTCCTTTAAACCCTTTTTTTCCTCCCACACATGCCCTGGTTTCACTTAAAACCTTCTTAAACCCCTTTTGAATTCACACTTTTCCCTAAGCGCCCTTCTATCTATTGATCCTGCATGTTCGCTCCTCTTGGTAGTTAGCCAATATTTTAGGGTGCAACATTTCTTCCATTTGTATTGTCTTAACACTTACTCTTCACTAAAATACATCTCTTTTTTGTCACTATAATTCATATTTTCACCTCTCAAATCACATTCAAGTGCATGTATTTCTTCCTCCAGTTATGCCTAACTTACATACACAAACTTAGAATCAGTTTTATCATATTCTTCATCAAATTCCTTCACTTTTATGCTTTAATCTTCCACTATTTCTCATTGTAATTCCTCTTCATGTGATTTCTTAGACTTAACCTGATTTTTGTCTTCATAATGTTTCTCTCTTATGACTTCTTTTCTTACCTTACCTTTCATGATATCTTCAAGGCACAATTTCCATGTCCAGTCTTCCTTTTCTTTTCCTTTCTCACCTCTCTCATAACTACAACTAAACCATATTCCTTACTCTTCTTCAAAAATATCTTTCTCTCTAGTCTTATCAATCCTCATTAGCCTCATTTAAGGTTTTTCCTTAGCACATTATTTTTCTTTTTGTTCCTTCTTATAGAAATCAAATTGTTGCACTTTTTCTATACTATTTTACTTTCCTTGTTGTCCTTTCAAGGACTCAAAAATATCATTTTCTTCTTTCTTGAGTTCAATCATGAAATATTGTACCTGATCTCTTATTCTCCCCAATAACTCTTTCATGCCAAATAGCATGATCCACTTTTCACTTCTTCTATATTGAATCTTCAAAGGCAACAAGGTATATCCTTCATTATTATTCAGCAAATCACAAGTATTTGTTCTTCCATCATATACAACCTTATTTTCAAACTTCCATGGTCTACCCAAAAGAAGATGATAAAAATCCATAGGCATTATGTCACACAAAAAATCATCTTTGAATCTAAAAATATGAAAATACACTCTACACTGTTCATTCACAAGAACCTGATGATTTCTTTGCACCCAAGCTACTTTGTAGGGTGTAGGATGCACTAACTTCCTTAAATTAAGTTTTCTAACCATTTCTTCATAAACAAGATTATTTTTACTACCATTATCAATAATAACATCACAAAATTTACCTTGTGTCATGCATCTAGTTTGAAATAAGCTTCTCCTATGCACTGGTTCCTTACCTCGTTGCTCGAGCAGTACTCTTCTCATAAGCAATGACCTGCCATCTCTCTTACCACTATTTTATCTTTCCATCATCTTCGTTTATGGATTTATAGTTTCCATTTGATTCATTATTGACCCCAAGATTCTAATTTCTTTTTGCATGCTTCTCTTAGCATCATATATTTCATTCACCTTTACTAACAATTCACCTTTTAGCAAATTCAAGATTCTTTCATCCATCTTCTTCTTGTTTGTTTTAGCCTTTACCAGTCATACTACAAATATCAATTAAAGACTTTGTATTCTTTGTTATATACCTGCTCTGATACCAAAATTATGTAGTAATAACATGTAACCATGCACATATATAGTCTTAAGAGTTTACAATATCTAACTTTCTGGTTACTCTAGTCTTAGAGGGTTAACCAATAATCCTCGAAGGGTTCAATACTTCCTTATTTGTTCAGAAGATAATAAACACCCATAGGAATTATGTCACAAAAAATATCATCTTTGAATCTACTAATTTGAAAAGATACTCTACACTTTTCATTCACAAGAACCTGATGATTTCTTTGTACCAAAGCTACTATGTAGGGTGTAGGATGCACTGACCTCGTTAAATTCAGTTTTCTAACCATTTCTTCATAAAAAAAATTATTTTTACTACCATTATCAATAATAACCTCACAAGATTTACCTTGTATCATGCATGTAGTTACGAATAAGCTTCTCATGTGCATTGGTTCCTTATATTGTTCTAGATTAGTACTCTTCTCATAAGCAATGACTTGACATCTCTCTTACCAATATTTTTTCTCTCCATAATCTTCATTTATGAATTTATAACTTCCATTTGAGTCATTATTTACCCCAAGCTTCTAATTTCTTCTTGCATTCTTCTCTGAGCATCATGGATTTCATTCACCTTTTAACAAATTCAATATTCCTTCTTCTATCTTCATCTTGTTTATTTGATCCTTTACTAGTAATACTACAAATATAAATTAAAGAATTTGTATTCTTTATTATATACTTGCTCTGATACCAAAATGATGTAGTAAAAACATGTAACCATGCACATATATATTCCTAAGTGTTTACAATATATAAATTTCTTCTTACTCTGGTCTTAGAGGTTCAACCGATAATCCTAGAAGGGATAAATACTTCCTTATTTCTTTATCTTCTTTATATGTTGCCCACTCTATCATCATACTCTTAAATATATATTTTCTAATTTGTTTCCTACTTACCATCTCGCTAGTTACTTGAAATACTCAATACTTGTTACTTGGTTTCTAGCATCTCCCTAATTGTCCTCTTCAATAATATTTAGTTTTCATTCCATATTTTACATAGTCACACAATAATGTTAGAAACATCATGAAATAAATCACAAAGGAAGCCTCACTCTTACTCTTCCCTTTTTTTGTTTGCTAGTCATTTCTAAGCTTCTTCATCTTATCGACACAATTGGTATTTTTTTCTTATAGTATTCCCCTTTGGCTCTATGGGCCCATGTCCTTGTAAGTACTTTAAAAATATATATTTCCATACAAGTCATATATCCAAACAATTAGGAACTTCATATCAATGTCCCTTAAACAAAAATTCCCCCTATATACTCTCAAGAACAACTTTATTACTTCTCAAATAGGATATACTCCATTATGGTCATTCTTAATAAGCTATCTATTCTAATGCTTGAATTTCATTTCCCTAATATTTTTATAAAATCTTATGTTTTAATTATTTTTCTATCTCAAATTGTCCCAACCTTCCCCATTTGACATCAAACCCTCATTAGGTTTTCATATAATAACTCTCATGCTTATTTTGACTTTTTGGGGGTTTCAAGATTCATTTATTAGGGTTTTAAGAACTAATTAATCCATTTATGATTCCTTTACAAGATAAAGTTTCAAATCAAAGTGTGGTTGGTACTTACTTTGTAAATTACCTTCAATTCTAGGCCTTCAACTGTGCATTTCCATATTTGCCCCAAATTTTCATTAAAATCTTACATGAGCCAACATTATTTTGTCTTGAATCCTTCACAATAAATTTTAACACACCTTCATAGTCTTTCTTAAAAAATTTCAACGAATTTCAAAGGTGTAAATCAAAGATATTTAATTTTTACTCCAGAAACCCTAACTTTTTCCTATACAAGCCTGAGAAGACCTTTCTAGCAATAAATGTAACACCCTGAACTGTTGTTACTTTCTCCTTGCATTCAAGTGTTGATATGTGATTTTTCCATTTGATGATATGTTATTTTGATTGCGGGAAATCATGCTTGAATTGGTTGTGTCCTTTCTGCTCTCAAGATATGTGATTGAACGGGAATATGCTTGGATTTATTTTCTTTCATTTCTCACATATGAGTACAATCTGATTTCTGGGAGATCGTAAACTTACCTATCTCTATGAATCATCCTTAGATAAGTTGCATTGATCCAAGGAATGTTTTAATTATATTTGGGATGAGAAATTATGTATTGACATTTCATGAATTATAAAGTCCGACTGAATTAGAAAGTATAATTTATTTTAAAATCTTCTTCATATGAAAATATTTCCGTAGTGGAAGTTTTGTTGGATTCTGGAAATTAATCCTGGTAGATCATTGCAGTCGGAATCTAATCTCAATCATTTTGGCATCGGAAAGGACCTGGACCTTAAGCTAGGTAGGATATGTAAGTTTTCCATCAAAAGCTAATTACTTGATGCAAATCCAAAATCTAATCTGGGAACGTTGTATTCCGTTTGAATTTAGAATGATGATTTCAGCCTATTAAAGTAGACCTAAACTAGAATAAATAAGGTTAATAGTTTGGAACCTAAACTATAACCTATTGTTGCTAGGTTTAGTTGATCTAACCTAGTCCTAAACTATGTACTTGATATTCTTAAGGGTTATCTAAACCTAAAACTAAGGTGGGTGACAAATGTTATAACCTAAGTTGTTAAGATTAAACTTACCTATGATCTAACCTAAGTCACTAACCTATCCTAAACTAATGCTATGGAAAGGAACCTTAGTGGGGTCGCAAGTATTGGGGATGTGATTTCAATGGAATTTAAGGAGAGGATAAGGATGAAGGGGCAGGGAGTACTACCAAGGTTAGTAGAGGTTAATTTGGTAAAAAGGGAAGCTTACGTGGTGGCATCTCTAAAATGGAAACTTTTTTTATTTGCAATGTGGAAATCGCCAACTTTGGTGGATGGTGGCAATGGAAAATGGGTAGGAGAAAAGAATTTAATGTAATTAAATTGCATGGGTTATCGATCTCAGGCCGCCTTGAGATACATGCAAGGGGAATTTTGTTTGGTTGTTTCTTTTGTTATGCCTTCCATTTTTCGCTTTGCATGAGCACTAGTTTTTCGAACCAGTAGTTTACTCTTCGTTGCATGAAAATTTTGAAAGTTTCAAATTTACTTATGTGTTGTGGGGAATATATAAGGCATGGAGGAAGCAATATTTTGTTATTTAATCTTTCATGGAAAGGAAGAGAAATGGTGAGCTCAACTAGAGGTCTTCTTCGACTTTTTAGCAACACTATGAGGCATGATATGCTCTAACTGTTAAAATCTTGCTTTCCTTTAAATGTTTTCATTAAAATAATTTTGTTATGATGATATTCGTGCATTTTTGACTTGGTTGGTAAAAATGATTTGTGGGTTTTATGTAATCTTGGGTTTTGGATTGAACGTGGAACTATTAGTTCTAAAGGAAACTTGTTTTTGTTGTTTTCTTATTCCCTTGCTATGGTTTTGGCTTGGAGTTCTTTATCTAGTTAGAACTATCCCATTGCTTTTCTTTGTGGTGTTTTTTTAACTAGAAACCTGTACAAGATTTTGTAGGGTTTTCTAGGTGTTGAATTGATTAATGTGTTAGATTTTCACAAGAGCCTTACTGATGTTAACGATTTGGTTGTATTCATTGATTTGGGTTTTTGGGTACTGTTGTGTTCTCATACCCATTTGGGTAAAAAGCTAGCGATGTCTGTAAGCTTCTGTCTGATTGATTTACTAGATTAAAAACTTTCTCCACGGAAGAAAACATTTTTAAAGACTCTGTATTTTCTTTTGCTATGGTAATCTCTTTTTCTTTGGATGTGAATGGGTAATAGATTTTTGCTTTCCATGAGAAATCCTGATTGTAACAAGTTTTGATCAAGAGAACTGGAAAATTATTTCGAGATCAGGTTACTCATAAAATCAGTAAAAGAAAACTTGACTGTTACATGTTGTGTGTTTTGGAAATATGGAATGACTGAATCCTTATCACCTCTTGTCAAGGTGTTTGGTTACTTTTTAATTTTCACAGGTACTGCGAGTAATACAGTGTATGGCTCAGTTGTTTATTTTTATGGTGTTCATGTATGCTGGCAATATGAGTTACATGGTAAAGATTACTTTTTGAATGGGTTTCGTGTTATTCTTGCGAATTCTTGTTTGCTTCTTGGAAGAGTTGTAACAATAAATTGTGTTCATCAATTTTTGTTCTTTTTAGCCTGTTCCTTTGATCAGGTTTGTATCAAGTTCAATTGGATGTAATGTGACTACGTTAAAGGTTGATTTTGGTTTTTACAGGAAGTATAGTTATAGATTCTCGTAGGGATATTTTGAAAAACCAATAAGATAGATTGACCTGACCTGAGCTAATGGGTGAATTTTGGTGTTAGAATTACTCGTCTTCTCCTTCTTTGATTGGACTAATGAATGTTTATCACTTCGTGAAAGTTGATATCATTCAAAACTTGATTATAGTGTGTTTTGATCTTCTCTGTTTTCTCTCTCTGAGCTAAAAAGGAAAATTTGAAAGGGTTTTAAAAATAAGAAAGTTTTAAGACTCTCTTTTTTCTTTAGCGTGCTCTTCTTTGGAATTCTATAAGTAACTCAAACAACAAGGCTATGGAATGACAATATTGTAATATTAAGTTGAAAGGAATAGTAGGAAGTAGGATCCTAATTTGGAAGACTCCTTTCATCTTACAGCATGTTAAGATCTTGTTTCAAACTTACTGTTTGTTATTTATTTTTGTAAAGTAATTCAATATTTATTGCTTGTATTCTGGATATGGAATGAAAATCCAGTATAATGAGAGGAAAGAAAGATTGGTAGGGGAACTTGTAAGTGGCAGTAATCCATTTTGTCAGTTTTAATTACGTTTGTATGAACCTATTGGAATGAATACTTCAAGTGGTTAGTGTTAAAAAGATGAACAAATCATATATACGATGTTTCAACTTTTTCAGATGATTAGGTGCATAATAAAAAAAATGTTCCTTCTTACCTTCTAGCAAGAAATGAAAAGAATCATCTGAAATAGTTTAAGTTGAAATTACTTCTATCATTCAAGTTATAATATGAAGTTGAATTATAATAGGTAGGAAGAAATCTCATGGTCTATTATGATTTGAATAGTGAAGGTAATTGTTGGATTCAAATATAATTTAAATTCAGGACAAGCAGAATGGAATATTCTTTCTGTCCTTTTGGTTTTAATAATGTATTAAGACTCTCATTATATTGACTTCATATTAGGATATAAAGTATGAATTAGTGAAGTCATTTTAATAGGGTTGTTTAATTGAAACAATTAGAGGAATGTAATTGTTTTAAGGATTAGCGCTTATCATGCTCAGTTCATTGAACTAGCCCAAGCTAGCAATTTTGCAGATGGTCTTCATAAGTGGCAAAGGAAGACAAAATTTGATATGATGAATTGATTGCTCTAAATTGGTTCTTATGAAGAATTCTGATTTGATTTCTAAACTGTAATGTGAAAAGAAGAGTTATCTCTTTTTTTGAAGGCTATTATCTTAAAGTATGCCAGAAGTGCATAAGTTGTAATTGTATGGTTTTGGAAATGAATGAAATAGTGAGTAAATTACCTATTTTGAATGTGGATCTTATCTTGTTGGGATGCTCTTATTATTGGATATATGAATGAGTGTGAATTCTTATTTTTTAAAATAATGGATTATAGATGATCTTCTTAAGTAAGCCACAACTAATTATGTGGCCGATTAATACATTCTTAAGTATTGACTCATTATAACTAATGATTGTAAAAAATAAAACTGTAAATAAGATCACTACATTTATAGGGAACATCGAGAGTGGGTTATGCCCTAAAATGTATCTATAAGAAGAGGTGGATTTTCTGCTCTTGCAATGCACTAATTATAAAAGGAACAAATGACTATAAACTACTAAGACTTAACAGTAGAAAGACTGATATATCCCAGCCTATTAGGTTGATGCTTTTCCCTCGTTGGATAATTTATTTCTAAATAACGGAACTTAAATTATTGTAGACAAATTTTTGTGGATAAAAGGATGTTAGGTCTCAACCGACAACTAGGAAACAATCTTAAGTTAATCAAAGTCCCCTTTTTGTAAAACTGAACCCTAATTACAAAAAGGTAATTTAAAGAGTATTAGACTCAGGGTTAGGGAAGGCTACCTAAATATGTAGTCCTATAACCTAAATATAACTTAACGTGAGTAATTGTTTGGGGATATGTACATCTTTCTAAGGCTATTCCATAGGATGTTAACATACGTCAACTGCAAGGTCGTACCTTTGTGAAGATTAGGATCTTCTCAAGGATACAACAATGCAGATGACATGTGACAACACCCTTCTGAATTGATTGTTAAGATTTACAAACCTAGAATTTAATCAAGATTTTCTCTCCAAGACTGGTTAGGACCATAATTAGGTTACGAGGAAGCCCTTTGAGATTCGGGGTACCTTGGCACACAGGGATAACTTCGGTTGACCCTGTATGCCAATTTATCCTATCTTTAAGAGTCTCTTCATAATGTGAACTATGATGTTAACCCGATCTAGAGTGAAACCTTGCATCAAGGGGACTGACGAATATGCCGTCAAGGATTAAATAATATGAAAAATATGTTATAAAACTTTGGCCAAAGAATCGCAAGCTGCTGATTGTGTTGTCCTATGTCACCTAGTCTAAGGATCGTGATGCCGATGAATAGTGGTAACAATTATTCAGATAGGTTCCTTGGGTATATCACTCAGAACTAGGATTAGGGAAGAAGATCCATGAGTATGAAGTATTCAGTAGAAAACTCCATGCTCAATGTTACACATGAATAGATCAGTAGTTCACCGAGTCATGGAATGAATAGATCGGTGGTACACCGAGTCATTACAGTGGCATATGGTTATCTATTATAAGAATGATTGTTGAGATGTGTGTTATAAATTATGTATTTAGAATAGAGAACATTAATCATGTAAAAAAAATAAAATTCCTTGTTCTAAAAGTATTAAAATGGGAATGTTACAATAAATTTTCTTGGGCTTAGATTAAAATTTCAAAAAAGTCCATGTAGGTATCTATTAGTGATATGAAAAAGATAATCTTACCATATATTCCCATGTTCAACCTGAAACACGTGTTTTCTCATCAGTTTTCCTAATTCCACCATTTAGAACATGGTATTGTGATTGTTAAGGGTTTTAATGAAAATTTCTCTCTTTCTTTATTCACAACCTCTGACGGAACTAATTACACAAATCTTCCATTCTATCCAAACAAAAAATATCAATCTTAATTAATTTTCTCCACTAGGGTAACAGTCTTGGTTGAGTTGATCCCATAAATCATAGACTACATGAATACCTTAATTCATTCTAATTATATATCAAAAAGAACCCAAAACTTCTTGCATTAATGTGATAAAATTCCTTTCTTTGATGGTTTTTAATCTAGGTCTTATCATTATAGATATAAAGTATCCATTCTAAAATGATCTTCATACATTCACATCATATTTAGTCATTCCATAACTTCATTTGCAAACAAAAACAAAGAAAGCTTATTCCTCTTCATTCTTGGAGCTCCAATACATTTTATATGATTGATCAATGATCAAATTTAGTTATATAATGTATTATATATATCCTCTTGTTTAAAATCTTGTCTATAACTATCTGCTATATACTTATAACCAAGTCACAGGAGGTGATTTCCCAACAAGGAGGGCTTATTTGACATCTTGCGAAAAAAATGACCAATAAAATTTCTTCAAGATCTCTCAAGACACACATAATGACCAAAAGGAGATGATAACATACTAGGTTTACTAATTAGACCCCCTACTTCTATTGAAAAATCCAAACTTGACGCAAGAGTAATTCAAATTTTAAATAGAGTAAAAAGGAGGGAAACATTCTAATTCAAATCCTATGAATATTTAAACCATACTAACCATCTTAGGTGATGTATTAGGATCTTAATAACTTGTTTCAATCCAAAAATGATAAAAAACTAGACAATCTCCAAAATTTCTTGTTAAAGTAAGGATGCTCTTGCATCATTTGGATAGATTTCAGAGATGAATTTTAAATTAGAACAAGTGATTAAAGAAAAATGACAGTGCAACAAATTATAATTTTGGGCTTGGAAAATATTCCCAAGAAGCTCTTGGATGATGGAAATGTAATTTATGATTCCTATTACGAAGAGGTAGGGGATGATGCTCTGCTTTCGACTGTAAGGAATATGTCAAAAATAGTTATGGAAAGGACATTCATGGTTTTGCTTTATACTTCAAAATGGATTCTTAGTAAAGGTTACTACTTAGAAGAATTTGTGATGAATTAAATAATTCAAAAGAGCACCAAGAGAAATGAAGGACCAAGGGAGAGTAGCGGGAGGCCTACAAGGTCACATCCAAGTAAGAATCCAGGAAAAAAATGCACACCTTCTAAGAAAAAATCAATTTCAAAAGTTACTCCAAGAGGAGATTCTCACTTATTGGTGTCTTCACCTACTTCTACTCCTACTATACAAATTCCTTCCACATATGTGGAGATTTTGGTGCCACCTTTGAGCCTTTCTACTTTCATTTTCTCTTTGAGTGTGACAAAAGTTCTATTTCCTCATCCTTCTCCTTTTCTGTCCACCAAGTAATCCTCCCCCTCCATATTTAGAAGATCTGTCAACTTCTCAGAAGGAGGAAATCCATGATTCTTCCATAGAAGTGTAATCACTTTAGAATATATCTAAACCATTATAGAAAGGTAAATTCTTAATGGAAAATAAGGGAATAAAATAAGGATGTATTGAAAAGGAAGGTGAAGGATATATCCATTCGAATACATTTTAAGATTTTTCATTTCTAGAGTCTTTAGCATTGAAAGTATTTAAGAAAGAAAAGGAAAGTGCTATGTTAATAAAAAAATAAAGGAGGAAAATGAGATTGATAATCAATTGGTGAATAAAAAAATGGATGAATTTGAAAAGGTGTTGTTACAATATACTACTACTGAAGCACCAAAGTTACAACAAGAAATGATCGTGTAATATTCCAAGGAATAAAATAGTCAAGAGATGATGGTCTATTATGGTACCCTAGCCTCTTTAGGACAATAATTTTCTACATGGATATCATCACAAACACTTGCTAGTGCTAAGGAAGTAGTCGATTTAGAAGATATGGACTTAAAATTTCTTAAGAGTATCGAGAAGAAGGGAAGGATGTATAAGACAACCAAGGTGACTTCAAATATTATAATTTAACTGTCAGGACAAAAATTTGGAGAAGTATCTACCCTAATAATAGGTAAGGGAAGAGTTGAATTGACCAAATAAGATATGATTGTGATAAAAGTTCCTCTAGGAGAGGTAACTACTGAAGGCATGAAACAAGATACATAGACATTGATTAATAGTATTTTTCTTAAGCTTTATGAGGAAAAAACTATAAATGCCAAGATAAAAGAACAATCTTCTAAGATATTTGAAATGATTATGAAGGTTGTGAGGTCATCTCCTTAGGAAGTACTAACAAAGGAGAAAGTGAATCAACAAGTAATTAATATAATGGAAGAAACTGGTGAAAATGGTAAAGTTGTGAACAAATGGATAGCTAATGTCACCAAAATAGCTAAGGAGGACTATAAATAAATACTTAAAAAAAAAATGCTAAGAAAAATGGAATAAACGAAACATCTTATGAATATGATAATGAGTCTGGAATTACAGAGATTCAACTTCATATTCTACAAGCAATAGGATCACTTCAAGAAAATGTATTAATTGTAGAGAAAATTGCACCTAAAGGGTCTATGAATAAGGGGAAACAACATGAGCTTAATTTTTAATTCCAATGAAGGATTCTTAATCAAATGATGGAAATGATGAATAATTTAGAAGGATCGGTAGATAAATACTTGGATGAGCTCAATGATGGCATCTATGTTATCACAAAGTATACTATTACTAAGCCTCCAAAGGAAATTAAAGATTTCCTTCAATTATTTTAGCGATAAATGAACAATGATACCAATCCCTTTGGTCAAGAATCAATGGAAAAATTATCAAAGATTCAAAAGGATGATAATTACCTTACATCTAGTATTGGGAAAGTAAGAGGATGGTGCAATATATTGAAGAAAGAAATATTTGGGTTTGAGACGGAGATGGAGGCTATTACAAAATCAGATAATAATGTGATCAAATACATGCTAGATCAATATGGAAATTACCTTGAGAAGAATTAAGATATAGCTAAAGAGAAGGACAAGAGACTGAAACATTACACTTGGAATAAATGTTCTTCTTCTTATTCTTCTTCTCTCTTTCTTCAACCACTTCTCAATATAATCAAGTAATGAATTTCATTGTATGAATTTAGTAATTCAGTTAATCACGGTTGCTAAATTCCAATCCCACTATTTAAATGGAGTTTCAGCAGACACAAGATGTAGTGGTAGGGCCCTATAATATTTCATTCTTCCAGAAAAATGATGACACTGCTCACATTTTCAAACCAATAAGGCAACATCTTTGAACAATGAAGGCCAAGAATAACCTACCCTTAAATTTTTGTGGGAAGTAAATTCCAACAAAATTTGTCTCCATGCACTCCCCCATTAAGTTTTATAATTATTTTATGTTTCTCTTATTCAGTGATAAATCTTAGCAAAACATATTTCTAGATTTTTCCAAGCCAATCTGTCATCATTAAAAATATACTTCTACAAAATCTGCTTGAGTGTCCTTCTTTGATTTTTGTCTAAGTGTATAGGAAATTTCAAATTCATCAAGTAATATACTATATATTTATACCAAACTGAAGTGTTCACCTTTTCATGAGGGTGTGGCCCATCTTATTCAATATTGTATATGTCCACCACTTGCAAATTTCTCTCTACTATCAACCTTGCTATGCCCAATCCTTGAACCAATTTTTTTGTTTGAATCTCCATGTCATATTCTTGAAGTTTATTGACCTAGCAGAAACTCTTACTGCACATTTCCATTTTGTACATAATTTATTTCACCATTGTGTGGGGTACATAAGCTATAAGTTTGGAGCTCAAAATATAGGGCTTAAAAATATTAACAACCTTCACCACGGAAAAAGATTACCTTTCCATGATGGAGTATTTCGACTTCAATCCTTACAAAAATTTACTAAAAAAATGCAATGGGATTTTCATGCCCTTCGTATTTTTTCAATAATACAAAAGATATAGTATTAGATAAGGCAAAAGAAAACATATGATAGTCTTGTTTATAATCAAGTCTGGTTGAGATGTGGGAAGTTTTGAGTGTCTCCTTTATTCCTTTAAATGATTCAACAACCCCTTCTCCCTATTTGATGGTTTTATACTTCTTTAGCATGCTTGTGATGGGAATAGTAATCTCAAAAAATTTGGAGAGAATCTCCTTACAAAGTTTACTTTTCCAAAAAAGGATTGGATACTCTTTTAGTCACAGGGATAGGTACTTTATCAATTTCCTCCACCCTTTCAGTATCTATCATAACTTCTTGAGACACTACATGCTACAATAAATTTTACTTTTGCACACCAAATTAAAATTTCTTTGGGTTCAATGAAATCCCATATTCTCTACATATGATCAATATCTTTTCAAGGTGCCTTAAATGGTCTCTTCTCTTTTTAGAAAACACAATTGGACCTATGTGAAGGAAAGGAGACCCTATTTGGAAAATATATATGGAACATATGTCTGATGCTAATATAACTAGGGCTCAATAATTTGAGCTTCCAAATCATGAATTTGAGTATTTAAGATCTTTAATGATTAAAAATATGATGGTCAAATCCCTTCTGAAGAGGATAGGAAGCTATTAATGAATTGTATTTTTTCTCAAGAAAAAGAGTTTAACCTTCCAAAAATCAAGTTTCCAAATCAAAGGATGGTAATATTCAAGGACCTATTCCCAAAACATGGTAAACAGGGTGAGAAAAAGCCGAAACAGGGAAGGTTTTCATAGATCTATAAAGTCGCAAACTTTGTTTATACCCAATATGAACATCAATATAACTCACTTATTGAATTTGTTCATTCTCCATATGAGCATGTAAATACCATTTGAATTAAAGTAAAATATTGTACTTCAGTAACAAGGAACACTCGTCTCGTGATCCCAGAACCTCCTATTTATACCCCTCAGGATAGTCAATATAATATCCTAGACCAACTTGAGAAGACATCTTCTAATATTTCAATATTAAATCTTATTAAAATATAAAATGTACATAAGGACATCCTTTATAAAAAAATCTATGGGTAAGGAGTGTCAAATGAATTAGATCCTTCTCACCTACATGTTGTGGTGGAAAATATTATGCAAAGTGAACACATTGCATTTAACCAAAATGAAATCCCTAATGAAGATCATACACACAACCTTCCTCTTTACTTAGAAGTATTTGTTACTCACTGAAAGATAAAGAGAGTGCTTGTGGAAAATGGGTCAGGGTTAAACATATTAACATTAAAACGAATTAAATTGTTGGGAAACACAGAAGAAGATCTCGATTCCCAGATCATCACCATAACCGCTTACGAAAATGTAAAGTGGGAATTAGGTGGTACAATAACACTACCGATATAAGTAGGGCCCACTTGTCACAACATGAAGTTTCATGTATTAGAATTGGATCTTCCATACAATATACTTCTTGGTCACCCATGGATTCATGCCATGTAGGCCATACCATCGACATTTCACCAATGTATCAATTTGAAACATGAGGGAAACACTATTACTATTCAAGGAGATCCAGATCCCTTTGCCCACTTCAAATCTCTTAATATCTTTTCTCGTAGGGGTGCATACAAATTTCCCTTTACTGATATTGTTATCCCCCTTCAGTATGAAGCTCTTAAGTCATGGGTAGATTTAAAATCTCTAAGTTCTTGTGCTCACGGTTATTCTAGATTTACCTCTCATTTTGATTCATGGGAGATGAATATTCTTGAGTACGGTTGTGGAGAATATGATAATTAATAGGCTCTCCTAGTATCTACTCTATCCTTGTCAGCTTAAACAAGAGGAAAACCCAAATACCGTTACAAAAGGCCTAGAGATAAACATACCATTGGTACATTCTTACCTATGGTCTACTTATAGAAGAGAAATTTTTGGACCCTCTTACAATTTGGTTCCCCGAGGATACTAAACCTATCTACTATAAAACTATAGAATACACAAAATCTAGTAGAATGATGTCTTCCATGGGTTATAAAGGACTCGGATGTGGAAACTTTGAATAAGTGATAAGGAACCATTCCCAAGTCCACATTTCAAAATAGAAAGATATTGTGTTGGTATTCAGCCCTATGGGGTACACCCCATGGACAAAGATGCTACCTCCTCTGAACACATAGATAACTCTATTTATTCAGATAATGACGTATATTCCCACCATAGATAATACGATGAGCTTGCCACTACCAATATTTTCATGGATACTGCTATCTTTACCATAATCCATGCTAATCTAAAAATTGACATTGTATACCGTACCCTTTTCGATTGGGACCAAGAACGGCACGTGTCATTGGACCTCTTTGAGAACGATGAGGCTATTGTAGAATTTATGGTCATACATGACACTATTTCTATTGGAGACTATAAGAATTTTTTCTCCATTGACCTAGATACATGCATGTACTTCAAGGAGGAGGCTGAGCTTTTTGTTCAATAAAATATAATAAAAAAGTGAGGGAAAATTTTCCTTTACAATGCCTCGGTAAAAACATAAGTCTAAGTCACATAGTGAAAACCTATTTGAGGTGTTGGTCGACTAATAAATAAAAAATCAATGGAAAAAAGAAGTGACCATGTTGAGTGTGAAAATATCATTAAGAAACCCTTAGAATAATATCTCAACCTCCCTCTTGATCCTACACATATGGAGGATAGGTCAAAGATGCTTTTGGAAGAAACTATTAATGTTTATATTGGAATGAATAAGAAACCAAAGATAATCAAGTTGGGAGATTCACTTTCAACAAAAGAACAAAAAAATTTCACTATTCTTCTCAGAGAATTTGTGGACATATTCACATGGTATTATGTGGATATGTCAAGATTAGATCCATATTTAGTAGTGCATAAATTATTTGTGCATGCAAATGTAAATCCCATTAAACAGAAGCTATGGAAAATTCATCCACGAGTGGCCCTTTTAGTCAAAGTAGAGTTAGAAAAACTATTAACAATAGGGTTTATCAGAATCATTGACTACTCAAAGTGGATATCTAATATAGTTCTAGTTTAGAATAAACCTATTGGAATCAAAATCTACTCTGAATTTTGAGATATCAACAAGGCATGTCCTAACAATGATTTTACCCAACACAACATTGACATAATTGTAAATTTGACTCCAGGATATGAAATACTATCTCTTATGGGTGGATTTTTCAGTTACAACCAAATAAAAATACTAGAGGAAGATCAACATAATATGGCCTTTACAACCCCTTAGGGGATATTCTGTTATCAAGTAATTCCCTTCGGCCTTAAAAATTATCGCGCAACTAATTAAAGGACAATGACCGTAATATTCCATGACATGTTTAATGACATCATGGAGGACTATGTGGATGGTATCCTAGGAAAATAAAAGACAAAAGAAGACTATCCTAAGGTCTTAAGGCACATTTTTGAACTTCTTTGAGAATATAAGGTCAGATTAAATCTGTGGAAGTGTGTCTCCAGGGTATTATCCAAGAAGTTATTGAGCTTCATTGTATCAAGAATACGGATCGAGATAGACCTTGCTAAAATAAATTTTATTACTGAAATGCCTCCTCCTAAGAGCATTAATGAGATGTGAAGCTTGTAAGAAAAAAAATAAGCCATCCGCCACTTTATCTCGCAGCTTGCCAAAAAATGTCACTCCTTCACCCATTTTCTTAAAAAGGACATTGACTTCATTTGGGAACCAGAGAAACAATAGGCCTTTTCTTTTCTCAATTATTATTTAGAAAATCCACTAGTCCTAGTATTACTAACCCTAGGTGATTCATTTTTACTATATATATCTGTAGAACAATACTTTATAAACACCTTTCTTTCTCAATACAACCTAAGACAAAAAATTTTATTGTACTATCTCAGTCATACCCTAATTGCATATGATCTCAACTATTACCAAATATAAAAATCTTGTTTGGCATTTATTTTTACCTTAAAAAAGATTCACCATTATATGTGGAATAAAGAAACCAATCTTATATCCAAAATTGACCCGCTCAAGTACCTATTATCAAAACTTTCCCTTACTGGTAGGATGGCTAATTGGATCATCATACTCAATGAATTTGACATTGAGTATGTACACCAAAATTAAGTAAATGGATAGTTTCCGCAGACCATATGGCGAAGGAACCCTTACCTAGAACAAAGCTAGTGTCTTTGGACCTATTTTAGGCATCATTAATGTACATTAAGGAATCTTTCATATGCCAAGTACATTTTGACAGATCATTTTCTTTCCATGGTTCAGGGGTAGGTGTAGTGTTAATCACTTCTATAGGAGACCCCATACCCCAAGCCTTTTGTCTTGCATTCACATGCAAAAATAACATTGCAGAATATGAAGCATTGACTGTTGGGATGAATTTGGCTATAAAATGGAATATCCACCACCTTAAAGTCATTGGTGAATGAAAAATTATTATCAAGCAAGTAAATGTTGAATACAATTTCAATGATGACAAAATGATCCCATATAAAAGGTTGGTATAAACCTTAAAATAATATTTTGTGTGCATCACCATTGAAAAAATATCAAGGGAACAAAATAGGTCTATAGATGTAATGGCAACAGTGGTTTCTATGCTACGGATTCCACCAAAGAACAATGATATGATTTGTTTTTTTTTTAAATCTACGTCAACCTGCATATGGCATACTAGAATTGTGATTGGCATGTGAAGTTGTTGATCCCTTTTCCCCATGGTATGAACCCATCTTTAACTACCTCCAAAGCAACACCTTTCCTCCTAACATCACCCATTCTGAAAAACAAATACTTATCCACAAAATATCTTGTTACACCCTCCTAGAAGGCACCCTCTACCATTGTGGCTATGATGGGAATCTGTTGCATTGTTTATATATAGAAGATTTAGTACGAGAAATTAAGGAGGTAAAAAAAGGAGTGTGTAGATACCATACAAATGGGATGCTTTTAGAAAATAAGTTGTTGAGGGTAGGCTATTACTAGCCTACCATGGAGATAGATTGCTGAAATTATGTCAAGAAGTATGTGTTATTCTAGAATTATGAGAACTTCTTCCATGCAACATCATAACCTTTACATCTAATCACAACACGGTCGTCATTCTCTAAATGGGGATTATAACTAATAGGTAACCTTACCCCTACATCATCTGATGGTCACACACACATTATAACGACCACATAATACTTCACCAAGTGGGTGGAGACTGTTTCGATGACATATGTTACAGGGGATCAAAGATAAAAGTTCATCATGAACCATCTCATTTGTCATTATGGCATTCCTTCCACCATTTTCATTGACAATGGAAAATATTTCAAGAACTAGACGGTGATAGCTCTATGTCAGTGCTTTAAAATATGATTAAAGTGGTCCACACCATATTACCATCAAGGTAATGGGAAATCAGAGGCCTCTAATAAAACAAATGTTTAAATCATGAGGAAGATAGTGAGTAAAACAGGTCGTAATTGGCATTTGTAAATTCACCCCACCCTCTTGGCTTATAGGACATCTATTCACACCCATACAGGGTTGAAACCTTATTCCCTACTATTTGGAACTGAATCCATCACCCCCCTAGAAATAGGGCTTCCCACCCTAAGAATATCTCTTAGGGAATATCTAGATAAATATGAGGATTACATAGTGTCTAGACTAGAAGAACTGGAGCTACTAGATGAAAGTAAAATCCACACACTCAGCCACCTTAAAGTGTATCAGAAAAGAGCATCATAGAGATACAAAAATATAATAATTGTGGAAAGTTCAAACCTAATTGGTTAGGACCCTATGTCATTGTGGCTAAATTTGGATCAAGAGCATATAAAATTGTCTATCATGATAGAGATGAGCTACGAGAATTGATGAACACCATACACCTCAAGTGGTTCTATACTTGAACATGATGTAAAAATCAGAAAAACAACCAAAAAAGTAAAAAAAAAATGAAAAACGAAAAACGAAAAAAATAGAAATAAAAAGAGAAAATATGTCATCCAAATGTGAAAACCACACAATTATGGCACTTTGGATAGGTTCCTTGGTGAAAACCAGTTTTTGGCACCTTGGGAAGATATTTTTTCACAAGCATCTCATGTCTGGGAGGGTAAATTTTCTTAGTTTAGAGCTAGTTCTGTACCTGCATATAAGATTATTTATGAGCCTATCTTGTCAAAGCCTTGATATGGTTGGTTTTCCTCTTATAAATTAGTGAAGAGGTTGCCTTTATGTATTTGTGTCTACTGTTGGGGGCATATTCACATATTCACCTTCTTATTTATAACATGTGGCATTTTCCATTAGATATTCCCATCTAACTCTGGGGGTATCCAAATTTCTTAGTTTCCTGTACATAGTTTTGAAAAAAATGTTAGAAAATCAAAAAACATTCGAATAGAATTGAAAACCTCAAAACATTAGAAAATCAGAAAATACAAAAAAAAAGAATTTTTTTTCGCAAAACTCCCAAAAACAACACAAAAGACATTGAAAATTATCTTACAATATAACATAGTAGTAGTTTACTTTCTTTGTTTATTTGTGTGTACATTGTTTGTATAGTTTTTCTTGCTTGTACATTTGCATAATGTGTTTCTTAAACATGCCTTTTAGATTAATATTTTCTTTCTTAGATTAGATTCATTCTTATTTGTACATATGGAGTGTGTTCTTACATCCTTGTGAATAATTTTACATAGTTATGTTGATACGTCGTTTAGTGTGTATATTTGGTAGATTTGTTAACTTTTGTTTGTACTTGTGATAGCTTTGTTACTTATACACTATCTGTTATCACATCATCATCTAAATCATCTAATCTAATCATATACATCATATATCAATAAAAGGATAAATCTACATCATACATGTATGCTAATCTAATCATCACATATCGTATCATAAATGGGGCAAGAGGGATTGCAAATATCAAAATATACCCCCCCGCATGCCAGTATCATATAAATCTTCAAGTGGAATAATCAAAAGCATCTCATGCAAATAAAAATTATACCATCTAAGGATATATCATAAATCAAAAACATGTGATACATATACAACAACATCATAACATAGAGTCCAATCATCATAATCATCATACATGTTAAAATCAAGTGTCCATATACAATACGTGTCTCAAGGTATAAATCATCAAGATAAAAAATAATCCTTCATTAGGAGGCATAATAAAATATTGTACATCACGTGCATCGATCAAAAATGAACCTTCATATCGAGGAATACATGCATATATTTGTGTGTACATCAAAATGATTCATTTCTGACTCGATCCCTCATGGAGACTAGGTGGATTTTGATCTAGAGGAGGACCCATAATCTATGGACCTTATTGGCCTGACTGCTACCCTGTCTTCTACCCTCATAGCTTCTTAATTGATCTAGCTGATGCTGACAGTATCTTTGATCTCACATAAATAGTATGTTGACTATAAATAGGTGCTCTCTAACACTCTGGGATAACATTGTAGTACAATGATCTATAATAAGATGCCCTTCGATTGGTTGTTACAAAATCCACGTGCATACATGGAGTCAAAGAAACTCCATCAGTACATCAGAATGCGGCTACCTCTACATAAAGTCTAGTAATCTCATCTTGTCCCATTTCCCACTCTGCTATCACTTCTTATGATGGTTCCCCTATGGCACTCAGTTGATCCCTCTCTGCAGTAAAAATCTATACCTATTTTATGGCTTCTCTCTCTCTCTCTCTACAGTCAACTGCTTTACCTAGGCCATGGGCTATTGTAATAATCCTATCACTTGTATCATCTAGAATGCCATCTATGGAACTGCTGGAAACACCTAGCTCCATCTCCTCCATATCCCCCATCACCTCTACTTCATGCACCTCTTAGCAGACTATGTGGTGGGATACCAACTAGCCCATGTTGTAGTACTACTCTCTGCAGAAGACCCTATGGTGCTACTCTCTTAAGAGGAACCTACAATAATGGTTCATGTATCCCAACTGGTATGCCCACTCAGGGCATCTGTATATGTTGAACAACTGGTATTTTTCTATGTTTGGGCATCTTCCTCTGACCCTGTGCCAATCCCTATCCTCCACCACCATCATGTCCTTGACCATCAACTCCATCATCATCATTTGATCCCTCATCACTGTCACTGAGAATATCTATTGGAGGCCTAACCCGTGCAACCCATGAGGTCTACAGAATGGTAATATGGTGAGGAAAAGCTATCATGTACCAGGGTTCATACTCTTTTGTAACTCTACGATCCTAAACCTATAGGACCATCTAATCAAAGATAAGACGATCCCTAGCGATCTTGATCAATGGCCCCATATAAAATATCTCTACGGCTTGACTTGTGTACCACATCTCTGGACCAGGTACATCCTATACTTCACCGAACTGTCACTGATATTGGTCTACTCGGTAATACTCTGTGATGTATCTAAAACTAATAATTAAGATATTCTCTACCATGGCTATTCTCAACTCATCTACATCATTGTCCCATTGATACTTGTGTTAAGGCCTCCATACTATCATATAGTGCTTAATATAATTAAAGACTCTATGTTAATGGCATGTATCCCCCTTGTGCTTGTGGAAGTCATCTCCAACTAGGACCCAACCCATCACTGATGGCTCATCTTGAGCACAGACTCATAGAACACCTGCAGGGAGATCAATAACTATGTGATCCCATGGCCATATCTATAGCATCATGGTAGGACCCATGGTCTTCTAACTGTGGTATGTAATCAGGTGAGAATCCTAATATAGGTGTGTCAGCATAGATTGTCCCCAAAAGTATCTCTCACCTTGTAAAATTCCTCATATAACACTAGTGAGGCCTAATGGAAAATAAGTACTTGTCTTATTAGTAAATAGAAAGCCACTAACAAGAGCCATCAGGTACATAAGCATGTGATGTAGCCCTTGATCTAAAATACATCGATGCAACTGCATTGTCATACCTTCGTAAGGTATCTCATCATGGAAAAAAATCTCAATCAGGAAGTCAGTGATCTAATATTTGTCACTAATATACTCAGTCAAATGCCCCTTGATAGACACATGTAATATGCACCAAAAATGCTCTAATGTGATGGTCATTTCTCTACTAGGGAGTCAAAAGCATTTGATCTCACTGTGTCATCTCTCCACTAAGGCTATGAGTAGGCCATTGTATAGGGTAATTTGTGTTATCTATATCATGAGAGCTAAACTTGTGACCTCTAACAAGATATCCATCATCCGCCTATGTCAAAGACAAAATCTAGCCTCTAAGGTAGATAAACAGCCATGTCGCTCTTTTGTCTGTAGCGTTGATCATCATCTTTAAAGAATAAAACAAACTTGTTATGACTTTCATTTCATCTATCTATCTTCTCCTATTTCTCTAAGAACTAACTCATATTTCATTTACACTATCCTATTCATCAACTAATTTTTTTCTAAAAGTATCTTATTTTTCTTTGAGGTCTCTAATTATCCCTTCTTCAATACCTATGCACCCTTTCTGGCATGTTCATGTGGTTTATGGAACATGCACGCTCATGTTTACATGTGCGGGTGCAAACTAACTACCTCCACTTGGCTTGTGCATAAGCGTCCTTCAAGACACATGCACACACACTTTGATAGGTGTGCCTATGCACACAAATTTTCCCTCCCCAGATGCATATGTGCCCATTTTTATACTTGTGCCTATGTGCAAAATTTTTTCAACATGTACAAATGCATACACATGCATTTCAGATGCATGCGTGTGCCCAATGACCCATGCGTGCCCCTAGGGCACATGCACACATTTTCACTTCTTTAATTACCCTAATAAATGTAATTAAATGATAAAATTGACAAATAAGGATAGGGTACTCATGGAGGGTCCATCATCCTCCTTTCATGCATACTCCCAAACAATGTCAGCATGCCTCCTATGGTCTTGCACTCTTGCCACCTCGCTCGTAGCTCACTTTATCTCATGATAAAAATTGATAAGGGTCTGGTAAAAAATGAACTATTTGTGATGATTTACCCTCCCCTAGAGGGGTATATTTAGTTTTTTTTAATTCCATGGTAAATCTACCTTCTTCTATCACCCACTGTGATATTTATTTTTAAATAAGCAGTCGTTTTTCACTCATTTTCATCTCGCATGGCATATTTTTGCTACCTAACTCTTATTTCTTCTCCCTATAATTTTTTTCTTGATTTCAGGATATCCTCCATCATATAATTTATTCTCAAAAATCACTAAAAATTAAAAATAAAAATCAATCAAAAATCCTTAAAATTGTAAAAATTCAAAAATTTGTATAAATTTGTAAAAGGCTAATACATATCTGAATTTTATTTCACACGCATAGTATTCATCCCATATCTTGATGGAATTTTCACCTCGTTTAGTAACCAATGAATCATGAATCACCTAGATCTACAACCATTTACAAAGCTATAATGTTTGCTTCATCTGTACACTATGGCACATCGAGTTTCCTGGTACTGTTTCATAGAACACAAAGATTTATCATTAGACCATGTGTTCTTCAGTAATTCACCTCACATATATCCTTTCTTGGGGCATAATTTTTAAACCTTTTCATCAATCAAAAATATGTGGAATGTTCAGTTTCATAACAACACATTTTTACAACCACTTTGACCATTGTTAGTTTGGTTATGTGATTTTGTACTTGTTTCCCTGTTAAATGATCTTGTTTACTTCTATCCCTATAAGCTTACACCTACCTATTAGTTAATCACTCTTGATTAATTAATACACCCCCTCAACTCCCATGGGTCACTAATGATATATTAATCTCTCCTAAAGAAAACTTAAATTATTCTTATCCCTAACTAACCTAGATTTGTTATTATCCCACATACAATAGGATGTAAAGATTCTTCAAACCAAAGGGATATACAAATAACCCTCCTCCTACCTTTCTTCTTACACCTTTTCATGCATATAGCATAAACTATAGGAATTTTCATCTTTGAGCATCCTCCATTAATTTTGAGATAGATATCTTGATCTTGCATTTCATCCATCCAAGATTTGAGTAATACGGAGAGATTCAAAATGGCCTTATGTAACATTCCTATTTTAAGACTTTAGAAAAAAGGGAATTTTTTTATCATACATAATTTTCTCTGTTCTAAATTAATACAATTTAGAACACACATTCCAATACTAATCAATCTCATAACAGAAAACCATATGCAACTGTATATGACTCGGTGAAACACTGATCTCTCATGTTAAATCAATAATGTGTATACTATGTATACTTGGTTTATTTTATCTTTTTAAGGAAACCCAAGTGTTCTATCTAAGAGGCCTATATGAATATCAGTTACCATAATTCATCTATTATCCTACATCTTAGACTAGGTGACATAGGACAACGCAGCTAGCAGCTTGTGATACTTTGGCCAAAGTTTCTAAACATGTTTAAATGCCCAGTCGACATACTCATCAAATGGAATAAGTCCCTCACCACACTTGTTATTTTATCTAGAGTGGTATTTCCTGACTTATGTCAATCTAATATTATTCAAGGTTTCACACTAAACAAAGTTAGCATCATGCACTAGTGTCGAATACTACTCGTGGTGACTTAGGGTCTATAGACATACTCAATCGACTTACGTAGATTGGGTGTGTCTAGTTATCTTGGGTCAACATGAGTTGACCTCGACTAGGTCATTTTCATATGCCTGTATAGGGTAGAACTATGATTCAGTCTTACACATATGTCGATCAAGCTAAAAAAACTAAGTAGGGTGATGAGACATAACAACTGCATCCTAGTATACTCGTAATGAATCCTTTCATTACAAAGGTATTATGCTGCAGTTAATGTGTACCAAAATCCAAATGATTTTCCTCAATTGGACTAACATAATTAATATTAAAAGTTTATTAACCCATTTAATAATTGTGTTAAATATTAAAAATAACAACACTTAAGATTGACCTAACATCATTTAACCTATAAGGTTACAAGTTAAAGTTAAATGTGAGGTAGGTATATAGGTAAAATATTCTTCCTAACCTTTCAATTACATGTTTAAGTTTATATTTAAATCAAAAAACTTGTATCATATAATGACATGATTGGTCTTAAAGTTATGAAAGTGTGTTCATTAGGTCCTTTCTTATTTCAACCTTAGCTTAAACAAGTTTATTAAAAACCTATATTTTAGAATTCATGAAGATGAAGTATAAATCCCTTTTAATTCCTTTTTAAGCATTCCATCTTTTGCTTAAATAAATCTTCCTAAGGAAGAACATAATCAACCATTCTCTTTTTATATTCATAACACTTTTAACAAGATCTTCAGTTAATTCTCTATGACTGATTTCAAGGAAAATGTCCTTTTTTCCTATATCAAGGACTAGTGTCCATTTATGAAAGAAAATTACATATGTTTAAAATACAACAAGAATTCATACATATATATCTATATAATTCAATTATAGTTCTTTCATATTGTTTAAGAATCTATTTAAGAGTTTCAACTTATTAGTTGCATCTCTTTTATATGATAATAAACCAACTGCGATTTCAGATCCTCAAACTCATAGTTTTACAAATATAAGAACTATTAATTTTACAAATTCCATAATAATAAAATATATAAACTAACCTCCTTCATTTAGGATATTACTTAAAAATACATCCCAATTTATGCAAAGAATGTATTACAATAAATTTGTAATAAACAATCATCAAACCATTTATTCATTAGAAAGTAGTGTTTCATTCATAGATTACTGAAGTATTTCAGAGATTAAAAAGTGTCATAACCGCAGTATAAAACTCATTTGATTACATCTTCCTTTTCTGAAAAAAGTACATCTCAAGTAATGACACCACATAATCATCATAATAAAGAAAAAAATTATTTAGTAAAATAAATGTAACTTTATATATGTCTTTCTCCTTTCATCTTCTACAAAATCCATCTACAAAATTGTTAACACGAGTCAGTTCATTTGAACTGAGAATGATAATCACTACAACCTTAAAACATTGTTCTTTCATCTAACTGTTTCATAAAAAACTATGTTGTTTATGAAACAGTCCCCCAAAACACAAACAAGATAAACATAAAGACTTATCCCAAAAATATTACTAACCAAAAAGGAGAGAAAAGATTCAAGTTTCTATAACTAATGAATAAGTAAGGACTAATTAATCAACATAGTTAATCCTAACTTTTCATCATATAAACTCTTTTCAACATGCTAGAAATCAAACAACAGAATTAAAGAAAGGGGGAATTTCATATTTCATCCTAACTTTATCTTCTCATCCAATTTCCAAATTAAGTTCCTCATTCAACTTGTTCTAACTTTTCATGAATTAATACAAGCTATACAAATCTAACTTACAAAATATGTATACAATTTTGTTATTTCAAAAGAACATGAAGGAATAAAAAACAATACCGAGTTATATTCCATTGAAAAATCATATTATCTCAGAACTAACCTAGTGTATAAGAATTACATTGAACATGATTAAGTCCAACATAACTTATTGCAAGTCTTCCTGCAAACTAGAACTCACTTCAGAGTTGGTTCCTAAGAGATCGATACAAAACAATTAAACAGGATTTATAAAAACAACCTCAACAGAAACATTTCATAAGGGCCTTTACTCCAACCCAACTCAAATTCAATACTACTGCTTCAAGTATACTAGTTAATCCTTGATATGTTATTAATAGTATAATGTATATATACAAATATTTTCAATACATACTAGCCATTCCAACTTAATAACATATCAAAATCATATCCACCTAATGAGACTCATTATAAAGAATGAACCAGATACAAATGCAATAACAAATAATCACACAACATAAGTAATGTCCTACAAAAGGATCATCTAAGTCACGGTCTTACAGACATCATAAAAATAACATGACGACTCATGGCTCCCATGACAATGTGTATAGAAAACAAAAATTTAATGCCAAACCACACCAAATATTCCAATTCCACATACCTCAATATGGGGTATTAACTCTTAAAAAGATAAGTAAATTAGAGAAACATACTTCCAACACAGGAGGAGGACATAGCTTAATATAATTATAGAGTTTTGAGCAATCAACACAACATTTCCTCCTTTCATAGAGTAACCCAAAAGGATACATGTGCAAGAAGACCAAACAACCAATACAAAATGAAGAGATATATTCTAAGTATAAATTTTTGACAAGAGATTTCTATCATCATCCAATGTAAGAAGAACATGAGAAGCATAATAAAAATTTCATTCTCAGTTCCAGACTGGTCACTGAAAGAATAACACTCATCCTAGAAAAAAGGGATAGAGAGAACATGTTGATGACTTCACTTCTACAAAACACTCATCTATGATCAACAATAAATAAGCTTGGTTCACACCAAATCAATTTAAGTAAGCCTTAAGCCTGAAATGGGTTTAATAAATTTGATCTATACCCAACATAATAGAGCTAAACAAATTCTCAATTGTTCTTTCTTATTCAACTACCATCAAGGAAATAATCTATTGAAGAATAAAAGATTAAAAAGTTTCCATTTTTGAAACACAAAATTTCTATCCCAGAACTTACAAACTACATAGTCCTAATAAGTACAATCGTGAAACATATTAAAGACACCAAGCAATTTTCATTTGGGGAAAACTCAAAATATACATAAACTAGATCTAAACGAGCTATATTCTACTCAAAAATATAGTCACAAGAATGAGTTGAACAAAAAGGTGGTTTATTAATGCCATCATCGAGCAATAATCAAGATGAAAAACACATGAAAAACCCAAAACATTGGTGTAATACAAAAAATTAAGACTCCTTCAAATCCATATTTCTAATGAAAATTGTGATGAGAGCATCTAAGCAAAAATATATGGATTTCCACGAAACCATACAACTGTTAAATCTTAAACAACCTTCATCTAGGTATTATTCAATTAGAGAACAAACATAGATCCAATCCAATGTCCATAAGGTTAAAATATAAGCAAGTTAACACAAAATTATTAAAAGAAAAATTCTAGATTTCTTTTTCCACCCATCACACAAAAATCATTATGCATTCAAATAAACAAAACAAAAACACCATTGAAGAAAAGAATAAGCAAACACATGAACATAATCAGAAGGTTTTCACAAAGAGCAGAGTTCTTCTAATGAAACATTTAATTAAAAGTAGAAGACTTAAGGGGTAGGTCCTATCATGCCTGATAGAGCTCTTACCTTCACTTTCACATTGTAAATCTTCAAGCCAAGCTTTGATAGCTAATCCTTTCCATGAAATGCCAAAAAAACTCCTTAGAACCTTCTTCTCCTTCCTCTTATAGGTTCACAATGATATTTTCATCACTACAATGGTCATGCAAAGAGAAACAACATGCAAGGATTAGAATTGAGGGTTCAAAGAGAAAAACCACATACAAAGCTAAAGCTCACAAAACCAAATGATAAAAAAAAACCGAAACCATTCTTTCTTCCAACTTCCCTTCTTCCCAGGTGGTTTCTTCACAATTGACAAGACAATAAATGTCAAAGAGGACTGAAAATGCTTCCACTTCTCCTGCCATTGCTAACTTGTATTTGGCCATAACTAAATTTAAATTTCCATGTAACTAACACTTTGGCAGACGTGCCAACTCAACCTCTTATCTTCTTTCATGAATTCACCAAATTTTTCTACAACAGTAAGTTTTAATGCCACTAAATCCTCATAAATACCTTGAGGTTGGTGTCACCGACCTACTTGGCATGTCATCCCATACACACCCTTTAGGTTAGACAAAATTTAGGTTAGGTTCAACATTATTTTAGGAACAAACTTAGCTCCATAAGTTAATGTTTATAAATTTATTCATAGGTTTTCCTATTAATAAACAACCCTTATCAATCAAAGAACCTAACAACTTAGGATATGATTATGATATTAGGAACATAGATTTATTAGGTTCCTTTAGCAATAGAAAAAATTGTATCATACAACTTACCAAAATAAGGATCAGAATACCATCTAAACATCACATACAAAACATGGGAGAAGAAAATCTTACCTGAGATTCCAAGCCAGCTAGAGTTTGAAGATCATAAAATTTGTCCAGCTCGGTCAAGATGACCATAATGTCATAAAATTAAAAGCATGCCTTGGATCACTGAAATTGATCCAAGGTATATCTATCCTACAACAGAGGTTATGAAGACTGAAGCACAAGTTTGAGTGCAAAAAAACTATGAACTAGTTTAAACTGAATCTGTTTCTTATTTGTACATGTAGTGCATTTTTCAACATAATAAGGAATTCCATACTTCATTTTCAATTCAACATAAACATAGAAAAATGGTATCTATTCCAGAAAATAACCTATTATCTACAACAAACATGATTTCTTAATTCACAAGAGTACACCATCTTTAGATAAGAATCACATGTCAACATTTACAACTTCCAATACAAAAGCCCTCATAGTTACCAACCATGTTAGAGGTGTTAGATACCTTCCTCCTAAAAAGCATCATCATCCTTATGATTAACTTAGTTCACATTCTCAAACAGGAAGAATAATCATAATTATAGTTCTTTCATCCATAAGTTCACAAATAGAAACACGATTTGAGAAATTTAATGTTTCATAATTTATTACAACGTTAAAGTATATATCCTAGTACTAATGAATATAGTACCTGCCCAAAACTAGTAGAATTATTCATAATTTAAATACAAGGTCTTTAATTTTTATCAATCATTAGAACTAATTCTATTCAAATAAATGAGGAAAATCAATTTTCATGTCCTAAAGGTTTTCCCATGTTGCACTTCTTCATTAAATTAGTCCCACTAAACCTTGCATTGAATAATTTTATGATTACACAAGTGTAAATGGTGATTTTCCAACACTCTCATGGGTTCAACTATGATTATTCTTAGTTCTTGGACCTACAAGGAATCCCAATTTGACACATGTGATGAATTTGAAACGTATTTCTTAAGAAAATAAATATGGAAAACATCACACATTTGTGAAAAATTAGGGGGTAATGCTAAACAATAAGCTACAGGGTTGATTACTTCAACAATCTCATAATGTCCCACCAAATGAGGTGATAGTTTGGCTACCTTGCCAAATGTTATAAAACTCTTTTTAGGATTAACATGTAAAAAGACCTTTTCACCAAGTTCAAATTTCTTATCAACCCTTTTTAGATATGCATTACATTTTTTCCTATCTGTTTCTTCTTTTAAACATTCATGAATCATTTTAACTTGTTTTTCCATTTCAATAAGGATTTCAGGTCCAATTACCTCTCTGTCTTCAATGTTATCCCAACTAACTGGAGTTCTACATTTTCTTCTGTATAATACTTTGAAAGGTGTCATTTTCAAAGAGGCATGATATGTATTATTGTAAGCAAATTCAACTTAAGGAAGGTATTCTTCCCATTTTTACTACTGATCCATGCAGTATATTCATAACATATCTTCCAAAACCTTATCAACTCTCTCTATTTTACCATCTATTTCTCGATGGTATGCGGATCTTAAATTCAGTATTTTTCCTAAGGTTTCATTTAGCGTTTACAAAAATCAGGATTTAATTCTAGGGTCTCTATAAGATATAATGCATTCAGGTACTCCATGTAATTGGAAAATTTCATGCAAAAATATTTTTTCTAAAACAGGTGAATCATCCTTAATATTAACAACAATAAAATGTGCTACTTTTCTCAGTTTATCAACAACTAAAATAACAGCATGTTTATTTCTTGACATAGGCAGCCCCTGAATGAAATCCATGTTAATTATGTACCACTTATATTGCAGTATATTATGAGGATATAATAAACTAGTTGGGTTCATATGCTCAACCTTAACAAACTGACATTCCAATTAGTGTGTCACAAAATCAATTATGTCTTTCTTCATCCCTTTCCAAAAATATTGTTGTTTTACATTAGAAAACATTTTCATAATATCGGGATGTCACGAGTAAGGTTTAATATGAAATTCCATCATCAAATTTTTCCTTAACTCATTTCCCGAAGGTAGATAAACCCTTTTATCATATCTTAAGATTTATTCATTATCGAAGTGAAAACCTTTATATCTTACATCATTTGGATCTGCAACAAGTGTTGTTTTTACCTGCTGAAAGTAAAAATCAGATTCCATGATACTTTTTACCTCATCCTTAAACTGAGTTCTCAAAGTTATAAGTGCATAAATATGTTTCCTACGAATTAGTACATATACCACTCTATTTTTCTTTCCTTTTATGTAACTCATGTTAAAATAATATTGTGAAAAAAAACTCTAACCATCTCCATTGTCTTGCATTCACATTTGTATGATTGAAAATATACTTTAGCTCAAGATGATCAGTCTTTCATTCAAAAGGTCTTCCTAAATGATAATGTCTCTATATGTGAAGTGCATGAACTATGGAAGTAAGCTCTATGTCATGGAGAGCATAATTAAACTCATGTAACTTGACTAATCTTCTCTAATATGCTATAACATGTTCATTTTGTAAGAAAATACCTCTGCGTCATTCTTTCGAAGCATCTGTAACTACCATGAAGTTTCCATTTAGATCAGGTACAACCAAAATAGGTGAAAATGTTAATTTATCCTTAAGAGTTTTAAATGTTGATTCCCATTTATCACACCACACAAATTTCTTATCTTTCTTTTGTAATGAAGTTATTTGTGTAGCGAATTTTGAAAGTCCTTAACAAAATTCCTGTAGTAACCAATAATCCCCATGAAGCTTTCGAATTCATGTACATTCTTAGGTGCAAGACTCAATTATGAAAAAAATATTTGGTGGATCAACTTCTACTCCATCCTTACTTATGACACGTCCTAGATAATACACTTATGTTTCATAAAAAGAACATTCAGACAACGTGTCATACAACCTTATTTTTCTTAAGATTTCAAGTACTATTTTCAAATACTCATGATGCTCATAAATGCTTTTAGAATATATAAGAATATCATCCAAGAATACTAGTAAAAACCTGTCCATGTATTCTTGAAAGATGTTAGTCATTAAATTCATAAAAATTATAGGTGCCTTTATCAAACTGAAAGGTAAAACTGTAAATTCATAATGTTTGTACCTTGTTCTAAAGGTTGTTTTATGAATGTCTTTGTATTTTATTCTTAACGGGTACTCAGAACAAATATATATATTAAAATATACCGATGCACCACACATTTGATCAAATAGATCATCAATTCTAGGAAGTGGATATATTTTTTTGATTGTTGCTTTATATGACATCTTATAATCAATACACACTCTAAGTGTTCCATCTTTCTTTTTCTCAAAAATTACCAATGCTCCCCAAGGTGAGACACTCTGTCTTATCAAATCCTTAGACATTAGTTCTTGTAATTGTGCTTTAATCTCTACTAGTTCAATGGTACAAATTTGATAAGCTATCTTGGAAATAGGCTCAGTTCTTGGTTTGATTTCAATCGTGAAGTTAAACTCTCGTTTGGGTGAAAGACCGGGTAGTTATTTTGGAAAAACATTACTTAAATATGTTAACATCATAAATTTTTCCAAGAAATCACTATTCCCTTAAAAAAATTTAGACAATTTTATTGCATAAAAGGTGCAGCCTTTATTTTTGGCCTTTTTGAGTTGTATAGCTAAAAATTTCCTAACTGAAATTTCTTATTTCACTTCTTGGATATCTGTTATTTATTCATTTCATCAAGACAAATAATGTTTTTTCCAAAACAATCAACTTTTTGTTTATGTTCAATAAGCTAGTTAACACCTATTATAACATCATAAGACCCCAAAGGAGAAACAAAAAAATCAACTTCAGTGGAAAAAATAGGCAAATCTAGGGCTACTCCTAAAAGATATTTACTTACAATATGGACAACATTATTTCCATAATTAACAGTCCCATATTTTTCCATTATTCCATATTTTCTTATTAGTTTTGAAGATAATTTACTAGAAATAATGCATTCAATAGCTCCAGTATCAAAAAATATAGTAACAGGTATACTAAATAATTTACCTGGCACTTCTATAGGTATAACTTACTTTTCAACTTGTTTATCAGCTATTACAACATGTATCTTATGTTGTTGATTGTTTTCATCCTTCCTTAGAGGGCAATAATTTTCATAATGATCCTCTTCATAGCTGTAACAACCTCCTACAAGTCCTCTTTTAAGTTCAAATTTATTTCCAACCTGGAAATTGTTGTTCTGTGCTCCATAGGACTTTTGTCCATTGTTATTGTTCTTAACAAAGTTGTTTCGAACATTTGCAGAAGGTTTTTTTTTTTTTTTTCTTACTGTTATCAGTAAAAAGTTTATGTTTTAGTACAAAATTTTTTCCATGCCCCCTTTTTGGGTGTAAGAGATGAAGAAGAATTAGGAATTTTATTTCTTTTCTCTTCCTTATGGGTATAAATTACTTTTAATTTATGTTCTTTCCAAATGAATTTTTCTACAACCCCTTCCATAGTGGTTGGGATGTGAACATTTACCTTACCCCTATGATAGGGTTTAATCCCATAATAAATTTTTGTATCCTTAACTTCTCATCAGTTTGATACTGAGGCAAACATTTAATAATTTTAGTAAACCTCTCCCAGTACTTTGTTATAGCTAACTTTCCTTGAATTAAGTTCTTAAATTCAGTCATCTTCTAATCATAATAGATTTTTAGCATCCATCCTTCCCTAAAATAACTCTTAAACTTATCCCAGGTGATGCTTGATTCATCAATGCTTAGTTCAGTCTTATGGTTGTCCCACCAGTAGGATGCTTCATGGGAAAGTTGATAAGCTCCCCATATTGCTTTAGTTTCATATAAGAAGTTCCTTATTGCAAAGTTCTTCTCCATTTCACTGAGCTATTTCTCATATCCATCCCCTAATGTAGTGCCATCACATTTTGGTGGAATTATCCTTTTTATTTCATTTTTGAGTTCAAATGCTAATCTTTCCTTTTTATTTTCAGGATGATTGGGTACATTTACATTTGCATTTGAAACATTGTTATTTGCTGCATTTTTATTATCAACGTCCAAATTTCTAATATTGGTTTTATCCCTAGGAGGTGGCTAATTGTTATTACCAGCATCCTCCTCCTCCTCATTACCCATAACCTATTATTAAAGTACAACCAGACAATCTCTTGTGTTTAATAGGGTAGTAAGAATCTCATTAATTTTTTTGTGTGGTAGCTCTTTCTCCACCTAGTGGTGGGTTATTTTTAGTACCTTCCCTTGTTTTAACCATTTTCTGTTAATAAGAAAATTAATTGTTTATCAGATATGGAATCAATAGGTCCAAGAGATGCAACCTTTAACTCTGATACCAAGATGTAACATTCCCATTTTAAGACTTTAGAAACAAGGGAATTTTTTTATCATACATAATTTTATCTATTCTTAATTAATACAATTTAGAACACACATTTCAATGATAATCCATTTCATAAAATAAAACCATATGTAGTTGTAAATGATTTGGTGAAACATCGATCTCTCATTTCATGACTCAGTATTAAACTGATATCTAATGTTAAATCAATAATGTGTATACTATGTATACTTGGTTTCTTTTACCTTTTTAAGGGCACCCAAGTTTTCTATCTAAGAGGCCTATTTGAATATTTGTTACCAACATTCATCTAAAATCCTACATCTTAGACTGGGTGACATTGGTCAATGCAACCAACATCTTATGATACTTTCACCAAAGTTTCTAAACATTTTTTATCATGTTTACATTCTCAGATGACATAATCATCAAATGGAATAATTCCCTCACCACACTTGTTCTGTTATCTAGAGTGGTCTTTCCTAAATTCTGTTAGTCCAATATGATTCAATGTTTCACACTAGACAAGGTTATCATCATGCACTAGTATGGAAGACTACTCATGGTGACTAAGGGTACATATACATACTCAATCGACTTACGTCAATTGGGTTTGTTTAGTTATCCTAAGTTAACATGAGTTGACCTCGACACTAGGTCACGTTCCTATCCCTATTTAAGGTGGAACCGTGATCCTGTCTTACTTTTATGTCAATCAAGCTAAAAAAACTAAGTTGGGTGTTGATACATAACAACTCCATCCTAGTATCCTTGTAATGACTCCTCTCATTATGAAGGTATTATGCTATAGTTTATGTGTACCAACATCCAACTGAGTTTCCTCAATTGGACTAACATACTTAAGATTACAAGTTTATTAACCCATTTAATCATTGTCTTAAAGATTAAAGATAACAATGCTTAAGATTTAACTAGCATCATTTGACCTATAAGGTTACAAGTTACAGTTACATGTGAGGTAGGTATATAGGTAAAAAATTCTTCCTAACCTTTCAATTACATGTTTAATTTTTTCTTTAAACAAAACAAATTGTGTCATATAATGACATGATTGGTGTTAAATTTATGAAAGTGTGTGCATTAGGCCCTTTCTTATTTCAGGCTTAGCTTAAACAAGTTTATTAATAACATGTATTTTAGACTTCATGAAGATGAAGTCTAAATCCCTTTTAATTCCCTTTTAAGAATTCCATGTTTTGATTAAGAAAATATTACTAAGGAAGAACACATTCAACAATTCTCTTATTATATTCATAACACTTTACCATGATCTTCAGTTAAGTATCTATGATTGATTTCAAGGAAAATATCATTTTTCCTATATAAATGACTAAAGTCCATTTATGAAAACACATTACATATTCTTCAAATACATGAAGAATTCATACATATATATATATATATATCTATATAATTCAATCATAGTTTGTTTATATTGTTTAAGAGTGTCAAATTATTAGTTTCATCTCTTTTATATGATAATAAACCAACTAAGATTTTAGATCCTCAAACTCATAGTTTTACAAATATAAGAACTATTAAGTTTCCAAATTCCATAACACTAAAATATATAAATTTCCCTCCTTAATTTAGGATATTACTTAATAATACATCCCAATTTGTGAAAAGAAGGTATTACAATAAAGTATTAATCAACAATCTAAAATCATCAACCCATTTATTCATCAGAAAGGAATGTTTACTTCACAGATTACTGAATTATTTCAAATATTAAAAACTGATAACAACAGTATAAAACTAGTTTTATTACATCTTCATATTCCAAAAAAAGTACATCTCAAGTAATGACACCACATAATCGTCATAATAAAGAAACAATTTCTTTAGTAAAACAAATGTAACTTTATATATATCTTTCTCATTTCATCTTCTATGAAATCCATCTACAAAATTTTTAACATGAGCCATTTCATTCAAACCAAGTATGATAAATACTACAACCTTAAAAAATTGTGCTTTTATCTAACCGTTTCATAAAAAGAACCCTTATGTTTATGAAATAGTCCCCCAAAACACAAATAAGATAAACAAAAATACTTTTCCAAAAAATGTTACTAACCAAAAAGGAGAGAAAATATTCAAGTTTCTATAAGTAATGAATAAGTAAGGACTAATTAATGAGTATAGTCAATCCTAACTTTTCATCATATAAACTCTTTTCCACATGCTAGAAATCAAACAATAGAATTAAAGAAAGTGGAAATTTCATATTTCATCCTAACTTTATCTTCTCATCAAAGTTCCAAATTAAACTCCTCATTCAAACTGTTCTAACTTTTCATGAAGTAATACAAGATATACAAATTTAGCTTACAAAATATGTATACAATTTTTCTATTTCTAAAGAAATGAAGGAGTAACAAACAATACAAAATTACATTCCATCTAAAAATCATATCATCTCATAACTAACCTAGTGTCTAAGAAGTACATTTAACATAATTAAGTCCAATATAAATTATTGCAAGTCTTTCTGCAAATTGAAAATCACTTCAAAGTTGGATCCTAAGAGATCAATACAAAATAATTAAACAAGATTTATAAAAACAACCTTAATAGAAAGGTTTTGTAAGGGCCTTTACTCTAACCCAACTCGATTTCAATACTAATGCATTAGGTATACTAGTTAATCCTTTATACGCTATTAATGGTATAATGTATATATAGAGATAATTTCAATACCAACTGGCCATTCCAACTTAATAATAGATCATAATCATATCCACCCGATGAGACTCATCATAAAGAAGGAACCAAATAAAAATGCAACAAAAAAAATCAGAAAGCATAAGGAACGTCCTACAAAAGGATCATCTGAGTCACCGTCTTACAAAAATCATAAAAATTTGTAGATTCAAGACAAAATAATTGTTTCTAAAGATAACATGACGACTCAGGGTTCTCATGATAGTGTGTACAAAAAACAAGAAGTGAATTCTGAACCATACCAAATATTCCAGTTCCATAGACCTCAATATGGGGAATCAACTCTTAAATAGAGAAGTAAATTAGAGAAAAATACTTCCAACACAGGATGAGGAAATAGCTTAACATTATCATAGAGCTTTGAGCAGTCAACCCAACAATTCCTACTTTCACAGAGTAACCCAAAAGGGTGCAAGTGTAAGAAGACCTAGCAACCAATACAAAATAAAGAGAAATATTCTATGTTAAAAATTATTGCTAAGATATTTCTATCGTTGTCTAACAAGAAGAATAGAATAAGCATAATAATAATTTCATTTTCAGTTCCAGACTGGTCACTAAAAGAATAACATTCATCCAAGAAAAAAGGAAAGAGAGAACGTGTTGACAACGTCCCTTCTACAAAACACACATCTACATTCACCAATAAATAAGCATGGTTTCCACAATTCACACCAGATCAATTTAAGGAAGCCTCAAGCCCAAAATGGGTTTAATAAATTTGATCTATGCCCAACATAATAGAGGTAAAAAAATTCTCAGTCATTATTCCTTATTCGACTACCATCGAGGAAAGGATCTACTAAATAATAAAATATTTAACATTTTCCATTTGGGAAACCCAAAATTTATATCTTAAAACTTAAAAAACTACATACTTCTAAGAAGTACACTCACGAAATGAATCAAAGACAATAAACAATTTCCATTTGGGGAAAACCAAAAATATGCATAACCCAGATCTAAATGAGCTATATTCTACTAAAAAATACAGTCATAAGAATGAGTTGAAAAAAAATGTGGGTTTTTACTACCATCATCAAGCAACAGTCAAGACGATGAACACATGAAAAAATCAAAACATTGGCATAATAAAAAAATGAAGATTGCTTCAAAGCCATTTTTCTAATGACAACTGTAATGAGAGCATGCAAGGAAATATCTATATATTTCCACAAAACCATGTAACTATTAAAGCTTAAACAACCTTCAACTAGGTATTCTTCAATCAAAGAACATACATAGATCCAATATAATGTCTAGAACATTTTAATATAATTAAGTTAACACATAAGTAAATATAAAAGAACACCTCCATATTTCCTTTTCCACCAATCACAAAAAAATCAATATGCATCGAAATAAACAAAATGAAAACACCATTGAAGTAAAGAATAAGAAAACACATGAAAAAAACTAGAACGTTTTCAGAAAGATAAAAGTTCTTCTAATGAAGCATTTACGTAAAATCAAAATACTTAAGGGGTAGGGCCTATCATGCCTGATAGAGCTCCTACCTTCACTTTCATGCTTTAAATATTCAAGTCAATCTTTGATAGCTAATCCTTAAAACAAAACACCAAAAAACTCCTCATAACCTTCTTTTCCTTCATCTTATAACTTCACAGTGATATTTTCATCACTATAATTGCCATGCAAAGTGAAAAAACATGCAAGGATTTAAACTGAGGGTTTGAAGAGAAAAACCGCATGTAGAGCTAAAGCTCACAAAAACAAATGATCAAAACAAAACTGAAACCATTCTTTCTTCCAACTTCGCTTCTTCCTAGGTGGTTTCTTCACAATTTCCAAGATGATAAATGTCAAATAGGACTTACAGTCCTTCCACTTCTCCCGCCACCACCAAGTTATATTTGACCATAACTAAATTTAAATTTCCATGTAACTAACACTTTGGCAGAGGTGCCAACTCAACCCCTTATCTTCTTTCATGCATTTGCCAAATTTGGCTACAAGAGTAAGTTTCAATGCCACTAAATCCTCACAAATACCTTGAGTTTTGTGCCACCGACCTGTTTATCATATTGCCCCATATGTCCCCTTAAGGTTAACAAAAATTTAGGTTTGGATAAACATTAGTTTAGGAACTAACTTAGGTCCTTAGGTTAATGTTTATTAATTTAGTCATAGGTTTTCCTTTTAATAAAAAATCATTATTTAATAAAATAACCTAGCATATTAGGATAGATTACAACTTAGTATAGGATTACCATCTTAGGAATATAGATTAATTAGGTTCCTTTAGTGATAGAAAGAACTGTATCATACAAGTTACCAAAAAAGATTCAAAATACCATCCAAATATCACATACGAAGCACTAGAGCAATAGAGCTTACCCAATATTCCAAGCCATATAGAGTTCAAAGATCATAAAATCTATCCAGCTCGGTCAAGATGACCATAATTTCATAAAATGAAAGGCATGCCTTAGAGCACTGAAATTGATCTCAAGGTATAGATATCCTGCAGCAGAGGTTATGAAGACTGAAGTACAAGTTTGAGTGCAACAAAAATATGAACTAGTTTAAACTGAATCAATTTATTAGTTCCAAATGTAGTGCATTTTTCAACATAAGAAGGAATGACATACTTCATTCTCAATTCAACATAAACATGGAAGAATGGTATCTATTCTAGAAGATAACATATTATCAACAGTAAACATGATTTCTTAATTCACAAGAGTACACCATCTTCAGACAAGAATCATATGTCAACATTTGTAACTTCTAATACATAATACCTCATAGATATCAACCATGTTAGAGGTGTTACACCTTTTAGCCACGTCTTGATGAGACTCCATTCTCAACCTTTAGGATTTAAAAAACAATCATATTTTGATTGCTAAGTATCTACATAGGTCCATTTGTAGTTAGCTTTCAAAGAGTAGAGAATAATAATTCACATGTTAGTTTGATTTCTTTCAAATTTCTATGCATGTTGTTGATTTTTAGTCCCTTTATGATCTTATCATTATGTTCTATGTTTAGTTATCTTTGTTTTAGAACTATTAGGTGTTAGTTTCAATTCTATTAGCTTATCTAATTAATACATGGATACAAAAACATGTAAGTCAAAGGACCTGTCTGTCTTCCTAAACAATAAATTCCTCTCTTGACCAACATCCCCAACGATTCCCCCAAAAGAAGTATTCCTAATAAAGGTCCTATCAATAACTTCAAGATCAAGTACTTCTACATCTTGACCAACCTCTAAATCTAGGCACCATCCTCAAAAACATGCCAATGTTGAATGTTTTCAGGAATTAATAGTCTAACTAACACTTCTAATTCATAATGGAAATAAGGAGATATTGTCTCATTTTCATATGTAGAAATTCATACACCCTAAGAAATTTTAACTCAAAATATGATTCAAAGAGATAAATATTATATTCCCCAGAAATGGCACTAGAAGCATATTGGCGGGTGTTGGACCCCTAAATTAACTAATTACCTAGGGCACGAAACTTGGTAGTACATAGAAATAGGGCACAAAGGCACGCGCAGAGGTAGTTCTTGGAGATGTGTGGAGGCTCATTCCTAGGAAGGATGGATTTGGGACTTAGTGAGTTTTGGATAGTATGAAAGGAAAAGTTTAGTGGATAGATGAAAAAGTGACCAAATACATATATGGATAAGCTATGGAGACTTGCAAATCAAGGAAAGGATATTCCAGGGCATCAACATGGTTATCATTAAAGGAGAAGGATCCAAGTTTGTTATGTATTAGCTCGCACATGTGAGATAAGGAAACTAGATTAGGGGAAACACATGATGAAATTTGGCATGTTCTTGGGTATTGGTAGGGAAATAATGAAGGATTATGTATGACAAGAAAACCAACACGTGACCTTATTTACATCTGAAATCTCGAGGTCGTGCCGAGACAACTAGTCTATAATGATTATGAATGTGAGTGTGGTGATTGGGATCAAGCTAATTCAGAAATATTATATCTTGAATACACAATTTTGGGATATGCGAGTCTAAGGAAAATAATTCTCTCCTAAATAGAAGTGGTGTGATGTCTCAGTCTGAGATAATAGCTGCTCGTAGACTCCAATCAATGTCGAGATCGGATGAGATTTTGTTTATTGGTTTTTTAACACGTGGAAAATGACCTACGGGATCCTTGTATAGATCTCCAGACAAGGTCATGTAAGTGAGAACGAGAGGCTTGATGGAGCCACAAGTATTTATGGGTAATTTTCTAGTCTGGTCTAAAAATTCTTAGCCTGATCGGCTATTATGTTCAGTAAGGAAAGTTGTATGATAATATTTAGTGGAAGTGGCAAAGATATGAATACTAATGTGTGCAAACTAGTTTCAATGTCTATCTGGCTAGCATGCCCGTTCGGTTGTGGGACCTGAGGATCATAACCAAAGACTTGTGGAGGCTATGGCCCTTAGATGGTCATGCACGTAATCAAACCCTATTTCTAGGAGTAGTCCAATAGTTGTAGGCTTGATTAGCAATGATATTTAGTGTTTTGAGTTGTTGTACTTTCTTAGAATTTTTTTTAGGTGTGCGTAATACTGTTAAACATAAGTTGGTATCAATGTCTGTTATCAATTCTGACCAGTTGGGTTGTGGGACCAATGGATCACAACTGTATGTCTTTTCTTGTTGTGGACCATTGATGGTCATGTAGAATGAGATACAATGATTTATGATAAGTGAGCTAATTACTGAAAGAAATCTAATCTATGTTTTTGGGGTTTTCACAATATTTTGGATCAAAGTAATGAAAGGAAATTAATCTATCAAAGGAAATATTTTTTTTCTTGTCCAATCTTTAAGTAATGCATTCTAATCTAAAAAAACTAAAGATAAGTAATCAGCTAGATGCATCTGCTTACTTGGGAAAATGTATGAATTTGATCTAAAGAAAATAACATAATCTAATCTAAACCCTCCAAACCCTACCTTAGAGGTGAAGAACAAATCATGACCCTTAAAGGGGCTATTGTTCCTTCCAACTACTCTGGTAATGTTAAAAAGGAAAACTTACTAGAAGGAATGATTTTCTACTCTATTTGATATGAATGATTTTAAGCTAGTGATTTGAAATTGAAAATTCAACAAACAAGGAAAAAAAACACACAATTCCAACCTGGACAAGCAAGAGCTTTGGAAAATCTAGTTGTGTTTACATATGTCCCCTCGCTATGTTCCTTTCTTTATCTGAGTGTTCATGTGAGTCCAATAGATTAGGAATGCAAGAAAAATAGTAGGAGGATGGAACTTGAGCAATGAAAAATGGATGGAAGTCCAGATGCAATGCAGGTAGAAGAGAGATAACACACAAGATCAGAGCTTGGCTATGCAATTCCTAGCAAGATCGTATCAACAATACAATCCAAGATACACAAAATTCTCAGGCCCTTTTTTCTTGAACACAAGCATGGAATATATAGGAATGGAGGATGGGATGTTCCTTTATGCATAAGGTCATAAGGAGTAGTTACAACCAATTAAATATATTTAAAAATAGGAGGAAGGAGAACCAAACAATCAAAGCTAATTTTAGACAATTTGGCTCACACATACATGAAAAAAGTGAAGTTAAGTCAACCACCACATGTTAAAACATGCATGAAGAATCTATGAAAATTGGGTAGGACTACCGCCCTGCGTAGGGTGGCGGTTTTAGGACCGTCACCCTATCTTGGGTGGTGGTTTCATAACAGCCTCCCAGGAAGGGCGAAGGTCCTAACACTTAAGGCCAAAACATGCACAAAAAGAGGTAGGAATCTATAAAAAGCATGGGAAGGATAAGTAAATATTCTTGGGAAACAAATATACACTACGAATGGGAATTGGAGCTCGAACACCTTCTTGAAAGGACCTAAATCATCATTGGGGACTTTTTTAGCTATTTTCTGACAATGAAGCACATGAAATTTTGGGTGTGTACATATTTCCCCCTTGGAGAAGTTTCTTATCCATGAAAATACATAAAACATAGAGTCCAAGTATGGCATTCCTGAAATGGGGAGTTAGAAGTTATACTTGACACACTCATGTGTCAAAATGTCACCGCCCAAACTCCCATTACCTGCAAGAGAAAAAAAGACTCAAGTGCAGATAGATAAAATATTAGAAAACAAACACTAAATCAAAATGACAAGAGGACTTACCATATTTGTGGGGATATAGAAATATACCTGCACCAATCCTCTAGCCTTGTGAACAAGAACACTCAAAATGAGGTCCAAATAACATATATATATATATATATATATATATATCAAAATAACTCATTTTTCAATTCATTTGTGCTATTTGATTTGGTGAATTTGGAGCTCTAGACCCTCGGTGACCATTTTTGATGAGAGTACAACTGATAACATCATGACGAGATCGTGATCATGCCTCTATGAGTGGGAGATTGACCAATGCGGTCCAAGGTTGGTTATATTCACTTTTGTCTTTTAATACCTAAAATGTAAAAAGTTTGAAAAGTTCACCTAGGAGGGATCATTTTCAAAAAAAAATTGTCTTAAAGGAGTCTTTAAGGTGGACGCCCATAAAGCATTCTTTTATTTGGTCAAAAGTAGTCTTTTTTTGTCTTTTTAATCATTTTTAGGGTAAAATACGTGTTTGAAAAATTGGTACAGGACCTCCGCCCTGCACTGGGAGGTGATTTTGAACATAATGACCAAGACGTGTATTTAACTTGAATTTATTTTTTATTTTTGATGTTTTGTAATGTTTTTGGTGAGCTTATTATTTGGTATATGTTACTAACTTTCTCTTTTTCCATGTTTTGGTGAATGCAAAAGGAGGAGTACATCATATGGATTCGGGAGAGGGAGTGTGATTGGCTCCATAGTATCTTGGATCAACTGACACATGATGAGATGGATCTTCTCTAAAGGGCCGATATTTGGAGGATCGCATGGGTTCCCCATGTTTCTCCTTCTAGTCATATTCTATGTGACTTATTTTCCTATTAGGATGCGGACTGTCGACACTAAAATTTTCCTCCATAATTTCTATTTCATTAATGTATGTATTAGGAATAGGATGTTGTTAAGTATTATTAGTAGTAGTGTCCGATAGAAGATAACGGTGCTGCCAGTATGACTTCGCCAATAATGTGGAGTACGGTAACAGTCAAAGTACAATAGGAATGTTGTAAAAAGTAAATATTTGTCGTAAGTGGTCTGGTAATGTTAAAATGTCAAAGTTTGGGTAATTAGAGAAGTAGGGTCTACATGATTAGGAATTAGAAATATTATATTGGTAATAAGGACAAGGAGTGAGGTCATAAATATTTTGTGTACTTTATTTGTAAAAAGTCTAAAAATGTGGAACCCATGTAAAATGATAAGGTTTATCTTATCTTAAAAGATAAGCTTACATGTACAAATAAGAGTTAAGGTATGGAATATAATTCGTCAGAGTGGATTTCTTATCCTATCTTAGAGATAAGATGGATAAGCCTGGAAGTTCTATAAATAGAGAGGCCACCCCCCTCATTTAGCACAGAAGGAATTAGTGAGAAATATTGTAGGAAGTGTGCGAAGGAAGCCATCAGTTTAAAGGTGTGTTGAAGAAGCCATTAAGAGGTGTAATTGTAAAGTTTCTCCCATAGTCTTGGTGAAAGGCAAGTGAAGTCATTAACACTTGTAGTACCTCATGGGTGATATTGTAACAATTTCATGTTAATATTATAATTTACTTTGATATTTCAGATTTGTCATCATCCTGTCTTATCATAGTCATTGGTATTCTTGTGTTATGTTTTTTTTTTGTTTCCATATTACACCCACCAAACTAAAGGCTGTGCATTAGTAAATAATCATAGCACGAGGATTTCCTGGTGAATAATTATCATAGTGCCGGATTGGTGATGACAGGACCAGAACACCTTATGGTTTCTTGGTGTCCGAGGTGATTGGAACAACACCCTGGATGATGTGTACCACATTCTTGGGCTCCCAATACTTGGGAGGAGGCTGACTTTGGAGACAACGTGGTACAGGGAAAAGATGATAGAGTGAGCTACATACAAGGGAGACACCATTGTCTCATCTAGTTCGAAGAAGGGGATAAGGGTTAGTTTCATTACCACCACTCCCATTCCTTTCATACGTAGAGTCATCATGGGCATCTTGTCCTCTCAATTAATCAGGGACAAGGGTGGTGACACCCTCTTGTATTGTTGGGCTCCTATAATTTCTCAGATTGAGAGGCATGGCCGTAAATGTGCCTAGGACGTAGATAACTTAGGGACTACCTAACATGATTTATATAGGGTAGTCAGATGGTAGGGGTAGTCATTAAGCCACCCCACTCTTGTTATGAGATGGGTTTATGAGTGTTTCATCCCCTATGGTAGGGAAGTGCCAGTGTCATAGCTAGGAGCTGTTTGGGTAGCTAGATGGATAGGTATGTCAGTACTTAGGATGCCACATCAACTAGTGGCTTCCCTGACTAAGGAAGACATGACTACCACACCCTACCAAGACATGGAAGGAATATGAGGACCAGAGGTGACTATGATGGTAGCTTTCTATTCAACAGGTCAGCTAGTTGATAGAGTAGGGATACTTGAGGTCCACCCATTTCATTGGGTCCCCAAGCAGTTTGGCCTTCCGTAACTTGATATGTTCCCTCCATTTACACCATTTTATAGGACTATTCAGTTGGTTAGGAGGGGCTCTAGAGGGGATCTTGGTTGGACACTAGTCATTCCAAGTGTTCCCATTATGGTTAGATGGGTTTTCTATGCTCACCAAGAACTTGGTGTTCCTCAATGGCCCCTACTTTGGATTTCAGCTACTCCTACTCACAGTGGGAAGCTGGATGAGCCCATTGATCTACACTCTAACTCTGAGGAGGATACAAGGGATGAGATGGAGGAGGGTTCATTTGGAGAGGAAATGGAGGATGAGGGATGTGGTGTTGGGACTAGTGAGGAATCCCATGTGGAGGAGGAGGAGAGTTATCCTAAGTGGCATGATACTTAGGAGATGTTGAGAGCAACATATGAGGAGGCCAGTGTTCAGAGAGAGACCTTAATCTCAAAGAAGACACTTCCTCATGATGAAGAGGGGGATGATGAGTCCATCACAGGAAATTGATTCACTTCTAGCTTTTGGGAAGCCTCGTAACCACTAGAAACATTTGCAGTAATAGCTACTGATCCTACTTGGATGCCCAGAGATCTGAGTAAGTTTAATACTTTTTTTCTGACTTTGTTAGTTAGGAATGTTGACTTGCATCTCTTTCTTTCTTTTGTTTTTATAACTTATCACTTCATCCTTTCTTCTTGCACCAATGACACAGGAGTGGTGATGGCTCATCCATTGGGTATGCATGAATACTCTACTAACATCCTCGAGGAAGACCCAAGATAAGTTGACTATCGACTCAGGGAATCCATTAGCCATAGGAAGACACACTGACGTGTTTTACCCTATGTGGAAGGTAGCATAGATAGTGAATTACCTTTGTACCCAAGTGGTTGAGTATGAGACTTCCGAGTGCTTCATGAGACAGAGCCACTCTCATAGTGAGGACATGGGAAACAAATGCCACAACGAGAAATCACATCATTCTGTTAACTACTAGTGTATTCATAGCCATAGTAGGATCCCTAAACGTGGTCGGGCACCATCTGAGGTATCCCACAGGGACTAACAAGCCATGGGACCATTTTTATTGCTATGATGACATTTTTTTAGTCATTTATATGATTTTTTTTTATATATTTCAAATTCATTGCGAGCATTTTGACCATGCCTAGTCCATGGTGATTTTGTATACAAACTTAATTCACCATGATATATACAAACTCTTATTTTTCGTTTAGAATTTGTATCTAAGTTGAATTTCTTTTGGTTTATCTCTCATGTGCACTCTAGATGTTTAGAATTTCCCTTTTCTATTCTTTTTAGAATGTATGCAATGGATGTGAAATGATAACAGAATGATTTCTTTTGGTATTTCATAATGCTGATATATGATAATGTGAACACAATGTGATGTTTGAATTTTAGTTTCTTTAAGCAACCTTTGATACCTCATATTGTCTTGGAAAAACATGGTGATAAAATGATATGATAAGAAGAAGTACCTACCCCACTCCTGACCCCAAAAAACCAATAGGATGTGAGGGCTCAACACTAAGATCCAGAAAGGGCACAAGTTACGAAAATTTGTTGAATGGTAATGATGAGGGAAAGACAATGGTTTGACATGACCAAATTGGGACACTACAACCTCACCCTACTCAAGTTACTTCATAGCTTAGAATGTGATTTAATTTCCAATTTATCTATAATTACATCTGTAGATGGCTACTTGGTTGACAAAATATGGATTTGTGGTTTTAAACTCTTTTGGAATTTTAGACATCTAACTCACTTTGTTTTTGACCTATGATTTCATGATATTTGAATGAATTATTTGTAACTTTCAAGTTTGTCAACAATACCCCCTACTCCTTTCCCCATACTACCAGGAGGAAGCATGAGCTCATCACCATGGAAAAGTAATATGTGAGTAAGGGAATTTCTCTCCTTTTCCAACCCTACATCACTAGTAAGAGATGCAAGCTCAACACCGAAGGTTGGTAGGGAAAAGAAATGTGTAAAATAAAAAATTTCTGTGGATTTACATTTGAATCGCGCATTTAGACAAAATGTTTAGTATGTTATTATTTCCAAAGATATTTTTATAGGATAGATGTGACACCATGAAGCTTCTAGAACATACTATAGGCAAAGACACCTAATCTAGAAAGAGACTATAAGTAGAACCCAGTATGCAGGACTTGGTATGATCACGGTCAAAAATTTGTTTTATCCTACTTGAATAGATGAAATGATTTAGAAATAATTGATGATACTATCAAGGTTTGAAGAGATATGATTTGAATGTTTTTCCAATGTTTTCAAAATTTATTAAGAGTTGCTATAAGAATAAATCCCTTGATCACAAATTTTCACAAAATGAACTGACGGATGAAAATGCAAATGTAAATGCAGTAATGTACATATGAAAAATGTCGGTGGATTATGTGTAATACCTCTTTAGGTGAAGAGAGTTTATGGATTCTCTAAACTCCTCACCTTCTAGTGTACATAGGAGAAATGCCCTATTTTTTTAGTCTTTCACCACTCGATATGGACCCAACCACCTAGGTGTGAATTTCCTTCCCTCACTTGTTTTCTTGTTTATCCAACTGTCAAGTATTAATACCAAATATCCCTCATATATTTAAAATTTTTAAACCTTCTTATTGTATTACCAAGCCATCCGGTCAACATAAACGTTGCACCATTATTCAATGTTAAGTCTATCCTCATCAAGAATTTATAACTGAGAGAGTCACGCTTCTCGATAACCCTCTTCTCCCAAGACCTGGTGCAATGAAATACAAAGACTAGGTATTTAAACTTCAAGTGGAAAAACTGTTTCATCTCCAAAAACTAAAGAAAAGGGGGTTTCCCCCATTAGTGTCCTAACTGACAGTTGATAAGCCCATAAGGCTGAAAAAATATTTAATTGCCAATATCGTTTGTTCTCCTTAATGGTCTTAAAGAGGATGGAATTTAATGTTTTATTCATAGCCTTAGCTTGTCCATTGGCTTGAGGATAATAAAGAGAAGACGTGTGATGAATTATCTTGAATTTTACACATAATTCACGTACCTCATCATTTTTGAAAGACATGCCATTATCAAAGATAATGACCTGTGGGACACCGTACCTACAAATGATCTGGTTTAAGATGAACTTAGCCATCACATACCTAGGTACAGTGGTAAGAGGCATGGCTTCTACTCACTTGGTGAAGTATTATGTGGTCATGATTATTAATTTATGGCCATTCCTTGATGACGGAGAGAATTTCCCTATCAAATCCAATCCCCACATGGAAAAGGGCCATGGGATTGTGATCGGTTACAAAGCTTGTTCCAATATGTGGATCTCATGGGAGAACTCTTGGCATTTTTGACTTTTACACACAAATTCTACTGCATCATGTTCTAGAGTGGGCCATAAATATCCCATTTAATGTATCTTCCAAGAAGTGGCATGGCCGCCAAAGTGACATCCACATACTCTGCTATGTGACTCATAAATAATATTTATGGATTCGTCAGTGTCAGCACATCTTAACAACATTCCGTCAGCTCTGTGGTACAACACTTATTCCAAAATAATGTACTTAACTTCAATGATGTGTAACCACCACCTTTTTTGTGACGTTGCCCCTTCTGGGTATATATGGTCCATGATGAAATTGACAATATTAGTGTACTAAGGACATACAAAGATATGGGGCCTAGTTTCGACAAAGTATATGCACTCATCGGGAAATTCTAAATATACCAGATCACCTCCATCTAATGGATTGTCAGCCAACTAGTCCGTAATGATTTTTCCCTAGATGGATTTATGATTTACAAATTTTAGTTAAAACTCATCCATGAGGAATGTCCATAAGTGGTCTAACTTAACAATAACCCTCGTTTCTCGATTCATCATATAATGCCTTAAGTGATTTGTTGTAAAGACTATGACAAGGCATTATTTTTCTACCTGTGTGTAACATGTCTCATAATCATGAAACTTTTGACTAATGAAATAAACCACACATTCTCGTTTATCATCATCCTCTTGAGATAACATGTAGGATAGCAAAACATTCGTAGCTCATGATTACAATATCAAAGGGAGATTTGATCTAGGAGGCATTAGTGTGGGAGGGGATAACAAGAATTGTTTAACTACCTCGAAGGCCTCACTGCATTATTCTATCCAATTAATTCTATAATCCTTTTTCAACAAATTGTTGATTGGATGGATAGAAAAGGTCAAGTCAGGGATGAACCTTTGGATTGCACTGAGTTTCCCAAGAAATGATCTGATACCAGACTCGTTTGATGGTGGAACCATTTCTAGCACAACCCAGATTTTTTTGGGGTTGACATCAATCCCTCGTGAAGATATAATGTAACCCATAAGATTTCCTCCTATTATGCCAAATACACACTTTTATGGATTTAATGTGACGTCGTATTCTATTAAGTGTGAAAGTATGATACGAATAACCTCTGGGTGATCACAGTGCTTTATAGCCTTAGCTAGTATGTCATCCATGTAGGATTCCACCATCTTATGAATAAGGTCATGGAATATATATGTCATTTCTCATTGGTATGTGGTGCCAACATTATTAAGACCGGATGGCATGACAACATAACAATAGGTTCCCCAAGGAGTTATAAACATACTTTTAGCTCGATCCTCCTCAAAGATTTTGATTTGATTGTACACCAAAAAACCCATCCATGAGAGGATGATATTAGATACCCATTGTGAATAATCGACTGGCTTGATGAATCTCACCTAGAGAAGTTTCATTACTTCTTCTTTCACCATGAGAGCCACTTTTGGCTTCATGGGCCTTAAATTTTGCTTAATAAGCTTTACATCTGGTTTGGTGACGAAATTGTGCACCGCGATATGTGGTGTAATTCCTATTAGAATTTAAGGATTCTAATAAATACATATTTAATCAACTTACATATTATATAATGTTACAATATTAAATAAATATTACATCATAACATAGGTAAATAATAAAATAATTACAGGAAATAAATAACATAGGTGACACAATATTTACAGTGGACAACCCCAATACGGTAAAAACCACTTTGAAAATAACCTTTTACTTCAAAGAACTTATTTTACATCCAATAATATTACCTCCTCCTTTGAAACCCTATTTACCAAGGGTAAATCAAATCACTTGATTTGCACACCTTTGATATATTTCCCGAATATATCAAATGAGGACCTAAAGTCCTTTTTATATAAGGTGATCGGGTATGTCTCTATACTCACATTTTCAACCTAAAATGGTTGACACATACACCTAAGTTTATAATATTTAATATTAGAAATATAATCATTTCATGATATTAAATATTTAACCTAAAGTATATATCTAGGTTAACATATTTAATAATAGAAATATAAATATTTCATATTATTAAATGTTAACCAATATATTAGTGATGGACCCATATACATTAAGGGTTAGCTAGACAACTTAATCATTATGTTCCAACACTCCCCTTTAATGTTAAGTGGGATAACATAATATATGTCAATAGATTACCTGTTCGTGGTACACTATAGGATTTACAATTCTTAAACAATAAAGGTTTTAGGCTAGCATATCAGTTGAAGGAATTATAACAATTTCATCACAATCAATTTACCTTTTGGTACAAAAGTATTTGAAATCTCAAATATCATCCCATGATCATTGGCTAAGTATTATTTATTATTTTAACATGTTCTCATAGGTTCTCATAAAAGGTTATTAAACCCAAGCATATAGGATCCTTTCACAACCAAGGACATCCTTAACAATATGCTTATACTGGATGTTTACCAGTAAACTCAATATCACTAAAGAGTTTACTGAAGACCACCTTTAAAATCTTTCTACACTTCTTTCTAAAAAAGAAGTGGAGGTATACATGCCCAAAGGTCTTTATACACTTTCCCGAAGATAATTTTTTACACTTCCCCGAAAGTCTTGTAGAAATTCCCAAAGGTAATTTTACAAAAAATAAGTTCCATTAGGAGGTAAAATTTTCATGCACACTCCCCCTCAATGGAAACTTTGACAATCCAAGATTTTCACGAAAGTGAAAAAAATTTGTAGCTCTCGGGGACTTTGTGAAGATGTCAGCAACTTGCGCTTCAGTCAACACAAACTTGATATTTATGTCATCACTTGGCACCTTCTCACGGGTGAAGCATATATGTATCTCTATGTGCTTCATTCTCTGATGTTGAACCTGATTGTTAATCAAGAGTAATACAACTCTGGCCACCACATAGAAGAGAAATACTTCCTTTAGCTTCCATGTGTATATCTACAAATAGCTGTTATAGCCACATGGCTTATTTACTTCCTCCATTGTACTTATCTACCTCAGTAGAAGAAATGGAAACTATTGATTGCATTTGTTGTTCCAAATAATGGTTCCTACACCAAAAAAATTGAACACATATCCATTATATTTTATAACACAACACCATCATAGTTAGAATAAAAAAATCCATATAAGATAGAATTTTCATTCTTAGTATAATGCAACCCATAATTGATTATTCGTTTAATATATCTAAAAATTCTTTTTGCAAGATTTAAATGATCTCTAAAAAAGGTTCCTGCATAAACCTTGAACTAATTCCTACTGTATAGGAAATATTTGATCTAGTTATATTTAGATAAATCAAACTATCAACTAACATTGTATATAAAATAGGATCAATCTTTTTCATATGCAGATTTAGGATCAATATTTATTCCATCTTTCATTGAAGTAGAAAATGGTTTACAATCAATCATAAGAAACTTTTTTAATACAATGGTTGTATGTTGTGTTTTGAAAAATAACAATAGAATGAAATACAATCATACAAATAACATGATGTGAGAGAGCTAACTCATTCATTTCAAAGTACTGCTTCAATTTCTCTTTAATCCTATGGATTAAATCAGAATTTTTCGTTAGTAATAAGAAAATCATCAACATATGTACATGTAATGATAATATGTGAGCCTTATTGTTTAATGAATATATCATTATTAGAAGAAAAATTAACAAAACCGAACAGTTTAAAGAAGGAAACAATTTTTGCATACTAAGCTCTAAGAGCTTGTTTTAAACCATACAAGGATTTCTCAACTTAAAAAACATAGTTTTCTTTATCATTTTCTTCAAATCCTTTAGGTAAAAACATGTAAATTTCTTATTTTAAATCGAAATTCAAAAAAGCAATTTTCTTATCCATTTGGTGGATTTCCCACCTAAATTGAGCAGAAATTGTAAATAAGGCCCTAACAGTACTCATTTTAGCTACAGGGAAAAATGTCTCAACATAATTAATACTAGGTTTCTGATTGAAATCTCTAGCAACAAGTCTATCTTTATGTTTTTTAATACTACCATCAACATTATACTTTACTTTGTATATCCACCTAGACCCTATAATACTTCGTGGCTCAGGTTCATACAATGTAATTAATGCATGCTACATATAATGGCTTCTGGTCATTTTCCTAAGGTTAATAGAATTTGAACTTTCTAATATATATTGATCCCAATTTAATTTCATATCTCAGAAGATAAGAGTTTCAGAAACATCTATAACATCAAAACATCATCATGACCAGTTACTAAATTAGAATCAAAACCATCATTTAGAAGCATTTAATGAAGTATCTTCAAGAGAAGAAGACAATACATGTTAACCTTTCACTAGATTATATCTATACATTTCATATAAGATTGGATAATTAACATTTCCTAAACTTTCATGTCATAGTTTTGAATTATTCAAACTCTGAGATATAAAACAAGACGCAGAAGATAAATCATCAAAAATATACAGACCATTTCTTCGAATTCCTTCAATGATTATACTCTCATTACTATCCTTCATATATCAAGTATCCTTCATGCATGAATTCTAGTTGTGTCCATACCTCTTTCGGATGTTCGATATTACCAATGTGTATAAGGTACTTGTAGTTCACATTGCAAAAAATCATAGAAATATCCCCCTACATTTTTTGCAAGAATGCATTCATGTTATCTACAGTTACATCATGATCCGTGGGAGCAGCCTCAGATTCAAAAACAATTGTCTAGAGTTTCCTAGCCATAAATTTTGTTTTGACCCAAATGTTTTAGTTGGTTTCATTCAGGATCTGGGTTTTGTCAAGACATAAATAGTTGGATGCCATTGTTTTCCTAAACCTGTAAAACACACCCCATTATAATATATAATTTACCAAAGAGTTAGATACATATTTATCGATAATAAAAACAACACTTTTTAATAGTATCAGATCTAAAAAAACTATTTGATCAAAATTAATTTGTCATTAGAATGCATTATAATTAACCTCCCATGATCAAAATAATAACCCGTAATATAAAGGGCTTTTCCTTATACCCCAAATTTATATAAAAAATATTTTCAACCATATAGAAGTGAAGAAGAGACCCGTAAGAATGCATAACAGCTTCAAATTTCTGAAAAAAATTAATGTAGACAAAGATCTAGCCAACTTAAATTTAACGTCTAAATGACCATCATAATGGATTTTTTTTTATCTGTTGTGATGGTCGTTTGACCATCAATATTAACACAATGAAAGTTTTCCAAGAACCTAGGAGATTAAATTTGACGTGTAAATGACCGTCATATTGTCTTATGTTTGGTCTACCATGACGGTCATTTGACTATCAAATTTGATGAAGCCAAAACTTGATGTGTATTTCTAGAATGTGAAATTCCATAATTTCTTCTTCTGTATAATAGTAGGGAGGTTATATTTTAATACATTATAATATCCTGTTATAATTTATAATATAAAAATATATACACTTTTTAAAAAAAGGGTATATAGTTTATAGAATGTAAATAAAAAACAACATATAGCTCATAACAAATTATAAACTATTGTATATTTTTTTATAATAAACATAATGACCTAATTAAAAACATCGCCCACTTGGTATGTAATTGTTATTTTAGGTTTTTATAAACGTAAACTATGCGAAGGCAACCCACATTAATATGACATGATAATTTGGAAACATAAGTTAGGATATTAATTTTTTTAATTAAACATGTCATACTTAGAAATGCCATATGATTTAAAAACTACTTAGGTTCTAAGTTTTATTTTTTTATATCTCACTTAGAAAAAATAAAGGGGCCGCTTTAGAGTTGAAGTAGTTTTTACGGTTTAGGTGTCTATTTTTTGCTTTTTTAATGAACAAGTATAGGATTAAACTTAGTAATATTGATTACTAAGGTCACCAACCTTTAACTACCCACCATTCACCACATCTCACATTAAGATTAAAAAAATGTTTTATAGTTTAGGTATGTTCAAAACATTTTTTTTAATGGAGCCCATACGAATGGGGTAGTTATAAACTATAATATAAGAACTATATAAAATATATAGTTTTCAAATTATATAAATTTTAATACGATGTTTATATAAGTTATTATATAAACCTTATTTTATATATTTTTTTATTTAAAAAAATATAGTTAGAGATTAAGTATAAACTATAGTTTTTCAAATCGAATTCTTTTAGAGGGGTCCAAAGAACACGAGTATGAATTTACCTTCCGAAATATTTAACGTGCAAACATTTGAAACTATAGAAAACATGAAAATTATTTTATATAGTAATAAATCCTTTCCTTGTCTATATGTGATTTTCAAGCAAGTAAATATTTGAAGCCCATTTCACTTGTGCACACATCAATCTCCAAACAAACATTAATTCGATACAATTTACAAAATGTAAATGAAAGTAAGAATCATGTCATATTACATCTCCCCCCCCAAAAAAAAAAAATTATGGATTTAAAATTGAAAAATTCTAAAATTTTTACCGAGCGTTTAATTGCACAAATGTAGTGCAAAAATAAATTGGGGAAAAAATGAAGGGGGCTGGCTACTTTTAAATACCCTTACAGGTTAGTTGAAAAAACCCATACAAATTAAATAAATAAAATACAAAATATTTGATCTTAATTTATTTAATTTACCTCGCTTTATTACCATGTTATAATTTGAGGATTATAATAAATACGGATTTAATCAACTTACATATTATATAATGTTACAATATTAAATAAATATTACATCATAACATAAGTAAATAAAGAAATACTTATAGGAAATAAATAACACGTGACACAATATTTATAGTGGAAAACCTCAATAAGGTAAATACCACTTTGAAAATAACCTTTTACTTCAGAGAACTTATTTTACATCTAGTAAGATCACCTCCTCCTTTGAAACCCTATTTACCAAGGGTAAACCAAATCACTTGATTTGCACACCTTTGATATATTTCCTGAATATATCAAATGAGGACCTAATTTCTTTTTTATATAAGGTGATAGGGTATGTATCCCAACCCACCTTTTCAACCTAAAATGGTTGACACATACAGATAAGTTTATAATATTTAATATTAGAAATATAATCATTTCATGATATTAAATATTTAGCCTACGCAATATTCCCAATCTAATCTAATCGATCTGCATCCATTACCATCCCTGCGTATACCTAGGTTAACATGTTTAATAATAGAAATATTAAATTTCATATTATTAAATATTAACCTATATATTAGTAATGAACCAATATACATTAAGGATTGGTCAGACCACTTAATCATTATGTTCCAATAATTCCCGTCATTTCTTTGTAGCTAAATGTGAAGGCCATTTGGTGTTCCTTGAGGATTTGGGTTTGTATTTCCACCTCCTCTAGAGTTAAGGAGTATCCCAATTTCAAAATATTTGGTTCCTCCTCTATTCGAATATTTATATTGATCATTCCCTTAATTAAGGAGGTGTTACACTCTTCAAACTCTGGTGGAGCTGAAGGTAACTCTAAAACCCCTTCTTCTTCTACTTCATAAATTTCAAGATATTTTCCCAGGGAATATTCGACCATGGGATTCCTAAAATAGGAAGGTGAACGTGGAATTAAGGAAAGGTCTACCTCATGATACATAAGATGCAGCTCTTTAAAAGCGTTTAAATGTCTTAGAGTCGCTTAATCACCATCAACATGGTTTGAACAATTAGGTTGATTCTCAACTTCTACATATGTCAACATTGGCATCATTGGTGCTTTACGAATCAAGGGTTTGGTGAAAAATGAAAATGTGAAGTTGGTATCTTTTAGGTCACTACTTGGGGTGAAGTGTGAAGAATAATTTGCTATAGAGTCTACAAGAAGGTTCTGTTCATGTGGAACTGGTTCAATTGATATAAAGTTGAAACCTTTCATCAGGCCTAGTACTATTGTTTTGTAAAGTTGTAGATGCTTAGCTCTAGCCTCATATACTTTAGATATTTGATTTACAACTAGTTGTGAATCACCCAATGCCCTAATATTGAGGATTCTCATTTTCTTAGCTACAATGAGACCTAATAAGAGAGCCTCATATTTAGCCCCATTATTTTTGCATTTTAAATCTAACTTGAAAGAAAAAGGTAGAATCCTTCCTTTAGGAAAAGTAAGGATCACGCCTACCTCGATGCCAAAACGACACTTACCTCCATCAAAATGGAGAGTTAAAACACTACTTGGAAAGATGGACATTGGATCATCCTTTTTACCTCACCCTTTTACCTCAGTTACCTCAACCATGTAAACCTCATCTACTGGAAGGGAATTGAGTCCCAGGGTATGTCCCATACCCATAGAATCAAAGGGGAGGAGAATAGGAAAATCCTTCTCTAATAGCTAAACAATATTTTTTTTGGTTCCTAACGACATTGTCTCTACAATAACAATTTCATCCTTGATTGTGAGAATTCCCTTAATCAACCCCGTGACTTCTAACTCTGTCATAGGGAATATATTTTCTTGTAGTATCACACTTGCAAGTTTGTTTAACTGATTTGTGGGAAGCTCAAATTCAGAGTAGACCCCTGGCCTCTTCTTTAAGTTTTCCAAATGTATATCAAAGGGTTTTAGATCACCTTCTGCCACAAATACTTTCCCTAAATGCAGGAATGTGACTTCCTAGAATAGAGTGGAGGGGATTGCTTTCATGTAGTGGATCCAAGGACAACCAAGGATCATATTATAGTTGGTTTCCCGGTTTATAATATAAAATAGTTATTACCATCTTAGGCATGAGAGTAACTTATAATACTATGGTTCTGATCAATGTTTCCTTGAGACTATCATAGCCTCTCAGTGTGTTTCGTGTCGAGGAGCAATTGGTCTCCCCATACCCTAACTTCTGAATAAAAGAGAAGGTGACTATGTTAACTACTGCCCCATCATTGATCATTGCATGCTTTACATAGTTATTGTAAATCCAAAATCATAGAAACAAATTCGGGTCACCACTATGAGCTATCTTAGCCTCCGTGGGAATCTTGTTGATGTCAAACATGAACCCAATATCTCTCTCAGGCTTCCCTAGAGGACTAACATCGAATTCTATATGATTTATATGTGCCTCTGACTGAGGGGTAATGTTAATAAAATGGTCGATACCTAGTGCTTCTAAGAAATTAGTTCTATGAGAAGGAGAATTCTTTAGTAGATCCAAGAAGGAAATGTGTGAAAAGGTCTTGGTTAGATCACTAATTAGATCATAATCCCCTACTGGCTTGCTTAGCATATCATGAACATTTTCTGACATAACTGAATAAATTGGGATTGGATGCAAAGAATAATCCTTAGTTCTTGTGGCAGTGTTAATTTGGGGGTCGAAATCTAACTCTACCAAGCCCATAATTTTCATTTACTGGCGACCATTTAAAGGGGGTACCACCTATGGGTTTTTTAAAGATGAGGCTTTGCGATCATGAGTCCCTATTACAATACCTTTATTCAAACCATTGGGATCTAATCTACCATCCTTTGGATGCATAAGAGAGGATCATTTAAGATCCCCAGTGGCGTGTTCTGTAGAGATAGTAGTGCCATGTAGGCATTTTGAGTGGGTATTGTTGGATTTGCCGAAAACATGTCAACAAATAACTATCTTTGGTCCTCTGGAAAATGTTGTTAAAACTTTCTATAATCACGAAAAGTTGTTGCATCATGCTTGCAAACCATATGGAAACCACAATATAAGTCGAGATTGTAATTTTGAGGCCTTTGGTTTGTTCTTTTTTATGGTCTAAATCTACAGTTATTGTTTGGTTGCTGATTTGTATAATTAAAATTTTGGAACCCTTGCCCTTTGTTTTGGAATTGGTTGGGATAACCCCCTAGGTATTGACTAGGGCTTAGGATTGGTGTTTATCTCTGTATTTAACATTTTTTTTGTTGTTGTTGTATTTGTTTAGGATGATTAAAATCCACAACGTTTACCAAGGGTGAGAAATTGTTGTTTCTCTAATTGTTTCCATTATTGTTGTTGTTATTTGTAGCACCTGTACTAGGATTTTTTAGGCTGGTCAGTCACATTGTCGGTCGTGGCTCCACAATTATTATTAAGAATCTTTGGTCCTTGATTGTTGTTTGTGTTGTTGGAGTAACTGGGATTATTTTGATTGGGAGTGACTAACTTCCCATTTTCTCTATAAGTCTTACAACCACTATCAATAACCGCTTGGTCAATCCGAAGATCACCCTATAACACCTCTTCATAGCTCCTTAGTGGGAAATTTTGAACCTCCTCCTTTGTCTCTTTGTTGAGAGAGTGAAGGAACAAATCACAAAGTTCTGTTTGATCCATATTTGGATCACTTACAGAAGAGTAGAGAACTTGTTGCCACTTTTGAATAAAGTGGGTTACAAACTAATTGTGTTCTTGCTTGATATGAAGGAATTCCCTGATTCATGTTCTCAAAATGTTGTTCATATAAAAATATTTAATAAACTTTGATACAAGTTGCTTGAACAAGTCTATTTAAGCCTCTGGTATCCTATAGTACCAGTCAAGAGCAATACCTTCTAGTGTCTTAGTGAAATTTTTCACAAATATTACGTCCCATGGGAGTAGCTCTCGAATGGTCATTACATAAGCCTTGATGTGGTCATTAGGATCACCCTCCCCTTTGAACTTTAGAATATCAAGCAAGGGTCTCGGGTGCATGAATTTTTGAAAGGAGAAGTCTAGGGGTTCCTGGAGATATTTAGAATAGGTCCCCATTGCGTATGTTTCCACCATTGAATATCCTTGTTAGGGAGGTGGGGGCTACATCGATTGTTGGAATGGGATAACATAGGTGTTTTTTGGGGCATATGGCATCCCATGTGGTTTTCCATATGGACCTAGGTAGGTATACATGTCCCCTTGTGGAGATTTATAATACATGTGTACATAGAGAGGCTGATTACCTTGATATGGAATTGAAGACACGAAGCTAGGGAACGTTGCATTTCCAAATGGTATGGCATTTGAGAATGCACTTCCAGTTGGTTCCTATTACAGATATCCATACATGGCTTAGGGGGGCATATGTAAGGTTCCCTTCCCTGTAATAAAATCTCCCAGGTTTTGAGTATTCATGTAAACTAGAGGATTTTGTGCAGTGGGTATTTTCCTATAATTATGTGGGTAGGAAGGAGTTCGTGCTTGCCCTGTGTATGAATTCTACATATTTTGGGAAAGCTCTAACTCCTTTAATTTTTCTACCAAAGATGAAATGACATCACCCATTGACGAGGAAGTTCTTCACTTATGTACCTTTTTTTGAACCCTCAGAGGTTGTTGAGGTGTATGGTATCCTGTTATGAATTGTTCATGATGTTTCCACCCCTCATTAGTAGTATTGTTGGTTGGTGGAAGTGTAACATTAATGGTTTGAAGTAGGAAACCACCTTTTCCTTGTAACCTATTGAAATATTGGTTCATATCCTAGAAGTTTTGTTCACTCCTAGCATATCGTACTAAATACTCCTCATCTAGATGGCGGAGTTGATCAGATTGCATGATAATGGGCTATTGAAAGAATACTCGAGGAGATGAACTTGATTCACCAGTGAATTTAAAGTTATTTGAAATCTATTGTTCATGGGGATAGGTCTGAGTGACCCAGTTAAGTTCCTCAATACATATAAAGGAACCAACATTGGTTCCCTAAAGCAAAGGGTTTTAATTAGATGAGTGGTTTTCTACCCATGTTGAAAGTGAAGGTGACTATTGTGGTATACTTGATTGGTAGTGGTACATGTCAAAACTCGGGATGGTCTGACCGTTCTCGTCGTATCCTGACATATTCAGGGGGTATAAGAATACCCACAAAATAAAGGATGGATGAAGAAAGTGGAAACATTTAGAGACTAGCTATTCACGTTAGGTTCACTAATTTGTACAACAGAAAATCAATATGTGACCTTCTACACACCCAAATATGCCTAGATAGACGGTGTAGAATTATTGTGAATGTGAGTGTGGTGACAGGGATCAAGATAGATAGGAAATCTTATATTTTCAATATGAAATGTTGGGATCTACAAGTCTAAGGAAAAGAATTCTCTCCAAACTTGAAGTGGTGTGATGTCTCGATTTGAGATAATAGTTGCTCGTAGAATCCAATCAATGTCGATCTCGGCCGAGATTCTGTTTGCTAGTTATTAAACACGTGGAAAATGAATTGTGGGTGCCTCGTATATATTTCCAAACATGGTCATGGAAGTAAGAATGAGAGGCGTGATGGAGCCACAAGTATTTATGGGCAATTTTCTAGTCTAGTCTAAAAATTCTTAGCCTAATTAGCTAATATGATTAGTAGGGAAAGTTATGTGATAATATCTAATGGAAGTGGTGAAGATATGAATACTAATGTGTGCAAAATAGTGTCAATGTCTATTTGACTAGCATGCCTATTGGGTTTTGGGACCTAAGGATCACAACTAAAGACTCGTGAAGGCTATGGCCCTTGGATGATCATACGCGTATTCAAACCCTGTTTCTAGGAGTAGTCCAATAGTTATAGGCTTGATTAGCAATGATATTTAGTGTTTTGAGTTGTACTTTCTTAGCAAAAGTTTTAGGTGTGTGTAATACTATTAAATATAAGTTAGTATCAATGTTAGTTATCAATTCTAACCCATTGGGTTGTGGGACCAATGGATCACAACTGTATGTATTTTCTTGTTGCGGACCATTGATGGTCATGTAGAATTAGATACAATGATTTATGATAAGTGACCTAATTACTGAAAGAAATCTAATCTATGTTTTTGTGTTTTTCACAATATTTTGGAACAAATTAATGAAAGAAAACTAATCTATCAAAGGAAATATTTTTGTTCTTTTCTAATTTTTAAGCAATGCGTTCTAATCTAATAAATAAACTAATGACAAGTAATCAGCCTAATATAGCTATTTACTTGTGTAAATGTATGAATATGATCTAAATCAAATAACCTAATCTGATGAAAACCCTCCAAACCCTACCTCAGAGGTGAAGAACAAATCATGACCCTGAAAGGGGCTATCATTCCTCACAAATTCCCTGGTAACGTTAAAAAGGAAAACTTACTAGAATGAATGTTTTTCTACTCTATTTGATATGAATGATTTTAAGCTAGTGATTTGAAATTGACAATTCAACAAATAAGGAAAACAAACATACAATTCCAACCTAGACAAGCAAGAGCTTTGGAAAATCTAGTTGTGTATGTATATGTCCCCTCAGTATGTTCCTTTCTTTCTCTTAGTGTTCATGTGAGTCCAAGAAATTGGGAATGCAAGAACAATAGTAAGAGGATTACGCTTGAGAAATGGAAGTTTGATGGCAGTTCGTATGCAATGCAGGTAGAAGAGAGATATCATAAGAGATCAGAGCTTGGTTATGTAATTCCTAGCAAGATCGTAGCAGCAATACAATGCAAGATACATAAAATTCTTAGGCCCCTTTTACTTGAACATAAGCATGCAATATATAGGAATGGAGGATGGGATGTTCCTTCATACACAAGGCCAGAAGGATCAGTTCCAACTAAGTAAATCTATTTAAAAATAGAAGAGGAAGGAGAACCAATCAATCAAAGCTAATTTTAGAAAATTTAGCTCATGTATACATGGAAAAAGTGAATTTAAGTGAACCATCACATTTTAAAACATGCATGAAGAATATGGAAAAAGCAGACAAGACCACTTCCCTGTGCAAGGTGGCAATTTCAGGATTGTTGCCCTGTCTTGGGAAGTAGTTTCAGAACTGTCACCTAGGCAAGGTGGTGGTCCTACCACTAAAGGCCAAAACATGTGTAGAAAGAGGCAGGAAGCTAGAAAAAGCGTGGGAAGGCTAAGTAAATAAGTCTAGGCCATAAATATGCACTGCAAATGGAAATTAGAGCTCGAACACATTCTTGAAAGGGCCTAAATCATCATTGGGGACTTTTGTAACCATTTTCTGATAATGTAGCACATACAATTTTGGGTGTATACATATTCCTCCATGATTTCTCATGTAATGATGAGTGGTTAAGAAGAGAGTTCCTCATATGTATGGTTCGAGGAGGAGGAGGAAGAGAGATGATTATGGAAGAAAGAAACAAGGATAGTTATAAAATATATGTAATGTGTGATGGCGAGCTCTGTTATGGTCAAATCTCTTCTACTATGAATAGCTTCATACATGGAACTCTTTAATGTAATCTTGGCTACTGTAATTTGGCATATAAATATAATGAAGTGATTTTGAAGCATTATGTGATGAATCTACATTTATACATTTCTTTTTTATGTTCATGGGTGTATTACTGGTTTCCTTGATCATAATAATGATTTATCTTTACTTCCTTTATAATATTATTATGTTATCCTATGTTATGGCACATTAAATTAGGAGTTAGTGCTTACACCTAGCTGTCAATAATGGGTGTTTCATTCTCTGTTTGTACAATGACCTCTTATTAAGGAAGAATTGTTATCCCAAATGTGCCCCCTGCTCATTTTGTAGCGAACTCCTTTACATATTTCCTTCTCTTGTGCCTCAGTCATCATATTTTGTTTTCTAGGCACTCAAAACCTTTTGGAAATGGCACCATTGGAGACAGCTCTCTCTCAGCTTTCCAGAAAGGTAAAGTTTTCCTCCTAACTCCTCATATTTTTCAAGTTATGGCTCGGTGGAGTTTTGTGGGAAATTTTCCCTTAGAGGGCCCGCAGCCAATCAGAACGTGCCACGTGGCACCTGGAGTGGTGGAGCATGGGGAAAATTTTTAAAATGTTCCAAAGACCAAACGGGTAAAAATTCAAACTTTTTGCCCGCCGATCTGATTTTGGCCTGTGTTTTCCCTAAAACTTCAAATCGCCATAACTTTCGATCCAGAGCTCAGATTTTCACGTTCTTTATATCAATGGAAAGATAGTGAAATTCTCCGTAAGATTCCATGGTAAATTGTGAATTTTGGTTCATTTTGGAGTGATAAAATTAAAAAATACTTCTGGTACGTGCCCATGGACAGAATTGACATTTCAACAACCAATTTTAATGCAAAATAGGTCGCATTCTTCTCCAGCATGGTCAAAAATGTCAGGGCATGGGTTTGTAAGGACCTCCATGCTATTTTTAATGCATTTTGGTCAATGGGGAATGGATCCCATGTTTTTTCATGTTTTCTCTCTCCTGGGCTCGACCCATGCACTGTAAAACCCAGATTTGGCTCATTTTTCAAAGTGTGGAACACTTTTTTACACAACAAGCTTCTGTTTTCACCTTCAACAAGTGATTTTTTGCAAGGATCAGACCTTTTCAGGGATTGTAACAGTTTTTTGCCTCTTTGGTGTTGGAATGCAAGGATTTTGATGTTGAAAATCACAATATAGGCTCTGTAAATGCTTTCAGTCCTTTGTATGTGTTATTTGTTTCATTTCAAACCTTTGATTACAGCTTATCAACCTGTGCATGATGTTTTATGTTGCAATTCATGATTTATGTCTATTTGCATGAGCAAAAATGTTCACCACTCCTTTGGTGTATCACCCTTATTAGTTTAGTTTCAATTTTTACATCTCTTATCCCTGTCTCCTTGCAATCTAGGGTAAAATTAGGATATGAACCTCTGCAGTGTGCAAATAATAGATCTAATCAGAGGAGTTTGAGGAACCAGCCTCTAATCTAGATATTTCTCTCTCATTTTTACAAGTCCCACACTTGGAGAGAGGTTTCAATGTTCTGCAATCACACTGGATGCCTAAAACATCAATTTAGAAACCTGATTTGCATTTAGGGGTGCTCCTGATTTACAACAACAGTTTTGGCATGCCCGGTGGGACCTTAGAGGTCTCATTTTCATTGCAGCAAATTTGATGTGCATCTGCTGCAATTTTCTTGCTTAAAATAGCTATACATTGCACATCTGGTGACTCAAAGGAAGAAGAATGAGCTGGTTTTAGTAGTGCAGACCTAAAAACTCATGAGAAGAATCACTACAAGGTCAAGAGCTAGAGAAGAAGAGGCACTATTTGAATATCTGCAGTTATCTCCAAGAGTAAGGCAAAGTGGGAGGAGAATCCAAAGGTCTCCATCTCCACCAAATAGAACTCTCTTAACTCCTCCACTTGGTAGGCCTTTCATTCAATCAACAAGGGTTCTAAGGCCAATTAGAATGGCACAAAACAACCCCTAGGTCAATTTCACTGGTAGTAGCCCACTTGCTCTTAATGCACAAAATCCAATTCCAATTGCAACCTTGAAGAACATTCCATTCTTCACTGGAGAGAATCAGACTACTCCTGGTGATCATGTTAAAGACATTGCCAACCTTTGTGCAATTCATGAAATCAATGAGATGCAAGTTGCTGTCAAATTGCTAGCATCTTCATTCAAGGGGAAGGCTTTGTAATGGTTTAGAAGCCTTGCCTCAGGTTCTATTCAAAATTGGAACCAGCTATGTGTAGCACTTCATGAGAAATTTGGAGAGAAGGGAGACAACTTGTCTCTTTTGGAGCAGCTGACAACCATCAAGAGAGCTTCCAATGAGCAGCTAACTGATTTCAACTTCAGATTTCAAAGGACTTGGGAGACAATTCCAGTGGCAATCAGGCCAACAGCATAAGGTGCTTTTCTTTACAATCTCAAAGCTCTAAATTCTGATATTTCTATGTTAATTCAGTCCATGGGAGGCACAACTATCCCCATTGCTTATAGCATTGCCATTAGAGCTGAAAATTGTTTGATCCAAGTTGGAAAACTAGCCCCTAGACCTCCCATGCCATTGTTTCCAAGTTTAGAGAGCCCAAACACTAATCAAGCACCTAATTTAGCTCCTTCTCCCACCCCTAGAAATCAGAATTCAAGTGAAGCTTCCACTTCATCTTCTAGTGCCTCAAATGAACTTCAAGAAGTCATGAAGCAATTGCAAAATTTAGGTAATGAGTTGGTTACTCTCAAGAGGAAATAAGCCCAAAGTTTTAGACCTTCCTTCCAACCTCAAGCTCAGCCTAACAGGAAACCATATCAACCTCATAGACCACCCAATCCAGCTACAAATCTAAATCAAGCAAGGCCTCCTGCCAACAAACCATTTCAGCCCTATAATCCAAATGCTATATCTGCCTCTAAGGCATTGGTGCCAACACAAAACAACGTTGCTCAGGAGTATGATTGGTGTTTTCCATGCAATGAACCTCACAACCAATCTATGTGTTTCAACGGTGCCTTGAATCAAACATTAATGGTGACAACTACTGGTGTGGAGGGTGAGGGCAGTCAAGGAAACAACCAACAACAAGAAACATTCCAGTAGCAATCAGCTCCAAATGACACCACACTTATGAACTGGTAGGAAGAGGATTTTTGTGGCATAAATAAAACAGTCTCTCAAGGTGTTGCAGCCAACACAAGGTCAAAAAGAAGGAATTTGGGTGAAGAATAGCCATTATCTCCAACCAATCCACAACCTTTTATGGCTCCACAAATGGTTGGCAAAAAAAATCCAGTTGTAAATGCACAAGGGCAGCCAAGAACAGCTCCTAGACCAACTCAAATACCAGTTGTTGCTGCCCACATGCAAGGGATGAATATGCAAACCAAGGGACAACAAAGAGATCCTTCATCACCATTTAGTATCATTGATCAGATGAAGAAGAAATATGTAAATATATCAATGTGGGAATCCCTATCTATCCCAGGCTAGAGAGATTTGCTACAAGCTGCCATGAAGGACTGGCCAACTTCGAATCAACAAGAGAAAGTGCTCACAAATGCTGCCCAGCCTGAAGGGAATCATGGAGGACAGCAAGGTAAAATGTTGAAGCCCCCTCCTTTTTATGTCTCATTGATAATTGGAAATCAGTTAGTGCACAATTACATGATAGATTCCGGGGCAAGTAGCTCAGTGATGCCTAAACAAATAGCTGATCAGCTAGGGCTCCAGTATGAAACCATATCCAAAGGAGTAATGCAGTTGGATGGGACAACAGTAACAACAGTTGGAGTGATTAGAAACTTGAGTCTTACCTTGCATGCATGTCCAAATGTTGTTGTTTTACAAGATGTATCAGTTATAGACCTTCCACCACTCTTTTCCCTATGCTTGTCAAGGGACTTCACAGCCAAGATTGGAGGATATTTGTTTGTTGATTGGTCACACATGCTGTTCAGAATGAGGTATGGAACCAAAGCTACAATCAGGTCTGGACCTATTGCAAACTTCCACATTGAGCCCTACACTCCAAGTCAGATCAATGCCAATTGTTCAACATTTGATCAAGAAGATCACCCAAGCACTGATGAAGCTGACACCAAGGTTGGAAGCATCCCAGATCTAACTCTTGATGAATGGGCAAATAAGGTACATGCTTTTTATCCTTATCAAGAAGTAGAAGAATATTAGCTAGGGGTCTATTACATACATGAATAAGATCAGACCATTCCTAGCATCACCAAGCCAAACCAAACCATAAGGATGACAATGAGGTATGGCAGCTGTTTTTTTATGGATCAAGGAGTAGACAAGGTGCAGGAGGTGGAGCCATTCTTGTTTCACCTCAAGGAGTAAAGTACTATTTAGATTTTAGATTTCAGTTTACATGCTCCAATAACACTGCTAAATATGAAGCCTTGGTGTAAGGGATGCATTGGGCAATAAAGAGAGGAATAAAGAACTTGCAAGTCTTTGGTGATAGTGAATTGATTGTAAATGAGGTCAAGGGACAACATGCTACCAAGAATGATCTACTTAAGTGCTACAAGAACAGGGTGTGGGACCTCATTGAGGATTTTGAGGGTTTTGGCATCAAATCCATTCCTAGGAAAGAGAACCAAGCTGATAACAGGCTTGCAGCAGTAGGAGCAGCCTTTGACATTGTGGAAAGCATTCAACAAGACAAGGTATAGCCAAACATCCATGTGATTGTGAGGCCTTCAGTGTCGGATAACAATGTCAATTGGAAAGTGTTTGAAAATGACCAGCAAATCATCCATTTCTTACAAGAAGAAGTTGAGTTCTCAGCTAAAAATTAGGAAAAATTAGAACATCAGTATCGTGACCAAGTGGTACAGCTGAGAACTAACAAGCTACCCAAGGGACTTATCACTTTGGAGTCCATTTTCAATCCCAATGATCAGTTTAGGAAAGAGAAAGCAAACATTCAAGTCAAGAGAGAAGATTCAGTATTCATCTTGGTGGAAGAGAACAAACCATTGTAAATTGGAAAGATGACAACTGAAAAAGAAAGGTACAAGTTCATACAGCTATGTCAAGAGTTCCCTGATGTGTTTGCTTGGAGCTATGAGGACTTGAAAGGTTTCAATCCTAACTTAGCTCAGCATACCATTGAATTGGATCCAAATACTAAGCCTGTCAGGCAGAAATAAAGACTAGTCAATCCACACATGGAGCCTCTCATGAGGAAAGAATTGAACAAGCTGATTGAGTCAAGGATCATATTCCCAATCAAGCATTATAGTTGGGCTGCCAACTTGGTTCTAGTCAGAAAGAAGAGTGGAGAGATCAGATTGTGTGTTGACTTCAGAGACTTGAATAGAGCATCTCTTAAGGACCATTACCCACTCCCTTCCATGGAGAAAATCTTGCAAGTTGTGGCTGGCTCCGAGAGGTTTTCACTACTTGATGGCTACTTAGGCTACAATCAGATTATGGTGAAGGAAGAAGACCAGTTCAAGACAGCCTTCACAACCAAATGGGGAACGTATGCATACATGAAAATGCCATTTGGGTTGTCCAACACTGGTGCTACCTTCCAAAGAGCAATGGACATGGCGTTCAAAGGTTTGATTAACAACGTGGTGCTGATATACCTTTATGATATCACTATTTTTTCAAAGAATGCAGCAGACCACCTCTCTCATTTGAGACAAGTCTTCCAAAGGTGCAGGAGATTTGGAGTGTCTTTGAATCCTAAGAAGTGTATCTTCCTAGCACATGAAGGAAAGCTCCTTGGCCATATTGTCTCCAAAGAAGGATTAGCAATTGATGCAGAGAGGGTTGAAGCCATAAGAGCACTACCATTGCCAAGCCACAAGAAGGCCCTTCAGAGTTTCTTGGGGAGAATAAACTTTGTTCGGAGGTTTGTCCCAGATTTTGCAGCCCTTGTCAAACCTATCACCAAAATATTAAAGAAAAGCATGGCTTTCAAGTGGACAGCGGAAGGAAAGGAGAGTTTTGAAGCAATCAAAGAAGCCATCTCTCAAGCACCAACTCTCATCAACCTGAACTTCTCCAAGGATTTCATCCTCTATGCCTTTGGAGGTAATGATACTATTTCTGCCATTTTGGTACAGCAGAACAAGGACAACAATGAGCAGCCAATTGCTTTCTTCAGCCAGAGCCTAGATGACTATGAGGTGAGGTATTCTTTTATTGAGAAGCATGTACTTGCAGTAATCAGAAGCTTGAAAAATTCAAGCATTTAGTCTCAAACAACAAGGTCCAGTTGCTGGTCTCTCATGCTGGGGTTAAAGACTTCCTCCTCAACAAGGATTTGAATGAGAAAAGGGAAGGTTGGATCACTCATGTCATGGAGTATGACATTGAGATCAAGGTCACCAAGCTAGTAAGAGGAAAAGGATTATGTGAGCAGCTGATTTTTGGGAAGTAAAAAGAATTATGTAATGAAGAAGAGGCTATTTTGACAGTTCAAGATAGCCATGAGCCAAGTGGCACTCAAGAAGAAAATAATGCTGTCCCCACTCCTTGCTAGACCCAAGGTATAATGCACTTCCTAAGCACAGGCCTATGCCCTCCAGAGATGAACAAAACCCAAAGAAGACACTTCAGATTGCAGGCTGTCCCATATGCCATAGTAGATGGTGTTTTGTTCAAGAAAGATGTGAATGGAGTGCTGTTGAGATGCATTAGAACAAATCAGATTCATAGGGTGTTGGAAGAGTTCCATGGTGGACCAGCTGGTGGTCATTTTGCACCAAGAGTGACAGCTCTAAAAATCATGAAGGCTAGTTATTATTGGCCCAAGATTTTCAATGATTGCTTTGCGTGGATCAAAAGGTGCAAGAATTGTGCATTCTTCACAGGTAAAGAGAGGCTTGCTGCCCTTCCATTGCATCCAATTTTAGTTGACCAGCCATTCATGCAATGGGGTTTGGACTTCATTGGAGTCATTAATCTCAATTCAAGCCAAGGTCATAAGTGGATTTCGACAGCCACAGACTACTTCACCAAATGGACTGAAGCAATAGCACTCAAAGAAGAAAATGAGTCTAGCATCTTAGAATTTTATGAGGGTATAGTAACCAGATTTGGCATACCTGCTACAATAATCTCAGATAATGCATTGGCATTCATTGGATCCAAGGTGACTGAGTGGGTTGTCAAGAACGGGACCTACCTAAGTACTTCATCAAACTATTACTCTCAAGGTAATGGCCAGGCTAAGTCTACAAACAAGAACTTGTTGAGGATCATTAGGAGAACTCTTGATGAGAATCAGAAGTCTTGGCATACCAAACTGAAATCAGCCTTATGGGTTGATATGATAACTCCCAAGAGATCCATGGGTAACTCTCCATTCAGGCTTGTTTATGGAAGAGAGGAAATTTTTCCCATATCTCTTGAGTTGCCAACATTGGAACTCATGAAGCAGTTAGAGTTGCTACAGTTTGGGCCCATGGAGGTGAGATATGCAGAGTTGATGGAGCTCCAAGAGATCAGAGATCAGGCATCCCAAGCAATGGAGAAGGATCAAGCTTTGATCAAGAAGACCTTTGATAGGAAGGCCAAGAGTAGATCTTTCCAAGTTGGAGATCTAGTGTTAAAATGGGATGCAGATAGAGAAAAATTGGGAAGGCGTTCAAAATTTGATGCCATTTGGAGTGGCCCATACATGGTCACAAAGTGTAAGGACAACAATGCCTTCTAACTGTCTTCATTAGATGGTGAAGAACTGTAGATTCTAGTCAATGGAATCTATCTCAAGCATTGATTCTAAAGGGAAATTCTCCACCTTGTAAATATTAGCTTAGGTTTCCATTTCTTCAAGTGCTTGTGCACATTGTTTTGCTGTAGGTTGTTTTGCTTTCCCTAAGTGCTTTGGCATAGCTTTCTATTCCTTGGAATGTGTTGCAGGCCTTTCTCCATCAGGTGATTTTCCATGTTCCTCTTTGCAACATTCTAGTCAGTTGGGGTATTAAACAGAGAATCAAGTGACTCCATGCCCAATGGATTGCTTCAAGAAACTGGTAACTTCATCTAGCAGGCAGATGACCCCTCTGAGTCGCCAAAATTGTTATCCCAAATGTGCCCCCTGCTCATTTTGTGGCTAACTCCTTTACATATTTCCTTCTCTTGTGCCTCAGATTTTTTTTTCTAGGCACTCAAAACCTTCTGGAAATGGCACCATTGGATAGAGATCTCTCTCAACTTTCCAGAAAGGTAAATTTTTCCTCCTAACTCCTCATATTTTTCAAGTTATGGCTCGGCAGAATTTTTGTGGAAAATTTTCCCTTAGAGGGCCCGCAACCAATTAGAATGTGCCACATGGCACCTAGAGTGGTGGAGCTTGGGGAAAATTTGAAATTTTTTCCAAATACCAATTGGGTTAAAATTCAAACTTTTTGCCCACCGATCTGATTTTGGCCTATTTTTTCCCTAAAACTTCAAATCGTCATAACTTTCGATCTAGAGCTCAGATTTTTGTGTTCTTTATATCAATGGAAAGCTGGTGAAATTATCTACAAGATTCCATGGTAAATTTTTAATTTTCATTTAGTTTGGAGGGAGAAAATAAAAAAATTCTTCTAGTACGCACCCATGGACAGAACTGACATTTCAACAACCAATTTTAATGCAAAATGGGTCGAATTCTTCTCCAGCATGGTAAAAAATGTTAGGGCATGGGTTTGTAAGGACCTCCATGTTGTTTTTAATGAATTTTGGTCAATGGGGAATGGCTCCCACGTTTTTTCACAATTTCTCTCTCCTGGACTCGACCCATGCACTGTAAAAGCCAGATTTGGCTCATTTTTCAAAGTGTGGAACACTTTTTTGCATAGCAAGCTTCTTTTTTCACCTTCAACAAGTGATTTTTTGCAAGGATCAGACCTTTTCAGGGATTGTAACAATTTTCTGCCTCTTTGGTGTTGGAATGCAAGGATTTTGATGTTGAAAATCACAATATAGGCTCTGTAAATGCTTTCAGTCCTTTGTATGTGTTATTTGTTTCATTTCAAACCTTTGATTACAGCTTATCAACCTGTGCATGATGTTTTATGTTGCAATTTCTGATTTGTGTCTATTTGCATGAGCAAAAATGTTCACCACTCCTTTGGTGTATCACCCTTATTAGTTTAGCTTCAATTTTTTCATCTCTTATCCCTGTCTCCTTGCAATCTAGGATAAAATTAGGATCTGAACCTCTATAGTTGTGCAAATAATAGATATAATCAGAGGAGTTTGAGGAACCATTCTCTAATCTGGATATTCCTCTCTCATTTTTACAAGTCCCACACATGGAGAGAGGTTTCAATGTTGTGCAATCACACTCGATGCCTAAAACATCAATTTAGAAACCTGGTTTGCATCCAGGGGTGCTGCTGATTTGCAACAACATGAATTTTCTCACAAAGAACACATAAAGGAGGGGCTTGATGCCTGCGCATGCCTCAGGTGAGTTTCTAGAACTCTCTAGATGATCTTTCAGAGCTACTGTGGCTCATTGGTGAAACAAGAGGAAAATAGAGGCTAAATTTTGGTTTTTTGCCGATACCTCTTTTCAAATATATTGTCAGAATTATGTGCGATGACGGAGCATATGACCTTGGACAACATCATGACCTAGCTTAAAATCATAGAGGATGATTTTTCTCATAGGTTTAGTACTAGATATGAGTTTGATGCATGGAAATGGGTGGAGGATAATTCGTATCATGAACTCTATGAGACATAATTATATTGTTTCCTAGTAGAGTTGTATGAATGGATATCAACATATCCATCAAGTACAAGTTGGCACTATAGACCTCATTTTTGGACCCAGGAGGAATATAAGTGGTTAAATGATGTCGATCTAACCTTGACACGTGTTATTGATCACTGGTGGAGTAGAGTACTGACTAGTTACACCCTAGAATACACTATTTCTATATATTATTACCTGGAGATTGTTGATTCTAAGTTCTTAAGGTATCCTAGGGGATCACTCTTGCATGTTATTCCACTAGATATCAATATCCTAGTCATTAATTTGATTTGGAAGACTTTCCCATGGCTTACTAAACTCCTGCTAGGTGGGGGGCATGGAAGGCTAGCTTGGTAGAAGGATTATGGACCTTGCAGTAGAAATAGAGAGAGAGAAGAGGTGGCTCACATATAATGAATCTTGGGAGAGGGAGTTGACAAGATAACATAAAGTTTTAGGAGTGATGGATTTATAGAGGAAAATGTTACGGGAAGGATTTGAGGTTTGCACGGAGGATGTGGAACCTGAGTAGTGTGAGCTACCCCATCCTGGAAAGCATGAAAGAGAAACCCCCTTGGCTTCTAGAGAGATCTCTCTATGTGAATAAAGGATAAGATCCATAGGTTCGCATCTTAACCCACAAGGTGACCATACCCTTATTGTTATTTTTCTAGTTCCTAAGATAAGTTTTGATCAGACAGTTGGTATCGGTATTCATAATCAAGCGACACCTAGGAGGTATAATTTTCATTTGGTACATCTATAGTTGTACAAAAGTTCCTTTATTTAGGGTTATTTTGTCTAGAACAAAATTTTTACTATGTGTGGGATCAAAAGGTTTGAGTATCACATCTGGGATCGGCACAAGAAACACATATGGGAGCAGTTTGGTATCACAGACTATCGACATGTAGTTTCATGCGATGATGGGTTCGTAGGTTGCAACTGTGTTAGGCCCTTTTCCTACGATAGGAGGAGGATATGGTGGATCTATAGGCATTGAGAATAGTTGATCTAGTGGGTCTAGTGGTGGAGGTAAAAGTGGAGGGAATCAAGGTTTTGGATTTGGTAGACAAGGTCCACACCACCATCAATAGGTGTTTTATGAGATGTTACTCCACTTACCTGATTACAAGGGTATTAAGGATGTCATAGAACATGTACACAACTAAAATTTAATATGACACATGAAGGGGATCACTACCCTAGAGTAGAAGGCTAGTAAGTTTTTAACCATATTGCAAGGACACATGCATAGATGGTACATAAAGTATGACCCTCACAAGACAATGGTGGATTACATTGCACTGCGTAATTACATTTTGGCGGAATTCCACATATTTGAGTTTAAATAGAAAAGCATCAGCACATTGAAATATATTTAATAAGGAATGGTGGACAGTATGTGGGAGAATGTCATGTGGTTCAAGACTCTATTATCCAAGTTATCTTATGACATTCATCCTTTGCAGCATTGTCATTGGTTCATCAGAGGGCTAATGACACCATTTAGGAGGGTGCTCTCACAGAAGACTTTTATAGATCTATGTGAGGCCTTGGAGGCTACCTTGCATGATGAGGCAGTAGGAAGTGATGATGTAATATTTAGTATGTTCTTAGAATCCCAAATTATTTCAATGATAAAGTAGCTGGAGAAATTATTAGCGAACTTGGTTCATGAGACTCGCATCAGGTTATGGTGTACAGATTGTGAGGTAGAAGGTAATACAAAGGAGAGTTATCCTTGGAGATCGGTATGCGTGATGATGATAGACTATGAGATCTTCCATGGAGATCAAGATGTAAGTAGGTGTACACTGTTGCAACGTGCATTCTGTAATAATGTGTCTTACTATTGAAAAATGTACACCTCTACTACTCATGACACCAAGGATTGTAGATCGATTGACCAAATACATGATGACATCAAAACTATTGTGCACGATACTAGTATTGTAATAATTTCTAAGGAAAATTGAAGTCATTAGGAAGGGTGCACAGAAGGAGGAGGTCATGGAAGAGGATTTCACGGAGGATTTAGAGGTCGTGGCAATCACATAGGTGAAATAATTGAGTTCTTGCATGGAATTTCTTATAATTGTGGGTCTACGGAACATTATAAGCATTAATGCCCCATTCTATTATAATGTTCTTAGTGTGGAAATAAGCACAGCTATGAGGAGTTCCTGTAATTGTTTGAACACATGATCTAGAATAATTAGAAGGACAAGGGCACAAAGATGGTAAGCATGAAGAAATCCGAATCGTAATGGATGCCTAGGGTGGCACTTGAGTCAGAGTTAGAACCTATACTGGTGACAATACAAGCTGAGGTGGCACACACCAAGGAGATACCAAATAATAAATCTCTATTTACTAGAGAAGAGGTGGTGCATGGGAAGTACCTACACCCCTCTAATCCAACACATGTCTATCAAGAAACCATGGATGTGATTCGAAGCTTATAAGGAGATATATAATGCCTGACCGATAAATCACAGAAGTTAGAGAAAAAGAAAAGAGTCGAGACTCTACAGAAGGATCTAGATGAAGTGAGGGAGGTATGCAAGATGTTAAGGGAAAAAAACATCAATCTTCTATTAGGAGAGTGGTTAAGAGAAAAAGTACCAAGTGCTAGAGGAAAGTGTGAGAGATAGGTCTTTCATGCTAACCTTCCTCCTCGTAGCATTGAATATGATAAGGAAATTACCCTGAATGTAGTAGTTAATGGATGGCTCCTGAGTAATATTGTAATTGACATGGGTGTGCAAGTTAATGTTCTCACCCTGGATGCATGGAATCAAATGGGAAGGACCTCATTACAACCATCTTCAAATGTGTTGTATATGGATAATAAGACAAAGGCAATGCCCATTGGTGTTCTAAGGATGTTGTTATCACTGTAAGGGGAAACATTCATTGGGGACTTTGAATTCTTAGTGCTTGCTGAGGTAGACAAGTTTCTAGCATTACTTGGGCACCCCTAGTGCTATAAGAACAATGCTGACTTATGTTTCAGTAAGGGGTATATTAGTTTTGAGAACAAAGAAGAATGTGTTATCATTCCTTTGATGGATGGGAAGTCAACGCCCTATACTAAGCCCTTAGGAGAAGAATACCTTAACAAAATATATGTGTGCACTATCAGGGACCCTGAGGTTGTGTAACCAACAAAATAAGGTGTTATTTAGTGGTAACATGCTCAATATATAAGTGAGACAACTAGTTTTGCATGTGACAATTAGGTGTATAGGACATATGAGTTAGTTGGAAGGAAATTAAGAGGGTATGTGATGAGAGTAACAAAGGAGTGCTCATTCAAGTGCTTGGGAGGAAATAATTTTCCAAGTTATATGGGGGAGAAAAACCTGATGTCTTTTTGCAAGCAATGAAGACCCAGTGGATATGTGAGATTGATAAGAGAAGGATGTTTATCTATAATTTTCTCGAGACCATAGCATTTTGGTGGGTGAATAATCGAAATAACCTTCTAGAGTGGTGTAAGGTGAGAATCACGTTCTCTATTTGGTTTCTCCAAAGCAATGCACCTACTTCCATATAATACTATCATGGGAAGGAACTTTCCTTGCTTCATGTCTAAGCATGTGAGAAGGTCTAGATGGAGGGCGTAGAATCATTACCTCCATCTTCATGGGTGCATAAGCTTTACTCTTCCTTAGAAGGCTATGTGTGTGCATGGTAAATTCAATCAAATCTTCATCATCGGAAATGAAATTGGAAGGAGTTGATGGCTGATATCCTTTAAGATTTCGAGTATCAGAGTACTAAACCATTGGTGAATGAAATGTTGTAGGTTGTCAAGCATATAACTATGGGACATAGTGCCATGGCAGAGGATAGAATACTATAATTGTTTGGAGAACCTAGATTAGAATCACACTTTGATGGGGAATAATCAAAGGAGGTACAAATTGAGGACACATGCATGGAAAAAGATAAAGGAAAATTAGACTACATAATAGATGGTGAAAAGGTGGAAAAATTGGTTGTTAACCATATTGTGGGCACACACAAGTTTATTGATAGTGCTGATGAGAAAGAGCATGCCTACCATGAACCCATGAAGACCAAGAATGTTAACATTGGTTCGGAGGCAAAGCCTAAGGAGGGTACTATTGGAGGTTACTGAACAAAAAAGGAGGTTGCAAAGATCATCAATTTGTTCCATGAATTTCAAGATTTGTTTCCACGTGGGTACCATGAGCTTAAAGGATTTCACCACTCAGGATAAATGAAGATCAAGTTAAAGGAATGTGTGCACCCAATTCGGAAAAGAAATTATCGATTGAATCTAAACATGTGCATCAATTTAAAGGAGGAGATTAAAAATATGATCACATTAGGCATCATTGGGGTTGTTGAATAATAAAAATGGATAAGTCCAATTTTCATCAACATTAAGAAGGATGGAAGGATAAGGATTTGCATTGATTATAGGGATTTGAATGCAGTATGTGTTATTGACCCTTTTCAAACCCCCTTCACCAAGGAGATCATAGATGGAGTAGATGGGCACGAGATGTATTCTTTCAAAGATGGATTCTTAGGATATCATCAGATTAGAATTGCAAAGGAGGACCAAGAAAAGAAAAAATTCACCACTGAATGGGGAATTTTTTCATACACAATCATGCCCTTTGGACTAAAGAACATGCTGACTATGTTTTTGCGCATCGTGGTTTAGGAATTTCAAGAATTTATCCATAAGTTTCTTCAAGTCTACCTTTATGACTGGACAATATTCAAATGAGTGAGGGACCATTGTGATAATCTAAGGCTGCTGTTTGAGAGGTTTTGGTAGTTGATTCTATCCCTCAACATTAAGAAATGTGTTTTCGATGCCCTATTTAGCACCATGTTGGGACATATCATAAGTAAGGAAGGCTTGTTGGTGGATCCTGCCAAAGTTTCCATTATTATGGGATTAGGGGAGCCTAAAAGCAAGATCACAAATTCCTTGGGCATACAGGGTCTTACCAGAAATTTATTAAGGGGTATACCAAGATCACCATGTCAATGGAAAAGTTGTTGAAGAACAAAAGTACATTTCATTCGGGAGAGGCACATCAGATGGCATTTGATACATTGAATAATAGGCTTATCAATGCACCCATATTATGGTTTCCTTGTTGGGATAAGCCATTCCATGTACATGTTGATGCATTAGGGATGGCAATTGGATCAATCTTAGCACAACCTGGAGACAAAATTGATGACCACCCCTTGTGCTTTGATAGCAGGAAGCTAACCCTAGCATAACCAAAGTATACTACTACTGAGTACGAGGCATTGTCAATGATCTATGCGCTATAAAAATTTAGGTAATACATATTGGAAACACCATTTATATTCTACACAGACCACATGACATTAAAGTACTTGGTAAACAATTTGGTTCTACAAGGGTGCATATATAGGAGGGTCCTATTATTTCAATAGTTTGATTTTACGGTTGTTATAAAACTGGGTTAAAATAACCTGGGACCTGGCCATTTATCAAGAATCAACTTAAGGGAGGAAGCATAGAGCATTGAGGATATAATTCCAGATGCACAACTATTTAGATTGCGGCACATGCCCTCTGAATTAGAATATATTGTTGTGTTTCTTAAAAAAGGTATGGCACTAGAAGAAATGAAGACTTTAGAGAGAAAGCAATTAGCCATATGTGTCGTGCCCTACATGTTAATTAGTGGAGACTTATACAAACTAGGTTACAATGAGGTTTTGTGTTGGTGTGTGTTAGAGCATGAGCATGCTACAATCATGGAGGAAGCACATGGTGGAACTGTATGAGGACACTGTTAGTGTAAAATCACAGCACCCCTGGATGCACACCATGCTTCTAGGTTGATGTTTCAGGCATCTAGTGTGATTGCACTACATTGAATCCTTTCTTGAGTGTGGGACTCATACAAATGAGAAAGGAATCTCCAGAGAAGGCTAGTTCCTGCTCCTAAACTACCTGCCACAAGCTATTCCAGTGCAGGCAAGCTAGTCTAAACCTAATATAACCATGCCAAGGAGGTAGAGAGAGAGAGAAAATGGAAAAACAACAAAAGCCTACACTAAAACGGTGATACACCAGAGAAGGATAATGTTGAACATCTATCAAAACTGCCATGGAACAAGGAGAGGTGAGAAATGGGAAGGATGGATAGATGCATCACAAGCCCAAGGATAGATTTCACACAGAATGTCCCAAAAACTCCATGAACATAGCTCCAGACCTGCAATGAACATTCAAACTTGCACAAATACCTGCAATGAAGAGAGGCAAGAAGAAAACAAGCAAAAAACAAGCAAGGATGGACAAATGCATCACAAAACACATTTTTTGTTGCTCTAGAAGTTTGCACAGAACATCATTTCAATAGTAAAAGGAAAAAATGCCATTACAGAGCAAGGGAGGAGGTTCGAACTCCATTTTCAACCCTAGATAAGAAAAGAAGGGAGAGCCGAGCAGAAAAGATGAACCACACTTTAATAATGAGCCAAATCTGGCTTTTTTCTAATGCATGGGTCGAGCCCATGAGAGAGAAAATGTACAAAACATGGTAGCCCATTCCTCCTTGACTGCAAATGCATTAAATCAGCATGGAGGACCTTACAAACCCATACCATGTCATTTTGACCAAATGGGAGGAGAGTGCGACCCATTCTGTATTAAATTTGGTCACTGAAATGTCACTTCTGGCCATGAACATGCGCCAGAGACATTTCTGAATTTGCTCTCTTCAAAATGAACCAAAATTAGATATTTACCATGGAATCCTATAGAGAATTTCATAATCTTTCCAATGATATAAAGAACGTGCAAATCTGAGCTCTGGATCAAAATATATGGGGGTCTGAAGTTTTAGGGCACAAAACAGGCCAAAATGGATATTTGAATTTTTTCCCGTGCTCTGCCACCTGAATGACACGTGTCAGGCATGGATTGGCCACGCGATTCTCTCTCCTCTGCCTTTCCGTGGGTTTTCCTTGAAGATTTTGACCTTTCATAACTTTTGGGAAATTTTCCATTTTTTCCCCATGCCCTCGCCACTTGGGACACGTGGCGTGATCTGGTTAGAGGTCGAGGCACGGGGTCATCCTTGTCTTTTAATCTTTTGGCCCAAGACTTTTGTAAAATCTTCAAAGTTTCCCTGAGCTCTGCACCTCCCTACTCCATTGGACGCGTGCGTTGTTTCATTAGCTCGGGCCGATGCTCCAACTCGCTCCCTTTAAAACTCGGCCAAAAACACTATGTCAAAATTTTATTGCGCCTCCCCTTGTGACACATGTCACATTCTAATTCGTTGGTATATTTTCTGGGTCTTCGCGTCCCTCACGTATTTTTGGCCTAGATGTCCCAAACTATCTGGGACAAATTTCTCCGATCCGCCCAATTCGGTCTTCCCTGTCCCTCTTTGAGGCGAAGACAGGTGGCACATTTCCAATCGCTCTCGGCTCCTTCGGCTTTCCGCATCCCCTTGTTCAAACTGTCCCAGACTGTATGGGACAAATTTCTCTGATTTGCCTGATTCAGCTAGTTCGTGTCCACCGCGTACTCTTGTCCCAGATGTCCCTACTGAGCGAAGCGAGACTTAGACATTTTTCCTTGCTCTTTTGGCCGATTCGGCTTTTCGTGCCCTGTGCATCCCGATGTCCCAACTGTCCCAAGGACCACCTGGACTAGGAATTAGCCACTTTTTGCAATTTCTTCTGCCCTAAGCTTGTTTTTCTGCATTTCTTCCATTTTCTTGACTTGTTGGGATTTCTTCTTGGACAGGAGAGTTAGAGAGAAACCGAGGGGACCTGTCATCACCAATCCGGCACTATGATAATTTTTCACTGTGAACTCCTCGTGCTATGATTATTTACTAATACACAGCCTTTAGTTTGGTGGATGTAATATGGAAACAAAACAACAACATAACACAAGAATACCATCGACTATGATAAGACGGAATGATGACAAATCTGAAATATCAAAGTAAATTATAATATTAACATGAAATTGTTACAATCTCACCCATGAGGTACTTCAAGTGTTATTGAATTCACTTGCCTTTCACCAAGACTATGGGAGAAACTTTACAATTACACCTCTTAATGGCTTCTTCAACACACCTTTAAACTGATGGCTTCCTTCGCACACTTCCTACAATATTTCTCACTATTTCCTTCTATGCTAAATGGGGGGATGGCCTCTCTATTTATAGAACTTCCAGGCTTATCTATCTTATCTCTAAGATAGGATAAGAAATCCACTTTGACGAATCATATTCCATACCTTAACTCTTATATGTACATGTAAGCTTATCTTTTAAGATAAGATAAACCTTATCGTTTTACATGGGTTCCACCTTTTTAGAATTTTTACAAATAAAATACACAAAATATTTATAACCTCACTCCCTGTCCTTATTACCAATATAATATTTCTAATTCCTAATCATGTAGACCCTACTTCTCTAATTACCCAAACTTTGACATTTTAACATTACCGGACCACTTACGACAAATATTTAATTTTTACAACATTCCTATTGTACTTTGACTGTTACCGTACTCCACATTATTGGCGGCACCGTACTGACGGCACCGTTATCTTCTATCAGATGCTACTACTAATTACACTTAACAACATCCTATTCCTAATACATACATTAATGAAATAGAAATTACGGAGGAAAATTTTAGTGTCGACATCTTCCCCCTTCCTAGCTTCTACTCTGTCCTCGGAGTAGACTATTCTGGTGCTTGGAAAATCTTCAACTTGTCGTGGTTGACCCATTTCGTAATGGGAGTGCCATCCAATTCCTCCAGTCGGTACCTACCATTTTCATGCACAGCTGCTATTTTGTAGGGCCCCATCCATTTTGGAAGAAATTTTCTATGTCTTCTTTTTTGTATCTGGAATCATATACTAGAACCAAGTCATTCACATGAAATGGAGACCAACGGATCTTTTGATCAAAGTATTCCTTCTGCTTCATTTTCTTCTTATAGCTTGTATCCTTAGCTATTTCCCTCATTTCCTCTAGCAAATGAAGATGTACCAACCTTTCTTTTACTGAATCACTTTCATCCATTCTTTCATTTTCCATTACTCTGACTGTGGGAATATCAAACTCAATAGGAAGAACTGGATCAATGCCATAAGCCAACTGAAATGGGGAGTATCCTGTTGCTGACTTTGATGTTGCCCTATATGCCCATAATGCTGCATGAATCCTTTTATCCCACTTATGTACCTGCAAGGCTGCATCTTTTGCTAGAATTTGACACAACACAAAATTTGTTCGTTCCACCTGTCCATTTGTGCTTGGCTTGTATGTTGTTGCCTTCCTGTGCTTAATAGAAAACTTATTGACTAGGGGTTCTACCACCTCATTAATGAAGTGGCTTCCTTGATCTGTTACAATTTCTAATGGACAACCAAATCTGGTGACAATGCGTTCATATATGAACCTTGCCACTTCATCCATGGAAGTTGTTTTCAATGGCCTAGCTTCAACCCACTTGGTTAAATAATCTGTGGCAACTACAATATACTTATTTTGGCGTGAGGTAGTTGGAAGTGGACCTACAATGTCTATTCCCCACTTTTCAAAGGGACCAAGTGGAAGAATAGGGCATAATGGAGCTGATGAAGTCTTACGGTTACCATGTGTTTGACAAATATCACATGTCTTACAATAATTATAACAATCTTTAAAAAGAGTGGGCCAGTGATAACCTGCATCCAAGATCCTTCTTGCTGTAAGTTGTCCAGAGAAGTGCCCTCCACATGTACCATTGTGGAATTCTTCTAGCAGCTCCTTCCCTTGATCACGTCCAACTGCCCTCTTGTACTGTCCATCAGGTCCTATTCGAAATAATACTCCATGCAGAATAGAATATGGACGACTGGCTTGAGTAATCTTTCTCTTAGTCTTTGCATTGGCACCATCAGGAAACTTGAATTCATTCAGATAATTCCAAATATCTATGTATTCACTAGGGATTGTGTCAAGGGATAACAATGCTGCATCGGAGGAAATCATCATCATCACAAGATGATCCTAAACCATCATAGGCTTGAGAGAGTGCATCTGCATTGACATGCTTCTTTCCTGGCCTATCTATAATATCAAATTCAAATTCTTGTAGCAAAATTATCCATCTTGTTATCCTCCCTGATGGGTTAGGCTTATTTACAATATATTTTAGAGCCTGATGATCTGTTACAACTAGAAATTTTTACCCTAGCAAGTAATTTCTAAACTTCTTTACAGCAAAAATGATAGCCAGAGCCTCTTTTTCAGTTACAGTATAATTTACCTCAGCACTGCTCATTTGTCTGCTCCCAAAGTAAATTGGATGTTCATTCCCATTTTCATCCTTTTGGCTCAAAGTACTTCCTAGTGCTGCATCTGAGGCATCAGTGTACACAATGAATGGCTTGCTCCAATCTGGATTCTTCAAAACAGGTGAAGACACCAGGGCTTCCTTCAGTTGTCCAAAAGCTTCATGCGCCTTATTTCCTGGTTCATAAGTAACATCCTTCTTCAAGAACTGGGTTAGTGGCTGTGCAATCTTTGAGAAATTCTTGATGAACCTTCTATAGTAACCCACATGGCCTAAAAATGATCTCAACTTACTTCTATTCATAGGAAATGGTAAATCTTTGATTTTTGAAACTTTATCAGGATCAGTACCAATACCATCTCTGGATACAACATGCCCTAACAAAACACCTTTAGAACATCCAAAGACACACTTTGTAGGGTTTAGTGAGGCTTGTGCTTCATCTAACCTTTGAAATGTTGTCTCCATTTTGTGCAGGTTGTCCAACTTGCTCCCATAGATGTAAAAATCATCCAGAAATACTCTGATGAAGGTCCCAATGTAGGGTTCGAACACCCTATTCATCAAACGCTGGAATGTTGCTCGAGCATTACACAACCCAAAAGGCATAACTCTATAAGCAAACATTCCCCAAGGAGTGGTGAACGTGGTCTTCAGCTTATCTTTCTTTGCTATACGAACTTGGTTGTAGCCGCTATATCCATCAGCAAAACTATAGCACTCTTGGCCAGCTACTTCGTTTAAGATCTGATCTGAAAATGGAAGAGGGTAATGATCCTTCTTTGTTGCCTTATTGAGCTTCCTGTAATCAACACAAATGCGTAGCTTCCCATTCTTTTTTATTGAGATCACAATGGGAGAAACCCATTCTGAATTCTCCACAACAAATATGAATCCTGCATCAAGCAACTTATCTATTTCTTCTTTTACAGTCTTGGAAAAATTAGGATTCATTCTATATGGCATTTGCTTTATGGGCTTAGCACCATCTATCAGCTCAATAGAATGTTCTACCCAACTTACTTGATGGAGTTCCTTGTAATCAAAAGTGAATAGGTGTATGTACCTTCGAAAGAGCTGGAGGTAGGATTCCTTCTCACTCTCCATCACAGCATCACCAATCTTTATTTGTTGGAGACGATCATCAACTTATTCTTCAGATAATTTTATGGGGTCATGAGTTGGTGTGACTAGAAGGATATCCATGACTAAAACATCAACCTCACTTTCTTCATCTTCAGTGTCCACTTCACTGGTACTAGTGTAATCAAAGGATATCCAATCATCAGTTTCATCACTTGAATCCACAGGTTCTACCTTATGATGTCGAGGGATACCATTTATCTTCTCCCTCTCTCTACCACATCCAAGTGTCATGAAACCTTCATTCTAGTAGTTTCTTGCAGGAACTCTCCTTAGCCATGGTCTTCCCAATAGCATTGGGTACGCAACAGTACCATTTTTCATCACCTGAAATTCTACCACACATACAACACCCATAACAGATATTGCCACATTTGAAACTACACCTTCTGGTTTAGTTTTTCCTTTATTTAATGACCTTAACATAAGTGTTGAAGGGCGATCAATTTTTAAACCCAACATATTCATTACAGACTCAGTCATTACATTAACTGCAGCACCTCCATCAACTAAGACATCATGAATTGAAATACCATTACATAATACCTCAGCTTTTGGAGCATAGGGATCCACCTCTGCCTCCAAAACAAGGACCTCAACCTCCTTTCTTCATCGAGCATTGAGTCCACTTCGCAGCTCCCGCCTCTTCTCAGAAGACATAGCCAAGAGTTGACCATATGTAATATTTGTAGGCCTTTTAGACAGATCTTCCAGGATGGAGTATGGTCATTGCCCCTGTGAAATCAGAAAATCCTACACACCAAGCTTTCTTCTCCTATGTTTCTTATTAGTTTCTCCTTTCATCTTCTTAGGATCATTTCCATCTTGATTATCTTTTTCTTTCTTTCTTTTTGTTACAAACACATCTACTTCATTATTTATGCTCTTATCTACTACATCAAAAGAATTCACAGGTGCTTTTCCTTTATCATTATCTCCTTTACCAGATGTAGAAGCTCTATCTGGACAATTATACTTATAATGACCCTTTTTATAACAACCATAACATACAACTTCAGAAATATTTCTTTTTGGACCTCTATCTCCTCCCTGAGAACTAAATTCTTTTCCTTGAAGAAGATTAATAGTTAACTGACCCATCTTTTTGAGTAAATCTTCATACTCAGTAGATGTACTAGGAGAAATATTTGTGCTCACCGGGAGTGGTTGTGGATTCTGGACCAAAGATGCTGGTGTAGGCTCTACTTTAGCAACAATTTCTTTGGGCTCCTCTTCCATGCTTTCTTCTTGCCTTCTTGCAATCTCCTTTGCTTGTTCAATGGTAGCTGGGCGGTCATACTTCACTCGTTGTCTGATCTCTGGCTTCATCCCAAGAATGAAGTGCTTACAGAGGAGATTATCCACGCCATTCATCAACCCATCCGCTAATCCTTCCTTCCGGATCTGGGCATCGAGCTTCCTCCTTAGCTCTAGAACATGAGCATGATAATCCCTTATCTTCTCCTTCTCTCCTTGGGATAGCTTTGTGATCTTGATCATGAGATCTGCATATTTCTGTTGTTCACCAAATTCTTCAAGAAAACTTTCAGTTAATAAATCCCATGAATTTTTCACATTATCACCTAGTGTTTCAAACCACCTAAGTGCTGAACCATCCAAAAAGGTAGGAAAAAATTCATTCCATTGTTCCCTTCTTATAAGGCCATTACAAATACAAGATCGTTTAAACTCTTGAATGAAAGAAGAAGCATCTTCATTAGATTGAGCTGAAAAAACAGGAATCTTTCCCATTTTCAAAAGTAACCACCATGAAATACCAACCCACAAGTACAATCAACAAGACTTATGTGCACAAATAATTGGAATCACTATACTAGAAAGTGACTTTACACCTTTCTACAGTAAAATAGAAATGACCACGGTAAACTATGGTAAAACTTGACTTACTGTGGTAAAAACTGACTTTACTGTGGTAAACACTATTCACGGTAAAAAGTGAAGTTACTGCGGTAAATACTATTCACGGTAAAAAGTGACTTTACTGCGGTAAATACTATTCCCAGCAAAAATGACTTTACCATGGTAACTACTATTCATGGCAAAAATGACTTTACCATGGTAACTACTATGCACAGTAAAAACAAGGTTACCCTCCAATTGATTTTTGACTAAGTGGGAATATCTCTCCAGAAAATCCACCAACGAGGAATGGTCCCGGCAACGGAACCAAAATGTCATCACCAATCCGGCACTATGATAATTCTTCACCGGGAACTCCTCGTGCTATGATTATTTACTAATGCACAACCTTTAGTTTGGTGGATGTAATCTGGAAACAAAACAACAAACATAACACAAGAATACCATCGACTATGATAAGACGGAATGATGACAAATCTGAAATATCAAAGTAAATTATAATATTAACATGAAATTGTTACAATCTCACCCATGAGGTACTTCAAGTGTTATTGACTTCACTTGCCTTTCACCAAGACTATGGGAGAAACTTTACAATTACACCTCTTAATGGCTTCTTCAACACACCTTTAAACTGATGGCTTCCTTCGCACACTTCCTACAATATTTCTCACTACTTCCTTCTATGCTAAATGGGGGGGTGGCCTCTCTATTTATAGAACTTCCAGGCTTATCTATCTTATCTCTAAGATAGGATACGAAATCCACTTTGACGAATCATATTCCATACCTTAACTCTTATCTGTACACGTAATCTTATCTTTTAAGATAAGATAAAACTTATCATTTTACATGAATTCCACATTTTTAGACTTTTTACAAATAAAATACACAAAATATTTATGACCTCACTCCTTGTCCTTATTACCAATATAATATTTCTAATTCCTAATCATGTAGACCCTACTTCTCTAATTACCGAAACTTTGACATTTTAACATTACCAGACCACTTACGACAAATATTTACTTTTTACAACATTCCTTTTGTACTTTGACTGTTACCGTACTCCACATTATTGGCGGCACCGTACTGACGGCACTGTTATCTTCTATCAGACGCTACTACTAATTACACTTAACAACATCCTATTCCTAATACATACATTAAGGAAATAGAAATTACAGAGGAAAATTTTAGTGTCGAAAGACCCCCAAAACATGATTTTGGGCCTTAATCAATCTACTTTCCTGGGACTTGAATCTTCTAGTGCATGTTATCAAAATTACCCTTGGGGGGGGAATTTTGGATAACAGACACTATGCTAGAAATTCTACCGCATGGAATATTTTACTAGTAGTTATCTAGTGGGAAATAATTTATGTAGATTGTATCAATTTTTTTAATGCTTGTAATCATTACCAACACCTTGACAAGATAGGAAGAAGAGATGAAATTTCCTTGAGGCTGATAGCTAGCATTGAACCATTTTCCAAGTGGGAAATTGATTTTATAGAACATATTTCACCTGTTGCGTGAAGGAATTACTCACATTATATCATTACTTATACTCATTACTTAACATGGTGGGTGAAGGTAGTGCCTATGAAGGAAACCACAGTGGCAAGATTCTTGTGGGAAAATATAATCAGTAGGTATGGGTGTCTATTGAATTTGACTAGTGACATGGGTACATATTTTTTGAATGAGACAATCGGGATTTTGTTGGTAGAGTTCATGGTGGCTCATCACAAGACTACCCCTTATCACCCTCAAGATAATGGTACCATTGAGGCATTTAACAAGATACCAAGTCATACGTTGACCAAAATTTGTGATGTTGTGAGACAATATTGGGATGAAAGAGTCTCATCCATATTATTGGTGTATAGGACAACCTATAAGAGATTGAATAAGGCCACACCATTTCATTTTGTGTTTAACGCATAATTTGTTTTACCAGTATATTTAATGCTTCCCTCTCTGTGTATTTTGCATGCAGGAGGATTGGGTGAAGAGCAAACATTACAAGAATGCATGGATAAATTAATGCAGTTAGACAAAATACGATCACTTTCTACATAAAGTTAGAAGACTAAGCAGGTGAAACAAAAAGCATGGTACAATTTTCACATAAAAAATAAAAAATTTGAGGTTGGTTAGATGGTTTTACTTTATGACTCTAAGTTCCTGCGTCATCCTAGAAAACTCAAAGTCCATTGGTTAGGGCTGTATATTATATCTTTTATCCTTGATTTAAGCGCATGTCAGTTATAAGCACTAGATGGGACAAGGTTGTCAGGATATTTTAATGGTAGTAGGTGTAAGCACTACTATAAATAAGGCTTCTATGTGTCTATAAATAAGTATTGCTGATTAGATTAGGTTTCCTTTAATTGTTTCCCCTTTTGGTTGTTTCCATTTTTGTCATTTGTTTTTTGAGTTTTGTATTGCGTGTTGGTGTTCTAGTAGCTAATTACATTGTAACAACTTTTATGCACGGAGAACTGCGCATAAATTTTTTAGTGGAGTGAAATAGCAGATATGTCAGATATGTTTGACAAATTCTTTTGACAATGGAAAGATGGGAACGATTAGTGAAAGGGTAGAAAAATGAGCGAAATGATGGTCAAGGTGTTTTAATTTGTGCGGTTATGGTGGTGTTTCATGAAAGGTTTAAAGACCATGAAGAAGGGAAATATCACGCAGTACAACATAAGTTATACATCACCATGGGGAACTACTTAGTAGAATTAATGGAGGTTATGTACTTTGGTATGGTGACACATGCAAAGGAGATGTGTGATAGTGAAGTAGTGTTGGAGTGCCAGAAGGTTACACCCAAGGGGAAGTCACATAAGCTTATTTAAGTGAAAAAAATCACTCTATTAAAAAGTGAAGTTAAGAAACCTGGTCAGAGGAACTCTAAGGGATTGAAAAAGTATAAATAGGAGGTAAGAGTAGTCATTTCGAATAATTTTACTTAGATAATTTCTTTTGTGCCCTCGATCTTGATGTGCGACTAGGTTTTTGTGAAGAATAGATAAGTGAGGTACTTATCATGAACTAGAGGAACTCTTCAAGCTCTAGTTTAGTCTTGGGACATTATAAGGAGGAAAGAAGACAATAGAGTAGGAGAGGGGTTATGTGAAACATAAGTGGATAAGTCATCAAGTTTTGGTAGGAAAAGGAGAGAGGCACGAGAAAAAAATTGATAACACCCAAGAAATATTGAAAAAAGAGACTGGTGGTCAAGAAGGAGGATCCCTTGGATATTTACTCAGAAATGTAGTACCCCGTAGGGGTTATTAAGGAAAAAACATGGAGATCGAAGTTATAAAAGTCCAATATCAGCAAGTACAACCACATAACAAGTGAAAATGAAAATATGATGTAGGAAAACATAGTTTTAAACACTCCAATGATGGACGAACTCAAAAACCCTAAGGTTAATGACTTGAGGCAACAAGAGTTATAAAAGACTAGAGTTTTGCAGTTGTGTGAGCTACCTTTATTTTTGAAACCCACCATGTTGTTTAGATGGTTAATGTTATGGGTTCATCAAGACTTCCTCTACTTTGTAGGAAGAAGGATGAGAATTATAGGCCACTTGATTAGGATAGTTACATACCTACAAAACATTGGTGAGAATATGGCAATTGATTTATGTGACACTGCGAAGTTTGACGAGCTAGCGAAGTGATTGAGATACAAGAAGGTTGGAAGGGCACAGGTGATTCTAGATCTCCCAAACCCAACATTAAGGGTCACCTCCTAGTTTATTAGTTACAAATTGAGCACATCAAAGAGGTGGACAGGCATCAATAAGAGATTCTTGTATGTGGCATACAAAGTCTCAAAAAGGGCACATTATAATTTTGTAGAGTTTATCACAAATGACATTGTTGAAGAAACAAAAGTATAAAATGAGGCCTGAGTCAAAATCACATGGGGCTCCATACTTAAACTGATCATATTTTGGGATATTTCTGTCCCAGATTGGCCAGATGGGAACATATGGGTTCACCCACTGGCACATTCATCCCGTGCAGTTCAATTTGCGAAGTTCACTTATGATGGGACCATCTTGAGCACCTAGAAGGCTTAGATGAACATGTGGCTTGAACAGTTATGTGACGCATTTGAGAATGAGTGGTGCATTCCCCATGAATTTCCACAAGTTGTTGGGGATCAAGTAAAACTTTTAGTTACTCAACATTTTTTCCTAGTAAATTTTATGATGGCCAAGGGAGAGATGGGGCTATGGTGCAAGTTCCCCTTTGCATTTACTGCTAATTACATGAAATCTACCATTAACCAGATAAAGGATGTAAAACAGTTGGTCTTTAATGAAGATAAATTGGATGTTAATGTCCATACATTACGCGTGACATAAAAGTATGGTACTTGAATTGCTTATGTCAATGTTTTGGAGCCAAACTTTCTAGACTTGCACCCTCAAGTTAATGTTACCATCAAAGGGTAAGTCCATGGGGTGTTTAAACATCTTTACCCCAAGACACAAGGGGGGATTGATGTGGAGGTTCCAAACTCCCCCTTTCCAAAGCCGTGGGAGGCACCAATCCCACCCACGAAATTGGTACTAGTTGAAGAAGAGGAAGAAGAATAAAGTGAAGGTAAGATAGAAGGATGCCAACACTTCACTACAAGGTGGTGCCAAGGCCTCATTACTGGGGCACAAGAAAAATAAGGAAGAGCCTAAAGAAAATAATAAAAGTACACATAATGCATCAAGCCCCACAACGAAATTGGCAGAAGGTGAAGAAGGAGACTCCACCACCTTCATGGCAGAGTTGGAGGAAAATATGAAAGAATAGGAAGCTGAGGCTGAAATCCCGAATGCAAGCAAGGCACATGAGGAATGAAAGGAGAAATTTGTAGGACCTGAGGGGATCTTAGGGCATGAGGCCTCCCTGACATATACCACCAACCAAAGGGGAGATAAGGGGGACTCCTTTACTATAAAGGAGGATAAAGGATTCACCCCTAGAGAAAAGAAGAAGAGGACAAAGCATAAAACTATGAGGAAGAAGTGGACACCCATGTCCCCAGAAATGGACTTCATGGATAACCCCACGAAGGTGTTATGTGTAAGGTTCCAGGCCACCCTCCCATTGGAAAATCTACATGGATGGGATTTTTTGGATCAAGAAAGGGGTGTTCCTAGAACTAGGAAGATGCTTAACTGGAACATGCATTGCCACATGCAAGAGCCCGTGTTTCAGGTCAATGATCATGTGATTGAGATCATGCATCTGAAGAATAAGGGAGTGGAAACATATAGGGTGGTGGATCCTAGCTACCTAATAGATGAGCAAGTGTGCAACACACTTCAAAAGATGTCTTTGGAAGCGTTCCAATGTAACTTGGATGGAGGATCGACTGTTCAGACCATGTTCAGGAAAAAGAATAAATAAGGAAATTGAGATAGATAGATTGTGTCAGGGATTAAGGGGTGAACATACACAAACTAAGGAAGAATACGAATGAGTTTTCACCCTCGTGAATAGAATTTTGGGATAGTTTCCAACATTGGTGACCCAGGACATGACAGAATATTGGGATGAAATGGAATATCTTGAAGACCTTGTGGGGATGTAGCTCACAAAAATTAAGGATGGTGTAGGGCCCATAACTGTAAAGCTCACAAGGGAGAAAGAGGAAAACAAGATCATCATTGAATCCTAGATCATTGAGTTGGAGGATTTTATCACCTAACTCAAGGAAGAAAATATACTTGTAGATAGGGGTTAAAAAGCTACATAAAATGTGAACCCATCATTTAATCACCAGTGGCAGAAGAGGAGACCATCCCCACCAACAAGGAAAAATATGTGCACTTGGCTATTGACACCACAGATCATAAGGATAAAATCAAAATAAAGCGCGAGAATCTGGACTTTAGAATTAGCAATATTTGAAATTCCATCACTGAGAAGATGAACGAGTTTAAAGGTTTCTAGGTAGAACTAGTGGTAGCTATAAATTCACTAAAGGGGAAGGTGGAGGAAATTACCCTAGACCAAGTGCCTAGTGCTATGGGATAATCACAAGGGAAGGCCTTATGAAATTTAAAGGCCTGGGAGAAATTGAAGGACAAGATAAACACATGAATTCCCTAAACTCCTCAAATTGGTTGTATAGCATATTCATCCAATCTTCAATTCTTTTTTTGGATTATTCCAATTCCGTTATTCTTTATCCTTTAGGGGAACAACATTTTTTTCCTTAGAATATTTTGGTCATCATGACTTTGTTTGGGAAGTGCAAAGGATTTCTAGGGTGACAATTCGATTAGTGTGGGGTGATGTTGGACCCCTAAATTAACTAGTTCCCTAAGGCGTGAAACCTGGTAGTGCATAGAAATAGGGCACAAAGTAATGCATGAAGGTATTTACTAGAGACGAAAAAAGGCTCACACCCAAGAATGATGGATTTGGGACTTAGTTAGTTTTGGATAGTAGGAAAGGACGCGTATAGGGGATATATGAAAAAGTAACTAGATAGAGATATTGATAATGTATGGATACTCACAACTCAAGGAAAGGATATTCCAGGGCTTCAATGTAGTTATCATGAAAGGATAAGGATCGAAGTTTGTTATGGATTAGCTGGCACATACGTTCTAAGGACACTCGATTAGGAGAAACTCATCATGACATTTGGCATGTTCTTTGGTAGTGGTAGGGCAATCATGAAGGATTCCTTCATGTTTTCTCATGTAATGATGAGTAGTTAATAAGAGTGTTCCTCATATGTATCATTCAAGGAGGAGGAGGAAGAGAGATGAGCATGGAAGAAAGAAAGGATGATAGTTATAATATATATATAATGTGTGACAGTGAGCTCTGTAATGTGTCAAATATTTGATACTATGAATATCTTCATGCATGGAAATATTTAATGTAATCTTGGCTACTATACTTTGGCATATAAATATAATGAAGTTATTCTGAAGAAATATGTGATGAATCTAGATTTGTACATTTCCATTTTATTTTCAAGGGTTTATTACTAGTTTCCTTGATGATAATCGTGATTTATCTCTACTTCCATTATTATATGATTATGTTATCCTATGTTCTGGTGCATTAGATTAGAAGTTAGTGCTTACACTTGACTATCAATAATGGGTTTGTCATTCTCTATTATTACAAAACCCCCTTATTAAGGAAGAAAATTCTCATGAAGTACACATAAAAGAGTGGCTCAGTACCTACGCACGCCTCGGGTGAGATTCTAGACTAGTCTGGATGATGTGTCAGTACGGTTGGGGTTGATTGGAAAAACAAGAGGAAAATAAATACTACAGTGGGTAATATGAATATCAATTAGACTCAAGGCCCTTTGAAATTGTGGATAATGATGCTAGAAACATGTTGATGGAATTTAGACCTTGAAAGCCCAAATACGTATTAAATTATATCAATAATTCGCTAGCAACGATGCGAGAAATGTGTTGAAGGAATTCATACTTTGAAATCCCAAATACCTATAAAATTATATCAAGAAGTTTTTGAAAATGTCGTTAGAATCCTTTTGACCAAATTTGGATATTGAAAGCCCAAATACCTAACAACTTCTTTCAATAAGTCCATGGAAATGGTGCTAGAAGCATGTTGATAGAATTTGTACTTTGAAATCCCAAATATATATCGAATTATATCAATAATTCCCCAAAAAAGATGCCAGAAGCATGTTGGTCCTCAATTGTACACACCCTAGTGGTCTGAAAACATTTAATTTAGAAGTGTGAGTGCCTGGATGGTGGTACACCAAGTGGTATGTCATTTTATAGTTGGGGAGGGGTCTAACACTTTCCTTAGGATCAATCTTCGAGGTGATTGAGGGGGACGTACATAGGGGATAGCATTTTCCTACTAATTTTGGTCCTGTCTTGAACCAGGGTGAGAGGACCCACGGTGTAACCTGAATGTAGAGGGGGGAGATGAATTATTTGTTCCTCTTAATATGTTTTTAATGATGGATCAATCTGGGCTAAGCATGGCCATGAATACAACATTGAATCTCATGAGTTATCACAAAAGATGTTGTATATGCTTATTATAACAAAAATAGATTACTATAAAGAGTAAATCTCAATTGATCTTCCTTCTGATTGAATAATTAATTCTAGCAGGTACCTTCAATTATACTTAGAAGTAGAGAAACATAATAAAAAAAAATAGATGTTATTTTAATGGGATCAATTATGGTAGTTTTAACTTCAAAAAAGGGGATAATAGGATGAAAAATTCCTTGTAACAAAGAATTTAACTCTTACTAGAACATCCTAATATTTTGGAAAGTGCAAAAAATGTGAACAAGTAGTGATAGTTTCTCTAAAGCAAGATTTGCATTCATTAATAGACAACAGATGCAAAGTTCCCATTGAATCTCTAAAATAGTTAACATAAAGGATCATGGAATTATTTTAATAAAGTATTGAATGCTTCAACTCTCATACACCTTAGATACACATAAATATTAACAAAAATCACTTTAAAAAATGGCTATAGAGAGGATTTTATAATTACATCCAATATTGTAGAGAAAATGATCACACCAAAATATTGAATTAATGACCAAAGCACAACCATTAATGATTGATCTAGTGTACGACAAAGAGAAGTAATACATACAAAATTTTAGCAAAAAGTATAACTCATCAGTAGACAATTCAACATACAAAATCCAAAATATAGAAATAAAATATTAGAAGTGGACATATTTCATCTAGATCTTGAATTTATTAACAAGGGAACATAAAGAAAATGCTCTCAATTTTTTTTAATTTTTGTATATTGCAACCACCTTGACACAAATTTTTTGGAAAAGGAAATCCATATTCATTTCATAAAAGAAACATGCAGTACTACAATTATATCTTTTGACCTTTTTCATAAATAAAAAACTTACCCCCTAAACTATGATGACATGCCCCCATTTTTTTACAAATTTGATGCATTCTTAAAATTTTATCCCCCCAAATAGCAAATTAATCTTCACCTTGTTCACAAAGAAATATATTTAATCAAATAGGGAAATTTACTTTGTCTAACTTAAAATAACCAATTTACTATTAGTACTTTGGGATCGATTCCATGCCTTCACTGCCACATGTGAAAAATAGTTTCTTGATATTTTTAGGTGTGCTTAGGTTCTTTTTTCAATTTTCTCCCATCAAATCCCATCAATTTCTAAAGCAAATGATGTGAAATTGAAGGGATTGCTTTCAAACTATACCGATTTTTTGTTATTCGGATCTCTCGAGAAAAATTTATGGACATTGGAATTTTTGTATGTTAGGATGAACAAGAGAATGACATGTGATAGCTTTTGATTTACCTCCAGAACTTCATTTTCCTACATGTGTGAGATGATAAGAAAATTCCATGCACCTTCTCCTTCTCAAACTATTTTCTTACTTAACTGGTCATTGCAAAGCATGAGCCAATGATAAAGCTCCATGTTGCTTTGCAGTATCAATCTATTTAATAACATTGAATAATTGATGTAAAATGTGAGACAATAAGAAAGCTCCATTCTCCTCACAATTTCAGTCTATTTTATAACCTTATCTATCGGTCAATTCCCTCGCCCCGGCCTCTATATATAAAGCTGAAGAGAATTCTCCTCCCCCTTTAAATAGATATCTAGGGGTAGGGGAGGATCGATTGGGTTCCTTTAATCAATCAAATTGACAACAAACTTGGTAGATAAATGGAGTTTATGTGCCACTAATTCAACATCTGAAAAAATCACACCATCCATTTCGAATGGGATATAGAGATCTAGATAAACATAGAGAGAGTCTAGATATAGAGAAATAGCGAGAGATAGAGATACATATAGAGAGAAGATAGACAACCTATATCTATTTCTATCTGGGGAATCCCATCCCAGCCTATCCGATCCTCATTACCCCACCTATGTAGAACTAAGGGGTGAGCAAGGTTGACCCCCCCTCTATTTAGATATTATCTTATAGTTCTAGATAGGTCCCCCATATATGGATAAGGCCTAACCCCGCCCCCCCGCCCATTTCCTTGAGGGGGCCTAGCCTGAAGTATGAGGCCTAGGGGGAAACATTAATATCATCTCTATAAAAAGAGGGGTTAGTTCTCTATAGACTAGACTATATCGAATCCATCTCTATAGTCAATAGGGGGAGGCCATCTCTTATATATCTTCCCATATAGATATAGAACATCTATAGGTTGGTTGGAATCTGACAGTTAGCAAACAATCACTATCATTGTTTCCATATATCTAGATAGGACCTCTACCTAATAGAGAGATCTATATAGACTCTATAGACTAGACTATAGAGATAGAGTCAATATAGTCTAGTCTATAGAGAACCAAGCTCACCTATCTATAGAAACGATATTACTATATCCCCCTAGCCCTATGGGATATACCCCGCTAGGGGTTAACAACAAATACTACCTTATTCTACCGATATGGGGAGGAATATTCTCGTCTGATCATAACCTCTATATAGATAGAGATCTGGGGGAACTTAGAGATCTATATACTATATGCCCTCATCTAAACTCCCCTCTATATCTATTATTCTCTGAAGATCAAAGGGTCGAATCAAATTATTTAGATATTCAATCTCCCATTTCTATAACATTTATGCTCTTTCACTGATTGAGGCCCTTGGGTCAGGTAATTTATTCCTATAGCCTATGGATAGCCACCCTGATCTCTAGGTGATGACAGGTTCTTCCCCTATCCATATGTGGTGGTTGCTCATGAACTAAATGAAATGATGGGATACTACCAATCTATATATAACTATATGACCATAGAGAACCCCATTGTAAATAGATGTGGCCCTATATTTCTCTATCTAGATCTAGATCGGGCCCTCTATATCTATATTGGCTGAAAGAACCCATATAGATCTGAATGTAAATATCTACTATAACCAATAAACAATGAAATGTAGATACTACACAACTTAATTAATTTTAACTATGAAACAAATTGAGAGGGGTAATATAATTATCTTAATTTCACTCATCCCAATGTGAGTATGAATTGGAAAATGTGAAGTAACAGGGGCACCAACTATCACAATCAAGCTCAGAAAAATAGAGAGATGCTCAGACTGTCTAGACACCAGAACTTGGGCATAGATAGGGCATTCGTGGGTGTCCAAGACCTATATGGGTGCACTAGAGTCTATAGAAATGCTCAAAACCTAGTTAAGATAATGTTGCTAAGGATTAACACTTTCTCACCTTTTATCACTATATGGTCACACAATAATTGCCAAAGTTTCTGTAAACCTACAATCAAACAATGACCTACAAAACACTGAAATAGACATCAAATCCTAAAAATAAAGATGCAAAATGAGGGGTCAAAATGTCCTTAGTTTTCATAATGGAAAACTTACAACTGAGCACTGCACTACATCTCAAACCCAATGTATTTCTATGTGATTGTGTGTGCAATAGTGCTCCTAGGTCACCCTCACACCAATGACACCAAAATAGCAGGTGATAACTAGATAAAAAAGAAATGTGTTGAAGGAATGGAATAAAATATCCTTCCTATGTAGTGTGTATGCAGAGTAATGTGCCCAAATCCATCCCCTTGAGATATGTAAATCGATATCCCTTGATAATAATTACCCACCCCTATAATGGTATGTATGTTGTGTTTATATAGTGATATCTTGCTTGAATTTTGACACTAATGACTTGACATGATAAATAGGACCTCAAGATATGAGAGGAAAAAAACAAAAAATAATAGCCTCAAATGTCAAAAATAAGAGAAAATAAAATATATACATGGGTTCCCAGGATGGATAAGAGTGACTAGTACTAATGTCCATTCGTGGGAACTAGTGTCTAGAGAAGAGTGACAAAGAATGAGTGAAGACCGATAGACAGTGATCCATTTGACCTGATCAGAACCGAGTGTATGAGTGACAAGTGTGAAAGATAAAAGAAATAGAAACAAAAAATACAAGTGGATGGACTATGGAATGTGTCACAAGTGAATACTCTTCTTACACAAGATCCATATATAAAACAACATACTTGGCAGTATAGTAAATAGTAGTAAGTGCATGTTTTTGTATCTATATTTTCTCCCACTTTATGCTGGTGAGAAAAATCTTGGTAAGATAATGTAGATAGATATTCATACCTGACAGAAGTCTGGAGAATCCCATGCTACAAAATTATGCATAGATATAGTATAAGTAAATTCTGAATGATAATAAATAGTGTGGAGAACTATGGATAGGCGTGTCAATCCATGCAGTGTAACAAGAGATGTGGGACCATTATGGGGAACACTAAGAGGGATTGATGATTTCAATGTTAAATGATTGGATATTTTGATTGTATCATTGATGGAGATGTGTTGGGGTAGGGAGTGATCAGTTCCTAATCAAATTTTGTGTGTGAAAAAATGACGATTTGGGCATCCTACTGCTAGAGGAAGCATGTAGGGAGAGAGGTATAGTTTTAATATTTAACTTAAACTACAACCTCAAAAGGTCTAGCCACTGCAGATGGACAAAGATCATATTTTGCTCATTTGGATCCAATTTGATCGAACATGAATAACCCATATAGGAGCAGTATAGGAAAGGAAATGAATTCTCATTACCGCCACTCCAGGGATATCACACTAATGTATTGATTCTATGTTATGTCATCTATAAGCATTCATAGAATGTAAATTAATTTCCTATGTTAGGTCATCTGGGAACACAGTGATGTAACTCAAAAGTTAGGTTATCTGGGAGGACAAATACCTTGTGTCGTGTCAATTAATGTATGTGATTTTGAATGGTAATAAATTTGTATTATTAGAATTTGAATGTTTTTTATTGATTGCTTGGTTACTCGTGGAGATATTTTACGCTTGTTTCCGATAGGTTAGGTCATTAGGGGGAATCCCTATAAATTTCTATGAAATATCATGTATTGTATGAGAAAGTTTTTTAAAATGAAGAATTAGAAATGTAGAATGATCATGTAATGATGTTAAGGGGAATTATAGGATGAACCCAGTTATGTGCCCCCTTTTCAAAGAAAGGGGAGTGATGATGAGAATTAAGGATGAGGTGAAAGTAGTTTCATAATGATGTAATAGTGAATGTATGATATATATAAAAAAATTGTGTTTATATCATGTTGAAATGATGCAAAGGAGGAATATAGTGTTTTTGGAATGTGTATGATACAATAGTAGGTTGAACTCTAAACATAATGAAACAAATGAGATAGGAATTAGAGTAGATATGATTAAGATATGATGGAGATTTTACGAGGTATATTAGTGTGAATAATGACTATAGTGTGGTAGGTGATCGAAAGTTACTATAAATAGTAATATGCAGAAGTCAGTAGTTAAGTAATTTTGTAATCGCAAAAGTGTTCTTTTGAGCTTCGTGTGTGTTAAGATATCTCAAGTGAGAGAACCACGATTGATTCAGTTCGAGATGGTGGTATAAGTTGTGGCATCACGTATGATGGTTGAGTGAGTCAGTGTGATTTTTTTCAAAAAAAGTGTTGATATTAGTTATTTTTTTAAAGAAATTTTACAAAAATTATGTTTTCATAGTTCTTGGCATTTTAGACTTAGACAAGGGTGGTGAAGGTACTAATAACCTCTGAGATGCTAGCACCTAGGCATGACAACTAGTGACCTACCCTTGGGAACCCCATTCTTGCTCTTGGGTGTTAGGGTCCCAGAAAGCTTGGGTTAAGCCCAAAATGTTGTAGATGTGTAAATTGATGTTTTTTTTTGTTATAGGTTCATGGGTCTGTATTTTCATGGTGTTCTATTGTTGTTCTTTGTCGTTGTGTGTTGTACAGAGGGAAATTTATTCTAGAGAATTTTTTCGTGGCCTCCATTTCATTACATTGCTTAGATTGGGGTTTTTAGACGATGAGTGGAATGTTCTAGATTGTGTTGGCTTGTGAAACATAGAAATAATGGTGGATGTGCCCCATAATTTTCCTATGATTACAACTTTATGTGAGAGGTGGTGTGCAAATGCTTTCATCATTTTCTTTCCTACATGGGAGATGACAGTGACTCTGGAGGATGCGTATCACATATTGCAATTAACAAATTGTTGGTGAGAGGGTTCAGGTGATGGTTGTGGATGATGCACAAAGGTAGATGATGGCTGATAGGTTATACTTTATAGGGTCCTGAGTACATATAGAGGTCCATATTGGCTTGGATGTTATACTATGATCAGGAGTTTTACGATTATAGAAGTTCATTGCCATAATGATTGATTCGTTGATTGTAGTCGAAGGAGGTGGTGTAAGAATATTATATAATATTAAGGATATTTTTCATCATGTAGAGGAGGATGGGATGAGGTATACTTGGGAACAATTTGTAGTGGCCCACTTATATAGGTATTGGAGTGGGAGAATGACTAACTAATAGAACATGTAAGAATGTGCACATGCATAAGAGTATAAAGAACATACATAAGGTTGAGAAGGTTTGTACATGAGACTATGTAGGAAGAAAAAAAAAATGAGGACTGAGAAATTTTCTAGGAGTAGGCTAAAAATAGGCTTGGAGTGTAAACCACGCAAAGGGTATATTACAAAACAAGTATTATCTATTTTTGGAGAAATTGCATGAGAGATGGAGATACAAGGAAATCCATAAGTTGGGATATTATTAGGATTAAAGAAATTTCTATTTATAGGATAATATATTTTTAGGTCCATTATAAAAGCATACAGCTATTAGCGCATGGCTATTTTGAGCATACAATCTATTTTTAGATTGCATAGGAAGTGAAGGGAAAGTCCCCAACCCTATAAATACTTATTGTATTTCAATGTTATGGGATTATCACTTCTTAGTATGTTACAATTATGTTGCTTTGATTTACTAGCGCAAATGACCCCTTGCACATTAGTATTAACTATTTTGTATTCTATAAATGATATGTAATACTATTGATATGAATGGATGATTGTGGTTGAATCATGATTGTTGACATGTTTGAGTATATTGAATACGTGGTGCAATTGATCTTAATAATTATTTGATATATATCTTTCCTTATTACATGTGCTTCCAATTAACTATATGCAATGAGTTAGTATGTTGGAATGAATATTTGGTTATTTATCATAATGTATCTTCACATTAGCATCTTTACAAACAAACATAAATTAGGTACCTAGTAGTTGCACACACTTCAGTTAAGCATTCAACTCTACTAGATGAGGTACCAGCACACACCAAATTTAGGTGAAATAATAAGAATAAATTTTTTTCCGTCTTTGGGACCTCTTTTCAATTTGGATGTATGTATATTTCTTACAGATGGCATATTGGTTGACTTTAGAGAGCATTGAAAGTTGGGTAGAGGACGATCAAGATAAGTTTGTGTAGAGGTATAGTATTAGACCTGATTTTAATCCATGCAAGTGGGTGGAAGAAAATCTTTATCATGAGATCTATGAAACATTCTTCAAATTGTTTCTAGTAGAATTGTTTGAGTGGCTGTCAGCATATGTAGTAGGAAAGTGTTGGAGATATAGTATGAATATTTGGACACAAAAATATTACTAGAATCTTTTTGAGGCTGATGTAGAGTGGACTAGAGATGTAGATCATTAGTTGGATGGAGTATTTCATGGTTATACTTTCGAGTGTCTTATTTATACATATTGGTGTCCTGAGGAGGTTGAGTTCCAGTTATTATGTATTCCCTAAGGATCATACTTGTGCACTATACCCTTATTGATCAAGATCTTGATGATAAACTGGATTTAGAGATCCTTCTCATGGCTAGAAAAAATTCAACCATGCACAGGGGAATGAGTAGGTGTGGAGAAATATGGCGGAATTGAAAACAATAATGCAGAGAGAGGAAAGACAAATAAAGTTTAATGAAGTGTGAGATAGGGAGATTCAAAAAGAACTAGAGTTGAGGAGGATTACAGATTGTGAATTATTTGAAGTTGTCATAGAAGAAGAGGAGCCACATCATCAGTCTCCCCTAACTTTGAGAAAGTGTAGTAGAGAATACCCTTCAGATTCAGAAGAGAATTATTCTAAAGAGATCATAAGGACTGTCGATGCGCATCTGATTCCCCTAAGCCACCTAGCCATCATGCTTGGTATCCCAAATCCAGATGTACTTATTGAGAAGCATGATAATAAAAGTAAATAAGAAAAGACAGGTAGATATCATTTGGTATTGAATTCATGAGATTAATTTAGTAGCACAACAATGGAAACACAATCAATGTTGTTGTTTTGAAGTTTCATGGAAAGATTTCTCACATGGGTGTCATTAGAGTATAGTGTTGGAATATAGAACATTGGAAGTACCTCAGTAGTAGTTGAGACCATGAAATCCATTGGTGTCTAGAATAGTACCACAAATAAAACACAAGGAATTTCATCAAATGGACCACAATCTGCAGTGGGGTGTGCAAGGGGTTAAGGAGGATCAGAAGGATGAAATACTAGTGGATCATCTAGGTTTTAGATCAGGTGGATAGGGACCATAACCATTGCTGAATCAACCACCACCTCATCAACCATTACAACTGACACCTCAAGTTTACCATGAGATTTCTCTCCATTCACCAAAATATTGGGGAATTGAAGATACATAAGAGCATCTGCACAAGTGTGAAATTTATGGCATGCTAAGGGAATCAAAGCTTTATATCAGAATGTAAGTTAATTTTCTACTACTCTTCAAGGGTGCGTTTATAGTTGGTATATAAAGTATGAATTGCATTAAACTCATGTGGATTATGATGCTTTGTGTTCTGTGATCCTGGTAGAATTTTACATTCTAGAGTTTGAACAACATAGGATTAATGTGTATTTTAAGACTTGGTTTTCTAATTTATCCCATGATATTCATCCTAATCAGTATGTACACTGGTTCATTGGAGGATTAATAACTCCTTTCCAAATATCACTCTCTCATAATGTATATGTGGATCTGCGTGAGGCCTTTAAAGAAACTCTACACACTGAAGAAGTTTGAAGTGTTGATACTAGAGTAATCCCATTCTTGGAATCAAAAATTTCATCCATGGAGAAGAAGTTATATAATCTTTCAGCCACCTCAGCACACGAGACGTGTAGTGGAATATGTTGTACAAATTATGAAGTACGGGACATACTAAGGATAGTTATCTACAAAATTTATTGTGCTCATTATTATTAGATTGTGAAGTTTGAAACCTAAACCATGATGTCCATGATTTCCCTCTTTTTCAATGCACACTCCAGAAGAAGGTGTCTATGTACTGTAATATTTGCAAGTCCATTACACATGATACCACATATTGCAGATTAATTGATCACATCCATAAATTCATTGAAATAGGAGAGTGCCAGACTGACATGGCAAGTGGATCTAAATAAATGGAAGGAAAACATGATGAAGGGAAAAAACAATGGAGACAAAAATATAAGAGGATTTCAAGGAGGATATCGAGGTCAAGGTTTTGGTAGTGGTAGAGGTAGGTTTGCGCGAGGAATGTTTTATACTTGTTGTTCACCAAATCGTTATCAACAATATTTCCCTCATAATATAACTTTCTTGTGGTTTGGAAAGCAATATAAGTTATAGGATTTCTCATAATGACATGAGCACATGAGTAAGAAAGAGGAAAATGACAAGGGAACATGTATGACTAAGGTGTAGTGTGTGAATACTGATCACCAGATACCCAAGAAGATGCCTCATCAAGAATCACAACTCATGTTGGTTAGAACACATGTTAAGGCTGCACATATGTATGATCCTCTAAAGGATAAGCCTCTCATTAATCAGGAGGAAGTGATACATGTTAAGTATCTGAATGCATCACATCACAAAGAATTTTACCCAGATACTATGGGAGTAATTAGAGATCTATAGTGTGAAATACAATGCTTGAAAGAGAAGGCGTACAAGAGAGAATAAGAAAAGCATGTTAAAATCTTGTAGAAGGATGTGGATGATTTAAAATAGGTCTATAACATGTTGTGTGAGGAGAACATTATTTTGGTATTATGGGAATAGAGTCAAGAGAAATTACAACGCATCAGAGTTGAACCTTATAGGAAGATACTTCATGCAAATTTAGCACCTCAGGACCATGATTTAGATAAGGAGATAACATTGGAAACAATAATTAATTGTTGGTTACTACACAATATTTTGATTGATACAGGCATGGAAGTAAACGTATTGAATTTGGAAGCATGGAATCTGATGGGACGACCTACATTGCATCCATCCTCGAATGTATTGTATATGGAAAATAAAACTAAGGAAATTCCTATTGGGGTATTAAAGGATGCATCTATCGAAAATCAAGGAGAGAAGTTTACTAGGGAATTTAAAGCATGGGAGTTTTCTGAAACAGAAAATTTTCTAGCATTACTTGGACGACCGTAGTGCTACGTGAACAATGCTGATTTGCATTTTAACAAGAGATACATCAGTTTTGATAGAAAGTACAAGTATGTAGATATACCTATATTTGAAAATACATTGGAGCCTTATGTAGATCCCTTGCATGAATAAATTAATTGAATTTATACACAATTAGTACATGATCCAAAGAATTTGGAACCATCAAAAGAAGACATTCTTTATCTAGAAGATGCAAAGTCGATAAGTGATACTACTAGTGTTACCTCTAGTAATTAGGCGCATGTCACTTATGATATTGTTGGGTTTAATTTAAGGGGTGAGACATAAGGATGTTCAGACTGTGCATGGTGAGGTGTTTAGGATAATCTCATGTACCAAGATATATTGGTGAAGCAAAACCTGACACATTTTTGTGCACCATGAAATTTGAGTGGCCGAATGAAGGAGATAGAAGAAACATGTTGGTTTATACCTTAAGTGGGATGGTAGTGCACTAGTGGGAAACACATAGAGATAACCTCCTAGAATGGTGAGAAGTGAGAATCTACTTTTCCACTAGGTTTACTCAGAGCAATGTACATACGCACATCTGTGAGTTCCATGGTAACTATTGAGCTTCACATCATGTTCATGAGTGTGAGAGATCATGGGTGTAAGGTCAATATGATTTACCACCGTATTTATTGGTATATAATTTCTACTTCACATTGCACGTATGTGCGCTTGCCTAGTATGTCCATGCGGAACTAAAAAGAGAAACCACAAATTGGCAAGACATGAGTGCATGTATGATTCAAAATTTCGATTATTTTTATACTAAGCCTCTAAGTCCATGAAGCATTGCAGATCATGAAGAAAATCACTTTGGGAGATAACACGAAGGTGGAAGATATCATGCTATAACTATTTTGGGAACTTGATCTTGATGTGCTTCTTGATCTTGAGGATATAAAAGAGGTACAAATGGTTCACTCTTGGAAGGAAAAATAGTAACTATGATATATGATGAGGAAGTAGATATCCTAGATGTTAGCCATAGTGAAGGTGTGCATGAGGTAATGGATTCTACATATGAAAAGACCCACATGTACCATGCTCCCATAAAGACAAAAAAGGTGAACATTTTCATAGAAGATGGACTGAAGGAATCAATCATTGGGGATTACTTGACAAAATAGGAAGTATCAAATATTTCAAGATCTTGCATGAATTTCAGGACCTATTTCCATGAGGCTATTATGAACTAAAAGGTGTGCAAACTTCTTTGGGTGAAATGAAAATAAATATGAAAGAATCCGCACACCTAGTTAGGAAGAGGCCCTATAGGATGAATCCTAATATATGCATCAAGGTAAAGGAGGAAATTGATAAGATGATCAAATATAGGATTGTTGAGCTTATTGGAGAATCTAAATGGGTGAGCCATATGGTTATAGGTATCAAAAAGGATGGGAGGATTAAGATCTTTATAGAATAATGAGAATTGAATATTTCATGTGTTATAGATACCTTTCCCATGCCTTTCACTGAGGAAATTATGGAAGGAGTAGTAGAGCATGAGATATATTTTATCATAGATGGTTTATAAGGTTATCATCATGTGCACATTATAAAAGAGGATCAGGAGAAGACAACTTTAACCACTAAATGGGGAATTTTTACATATACAATGATGCCCTTAGGATTGAAAAATGTGCCAGCAGGTTTCTCACGCATTTTTGTGCAAGCCTTTGAGGACATCATTCAAAATTTCTTACAGGTATATTTGGATGATTGGATAGTGTATGGATTAGTGAAAGATCATTTTGATAATCTGAGTCTCTTATTTGATAGGTGCAAGAAGTTGAGAATCTCTCTCAACATTAAAAAGTGTATCTTTGCAACACCCTTTAGCACATTTCTTAGGCACATCATTTCCAAAGAAGTATTATTATTAGACCTAGCCAAGCTCGTGGTGATCTTGGGTTTAGAAGATCCTTCCAATCAAAGTGAGATGTGAGGATTCCTAAGACATACTGGTTATTGTAGAAAATTTATCAAAGGGCATGTGAGATTTCCACACCATTGGAGGAATTACTAAAGGCAAAAGGGTAGTTTGATTGGGGTGACACGTAGTAGAAGAAATTTGAGACTTTAAAGGAGAGACGAACTACTATGGCTATTTTACACTTTCCTCCATGGGATAATACTTTCTATGTACATGTTGATGCCTCTGGCACAACCACTGGTGTAGTTTTTGTGCAACCTGGAGAGGGGATTTTGGATCATCCTATATGTTTTTCAAGAAGGAATTTAACACCCGTGGAGAATAATTACACTACCACAAAGTGCGAGGATTTTTCCATGATTTACGCAATGCATAATTTTATGTAGTATTTGCTAGCAACCTTGTTTATTTTATACATAGATCATATGGCATTTCAGTAATTAATAAACATGAATGTTTTGTAAAGGCACATTTATAGGTGGATCTTTTTGTTTTAAGAGTTTGACTTCATAGTTGTTTTCCAACTGGGAAAGAGAAACTCAGGTTCTGACCATTTATCAAGGATTATTTCTGGTGAGGATGCACAAAGAAGTGAAGATACCATGTTGGATGCACATTTGTTTAGATTGAACTGCACTCCCATAGAATTAGAAGATATTATAGTATTTATGTGCACTAGAAAGAAACCTAAAGGAATGAATACTTTAGAGAAAAATCATCTTGCTATAAGTGTGGCGTCCTATCGTCTGATTGGGGGTGATTTTTAAAAATTGGGTAGAGATGAGGTTTTTCACCAGTGCATTTTGGATCATGAGCATTAAGCTCTTATGGAGGAGGTTTATGGCAGAATAGTAGGAGGAAATTTTATAGGTGATGCTACCGTGGAAAAAATCCTTATGACTAGCCTTTGGTGGGAGACATTATACAAGGATACCAAGGGATATGTGAAGGCATGTGAATATTGTCATCACCTTGGAAATCTTGGACATAGAGATGAGATGCCACTCAAATCTATAGCTAGCACGTAACCTTTTGAAAAGTGGGATATTGACTTTGTAGGTCCCATTATACTACATGCATGTAGGATTGGTGCACTCTATATTATTACTTTCACGTATTATCTAAAAAAATTGGAAAAATAAACACCTACAAAGGACTTTACAGTGGCATCAAATTCAAGATATTTGTGGGAAAACATTATAAACACTTATGACTGCCCATTAATTTTGACAAGTGATATAAGAACTCACTTCTCAAATAAGACGATTAGAATTTTTTCACAGAGTTTATGGTGGCACGCCATAAAATAACCCCTTATCACCCACACACTAATGATACTATAAAAGATTTTAATAAGATCTTGTGATAGACATTGATGAATATCTATGATATTGGAAGGTAAGACTAGGATGATAAAGTTTCAACTGTACTTTGGGATTACAAGACTACTTATAAGAGGTTGAATAAAGCCACACCCTTTTACTTGGTGTTTGGCATGGAGGAATTATTACTAGTTGAATTTATCTTACCATTCCTGTGTATTGCGTGTTTAGGTAGGCTTGATAATGAGTAATCTATTCAGGAGAGCATTGAAAAACTAATCCAGTTGGATGAAAGGTACATTATTACACATTGGATGATGAAGAATGAGAAAGCCAAACATAAGGAGTGGCATGATATACATATTAAGAACAATACATTTTTATTTTAGTAGATACACCTTCTCTATGACTCCATATTTTCAGGCCACCCAAGGAAATTGAAATTGCATTAGTTGGGACCTTTTGTAGTAAACAATAAAATTAAATTAGGCACATGTCAGTTGCATGTGCTGGATGGAACCATGTTTTCCGTTTATTTCAATGGGAGTAGGTTGAATCCCTTCTACTAATAAAGCTTCTTGATGTTTGTAATAAGGAATTTTTACATTTAGATTATATTTCACTTTCAAGTGTTTCCTTTCAATCATTGTTTATTTTTTTATTTTTATTCCCTTTTTTTGTTATAACAAGTGTGCTTGTGTGTAGGAAGATGATTACTATATATTGAGTTCATGCACATAGGACCTTGGATACTTTTAGTGTGGGGTGAACCAGGAAGAATTATGTCCTAAAAAATGGATCTAGAGTGTGTTCGAAGGTGATTTGATGTGGACATAGATATGCGTGTATTGGAAAGATGCTTTGGTTGCAGGGTGTGAGTGTATGAAAAGGTTTCAAGAAAAAATAAGAAGGATGGTGATGATAAAAAAATTACTCATAACGAAAAACCATGTACAAAAAAAAGTCACATAGTGTAACATGAGGTAGGCAAAAACATGATGAACTACTTAGTATAATATAGAGAGGTTTATGTATTACGACACATAGAAGCACACACAAGGAGGTTTGTAGCATGGGAAGTAGTGAGTGTTCTAGAATTTTATAACTACAATATGCCAAAGGAAGCAACATAAGAAGTGTGAAAAATTAGAAAAAATATATTTAAAATGTTTTTATAGTGGTAGGTGGTGAGCATTTAATGTCATAAAAAACTGAAAATATATAAAAGGGAGTAGGGGTAAATTCATTTTAACCTTACGTTGTAAATAATTTTCATGTTTTTGAGATAAATTATTGTGTAAATTCTTGTGAAATTGAGTGTAGAGTTAGAGAAATTATCTAACCATATCGTATTTGGGATAGGACTAAGTGATAGATATACTTTGTAAGAGGGTTGAGAACTTATGGCGGTGTGGAAGTATGAATTTCAAAACTTCTCCATTGGTTGTTTTACTTTTAAGAATAAAACCAAAAGATCTTAGTGCAAACTGTAACTTACATTCATAATGCGTTACTTCCAGACTGTTGTGAAAAAATTCACATAAGCTCGCGAACTAAGGATTTACATGGAAAAGGTAGACTACAAAAACCATATTTTACACAAAATAGTTTTCTACCCCAAGAAGAACAGATATGAATAAATAATGATATCAGATGATATGAACATGAAAAAATTGGTGACATTGGAAATTACAAATGTGGCGGCTGTAAATATTTATATTTAACTAAATTCAAGGTTAGTTGATAGAAAGTATGTAGAGGATCATTTTCCCATCCCCCAAGAACTTACTGGAAATGAGCCCCCAGTAAATAGCACATCTATAAATAATACACCTATGCGAAAATAATCAGAGAAAAGTGGAAGCACCAAGAGACAAATAAGGAAGGAGAAGTATCCAGAAAATAAGAAACATAAGCTAATGTCTACTGAAGAAATAGAGCAAACTAAGATTCAAGAACATGGGAATGAAAATAATGATAAGTAGTACTTCAGTTAAGTCCATTGTTGCATAATGTTGGGGAATCATATGTAGAGGATCACAATGCGCAACACAAAGAAATCCATGTCATGGAGACATAGGTAGAAGAAATTAAATTGCCCATCACCAAGATTTTGGAATAGGTCTAGGAGGCCACTAAATAGCATAGGGTGGATCATGAAATTGAACCTAAAGTTTATTTCCGGATCGAAAAAAATTATATCACATAGTGGAGATAATGTTCAAGGAGGAAACTAAGCATGGGGGAGAAGAGAAGAGTGTTGAGAAGTTAGGTGGAGAAGAAACTTATCTTGTGCTGAGATTTCCAAAAGGGACCTCTACAAAGAATAGGAAGGTAAGACATATGCCCTAGGGCCCCATGATTCAATATGATGTAATTCCAAATAAGGTTTTGTGCATAATATAACAAAGAAAAATAGCCAAAGAAGACTTATTCTTTTGGTCATTCTTCAAGAAGTAAGAAGCCTAACCATGCACATGTAGGCTGCTCTCCTAAGAATTCCAAAGACATATGGAGTAGATGAAGTTCAAAGTTAGCATGTAATCACTAACTAGGACCCAAATTAAGTCTACATGTAGGGATGATTATCTAGTAGTAGATTCAAATATGCTAACAGATGAACAAACATGTAATGCGCTTAAAAAACTATCGATGGATGTAGGGGTTTGAATATTTGACTAGGAATATAGAATAAGGAATCTACTCAGGGAGATGGTGGAAAATGATGAAGTGATATGGTAGAGGGATAAATAAAGTAAGGAGAAGGAAAATATAATCACACAGCTGAAGTTGGAATTAAGGGAGGAGAAAGGGTGGACACCCACAACTTACAAAAATACTGAAAACATCGGAGATACAATTACATCAGTGTGACCATATCTGGTACCTCAAGATTAGACTACATATGAATCATCCCTAAATTTTTTGAAATACATGGTGTGCATGATCACACATGAAAATTTACCTCTTACCATATAATCCACACAAGAAGTGTTGGCGCAATAGAAGCATAGTGATAGGGAACATGTCAAAGCATGCATCATGTAATATGATGCATTGGTAGTGGATTGAAAGAGGCTGTACAAATGGCATAATTTGTGAATGATCACTGCGAAGACTTCAACCATGTTGTGGGGATACTTTTTTTTAGGGATAATGTAGAGATAAAATAATTTGAGTCCAAAACAAAGAGTAATAGGGTAGAAAGATAAAATATATTGGCTGAGGTGGAACAAAAGAGGGAAGTGATAAATTTGTTAAATACCTCACTAAAGGAAAGGCTAAAATAACTCTTCCCATAGAACACGTGCATGATGGATGCATTGAATGATGAAGATAAAAAACTATAAGATTTGATAAAATAACTAATGGGGAAGATTGATGATATAACTCTTATAGAGGTTCTTTCCATTATTGATAATGCACTAGTGTAGGTGAGTAAGGTAATAGAGGGATGGAAGGAGTTAAAAAAGATATTGATTAATGATTTTCCTATCCTTCTTCCCCTAAAGAAACTTGATTCTTTTATTCTTTGGTGCAAGCCATATTTATTATTTCTTTTTTCCTTCACTCATGGTGAGTTCTCTATAATTATTTTGTGTGATAAATTTATAATGTTTTTGAGGATAGAAAACATACCTAGTGCAGGGTAATGTTAGAGTGGTAAAATGAAAAATTGATGGAACATGCAATAACACACATGCAAGATTATAAGGAGACATCGTAAGGTTGAGGACTTATCCATTTTCTAAGGGAAGGATAAAAATAGGCTTGGAGTGTGGAGCATGTAAAGGATACCTTGGAAAATAAGTATTAAATATTTTTGGAGAAAGTGCATGTGAGATGGAGTTAAAAACACATGCTTAAGTTGGACTATTATTAGGATTATATCAATTTCTATTTATAGGATAATATTTTATTAACCCCATTATAAAAGCATGCAACCATTAGTGCATGGATATTTTGAGCATGTAGTTTACTTTGAGAGTGCATATGCGGTGAAGGGAAAGTCCCCACCCCTATAAGTACTTGTATTTTAGTGTTAGGGGATTATAACTTTGTCGTATGTTACATTTATGCTTCTCTTATGTACTAGAGTACACGATCCTCTGCACATTAGTATTAATTTTTATGTATTCGTATTCTAATATGTAATAATCTTGATATGAATGGATCATTGTGGTTGGATCATGATTGTTGATGTGTATGAGTATGGTGAATACATGCTGCAATTGATCTTAGTAATTATCTAATCTATATTTTTCCTTATTACATGTGTTTTTAATTAACTATATGTAATGAGTTAATATGTTAGAATGAATATTTAGTTAATTATCATAATGATTATGCACACTAACATATATTGACAAGTAAACACAAAGGAAGGACATGGTAGATGTTCTTGCTTCGGGTGAGAATTCATCTCTGCTGGATTAGGTTCCAACGCACATAAAATTTAAGTTAAATAATAAGACAACACCAAGGATTTGTATAGATTCAAACATGAGGAGCACCTGTGTGGTATTGGAGATATGGAATTACTATATGTATAAGCATACAAGCATATTTCTATATGGAGGTTAGTGGGTGGTCCACAAGGAGAGTGGACAAGGCTAGACATATTCATAGAGAGATGGGTAGGCATTCACAAAAATAAGATGGAAACAAATACCTATAGAGTGATGATAGATTGTATGGGGTTAGAGGAATTGATATGGAGGTCATACCACTACTATGGAGGATAGCCAAAGGATGTAGTACATTTCAACTATACTCATAGGACATTGTGGCTAGAGTATCTTTTTCTAGAAGTGACCAGGTTATTCCAATAAGAGAATGTTTCGTGATAGTTTGGTATGGCCTAAGATGTGACCCCAAATCCATATGTATGGATTAAGGTTATGAAGGCACTAAGGAGGGTTAGAGCTAGATCAGGGCCCATAGGAGTACAACTAGTACCTCACGAGCCAGATGAGGTATATTTGATGATAAAGCCGATAGATGTGGAATATATGGGGTGTATAGAGGCATATCAGGCATGGTAGACATCACATCAGTGGGTATTTCTATTTCCTTTTTTTATGGATGCGATGGGAGCACCGATGATAGGAGGAGTAGAGGGGAAAGAAAATTCCCCCAATAACATAGTGGCAGTGATAGTATAGCACGCTTATTTGCATAATGATGTTATTGAGTTGCTATTTGGTTATTTTATTGTCATTTTGTTTTAATGTGTTGATATCTGGATGTAGGTAATGCATATTGGATAATGGTTATGGACATATCCATCCATACATTAAAGAGGAATGTGCCCACTGATTTCCTCATAGGTGGTGGTATGATAGAGCATTTGGATGCTATCATAGGTGAGCAGGTACACTTATTTTATCTAGTGACGTTAGCAGCGGCTACGTGAAATGTTTTATTAAGTAAGAGGGATGATGCACAAAATAATATGTGACAAGTGAGGGAGGATGCAAGTGGAGGTCCCTTGGCACAAGATGTATTTTCAAGGTTTGTGGAGTTGCAAGGTCATTTTTTGGAGCAGTAATCAGAGATTACACTATTGCGTAGGAAGGTACATAGATATAGGGGCCAAAACTAGCTGCTCAGATTGAATGGTGAAGCTTCTAGCTCTAGAGCTCCAACTATGATAAAGAGTGATAGTGATGATGACATATGACCTATATGTACTAATGTAGAAATGTATGTGGGATTTCTGCCTTGTTTTGGAATTGTTTTAGGCATTATTTTTTATCGATATTTATATATATGGACTATTGGCATAGTTTTGTTGTTCTTGAAGTTTTGTTTATTATGTGATGTGATGATTTGGTATGCATATGTTAATGTATGATGTGTTGATTATTATTGTGATATTTGATGTGTGATGTATTGATCATTTTTTTTTGATATTTTTTGAAATGTGTAGGTTTTGATGATGATTAATGATGAGATAGTGTATATGATTATAGATGATGCACATAGTGTGATTATGATGTATAATAAATAAATGATAAAAAAAAATGTATTGTATGAATGATGAAATGAGTAATGTGAATGATATGTTTTTAATAGTGTGTGTTATTATGATGAAGAGGGAGGAGAGGAATATATATGCACCCCAATGTATAGATGATAAGCCTTATTTATATAATACCCCTCAATAGTCAACAATGAACCGTAAAGAAAGAGTGTGTCATCAAGAAGTGATATGATAGTGTGTGCTAGATAGACATATCAATATAATGTGTAGCGCAGGGATATAACGAGGTTCTTAATATAAAATTTCCCTCAAGACTCATGTAATAACCATAAGCACATGAGTGCATCATCGGTATTAAGGTGAAAGAAATCACCTACTAAATACCCAGCCAACATGGAATGGTGGAGGCATGTGAAATGAAAACAACATGAGTGTATAAGCCAAATTGAATGTCATATGGAAAGGTACCAATGACGAGTGACACAATAGTGGGAAGTGGAATTTTGAGGGCCATGTAAGACAATGTGTAGTAGTACCATGATGTAATGGATGAGATAATGTAGCGGTGGATGAATGAGATGAACAACATGCATGAGAAACAACTTATGGTGGAAGATGAATAATAACATTAGCACTATATAAAGAAGAAAAATCAACTGGAATAACTAGACACTTATATGGGATTGGATACATAGACCACTCATGAGAGCATGAGCCAAAGGAAATGACACTTTTATCTTCTAATTGTTGAAAGCAATCATGAAGGGCACAACATTCATTGTTGCGATGGCCATTAATACAATGATAGTTGCAGTAAGGTCTATCAAACTAGAGTTTCAAGTGATGAGGTGGATGATTTTTACTAGAAGGTAAGGAAATCATATGATTTTCAAGAAAGGCATGTAGTACATCATGAGGACTACCATGATGATAAATATGTAATACCTCCTGTAAAGGAGATGTAGAAGCATGAGGTGGATCCTGATGTGAAGAAGGAGATAAAGAACACTTATGCAATGGAGAAGATTGATTTTAGTTGTAAGGTGGATGAGATGGAGTCCTAAGAGGAAGTTGAATAGATGGAAGAGGAGAAAAACTAGATGATTTAATAGTAGGATAACTAGGAGGATCTATAATATTTGCAACAATGAAATCTTGTTCTAAATTAATGAGCTTATAGAATAAGAGTGCAAATGATTCACATGTATCGTATTGCAAGAGTTACTTTAAAGAGGGAATCAAGCCACGAAAGAAAATGAATTGTTTTACTATGTCAATAGGTTAGAAGACTAATTGATGCATGTAAGTATTGAATTGAAAAATGTAATCAATGATAGGTTCTGTTTTTCCTTGAAGTATTCCAGGTAGTTGATCATACATGACTTTAGGGCCATTTTTGAGTATAAAGAGTTGAAGGAAAGATTCTTCCATATCACAATAGGTATTAGTAGATCCAAAGGGTAAGTGAGTGTACCATTGGATAACATCATCAGTAAGACTATGGAGAAAATATTTTAGCAATAATAGATCATTAGAATAAGGAGCCATAGCTAGATGATAATGCTTAAGATGTGAATATGGATTTCTAGTACAATCAATGCATGTAAATATAGGCAGAACAAAATCCTTAGGAAATGTTGAATTGTGAATATTTATTGGAATAGAGTTTCCATGTGAGTATTTTTTATCAATAGAAGCGTAATATGATTTTTTTTTTCAAGTGTGAGAGAGTGAACTAGAGATTGCAGTTAGACAACAACATGCATGAGTGATATAATATCATGTGAAGCTATGTAAGAAGATTTGAGTATTGTATTGAGTGGTTAAAACTTTCCATCATGAGTGATCATAGGGATGCCAAGAGGAGAAGTAGAATATATTGATGATAACGGAACAATAGATATAGGTTATGAAGAAGTAATAGGAGGTGAAGTAGTAAGACTAGCATCAGAAACTAAATTAGGAGATGAAGTGATAGAAGGAGATGAATCGGGCATACTAGTAGAAACAATCTTAGAATAAGATGAATGCAGAGTAGGGGATTCACATTAAGAAGTATACAAAGAAGTAGAATCATTACTAGTATGTGTATTACCAACATTAGATAAATATTTAGATGGAAGGATTTCATAAAGCATATGGGCAAGAATAGGGGCACCCGTTGGCACCTAAGACCTCTATGGGGGAATTAGAGTCTTTAAAAATGGTTAGAACCTATTTTTGACAGTATCGTTAGGGCTCACACTTTCTCATATTTATCTCTATATGGTCACATAATAAGTGCTAAAATTTCCACAAACCTATAATAAAAAAATGAGCTAAAAAACCCTCTAATAGACATCAAATCCTAAAAATAAAAATACAAAATGACAGGCTATAGTGTCCTCAGTTGTCACAATGTTGAAATTATGAGTGAGTGTTGCACTATATATCATACCCAATGTAGTTCTATGTGCTTGTGTGTGTAATAGCGCTCTTAGGTTTCCCACACGCCAATGAAGCCAAAATAGTGGGAGGTAACTAGATAAAATGCAAATGGGTGGATGGAATTTAATAAAATCCCCTTCCCATATAGTGTGAATGAAGATTAATGCACATAAATGTATCCCATTGAGATATGTAGATAAATATCCCTTGATAATAATTTCCCACCCCTAGAATGGTATGTATGGTGTTTTTATATAAGGATATCTTTCTTGAATTTCAACACTAAAAACTCGACATGCCGACAAGGACCTCGGGATATAAGATGGAAAAACTAAAAAGACCGACCTCAAATGTCAAAAAAAAGATCAAACTTAAAGAAGACACAATCACCCAGGATGGACATGACCACCTTATTCTAATGTCCAGTCCTAGGCACAAGTGTCCAGAGACAAGTGATGGAAAATGAGTGAATACTAACAGACAAGGATCCTTGTGACCTGACTAGAACCGGGTGTATGAATGACAAGTGTAGAAATAAAAGAAATAGAAACCAAAAATAAAAGTGGATGGACTATAAAATGGGTCATCAGTGAATAATTTTCTTATGCAAGATCCATATATGAAATAACATATTTGGCAGTATAGTAAATAGTAGTAAGTGTGTGATTTTGTGTTTACACCATCATGAAACATGAGCTAATAATAAATCTCCACACTTACTTTGCAATTCACTTTCATTTACAAAAACATTATTCGAGTATGAAGCATAAACCAAGAAATACTCACCACATACCTTTGTAGTGTTAGCCTTGTTACAGTGCGAAGTATAAACCAATGAGAAAGCTACGCACACCTTTTTGGTTTTGGCCTTGTCAGAATGCAAAGCATAAACCAATAAGAAAACTCCATTCTACTTTAGATTTTACAATGTCAGTCTTTCTTTCTTTCATTTTTTCCTTTCATTAGCTGTAGGGTTGGGCCTTCACATTACAACCTTTTTCTTATCAGAATTCATTGTTAGCTTCATACAAATGATTCCACATATACATCTTGACTTGCCACACCAACTTGACCCAAAGCCTTATAAAACTTAGTTTATACTAAAAAATTGAAGTCCATGAAACCTAAATGGATTACAGAGGCTTGGAATATCACCATGTTTCCTCTACTTTGAGGGATATTTTTTAGTTATATTTTATGTTATACATCCTTTGGTGGATTTCTGAGTGTCATGTAGCTTTTGGAATTTACATAGTGCTAACCATTTTCACAAACCTGTAGAAAAATAAACCAGTGTGCCATGATTTTTTGTTATACAACCACACTCCCTCATTTCTTGCAAACATTCATCCCATGGTATCCTCTCTTTCTTCAAAGTGTGAGACTAATTCAATTTGAATGATTATCAACCATTCAATAATTTTGTATTGGTCATGATCTAATATTTATCATTTCACAATTTGTAGAAATATGAGAAACATTAAGTTATTCATTACATGGATTACTAGGTCATTTTCAGCCTTTAATTTTTTCAAAGTCATGGGAAGGAGTGATCATGGATACTTGGAAATACCTATTTCTCATATAACATATGTAAATTTGAGTGCTTAGATGGTACATAGAAATTTATTGGAAAACTCAACTTGGTTAAGAACATGGCTCAGAATGAGCACTAACACCCCCAAATGAGTTTAAATAATAAATGTACACACACACACACACACACACACACACATATATATATATATATATATGATTCCTTTGCTTAATTTTTATCATTAACAAGTGAAAAAATTACCCAGAGTAGTAAATAAAGAGGATAAAGAAGTAACATCTGAAAAATAAGCAATAAAGAGAAAGTGGACAAAAGTGTCATGAGGGGGCACTAGCTCCTAGATGATTCTTTCCCTAATGGGCGGTTTTGTACAGTGTGCCAGAAAGATAAAATATTGGAATCATATATGAATAGGATGTCAACTAGTGTGCAAATCTGTAAGGTGCAAATAAAAAATCAAGAAACAAAGATAAAAAGGATAAAAGTAATATCAAACCAAAACAAGTGTTATTAATAAATAGTTCTCTTACTTTGGAATCTTGCATATAAACGAAATATTTAGAGGCTATATATACATATTAAGTGTGTGATTTAGTGACTATAGGGACTACATGGATGAGAGACATGATGTATAGAGGAAGATAATATATGACATATTAAAAGGGGATTGAATTTTAGGATGTGGATGATGAGTCAAGAAATGATGTAAAATTGAATCCACAAAATGGTGGTGCTTGGAGGACGTGTGTTGGGGATGAAGCAAAAAAAAAATATGTCGAGTGTGGTGAATGTGTGATAATATTTGGTTGATAAGGACATTAAAATATATCAATGGAAGAATATAAAGTGATATAAAACAAGGAGGTAAGTGCACAAAGTTGGGGGGCAAAAAAGTGGACAAAAAACTAAAAATAAAATAAAATGCGTAGGTATTTTATTATAACGTGATCACGTTATAAATTATTAGGTTTGGGATTTACCAAAGCATAATGCATATGCATTATGTCAGCTATAAATTAAAAAAGAGGCCTGAACCTCTATCATTTTATCTCCCTCAAACGTGAGTTTCAGAGCTTAACTGTGCCCTCATGTTTTTTCATTCATCTGCATCTAAAGCTGAAAGGATCATTTTTGGATCGCCAGGAAGATCTGAATCGATGATGGCACCACAGAGAAGAGGCAGGAACAATTATTTTCTCAAAATTGCATTGAAATATGATAATTATAGATTAAAATTTGAATTGAATACATTTTTTTATTGTTACAGTTTGAGTTAGAGGGAATCAACCACAACCAAACCCTGTTATTCCTGTCATCCCTCCCAACCCTCCCACAATTTCTCAACATCCCTTGGGTAGTCAAGAAGATTTAGCAGGCCACATGGTTGAAAAAAAAATTGAAATTGAGGATTTCATCAAAAGAATGAGGGATTCACAATCTACAAACCCCCACCACACCTCTCTTGCAAACACATTGGAAACATTACTTGCTCAAGTTAATGTGGGAAACGGGGGAAAATTGATCATTGGACAACTTATAGAGAGGGTTGTAGGGTTTATTATTCCAAAAAATTGTCATATGTGGATGTAAAGAAAAAATAAATTATAGAAGACGTCATGTGTGCCTTATTCATGGACCGCCACACTAATTTTTGTGTTCCATTGTCATGTAAATGGTTTCCCATCCATTGGTGCAATAATAATTTTATTAAAAATAATTTTTGGGACTGATGGTGGATGGTTTTTGATTTCCCACCTTGTAATAACAATGAGGTGCCACTATACTTTATGAGGAAACTCTATTGTGAGTTTATCCTCAATGAGATCCCAAATTATTTAGATTTCTAAGATTTCCAAGGCTGAGGAAAAGGATCTGCACAAGATCGACCAGGTGCACAATGTGCACCTATTCAGTAGGGAATATTCCCTGCATAGAAGCCCCCTCGCCCTAAGATTTTCCATTAAGCAGTGAAGGTAATAAAAGATATTGATACACTCCATGCACTTCAGGGGATATCTATTACCCTTGTTCAACATACGAGGTAAATTTTTGAGCCAAATACTTGCAGAGGTATATAGAGTATTTCCTCACGGAGTACTAGCATGAGGTGACATCTTTTCTCATCATGTGGTAGTATATGTTTGGGGCCTGAGGAGGATGATAATTTCATGCGTACTGATTTTGGTAGAGTTGGTGCTAGGGGGTGCACATGATAATGTCACTATGTCAGATCCCTTTTTGAGTGAGACATTTGGATTACAGTCATCAGCATCACCTTCACAGGTATTTGTTATGTTTTATTATGTGTGTTACAAATAGTTCAGAGTACTTGATTTACTTATATATATGTTAAATTTTTGAAATAATTGTATTTGTACATGTACATGCATTGATATTACAGTGCATAGGAGGCACATCTTCATCCTGACCATAGGTGGCGAGCATCATGCATACACATACATTCACACGTTAGTTTTTAGAATGTTAATTGTGTACATTATCACCATACATTAAAAAATATATATAATATCTCTATATGGTCACATAATAAGTGCTAAAATTTCCACAAACCTATAATAAAAAAATGAGCTAAAAAACCCTCTAATAGACATCAAATCCTAAAAATAAAAATACAAAATGACAGGCTATAGTGTCCTCAGTTGTCACAATGTTGAAATTATGAGTGAGTGTTGCACCTATATATCATACCCAATGTAGTTCTATGTGCTTGTGTGTGTAATAGCGCTCTTAGGTTTCCCACACGCCAATTAAGCCAAAATAGTGGGAGGTAACTAGATAAAATGCAAATGGGTGGATGGAAATTAATAAAATCCCCTTCCATATAGTGTGAATGAAGATTAATGCACATAAATGTATCCCATTGAGATATGTAGATAAATATCCCTTGATAATAATTTCCCACCCCTAGAATGGTATGTATGGTGTTTTTATATAAGGATATCTTTCTTGAATTTCAACACTAAAAACTCGACATGCCGACAAGGACCTCGGGATATAAGATGGAAAAACTAAAAAGACCGACCCTCAAATGTCAAAAAAAAGATCAAACTTAAAGAAGACACAATCACCCAGGATGGACATGACCCACCTTATTCTAATGTCCAGTCCTAGGCACAAGTGTCCAGAGACAAGTGATGGAAAATGAGTGAATACTAACAGACAAGGATCCTTGTGACCTGACTAGAACCGGGTGTTATGAATGACAAGTGTAGAAATAAAAGAAATAGAAACCAAAAATAAAAGTGGATGGACTATAAAATGGGTCATCAGTGAATAATTTTCTTATGCAAGATCCATATATGAAATAACATATTTGGCAGTATAGTAAATAGTAGTAAGTGTGTGATTTTGTGTTTACACCATCATGAACATGAGCTAATAATAAATCTCCACACTTACTTTGCAATTCACTTTCATTTACAAAAACATTATTCGAGTATGAAGCATAAACCAAGAAATACTCACCACATACCTTTGTAGTGTTAGCCTTGTTACAGTGCGAAGTATAAACCAATGAGAAAGCTACGCACACCTTTTTGGTTTTGGCCTTGTCAGAATGCAAAGCATAAACCAATAAGAAAACTCCATTCTACTTTAGATTTTACAATGTCAGTCTTTCTTTCTTTCATTTTTTCCTTTCATTAGCTGTAGGGTTGGGCCTTCACATTACAACCTTTTTCTTATCAGAATTCATTGTTAGCTTCATACAAATGATTCCACATATACATCTTGACTTGCCACACCAACTTGACCCAAAGCCTTATAAAACTTAGTTTATACTAAAAATTGAAGTCCATGAAACCTAAATGGATTACAGAGGCTTGGAATATCACCATGTTTCCTCTACTTTGAGGGATATTTTTTAGTTATATTTTATGTTATACATCCTTTGGTGGATTTCTGAGTGTCATGTAGCTTTTGGAATTTACATAGTGCTAACCATTTTCACAAACCTGTAGAAAAATAAACCAGTGTGCCATGATTTTTGTTATACAACCACACTCCCTCATTTCTTGCAAACATTCATCCCATGGTATCCTCTCTTTCTTCAAAGTGTGAGACTAATTCAATTTGAATGATTATCAACCATTCAATAATTTTGTATTGGTCATGATCTAATATTTATCATTTCACAATTTGTAAAATATGAGAAACATTAAGTTATTCATTACATGGATTACTAGGTCATTTTCAGCCTTTAATTTTTTCAAAGTCATCGGAAGGAGTGATCATGGATACTTGGAAATACCTATTTCTCATATAACATATGTAAATTTGAGTGCTTAGATGGTACATAGAAATTTATTGGAAAACTCAACTTGGTTAAGAACATGGCTCAGAATGAGCACTAACACCCCCAAATGAGTTTAAATAATAAATGTACACACACACACACACACACACATATATATATATATATATATATGATTCCTTTGCTTAATTTTTATCATTAACAAGTGAAAAAATTACCCAGAGTAGTAAATAAAGAGGATAAAGAAGTAACATCTGAAAAATAAGCAATAAAGAGAAAGTGGACAAAAGTGTCATGAGGGGGCACTAGCTCCTAGATGATTCTTTCCCTAATGGGCGGTTTTGTACAGTGTGCCAGAAAGATAAAATATTGGAATCATATATGAATAGGATGTCAACTAGTGTGCAAATCTGTAAGGTGCAAATAAAAAATCAAGAAACAAAGATAAAAAGGATAAAAGTAATATCAAACCAAAACAAGTGTTATTAATAAATAGTTTCTCTTACTTTGGAATCTTGCATATAAACGAAATATTTAGAGGCTATATATACATATTAAGTGTGTGATTTAGTGACTATAGGGACTACATGGATGAGAGACATGATGTATAGAGGAAGATAATATATGACATATTAAAAGGGGATTGAATTTTAGGATGTGGATGATGAGTCAAGAAATGATGTAAAATTGAATCCACAAAATGGTGGTGCTTGGAGGACGTGTGTTGGGGATGAAGCAAAAAAAAAATATGTCGAGTGTGGTGAATGTGTGATAATATTTGGTTGATAAGGACATTAAAATATATCAATGGAAGAATATAAAGTGATATAAAACAAGGAGGTAAGTGCACAAAGTTGGGGGGCAAAAAAGTGGACAAAAAACTAAAAATAAAATAAAATGCGTAGGTATTTTATTATAACGTGATCACGTTATAAATTATTAGGTTTGGGATTTACCAAAGCATAATGCATATGCATTATGTCAGCTATAAATTAAAAAAGAGGCCTGAACCTCTATCATTTTATCTCCCTCAAACGTGAGTTTCAGAGCTTAACTGTGCCCTCATGTTTTTTCATTCATCTGCATCTAAAGCTGAAAGGATCATTTTTGGATCGCCAGGAAGATCTGAATCGATGATGGCACCACAGAGAAGAGGCAGGAACAATTATTTTCTCAAAATTGCATTGAAATATGATAATTATAGATTAAAATTTGAATTGAATACATTTTTTTATTGTTACAGTTTGAGTTAGAGGGAATCAACCACAACCAAACCCTGTTATTCCTGTCATCCCTCCCAACCCTCCCACAATTTCTCAACATCCCTTGGGTAGTCAAGAAGATTTAGCAGGCCACATGGTTGAAAAAAAAATTGAAATTGAGGATTTCATCAAAAGAATGAGGGATTCACAATCTACAAACCCCCACCACACCTCTCTTGCAAACACATTGGAAACATTACTTGCTCAAGTTAATGTGGAAACGGGGAAAATTGATCATTGGACAACTTATAGAGAGGGTTGTAGGGTTTATTATTCCAAAAAATTGTCATATGTGGATGTAAAGAAAAAATAAATTATAGAAGACGTCATGTGTGCCTTATTCATGGACCGCCACACTAATTTTTGTGTTCCATTGTCATGTAAATGGTTTCCCATCCATTGGTGCAATAATAATTTTATTAAAAATAATTTTTGGGACTGATGGTGGATGGTTTTTGATTTCCCACCTTGTAATAACAATGAGGTGCCACTATACTTTATGAGGAAACTCTATTGTGAGTTTATCCTCAATGAGATCCCAAATTATTTAGATTTCTAAGATTTCCAAGGCTGAGGAAAAGGATCTGCACAAGATCGACCAGGTGCACAATGTGCACCTATTCAGTAGGGAATATTCCCTGCATAGAAGCCCCCCTCGCCCTAAGATTTTCCATTAAGCAGTGAAGGTAATAAAAGATATTGATACACTCCATGCACTTCAGGGGATATCTATTACCCTTGTTCAACATACGAGGTAAATTTTTGAGCCAAATACTTGCAGAGGTATATAGAGTATTTCCTCACGGAGTACTAGCATGAGGTGACATCTTTTCTCATCATGTGGTAGTATATGTTTGGGGCCTGAGGAGGATGATAATTTCATGCGTACTGATTTTGGTAGAGTTGGTGCTAGGGGTGCACATGATAATGTCACTATGTCAGATCCCTTTTTGAGTGAGACATTTGGATTACAGTCATCAGCATCACCTTCACAGGTATTTGTTATGTTTTATTATGTGTGTTACAAATAGTTCAGAGTACTTGATTTACTTATATATATGTTAAATTTTTGAAATAATTGTATTTGTACATGTACATGCATTGATATTACAGTGCATAGGAGGCACATCTTCATCCTGACCATAGGTGGCGAGCATCATGCATACACATACATTCACACAGTTAGTTTAGAATGTTAATTGTGTAAAATTATCACATACATGAAAAAATATATATATATATATATATATATATATTAGTTTTGAAGTCAAATATATGTATGTTCTTCTATGTCCATTGTACAATGGAAAAGAAACATGTGAGCATGGGAATCTACAAGTACCTCTTCCTCGTGCCTGACCTCGAGGTCGTGTCAACATAGCCGATGAATGTTGAATGTGGATAGCTATAGACAAGATAATTGGGTAATCTTAAATCCTCAATATGCAATAATGGAATTTGTGAATCTAAGGAAAAGAAGGCCCTCCTAACCTGAATTGGTGCAATTGTTCTGTCGACACTAAAATTTTCCTCCGTAATTTCTATTTCATTAATGTATGTATTAGGAATAGGATGTTTTTAAGTGTAATTAGTAGTAGCATCTGATAGAAGATAATAGTGCCATCAGTACGGTGCCGCCAATAATGTGGAGTACAGTAACAGTCAAAGTACAATAGGAATGTTGTAAAAAGTAAATATTTGTCGTAAGTGGTTCGGTAATGTTAAAATGTCAAAGTTTGGGTAATTAGAGAAGTAGGGTCTACATGATTAGGAATTAGAAATATTATATTGGTAATAAGGACAAGGAGTAAGGTCATAAATATTTTGTGTATTTTATTTGTAAAAAGTATAAAAATGTGGAACCCATGTAAAATGATAAGGTTTATCTTATCTTAAAAGATAAGCTTACATGTACAGATAAGAGTTAAGGTATGGAATATGATTCGTCAGAGTGGATTTCTTATCCTATCTTAGAGATAAGATGGATAAGCCTAGAATTTCTATAAATAGAGAGGCCATCCCCCCCATTTAGCATAGAAGGAAGTAGTGAGAAATATTGTAGGAAGTGTGCGAAGGAAGCCATCAGTTTAAAGGTGTGTTTAAGAAGCCATTAAGAGGTGTAATTGTAAAGTTTCTCCCATAGTCTTGGTGAAAGGCAAGTGAAGTCAATAACACTTGAAGTACCTCATGGGTGAGATTGTAACAATTTCATGTTAATATTATAATTTACTTTGATATTTCAGATTTGTCATCATTCCGTCTTATCATAGTCGATGGTATTCTTGTGTTATGTTGTTGTTTTGTTTCCAGATTACATCCACCAAACTAAAGGCTGTGCATTAGTAAATAATCATAGCATGAGGATTTCTCGGTGAAGAATTATCATAGTGCTGGATTGGTGATGACATTTTGGTTCCGTTGCCGGGACCATTCCTTGTTGGTGGATTTTTTGGAGGGATATTCCCACTTAGTCAAAAATCAATTGGAGGGTAACCTTGTTTTTACTGTGCATAGTAGTTACCATGGTAAAGTCATTTTTGCCATGAATATTAGTTACCATGTTAAAGTCATTTTTGCTGTGAATAGTATTTACCACAGTAAAGTCACTTTTTACCGTGAATAGTATTTACCGCAGTAACTTCACTTTTTACCGTGAATAGTGTTTACCACAGTAAAGTCAGTTTTTACCGCAGTAAGTCAAGTTTTTACCATAGTTTACTGTGGTCATTTCTATTTTACTGTAGAAAGGTGTAAAGTCACTTTCTAGTATAGTGATTCCAATTATTTCTGCACATAAGTCTTGTTGATTGTACTTGTGGGTTGGTATTTCAAGGTGGTTACTTTTGAAAATGGGAAAGAATCCTGTTTTTTCAGCTTAATCTAATGAAGATGCTTCTTCTTTCATTCAAGAGTTTATACGATCTTGTATTTGTAATGGCCTTATAAGAAGGGAACAATGGACTGAATTTTTTCCTACCTTTTTGGATGGTTCAACACTTAGGTGGTTTGAAACACTAGGTGATAATGTGAAAAATTCATGGGATTTATTAACTGAAAGTTTTATTGAAGAATTTGGTGAACAATAGAAATATGCAGATCTCATGATCGAGATCACAAAGATATCCCAAGGAGAGAAGGAGAAGATAAGGGATTATCATGCTCGTGTTCTAGAGCTAAGAAGGAAGCTCGATGCCCAGATCCGGAAGGAAGGATTAGCGGATGGGTTGATGAATGGCGTGGATAATCTCCTTTGTAAGCACTTCATTCTTGGGATGAAGCTAGAGATCAGACAACGAGTGAAGTATGACCACCTGGCTACCATTGAACAAGCAAAGGAGATTGCAAGAAGGCAAGAAGAAAGCATGGAAGAGGAGCCCAAAGAAATTGTTGCTAAAGTAGAGCCTACACCAGCACCTTTGGTCCAAAATCCACAACCACTCCCGGTGAGCACAAATATTTCTCCTAGTACATCTACTGAGTATGAAGATCTGCTCAAAAAGATGGGTCAATTAACTATTAATCTTCTTCAAGGAAACGAATTTAGTTCTCAGGGAGGAGATAGAGGTCCAAAAAGAAATATTTCTGAAGTTGTATGTTATGGTTGTTATAAAAAGGGTCATTATAAGTATAATTGTCCAGATAGAGCTTCTACATCTGGTAAAGGAGATAATGATAAAGGAAAAGCACCTGTGAATTCTTTTGATGTAGTAGATAAGAGCAGAAATAATGAAGTAGATGTGTTTGTAATGAAAAGAAAGAAAGAAAAAGATAATCAAGATGGAAATTATCCTAAGAAGATGAAAGGAGAAACTAATAAGAAACATAGGAGAAGAAAGTTGGGTGTGCAGGATTTTCTGATTTCACAGGGGCAAGGACCATACTCCATCTTGGAAGATCTGTCCAAAAGGCCTACAAATATTACATATGGTCAACTCTTTGCTATGTCTTCTGAGAAGAGGTGGGAGCTACGAAGTGGACTCAATGCTCGACGAAGAAAGGAGGTTGAGGTCCCTGTTTTGGAGGCAGAGGCGGATCCCTATGCTCCACAAGCTGAGGTATTATGTAATGGTATTTCAATTCATGATGTCTTAGTTGATGGAGGTGCTGCAGTTAATGTAATGACCGAGTCTGTAATGAATATGTTGGGTTTAAAAATTGATCACCCTTCAACACTTATGTTAAGGTCATTAAATAAAGGAAAAACTAAACCAGAAGGTGTAGTTTCAAATGTGGCAATATCTGTTATGGGTGTTGTATGTGTGGTAGACTTTCAGGTGATGAAAAATGGTATTGTTGCGTACCCAATGATGCTGGGAAGACCATGGCTAAGGAGAGTTCATGCAAGAAACTACTGGAATGAAGGTTTCATGACACTTGGATGTGGTAGAGAGAGGGTGAAGATAAACGTGATCCCTCGACATCATAAAGTAGAACTTGTGGATTCAAGTGATGAAACTGATGATTAGACATCCTCTGATTACTCTAGTACTAGTGAAGTGGACACTAAAGATGAAGAAAGCAAGGTGGATGTTTCAGTCATGGATATCCTTCCAGCCACACCAACTCATGACCCCATAAAATTATCTGAAGAAGAAGTTGATGATTGTCTCCAACAAATAAAGATTGGTGATACTGTGATGGAGAGTGAGAAGGAATCCTACCTCTAGCTCTTTCAAAGGTACATACACATATTCACTTTTGATTACAAGGAACTCCGTAAAGTAAGTTGGGTAGAACATTCTATTGAGCTGGTAGATGGTGCTAAGCCCATAAAACAAATGCCATATAGAATGAATCCTAATTTTTCCAAGACTGTAAAAGAAGAAATAGATAAGTTGCTTGATGCAGGATTCATATTTGCTGTGGAGAATTTAGAATGGGTTTCTCCCATTATGATCTCAATAAAAAATAATGGGAAGCTACGCATTTGTGTTGATTACAAGAAGCTCAATAAGGCAACAAAGAAGGATCATTACCCTCTTCCATTTTCAGATCAGATCTTGGACAAAGTAGCTGGCTAGGAGTGCTATAGTTTTGCTAATGGATATAGAAGCTACAACCAAGTTCGTATAGCAGACAAAAATCAGCTGAAGACCATGTTCACCACTCCTTGGGGAATGTTTGCTTATAGAGTTATGCCTTTTGGGTTGTGTAATGCTCCAGCAACATTCCAGTGTTTGATGAATAGGGTGTTCAAACCCTACATTGGGACCTTCATCAGAGTATTTCTGGATGATTTTTGCATCTATGGGAGCAAATTTGACCACATGCACCAAATGGAGACAGCATTTCAAAGGTTAGATGAAGCACAAGCCTCACTAAACCCTATAAAGTGTGTCTTTGGATGTTCTAAAGGCGTTTTGTTAGGGCATGTTGTATCCAGAGATGGTATTGGTACTGATCCTAATAAAGTTTCAAAAATCAAAGATTTACCATTTCCTATGAAGAGAAGTAAGTTGAGATCATTTTTAGGCCATGTGGGTTACTATAGAAGGTTCATTAAGAATTTCTCAAAGATTGCACAGCCACTAACCCAGTTCTTGAAGAAGGATGTTACTTATGAACTAGGAAATAAGGTGCATGAAGCTTTTGGACAACTGAAGGAAGCCTTGATGTCTTCACCTGTTTTGAAGAATCTAGATTGGAGCAAGCCATTCATTATGTACAATGATGCCTCAGATGCAGCACTAGGAAGTACTTTGAGCCAAAAGGATGAAAATGGGAATGAACATCTAATTTACTTTGGGAGCAGACAAATGAGCAGTGCTGAGGTAAATTATACTGTAACTGAAAAAGAGGCTCTGGCTATCTTTTTTGCTGTAAAGAAGTTTAGAAATTACTTGCTAGGGTAAAAATTTCTAGTTGTAACAGATCATCAAGCCTTAAAATATATTGTAAATAAGCCTAACCCATCAGGGAGGATAGCAAGATGGATAATTTTACTACAAGAATTTGAATTTGATATTATAGATAGGCCAGGGAATAAGCATGTCAATGCGGATGCACTCTCTTGAGCCTATGATGGTTTAGGATCATCTTTTGATGATGATGATTTCCCCGATGCAGCCTTGTTATACCTTGACACAATCCCTAGTGAATACATAGATATTTGGAATTATCTGAATGAATTCAAGTTTCCTGATGGTGCCAATGCAAAGACTAAGAGAAAGATTACTCAAGCCAGTCGTCCATATTCTATTCTGCATGGAGTATTATTTCGAATAGGACCTGATGGACAGTACAAGAGGGTAGTTGGACGTGATCAAGGGAAGGAACTGCTAGAAGAATTCCACAATGGTACATGTGGAGGGCACTTGTTTGGACAACTTACAGCAAGAAGGATCTTGGATGCAGGTTATCACTGGCCCACTCTTTTTAAAGATTGTTATAATTATTGTAAGACATGTGATATTTGTCAAACACATGGTAACCGTAAGACTTCATCAGCTCCATTATGCCCTATTCTTCCACTTAGTCCCTTTGAAAAGTGGGGAAGAGACATTATAGGTCCACTTCCAACTACCTCACATCAAAATAAGTATATTGTAGTTGCCACAGATTATTTAACCAAGTGGGTTGAAGCTAGGCCATTGAAAACAACTTCCATGGATGAAGTGGCAAGGTTCATATATGAACGCATTGTCACCAGATTTGGTTGTCCATTAGAAATTGTAATAGATCAAGGAAGCCACTTCATTAATGAGGTGTTAGAATCCCTAGTCAATAAGTTTTTTATTAAGCACAGGAAGGCAACAACATACAAGCCAAGCACAAATAGACAAGTGGAACGAACAAATTTTGTGTTGTGTCAAATTCTAGCAAAAGATGCAGCCTTGCAGGTACATAAGTGGGATAAAAGGATTCATGCAGCATTGTGGGCATATAGGGCAACATCAAAGTCAGCAACAGGATACTGCCAATTTCATTTGGCCTATGGCATTGATCCAGTTATTCTTATTGAGTTTGATATTCCCACTGTGAGAGTTATGAAAAATCAAAGGATGGATGAAAGTGATTCAGTAAAAGAAAGGTTGGTACATCTTCATTTGCTAGAGGAAATGAGGGAAATAGCAAAGGATACAAGCCATAAGAAGAAAATGAAGCAGAAGGAATACTTTGATCAAAAGATCTGTTGGTCTCCATTTCATGTGAATGACTTGGTTCTAGTATATGATTCTAGATACAAAAAAAGAAGACAGAGAAAATTTCTTCCAAAATGGATGGGGCCCTACAAAATAGCAACTGTGCATGAAAATAGTACGTACCGACTGGAGGAATTGGATGGCACTCCCATTATGAAATGGGTCAACCACGAAAAGTTGAAGATTTTCCAAGCACCAGAATAGTCTATTCCGAGGACGGATTAGAAGCTAGGAAGGGGGAAGATGTCGACACTAAAATTTTCTTCCGTAATTTCTATTTCATTAATGTATGTATTAGGAATAGGATGTAGTTAAGTGTAATTAGTAGTAGCATTTGATAGAAGATAACGGTGCCATCAGTATGGTGCCGCCAATAATGTGGAGTACGGTAACAGTCAAAGTACAATAGGAATGTTGTAAAAAGTAAATATTTGTTGTAAGTGGTCCGGTAATGTTAAAATGTCAAAGTTTGGGTAATTAGAGAAGTAGGGTCTACATGATTAGGAATTAGAAATATTATATTGGTAATAAGGAAAAGGAGTGAGGTCATAAATATTTTTTGTATTTTATTTGTAAAAAGTCTAAAAATGTGGAACCCATGTAAAATGATAAGGTTTATCGTATCTTAAAAGATAAGCTTACATGTACAAATAAGAGTTAAGGTATGGAATATGATTCATCATAGTGGATTTCTTATCCTATCTTACAGATAAGATGGATAAGCCTGGAATTTCTATAAATAGAGAGGCCACCCCCCCCATTTAGCATAGAAGGAAGTAGTGAGAAATATTGTAGGAAGTGTGCGAAGGAAGCCATCGGTTTAAAGGTGTGTTGAAGAAGCCATTAAGAGGTGTAATTGTAAAGTTTCTCCCATAGTCTTGGTCAAAGGAAAGTGAAGTCAATAACACTTGAAGTACCTCATGGGTGAGATTGTAACAATTTCATGTTAATATTATAATTTACTTTGATATTTCAGATTCGTCATCATTCTGTCTTATCATAGTCGATGGTATTCTTGTGTTATGTTGTTGTTTTGTTTCCAAATTACATCCACCAAACTAAAGGCTGTGCATTAGTAAATAATCATAGCACGAGGAGTTCCCGGTGAAGAATTATCATAGTGCTGGATTGGTGATGACAGTTCATTCGGATATAATGGTTGTTTATAGGATCCAATCGATACCAAGCTCTACCGAGATTCTGTTTCTTGGTTGTTGGATACGTGGGAAGTGACCTGCAGGAGCTTTGTATATATCTCCAGACAAGGTCATGAAAATGGTGATAGGTGGCTTAATAGATTTGTAGTGAACTATGGGTGGTTTTCTGGTCTAGCCCAAAAAATATTAGATTGATTGGCTTCTATGTTTAATACGGAGAACTGTGCTATAATATTCGATGGGAGTGGTGAAGATCTAAATACCAGTGTTCACAAGCCGGTGTTAATACTTGACTAGTTTGTTGGCCCATTGGGTTATGGGACTTGGGGATCATAACCATGAGTTTTTAGTTATTGTGGACCTGTTATGGTCATGTGAAGAATCAATCCCTTCTCCCAACTATCCAGTAATCGTATTCCTTTTCAGCCTCTACGTTTAGAACTAGAAGTTGTATGATTTTCTCAGAGTACCTAACAGGTGTTTTGGAAATTGAATACGTAAGATAGCATTCATGTCAATGAGGAGGTCTCCTACATTAGGCTATGGAACCAAAATATCTTAACCAAATCTCTCGTTCGAACCCTTGCATGGTCATTCAGGTGTTTTATCAAGGCAATCTATAGTTTGGGTGGTCTGACCAGAATATGTAAGCTTTGTCGTCTTCGATATCCAGTCCTCTTAGTTGCTCACTAATTGCTTGTAAGTTTGATGTTGCTCAAAAGACCTGTATCCTAAGGTCCTAATATATATCAGCTAAATTTGTGGGTAGATTTGGTTGAGGTACTATGGTTTTAAATATATACTCTCTAGGCTCTCTAGGTCCTATGATTGTCATATAAAATAATTCAACTTTGAACTAAAATTAACAAAATGATTACGAAAGAGGTATTTACACTATGCAAACATCCTTCTATTTTTTTAATATTTTTTTAAATGACGTATTTCAATGAAATTTAAGAGCAGCTACTCTAGTATATTTATAAAATGAACAACTAATCTAGAAATAGAATAAAACAAGAAAAGTAACCTCGTATGGCTATTTTCCTGTGCAGTTGTGATTTTATCCTAAATATCTAAGAAACTAAACATATTAAATTGAAAGGATCTCGATCCTACCTTAGAAGTGAGGAATGAATCACATTTTTTCATAAACTATCAATCCCCACAACTTCCCTGGTGATATTGAGAGCAAACTTTTAACTGAATTGAAATAATTGACTACTCTATTTGATATCTTTGTAATTAGAACTTTGATAGTTCAAACCTGGAATTTACATAATAGTGGTAAATCTAGTTGTTTGTGATTTCATCCCCTTAGTTTGATCTCCTCATTCCTTTGTGTCCTCGTGAATCTAGAAAGTGTGTTTATGATAGTATCAATAGAAGATAACAATTGAACAATGGAAGCTTTGGATATAGACTGAATAAAATGCGAGTAGGAGAGGGATAACGTAAGTGAACAGAGCTTGACTATGCAATTCCTAGTGGATTTATTGTGGGAATACAACAAAAATGTACCAAGAGTTTCAGAAACTATCCTTGTGACAAAACAAAACTTGTAAGTTTAATGGATTCTAGTCTAGAAATGAAGCTATTCTATACGAAACTGATTGTATGAAGCAGCAATGGAATAAGACTAAAACAAAGAGATTATATGACTTCTAAAAGACCAAGAATGGAAGCAAAACATGAATTGATAGAATAAGAGAATTGAGAAGATGAGGGGCCATTTTCTTGAAAACAAGCTGGCTATTTATAACCAATGCATTTACCAGAGGGTAACTCCCACTTGATCTATTTTACTGTAAAAAAAGGAAAAAGACTATTCCCAGGGAGCAAAAAACATTAATGCAAGCCAAAGTGGTTGAAGAAAGTGTGTAAATTTGAAGATTTACATTTGACGCGATCATCAGAATAATCTAGAAAATGTGAACAAAACCGCCGCCCTGTGCAGGGTGGCAGTTACGAGACCGCCGCCCTGTCCTGGGTGGCAGTCACGGGACCACCACCCTGGAAAGGCTACAATTCCGTCACTGAAGACAAAATGCTAGAAAAAGGAGGGGAAAAGGGGAAAACAAGGTATGCAGAGGCTGAGCGGGGCATGCAGGGTACAAGTGTATACATGGCGAGCCTTTCTGGATTCTAAACACCTTACAAGGAGACCTGTATCATCATTGGGGCATATGTAACATCGTTCTGGTGGTGCAGTACCCTACAATTTTGAGTACGTACATATTTCCCCCTCGAAGAATTTTTTTGGCTGTGAAGAGGTGTAAAACGGTGGATTTGAGTATGGCGGTCCCGAAATGGGGAGTTAGGAGCTATACCTGACACGCCCGTGTGCTGGAAAGTCACCATCGCAGATCCTGCTAACTACAAAAAATGAAAAGGGGACTCAAGTGTAGATAGATAAAACAATTTGAGAAATAAGACTAAATTGACATGAAAAGAAGACTTACCATCTACGCGGGGTTTTTAGAACTTACTTCCATCGGCACTCCGACCCTGCAAAAGACATTCAAAATCAAATTAAGAGGGTTATTTATATGAAATGAAGTCATTTTACTATTCATTTGATAGATTTTTGAGCTTTGGGACCCACAGTGACAGTTTTTGATGAGAGTATAGTCAAAACGTTTGTGGTGAGATAGCGATCATGCCTCCAAGAGAGAAACATCGACTCACAAAGTCTCAGGTTAGTTCTTCTCGATTTATCGTTTTTAAACCTAAAATGTGGAAATGATGAAATATTTTACTCGGGGTATCATTTTTGAAAATGTTAGTTTTGAATGTGTCTTTAGGGGAGACGTTGATAGGGTAGGTTTCTTTTTTTGAAAAAAGGTGTTTTTTCTTGTTTTTAAGCATTTTTGAGAGCTTATGGCCCGTTTGGTTTTGCGGGACAGGAATGCCATCCTGTGTAGGGTGGCAGTTATGGGACTACTGCCTTAGAAGGTGGTAGTTACGGAACCACCACTCTGCACAGGGCGGTGGTCCATGATCGAGGAAAAAAACAATGCAAAGTTTAATTTGTTTTTGCATGTATAGAATTTTTTACGTTTTTTTACTAGTTTTTTCAAATGGATCTCAGTACTAACTTACTCCTTTTTGTGTTTTTTTTTGTATGTAGAAGAAGGAGGAGTACATTAGATGGAGCTGGGAGAGGGAGTGTGATTGGCTCTCGGCAGTGTTGGAGGCACTCTCCCAGGCAGAGTGGGATACTCTCCAGAGGGCTGGTATATGGAGGATTACACAGGTTCCTCATGTTGCACCTGCCAGTCACATATTGTGTGACTTGTTCTCATATTGGGATGCGGATCGGAACACCTTAAAATTTCCAGGAGTTAGGGGTGAGTGGTCCATCACCCTGGAGGATGTTTACCGTGTACTGGGGTTTTCAATCCTTGGGCGGTGGCTATCTCTTAAGATAACTATATCTGGATCACAGGTGGTTCAGTGGGCCACCTAAATGGGAGATGCGGTTGTATCAATGGGGTCAAAGAAGGGCGTGAGGATCTGCTCTATCATTGAGTGAGACATTCCCTTGCTCCGTAAGGCCATCATGGGCATCCTTGCATCTAGACTGATTGGGGACAAGGGAGGGGACACCCTCTTATATTGTTGGGCCCCTATTATTACTATTGAGGGCATGGAGATTGAGAGGGCCATGGACGTGTATGTCTAGAGCTTGGGGAGTAGATATCCTCGAGACTACCTACCATGACTTATACAGGGTAGTCTGTTTACAGGGGCAGTCACTGAGCCACCCGACTCTTGTCATGAGTTGGGTGTACGAGCACATTATCCCATATGGGAGAGGTGTAGAGGTGGAGGATCTCAGGGCTATCAGGGTAGCCAGGTGGATGGGGATGACAGTTCTTAGAGCACCCCACCAGCCAGTGGCTTCCCTGACTACTGTAGACATGGAGGCCACTCCTTATCAGGCCATGTCAGGGGTATGGGGAGAGGAGACCGTCACTTTGATTACCTGTCAGACCACCAACCAGTTGATAGACAGGGCGGGGAAGTTGGAGATACACCCCTTTGACAGAGTTCCATAGTAGTTTGGCCTCCCCTATAGTGACATGCTCCCTCCGGTGATGCCAGTGTATAGATCTATCTGCGAGGCTCAAGGAGGTCCTAGAGGCCGGGGTTGGACTATTGTAACACTCGATACTCCTATTGTGGCTAGGAGGGTGGTACGTGCATGAGGGAGAGCCGGTGCTCCTCAGGCACCCTTACTTTGGATTACCATTGGTCCCGCTCATAGTAGTGATGAGCCCATTGACGTGGACTCCGAGTTTGAGGAGTTTACTAGGGGAGAGACTGAGGAGGAGACAAAGGACATGGAGATCAGTGAGACGGGTGGGGGGGATGATAGTGATCCTGAGTGGCATGACACCCAGGAGATCCTGTAGGCTGAGAGGGTGGAGTGGAGCACAGAGAGGGTGACTTTGGTTTCAGAGGAGTTACTCTCTCGAGATCCAGGTGGAGATGGCGAGTCTGTTGCAGGTTGTCACATTTCCCCAGACATGGGAGAGGGGCACCAGTTGGTGGCGGCATCAGTGGTGGGTGCAGATCCTAGAGATCCTTCTTGGAGGCTTGGCGATCCTAGTGAGTTTTCACTCTTCTCCTGACATTTTTTTAAGTTAGACTCATCTTAGTTTGTTATTTATTTTTGTTTTGTTTACTCTTGGTTTTATCGTTGATTGTTTTCTAACTTATTTTCTCCTTTGTTTGTAGTGACTGTTGATGAGTGGCGAACTTGATTCACTAAGTGTTTACTGATACCTTGCTTCTTCCCTTGGAGAAGACTCATCATGAGCTTTCCATAGATGTGGAGAAGCCCTCAGTAGCCGATAGGCATACTGATGTGTTTTCCTCTGTCTGGCATCTAGCGAAGATCATGACTTCTCTCTGCACCGAGGTAGCTGGATACAAGATGACCGAGCGCTTGATGAGGAGGAGCCATTCTCATGGTGAGACGGTAGCTACCGGGCATGACCACAAGCCCTTAGTGCATTCAGAGTGCCGACGTAGCCAGATTCCTAGGTGTGGCTAGCGCACCTTCTAAGGGATCCCATAGGGATTGAGAGACTATTTTTGTAGCATTTTTCTAGATGTCTATATGAGTATTTTTGTACTTTTCGGGCTCATTGAGCATTTTGACCATGCCTAGTGCATGACGACATTGTATATGAAACTTGATTTATGTATATATATATATATATATATATATATATGTATCTCTTTAGATCTAGACTCTTGGCATCTTGAATTTTGTGACTCATTTCTACATGTGTACTTAGATGCTTTTTAGAATACTATTTTCATGTTTTCAGAATGTATGCAATGGATAACAAATGATAGTAGATAGAATGTTTTACTCTGTATGTTTTTGTAATGCTGATATGAGATGATACTAACATATGGTAGTACTGAAATTTTGAACTCTTTGGGAAACGTCAGTGATTTCTTCTTATGTTGGCAAAACATGATGAATGCATAGTGATAAAGAGATGAACTTGCCCCAATCCCAATTCCACGTAACTAGTAAGATGCGAGGGCTCAACACCAAGAGTTAGGAAGGGCACAAGTTGTATGAGTTTGACTGAATGGAATGATGAGAGACAGACAAACCAGTAACAGAAAACAAGTTTGGATCCACACACCTACCCTACCCAGAACTACCACCAAGCTCAGAAGGCCACTTACTTTTTAGTTTATCTAGACTTAGATTCATAAATGGTAATCTCGTTGACAAGATCTGGTTTTGAGGATTTGATCTCTTTGGAATTTGGATATTTGTTTTCTTTTAATAGGATTTGATTTGTGTTTTTAGCATACCAAGATTTGTTCATTTGTGTGACTGGACCCCCTACACCCTGCCTCACGCCACTAGTAAGAAGCATGGGTTTTTCACCAAAGGCAAGATATAGGTGAGTAAGGGCACTTCTTTCCTTTCCCAACCTCACACCACCAGTAAGAGATGTGGGCTTATCACTGAAGGTTGATGGGGCAAAGAAGTGTGTAAAATAAAAATTTTGTTCACTTGGTGCTTTTGATTTCATTTGATTTTGACTTTTCTGACCTATAACTTTGGGATATCCTTTCTTTCAAAGAGATTTAAGAGGGATAGATGTGACACCAAGAAGCTTCTAGAACAGACCGTAGGTAAGGACAACTTTACCTAGTAGAAAGAAAGAGCAAAGCCAAGTATGCAGGCCTTGGTATGGTTTTTGTCAATGCTTGTCTGTCAAACTTGATGAGAAGATTTGAAAATAGTTGATGATGTTTGAAGAGATGTGATATGAATGCTTTTGCCAATATTTTTAGAAATTTGTAATAGATTGTTTTAAGAGTAAGCTCCTGGACTACCACTTTTACGAAATGGACAAAATGAAGCAGCTAAAAGACTAATGCAATGTAGGTAGCTATAATGTACAAGTAATGACCTTGATGTTTTATGCGTAAAACTGCTTAAGATGCAAGGAATTGATAGTTTCACCGAATTCCTCACCTTCTAGTGTACACAAAAGATACGCACCATTTCCATAGTCCTTCATGACTCGGTATGGGCCCAACCATTTGGGCAGGAACTTCCTTCCTTCACTAGTTTTCTTATCAATCCGGCTGTCTAGTCTTAGAACTAGATCTCCTTCATATATTTCTCACTCATAGACTTTTTTGTTGTACTGTTGGCACATCCGGTCAGCATAGGCTCTGTGCCGTTGTTCGGCATTTAACCTGGCCTCATCAAGGCTTTCTAGTTGAGAGAGGTGTGCCTCCCTGTAAGCTTCTTTGTCCAAAATCCCTTGTAATGAGATACAGAGACTGGGTATTTCAACCTCAAGCGAGAGAACTACTTCTGATTCGAATACCAACGAGAAAGGAGTTGCTCCTGTTGGTGTTCTTATTGAGGTTTGATGGGCCCACAAGGCTAGATATAGTTTTAAATGCCAATCTCACTTGTTTTCCTTGACCATTTTGAGGAGAATACCTTTTAACGTTTTGTTTGTCACCTCTACCTGTCCATTGGCTTGAGGGTAGTGAAGAGAGGCTATATGATGGTTTATCTTGAATTTGCTACATAACTCATGAACTTCATCATTTTTAAAGGACATGCCATTATCTGAGATAATGACTTGTGGGATGCCATACCTATAGATAATTTGGTTCAGAATGAATTTGGCAATTACCGAACCTGGTACTGTGGTGAGAGGCATGGCCTCCACCCATTTGGTAAAGTATTCCATGGCTGTAATTATAAAATTATGACCATCGGTTGATGAGGGAGAGAATTTCCCTATCAAGTCCAGCCCCCACGTGGAGAAGGGCCACAGGGTCACTATTGGTTGCAGGGATTGTGCTGGCATGTGAATCTTGTGAGAGAATTCTTGGCATTTGTGGCACTTACGCACAAATTCCACTGCATCATGCTCGAGAGTGGGCCAAAAATAGCCCATCCGATGTATTTTACGAGTGGTGGTGTGACCACCGAAGTGGCCTCCACATATCCCACTGTGGGATTCATGAAGAATCTTCTTGGATTCTTCTATGTCGACGCATCTTAGAAGCATGTCATCGAAGGCTTTATGATAGAGTACCTGGTCTAAAACAACATATCTAGCAGTAATAATGTGTAACCACCTTCTTTGTTGTGACGTGGCACCTTCTGGGTATGTATGGTCCATGATAAAATTGATGATATCAGTATACCAGGGACATGTAGAGATGGGGGGCCTGGTTTCGATGAAGTATACACACTCATCGGGAAAGTCTAGATTTACCAGCTCACCTCCATCTAGTGGATTGTTAGCTAACCAGTCTACAATAATTTGTCCCTTAATATATTTATGGTTCATGAACGTTAACTCAAATTCTCGCATTAAGGTTATGAAACGGCTAGCCTTTTTAGATAACGATCCTTGTGTGAGAAATGTTCGTAAATGGTCTATCTTTACAATGACCCTTGTTTCCTGGTTTAACATGTAATGTCTCAAATGTTTTGTTGTAAAAATTATGGCAAGGCATTCTCTCTCTGCCTGTGTGTAACATGTTTCATAATCGAGCAACATTCAGCTAATGAAATAGACCACGCATTCTCGTTTATCATTTTCTTCTTGAGCCAGCATGCAGGCCAGCGAGACATGAGTGGCTCGTGAGTATAGGATTAAAGGGTGGTATAGCTTGGGAGGCATTAGCATGGGTGGAGACAACAAGAAGCATTTAACTTATTCAAAGGCCTCACTCAATTCCTCAGTCCAATCAATGCTATAATCTTTCTTCAATAGATTGTTGATTGGATGAATGGAAAAACTTAATCTGGGATGAACCTATGGATTGCACCGAGTTTCCCAAGAAAAGACCTGATTCCAGACTTGTCCGATGGTGGGATCATTTCGAGAACAACCCGTATTTTGGCTGGATCAACATCAATCCCTCGTGAAGATATAATGTATCCCAAAAGTTTGCCTCCTGTCACACCAAACACGCACTTCTCTGGGTTTAATGTGACACCATATTCGATTAGTCATGAGAGGATGATACAGAGCACTTCCAGATGATCACAACATTTCTTGGCTTTGGCCAACAAGTCATCCACATAGGATTCCATGATTTTATGGATAAGATCATGGAATATATAAGTCATTGCCCACTGATATGTAGCGCTGGCGTTCTTAAGACCAAATGGCATGACAACGTAGCAATATGTTCCCCAGGGAGTTATGAATGTGGTTTTGGCTTGATCCTGTTCTAATATTTTAATCTGATTGTACCCTGAGAACCCATCCATGAGGGACAGAAGTTCAAATCCAATTGTTGCATCAATGATAACATCAATGGATGGTAATGGGAAGTCATCCTTGGGACAAGCTTTGTTAATATCCTAAAAATCTATGCAAATGCGTATTTTCCCATTCTTTTTTAGGACGGGAACGATATTAGATACCCATTGTGAGTAGTCAATGGGTTTGATGAATCCTACTTGGAGAAGTTTTATTACTTCCTCTTTTACCATGAGAGCCACTTTTGGCTTCATTGGTCTTGACTTCTGTTTAATTGGCTTCGCATCCAGTTTAGTGACAAGATTGTGCACCATGACTTTTGGTACAATGCCCGTAATTTCTTTATAATTAAATGCAAAATCCTTTTGATGTTATTTGAGGATTTGGGTGTGTATTTCTATCTCCTCTGTTGTTAACGAGGATCCCAACTTCAAAATTCTTGGTTCTTCCTCTGTTCCAATGTTTATGTCAATGGTTTCTTCTATCAAAGAAGCGTTACCTTCTTCAAATTCAGGTGGGGCTGGAGGTAGTTCCAAGTTTTCTCCATTTTCTATCTCGTAGATATCGAGATCCTTTTGTGGAGGAGACTCTACCATGGGATTTCCAAAGTAGGAAGAGGAATGAGGTATTAGGGAAAGATCAACTATACAGTGAGCAAGGTGTAGCTTTGCATAGGCATTTAGATATTCGAGAGTGATTCTATCATCGTCAAAGTGATCCATGATAGAAAAATCATCCTTAGCTTCTCCATGAGTCAGAGCAAGTTTGTTGGTATTTTACACACTAATGGTTCAGTATGAAGTGATACTATGAAATTTGTATCCTCCAACTCACTGTTCGGGGTGAAATGGGAAGCTGAGGTTGCTATTGAGTCTACGAGAAGGTTCTGCTCTCGTGGGATTGCTTCAATTGATATGAAGTTGAATCCCTTGCTTAGATCTAACACCGTTGTTTTGTATAGTTGTAAATGTTCAGCCCTAGTTTCATATACCTCGGAGACTTGGTTTGTAACTAGTTTTGAGTCTCCTAGCACTCTAATGTCATTGAAACCTATTTTTTTTGGCTAGAATGAGGCCAAGGAGGAGAGCTTCGTACTCAGCCGCATTGTTTGTACATTAAAATTTTAATTTAAAGGCGAAAGGTAGGATATTTCCCTCAGGTGAAGTAAAGATCACTCCCGCCCCAGCTCCAAAATGACATCTAGCTCCATCGAAGTGGAGAGTCCAATACTTGCTTGGAAAAATGGATGTTGGGATATCTGTCGTAGCTGTTTCTTTTGCTTCGGTTACCTCTACCATAAAAACTTCGTCTGATGGAAGAGAAGTGATTCCCAGGGTGTGTCCCATACCCATGGAATCAAATGGTAGGAGAATAGGTAAGTCTTTCTCCAACAACTTGACAATTTTTTGGTGGTCCCTAGTGATACTACTTTTATAGCATTGGTCTCACTTTTGGGTACTGGAACGTCCTCAGCTGGATTTGAAATTTCCAACTCAGTGGTGGGTATCAGCCTTTCTTTTGGTTTTGAATTAGTTGGTTTGAAAAGTTGATTTGTTGGAAATTCAAACTCAGAGTGAACACCTAGTCTTTTCTTCAAATCAGCTAAGTGTATATCGAAGGGTTTTGGGTCACCTTGTGCCATGAATATTTTCCCTAAGTGTAGAAATCTTATTTCTTGGAATAGCGTGGAAGGGATTGCCTTCATGCAGTGTATCCATGGCTGACCAAGGATCATATTATAATTGGTTTCCTGATCTATAATATAAAACTCGGTGAGGACCGTCTTGGGTCCTAAAGTGACTGGTAAAACTATGGTTCCAATCGAAGTGGCTTTGAGGCTATCATAACCTCTTAGCGTATTTCACGTCGTGGAATATTTTGTCTCTCCATATCCTAACTTTTGAAGGAAAGAAAAGGGGACTATGTTAATTGCTGCCCCATTGTCAACCATTGCATGTTTAACATAATTATTGTAGACCCAAACTTGTAAATGTAAATCTGGGTCACCTCTTCGTGTAATTTCAGCGTATGTTGACATTTTGCTTATATTTAATATAAATTCAATATCCCTATCCAGCTGCCCCGGAGGGTAAATGTCAAATTCTACATGGTTTACTTGCATTTCTGGGGGAGGAGTGATGTTGATTAAATGACCAAGGCCTAATGCTTCTAAGAGAGCAGCCCTGTGGGCAGGAGAGTTTTTTAACAAATCTAAAACGGAGATGTGAGAGAAGGTTTTAGTTAAATTGTTAATTAAATCATATGCACCTATGGGTTTTACCAATGTTTTTTGACAATGCTGTCTGGCTCTAATGAATAACTTGGAGTAGGTTGAGAAGAATAATCCCATGTTCTTATTATGGTCTCTATGGGTAGCTCAGTGTCTAACTCTACTAAACCAACTATCTTAGTTTGAGGCCGAGTTCCTAATTGGGGTGTGGCTGGTGGATTTAATGAAGTTGAAGCTTCATGATCATTGTTTCCTGTTACAACACCTTTGTTTTTTCTATCAGGATCTATCTTGTTGTTGTTGGGGTGGTTTGAGAGTGGGTCGTTGAAGATCTTAAGGGGTGCATTTTGAGGGGAAACTACCCCTGCATAAGTGTTTGGTGTGGGTACTACAAAATTTGCTAAAAACATATCTATAAAGAGTTGTTTTTGATCTTCTGGCAAATCCTTGCATGAATTTATTGTATTCACGACAAGTCCTAATATCGTGGCCTTGAATCTTGTGGAAGCCACAATATAGATTGGGATTATAATTTCGAGGCTGTTGATTTAAAACCTGATGTGGCCCAAAATTTTGATAAGGTTGCTGGTTGTTAGAGTTAAAATTTTGAGGTTGTTTCCTTTGGTTTTGACCCTGATATCTAGTTGATTTTGAATTTGGAATTTGTGTTTGGATTTTTCGTTGTTGTTTTCATTGTTGTTGCCATGGTGGATGATTAAAATCCACCATGTTGATTGTTGGAGTAAAATTGTTATTTCGTTGATTATTAATAGGTGGCGAAATGTTTACAACATTTTCCCTTTTAACTTGGTCAGTTACTCCATCTGTTGTAACTCCGCGGTTCTTGTTAAGGATCTTAGGTCCTTGATTAGCGCATTCCCTATATTAGGATAGGCCGCATTGTTTTGATTTGGAGTGGTTAATTTCCCATTTTTCCCATATGTCTTACAATCATTATCTATTGCTGCTTGGTCGATTCAGAGAGCACTCTCGAGTACTTCATCATAAGTTCTCTGTGGGAACTTTTGGAGTTCTTCCTTTATCTCTCTATGGATTGAATTAAGGAATAAATCACACAGTTCCATTTGATCCATATTTGGAGCACTCGCTGATGAGTAGAGAATTGTACGCCATATTTGGATAAAATGAGCGGCGGATTCATTATGTTCTTGTTTGATATGTAAGAACTCCATGATTCCTGTTCTTAACAATTTGTTCATGTCAAAAGCTTTAATGAATTCTGACACGAGTTGTTTAAATGAGTGTATCAACACTTCAGGTATTCTGTAATACCAATTAATGGCAATACCTTCTATGGTCTTATCGAATATTTTAGTGACAACCCCATCCCAAGGGAGAAACTCCCGTATGGATGTGGCATAGGCCTTAATGTGTGCATTCGGGTTTCCTTCCCCTTTATATTTGGGAAAATTGGGAAGAGGTCTTAGAAGCATAACACTTCATATGGTGAAGTCTAGGGGTTCTTTCAAATATTTTGAGTAAGTCCCTACTGTGTAGGCCTCAACCATCGACGAGGCTTGCTGAGGGGGTTGAGGGGGGATGGGTTGTTGATATGGCATAACATATACGTTTGTAGGAACATAAGGGAATCTTTGTGGTTGAACGAACATCCCAGGAGAAGAGAACATGTATCCTTATGGTGACTTTGAATAAATGTTTGAGTAAAGAGGAGCATTGTTCTGGTACAGGTTGTTTGGTGCCAAGCCGGGAGGTGTCATGCTTTCAACTAGAGCGGCATTTGAAAACTCAGTCCTAGTTGGTGTTTGTTGTGGGTAAGTATAAGTATTTTGAGGAGGCATGCCTAACGTGCTTGTTCCTGTAAGGAGGTCGACCTAACTAGAATGATGCAGAGGGTTGAGGATTCCTACTTGCCCAAAGTATGAATTTTTGTTTCCTTGAGCAAGTTCTAGCCCTCTAACCTTTTCAACTAAGGCTTAAATGACCTCCATTGGTGAAGACACGGTGCTTTTCCTTAAGGGTGTTCATTGTATAGCTTGAGGTTGTAAAGGGGTATGATATCCTTTTATGAATTTTTCGTTAGCCTGCCAAGCTTCACCGAGTGTATTTCCCATAGGTGGAGTTATGGGGGTGTTCTCTTGGAATAGGGCATCAGACTGTATTCGTAAACTCCCTATAGGTGGATACATATTTTGGAAGCATTGTTCACTTTTAGTGAATCGTGCTAAGAATTCCTCATCCAAAAAGGGGAGTGGGTCTTATTGTCTACTGATCTTTGGTCTAAACAAGACCTAAGGAGATGAAGTGCATTCTCCAGTAAATGTCATATTGTTAGAGCCTAATGGCTCAGGCTATTGTGTTTGTGCAAACCGATCAAACTCCTCAATTTAGAACAAAGAACTAGAACTAGTTCTGTGAGGTGGAGTTTGAGATGACAAGTAGTTACTCGAATAGTTATCAGCCCATGCAGAAAGTGAGGGCAATGGTTGTCTATTTGTTTGACTATGTTTTACTTCAAGACCTGAGAGAGGTCTACCATATGCATCGTATCCCGACATATTCAGGGGGTATATGAATACCTGTAGAATAATGGGAAAGAGCGAAGGTGGATGGAAGAAATGAAAACAGAAAGAGGAATATTAGTTTGTTTCACGTTGGGTTCACCAATTTTGTACGATGGAAAAGTAACATGTGAGCATGGGAATCTACAAGTACCTCTTCCTTGTACCCAACCTCTCGAGGTCATGTCGAGATAGCTAGTGAATGTTGAATGTGGATAGATATAGACAAGCTAATCAGGTAATCTTAAATCCTCAATACACAATAATGGAATCTGTGAATCTAAGGTGAAGAAGGCCCTCCTAACCTGAATTGGTGTAATGGTTCACTTGGATATAATGGAAAATCAGAGGCTCCAATCGATATCAAGCTCTACCGAGATTCTGTTTCTTGGTTGTTGGATACGTGGGAAGTGACCTGTAGGAGCTTCGTATATATCTCCAGACAAGGTCATGAAAATGGTGATAGGCGGCTTAATAGATTTGTAGTGAACTATGGGTGGTTTTCTGGTCTAGCCCAAAAAATATTAGATTGATTGGCTTCTATGTTTAATACGGAGAACTGTGCTATAATATTTGGTGGGAGTGGTGAAGATCTAAATACCAGCGTTCGCAAGCTAGTGTCAATACTTGACTGGTTTGTTGGCCCATTGGGTTGTGGGACTTGGGGATCGCAACCATGAGTTCATGGTTGTTGTGGACATGTTATGGTCATGTGAAAAATCAATCCCTTCTCCCAACTATCTAGTAATTGTATGCCTTTTCAGCCTCTACGTTTAGAACTTGAAGTTATATGATTTTCTCGGAGTACCTAACAGGTGTTCTATAAACTTGAATACGTAAGCTAGAGTCTATCTAAATGAGGAGGTCTCCCACATTAGGTTGTGGAACTAAAGGATTGCAACCAAATGTATGCTCTCATTCAAACCCTTACATGGTCATTCAGGTGTTTTATCAAGGAAATCTATAGTTTGAATGGTCTGACTAGAATATGTAAGCTTTGTCGTCTTCGATATTCAGTCCTCTTAGTTGCTCACTAATTGCTTGTAAGTTTGTTGTTGCTCGAAAGAGCTGTATCCTAAGGTCCTGATCTATATCAGCTAAAGTTGTGGGTAGATTTGGTTGAGGTACTATGGGTTCAAATATATACTCTCTAGGATCTCTAGGTCCTATGATTGTCATACAAAATGATTCAACTTTTAACTAAAATTAACAAACTCGTTACGAAAGAGGTATTTACACTATGTAAACATCCTTCTATTTTTTTGTATATTTTTTTAAATGATGTATTTCAATGAAATTGAAGAGCAACTACTCTAGTATATTTATAAAATGAACAACTAACCTAGAAATAGAATAAAACAAGCAAAGTAAACTTGAATAGCTATTTGCCTGTGTAATTGTGATTTTATCCTAAATATCTAAGTAACTAAACATATTAAACTGAAAGGCTCTCAATCCTACCTCAGAAGTGAGGAATGAATCACTGTTTCTTAGAAACTATCAATCCCCACAGCTTCCTTGGTGATATCGAGAGTGAAATTTTAACTGAAATGAAATAATTCACTACTCTATTTGATATGTTTGTAATTAGAACTTTGATAGCTCAAACCTGGCGTTTACAGAACAGTGGTAAATCTAGTTGTTTGTGATTTCATCCCCTCAGTGTGATCTCCTCATTCCTTTGTGTCCTCATGAATCCAAAAAGTGTGTATATGATAGTATCAATAGAAGATAGCAATCGAACAATGGCAGCTTTGGATATAGACCGAATATAATGCGAGTAGGAGAGGGATAGCGCAAGTGAATAGAGCTTGACTATGCAATTCCTAGTGGGATTTATTGAGGGAATACAACACAAGTGTACCAAGAGTTTCAGAAACTATCCTTGTGACAAAACAAAACCTGCAACTTTAATGGATTCTAGTCTAGAAATGAAGCTATTCTATGCTAAACTGATTGTATGAAGTAGCAATGGAACAAGACTGAAACAAAGAGATTATACGACTTCTAAAAGACCAACAATGGAAGCAAAACATGAATTGACAGAATTCTAAGCAATAAATTGAAAGACTGAATAAGAGAATTGAGAAGATGAGGGGCCATTTGCTTGAAAACAAGTTGGCTATTTATAACCAATGCATTTACTAGAGGGTAACTCCTATTTGATCTCTTTTACTATAAACAAAGGAAAAACACTATTCCCATGGATTAGAAAACATTAATGCAAGCCAAAGTGGTTTAATAAAGCGTGTAAATTTGAATATTTTCGTTTAATGCGATTGTCAGAATAATTTGGAAAATGTGAACAAAACCGCTTTCCTGTGTAGGGTGGTGGTTACGGGACCGCCACCCTGTCCTGGGCGGCAGTCACGAGACTGCCACCCAGGTAGGGCGGCGGTTCCATCACTGAAGAATAAATGCAAGAAAAAGGGGGGAAAAGGGGAAAACAAGGCACATGGAGGCTGAGCAGGGCATGCGGGGTACAAGCGTATACATGGCGAGCCTTTCCGGATTCTGAACACCTTGCAAGGAGACCTGTATCATCATTGGGGCATGTGTAACATCATTCCAGTGGTGCAGTACCCTACAATTTTGGGTACGTACATCCATCTAACTCACATGATACATGTTTGATAAATATTTTGACTTCATTAGACACCCCACCATCTCTACGACAAGTAGAGAAAGGTGTTGTCACTGTGATTTCATCTGTGCAACAACTCACTGAGGTATTCAAACAACATGTAAATTTTGTTAAATTTCTCACGTAATTCATATTATGTTAAATTACATGTTAGTAATTTCATTCATTGTATAATTATTAAATTATGTTAATAATGTCCTTCATTGTTTATATGCAAGAGTTACCTGTGATAGGTAGTAACCCTGTTCATTTGATTCACAGGCGTGGTGGGGTAAAAAAAATAGTTCAATATTGATAAAAATAGTTAAAATATTGTCATTACACATACATGTACTTAGTTCTATTTTCGCTAATTATGATGTTAGATTTTTTGATCTTATGTGTATCTAGGGAACTTCAACCCCCTCCATTTTGACTTTGAGGGCACGGACTCTTCCATCTTGTCATCTTCATACCCCCGTTTGTACTCCAGGAGCTCCGATGACTCATTTGAGTGTGAGATGCAAATTCGGTGTATCACAACTTGCGGTAAGTTTGTGTATTTATATAAATACTTTCATTCTAGCATGGTCTTAAATACATGTTGAAAACATATATAAATTAAGTTTTGACAAAAAACCATTGTTTGCATTTATAGGCTCATCTACAGGTGCATATTTAGTAGATGAGGACTCGTAGCATGGGCTCGGATGATCCAAAGTCATCTCATAGATCTCCATCTTTGTCTAAGGGAGGGCCTTCTTCGAGCAAGGCCAAGAGAAGGATAAATTTTGATGATTAGAAAATATATATGTCTTACATGACATTTGTTTTGTATGCCTATGTGCATGTCATTATATGTACGCCTATATGGCATTTTAATTTGATGGTATATGACCTATTTGGGAATTTTTATATTTATTACGCACATTAAAATACTATTTGGGACTTGATATTTTTGTATGAGACCTTACATTTCTGGGATTATTTTTTCATGAAACTAATATGATGTGCACTTGACAATATTTAAGACATTATGGATTATTTTTTCATTTATTGGTGATGTACATGTACTAAAATTTTTAATGTATAATATGCATCAAAATTTAGAAATCAATATTTATATAATGTATGCATATAAAGAGTTAGCAAATATGAGTAATTATTCATTCAATTTATCAATGTGTATATGTGTATTTACCTTACTTGTGCTTCTTCTTGCTCATGGTCTGTTTGGAATGGTTCATATCTTATCATGCACTTACTACATTCTTTTATGCTTCTTAGTCCTTTCCCCTGTTAAACAACTCGAGAGTCATCACAATTTGATTCCTTTCATATGTTGATATTGTGAGAATGTCTCTCCACATACATTACTCCAATGTTTGAGAATGTCTCTAGATGTAATGACATTCTGATTCAGACACTCATTGATTCTTGATTGTCTAATCCTGTCCAATTCATGTTATTACCTCTAAATTTGTAAGTATTTCAAGTTGTTTGGAAATCACATCACACCCTTCACTATGCTTGATGACTACCCCTATCCTTTTGAAGGCAGTTTTGAAAGCATCCATGGGTTTATCATAACATAAATTATCAATGAATGGAAGGTCACTAAGATGTAGGCCAACTGAATCCCATTTATAACTAAACAAGAAAAATTTAGTAGGTGATTGATAACTTTCATCTGTTATTAGACATTCCCCTATCAAATTCATTCTTAAGCCAATCTAGTCATTCAGGGATCTTAAGGGCCTATGCTTGGATGAGGTAGTCTGAAAGTACGGGGAGCGTATGGAACCAAAACAAAGCCTCCCTTAGCATTCACTAGGTCATATGGATGTGTTGGTGTAGTTTGTTCGGTGCCAAGAGCTTTCATTTGCAAACTTTTGTCCCTCTATCAACCAAAAATATATGTGAACAATTGATCTCTCTTGAGATTCATGACCCATATTATTGACACACCAATCAATAATGTTTTTTGCATCTATAAAATTAGCACCATCCTTGAACTTTAACTCTTATCTTGCAAGTTCTCTTTTTACACATGCTCCTGCACCATCATGCTCTCCTTTTCCATGACTTACCTCAGTAAAAATCTAGATATGTTCTATATTTTTTTCTTTGTGCATCCTTCTTATCCAATAAAAAATCTGTTCATTCTTGAATTGTGATGTGCAGTTGTTTGATCAAATTTAACGTTGATCAAAACTAATGTTCCTCTCATTCAAGTTTGCATAAAACACTTAGAAACACCCTTGTAGATATTCTGTAGAATGTGTCTAATCATCACTAATGTAGAAATGATAATCTCTTAATATTTTTCAATTATTCTCAGTGCTTTCTATAGAGTGCATGAATGTTATATACACGAAAATAGAAACTTGCGCTGAGTTATAATATTGAGATTGAACCTCCATTTGTGGATTCAATGTGTAATTATCTGTGAAGTAAACTACTAAAACAATAGTACCAAGTGGGAATGTGTCCTTTCTTAACTTGAATTGTTCATCCAAACATCGAGCTCTATGTGTGTGTCTTGCATACTCAAAAAAATTTCTCTCTGAATTTGACCATATATTCTGATACAAGTAATTGTGTTGTAACAAGCTCACACCTCTTAGATTCTTTTCCATATTTTAATTGATATGTGGCTGATTTATATTTGGTGAAACCAACTAATTATTTTCCTACTGAATCTATACTCTCCTCATGGATATAAATTTTCAGATTTGGCAAGCCACCACATACATTGCATGTTCCATCCAAACATGCTTTGTTATAAAACAAATTCTAGTTGATTTTTCACAAAATATTAACAAAATAAATTCCCTTGAATATTTTGGTGGGACATTTAATCCACACTCCTGCAACATGATGTTAATATGTAAAACACGACGTATTTGACAAAAAAATATCATAATGCATTGAAAATTCAACATGATGCCTGCAACAACAAGTGGTATGCGAGTGATTGATTTTCACACAAAAGGGTTTTCTCATTTCAAATAATCTTTGGCTAATGTTAATTTGTGGATTTTCTATTTTAAACTTAGAGAAAAATTGTGTTTGAGTCATATCTAACAAATGTTTTGCACATGATTCACGATTACGAGAACCTATTCTTATTTTAACTGTATCTCTTCTATTCGGTGACATCCTTGTATTCTCATTCCAAAATTTTACAATTAATTCTTTTATAATATTAGATGTATTCTTGTCTTTTCATGGAAGTCTGCTAGAGAAAGCCCAATAGTCAGTGTTATTGACTGACTTAGGACGTTTACGTCTCTCTACTGCTTTCATTAGCATATTTTTGTTTAGCTTCAAAGAACTGCTTGTTTTGCTAATCAAACATTTATTAACTATTTTATCACTTATTATACAAGTAGTAAGTACATGCCATGTAGCATTACCATCTTTGGTACGTCTTTTTCCACCTACAATTTTGTATGTTTTAGGTATGTTCTCAACAATTGACACATTTTGATCAACAACATTAGATGTTCCTAACCCCAGGTTCTTCATTATAGGTCTCATTTTAATTAATTTCATCAATGTAACAAATAATTGACATCTTTCTATGTCATTTAAATTCTCAAAGTAATTATCCAAATTCCACTAGCTTTTCTTCTTGCATTTCTTTCAGACATTTTGTTAGGCATTGGTTTTATAATGTTTTCATCAATTTCAATTAAGTGAATTGGTTTTCTTCACAAAATGGAAGGAGGTGTTCTTAGAGGTGAATATTTTTGTACAAGGTTACTTTATTCATTCATTGTTTTCATACAAATTTGGGGGTTAACATTTGGATTCTCAGGTAAGGGTTCAATAGTTGGATTCATATCAATTTCTTCATCCATACCAACATTATCATTCAATTCAATATCATTATTCTTTGCAAAATCATTATTCATTGCAATATCATTATTCTCTACATTTTCATTATGTATTTCATCCCCATATTCTAATACATTAGATACATTTGATATAGCAGATGTACCTTGCCCTGCACGAAGTTTTTGCATTCTCTTCAATTTCTTTATTCTCATCTCTTCCAATTGCTCCAAGTCTTTTTCTTGACTTTCTTCTTGTCCTTAGCTTGAATTTCATTTCCCATGATTAGAAAAAATCAACTAGTGGGGTAGGAGACAAAATGAACTACTAAAAAATTATGCAAGAATGTACAGAAAATTGTAGACCAAAAATAAGGTATGCAGAATCCCCATGAAATATATGAAAGGGGCGTTAGGAGGCCACAATATATAAAAAAATAATAACACGTATACGTTATAACGAATACGCGTTATGATTATTACCTTTCCAACACGTGCCTCAAGGCTTCGGATCCGGTTTGGATCCCCAAGCCTAAGGCATGGACCTGCACAAACACAGAAAATTGTGTTTTTGTAGAAAAACACAAAAATCCAACTTCCATCATGATAAATCAACATCAAATGATCAATTTGTTTAAAAAAAGTATACCATGATGTAAATTAGAGTTTCTTCTTTGTATAAATATTAATTTTCAATTTTTCTAAGAAATACAAGGTTTCCATATTATATATTTCTTAACTATGCCTTTTTATAGATTTTTTTTGAAGTTTAAACATGTCTATCTTTGTTTGTGTATCTTTTTTTTGACTCATCAAAATTGAATAATTTTTTTTAGGCACAAACTAGGCATAATTCTATACATATTTAAAAAAATCTATTTTTTTGATATTTTTCGAGATATTTAGGGGGGGCACGGTCAGAGCTCCATTATTTTTCAAAACTTAACATTTTTGTACTAGAAAAATCTCAAATAAAAAAATATTCACTAATTTTTTTTAAATAAATTCTAACAAAAACTAGATGCTTCTAGCTATCTTTCTACTAAAGGGTTATCAAAAATACTAAATGGTGCTCAAAAAATGGTGGGGGGATGAAAGTCACTCTATTATGTTTTTTAACAAAAAAAGGAGCACATGTTGGTATTTTAATTGTTTGACCAACTTAAACTTATCTGTTTTCAATAAAATTTAGTATCTTAGAAACTAGACTCAAAATTCTACGATTCATATTTCGACAACATATTCCAATTTTGAGTGTAACTATTTCTAAAAACTCGTAAAAGTTGAAGTTTTTTATTTTTTAGAAAAATGCGTCCACTTAAGACCCCCTTTTGCCCCCCCAAGTTGGTGCACTTACCCAAGGTACAAGTGATGATGTCAGGTGGATGAGGAGTGGAGAGCATATTGATGTGTAAAGGAATAATTAGAGTTAAGGGTACATTCTTAGGATGAATGGGTGTGATGAAAGAAAGAGTATATGAAATATAAAGAGCCATGTAAAATTGGATGTCAAACAAAGGATAATGTGGAATAAAATTTAAAAGATGGGAAATTGTAATTGATTGTGGAGGAGACTGGTAAGGAAAATGTTTAAGAAAAAATGAGTGTGTGGTCATGATAGATAATGTGAATAGAGGAGACAGTAATAGGAAAGGTTTTTGAACAAGTGGTGAGAGAGGAAATAATTTTCATGTTGAAAATGTACCAAAAGTGGGGAAGAAATGAGAGTAATTATAGGTGACTTTTGAGGAAGATATGCGAGAATATGTAGATATGAATGACTGGTAGGAGATATAAGGGGAATTTGAATGAGAACAAAATATTGTAGATGATGCAATCGAGTAAAGGGAAGAAATAATGGTTCCTAAATGAGTGACGATGATGCAAGAAAGATGCATGTGGAAGAGTTCTATAAGATAGATAAAGTGGTGAGTGAATTGAGATGTGATGATGAGTGCAATATAGGTGTGGTAATTTGGTGTATGATAATTGGGTATTATTGACCAATGTGAGTAATGAAATAGAGGATGTGGGGCTCAAGATAGAATCACTTGATGATATAGATGGTGGCATGTTAGATAAATGTTGTGATAATTTGGAGGACTCTTTAGAGAATACATATGAGACCATGTCTATAGTAGAAGCACATGATGGTGGATATTGATAAGTGAATTATATAGATGACGAGACACGAGGGGAGAGTGATGGCATGGAGGTAGTGGGAAGTGATGGGTAAGATGATGGACACATGACACATGGAGAAGAATTGGTAATACTAGTAGTGTGAGGATTTATTAGATTGGTGTTAGTAGGTGAAGTCAAAGGATATAGAGGCTCAACAACAATGCCCCCTTCTTGAGAAGGTCTTTAATGAAATTGTAAATGTGGAAACATGATTTATTGGAATGAATTTCAGTAAAATGATAATAAAATGATTCATGGGAGGAACACCAAAATGGAAGGGTTGGTATGGGAGGGAGAGTGATGAGATGGGAATCAAACAACTTTTGGATGATGAAAAAAAGTGACTTAGTCAAAGGATTGAATTTACAAGGGGGTTGGATGAAGTTGTAATCCATAGGAAAATACAATGAATGTGAAGATGTGAGTGTAGAAGCTGATGAGAGGTAAGGAGAATCCGTTTAGATGGCATTATGAATATGGGAATGTTATAGTGTATTAGGAGGGAAAGAAATTGAAACATTTAGTAAGGAAGGAGGAAGACCAAGATGGCTATCCTGAAGGTGTTGTCTCATATACACAACCTTATAAAATGTGTGCAGTAGATGATTTTGTAAGTAGTGAGACATGTGAGGGATGGATTTTTTGAAAATGTGTCAATGAGATCGGATTGTGGGAATGGAAATGAGAGGAATTTAACGAGTGCATGCCAAAGCTTAAAAAATCAATAATAGACTCATTATGCAATTTATAAAGCATATGAAGGTAAACTATTGTTGCTTTGGGTGCAATATAGATGAAAAAGTGGGATAATAATGTGTAACAAGGTGGTGTGAATTTGGAAATGCTATGTTGTTGGAGGTGTGAGTACTAGTCTGGTCTATGGCTAGCGAGTGAAGTTCAAAAGGTGCATAAGAGGAGTGTGTTGTCATGTCGAATGAAGTGGAATACATAGTGGAATAGATGAAATCTATATTGGGGGTCCTTGCTGAAATTAAAATTGTCAACTATGGGAAGATAGAAATGGGGTGGATAGGGGCAACATGGTATCATAAGGTTAATGAGATCATTTCAAATTGTGTGATAAGTCGGTGTTGTTGGAAGCCCCCTAAGTGGTGGAACTCAAGATTAAAAATGTGGTTGATGAGGTGTTGGTGGAAACATTTGGTGTTTGGATGAGCTTGAGAGTGTATATACACCATGTGGGATGACTAGGTATAAGGGGTGGATGGAGATCATGTTAGATGAGATTGAAGCACACAAGGGGGTTGAACATGTAAGAGGGAGAAGAGGTCATGAAACGAGATGATTGTTTTGAGAGTTTGGAGAATGAATGGGAAGTCCATCTAATGCAAACAAGAAAAATGCTTTTGGTTTTTTGTTTTTGTGACTTTTTTGGTGTTTTGGTGCCATTTTTGGAAAGGTCCATTCATGGGAGTGATTGGACAAGAAGGGGTCAATTGCAGTTGTGACTACTCGATGGATTTTGTTTTATTTTTGCTGTGAGTTATTTTTTAATCTTTATTGGTGAAGAATGGAGCAATATCTGGTCACAAGTGTGGTCAACACCATAGGACATGGTTGTATCCATGGCTAGAGGTAGTAGGAAATACATGGGCTTTTACACAATGGTGGGGAAAGGGCACTAGTCACGAGTGTGACATGGAGGGAATAATGGAGGGGGTGAAAGTGAGATGTAGAGGGGTCACAACCCAATTGTGGGTGTAACCCACGAGGTAGGGGTAGGGTGGGGGAGGGGTGCGGTAGGTTTATCATACTTTTTATTAGATGATTGAGTTACTTGAAATAACCCTCATAAAGAGTGTCCTAACGTGCTTCAAAAATATATTCTTGGATTTGGATTTATAGTATGAGGTCACAATATAGTAATGGTACTAGATTTGATCGAATGCATGAAGAAACCTATATACAAAAATAAGATATCAAAAATACTTGAATGATGAATAAATATTACTTATACAACAAGATAAATTACTTTTGCAATCTAACTCTTTATGAAGTGATTATCCTTCATCAATAAAAAAATTACATATGAAGGTACATTATATAGTGAGAAATTAGGTCACCTAAAATGGTTTCTCAATGAAGAAATAGAAGATTACTTAGAGTACATTTCTATATTTATTGACCTATTATAACATAAGTACGAGAAATTATACTATGTAGGTAATGCCAAAAGGTGAGTAAAATCCTAAACCAATGCCACCCTTAAATGTAGCTTAGGTGGGTATAAAAATGGGTCTTGGAAAAAGTAATGATGAGGTACCCAAGAACAATGAAAAATTCTCATAAAGAAAAGAAAATGAGAAAACCCAATGGAAAAAACTCACTCTAAAAGAGAGAAAAGGAGGACTAATAGCCCCCTAGAAGATGATGTTAATGTGTCCTACACCCCAAGAAGAGATTGTAAGCGAATAATATTTCTCTCAGTGAAAAGTATAGTGAAGATGTCAACAACCTGATATGATGTCTAGCAATATTGAAAATCAATGACCCTTCCATGAATCATCTCTCTAATTAAATTCATGTTAATCTAAATTTGCTTAGTCCATTGATGCTAAACTGTATTCCTATAAATCTAGATAGTGATTTGGCTATCACATAAGATTATTTTGGGTTATTTTTACTAAATAATAAACTCTATCAAAATCCCTTAAATCCATATGGCCTATTTGGAAGCATTTACATCTCCTATGTATTCGACCTTAGCAGTAGAGAAGGAAATAACATTATGATTATTTCTTGACCAATTAATATGGCCATAAAATAAAGAGAAACTGTAACCTGAAGTGGATTAACAATTTTGACCATCACCTAGCTAGTCTAAGTTTGTATATCCAACCAATTCAATGTCAACACCATCTCTATATTGAATCCCAAACATGCATGTACCTTGAATATATTGAAGTATTAGCTTATCTTTTTTCCAATGCAGCTCATGAGGCTCCTGAAATAACCTTGAAGAAATGCCCACAACAAAAATGTTGGGTCCAACATTATATAAATAAATGAGGTTGCCTATATGTTTTGAATACAAAGTACCATAAACCAATGGTGAAGTGTAAATAACATCAATCTTGATCCTAGACAATAATGGAGTTGGATTTTTCTTACAATGAGCCATGTAAAAACAAGAGAAAAGATCAATAGCATACTTAGTTTGTATGATGATTATCATCGAGTCAGACTGTGAGATCTGTATCCCAAGGAAGTAGTATAAAAAACCTAATTCCATCATGGAGAATGTATTATGGATGGCTTCTTTAACTGCCACAATAGATGATGCATAGCTCCTTTTGATAAAAATGTCATCAACATACATAACCAGAACCATAAGTGAAATATCTTACTATAAAAGATAAACATTGGGATATGGATGGAATTAGGTGAAACCTGAGTGAGAAAGAATGAATCCATTTTGGCATACCAAGCCTGAGGGGCATGTTTGATACCATATAAGGATTTACTAAGTCTACAAACCAATGAAGAATATTGAACAAACCGTAGTGGATGTTCTATGTAGATATATTCCTCCAAGTTACTGTGGATAAATTTATTCTTCACATCCATTTAATGAACATCTTAGTGAAGACTAGCAGAAATGGAAAGAATAAGTCTGATCAAGTTCATGTTGGCAACAGGTGTAAAGGTTTTAGAATAGTCCTAGGAGGAACTTGATATAAAACTTGTTCAAGTAACATATCTGCTACATATTTAGTCTGATAGATCCATCTACATTAAACCATCATTCTTCCCTTAGGAATTTGTTTCAAATCCCAATTGTGGATGTTGATTAAGTAGTTGTACTCCTTATGCATAACAATATCCCACTCCATATTTTAAGAACCCTCTTTAAAAGTTTGTGGATTGCAAGAAGAGGAAAATAAAACATGAGGCCCATCCCTAAAATTTGATTGTGTACATCTAATATCTACTGGATTCCCTACCTAAGTACTTTTACTCTATAATTTCTATCTATCCCAATGAGAACAGGTGGTGGGAGTGTTAGGAATAAGCTCATCATCATCTGAGTCATGGATAGATGTGGAAGAAGATGAAGCTCCATCACTATTTGTAGAATCTTGTAGGCATTCCTGAAATTTGATAATTCTCTCAATGAATAACTCATGTGTGGTTGGATGAAAATGTATATACTCATTAACACCATATGTGTATCCTAAAAATATACATGGTTGAATATGAGTTTCTATATCCTTCCTTTTATTCTTAGGGATTCATGTCATAGCTAGATATCAAAATAATCTCAAATTCTTAACTGAAGGTTTATGACCATGAAAAATTTCAAAAGGAGTGATTCCCTTCAATACTTTGTGAGGGACATGGTTCTATAAGTAATTTCACACTTAATAGATTCTTCCCAATGTTTTGGTTCTAAATATTTAGAGTTAAGCATATAGTTTTCCATCTCTTTCAAAAACTTGTTCTTTCATTTTGTAACCACATTTTATAAAGGACTGTGGGTAATTAATCATTGTAACTCTATCCCTTGTGTAGTATAGAATTTCTCAAACCTATTACTTACATATTCCCCACCATTTTCTATTCATATAATCTTGATGAATTTCCAAGATTGTATCTTTGTAAGGGCCTCGAATTCCTAAAATAATTCATAAACATCTTAATTCTAACAAAGAAAAACAACCAAGGTATATCATGAAAAATGGTCAATAAAAGTGAGAATATACCATCCCATGGTGAAGGAAGGTTTGGAAAAAAGAGTTGAGACATCACTTTGAACCAAATCCAATACCCACCTAGCTCTCTAATCTTTACCTTTCTCAACTCTCTCTTTTGGATGATTTCCAAGGGCACAATCCTTAGATAGACCTTTACAGAAACTAATTTTAGGTAATCCTTCGACCATTCCATGTTTACTCAATTATTTAAAGTAATGATAGTTAATATGGAAAAATATCTTGTGCCATAAGTTTCTAACCCCATCTAAATGAGTCAAAAAAACTAGTTGGAGAAGATTCTTGAGAAAAATGAGAGAAGGTATAAAATTGTCCCTAATGGTTTTCCCTTTCCTACATAATGGTAGTGTCAATGTGTAAATCTCTTAAAATAACTTAATATGGGTTAATTTTGACTCTGATTCCCTTTTCAATGTGAATGATTTGGTAAATTGGCATAATATTAGTGGAAAGTTTTGGAATACTTTGAACATTGTTGAATTTTCTATCTACTTCTATTGATCCACACCATGCAACTACTATAGAGGTGTCATAACCCAGTGTGATAGAATACATATTGCATGGTTTCACAAAAAAATATTGAACTGGTGAGGAACCCATGTGGTGCAAAGCACTAGAATCAATGACCCAAGATGAAGTTAGATCGAATACTACCACTAAAACATTTCCCTTCTTATTCCCCTTAATATTGTTTTTTTCCTTATAAGTGTCTTGGTTGGATGAATTATGTTTTATAGATTCAGGGATAGAGTTACAATGATTAATTACCTATAGTCCTTTATAAAATGTGGTTACAAAATGAAAGAACAAGTTTTTGAAAGAGATGGACAACTATATGCTTCACTCTAAATATTTAGAACCAAAATACTGGTAAGAATCTATTAAGTGTGATATTACATATAGAACCATGTCCCTCGCCATTGTCTATTCATATAATCTTGATGAATTTCCAAGATTGTATCTTTGTAAGGGCCTTGAATTCCTACAATAATTCATAAACATATTAATTCTAATAAAGAAAATTCACCAAGGTATATCATGAAAAATGGTCAATAAAAGTGAGAATATACCATCCCATGGTGAAGGAAGGTTTGGAAAAAAGATTTGAGACATCACTCTGAACCAAATCCAATACCTATGTAGCTCTCTAAGCTTTACCTTTCTCAACTCTCTCTTTTAGATGATTTCCAAGGGCACAATCCTTAGATAGACCTTTACAGAAACTAAATTTAGGTAATCCTTTGACCATTCCATGTTTTCTCAATTTTTTAAAGTAATGATAGTTAATATGGAAAAATATCTCATGCCATAATTTTCTAACCCCATCTGAATGAGTCAAAAAACTAGTTGGGGAAGAGTCTTGAGAAAAATGAGAGAAGGTATACAAGTGTGCCTAATGGTTTTCCCTTTCCTATATAATGATAGTGTCAATGTGTAGATCTCTTAAAATAACTTAATATGGGTTAATTTTGACTCTCACGCCCTTTTCAATGTGAGTGATTTTGTAAATTAACATAAGATTAGTGGAAAGTGTTGGAACACTTTGAACATTGTTGAATTTTCTATCATCTACTTCTACTGATCCACACCATGTAACTACTATAGAGGTGTCATAACCCAGTGTGATAGAATACATATTGCATGGTTTCACAGAAAAATATTGAACTGGTGAGGAACCCATGTGGTGCAAAGCACTAGAATCAATGACCCAAGATGAAGTTATATCGATTACTTCCACTAAAACCTTTCCTTCTTATTCTCTTTTATATTGTCTTTTTCCTTATAAGTGTCTTGGTTGGATGAATTATGTTTGATAGATTTAGGGACACTATGTTATTTTTCTTAAAAAGATGAGTAAGGTAGTCAATCTACTTTTTCATACACTTGTGTTCATCATGGAAATTTTTTTTGCAATAGGAACACTTTACCTTTTACTTCTTAGGTTTATCTTCGAAGGAAGAGGATTCAGTGTTAGAATTCGGTTGGCATGGTTTCTAATCCATCTTCTCTCCTCGATCCTTCTTCTTGTATTTAGTCTCTTTGTTTTTATAAGCCTTAGGTTTCACATTCCCTGTAATCAAGGCATGTGATTTGGAAGACTTAAAAGTGCTCATTTATATTAACTTATCTTATTCCCTAGTCAGGTAGCCAAAAAATAAATCAAATGAAGGCATTTTACATGATGCTCCTAATGCATCCCTAGTGGCATGGAAGGTGAAGAAATAAAATATTAATTAAGACCCAATTTAGAAAATATAGAAAGAATGAGTTGAGAGTCGTTTATTCAATTTTGAATTTGTTCAATTGCAATATTACTAATTTTAAATTTTTGAAGAAGTCCTAGAGTTTGTAAAAGTTGGCGAGGCTCAAGCTAATGAGTTAATTTTCAAGTTCACATGTTCTCATTTCATTTATTTTCACAAAGAGAATTTCTAATATGGTCTAGACTTCATTGGGATATTTAGCATCATCAACATGAAAGAGATGGTGTAGAGACACTGATAGATACAATAATCCAAAGGGTTCATCACAATGGTTAAACCGTTTAACTTTTCTTGAATATGAAGTAGGATTTTTTGTAATTCCCATTGTTATCCAATGTAGACATTTACCCCTCTAAATGATATTTATTTCATACTTGCATTAAATATAGTAAAATGGTGTGAGTATTGTCACATAACTGACATCCATTATCAAAAAATTGTGCAAAATATATAAAGAAAATAACAAGAGAAAAGAGATCACACAATACACCCCCCTAAAATTTTCGAGGTTTAATTTTTCAAAGAATGAGGATACCTCTAATGTGAAGAGAACAAAAATACATGTACTTTCAAACAAAAGTCACCTGAATTTAGTATCCAATTTAAATTTATGCCAAAACAGATTTTTAGCCTTGTTAAACACATCCAAATGTCCAAAATGTAGTGTGTCAAGGATTAGGCAATCCCAATCATGGAGAAGAACTGAACAAGTCAAAAGAAAGGGTGAAACTTAATAGGTGTTGAGAAGGGGTCAGAACTTGACATGTTTTGAGAAGGGGTCAAAACCAAACATGTATTGATAGAGGGTTGAGAAGGGGTCAACAAATTACAGGTGCTACGAAGTGACAAAACCCAATGAGTGATGAGAACGGGTGAGAACTCGATAATTGTTGAGTAAGCGTAAAAATATGATAGGTGTTGATTAGGGGTCGAAACCTAACACATGTTGAGTAGGGGTTGGAACCTGATAGGTGAAAAGTAGGACAAAAATCCTAAGACAATGAGGGTGGAGATTGACTTGTAAAACACGCCTAAAAACTTGATTTGCACTTGGGTATATTTTTGACTTGTTGGAAACATCCAAAAACCCAATTATTCATTTAGTGATATTTTTCCACTTGTCAAGCACATACAAAAACTTGAAACACTAAAAATAATTAAACTACAAGAAACCTCTAGATACTATAAAATCATTAGTTTTTCGTACAAAAGAAAAAATACCCACTATGTTATTCGAGAAAACTAGAAAAATACAAAATGGATTTTATGTTTGAGCCCAAAATTACATGGATTTAATAAATTTGAAGAAAAAATATTTCAGACTCTAAAAACTCTAGATTTAATAAAATTGTAAGTTTTTATATAAAATAACAAATAATCACCAAGTTATTTGAGAAACTAAAGAAACAAACCAGAAGGGATTTTTCGATTTGATCCCAAACTTGGATGGATTTGCTAATTTTTAAGTCAATCACAATGTCATTTTTTCATTTAGGGACTCCGAAGGAATAACATTTCCCAAATTTCTATAAACCCCACCAAACCCTTGAAAACTAAAATCAATGAAAAATACAGAAAGAGATAGAATGTTAGATCTCACACAAGCTATGACATTCAGCTACAAAAATTGATCTGATACCATATAGGATCAAATCATAATTAAGGACCAATACTGGATAGGATCGAATGCATGAAGAAACATGTTTATAGAAATAATATATGAAAAACACTTGAATGATGAAAAATCAATCCTTCTACAACAAGAACAAGTACATGAGTAATATAAATCTTCATTAAGTGATTAACCATCATTAGCAAAAAAAAGTACATAGGAAGGTACATTATATAGTGAGAAATTAGGTTACCCAGAAATGTATCTTCTTAATGAAGAAATAGAAAATGACTTAGATTACATTTCCCTTTAATGACCTATTATGACCAAAGCAAGCTAAATTAGAATGTGTAGGCAATGCCAAAAGGTGGGTAAAATCCTACACCAAGAGGATCACTTACAAGATGTATTAGCAGATATAAAATATCTAAATGAATGCTACTAAATAAATGGGCTTACAAATGGTAGGATATTCAGGGATTAATATGCTATTGCTAAGAAGGTGAGAACCCACTTGAGCTCATCCTTTAAGGAAAATGTTATGATTTTCAAGGGAAAAATTAAGGCCCCCTATCCCAAGATAGAGGTTGTAGTTATTAAACAGTTCCCCTTCATTTCTCCCAGTTTCAAGGCCCCTCATCCAGGAGTTAAATGGAATAAATGGAATATTAATTCGCTAAATTGGAATTTTGATGGGGCCTTGAAGGGTAACCCTCATCTCGCTAAGGGAGGTGGAATTCTCAAAGACCACAAATGTAATTGGGTTTTCTCTTATGTAGGACCTCTAGGGGTCTAAAGTAACAATGTTTCCGAACCTATGGTTATTCTATGAGGCATTAATTTTTGTAAAATAAAGTGGTTTCAAGATGATTTATATTGAAGGGTACTTTATCCTTATCATAAATTACCTTAGAAAATACAAGATCCACTATTGGGATTTAGGAAATATTCTCTTTGATATTAAGGAATTTCTTAAAACATTTGATAATTTGCTCTTCATTCATTCCCCATGTAATGGTAATACAAGTGTAGATTGTTTTTCTAATTGGGGGGTAAAAAGTAATGTTTTTAAAGTTTGGGAAAATGGGGATGAGATCCCAAATATTATTAATGATACCATTACACATGATAGAAAATGATTTAAAGGCCATCTCTTCTTTGGGGATGCTTGTCATCAATGTTTTTATGAAATAAAAGATCATTAACATGTGTAAGATCTTTGACATGATTTGTATTTACTATGGATTTTTGGGATGTATTGTCTACTTGTTTTCCAATTATCTTCTCTATTCAATAAAGAAAACCATGGGAAGCAGAAGGCGTATAGTTGATACCTCGAATTATGGTGCACTATAGGATAATCCATCCATGTGGAACATTTTTAAGACAAAGGGTTTTAGGAATTTCATTTCTAAGTTTAATGGATCTAATCCATCCTTTTCCCTTAAGTTTGGGTGGCCCTAGGATAATGTGAAGGTTGTGGTCCATAGTATGGACGTGAAATTTTTTTAGTAGTCAATAACATATGTTGTTGTCATGGAAATGGAGGGGTAGAATATCTACAAGGACCAAACTATACATAACCAAGATATTCAAACCTTTTTAAAAGGTAAAGAAAAGGTTTATTTTCTCATTTATGGAATCACACGATATTGCCTACCTATGATATGGAATATTGTTTGTCTAAATATTATGTGATACACAACACTGGAGGGAAAGTACATATCAATATTTATTCACACCACCTCTCTATTAAACATGTTTGGACATAAGGTTGTTATGAGTATCCCTTTCTATTTGATCATGTTGGTCTCGGTGTCAGTCAAATACTTTCAATAGGGGAAGCAAAAGACTCCCTTCATCATGGCGTCATCCTCCTCCTTTATAAAAATGGAAAGACCCTCATGCCTAAGGATTTGGAGACATCCTTGGAGGATTATGATGATAATGTCACTCTGGCTGAGAACATGACTAGACTTCAAAGGGAGAAGGGATTCCAAACCCAGGGAGAGGGTAAGGATTGCAAGATGATTGCATCTTCTCTGGTGAGTATGAAACATGATTTTTCCAAGGGAAAGAATAAGGCTCATCCAGATTTGTAGGAGAATACTAATAAAATTAATCTTAGGATCTAAAAATTGGGGAAGGACATGGATTCCCTTGGAAAAGATGGTACGAACTTGAGGGATAACACGATAAATTGTATCGAGGCCTCAAAGAAGATATGAATTTCTAATAACACCATTAGAGAGGAGTTGATTGGGATAAAAAATATGGCTAAGAACTTTTGGGAGAGGATATGTAAATTTGATAAGGATTAAAATAATAAAAGGCTCAAACTTAAACTTAACAATTCTGAAGAAGAGGATGGTGGAAAGGACAAAACCCAAAAGGGGGATGATCAGGATCATGGGAAGAAGGGTCAAGTAGAGATCCACACTATCTCTTATAAACACCTCAACACCAAATAGTTTTTTTGAAAGGATGGGACTTTTGTAGACTATGGGCATAATTTCCTTGTTTTGATATGGCAGTAGTCTATTGTTTCTTTTTGGATTTTTTGGTATTGTTCCTCATGGGATTTGTTTCAGGTTAAGCTATGTTAACCCCTTTTTTGTCCTCTTTTAATTTCTTTAATATTGCACTCACGATGTATCTGTTGTAAGGCATCTGGGAGCCATAATCCTTGTTTATTATGGTATCTAATAAAAAATAAATGGGCTTAAACTACCATTGAAAAGATAGTATTTTTTGGTAGTTATGAGACCTAGCTTGGTCATATGCCTAACCATTTAAGGATATAAAGTAAATTTTATTGAGTAAAAATTTAAAAACAATGCATGGAAATGGAAAGTATACTTGACTAAGTCATAAACTAGTCATGGGTGTGATTCGCTTAAAATCACACTAAGACCGCAATTTAATTGCAGTTGCAACTGACACTTGTGTTAATTTTTTTATAAAAAATATGCAACAAGTTTTACCTATCCTTTTTTATCCTCCTTCACTCTCCAAAATCTTCAATACTAAAATATGTGAGAAAGGAAGCAAAAATTCAAGTATGGGCTCAAGTGCACAATAAGTCATGGGGATGATCAAGAGTGTAAATCAAATGAAATGGTAGGGGTGATTGGTGTTTTATATTTTTTGAGTTCCTATAATAATGTGACACATATATGTGCAATGTGCATGGATGGGTGAGATTGCCATATTACATTACACATGTAAATGGGTAGGTGGGGTGGAAATAATTATGTGTTATTGGTTGAGAGTTAGTATATGAGTGATGAGATGCCTTTTATAACCATTTTTTGGGGTTTTATGATTTTCAGTTTCTTATGTGGGATTATTTTAATTTTTTTTATTATTGTGTTTTATAATGCTTTTGGTATTTTTAAATAGGAGATTTTATGCGCAAGGTGCATTTTCTAGTGTCTAGACTTTCTAGATTTGATTTATCTCAGAACATAGCCTTCCCTATTCATTCATATACATATTCTAACTCTACATGGGTATTGAGGGATAATACATCTATATTAGAAGAGAATATTTTTATACTATGTTGGGGTTTCTAATATTAAGTGGGAAACCACTTAATTAAAAACCTACTAAAGATTACGAAATTTGGCTTATAACTTAAGTATAACATAATGTGGCATATCCCCATGTCGACCAATGTAAGGTGTATGTTAATTCAAATTTGAATTATAAGAATGAAGTGGTAAAATAAATACCCTGCCTTGTATAAAAAAGGTGATGTCATTTGAGATTGTCAAGAAAACATTATGATGTATGATGCAAGCTATATGTAAGCACAATCAATAAACATGAATGGGAAATATGTAAGTTAGTACTATTCATTGAGTGAATGTGGTTTACAATTTTTAGTACATTTGATAAGGTGTAAGCATTGGGGATTTGTGGAAATAGTGGGAGTGTAGGGTGAAATTTAATTCTCAATAAAGATGATATATTTTCAGTGGGTTTTTTACTAAAACTTTTTCCCAATTAATTATTATGTTATGTGTTCATTATTATGTGTTATGGGCTATTTAATTTCACTATTATGCATCCAAACTATGGTTTAATTCATTATATTTTGTTAAACATGCATAAACTATAATTCTTGGGAAATTTATGGTGGATATCTAATATTTGTTTATTATTTATCTTTTCTTTCCTAACATGGTATAAAAGTTATATGTTTGTGGTTCTGTAGGATTTAATATATTTTGTAGGGGAAAATTCATTTTTAGATTTGTTTGGAGAAGATTTCGTGAAAGATTTAAAAATCCGTGAAACCATTTTTTTACTTCATCGATTTTTTAAAGAGTATAGGTAGAAAACTTTGATTCTCTATGAAATAAGTTAAATTTGGAAGTTTCATAAGTCATAAATAATTTATGAAGATCAAAGTCATGTTTATTTTTTTCCTATATTTTGCACGCTTGTGTGTGATTATAATTATTGTTTTGGTCATCTGCGTCCTTAATGTTTTTGCATTTTTGTATGGCCTTTTGTTCGCTCCATGTTTTTCTACCTTATTGAATAGACTTTTATTCTCTCCAAAATATTATTCCTTATTTCATGGAATTTTCTTCACTATGTGGAATTCTACATTATTGTGTGGAATTTTCTTCACTGCACAACATTCTACCTTATTGAGAAAACTTTAATTTTCTTCATGGCATTCTACTTTGATACATGAACTTTTATTTTCTCTGTGGTATTCTTTCTTGTTACTTGGATTTTATTTTCTCTTCAACATTTTGTCTTTTTTTCATGGATTTTTTCATGTTAATTTGTTCTAAATACCTTCTTTGGATTTGAACATTTATTTTTGTTGTGCCTTATGTTTTTACGTCCTTTACCTTAAAATTCCATGAAACACTAAAAGTTAAAAAAACCGTGGAACTAAACTAGTGAAGCAAAAGTGGAGTTTGACATTGCACCCATCAGATGCACTTTCTTGCGATGATCTAAGGAATATTCAAATCTCTATTTCAAGTGTTTTTGTAACTATAAAAATCCACATGGAACTTCTCTTAGATGCATTCAAACGTATGGTTCACCTCGTTTGTTCAAGCTTCCCGCATGACTACCAGATCCACCCAAATCCTTTGGTTATTTTTTCAAACAAATCACATCTTGATTGAATTCTTAAACATTTTGGAATACTAGTCTACCACAACATAAGTAATTGTGACATCTAATAATGTTCCTCTAACCTTATCCTTGTATTAACTACCCATATCTTATAATCTTCATAGTCCATCGACAAAATTTCCTTAAGGAATTTTTTTAAATAGTTGCATTTAAGTTGTGGGTGTCCATGAAAGTACATTTATTTCATACATATTTTTTATTTCAATAGTCCACATGACTTTCCTTTTCTTCCCTTCTCACCTTTTTAAGATGGTACAGTTCTAAATTCATACAATACCATAGACATCCACTTCACAGCTCCATCTCTAGCACTTCGTGGTGGACAATGGAAGGAGGTATTGGTCAGAGATTGTGAAGTTGTTATTTACACTTAGCAATGTATTTTATTTGTGTGATTTAAATCCTTTTTAACAAATCCATTTTTTACATATTGTGTAATCATTGCAGGCTAGGGAGACACATTTCCTTGAGGAATTTTGGTAGATAGATTACTACGCTTCACATCCATCCACATTTTAGAAATGACTACCTAAGCATAAAAAACTACTGCAACTAGAAAAATTCCTTTTCCTCTATTCAAAATACTTTAATGGAAAACTAGGACATGTTAAAAAGGTTCCCATTGGCACGCGGGTAGGGATAAAGGTCTCTCAGGTTGTGGAATTTTGTTTTAAACCTTCCATAAGAAACTCATGGTGTCATTGAATAATTTGAATCCACTTCCTCTTTTATCACAAGTAGGGAAATGTGTTGGTAAGGTGGAAAAATTAGGGAAGAAACACATTTAATTATTTCCCTCAAATCAATTCCTAGGATGGAAATGGATGGAAATGGTTAGGGCATTTGGCTTTACATATAATAATTGTAGTGCAATTTACAACATATGAAAAAACTTCACCCCTTGCACCATGCCTCCATTATTCCTTATAACACAAACCAAACCAGCACCATACCCTTTCAAAATTTCACCCACTATAGAAACTAAATCACACACTTGGGTACATTTCTAGGTCCTAATCATAAACTACTATTCATATGATTCCTAAGCGAGAAAACTAGTAATTGAAATCTAGTTTTGGCATATTTTGTCTTTTTGGTTTCCTTTTTGGTCTTGTATACCCCACAACCTAGTTTCACCTTCATTGCTTTATATTTCATGGATGTGGATAACATAACCTAGACATGGCATCATTGCTTAGGTGCCCTTGTCACCTTTGGGTGCCCTTGGTCTCTTTTATCTTATTCACCCCTTTTGGGCCTCTTTTATCTTTTGGGCATCTTGTCTTCTTATGGGTTGGCCTTTTAGTTTTCAATTACAAAATTTAAATAAGGGAATCATATAAATATAAAGATATGTGATCATAATAAAGGACAAAGTTCTAAACATCTACTATCATCACTAAGGCTACATCCAAAGGCATTATAAGAGAATCAAAGAATACATCTAGCTTCATTCAAGGGACAAAGGACTGCATATTTATACATGCATGCATAGAAGGGAAAGTTCATTTTTCCATCCACGTGTCTATTTACATTGCTACATCTATCTATTTCTTGTTATTCGATGCATATTTCACAATATATTCCTAGGGCACTATTCTAAACACACACATACATAACTACATAGCATATGAGATGTAGTGCAGTGCTCGGTCATAATTTCATTCTTTCAGATGACCATCTGGGTCAGTCCAAATCCCCATTTCCATATTTTTCCTTTTATTATTCGATATGTTTTTAGAGTTTTACATGAGGTCATATGTTATGTAGGCTACATGCAAACTCGATGATCTTCTAGCGACATACAGGGGAAAAAGAATGAAGTCTAAAGACACTTGTGTCACATAGTAAGAAATAATTTCTGAGTATTTTCACAGTCACATGCACCCAGAAGAATACTCTATTGCCTAGGTTTCCCTAACCAAGTCCAAGTGCCATAATACCTGTATATTTTACACTTCTATAATTTTATGGGTTCGGTTGTGACAATATTCCCTACTATTTCATCATTTTTCTAGCTCATCATACCTCGGTATTTATTGAAAAATCATCTAAGTCTCTTATTCCCTCTCTTGTACTTAGGGTTTTAATTTATATTTTCTTATTTCTTAGATCAAACTTTGTACTTCATTATGTATTTCTTACACGTGATTCTAAAATATCCTAAGGTTTAACATCAAGCTTAAAATAAATATTTTGTTAAATCAAATGGTGAACTTGATGATTCTAACCCTTCCTTTTGAGCATGTATCAAAAATTTTCTTCATGACTTGTGGATCAATATTCCTATCCTTCTTTCACCCCAACTAAGGTTTCATGCATGGTCACTACAGCTGTTGATTTTATACAAGTTCGTACTCAACATCCTCCTCACTTTATTATATCTATGGTTGATCCAACTATCAATGTAGTCACCACTTTCTAAACCCGATATCCTACGTCTCAACCCATTTTTATCCCACCACCTATCACTACTGCAGATCCTACCACTTCTTCTAATGGTTATGAAATTATATAGTAACATAAGAATACACGGGTTGAAATATATCTTTAGGATTTATTACAAAATGCACCTAATTTTCATCATACATTAGAATCTATCCTTCATTCCATCCATATTGAAAGCACTAATTCATTGGTGGCCTTCTCCCATTTCATATAGTCTCTCAAAAATCTGCCATGTATTATATCATTTAGTGATGAGGACATCTTTCCATCATCTATTGATAATCCATGTGCACATTTTTTATCACTTCTATCACTAGCACCATTTGTATCAAGCGTGTACTCATTGACAATGGATTCGTGATAAATCTATGTTCTCACTCACTCCTAAGGAAAAATAACATTTCTGATAATGTAATTACTAAGAATTTTACTCTCATTCATGGCTATGACTCCACTACTTGCACATGCCTAAGAACTATCACACTACCTATACAAGTTGGGCCTATAATTGTTCTTAAGGTATTGTTCGTTATCAATGAGTCCTTTCATTTTAATATCTTTCTAGGTAGACCTTGGATTCATGCAATGCATGTTGTGCCTTCCACTTTTCATCATTTTTTAAGTTCCTATATAATGGCTATGAACATACCAATATTATCATCCAAGATCCATTAGATTTCTATCTCATAGACCATGTTAAATTTATGTCTATTCTTCCATCGTAGCCTATTCCATAAAATACTATTGATACATATGACATTGGTCATTATAGTGCTTCATAGCCTTCTTCCACCTCTCTAAGCATGCCTTCCACCTCCACTCACACTACGAATATTATTTCACTAACCATGTTTTATCCAATAACACCCATTGAGATGCCTCTCACTCTTACATATTCATCACCTCCTAGGAATATCCTTAATACTATTATCCAACAAGACAATGCTAGCAATGATGATGTGGATGGAACATGACAATATATATGACAAGATAAAAGAATGGTGGGAATGGAATGGAGAAGGCACTGCTCAATATAGATTGGTCCAAAAGCTCAAAAATGTGAAAAAGCAAGTTAAAATCTAGAATAAAAGTGTTTTTGGCAATGTGTTTGAGGAATAAAAATAAGTTAAAGCAAAAAACTCTAGGATTTGGAAATCAAAGATGGATACTATGGGGAGAACGGCCGAAGACCAAGTCTATTGAAAAGAATATTCTTTCATGAGTTGCATACGATCTGCAGTCAGAGAGGAGTCGTTATGGAGACTTAAGTCTAGAGCTATCTGGCTTAAAGAGGGAGATAGGAATACGAAGTTCTTTCACATGACCACTTTGAAGCATAGAGCTTGTAATAGGATCTTGGAAGTGGCTAAAAGTAATGGAAATATTATAAAAGATCCCAATAGGCATCAAGGAAGAAGTGCTATGGATTTCTATAAAAAACTTCTTGAGGAGAGGAATGTCATCAATACTGAGGCTATTTATTTTATGTCAAAGGCTATTCCCCAAGATAAAATTGAGGAACAGAGATTTCAGAAATATCCACCAAAGCGGTTCACGCTTGAAGAGCTACAGAAAGGTTGTTTTTGCTTTGGAAGGTGATAAGGCTCCAGGATCCGGATGGATTTCTCCACTAAATTTTTTCTAGAAATTTTGGGAAATTTGTTTGGAGGACCTTCTCAGAGCAGTGAATGAATTCTACAGAACTAGAAATCTTTTGAAAGAGCTGAAAAACACTCACATTGTGCTGGCACCAAAAAAAATGGATGCTAAAGACTTCAAAGAATTCAGACCCATCAGCCTTGTGAATGCCATCTATAGAAATTTTACCAAAATTATTGCTACTAGGCTTCAACTCATCATGAATGAACTTAACCTCAAGGTAGCAGAGTGGATTCATCAAAGGAAGGATTATACAAGATGGTGTTATTATGGTTCATGAGACCATACAGTCTATGGAGAATAATAAAAAAGTAAATATGGTCTCTAAAGCTTAGATATGAATAAAGCCTTTGACAAGGTTTCTTGGGTTTTTCTTGACAAAGTCTTAACTAAATTTGGTTTTCCAGAAAAAATTAGAAAAATTATTAAGGCTTGCATATCTCTACTGCTCAGATTTTCATGTGGTGGTTAATGGTGAGCCTGTGGGTTTTTTCACTAGCAGTAAAGGGACTAAGGCAAGGGGACCCTATCTCCCCACTTAATCTTCATTCTCTATGGCTGATAGCCTTAGTAGAACAATTGGAAAAGCTGGTCAATGATGGGATTTTGAAGTGGCTCAAAACCCACTTCCATCTAGTCAAGCTGTCTCACATCAGCAATTTGCGGATGATACTATCCTCCTTCTTTTGGCTTCCGTCATAGAAGCCAAGGCTACCAAGGCTATTCTGCAGTCTTTACGAGTCTGCTTCTAGGAAAGAGATTACTTATGATAAAATGCTCCATTTTTTTCTTCGACACTCCTGAGAAGTTAGACAGCTTAAAATTGCTAAAATTCTGGGCTGTAAAATAAGTGTGCTTCCAGCCACTTACTTGGGGCCTTCCTCTCGGCACTAGGAAACGTCTCTAGCAAGGGTGTGGGATGATTTATTGGAGAGATTTTAAAAAAAAAATCGCTGGTTGGAAAGGAGCCATTATATCTAGTGCTGGTAAGTGCCTGCTCATAAAAAGTACTCTCTCAAAATCTGCCCATTTATGTCATGTTTCTCTACAAGATCCCCTCTTCCTTCAGAGAAAAGATTGAGAGGATCTCAGAAAAAAAATCTTATGGCAGGGCATGGAAGAGGAAGTTTAAATTTCACTTAGTTGCTTGGGATAAGGTTTGTACCACGAAAGTCTATGGGAGGATCTGGGTATAAAAGACATCGATAAAATGAATGAGGCTCTCATTGCGAAAATGGGCTGGAGAATGCTTTCAGAGAAACAACCCTGGATAGATTTAATCAAAGTTAAATACCTAAATCAGCAAACTGTCTACTCCTTTCTTACAAGATGAGATACCTCCCCTATGGTTCCATTTTTTGGAACAATTTGGTTAAGAGCAGAAATTTCATAAAGCAGGGCAGTAAATGGAAAGTGGGTGATGGTTGGGATATAAATTTTTGGGAGGATTAACTGGTTTAAAGGAAATCCCATGGAAAGATTTGGGAAAGTTAAGGATAGTTTTATAAACAAGTATGGCAGGTCAAAATCAAGGATTATATTGAGGGAAATGGAGATACAAAAGAAGTGGAAAAAACTTTTGTTGAGAGAAATGATATGATACAAATTACTTCCTCCCTTCAAGATCAGTTAGATCTTATTCTCATTAAGTCAGACTGGATACCAAGGATGAGTTGCACATGGACATAATTCCATTGATGGGAAACTACAGTCAGTCAAAATCGGATACAATAACTTGTCTTCCATTGTAATCAAACAGAGTTCAATTATTGAAGTGGATTTAGATGGCTGAATTAACTCCTAAAATAAATTTCTTCCTTTGGCTGGCTATTAGAGGTAGGATTCTTGGACGAATGACAACCTGATGAGAAGAGGATTGAATAATTGCCATAATAGATGTCATCTTTGTAAGAAATACACTGAGGATATCAGTCATATGTTTATTCATTGTGAATATGCCTACTAGAAATTATAGGAGTTTTTCCCTTGTCTAACTTTGAAATCTCTCTGGGTGATGCCAAAGGATTTGAATCAGCTATGGACTCATTGGAACCCACCCTAGATAAAGCATTGTGTTGTTAAAAGGATATGGAAGCTGGTTATCCCTCATCATTAATCGAGAGAATATGTAAGTTTCAGAAATGATATTCATCTTTAGAAATAAGAAAGCAAAACTAAAAGCTGATTATTGACAAAATTTCTAATGGTATCAAAGAGAATATTGATGTGATCTAAACCCCCCAAGAACAAGAGATATCCAAAAAATGAAGAATATATACTTATCTAACTAGAGTAACATTGGAGCTATAGAATAGCTGCAACAATGCTATTGAATAGTATTGACAGATCTTTGATTAAATGACATCCTCTTAGAAATATTAATTGGTATAAGTTGAACTTTGATGGGGCTTCATAAGGGTTAACCCTGGGATTGCAACAGGTGGGAGGAGTGATTCGGGATCATAAAGGGAAGTCTAATAGCTGTGTATGCTAGGTAAAATGGGAATTCAAACTAATCATTTTGTCTGAAGCATTATCTGCTCTTAATGGGGCCTAAGAATTAAGCCCAGAGAATAATATTCTAGAAGGATTATCATTCAATTGAAGGGGACTCCTTAAATATCATTAATTTTCTTAACATACTAGTGCTCATCTCCACTAAGTTGGAACATCAATAGATTTTATAATGTGAGAAGTCCATTACAACGATTATGTGGTGATGACCTTTAATAAAATACAGGATCACGCATACTTATCGGGAGGGTAATAAATTGGTGGATGTACTCGGCATAATTATGGCATTAATGTTAACCTTATTGTTTGGGATAATAAGGTAGCATTCCTAAATAGCTTCAAAGCAGCATTCAGGCGGATACTCCATACAGATGCAAATTCTTGAGTTGAAATATGAATTATTGGGTGTGGATGCAATGAAATACTTCCCACACGTGTTGCATTTAAAGAATGAGCTTAGATGCAAATCCATGTCTAATAATCAAGATAGTTATGAAGTCATATGAGGAATTACAAGTGGAGAGTACAAGAAAAGAAAGGTTACGCATGTGGGCTAAATTATGTGTATTACAATCAATGGATTCAAACTCCATGAGAAACCAAAGTTGCGATTGATATTGTACAAGTGATTGATGGTAGTGGGCTATCGGGCACTATATTTCCCACATGCGATTATTCTCTAGCAGGTTCTAGATCAGCAGTAACACGCAGCTTATTCGTGGGAAAATTAGCAACGAGTGTGCATGCATTGTGCTCATATTTTCATTGCGCGGATTACTAATAGCAAAAAGTGGACTGGCATTAGTAGCTTATCAAGGATTGCACTCAAATTTGTTGCAAGCAGTTATAGCACTTAGCTTGATTAATGGGGGCCCCTCCTTGCCAAATTGAGCCTAGTGTGGATCTAGATTGGAATTAGATAATATTGAGCTTTGGAGTATACTTAGCCAGGGAGGCATTACAAACTTTATGGAAAAAGTGCAGGGGCATGACCAGAGCATCTCTGTGTATTTTGCAAAGGATTGGAAGGAGATGACAGTGGAGTATAGGGGGCAGAAGGTCTTAATCAATGAAGAGCTTATAGCTGAAGCGACCGGCCTTGGCTTGGAGGGCTTTGGATTCTTTAACAAAAGGGTCGATAGGGATGTGGAAGAGAGAAGATTTGTTGAGGGAGAGGAAAAAATTACCCACTTAACAGCGGGCCTACTTGTTAGCTCGATCCCTCCACCATATGATGAAGTAACCCGCATGATGGTATGCTCTTCATCTCTATTGGAAGGGAGGTTTGTAACTGTGTCCTGCAAAACATCTTATTTTTCTTAATCATTTTTGTAGGGATCGTGATGGTTTGTTTCCCCCATTACTTGCTGAACTCTCTTGAATGCTCCATTCTTGAGTTTCAAAATCATTCCTGGGTGGTTCCTCTAAACCAAGGGCTCATTTTGTTGTTACACAAATGTTGTCTTCTCAGGTTTCCTGGTCTCCCATCCTCCCCTAGCTCGATTCCCCATTTGCTGAGCTTTGCTACTGCCAGTCCTGTTTCTCCTTTCTCTGTCCCTGCCACCACTGCTGTCACCCCCATGCCGGCCATTCAGGCTTCTTCTCCCGTTCCCCCTTCTGATGCTCCCGCCCCCCACTTGGCCTCTACCTGACAAAGACTGGTTACCAGGGCTTCTAGGAAGCTTAACCTTGAGGCCCTTGCAGTGGAGAAGGGTTCTCATGAATTTGAAATTGCTCATGACCTCCTGCATATCAGCAGTGCCAGCCCTTGGGAAGTGCAATTGGAAAGCCCTACAAAAAGGCTGGAAGCCTTAGAGGCAGATATGAAATTGTTAAAGGATGAAGTTAAAAACTTGACAAAACAGAAAGGAAAGAGGAAGAAGGAGGAGGAGGAGGAGGATGTGGACAGCAGCCAAATTGAAGATATTTACAAGAAATTGCACTCCTTGGACTCTCACTTAGGGAAGGCCAAGACTAGGCATGATTACAACATTGCCATCTTTAGGGTGATTGAGGAATTTATTGAACAACATGTTAGAAGTGTCTCCAACCTAAGCGGAGTGCAGGCAACTCTTTGGGGTACTGATAAAGAAAGCAAGAAGACCTTGGAGCAGCTGGATTCTAATGACGAGCTGCCCATATGACTACTTTGGGTATGTTTAAATCCTGGAAGAATATCAAAACCATCTTAGACAAAGCTACTAGGAAGTAGCTGCAGTTGATTTTGCTGTCCTTGTTTGTTTCTTTGTTGTTTCTTTGCAGATCCTTTACTACTTTTTTGTAGTAATTTTGTTGTTCTGTCTTGTTTTGGTAGCTATTTTTTAGCTACTTTGAGCATCATTGTAACATTTGGATTCTGATCCTTTTCACTTTGGTTCTCTTGCTTTTCCTGGCTTTTAGGCCTTCTCTATATTCAAGGATATAGTCCCTTTCAAAAACCTATTTGCCAATAATAATAAAAAATGCTAGCAATGATGATTCTAATTACAAGGTCAATGTTTTATTTTATTTTATTGATAAGGCAAGTTGAAGGGACTCCTTCCCTATGTAAGAAGTTTAGGCTAAAAAATCAGGAAAACAACAGGGTTCATTAGCCAAAAGTAAATGTCTGACTACCACTGATCACCATAAAAAAACATATATAGATAGACTATATACTAAACATGATAAATAATGATTAAACCTAATTTACTTCCCACCCTACGATGGAAAATAATCTTCAATGCTTCCCATTCATCCTCTTTTTCTTTTTCGCTTCTTTACCTCTTCCACTTGCCATAATCAGATGAAATAACCAACGTAATGTCATTGTGATTAACCGAAGCATTCAAATTTTCAAACATGGAATCATGGTCTGATTCTAAACTTGCCAATATATGCCTCCTTTTTATTCCACCTACTATTAGATGATTTTCCTATATACCCATCTCTATATCATCCTTTTTATATCTACTTCATCTTTAGTGTTAGGATTTCTTGGATCATCGTTAAAATTTGAATCAAACACTAAATCTGGATTTAAAGTACCCCATCCACTAGAAGAATTTGATCCATTCTTTTATGTAGATTTCTAGTTTTTATTGAGGGGACAAGAAGCTTGCAGACGACCTGTTTTTCTACATATTCTACACCTAAAAGTAATATTCTCATATGCAAAAACCTAGGTATGCTGAAACTTACCAAATTTAAGAAAAAATTGATTTGGTAATCCTTTTCTCAAATCAATTTCAATGCACATACAGGAATACGAACACAATCCCATATGCATTCTATCTAAGTCTTCTTTTTAAAATGTTCCCAAAAAATTTCCACTATCCTCTAGAGCATACCACAGAGGAAAAGGGAGGTTAGGAAGTCTGACTCAAACAAGCATTTTGGTAACCAAATAAGTATTCAGATTGAAATCCAGACACCATGGAGTTACAACTAAACCAACATGTCCCCAAAACCATGGACCTTTAGTCAAGCAGTGCTAATAATCCTCTAATTTCTTAAAATGGACCACAAAAACTACCTTCAAACAAAGAGATATTTCACACTTTTTGGTCCACTTTTTGAAAATCCACTGATACAGTGCTGAGGAGAAAGGCCAAAAATCATTGAACCTACCAATCACTACATCTTGAGAAAAGATTTTGTAGTATTCTGCCACTTCAGGGTTCTCGATGATTAGTGAAGGGATATCCTCAACCAAATCAACTAGGTAGGTCTAATTTTTTGGTAAACTATTTCCTGGGGATCGACCTCTTCAATTTTCCAACATATTTTTGAATGAGATTCTCTTCTAGGAGTGAGCCATCCCCTAACTACCTATAGTACTTCCCCCATTAATCCTGTTAAAATCTATGCCTTGCCCCACTTCCCTAGACAAAGGATCGACCAATTTTGAATCCCTAGGGTTAGGGCACGAATAAACCACAAAATTTATCCCTCCTCATTACCCTATGGTTCTCCACTAGATTGTATCCCCCTAGTACCAGATTGTTACTATTCAACTCTCCTAGCGATGCTTCACGGTTACAAAAACCGATTTCTCCATTCTTCACTGTATTCACATTTTTTCACTCTATCTCCTGCTTTGTCAATGAATTAATAACATGCATGAAGTTGGTAATGTTCATAGATGTCCTATCAATTACGAGGTCAATGTTATCACCAAAAATAGAACCATCTAATTTTTCATGTATGTTTGGATGAGAAATCAATGTTTTTTGGTAACATGGGATCATCTTTCAAGTTGAGGGACTTGTTACTTGAGACAAACCTCTAGAGAGCATTGCTTCCTTTACCTAATCCTAATGTTAAACTACTCCTAAGGAAGGAAATGCATCTATCTAATCCTACTCTATAATTCCAAGGGACCTGGGAAAGAGGAGAATGGATGAAAATGGAGATCCTAAGCTAAGGGGAGGTGATAGCACCAAGAAGAGGGGTCGAAAGACACTATCAAATGAGGAAAAATGGAAGAAAAATGAGGTAAAAGGGGGAAAACATGAGTGTCATAGTACAAAAAAACATTCAAACCACATTTTACAAGGAGCACAACATATTCAACCCCTATAAGAATAACATAATATGCATAATATACCTACATATACAATGAAAAGAAATAAAATGAAATAGAACACAATACAAGACAAATAAATATCCACAAAACAAGTATTATATTGCTTCAAATATATACAATCCATTACATTGAAGGAGAGAAGGAAAGGATCATAATGCAATATGTCATAAATTTGAGGCCTGTAACTCACAATAAAAAATGTAGTACTTGGAAAAGGATGCACTAGTATTACAAGAATTTCCAACCCTTACAAATGAGTCTCCTTTTACAATATATAGAAAGTGGAAGAGAGAAGGAAAGAGGAAAAATTTAATTTCTTCCTCCTACTAACAAGATGAATTAATTCTCTAAAAATTAATATAAACACCCTTACAAATCCATTCCCCAATGATAATTTGCTTGTGGGAGAAGAAATGAGCACCATACTTCATTAAATATGGTTGTTCAACTACATGGATCTGTGCTCTTTAATGATGGATATGTTTTCTTATTTTTCACCCACCAACACTCACCAAACTCAATATTTTCTATTTCCATGGTGTAGATCACGAAGATACCTTTTTAATGATATAAAATTTATCAAATTTACACAATTTTTTGAAAAGATATGCCTGTTGTTGCAAATCAGCAGCACCCCTGGATGCAAATTAAGGTTCTAAATGATGTTTAGAGCATCCAGTGTGATTGCACAACATGGAAACCTCTCTCCAAGTGTGGGACTTGTGAAAATGAGAGAGGAATCTCCAGAATAGAGGCTGGTTCCTCAAACTCCTCTGATTTAGATCTATATTTTGCACAACTACAGAGGTTCTAATCCTAATTCTACCCTAGATTGCAAGGAGACAGGGATAAAAATTCAAAAATGAAACTAAACTAAAGATGGTGATCCACCAAAAGGAGTGGTGAAACATTTTTTTCCATGTAAATATACACAAATTCATGAAATGTAACAAGGGAAAACATACACAAGTTGATAGATGTAATTAGAGGTCTTAAAATGAAGTAAAACAATACAAACAGAGGACTGAAAGCATTCACAGAGTTTGCACTGTCAATTCCATGTAAAAATATTTTGCACTCTACCATCAAAGAGGTATAAACCTGTTACAAACTATGAAAAAGGTCTGATTCTTACAACTATCACTTGCTGGAGGTGAAAGAAGAAGTTTGCAATGCCAAAAAGTGTTCAACCATGAAGAAATGAGCCAAATCTGGCTTTTACAGTGCATGGGTCGAGCCCAAGAGAGAGAAAATGTAAAAAACATGGGAGACCATTCCTCATTGATGGAAAATGCATTAAAATAGCATGGAGGACCTTACAAACCCATACCCTATCATTTTTGACCATATTGGAGAAGAATGCGACCCATTCTGTATTAAATTTGGTTGTTGAAATGTCATTTTTGGCCATGGACACGTACCAGAACCATTTTTTAATTTTATCTCTCCAAAATGAACCAAAATTATAAATTTACCATAAAATCATGTAGATAATTTTAGCATCTTTCCAATGATATAAAGAACGTGAAAATCTGAGCTCTGGATCAAAAGATATGATCGTTTGAAGATTTAGGGAAAAAATGGCCAAAAAACGGATCGGTGGGAAAAAATTTCAAATTTTACCTCTTTTTTGTCTTTGGAAAAATTTTCAAAAATTCCCCGCACTCCACTGGTCGGATGCCATGTGGCAACTTCCTATCGGCTGCGGGCCTCAAATGGGAAAATTTTCCACAAAAACTCCGCCGAGCCATAACTTGAAAAATATAAGGAGTTAGGAGGCAAACTTTACCTTTCTGGAAAGCTGAGAGAGAGCTCTATTTGATGGTGCCATTTTCAGAAAGCCTTGAGTGCCTTAAAATCAAAACATGTGGTCTAAGGCACAAGAGAGGCAAGAACACAAGGAGTTAGTCACAAAAAATGAGCTGGGGCACATTTTGGATAACAATTTTGGCGACTCAGAGGGGTCATCTGCCTGCTAGATGAAAGTACCAGTAACCTGAAGTAGTCCATTGGGCATGGAGCCATCAAATATTTTGTTTAGAACTCCAACTAACTTAGAATGTGCAAGGAGGAAGATGGAATATCACATGATGGAAGCAAGGACTGTAAAACATCTCCAGGGACAGCAAGCTGTGCCAAAGCACTTAGGGAAAGCAAAACTAACCTACAACAAAACAATGTGCAAAGCACTTGGAGGAATGAAAATCTAATCTAATATTTACAAGGTGGTAAATTTCCCTCTAGAAGCAATGCTTAAGATAGATTCCATTGAATGGAATCTACAGTTCTTCACCATCTAATGAGGCCAATTAGAAAGCATTGTTGTTCTTGCACTTCGTGACCATGTATGGGCCACTCCAAATGGAATCAAATTTTTAATGCCTTCCCGGTTTTGCTCTATCCACATCCCATTTCAACACTAGATCTCCAGCGTAAAAAGATCTATCCTTGGCCTTTCTATCAAAGGTCTTTTTGATCAAAGATTGATCCTTTTCCATTGCTTGGGATGCCTGATTTTTGACCTCCTGCAGCTCCATCAACTCTGCATATCTCACCTCCATGGGCTCAAACTCTAACAACTATAATTGCTTCATGAGTTCCAATGTTGGAAACTCAAGTGACATGGGCAAGATTGCCTCTCTTCCATAGACAAGTTTGAATAGAGAGTTACATGTGGATCTCTTGGGAGTTATCCTATCAGCCCATAAGGCTGATTTCAGTTTGGTATGCCAAGACCTCTGATTCTCATCAAGAGTCCTCCTAATGATCCTTAACAAGTTCTTGTTTGTAGACTCGGCCTGGCCATTACCTTGAGGGTAATAGTTTGATGAAGTGCTTAGGTAGATCCTATTCTTGACAGCCCACTGAGTCACCTTGGATCCAATGAATGCCAATGCATTATTTAATATTATTGTAACAGGTATACCAAATCTGGTTGCTATCCCCTCATAAAATTCTAAGATGCTAGACTCATTTTCTTCTTTGAGTGCTACTGCTTCAGTCCATTTGGTGAAGTAGTCTGTGGCTATCAAAATCCATTTGTGCCCTTGACTTGAATTGAGATTAATGACTCCAATGAAGTCCAAACCCCATTGCATGAATGGCTGGTCAACTGAGATTGGATGCAATGGAAGGGTAGCAAGTCTCTCTTTTCTTGTGAAGAATGCACAATTTTTACACCTCTTAATCCATGCATAGCAATCACTGAAAATTTTAGGCCAATAATAACCAGCCTTCATGATTTTTAGAGTTATCACTCTTGGTGCAAAATGACCACCAGCTAGTCCACCATGGAACTCTTCCAACACCCTATGAATCTGATTTGTGCTAATGCATCTCAGAAGCACTCCATTCACATTTTTCTTGAACAAAACTCCATGAACAATGGCATATGGGACAGCCTGCAATTTGAAGTGTCTTCTTTGGTTCTTGTTCATCTTTGGGGGGCATAGCCCTGTGCTTAGGAAGTGTATAATACCTTGGGTCCAACAAGGAGTGGGGGTAGCATTGTCTTCTTCTTGATTACCACTTGGCTCATGGCTGTCCTGGACTGTCAAAACAACCTCTTCTTCATTGCATAATTCTTTTTGCTTCCCCAAAACCAGCTGCTCACACAATCCTTTCCCTCTTACCAGCTTGGTGATCTTGATCTCAATGTAATACTCCATGACACGGGTGATCCAACCTGCCCTTTTCTCATTCAAATTTTTGTTAAGGAGGAAGTCCTTAACCCCAACATGTGAGACCAAAAACTGGACCTTGTTGTTTGAGACTAAATGCTTGAATTTCTTCAAGCTTCTGATTACTGCTAGCACATGCTTCTCAATAAAAGAGTACTTCACCTCATAGTCATCTAGGCTCTGGCTGAAGAAGGCAATTGGCTGCTCATCATTATCCTTGTTCTGTTGTACCAAAATGTTAGATATAGTGTCATTACCTCCAAATGCATAGAGGATGAAATCCTTGGAGAAGTCCGGGTTGATGAGAGTTGGTGCTTGAGAAATGGCTTCTTTGATTGCTTCAAAACTCTCCTTGCCTTCTGTTATCCACTTGAAAGCCATGCTCTTCTTTAACATTTTGGTGATGGGCTTGACAAGGGCTGCAAAATCTGGGACAAACCTCCAAACAAAGTTTATCCTCCCCAAGAAACTCTGAAGGGCTTTCTTGTGGCTTGGCAATGGTAGTGCTCTTATGGCTTCAACCCTCTCTGGATCAATTGCTAATCCTTCTTTGGAGACAATATGGCCAATGAGCTTTCCTTCATGTGCAAGAAAGATACACTTTCTAGGATTTAAAGACACTCCAAATCTCCTACACCTCATGAAAAATTGTCTCAAATGAGAGAGGTGGTCTGCTGCATTTTTTGGAAAAAATAGTGATATCAGCAAGGTAAATCAGCACCACGTTATTAATCAAACCTTTGAACGCCATGTCCATTGTCCTTTGGAAGGTAGTAGTAGCGTTAGACAGCCCAAATGGAATTTTCCTGTATGCAAAAGTTCCCCATTTGGTTGTGAAGGATGTCTTGAACTGGTCTTCCTCCTTCACGATAATTTGATTGTAGCCTGAGTAGCCATCAAGTAGTGAAAACCTCTCAGAGCCAGCCACAACTTGCAAGATTTGCTCCATGGAAGGGAGTGGGTAATGGTCCTTAAGAGATGCTCTATTTAAGTCTCTGAAATCAACACACAATCTGATCTCTCCACTCTTCTTTCTGACTGGAACCAAGTTGGCAACCCAACTAGAATGCTTGATTGGAAATATGATTCTTGACTCAATCAGCTTGTCCAATTCTTTCCTCATAAGAGGCTCCATGTGTGGATTGACTGGTCTTTGTTTCTACCTAACAAGCTTAGTATTTGGATCCAATTCAATGGTATGTTGAGCTAAGTTGGGATTGAAACCTTTCAAATCTTCATAGCTCCATGCAAACACATCAGGGAACTCTTGACACAGCTGTACGAACTCATACCTTTCTTGATCAGTTGTCATCTTTCCAATTTGCAATGGTTTGTTCTCTTCTACCAAGATGCATACTGAATCCTCTCTCTTGACCTAAATGTTTACTTTCTCCTTTCTAAAATGATCATTGGGATTAAAAATGGACTCCAAAGTGATAAGTCCCTTGGGCAGCTTGTTAGTTCTCAGCTATTCCACTTGGTCACCATACTGCTATTCCAATTTTTCTTGATTCTTAGCTGAGAAATTGTCTTCTTCTTACAAGAAATGGATGATTTGCTGGTCATTCTCAAACACTTACCAACTGACATTGTTATCTGGCACTGAAGGCCTCACAATCACGTGGATGTTTGGTTGTACCTTGTCTTGTTGAATGCTTTCCACAATGTCAAAGGCTGCCCCTACTGCTGCAAGCCTGTCAGCAGCTTGATTCTCTTTCCTAGGAATGGATTTGATGCCAAAACCCTCAAAATCTTCCATGAGGTCCCACACCCTGTTCTTGTATCACCTGAGTAGATCATTCTTGGCAGCATGTTGTCCCTTGACCTAATTTACAATCAATTCACTGTCACCAAAGACTTACAAGTTCTTTATTTTATTCTTGATTTCCCAATGCATCCCTTGCACCAAGGCTTCATATTCAGCAGTGTTATTGGAGCATGCAAACTGAAATCGAAAAGATGAATAGTACCTTAATCCTTGAGGTGAAACAAGCATGGCTCCACCTCTTACACCTTGTCTACTTCTTGATCCATCAAAAAACAGCTGCCATACCTCATTGTCATCCTTGTCGTTTGGCTTGGTGATGTTAGGAATAGGCTGATTTTCTTCATGTATACAATAGACCCCTAGCTCAAATTCTTCTACTTCTTGATAAGGATCAAAAGCATGTACCTTGTTTGCCCATTCATCAAGAGTTAGATCCGGGATGCTCCCAACCTTGGTGTCAGCTTCATTGGTGCTTGGGTGGTCTTCTTGATCAAATGTTGAACAATTGGCGTTGATCTGACTTGGAGTGTAAGGCTCAATGTGGAAGTTTGCAATAGGTTCAGACCTGATTGTAGCCTTAGTTCCATACCTCATTCTAAACAGCATGTGTGACTAATCAGCATACAAATATCCCCCAACCTTGGCTGTGAAGTCCCTTGACAAGCATAGGGCAAAGAGTGGTGGAAGGTCTATGACTGATACATCTTGTAAAACAACATTTGGACATGCATGAAAGGTAAGACTCAAGTTTATAATCACCCCAATTGTTGTTACTGCTTTCCCATCCAGTTTCACTACCCCTTTGGATATGGTTTCATATTGGAGCCCTAGCTGATCAGCTATTTATTTAGGCATCACTGAGCTACTTGCCCTGGAATCTATCATGTAATTGTGCACTAACTGATTTCGAATTATTAATGAAACATAGAAAGGAGGGGGCTTCAACATTTTACCTTGCTATCCTCCATGATTTATCTTAGGCTAGGCAGCATTTGTGAGCACTTTCTCTTGCATCTGAACTTGTTGATTCAAAGTTGGCCAGTCCTTCATGGCAGCTTGTAATAAGTCTCTTTGGCCTGAGATAGATAGGGATTCCCACATTGATATATTAACATTTGTCTTCTTCATCTGATCAATGATACTGAATGGTGATGAAGGATCTCTTTGCTGTCCCTTTTCTTGTATATTCACTCCTTGCACATGGGCAGCAATAACTGGTATTTGAGTTGGTCTAGGAGTTGTTCTTGGCTGCCCTTGTGCGTTTGAAATTAGATTTTTCTTGCCAACCATTTGTGGAGCCATGGAAGGTTGTGGATTGGTTGGAGCTAATGGCTGTTCTTCACCCAAATTCCTTCTTTTTGACCTTGTGTTGGCTGCAACACCTTGAGAAATTGCTTGATTCATGCCACATAAATCTTCTGCTTGCCAGTTTACCAATGTGGTGTCATTTGGGACTGATTGTTGTTGGAATGTTTCTTGTTGTTGGTTGTTTCCTTGACTTCCTTCACCCTCTACACCAGTAGTTGTCACCATTAATGCTTGATCAAAGCACCATTGAAGCACATAGATTGGTTATGAGGTTCATTGCATGGAAAAAACTAATCATACTCTTGAGAAATGTTTTTTTGTGTTGGCACCAATGCCTTAGAGGCAGATATGGCATTAGGATTATAGGGCTGAAATCGTCTATTGGCAGGAGGCCTTGTTTGATTTACATTTGCAGCTGGATTAGGAGGTCTTTGTGGTTGGTATGGCTGCTTGTTAGGCTGAGCTTGGGGCTGGTAAGAAGGTCTACAACCTTGGGCTTGTTACCTTTTGAGAGTAACCATGTCATTGCCTAGGTTTTGCAATTGCTTCATGACTTCTTGAAGATCATTTAGGGCACTTAGAGATGAAGTAGAAGCTTCATTTGAACTTTAATTTCTAGGAGTGGGAGAAGGAGCCAAATTAGGTGCTTGATTGGTATTTGGACTCTCTAAACTTGGAAACAATGGCATGGGAGGTCTAGGGGCTAGTTTTACAGCTTGGATCAAACAATTTTCAGCCCTAGTGGCAATGCTATAAGCCATAGGGATAGTTATTCCTCCCATGGACTGAATCAACATAGAAATATCAGAATTTAGAGCTTTGAGATAATAGAGAAAAGAACCTTCTACTGTTGGCCTAACTGCCACTGGAATTCTCTCCCAAGTCTTTTGAAATCTAAAGTTGAAATCGGTTAGCTATTCATTGGGAGCTCTCTTGATGGTTGTCAGCTGCTCCAAAAGAGACAAGTTGTCTCCCTTATCTCCAAATTGCTCATGAAGTGCTATACACAACTGATTCCAATTTGTGATAGAACCAGCTCCAAGGCTTCTAAACCATTGCAATGCTTTCCCCTTGAATGAAGATGCCAGCAACTTGACAACCACTTGCATCTCATTGATTTCATGAATTGCACAAAGGTTAGCAATATCCTTAACATGATCACCTAGAGTAGTCTGATTTTCTCCAGTGAAGTATGGAATGTTCTTCAAGGCTCCAATAGGAATTGGATGTTGTGCATTGAGGGCAAGTGGGCTGCTGCCTGTGAAGTTGAAATAGGGGTTGTTTTGCGCCATTCTAATTGGTCTTAAAACCCTTGTTGACTGAACGAAAGGCCTACCAGGTGGAGGAGTTGAGAGAGTTCTATTTGGTGGAGATGGAGACCTTTGAATCCTTCTTCCACTTTGCCTTACTCTTAGAGATAACTGTAGATATTCAAACAACACCTATTCTTCTCCAGCTCTTGACCTTCTAGTGATTCTTCTCATGAGTTTTTAGGCCTGCACTACTAAAACCAGTTGATTCTTCCCCTTTGCAGTCACCAGATATGCAAATTATAGCTCTTTTCAAGCAAGAAAATTATAGCAGATGCACATCAACTTTGCTGCAATAAAAATGAGACCTCTAAGGTCCCACCGGGCGTGCCAAAACTATTGTTGTAAATCAGCAACACCCCTAGATGCAAATTAAGGTTCTAAATGATGTTTAGAGCATCTAGTGTGATTGCACAACATGGAAACCTCTCTCCAAGTGTGGGACTTGTGAAAATGAGAGAGGAATCTCTAGAATAGAGGCTGGTTCCTCAAACTCCTCTGATTTAGATCTATATTTTGCACAACTACAGAGGTTCTAATCCTAATTCTACCCTAGATTGTAAGGAGACGGGGATAAAAATGTAAAAATGAAACTAAACTAAAGATGGTGATGCACCAAAAGGAGTGGTGAAATTTTTTTTGCCATGTAAATAGACAAAAATTCGTGAAATGCAATAAGGGAAAACATACACAAGCTGATAGATGTAATTAGAGGTCTTAAAATGAAGTAAAACAATACAAACAGAGGACTGAAAGCATTCATAGAGTTTGCACTGTCAATTCCATGTAAAAATCTCTTGCATTCTACCATCAAAGAGGTATAAACCTGTTACAAACTGTGAAAAAGGTTTGATTCTTACAACTATCACTTGCTGGAGGTGAAAGAAGAAGTTTGCAATGCCAAAAAGTGTTCAACCATGAAGAAATGAGCCAAATCTGGCTTTTACAGTGCATGGGTCGAGCCCAGGAGAGAGAAAATGTAAAAAACGTGGGAGCCCATTCCTCATTGATGGAAAATGCATTAAAACAACATGGAGGACCTTATAAACCCATACCCTATCATTTTTGACCATATTGGAGAAGAATGCGACCCATTCTGTATTAAATTTGGTTGTTGAAATGTCATTTCTGGCCATGGACATGTACCAAAACCATTTTTGAATTTTCTCTCTCAAAACTAAACCAAAATTAAAAATTTACCATGGAATCATCTAGAGAATTTTAACATCTTTCCAATGATATAAATAACGTGAAAATCTGAACTCTGGATCAAAAGATATGATCGTTTGAAGATTTAGGGCAAAAACGACCAAAAAACGGATCGGCGGGAAAAAATTTCAAATTTTACCTCTTTTTTGTCTTTGGAAATTTTTTCAAAAATTCCCCGCGCTCCGCTGGTCAGATGCCACGTGGCAACTTCCTATTGGTTTTGGGCCTCAAATGGGAAAATTTTCCACAAAAACTCCGCCGAGCCATAACTTGAAAAATATAAGGAGTTAGGAGGCAAACTTTACCTTTCTGGAAAGCTGAGAGAGAGCTCTATCTGATGGTGCCATTTCTAGAAATCCTTGAGTGCCTTAAAATCAAAAAATGTGGACTGAGGAACAAGAGAGGAAAGAACACAAGGAGTTAGCCACAAAAAATGAGCTGGGGCACATTTTGGATAACAATGCCCATGCAGATATGGAGGGTAAAAGAGGAATACTAGTTCCTTATTCAAAGCTATAGTTTGCAATTATATCCATTCTTTCCTTTGTTGATATGATGAATCATATTTTTTAGGAACTTGGGGAACTAAGGAATTGGTTCTATTTTTTCCATCTATTTCTGATTTTTTACATAGGTTTGAGTGTACGTGTTGGTCAGGAATTAGTTTCATCTCGTCTATTGGATCCCACAATCCCCATCTCCTCCGCATTACCCAAGGTCACTTTTATCACATGGTCTAAACACTCTTGTGTAGAACTAGTGACCTTGGATAATGTTTTCCGTCTACTTCTCGTTTATTCGTATCACCAAAAAACCCACAATAAACTTTACCATTCATTGTATGGCTCTTAGACCCATGCAAAGAGCCCTGACCCCATAAGAACTAGTTCCTCCATTCCATCCAAGACCTGAATTTCTAGAATACATTGAGCTTATCCAAATTTATTTTTTGTGTGGACAAATCAAGAAACTACGAAACAAGAGGAACTTAGGAACTATTCCATCCAAACCCCAGAAACCCACAATACACTGCATAAGTGTATTTTTCTCAATTTTCTCCAAATTTTCTTGTTTTTTTGGCTAAGTATGGAAATAAGGGATTATGAAAAGATGAGAGAAGGACTTATAACATTTAATTTATCCATTTTAATTGGTTCCAACTTTTTCCAAGCCCAAATAATCAACATAAGTTATGAAAATACTGAAAAGGGGGGAATTTTGGATAATAATTTGGTAACTCACAAGGTAATCTTCTTACGAGATTAAAAAGATGAGTGGCCTTGAAGCATCGATTGGGCATGGAGTCAACCTAATGTTTTGAAACTGATATGAAACTTTAAAATCACCCCTGAATCCACCTGAAGTGTTGCCTAAACCTTAATCTAGTGTGTCATTTTTTACTTTAACTATTCTCATTATAAGAATTTTCTAAATTGAGTTTTATGAGAGTAGAAAATTGTTTTGAATATAAAATTGCATCTTCTTTCCTCTATAACTTATATGTTGGGTTTGAATGAAAACTCACTAAAAACTATCCAAAAATATGATTTTTGCTGAGTTTTGAAGAAATTTAAGAGATTTGTCCCTAATGAGAGTTGAAAATTGTTCTAAGATGGACGCAAACATTGATTTCTTAACAAGTGTGAAGCATTGTAGAGTTTTGAATCATATGTTGTTTGAAAATGGAGTGCATGACCTTAACATTTCCCTAAACACCTTTCTTTCACCTTGAACACTACTTCCTCCAATAGACTATGCAATAGCAACGAGAGAATAAAAACTATATACAAGCATTATAAATCATACATGTTCCAAGTTGAAACATGGAGAGTGTGCTCAAGCACTTATTTTATAGAAATCAAACCTACACTACCCTAATCTAAGCAAAGGAAACATAAACTTAAACAAATCCTACAATAGGTAAGGAGAATTAGTTTCCATTCCTCACAAATTGAGACCATGTGACTTATTTGGCATTGAACATGGTCCTTAATTAGAGTAAAAATTTATTTAAAAATGGTTTTCCACCATTTTTCTCAAATTATCAACAACAAACAAAATAAATACCTCTTTTAGTTTCTCTGTATTTGTTAGAGTAGGTATTTACCTTAGCTCATGTCCACCTAGGTAATTTATTTACCTTTATTAAATTTATCCTCACCCACTTATGTGTGTGGATATTTCTTTTTATTTATTTACATATTAGGGGGATATTATCTAGTTGTTAGGTATAGTTCTTTCCTTGATCTATGGTATTGACTAGATCCTTGATGTCTAGTTCTTTCCTAAATCTATGGTCTTGACTAGTTATTTCCATGATTTATGGCTTGATCTACGAACTTGAGTGGATCTTATATTGTTATCCCTTGCCTATATAAGTAAGGCCCATTCTCATTGTATTTCATTGAGTTAAATAATAATATATGATATTGCTTATCATTTGTTTGCAAATATTTTATGTAAAGTTATTCTGGTGAATTATTTTCATCTATTGATCATGGTGTTTGATTAGCATCTGTGTTCTTGGCTTGGTATGATCTGGTTATCATTCCTTTTAGTATTTTGAATTTAGAGGTATTACAGTTGACCTTTGGTGTATTTAATTTCTTCCTCGTGCTCTAAAGTGAGCATCACTCGTTGCAACTCATTTTTGACTTTAAGCTAGAGAAATACCTAATTGGGAAATGCCTGGTATTTTGTGTTTTCCCATTTTATTTTTCTGTAACCCTAGGGATGGATCAATAAGGATAAATTTCTTCCTCTTCCTCATCATTGAGAATTTCTACAAATTGATTTAAACTTTGTTCTGCTTCTACAAACAACTTTGTCTCTTCAATGATGAATTGTTTGGAAATGGTGTCATCATGTTCCTCCTTTTCCTCATCACTCAACATGAAGTTTTCTTCATAAAATTCATTCCTTTTCTCTTTATGAGAAATGTTTTGGTAGCATGTTCTTATTTTATATTCTCCTCCATGGAAATATTATCAGTAAAATCAGGTTCAACAAAGGATGAAGGAAAATATAAGTTTTAATTGTTACTATCAAAAGAAAGAAATAAACTTTCAATGATGTCCTCTTTATCCAATACATTTGAATTTATTTTTTTCCCCTCAAATTATGGTTCTTGTGAAAATAAACCAACGTCTAAGAATATGTTACCATGATGCACACTACATTCAGAGCATAGGTTATTTTCATCATCTCCCTCTTGTTTTTTCTCTTCTTCAAAATCAGCCTCCACCTTGTGTTTTTCATTCCCAATATTTGTTGAAATATGAACTAGATATGGTATACGATTAGATCCAAAACTTGAGGAAAAATCCTTCAAATTTTTCATAATCTCTTCTCTACTAGGATCTTCAAATTTATTCCCTCCTTTACTAATTTTACAATTTACTTTTTCCCAAAATGGATTTGGGAATGCTGTTAGGATATCAATATTTTAGTGCTCCACATTTGTACGTTTGTGAATAATAATTAGATTGGTAATTATTATTATAGTGAATATTAGTAAGTTAGTTAGTCATATATATTGTTAGAATAACAATATATTATGAATGATTATTTGTTATACCCGTAGCTATTATCGGGTTTATTGTTCTACTCACTTCCTATTTCTTAGGAAGTTGTTTACCTACCTTTATAGCTATATAATAGCCACTTGTATCTGAATATCATATAGAAAATATAATATTGTTTTGTATTACATCCACTGTGTAATTTTGTACCAAATTTAATATTTGGTATCAGAGCGACTCTGTCTTGTCCCTATGATGGAAGAGTAGATTGTATTGAGGGGAGACTACTATTAATTACGCTCCATATTATGCTTCTCATTTTGTTCTGAGTATTATTTATTTACATGGAGATGGATGCATGCTGTAGATAAGGAGAGTGCGTTCAACTGTTTGCATTAAATTTGAGCCGTATTGCAAGTTTATTTGCTGAGTTTGGTATCCACGCATCTAATGTGTATTCTACACTAGATTAGTATGTGTGTGCAAAACAGTATGTTAAGCGGTTGAGAAAATTAGCCAAAAATCCTTGGCTCTATCAAATATTCTTGATCGACAGTTTATTTGAGCGCAACAGTTCGAATCAAAACCACAGTTTTCACAAGTTGCGTGCTGGAAAAATGTGAAGGAGAAGAAACGTGTTGTCTCACGCATCTATATCAGAGTGAAATTAGTGGATACTATGGCGTGATTTGTGCATGGAGTTGTGCTCTATGAAGGAATGTATACAAGCACAAGTGTGTTGAGGATCAGTCAGACTTGGGTGTACGCGCTTTTGGATTTCTACACAGACTTTACTATGATATACTAGTCACTGTCTAACACGTCCTGAGCCATGTCATTTGGGTGCCACGTGTCTCATGGATGTTCACACTCTCAAATACGAAGCTCAGAATGGTCGATGGACATTTCCAGATTGGATTGGATTTGATTTGCATCGAATTTCATTACACACATTACGTTCACATCTCTGATTTTCGTTGCCAATAGTTTTACAAACCAGCAAGCCATCTAACAACGAGGAGTAAGAACTATTCATCTATCTATGCGTATGCAAGTATTGAGTCGGTTCAATTAATTCTTGTTTTGTTTTTTATTCAGATCTGTCATATAGACACTAGTGCTTTTTCATTCATCATTAAGTAAGGAGTCCTTTTTATTTTTGTCCAAGTAAAAAAAAGTAATTTCATTTTCCTATGTTGTGTAGTCTCTCATGTAGTTTGTGTTTATGTTATCCACATTTATCAAAAGAATAATTGTCTTGTATACCATTGTCATTTTGTCATATTTTAAAAGAGTTAAGTGTCACTATTCTCAAAAAGTAATCTTTAATTGCTTTTCATTATCGTCTTCTATGTAATAGTCGTAAATTGGTCAAGTGTTAAAGTTTCCATTCTCATATATGTCATTGTCTAAATAATTGTGTTATCAAAATCCAGTATCATTTTGTCAAATGTTGTTATTCAAAGTAGTCTCATCGTCAAAAGAGTCATTGTAAAATTTTGTAAAAATAAAACATCTTGTGGATGCATTTTTAGCGGTGACCGACGTCCTAATAAATTTTTTGGTTCACATTGCAGGGGGGAGACAAAATAAAGTTCATTGTGAAACCTGATGAGCTTCAAAGCCATAATTTACTGAGCTAGCAGCATGTCATTGGAGGATGAAGGCAACGGAGGCAGGAGGACAGTTAGCGTCCTCGAGTTTGTCACTACCTCAGAGGCCATAAACTACTTTAGTGACATCTTGGTGTCTTGTGTGATGAATAAGAATAGATGAGCATCCCTGTTCCTGTGTGCAGTGCAATGCTTGTGTGTCCTCCTTGATGATAATGATTTGTACCATTGATACTATTGCAGGAAGTGTTCTTGATTAGACTAATTTGATGGTTGATGTGAATTGGTTGAACGGTCCCAATTCATGTATTCATCTAATAGGTTGAATGGTCCCTGGATGATGTAGTTCCCACAGTCAGTGTCGAGGATCGAGACCATGTGCAGGCTACGGAGCAACATGCTGCTTGGTTGAAGATGGTGTTTTCCTCGTGTTCACACTAAGGGGGGGAATGTTAGGATATCAATATTTTAGTGCTCCACATTTATATGTGTGTGAATAATAATTACATTGGTAATTATTATTATAGTGAATATTAGTAAGTTAGTTAGTCATATATATTGTTAGAATAACAATATATTATGAATGATTATTTGTTATACCTGTAGCTATTATCGGGTTTATTGTTCTACTCACTTCCTATTTCCTAGGAAGTTGTTTACCTACCTTTATGGCTATATAATAGCCACTTGTATCTGAATATCATATAGAAAATATAATATTGTTTTGTATTACATCCACTGTGCAATTCTGTACCAAATTTAATAAATGCAAGGGGAGGGGTGGGATGGGTTTCAACATGATTTTTCAATGGTTGCAATGAAGGGGAAGGTGTTCTTTCTTAATGTGGGGAAGATGAAATGGAATGATAAGCTTTAATAAAGATAGGAATGTTAACCTTAGGATTGATTGGTTTACGAGGGATGGGAATTAAATAATGGTATGGAAAAAATTTAGGAACATCCCATTGAAAGTGTTCTTTAACCTTACATTGACTAGCTTCTAATGCTTGCAAAGATGAAATAAGCTCAACCATTTTAGTGAAATTTTTGTTGTGGACTAAACCAAATGGGTATAGGACCTCCCCATGGATAGGTCTTCCTAAAAATAGGTTATTTAGTTTGCAATATTTGTAGTTACTCTTTAACACCCTACAATATATGTTGCATTCTTTGAACTCGCCCTTTAAAATCATCTTCAGGTTTAGGATGACCTCCAAAATCTGCATACTCTTCTTACATAGATTCATGGTTTGATGATTGACCAAATTGAATTAAATTTAGATCATAGGAACATGCATATTCAATCAGATTTTTTCCACAAATTTGATCTGGAGGTGTGTTATAACACTTTAAAGATGGATTTTGAAAGGATGGAGGTGTATATGAATAACATTGTTGCTAAAAATGAGGATTCCAGTGAATAAATGAAGTCATGATTGCCAAAATTCATGGGAAATAAAAATGAAATGGCTAAAGGAAAGGAAATGGTTTGCTGACTAAGAAAGTGGGTTAATAAGACCAATGGGGTCGCTAATTATGCTTGAAAAAGCCTCCAAATCCTGAAATCTCACCAAGAGCACATCAAAATTGGTGAAATGAATTTGTAGACTCCTTTAAACCTATCCCACTAGGTGAACGATAATGGTTAGGCATAGAAGGAACCAAGGTGGATAGGATACACACCTGTGAAATATAATTCTTTCAAATCTTGTCCCATCGGGTGTTCTAGATTTGTTAGGAAGTGAAGGAACCAAGGTGGTTAGGATAAAAACTTGTGAAATATAAAGCATTCAAATACTACCCCACCAAGTGCACCTAAAATGTTAGGTAATGAAGGAACCAAGGTGGATAGGATACGCACTTGTGAAATATAAGTCTTTCTAATCTTGCCCCACTGGGCATGCCAAAATAGTTATCACCAAAAAATAGCACCCTCTGATTTGTCATGTATGTGTGGATGAGAAATCAGTTTTTTTTGGTAACATGGGATTGTATCTCAAATTGAGGGGCTTGTTACTTGATAAAAAAAGAAGGCTAGTTCCCTTACCTAGTCATAATGATAAATTACTTCTAAAGAAGGAAATGCAGCTACCTAGTCCTACTTTATAATTCCAAGGGACCAAGGAAAGATGAGAATGCATGAAAATGGAAATCTTAAGCTAAAGGGAGTTAATAAAAATAAGAAGAGGGGTGGAAAGACACTCTCAGATGAGGGAAAATGGAATAAAAAAAAGGAAGGAGAGGGCATATGTGAGTGTCAAACTCTAAAACAACATTCAAACCACTATTTCCATGGAGAAAAATAGATTCAAACCTTGTAAGGAGAATATAATATGAACAATATACCTATAGATACAATGAAAGGAAATAAAATTCAATAGAACACAAGCTAAGACAGGTCAATAACCACAAAATAGGTATTTTATTTCTTCAAATATGCACAATCCATACATTGAAGGAGAAAAGGAAAGGATCACCATAGAACATATCCAAAATTTGATGTCTCCAACTCACAATACAAAATGCAACACTTCGATAAGGATGCATGAACATTACAAGAATGTCCAACCCTTACAAATGAGTCTTTTTTTATAATATATAGAAAATAAAATAGAAAGGGAAAGAGATAAATTTCAATTTATACCACCACTCACCAAAAAGATGCATTAATTATTTAAAAAATAGTTTGGGCAGCCTTGCAAATCCATTCCCCAATGATACTTTACTTGTGGGAGAAGAAATGATCACCATAGTTCATTAAATCGAGTTGTAAACCTACCTGGAATTTTTCTCTTTAATGTTGGATATGTTTTCTTATTTTTCACCCAAATACTCTCACCTAAGTCAAGATTTTCTATTTATATGGTGTAGAGCATGAAGATAAATTTGTATCGATATATAATTTATAAAATTTGAACAATCTGGTGAAAATATATTCCTATGTGGATATGGAGGGGTTGAGGAGGAACGTGGACTATTTGTCCACAAATACAATCCACAATTAAATCCATTTTTTTCCTTTTTTGATTGGATGAATTGATTTTTTGGGTAACTTAGGGAACTAATGAACCAATTATGTTTGTTTCATATATCTATGATTTTTCTGTAGGGATTTGAGTTTACATGTTGGTCAGGTATTTGATCCTAGGATGGAACTATGGAACAGTTCCATCGGGGCTATTGGTTCCCACAACCCCCATCTCATCCACATTACATTGGTTTCCCTTTAGCCTACAACCTAAATTATCTTGTGGGGAACCAATGACCCAATGGAAAATTTTCTATCTTCCTACCATTCCTCCACATCACCAAAAACTCATTATAAATTGTCCGCTTCATTGTGTGGCTCTTAGACCCATGTAGAGAACAATGACTTTGCATGAACTAGTTTCTTCGTTCCATCTAGGACCTACATTTACGCAATATAATGAGATTAGTGAAAAATAATTTTGTGTGGAAAAATCAGGAAACCGGGGAATTAGAGGAACTAAGGAATTATTCCATCTAAACCCTGGAAACCCACAATACACTATAGAAGTGCAATTTTCTCAAAATGTTCTTGGTTTTTTGGCTACGGAACTTAGGGATTATGAAAAGATGAAAGAAGGCCTTTGACATTGCATTCATACATTTTAATGAGTTCCAAATTTTTCCAATCGTAAATAATCAACATAAGTTATTAAAATACCTGAATGGGGGAAATTTGGATAACAATCAATACCGTTAAGATTGGTGATGATAGATTGTGCAATCTCAATTTCACTCCCCTTGAGATAAATGAGTCATGTTTCGATTATTATTTCATTTCTATTGGCCCTAGTGAATATCAATTTAAACAACCATCTCCATATACTAATGATATGGTACTTTACTGGGTTTATATCCATATCTTTGAGATCATTTCACCTCCCTCACCCTCTGATGAGAATCCTATATTAGTGATTCTTCCTTTCCATGCACTCTTTTCATTAATAATTCTTATTGGTCACACATTCCATTTTATCCTAATAGTGCTAACAGTGATTTCACACATGATGGCTTGGCTTGGATATGATTCAAAATGGATGATCTCATCTCTCGATTTCATTCTCCTCATCTATATCATGGATATGTTCACATTACTATTTCTTATGTTCTATGTGTTTTCCATCTATTAGTCTTTGTTGCACGAAATTCTTGTATTTCTCCACTTATTATTGGGAAATCTTGGATTTACTATATTAGAGGCACTCTAGATCCTAATCATATTCATATAGCATTCCCCATGCGTTTCAGCCATGATTTTTATTTGCAATGATTCAGTCCTCGACTATTCACAAAATATTACTCATTGGTATGCACATTGTTGTCCATTACCACCTTTCACTGATGAAGAATACATAATAGGTATGTAAATTTTGTGCCGCAATGGCCCCTTATATGATCAACCACATACCATTTCCTATTAGATTTTTGAATCATCTCCATTCATCCTCAACCATGAAAATGATGATATTTTATATGATGTTACTTGATTCTTCTTCACATCATACTCTTGGGGGAATCATGCTTACTCCCCCCTTATATAATTATCAGGTGTCATGCATTTATAATATTATGATTTATTATTTGCATTTATTCTTCCTCATGAGTGATACACACATTGATACACACAAATTATATCCTCATTACCCCATGAAACTTTTTGTGCTAAGGTTCACACTTAATTTTTGAGGGCATATTACATTTATGAACCTCACACAACAAAAATTTATACACTTAAATCATTCATGATACATAATTCTAGCATCACATTCTCACAAAACACACTATCATTTGATGCACTCTAGTTCCATGGTTCATACTTGACTACTAAGGATTTAAATCTGAAATGAACCTCACCACATTCACACTCTTTATGCTCTATGGTTCACTGATCAATCTTTCTAGTGCACACATTTCAAACCAATTTCTTGATGAAACAATCTTGTTATATGGTTCATTATTGACTGATGAGGGTGATTTTATAAATGAACCCCACCTTATATAAATTTGTACATATCAGCTTGGGGAGCACACTACTCCTATCACATTCAATTTTTATTCCATTCCATTTTCACTCAAATCATACTACATATAATAGTTGCACATATTCTTTCTCACTTATGATTACATGTACACTTTGTTTTACATGTTATATGGGTATTTTGTATGTCATTATCTTTTCTATATACACATGCTCATTCACTTAGTCTCTAGTTATGAATGTATCCTTTATTTAGATATTTACACGTAGCATGGATGCTTGGCACTGTACATTTTACACATCTCATTGAGGCTCCTCATGGAATTTACTTTCATCTACACTATATGTGATGTTGTTTCATTTTATAATACTTCTTATTTTTACCATCACACTAATCTATCAATATATACATGTATTGACATACTTCTTATCTTTATAACATGTTAACGGGTGCTTCATGTGCATATTTTGCTTTGTGAGAACTATTTTCAACCATGGTTGTCTGTTAATATTTTCTTGCTATTGTGTGATATTGAATTAAATTTTTTACGGGCTATGCCCTATGTTTTTCTTGTTCATTTCTTGTATCCATTTAGACGTTTCGGCCCTAATTTTATTGTAAAATTGTCAACAATGTCCTATGTTTGAAACCTTATTTTCACAGTTTACATTATCTTCTTACTTTCTAGATTACACATTACCTTCTATATATATATTCATGTTTCTTGTACTAACACATGTCCTAACCACTTTCTCAAATAAGTGCAGTTACAATTTTTTTATCAAATAACCACATTTTTCAGCAATTTAGAGAGAAATTTGCACATTACAAGAACATTCTTCTAGCAATTAGAATGCATTCTAAGCCCTTTTTCTATTTTACCTTGGATCAAAATTGATTAAATTATATTGAACTTGATCAAAGTGGGATCACACCATCTACAGTGGTGTATACATTTTGAGAAGTAGTCAGGGATGGAGAATAAAACTAGACCATTCTTCCTAACACTTCTTCTCAGGTGGGATGAGATTTCCTGAAAAATTAATTCTTTACATGATATCACCCAAAAAATTCACTCTTCAATAGAAAATTAGGACATTTTCCATCCTTTTCACTCGTCGCAAATCACATGCACATGTTTTTTTTACTAATATTTCACATTTGTAAACACATTTTACATATTTGGATCGATTTTTTCATATAAACATATTTGAATAGTATTTTTCTCTTCTTGTTATAGGTTTTTCCTTATGAGAAGTATCAGTCACAAGCACAACACATCAGGAATAAGAGACATTGACAACATGTACAATGTGACACAACACATATGCTTTCATCCCTAGGGTCACTTCCTCTTCTTGAGCTTCCACAATTCATTTTATCACTCACTTTTTCTTGTCTCCTTGGCATGCTTTTTCCATCGATCTACATGGTTATTAGATATGAATCTCTTATCTACTTTATGTTATCAATTTTTCACTCAACAACATAAAGTGGGGGACAATGTAGACACTAAATCACACACTTGGGTATATTTCTAGATCATATTCATATGATTCCTAAGCGAGAAAAGTAGTACTTGGCATCGATATTTTCCCACTTTTCTGTCTTTTTGGTTTCTTCTTTGGTCTTACACACCCAACAACCTAGTCTGACCTACACTGATTTATCTTTCTTAGATCTAGACATAATTAACCAGGTACCCTCGGCCCCTCTAGGTGCCCCCAACCTCTTTGTTCCTTGTTTTGCCCTTTTATCTTTTGGCCATCTTGTTTTCTTATGGGTTGTTATTTTAGTTAAGATTATGAAATTTAAACAAGGGAACTATATAAATATAAATCTATGTGATCATAATAAAGGACCAAGCTCTAAGAATCTATTATCATCACCTAAGTTTGCATCCAAAGGATTTCTAAGAGAATCAATGAATCCATCTAGCTTCATTCAAAGGACAAGGGATTGCATTTTCTAGATACACACATAGGAGGGGAATTTCATTTTTCTATCCACACATCTATTTATATTACTACATCTAGTTATTGCTCATAATTTGGTGCATCTTGTATAAGATCTTCCTAGGGAAAGATTCTACACACACACACACACACACACACACACACACACACACACAGAGAACTACATGGATTTTTATATGTAGTGTAGCACTTGATCATAAGTTAACTTTGTTAGATGATCATCGGGGTTAGTCTATTTCCCCATTCACATGTTTTTCTCTTTAGGATTTATTTTTCACGTTATAGCTAAACTCGATGATATTCCAACGACATATAGGAAAAAAAATAATAAAGTCTAGTGACACTTGTGTTTCACAGTAAAAAATAGTTTCTTAGTATTTTCATAGTCGTAGCTTCTTAAGAGTAGACTTTGGTGCCTAGGTGCCCCTGACATAGTCTAGGCATCCTAGTCATGTCATAGTTGATAGTTCTACAATTTTTTGGGTTTGCTTGCAAAATTTTTCAATTTTCCATCTCAACATACCTCATGATTTATTGTAAAATCAGCTAAGTCTTTTATTCCCTCTCTTGAACTTAGGGTTTCAATTTCCATTTTCATACTGCTTGCGTCAAATTCTGTAATTTATTGTTTAATTATTGTACATGAATCTAAAATATTGTAGGGTTCAACATTAAGCTTAAATTTAATATTTTGTTAAATCCCCAACTCTATGCCATTTGACAAAATTTTATTATATATATATATATATATATATATTTTATTTATTTAACATCATTTAAATCTCTTTTTAAAAGTATTGTTTTAAATAATAATGTGTGTGTGACTATATAAAATTTCATTATTCTTCCATTTTATGTATAATCTCATTATTTAAAAAAAAAAATTATATATATATATATATAGAAATTTTGAACTATATAACAGATTTTAAATCACTATTATTATTTATTAGTATTACTATTATTTCATCCCGAATCAAAATGGAAGTCACATCATGTTTAGAAATGAGATCAATGCATTAATATACTTGAGCCAATAAATTGACAATTAAGCAAATTTTTGATTCAAAAATTACAAGAAGCTTCGGAAGTGGTCTAGAAAATTTGTCAGTAAAGCAAAAAAAGAAGGACATTACATTTCTCTCACCTTATAAGAGCATTGTCCTTGATGTGACACAATTTTAGGGATACAAGAAGGATGTTAGAATAACAATGGAATAAAAGGGGGGCTGAATTATTTCTGACAAATTTTAAATTAAGATTTCATATTTAATTAATCAAATAATCACAATCATTCAACCATCCATATATGTATGCATACAAAAATTATCACATGAGCAAGAACCATAGGCAATATGAAAAACACAAGACACAAGATATAAGTGGGAAAACCTCAAGGGGAGGAAAACCCAATGAAACACAGTCTTATATTGATATATGTTTAAAAATTTAGTGAGTAGAAACCCCACAAGGATCATCAACCCCTAATTTAGTAGAGCTACAACCCTACAAGGAGCATCAACCCTTAATTTTGTGAAGCACAAACTCCAAAGGGAGGCTATAACCCCTCGAGATGATAAAGCACCCACTAAAACACCTTATTATTATCGTATATCTTATTTGTTTCTTCCACAACTTAGGGAAACTAAATATTCAGCTCACACTTCATCAGACCTTCACTCAAACCCTACGTGATCAAATGTTCACAACTAGCTCTTCCTTCACTTCTCAAGCCTTCAAAAATATTCACATGTGCTCAATAATCTTGTATGACCTGTCACACACCTGATATGATCTCAATTAATTCTCACACACTTGGAAAAAAAAATCACCTTGGTCACACTTCTTGCACACAAAATTTCACTCTCATCTAGCTCAAAAAATTACCCAAAACAATTATTTAATAATATCCTCTTCATTTAATATTAAAATTCAAACTATTTCCATCCTTTGGCTCAACCCATACATCATGAAAACACCGCAAAAAAAATTCATAATAGTCACAAGTGATCCAAATAGGTCAATATGGCTAAAAACCTCATTACATGCTCCAAAATTGACTCAAATCCCCATGGGAACAAAGATAAAAATGACCTAGCATCAAAACCATACTTAGTCATGATCCATAAATCATTACAAATTATTAAAATAAAATTTAACATTCATACATGGTCTAAATTTATCTCAACCATTCGAATTATTTCATTTAATGGGCCCAATATTCTTTGTTCATCTTAAAACTATTATTTCCTACACCCTTTAGGACCTGGAAAATTCATTATGCCATCAAATTGCTTCAAATCAACAAAACCATGCCATGTAACCACTTTATGGAAATTACAGAACCTTTAGAAAATTTATAATAAATTTGGAAGCCTTTAAACACTCACCTGCATAAACCTAAACCATTTTTGTCTTCACCAAAACAAACTACCCAAAAAGTCATTTTCAAACATTAGCTAATTACCACATTTATAGGAACAATATATACCTATAAATGGATTAATTATATACAAAAATCATTGCTCGTAACATTCAGGGTGTTATGAAGCATCACATAATCCATCTCATGCTTCAATAAACTCAAAATATCTAACATATTCAATCCTATCATGCACTAGAAATATTCTTCTTGTCCAAATATTAACCTGGAAACCTTATCAAAAATCACCATCATCATACAAATCTCATTCAATTATAAATATCTCTAAATCCTCTTTCCAATACAAATTTAATTGTCTTCAAATTCCTCATGTAGCTCTATTTATGCTCATTTTACTGAACACTACTTTTTACGGCCTCAAAACTTCCCTTTGATAATTCAACCTGAATGGAGCTCACTTGACCATAAAATTCCATCAACATGTTTTGAAAAATATTTATACATCAATAAAAACTCAAATAAATCATGCATAATCAATTTATCTTGCTACACCTTTTGAAACCCTTGTCCTAAAACACTCTTCTTTATAAACTGGCCTGTTTGAGTGGGGCCCACTCATCACTGTAACCTCTACCATAACTTTAGTAAAATATGAAGGATTAATCTACATTATCCAATAATCATCCATGAACTAATAACCAATAATGGCCACTTAGGGATCAATTTTTGCATACCACTTTTAAGCTAGGGTTTCAAACTCATAAATAGTTGTTTACATTATTAACATTTGTTCATAAAAATGTGACGATGAAATGACCTCATTATTTTTTTGAAACCATCTAGATTCAATTCAAGCTGGAAACACACTAGTTCTTAACCTTGTCTCACCAAAACTGACATATCTTACAAAATTTACATCATGAAACATCATAATAACATCTAAAATCATCATAATTTCATCACCATCTCTCAAAATTTCCATCCCATCTCATTTTCATAGCTTCACCTTAGGGTTTTACACTGTAGAAGTTATGGTCAACTGAAAGAATGTTATGAATCTTCATAAAATCTCTAAAAGTGACTAAAACATATTTTTATACCATGATACACCTGAATACATGCATCCATGAGCTCGTATAGCTCAAAATCTTAATCTCATACCCCCTAACATGCATACCTGCTCCAAATGAGCATCTGAAACATAACCAATCACCTATATCTACACCGTGTAACTAATTATTTTATCAAGAAATCAAAAATATCATACCACCATGGGACATCACCTAGGCACATGAATAGGCTTGTAAAAGTAAGAAAATCTCATTGAATCTCCCTGTATCATCATGAAATCACTTGAACCAACATGGAAACACCATCCAAAAAATCATATAACCCTAATCCATCATAAATTTTGTAATTATTGTGGTCTTACATCAATGAAAACACATATAGGACATATGCCAATAATCTCCCCCTTTGTCATTGATGGAAAACTACCCGAACTTCTCCCCCTTTTAACATTAATGAAAAAAGAATATTGTACTTGCATAGTTTTCATATTTCTTATCTTCATATCATCATGATTTGGTTAGAAACATCAACAAAATATATAGAACAAGCTAAAAACCTTGAAATTTTGGACTCAAACCTATTTTCCCCTTCTTTTAAAGCATAGACACACCATGCTCCCCTTGGGGCAAGCACTTAAAATATATGAGCATCATAGGTGAAACATGAAGAATCGTTATCATACCTTTTTTAAATCCAACACATCATATTTCACCTAAAAGGCATTCAAAACAAGCTATTTTCTCCATAACCCATAATTTAGCCCTAATGCAAACATTGTAGCAGACCATCATCTGAGCCAATCATACCATGGACATGCCAGAAATGTCATAAATGAGCATAAAAAAACATCATACCTTATTTATTTAGGAAATACAATTTTGTCTAGGCATAGGAATAGCTTTACAATGCACTTTCTTTCTCTTTATATCATACATAAGACTAAGATCCCTAAACAGTTTTTTCATTGCATTTGATATCAACTCTGTCATGTTATTCATGATTTTACTCATCAAAAAAACACTCCCCATGGACTCAAGAGCACTATATATATATCTCAAAATCACAAATTTGAGTGACTCACGGTGTTATCATGGCTACCAATCATCTTGACTACTTTTTCTAGGTTCTAAACCATTTTCTTAGTCTTTGATAGTCATAATTAACTCAGATCATGCATATAATTAACAAAATATAACAATGCATAGTGTAGGCCCCCAATACATACCTATATTTCCTTGAGACCTATACTTTCACCATATATAAGTCAATTCACTAACTCCCCCAATCTTGGCTGGGACTGAAACATCCTATTACACATGTAGCAGTACTTTTACTTGTCACTTTATACTGATAACATCGCAAAATATCAATATACCATTAGGCCAAGCTATAATTTGACAATAAGATGTATTTCTAATGCAATAAATTACCTATAACATCATTTAGAAACAAGCATATGCACCCCCTATCCTAATAGGCATAAAGATGTCACTCACATGTAGATGCAATCATCTAGACCACTATAGCAATGTGGGGCTCCTCAAGAGATCAAGAATCATAACTCTGCCTTGTTCATGTCTTTTGAACTAAATTATTTGTTTCTCTATAACTAAAACTCATTGTATAACTTTTAAGATATTTCTCAACACAGTATGCATTTCCACCATACTTCACTAGACACTTACAGGCATGTAGGTTAACTTTTGAGGAAAAGCATAGTAGTATCTTATCCTTTCATTGTCACTAGATTCACATTTTCAATCCATGGATGACATATACAACATGGAACATCATGAGAGGTAAAAATGATCTTAGAACATACCTCTTACCTTATGAAAAAGCATACTATTCCTATTATGAATAAATATTACCTCTTCAACTTAACCTAATAAGAAAGTGAATAAAACTTAACTAACCTCAGTATGGTGGGTTTTAGTGATACTCGCGGGTGTGGATAAATGATGTTTTTTGGTTGTTCTCTGGATATGCAAAGATGTAATCTCTTTTCGTGTGAAAATACCTACATATCATGACCACTAAACAAAATAGGATTAATAAAATACTAGGTAGATTGCCTAGTAAAGGCCAGTCCCCGTAAATCAAATGACTTCCTAACAAGGGTATCAATCTGATTTTACAATAAAGTGGTTAGATGACATATGATAAATTGTAATAATAAATGTTTTGACATATGTTTATTTATTACAAATATAAAGAAAATAAATGATAAGAAATGATGGATAAGAACCATGCTTAGAAATCATAATCCAAATTAGTATTTGAATTCTTAGAGGAAGGAGAAATATCTTCTCCAGTGGACTTTGGATCCTCTACTCCATAGAAATCTGAAATTTCATCTTCAGTGTACTCTTTCTTAAAGATCTCTAAAATGTATTGTGGATCTTCCTCTTCTGTGTCATTTTGATATTCAGAATAATAATTTGAGTGCTCAGAATTAGTTTGACCTTCACATTAAATATTAGAGCTCAATTCTTCTAATTCGACTTCATATTGATACTCAAACCAGGATAAATCAGCTTGAATACACAAAACCTCAAATTAGGCTTCCCATAATTCATGTGTAGCTTTGCAGATTCATTCAGTAGATTATTTTTTTTGTAAACTATCCAAAGAGGTGGAATGGATGACATACATCTCGAGGTTGAGTAAAATGTCATATTTCTTCTAATGGAATGGGTGACGAATAATAGGTAGAGAGTTGATGTTCGTTATCTCGTGGCTTGGTCCACTTATGGCCATCTAATAGAAGATATCCTTGATAAATTTGTTAGTAGAAAAAGTGATGTAATGGAAGTTATTAGACAAAGTTTGATAAAACCTTAGGGAAAAAAAGTATACAAGAATCGTAGGAGATTCTAGTAATCCCTAAAAATTACTGGAAAATGATAAAGGACTAATAAAATAAAGTATTTAACTAATTGATTTAAGATTTTGGTTTTCGAGAGGCTATTATGAGGTAACAAATGATCAAAATAAAAACACTTAAATGTAGAAAAAGAATTATAAAATGATATATGACCTTGATTGAGAAGGATGTAAGGATTTGATGCAGTTTGTAGCTAGATAATGTGCAAGCTCCAAAAAAACTCTTAGATGTTTGATGATCGTGAGCAAGAATGTTAGATGATAAGACATTCACATTAATGCAGAATGGTGTTCACAAACACAAATAGAAAAATCAGGCTCGAGAATGTCAATATATGATCCAAAAAAGAGACTACAAAATGGGCTTAAGTAATTGTCATTGATTTACCAAATCGCCAGCGATTTCAGTCAGTTTGTGTTTATTTACTAAATTGTTGAAACAACTTGCTAAGTTGATGTTTTTTTTCGTATTTTTGAGGGATGAGTTTTCTAGAGATGTTTTTTGGTTAATTTCAGAAGGTGATAGAATAGGTTATATCATACTAATTAAGGTATGATTTTAGATAAATGTGAATATTATTTTGATGAGTGTGTAAATGGTTTTAATAGGTGTATAGGTGGTTATGATAGATCTATCGTGTTAGGGATAGGTAAAATGGATTTTGGGGAATAAATAGATTTAAGGGGATTTAGGAAAACTATTAGGTTAGGTATTATTTAAAATAATGATTTTTCATATGTGGATATGCTAGTTAAATAATGTATTATGAAATATTAAAAAGTGGGGGTGTAGTATGTGGTCTAAGGTTTGTATTAAATTAATAAAATTAATTGATTAATAGAGATAAAGGTTGTTTCTGGTGGGGTGTCATGTGTTTAATTAATTATTGGGATAAAATGAGGGAGTGTATATTTTTTATGTCTACATTTTCCCCTTTTTGTCTGGCGGTTTTAACATTAAAGAATTTAACAAAAATTCTGAAAATTCATTTATATGGGTGACCAAACCGCAATGTAACATAATGAACAATAGTGTTTGTATATGATGTGTTGATGCAACCTAGAATTCAGTGATATAAATCTAATAAAACTCTAGATGTGTTAGCACATCACTAAACCTAAACTAATTTCTCGCTTGAAGCGTGCAAAGGTACCAGTTCCCTCTTTAGGTTGTTATTGTAGGATGTTAGAATGATGAAGACTTAAGAGATACATATAGTTCCATTGCTAACACATCATTGTACAGAGCATACCAGATCTATACATAAGGAAGAGAAAAATTAAGTACTAATAATGATGAGATTAAAGACATACTAGATTCAGATACACACAAAAAATAACACTTAGATTCATCCAATATCCTCCATTATATTTAATGCAATAAGTACACAGAAGCTTCATTACAATAGCAATAGTATGGACGTAACAAATTTAACAACATATCTCTATATATATATCTCCTCTCTTTATATTACACAGTTTAATACATATATAAGGGTGGAGAATTTACCTTCATCGCTTATCCATTCCAAAAATAGGTCGCATAATACTAATAGCCACGTGTCGTTACAACACTAGCCACACATGTAAGTGCACTAACAATAGACTACTACTAGCTAACTGATAGTAGCAGATATATTTACAGCTTATGTCCATGAAAAGTGCTTCGTATCTGATCCTCTAAGAATATCCAATGTATGGCATGCCCGTCTCTCCCTCGTTTGTGTGCTCTGCACGCCATATCTAAAAATAGACCTTCATGAGTGAAAACAACTAAGTCCCGAAATCTAAACTTCTATTCCGTGCGTGTGCATTCTCCCTATCCATTCACACCTTTGAATATGACTCACTTCCCCGTGAGGACTTCTTGTATGATTTTTTTCAAGTGTTCTTTGATCAACATTACCCCACACTAATTTCATTTTTTCCCCGACAATGGTCATCTCCAAAACTGAACTAAAGAATAGAAGAATGGAAATAATGGAAAGAATGAAATAATTTTTTTACTCTGCAATCTCTTCTTTAGTCTGAACAACTAATTCGGGATATTCCTATTTTATTTCATCCTCCAAGGTCTATCACTCAGTGAGTGCTTCCTCTACTCTCTCTGGTATGTCCACAACAATTGACTCCAGTTCATATTTCACAATTTCCCCTTTTTAATTTTTCCAAACCAACACAATGTTGGACATTACAATCATCCTCCCCTCTAGTAAATCCATCTTCTATACAATGATATTCCCAAGCTATTCCATCCAAGTCTTGTGTGTTTCTTATGCTTCTACCAAGGCCTTGTGCTTCTGTTTAACCATTGATAATTTTTTTGTACGGCCCAATGTTTCATCATTCATCACTTTCTGGACCTCATTATTCTCCTCTAGGGTTTTTATGTTAATGAGCGTCTCTGGAGATGTGCATATGTTCAAGGCTTGGTTTGCTTTCTCCATTTCTTCTTGCAGCACTTGTAGTAGTCCTTCATATGATGCAATCTTATGCATCACTGAATCCTTTTCTCACTCTACCTCTTGTGTTGGATCCTTTGGCCCTGGCATGCGCAGAGGTTCATCTTCAAGCACTAGGTCCACCAATGTACCTACATAGTCTATTACCGAAGGAAATATATTTAGTACCTTTTGCTCCAAGTGTGGCCTAGCCCTTACAACACTATCACCGATTTCCTCTGAGATGTTGATAAATACAAAATTATTATTTTTTGCTAAGTATCTCTCCTATGTTAGGCACGTTATTTCTCCATCCTTAGTTTTAATATCTTCCCTGAGAACCCTAATTGTGGCAGCCTTTTCCATGTTCCACCTCACCACATCTATTGAGACTTTCACTAATGCATTTCTTACCTATTCATCTGACATGAAAGTAGGCTTTATCGTCATGTGTCTAGGTTGAGGTGTCTTCTTCAACCTCCTTGATACACACGGATCCTCACACACATAAAAATTTGGCTCATCCATGTGTGTGTGCATGGACCATGATAACTGCTTCCTGGTGCACATTGTAGCCATATATGCATCCATTAGTTCCTAGCCATATAATTCTTTTTGTGTCAGCATGCTCTGGAAACATGTGTCGATAATTTTACATGTGTCCTCTACATAACCCATGGCTGGTGGAATGTGCTCACCACTTGTTCTTCTAGACCTATGCTACTTAGGAACTTGAGCCTCTAGATTTGGGACTTGTGTCTCCATGTCCTGAGCAGTCTTTGTAACTATCTCATATGTTCCCTTTTCCTCCTCTTCTCCTTGCTTTATTTCTTCATCTTTCTATTCTTCTACGTTCTCTAGAGGAGTAGGAGAATTAGGAACGCTTTTCTCTGATTCTTCCACCTCATTCAACTTCAGTTTCCTTCTCCTTTTTGTAGTTGTCTCCTTATGAGGAGAGATTCTGGGTGATTTGTGCACTATTTTTAGAGTATCACCTTGGGTCCTTGTTCTCTTGAACATCCTCTTAAACCCATGCTCTCCTTGGTTTGAATCCAATTTCTCATCATCCCCCTCTTGTGGTTGAGGTGGTGTGGTGGAATGCTCATCTTCATACTTATTAGTAGGATGTCTTCTACCTCTATTCTCCAAACCACCATTATCCTCGCACTCATCCTCCTCATCCTCCACTTAAATTGGCTCTGTGGGTTTAGGAACTGGGATGTTCTCCATATTTTACTTACCCTTTAGTGGTACTGGAAGTGCAAACTCATCTTTCACATACTTGTTATTCTCTAACTTGGGCTTTAGTTGGAGGTACACTAGTGCTGCCCCAATATCTCCCACAACCAAACTTACTGGATTAATGCTCAATACATTTGAAATGATACTTTCAATGTACGTACCTTGCCTAGGATACACATATTTCTTCCTCAGTGTGTGGTAGTCACAATCTACCTTGTCCGTATTGAATGTGAGACACCGTGCATCTAAGAACCTATGTACTGATGCATGGAAGTACCTTATTGTGAAGGCATATGGTAACTTACACCAAGGGATCCATGCTCCATAATTCATGGTGAAACACACTGTGTAAAAGTGATGGTATACAATGAACTGAACTTCCTTTCCAGCCACCAAAGGCAAGTCCTTGAGGATGCACCATTCCTCTTCAAAGGCCGCACAGAGCCTGTTATACCATTTCTCAGCCCTTTGTTTGAACTTTTTTTTCATGGATCCCTCACACAATTAATTTTTGAAGCATTTTTTGGGTGACTTGTGCCCCATGGGATAGTCCCATATCTTCTCCTTTGGTCCATCAGGTACTCCAATCTCCATGAACACCAGTGACAACAAAACAGATCCAAAAACTTATCCTTCCTCCTTTACGCGCTTCCTCAATGATTGTTTCTGTAATGTAACATGAAATGTTGTAAACTACCCCTTCAGACATATTTTTAGCAATCTGTAGCCACATGGTATTCACTTATGACCACCTTTCCTAGTCATTTATATTTGTAAGGAGATGTGTGGCTACTTGCACAACTGGATATTACTTCATTTTATCAATGTCCATACTATGTGGACCCTTTGTGTACCCCAACTCCTTTTGGGTCTCCAATATTATATCCTTATCTGTTAGATTATCTAACAAATCTTCTCCTATGTCCTTCAATCCCATTATCATGGATATGAGTGTGGCTTAAATTCTAGCTTTACGTCCTACAAAGTAGAAAAAATCTTCGTGCACTCTGCTCATGAGACACTGGTACAAGGGCTCATATTTCCTGAAGTAAGGGAGTTCATATAGCTGGTAAACTATAATATTCTTCAAGAGCTTCTCACCATCATCGTCATACACTAACATGTCTTCCATCATGTGTGTATTTGTCTATGTTAAGCAAGGCATCAAGTTCCTACTTATTCTATGTGGTACGGTGATTATACTCACTCACCTTGCTTTTCCTTATGTGAGAATCCCACTCACCTTTGATAACCCCCTATAGATATTTCATTTTATAAAAATTACTTTTGGGAGCCATATCCTCTTCTTATTTTACCACCTTCTTCTTTCCCTTCACTCCCACTGAAATCACTTTCTTAGGTGTGATTTCTAACTTGTAATCCTCTGTAGATACTCGCCTCTTGAATTCTGTAATGTGTGAATCGAACCCTAGCTCGATTTAGCATGCCCTAGGTGAAATAACGTGCCCTTTCTCCTCTCTAACACCTTTTTTCACTCAAACCCTTCACCACCAGGGATGCAAGCTCTTTCTGCACACAGATCTCTTCTTCATGACTGGTTACACACCTCTCCCACCTCAATTCAATCACTCGTCACTTCAAACTTATCTCTTTATCAAATAATTTTAATCACAATGGTAAAAATGAATTCGCATCCCATCCTTATATTGATTTCCAATTTTTGATGCATTCATTGCTCCTTCACCTACCAAATATCCTCTCATTAATTGATCAATTCCATCATTTCCACATGTTATATCTTCGCGTCCTAGATATAACCTTCTAGCACGCCTTCCTACCCTTTGGTCATAGACTTCTCTTCAGTGCACTACCTTGCACCCGAGTACCTCATCACTACACCTTCTAGTGGTAGTTGTTATGGCCTCTACTTACCTTGCATTATACTATTCATTCATCTCCATCTTTGGTCACTTTTTATAAGCAATCCTTTGACTTGAAGAGCACCTATAGTAGCTTATTCCTTTCATCTTTCAATTTCCACAATTTTGTACCTAGATACCAACAATCCACTTCACACTAAAATTATGTCCAATCCTCTATGCATAAACATGCTTCATATAATAATTAGCTTCATGCAAGCAAACATGCTTATTACACAACACACCAACTAAATTGACAAAGCATAGTAACAAATAAGGAAAAAAATTAAGGAAATACAAAACTTAAAACCTAATATAAATGGAAATACTACCTTATTACAAACACCAACAAGACTTATTTATAGTAGGGCTTCAACCTACTCCCGTTGAAGTAACTGGGTAGTTGTGTTCCGTCAAGTGCCTCTAACTGGCAAGCACCTATTTCAAGGATGTAAGTGACAAAATACGGCCCCAACCAATGTACCTTAAGCTTTTCTGGATGGTGTAAAAAATTCAAGTCACAGAGAATTACCATCTATCCAATCTTAAAATTCTTGTTCCTTATGTTTCTGTCATGCCATGCCTTTTGCCTGGCCTTTTCTTGCTTCTTACTCAAACGTGTTATGGATATTTTTTCATCCAGATGAATTATATTTTTGATTCATTATTCTAAAGCTTTCTCCTGAACTAGACCTCCAGTGTGTGGAATACACAAATAAGGTAACATAAATTCCATAAGAAGAACAACTTCTACGCCAAACACTAACTAAAATGGTGTTGCTTTGTTCAACCTTTTATATGTTTTTTGATATGCCCAAAGTACTGCATATACTTTATTGTCCCAATCCTTTCTTCTAACATCACATATTTTTGTCAATGTCTAGCCCAAAATTTTGTTGAAAGCCTCAATAGTTTCATTTCCTTGAGGATGATAGGGTGTAGTCTTATGGTGTGCAATCATGAACTCATCCAATAAAATTATGATTGTCTCATTAAGAAAGTGTGTGGCCCTATCACTGGTCAAACTTGAAGGACATCCATACCTTGTAATAATATTTTCCCATAAAAATTAGGTTGTTGTAGCCACTATATAGTCCTTGGTAGGTGCTTCTTTTTCCCATATTGTTAGATAGTCTATGCAAGTTATAATGTCGCATGATCTAGTTCTACAAGCAGCTGGTGAAATGGGACCCACAAAATCTATATCCAATTTCTCAAATGGTTATGCACTAGAAATAGGTCTTAGAGACATTTCATCATGTTGACCTAGTCTTCCAAGACATTTACAAAGGTCACATGCTTTACAAAATTCCTTACAATCTTTATGGAGGGTCTCCCATTAGAATCCAGGGAGTAGAATCTTGTGAGTTGTGGCATTACCTGGATAGTGGCCACCTACAATTCCACAATGAGCTTCTTCCATAATTCTCGTATGCTCATGTTCCAATACACAACGATGCAATACCTCATCGTGACCCAATTTGTACAAGTCACCATTGATTAACATATAAGGTGCGGCGTGTAGAGGGAGTTATTTCTTCTCCAAGGATTTCATTCCTACTGATGTCATCCCTATGCGTAGAAAGACAACAATGTCCTCTAGTTCTGATGGCATGCATTGTAACTTGTATAACTGTGCATCTGGCATGGTATCCTCAATTTCCTATGCTTCTTCTCCTGACTGTATTCTTGATAAATGGTCTGGTCTAGAATTACTTTTTCCTAGTTTTACCACAACTGTGAAATCAAATTATTGAAATAAGACCACCCATTGACATATGTGCCCTTGTAAAATAGGTTTATTTACCAAATACTTCAATTCCATGGGATCTGTATAAAATATGAATGGTGTAGCTAGTAGGTACTAGTAGAATTTATGTAGTGCATAGATCATTGACAAAGCTTTACACTCTGTAGGTATGTAATTCTATTTTGCAGGAGTCAACTTTCTACTAGAAAAATAGATAGAATGATATACAATACCTTCTCTAGGTTGGGCCAACACCGTACCAATGGCCATGACAAAGGCATCAAAATGTACATGAAATGGTTTGTCCCATGAAGGAAAACATAGAATAGGCATGGTAGTAAGTTTCTCCTTCAATATCTCAAATGCGCACTATTGTTATTCTCCTAAGTAGAACATAAATTTCCCTTTCAATAAATCTTCTAATGGTACAGAAAATTTGGCATAGCATTTGATAAATTTTCTGTAATATCCTATATGACCAAAAAATTTGTGCACCTCACTTTGACTAGTAGGCTCCCCTAGGCCTATAATAAATGCAACCTTTTCTGGATCAACCAACAAACCCTCCTTGTAGATTATGTGTCCTAAAAGTATCCCAAATGGTGTAGAAAATATCCACTTCTTGATGTTCAAATAGATACTCAATTTTCGACACCGTTCAAACATTAAGTGCAGAATTATCATAGTGATCCTTGACTAATACATACACCGTGCAATCATCTAAATATATCTGTAAGAAGTTGTGAATAAATTATTTGAATTCTTGGACAACTATGCGTGAAAAATACAACAGGCATATTTTTCAGACCAAAGGCCATTACAGTATAGGAAAAACTACCCCATTCAGTAGTAAATGTAGTCTTTTCTTGATCCTCTTGGGAAATCCTAACCTGATGATACCCAAAGAACCCATCTGTAAACAAATAGATTTTGTGCCTTGAAACTCCTAGTATTTCCTTAGTAAATGGCGTAGGGAATGGATCTATTACATAGGAAACATTCAACTCCTTGTAGTCCATGAATATTCTAATCCGTCCATCCTTCTTTATACTAATCATCATTGGACTAACCCATTCTAAATCATTAAGGTGCTTGATAATTAAAGACTTCAACATGTTATCAATCTCTTCTTTGACCTTTTCGTGCAAATTGGGGTTCATTCTATAATGTCTCTTTCTAATTGGGTGTTCACCCTCTTTAAGTTTTATCTTTATCTCCTCTAATGATTCATGCACACCTTTAAGTTCATCGCACCCCATAGGAAATAGGTTTTGGTAATCCCTTAGTAACTCTATGATTTTTTCTACTTCAGAGTCTAACCAATAGTCTTCAATTATGGCTTCCTTGGGCTTAACATTTGTTCCAATATTCACCCGCTTTATCTTCATAGGTTCATGATAGGCGTGCGTGGTATTATCCACACTATTCAATACCTCACACCTTCCTGTTGAATGTTTTACATCCAAATTACCTACTTCTTTGTCATCCACTAAGTATACCATTTTCCCTTTCTCTCTCTAAATAAAAGCACATTGAAGTAATGTTTCTTCGACCTCTGGTGCTTGATCAAGACACGCTTCTGAGTCCTTTTTATCTATTAATTCCTAAAGGAGTTCTTCAGCCTTGGCACTATCCCCCATAGTTAATTGCTTGATAACATTTAATGCTTCTCCCCCTGGAGGCTTTGTAGAGAAGAAGTCAAATGTCTGGGCCATTCTTGCAAATAAATTCTACCAATTTCCAGTTTCTCTATGGAGTTCTGCATATACATACTAAGCATGCGTGCAACCTTGTAAAGTGGAATAAAAATGATGCACCCATAGAAAAGGTGGTAAATCTTCCTACCCTTCTATCCAGATTCTCTCACACTTCTGAATGTGGTGCTAAACAAAATGATTAACATGATAAATATAGATTTGAGTAGGTGCATTTCTCCTAAAGAACCTAGTATTAATAGCAATCCCAATTTCATTCCATCTGACAAGATTATCCCTATGGACCACCCACCAGTGTACTGCTATCCATCGTAGTATATATGCTAGCATATTTCTTCTTTCTAGAGGGTCTATCCATTTTTATTCTATGGCATGCAGGAATACCATGGGATCCCCTTCTCATGTGTAACAAGGTACAGAGTTGTTACCTGTCCTCCTGACATAAAGTGGAGTTTTTCCTCAAGGGAATATGCTCTTTAATTCATGCCCTAAAAACTAATTTGTGGTGTGAGCCTAATTATTACAAGAAACACTTGTAGTATCACTAGAAGAATGTGCATCCTCCCACTAAATTAGTCCTTCTTTGGTTGGTTCAATCATATATGGATCTCAGATGGTGCATACATAAATCCTTTTCATATCTTCTTCACTTAATGGCTCAACATAGGGTGTGAAATTTCCATTTGTTAAAGGGATAATAACCCTTTCCTCTTTATTTTCAAAACTAATATAGCCCTTGTTGAACCTAAGATCAACATTATTTGCATAACACCAAGGACACCTCAATAGAGTTGGAAAGCTATCTGACTTTGCTAGTGCTAAAACTTCAAAGTCTCCAGTGAACTTTTCTCCTTATATGGTAGTGGATGCATATTTCAAAACTCCTATGGGATTGGCCTTATTCAGATTATCTATGAATAATACTTTAAGGGATGGTTGTAATGGGGGTCTTCCCATTCGTACCCATGCATCCAAGGTAAGAACATTGACCTCCATGCCTATATCAATAAGTATATTACTAAACAACCACCCATACACAAATAAATTTAGAGTGATTTCCTTGTCATAATCTAGGCGATGAGGAGGGAGATTTGTAAGTAGGATCTTTCGTCCAGTCTTATTAATTATGCACAGAGTGTTCCCTTTTAACCAACTCCCTAATAGTGGAACGTTGTTCTCCTGGCGTAACATTTTACACACTTTTCTTAGGTCATTTATATCAGTTTGGACTATCTCTGATGCTTTCTTCTAATCCTTTAAGTATTGTATCTCACCCTAAATATTCCTTAGAACTTCCATGGTATCCTTATAAACCTCCTTCTAATAGGTAGGATCTGGGTAATGTGCATGAAGAACCTCATCTTTAGTGATGTTAGGCTTAAGATGTAATGCTTCCCTGGCACATGTTGCCTCAGCACGGGTTGTGATCATCCCTTGTAGTGCCTTGGATTATACTTCTATATTGGGTATACATTGATTGTCCACATCACGGTGTATCCTAACCATCCCTGCGCCTTTATTTTCTTGTTTATGTTGCTTACTCAAATGCTCATATAAGTCTGGACACTCTTCATAGCTATGGTTATTTCTGCAGAAAGAAAATGTAATATTTTGAGGACATTCACACCTATAGTGGTCAGGAGATTCGCATGTCTAACATGTTCCATGAGGAAACTCACTTCTTCCACCACCACATCCCCATCCTACGAATCCACCGTTATATCCTCAACCTCTACCATGAGTGCTTCAAAATTCCCCTCATTCCAATCATAGCATGCCTAATTGTGCTCCCAGTCCTGTTGTTTATTCTTTCCCTTAGAGTTATCTAAAACTCATGTCTGTTGTACACTAATATCTATAATGTCATGGATCTGTCCAATCAGCTAACAGTCCTTCATGTCATGAGTCATGGACCTGAATATTTTACAATAGCTTGAAACGTTCTTCTTTATCAAATGTTGTAATAATGGGAAGCGACTAGCATCATGGTTTAGGTGTCATATTTCACAATCCATCAGCAATGAACATATTGTTCTGTGAGGGAAACTATCCTTTGTGTGACCTTCTAATTCAAAGTATGTGCACCAAATCCTTGTGTGCATCTCCTGTGCTAAATTTTTAGATATCTTCTCTAAATATTTTTCCATTACTTCTATTTGTGCTTCAAAAAATGGGCTCACCCCCATATCTACGCTTCCAAATTCCTTAGTTCACAAGGTTTCTTCATGTGATTCATGCAGATCAGTGTATGTCTAATGTGATAATGCCCTCCTAAAAGGGGTAATCAAGCCCCCAACGAACCATTGTGCATGCTGACTTGCATGTATGTCATTAGATATCTTTGATAACAACGTGTTAAACCATGCATCATACTCTCTAACACTTTTATTAGTTCCTTGCTTAATATGCTTGAGTGCACTTATACTCTTCTAGTCAAACTCAAGCTTATGAATTTCTTTAAGGAATTCATCCTTTAAAGCTGTATAATCTATGCAAGTCTGATCAAGGTCAAACTTTATGTACCGGCTATGTGTGCACCCTTGTAACATAGTGGAAAATTTTCTTGCCATAAGATCAGAAGTTGTGATCCCATTTGCACTCCAAAATGTTTCACACATGTGCACATGTTCAACAACATCTTCTATGCCCCTATGTTTAGGAAGATAAAGACACATTTCCATGTAAATATTTTGGGGTTGGTGCAGACCTTGCCCACTTTATCTAGAACCTCCTATATTTCCCCTGCCTCCAGAACCACCAGATCGGCTTGAACCAGAGCTACCTATGCTTCTTGATCTCAAACCTGTAGCTAGGGTAGAACTAGGATATGTACTTCCCTATGCCCCAATAGTATAATTGAACTACACCTGGATAGTCTGAGAAGCATTACTACTCTTAGAAGTTAATCGAAAAATTGGTGCACTTGTATTCTATGCTAATGATACATCTGAAAAGGTATTTCCATATAAAAATGAAGCCGTTGTTAATGTCATCGATGTACATCTTATACCAATCTATCCTACTCTCCCACTTCTTGAACTAGCTTTTGACTACTTATTGTACTAGATGGTGAAAAACCCAACACAAGGGAAAGGTTACCAAGTGGATTCAGATGCACGCCCGTAGCTCAGGTAGTCTCTACTAGCATGCTTCTGCGTGAGACTGAGGGGGGATCCCTATCCTACTGTCCAAGATGGGGGAGTTCCTGATGCTCTGGCTCCATGTATTCTACGTGAGCTTCAAATCCTTGATGAGCCATCTCTCTCCTCAACACCATACTTTCTGCAATGTTGCACTACTTCTCTATCTCCCTCTCGTGTGCCTCATTATACTTAAGCAATTTTTCCTCTCTCTGCATTTCTACCACTAGGTCTGCCATCTTTAACCAAACCTACTCATTCCCTCACATGTGATGAGGTTTAGCTAGCCATCGATTTACTCTCTAGATTCAAATTTTCCATCAAGATCTTGATCTCCATTGGAATTTTTTGTAGATAAGTTCCCTTTGGATATCGTAAGAACTGGAATTCAGCTACTTTTGGACACAATTAAGTGGAAATTGAGTATTCCAAAATATAATTGTTCAAGACACCATGGAACCATGTATCCATAGCTTGAGTCCACCCCATATCAGCATCATACAGGGCCTAAAATTCTTCCTACATCCAGACAAGTGGGTGATACCTCCAATTCCTCTTAGATGCATAAGCAATCAACCACTCGTATAATTGTACTAGAAAGATAGTGAAAAATCTCTCATATAAACTATCATACAGATTTTGTTCCACCACATATGTGCATTAATCTCATATCCAATGTTGAATCACCATGCGTATTCTTCTTCCAGATCACATATCCATTCTTCAATACTTGCAAAGGTCACCCGGTATGTCTTCATCCTGAACCATGCTGAAAACAACTGAAAAAGAGGTCTCAGAAACAGAACCAATGATGCAGCCTAGAATTCAATGATATAAATCCAATAAAACCCTAGATGTGCTAGCACATCACTCACCCTAAACTAATTAATCACTCGAAGTGTGCAAAGGTACTAGGTCCCTCTTTAGGGTTGTTGTTGCAGGATGTTATCATGATGGATACTTAAGAGATACATATAGTTCCATTACTAACAAATCATTCTATAGAGCATACCAGATCTATACCTAAGGAAGAGTATAATTAACTACTAACCATGATGAGATTAAAGACATACTAGATTCATATACACACAAAAACTAACACTTAGATTCAGCCAATATCCTCCATTATATTCAATGCAATAAGTATATGGAAGCTTCATTATAATAACAATAGTATGCACGTAATAGATTTAACACCATATCTCTGTATATATCTCCTCTATCTCTATTACACAATTTACTACATATATATAAGGGTGGGGACTTTCCCTTCACCACTTATCAATTCCAAAAATAGGTCGCATAATACTAATAACCATGTGCCATTACAAAACTAGCCACACATGTAAGTACGCTAACAATAGACTACTACCAACTAACTGACAGTAGCAGATCTATTTCTAGCCTGTGTCCATGTAGATTACTTTGTATCTGATCCTCCAAGAATAGCCAATGTGTGGTGCACACATCTCTACCTCGTTTGTGTTCTTTGCACGCCATCTCTAAAAATAGACCTTGATTAGCAAAAACAGCTGAGTCCTGAAAGCTAAAATTTTGTTCTGTGCGCATGTTTTTCCTATCCATTTGCGCCTTTAAATATGACTCACTTATCTACATGGACTTTTTATGTGATTTTTGTCAAGTATTCTTTGATCAACATGTGTGTCATAAAATTTTCCCCAGTCCAGGGGATATCAAAACAAGATGTGCTACCGAGGAATCAAATGATAGGGGAAGGAAGGGTTTTGACTCCTATAGATGTATGATTCGTAAAGGTAGGATATGGGAAGGTCAACTGATTGGGGCCAAAGGGTACAAATCCCATAGATGAATGATGAATCTCAATGTTGATTTTTTTTCTTTGATTTAATGTTTCAAGGAATAGAGTATATTGAAAATGAGACACACTTGTGAAAAGTGATGATTGACATGTTTTTAGGCCAAACTGGGAGATAGATGCCACAACAAGGATGAATCACTGGCGATTGGGAAAAATACCTAGTAAATAGGGAAATCATCGGTGATTGGCCCAAGGTAAAAAAATAGGTTATAAAAAGATGATTATGATTTTATTTGACCATATTTTTACCAAAGTGAAAATGGCTTGATAGAGCGAGTGAGGTGTAAAATACATGTTTAGAGGTCAAAAGAGGTGATATTTGGACAGAATGACATCTTCTAGTAGACATCGAAATCCCATAATGGTTGACGTTGGAAAATTTGATTTGTTTTGTTAATTTTTGTATTGATTTTTAGTAGTTTTTAGCTTTTTTCACCATTTTAGGAAGGTACAAATGCCCTAATTTTGCATCACAGGAATCGCCGGTGATTTACCTATAATGTGGACAGTTTTAATTTTTTATTATTGAAATGAATTTTAAGAAATGTTTCTAGGTTTATATCATGTTTTTCATTTTAATCTATTCGTTTGTGTTGAATGTATTGTATTTGACTTCAATATTGATTATATAATGTTGATGTCTAAGTACTTTTGTATTTTTACTTTTGTTCATGAATGGAGAATTATGATTTTGGACAATGATGTGCCATCACAAATTTTTGATGTTTTAGATGTTGTTGGTGGTTTTAGGTGATGATGTTGATGATGATGAAAAAAAAGTTTTGATATATTTTGGATGATATTTTTGATATTTTTGGGATGATATTAATATTTGTTTATATATTTTATGTTTTTAAGTAGATGTTATGTTGACTATACATGATTGTATACCACTGATCTTGGATGAGGTGAGAGATGGCATGACAGATGATTATTGGGAGCATGTTGAGGTTGTTGGTTTTGGTGACATGAGACATTATTGATGGTTACAAATATGTCATAGTTTGATGTTGTCTTTGTTAGATCAGTAGAATCCTTCCACCTATAAGTTTTGGTTACCTACTGGGGAGAATATGATTACTTTATAGGATTTACATCACATTCTAAGACTACCTATCCGGGGAGAGGGTGTATACATTATTACTAAGGTAGAGAGAGCCAATGTGATGACTAGATTATATGGAGAGGATGCGGGGGATATTAGATTTGAGTTAGGGGCCTTTGTTTATGGAAATCTATATTTAGATGAGATAGAGGGTCGTATCTAGATGACCATGATGATGATGGCCATCATTTTTTTCACGTCACCATATTTTTGGAGGTGGCCTTTTCTCATGGATGATTGTAGGGGTGGTTATTGAGATGATGGAGTACCATACCATTTTTTAGTGGGATCCAACCCTACTTGCTCAAACATTTAGAGAGTTGTGGGCTTAGAAGGCCCACAAGTTGTATGGTTTCGATGTGGCCTTTCTTCTACAAGCTTGGGATTTTGAGCACATTTCAATTACTCATCTAGAGGGGTTGTCATGGATGATTGATGATGGGCATATTGGTTTCGTGAGGTGGAGATCAGATAGAGGTTATGCAGGGAAGAGGAGGATATTATTTTATAAAAAAAATTATCTATATTGTACGTGGGTGATGTAGTATGGAGGCCATATCTAGATTTCCTAAGTTGATTGGCTCATAGTAGGCTAGGTGGATTCAGGCTCATCAAATGGGTGAGAAAAAGTATATTTTTTTTATAGTGTCAGGAGATAGTTTGGATAGGTACGAGGAGTACCTGAAGATCCTATATAGTACATGTGAGAGGTCAGAGATATGGAGACTCCGAGGGTAGTGGTGACGGAGCCTGAGACTATCATTGATCAGTAAGGAGTTATGGACCCTAATGAAGATATATATATTATTAGATGATTCCTGGGTGACTCTTGACTATATAACATGGTGAACCCAAGCATTGAGGGTTTTTGACAGGACTCAGGTTACATAAAGAGTAGTACAAAGATTTTGAGATGTACGTCCTTGGGTGGAGGGAGGAGTACCAACACAGAAGACACTAGAGGAAGCTAAGGATGATAGTGAGGAGGAGGGTGATGATAATTTGGCTATAGATATTATAGTAGTGATGGCCTAGGAGGTCACAGTTGAGGGGGAGAGAGATGCGATTAGGAGAGAGAGATGATCTCATAGGAGTTCGAGACACATTGGTTGTTGAGCAAGATAATTTGATTACTGAGTGAGATGGAATCAGAGTACATCTAGCTCAGGCCATTGCAAATAGAGATCGGTATCAAGGACAAAGAAATGGGATGAGGAAGGCCTTGGGGATTACCGGGCCTTCTATTTCTGGTGTGAAGTTGGCAAAGGTGGCACATGCCAGTAGTTAGGCTAGTGGGAAGAGATCAGAGGCTAGTGGATTTAGGAGAGCACCTACAGTACCCGTGACGGTCACTAGGGCTCATTATGAGGAAATACGGGAAGAGAATGATTATTATGTTGATATGATTACACACGACTATCTTGCCACTTTTTATGTTGACCACTTGGTCACTAAGGCATCATGTCATAGTACTAATACAACGAGTGTGGGTTACCCACCTTGGAGTCTAGAGAGAGTAGGTGATAATGAGGGATGATTTGGAGGATATGTTGGTGTTGTTGGTAATGCATGAGTAGTTAGAGGTAGAGATTCACAGGGAGGAGAGGGAAGTACAACCCCTCCTAGCCAATTTCTTGGAGCTTTCTAGTTTACTAGCTGATGACATGTTTGATGTATTTGAAATATAGCTCATTGAAGCCCTTTTTCATATGACATTGATATGATGTATTTTTATGTATCTGGACTTAATTTATATGATGATTATGATGAGGTTTTATGACATATTTTGTTGTTACTTATATGTGTTTATACATGTTTAATGTATGTTTTTAATGTTAGATGGCTTTTGATGATGCATTAGTTGTGATATTATGGTTTATGAATATTTTTGATAAAATGTTGAATTGTTTAATTAATTAAATGATTTTAAAATGTGATCTAAAGTGAACCAATTAAAATTAAATGACTACCCCATGATGGATTTGACACATACACGATCGGTTTTGAAATCTTGAATACACTTGCACTAACAGCCTTAATGAAAGTTAAACGATATTATCAATGGATATTTATACAAATCTTAATAAAAAATGGGATCAATTGAATGTTTTTTTTCTAAGACATGAAATGGGTTTGAAAATGTGTAGGTTGAGATAGGAATAAGGATATCCTTTTCCACGGGCTCATGGAGAAATGCCCTAGATTTTTATATTTGATTTTAAAGAAAATTGATCAATGTGGGAAGCCTTTTATTTATGGGTATCCATAATTAGAGGGTATGGTCTAAATTTTTACAAGTATCCATCCTTTGTGGGATCAGTCTAATTTTTAATTTTAATTTTATAGATATCCATCCTTTGAGGGATCGGTTTATGATTTTTATGGATAGATATCCTTCAAGGTATTAGTCTATCATTTATTTTGAATTTTGAGAAATGCATCCAAATGATTTCAATATGTATATTTTAACGTAAGGGAAAATCCCTAGTAGACAATTTTAGGGAGGGGAGAATATATATATGATCTACATAATTGTGTCCCATGTCATGAGTTTTACATGGTAGGTGAGTGTAATGATTAAAGGGGTTCCCCCAAGACAAGAACTTATCCAAAGTGAAATATGTGAAAAATAGAGCCATGGTGTTCATATTTACGGTATATCTAAGGTAATGATGGATAATCAAATGCTTTCAAATTATTACTATGACAAGATGGATGATATGACAGAGTGAAAAGATTTTAAATGTAACTACTATCATGACGATCAATCATTCTAACACTAAAATGGTGGAAATTGTAAGGAATTCAGCGGTTCCTTTTTCAGGTTCACCATCAAGGGAAGCAAGATGATACACTCCTAATTGATACTTGTGAGTGATGACATATGGACCAATATAATTAGGTGAAAAATTCCCACATTTACTTTGTTCTAACATAGTGCATTTTGATTTTATTTAAGCACAAGACTGCCAATTTTAAAGTCACATTATTTGATATGTTTTTTATATACTTGTTTAATCCATTCTTAATAAAATTAATGGTGTTCAAGGGCCATTAGAATTTTTTCATTTAACAATTCAAGTTGTGCTAGATGGTCTTGTCATTATTCTTCACCGAGAATGAATTCCTTAAGTAATACATGAAGTGATGGGATTTGAAATTCAAGAGGTAACACAACTTCAGAGCCGTAAACAAGTGAATAGGGTGTAGCTCCTATAGGAGTACATATGCTAGTTTGGTAGGCCCATAGGAAAAATGGGATTTGGAGATTCCAATTTCTTCCTGCATCATTTACTCTTTTAATGAGGCTTTTATTAGGTGTTTTATTTGAGGCCTCAAACTATCCATTTTCTTGGGGATAATATGGTATTGAAAAGCTAAGTTTTATGTTCAAGGTTCACAAAGATTTTTAACTTATTTTTTTGTAAATATTTTCCATTATCTATGATCAGTTTACATGGGATGGAAAAATTACATATAATGTATTGATATATGAAATTGATAATAGGTTCTGATTTAGTTGAAGTTATAAGAATAAATTCAACCCATTTAGTGAAATACTCATTTGATGTGATAATGGAGTGATGTTGTGGAGATTATTTAGGATTAATAGCCCCAATGGGGCTTAACCCCCACTGAGAGAAAGGCCATATGTCCTAAGAGGGTTGTAATGCTTTACTGGGGATGTGGATGAGATCTAAGTGAAGTTGACATTTAAAACATTTCTTAACATATTCACAATAATATTTGGTGATGGTAGGAGAGGAGTAGCCTAATCAAATGACACATTTGACGATGGAATTTCCAAAAAAATGTCCTCCAAAAAATCCATAATGGAATTCTTCAATTGCTTTAGTTAACTCATGTTATTTAAGGAACCTTAATAAGATACCATCAAAACTAAATTTGTAAAGGATACCACCTATAATGACAAAGTGAGTAGCACATTGAATAAATGATCTTTTAGCGCTATGTGATAATTTGTTTGGAATTTTTGATTTGGAAAGATAATTTTTTATCTGAGTATACCGCAAATCAGTTAGGTTATCGTCAACGATGTTGATAGGAGGAAGTTCATTTCGATGTGAAGGGTGATCTAATTATTGAATGAAGATGGATAGTTTAGTGTTTTATTTTGACTCTTTTGTTTCTGATGGGATGAGCGCTCCTAAAGAGGCCATTGTATCTTGAAATTTATTAGAAGATCGTGAAATGGTTTAGATAGTGTAGTGATCAAAAGTGTTGAGGATAAATCCAACATTGGATTTATGTTTTTGTAATACATATTTTTACACTGATATTATCCTTTAACTTGACTGATGACGAGTTATGAATCTCCATAGATGTCTAAGATGTGAACACCTAGGAGTATAGCGGTCGTAAGGAAAATGATTAAAGCTTCATATTCTACTATATTATTAGTGCATTCAAATTTAACTTTGGAATAGGAATTCCCCAAGGAGGTATGAAAACAACACCAGCTCCTCCCCCTTCCTAGCATTTAGAACAATCAAAGAAGAGATTCATCTTGATATAAATGAATTCATATATTGTCGACATTACTGATGGATTCCTCTGGGAAGTATTCATGAGGAAGTTGATTGTTAGGAAAGGGAGCATCAACAAGATGGTCTGCAATGTCATGTTCCTTAATATTTTGGTGAGATTAATTTGAGATTGAATTCAGTCATAGGCATAAGCCAACAGGTGATACAATCACTATGATATGGTTTGGATTGTATAGTTTTGGGGGGATTAAAGCTACTGACAACATAAATTTTGTGATTAAGAAGATAATGATGTAACTTGAAAGTGGCAAAGTGTAAAGCATGACATAGGTATTCAACTTCAGTGTAACGGATTTCGTATTCATGGAGTGTATGACTAATATAGTAGAAAGCTTGTTCACGACCCTGATTATCATAATGAGCGAGCATGGCTCTAAGAGCATGTTCTAAAGCAAATATATATAAATAAAATGGTTCTCATTCATGAGTTAGAGTATGTACAGGTGGTGATAGAAGATATTATTCAATTTTGTCAAAGGATTTTTGAAAATCATTATCCCATTGAAATTCTATGTCTTTGTGAAGAAGATGATGAAATGGTTGATAATGGTTAGAAATTTGTGATATAAAATGTCATATGGACTGAAACTTACCATGAAGAATATGCAATTGTGTAAGATTAGATGGTGGAGGAATTTAAATGATAACCTTACCATTTTTTGGGTCAACTTCAATATATATATATATATATATATATATATTTCTAGTGAGGACACAAAAAATAAGTTTTGCAAGATTGAGATGAAGAATATACTGAATGAGATGAGTAAAAATTGATTCGAGGACCGTAAGATGATATTTTTGTTTCTTAGATTTTCCTAAAAGGTCATCAATATAATCTTTAACTTTTTTGTGAACGAGGTTGTAAAAAATGTAATTCATGGAAAACTAATAAGTAGTTCCTACATTTTAAAGGCAAAACATCATGACACTGTACCAGAATGTTCCCCAAGGTGTAATGAAAGAAGTTTTATGTCGATCGTCAATGGCGATAAGAATTTAATTATAACCAGAAAACCATGCATAAGGGAGAGCATTTCATGGCTAATTTTTAGGTCAATGAGATGATCTATATTTGAAAGAGGGAAATCATCTTTAGGACAAGAAAGATTGAGATCTCTAAATTCTATGTAGATATGTAACTTATATGAGGCTTTGGTTACGGGAACAATACTAGAGATCCAATTTGGGTAATTAATGGGTATGATAAAATTAGTAGATAAAAGGCGTTATAACTCTTATTTGACAAGGAGAGATATGCATGCATGCATTTTACGGAGTATTTTTAAAACTCGCTTAGTGTTTGGATATGTAACAATATTATGTACAACAATATTGGGTCAAATTGTGGGCATATCACTCTTTGACCAAGACAAAGCTTGATAATATTTTGATAAGAATGAGGTAAAATCATCTAGTTCCTGTGGATTTAATGATTGACCTACCTTAAGTATGCAAGGATCATAAGGAGATCCTAATTTTACGGTGATGGTGGATTCATTAAGGATGGTTGGTGTAATAGATGGAAGGTATTTTCAGAATAAGTGATCTTTGGCTCCCATATGGGAAAGGATGTCTTAGTCATCATTTCATTGAAGGATATCTATGACAGGTGAATCTTTTTCAACCATTTCTGACCAAATAAGTGGAAGTTTTTTAATGATTTTGTTGAATAAAATAAGTTAGTGGTCCTAAAGATATGTTATTGACTAAAAAAAGGTTAGGTGGGATGGATACAATGTCATCTACATCCATAGGATCTTTAGGGGTCGTGGGTGATGACAGGTCTAATTCAGTAATGAGCATGGATGTGACAAGTTTGGATGTAGTGGATTTGAATGTTTCATAGTTAGGTTTCTTATAACCTAAGCCATATTTTTCATAATTTTTGAGGGAACGTTGGATAACCATGTCATGTATTCCCTTTTCATAATGTCCAATGCTAAACCTCTCCATGCACAATGGTGAAGATACATATGAGAAAAGTTTGGATTATCTAAAAATTTGAAATATTATGTAAAAGGCATGACATGGTGTTGATCAATTGTATGGGATGAAGGATAATCAAGTCCCCCATAGGTAATATTTTTTTCTAGATAATTGGGATAGTAGGAGATAGAATATCCTACATTAGGGTCATATTAGGTAGTTTTTTAGGGTGGCCATAGGTTTTAGGTGAAGGAATGTGATTAAGAATGATGAGACGGTATTCCCCCAATGTGAGGTGTTGTATGAAATCATTAAAGGAGTAATCATCTAATAGTTTAGAGGAAGGGATGTATACAGTAGTAGATGATTATGTGTCAGATGTGGAATTGGGAACAAGTATTTCATTTAGATGATACATCATGTAACAATTAGTGAAAGGATTTGGATATGTAGGTATAGTGAATGTCTGACCTTCATGTTCATATTTAAGACAATGATGGAGAGTCAATGGAGTGCAATGGATGGTGCGTATCCATTGGCATCCTAGTAACATATTATATTTAAAATCTCCTTCTATGATGTATAAGAGTTCTAGTAAGGTTTTAACACTGAATTTAAGTGGTAACATAATGGTGCCTAATGTAGGTGCGATAGTGTCATTGAAGGATCATAGTAAGACTGGAGTTTGAGCGATAACAATGTTGGGTAATTTAAGTTGATAAAAATCAAGGGAGGATATAATGTTTATAGTGGTACTACTATCAATCATTTCCCTTTTGATACATACATAATCAATTTGAGTAGTGATGAAAAGTGGTAAGCCCTGATCTTTTGGTTTAAGAGAAGGTATTTCAGATTGTTCAAATGATATGGAAGTAGATTATTTTAGGGATCCTACAAAGTTTGTAAAGGATGAAGGATCATCCTAACGTACTGTTATTAATCATAGGGCTTCAATCATGGTTTGTTTATGAAGAGGCGATGTTTTTATTAGTTCATATAATGACATTATAATAGGAGCTTGGTGTAATTTTTTTAATGAAAACCATTTGCATTACATTGGATGGTGAAGGTGGTGCAGTGAGGATAGAAACATTAGTTTTTGGTGACATTGTTTGACCAAACATTTCAGGAGTTACATGGATAGATAATTTGGGTTTATCTAATAGAGGAATTATTTATGGAGGTGGAGGTATGGCTACAATGTTTTTACCTTTCTTAGGTTCAGATGGGTATGTGTCATAATTTTGTGAACGAGTAGTGATATGTATGGCATTGACCTAATGGGAAGGAGTTTTAAACATAGGTTCCTTAGATTTAGATGTGGATTCTTTAGATTTAGGAAAAGGTGATGATGATGTTGATGTTGATGTTGCATGTGATTCAGAAGGAAGGCAAGTCATATTTCCAAGATTCTGTGCAATCAAGTGGAAGGCCTTACAATTCTATAATGAATGACCTTGTGTTCTATGATAATCACATGAGATACTAAAATCAGAACAAATAGTTTTTCATCCTCGTGGATCTATTAATTTTTTATTTGGTAATGTTAGGAATGATTTTTAGAGGAGGTCATCTAGACTGGTTTCATAATTCCCCTTAGGTGATGATGTAGATGGGGATAAATTTTTAGGTATCTTATCTTTTAGTGTCAATAAGACATATATTTTAGGTCGTTGAGTTGTTTGTTGTTGATCATTACTAGATAGTATAGTAAATGGGGGATGAGGACCTAGTGGGGACAATTGATAAGGAGGTCTTGGATGTGGAATGGTAGGATGATTATTATGAGTTGATATGACCCTTCTAGGAGGAGGTGGAGGAAGAGGCTGAGGGCCAAAGAATCAATACGATTTGAGGAAAGTTTAAAAAACACTTTTGAAAACTTGGACAATACCTTGTTTGTGAGGTCCTTTCATAGTTTTGGATGAGCTCGGTATTGATGTAGAGGTAGTTTTTAATGAAGGAAGGGGAATTTGCATAATGTGAATGATGAGATCCAAATGACTTGTGGATTTTATAGTTTTTGTATTAGTTGATGTAGAGATAATTGATTTTGTAGATGGAGAATGAATGTGGCTTATAATTTCCTTAGGTTGAACTATTTGTGTCATAAACATTTTGAGAGGTATCATAGTTATATTTTCAAATGAAGGTATAGTTGTATGTGTAACTATACTAGAGGATATTATTGGTGGGGGGATAGAATTGGTAATAACCTATGATGAGGGTGGAAGGATAATTTTAGTAACATTAATAGCATACAGGGATTTGGTAGGTACATATTTAGGTTCAATGGGTATTATTGTTGGTCCAGTAAATGTTGGTTCAATAGGTGTCGATGTTGGTTTAGCAGGTGTGGATGTTGGTTCAGTAGATGCAGATGTTGGTTAAGTAGATGTGGATGTTAGTTCAGCAGATGTGGATATTGGTTTAGGAATGGTAAATGTTTTAGTAATGGTGTTAATGGTGTGGTGAGTATGGACAAAATTTGTTTGTGGTTTATCAGTGGATGGGGAATGATTTGGAAAGGGCTGTTTAAATATGTCAAGGTTTTGATTTGGGGATTAATTTGGATTATCAAAGTGAATTTTCCCCTTGTCAATCAAATCTTGAAGAACATTGCAAAACATACGAAACCTTTTAATGTCATGTCCTTTGACCCTATGGTATTTATAACAACCATTATCCTGATGCCAAGAGGGCTTAGATATAGATGTATCAATGGGTCAAACAGGTGGGAGATTTATCATATTTGAAGTGAGTAATTTATCAAAGAATTCGCTATAAGTTTCTCCTAAGGTGGGTAATTACGTTGTGAAAGAAAATGTTCAGTAGTGGGATTTTCCTTGGGAGAGGATTTGAATTTTATGGAACTAGAAGATGATTTTTATTAATCAAGATTGGAGGATGACTTAGATGGGAATTTAATCCATGGCTTCTTATGAAAATTTTTAGCATGACCATCTTCTAGAGCTCACAGTTCCAAATTACAGGCATAGGTAAAAGCTTCGTTAAAGGTCTGGAATGATTGAGTTTGTAATGTTGATGAAATATTTTTAGCGCACGATTGATAGAAAACTTCAATCAATTTGGATTGTGGTAATGAAAAGGATAATTGATTGATTGTAACCCTCTAGCGGTTAATACAATCAGAAATGGATTCATCTTCAAAATATTTGATAGCATAAACGACATTGATAGTGCCTTTACGGGCTATGTTTGTGGAAAGATGTTTTAAAAGTAATTATGTGAGTTCTATGAAGGAGAAAAGGGATTATTATGGAATGCTATTATACCAGTCCAATGGAAGATCAGTGATGGACATGGGAAAATTCCTCAACATGAGGTCTTGATCATGGGATATTAGATAAAAAGCATGGAGAAAATAATGAATATGTTGTTGAGCATCTTCCTTACTAAATAATTTAATAATTTTTGGAAGTTCCCAATGAAGTGGATATTCTTTATACATGACTGAGAGATGAATAGGTTCATTGCATATTTGATCGTAGGAGAGCATATTTTTAGGTGCAGATGAGGAAGCTTCTAAACTGGATATACAATCAATGAGAGCTTGAAGGGGGTCAGTTTTTGTTGGTTGTTGTGAGGATGAGCCAAGTTGAAATGTAAACTGGCTAGGTTACGAGTACATCTAGTACTATTGAGGGATGTTCTCCTCCTAAAAAATTTTCTGTTGAGGAACATTGTGTTGATAAGAAACATTTTTTTATGGTATATTTTGTTGTGGGGTATTAAAAGTAAGTGTAATGTTTTGTTGAAGTGGAACATTTTGCTTAGGAATGTTTTTCGGAGGAGTATATAGTTGAGAAGGAATGCTCTTTTGCGAAGGGATATTTTTTTGTGGGATGTTATGCTGAGGAATGTTATATGTAAGTGGAATGTTTTGTTATGGGATGTTTTATTGAGGGATGTATTTTTGGGAAGGAATATTTTCTTGTGGAATATTTTATCAAGGGATGTATTGTTGAGAAGCTAAAGGTTTTGAAGGTTGTATATATTGCTAAGGGTGTGGGATAGATGTAGTAGTAAAAAATTGTCAATAAGGGGGTAGTTGTTGAAATGGCATAACCAAGGAAAAATAAGATGGGGCATGTTGTGGAATTATTTGAGAAAGAGAAGATTGTGGTATAGATATTAATGGCTGCGATGGTTGTGGTATGTATTGTGAAATAGGGTGAGCGATAGTGATAACACTAGTATTGATCAAGAGGATAGATGCCAGAATGGACATAGTGATATTATGAATACTATTAGCTAGTTGTGATACAATAGTAGAAGCAGTAAAATAAATCATTGGAGTGTATTGGTAACTGAGGATGTTCAAGGAGTAAATATTGAAGCACTAGTATCGCTTTGTGGATGTATTAAACTAATATAAGGCTCAGGTGAGGATGTATGTTGTTGGGCGGTTATGTCTTGAGAGGAAGCCATATGAAGACTAATAATAGGAATGGAAGACATAACTTCTCACGTTTCAGGTTGACTTAAAGGTGGATATGAATGTATTGGTTGAATGATAGGTTAGTAGTTTGGATCAAAAAGATGTAAAACCCTAGATAAATGATCAAGGACATAAGGAGGTGTTTCAAGTATAGATTTTTGGTTTGAATTAATATGATATGAATACTTTAAAATGGTTCAAATTAAAAATTTTGTGTAGAAATAGACAAAGGATCCAGAATGTTTGTGGATGGTTCAGGGTTTAAATTTTTATGAAGAGAAAAATAAAGGATCAAGAATGTTTAAGGATGGTTCAACTTTAAATGGGTGGATTTGAACACACCTACCTACCCTATAAGTGTTGAGATCAATGGAGTTTGAATCTAACATTTCTTCAAAAATAGGGTTTCCTCTTTCAAATAAAGTAGGTTTAGAATATTTTGACTATGAGCTGGAGGAGTATGGTTGTTCAGTTTCTTCTTGTTTAGATGTATGGAAAATTTGACTACAAATCTGATATGAATAGTGTAAAATATGTTGTATCATTTATTCGTTATATTCCTCTGCTATTTCATTCCTAGTTTGTTGAGTACCAGATAGAGGAGTGTATGTAATTAGTTGATGAAATGGTTTTTGTTGTTGTAATAGTGGGGTAACCAATGGCATAGATACAATAGTGGCTAAAGGTGTAGATAATGGTGTAGACAATGCAGTAGATAGTGGGATTTTTCGCTGCAAGGGTGTGGATAATGATCGAGACATGTTTTTAAAGGTTTGGTTGTGGGATTTTTGTCTAGTTTGTACCATAATGAACTAACAAACATTGACCTAAAAATAAACTAATGAGTTGGTTACAAACAACAATCAAAAGCAGACAAGATGATTTTTTTTCACACTTCCTTAATTTAATTAAAAAGAGTGAAATGTGCAAAATGGTTAACAAAGGTCCTTGGAAATAACAAACTCAGGGAGGTTTCAAGCTTGTTTAAGGACAGAGTCCTTGATATACCTGAAGGTACGTGAGGCAAAAATTTGTACTCTTGCCGATACAGGTGTGGTATTGGATCCTACCCATAACTTCATGGTCCCACAATGATAAGGATGTTAGGTGCTTAGCTGATATTTACCAACAGATAGATGATTATACTCAGCCATAACACATAGTCAACTTCTCCTCTTGGTGATCAAATCCAAGTAGGTATCCACTCGGGTGGGAATTATTTTAAATGTGTTTTATGTTTAAGTGGTTTAGTTGTGTGTGTGAGAAAGGAAAGTGAATGCAGCAAATTACCTTCTTAATTAAAACTAAGTGAAACAAGAATGATAAAAGATTTGTTTTAAAAACAAAATCAAAAATATTGTTTTCAATGAAGACAATCAATTAAATAATGTGATACTGAAAGAAAAAGATGGATTTAGGACTTACCATAATAAATGCTTGATATATATATTTTTATTATTTTTAGCAATTTTTGAGAAAAAAAAATCCAGTAATCAAGAAAACAAAAGTAACAACCTGTAAAACCAGGTTATCAGAAGCAGCAAAAAACATCAAGAATAATATAGTCAAAGAAATATGTAAAACAATAAAAAATAGCAAGAATTATTGACGATTAGTTAAATCGTTGGTGATTACTGTGTAGAGAACCAAAAATGAAAAGCATATGCTAATTTGTAATGAGATTAACAATAATATGAGGGAGAGGTTCCCACCAGGTGTGCCAAGATGTTATGAATAAATCTTACCTCTTCAACTTAACCTAATAATAAAGAGAATGAAAATTTCCTAACCACAGTATGGTGCCCGGTTTAGTGATACCCGCGGGTGTGGATAAATGATGCTTGATGGTTGTTCTCAGTATATGCAAAGATGTAAGCTCCTTTCTTTCAAAAATAACTGTAGATCACATCCACTAAACAAAATGGGATTAATAAAATATCAGGTGGATTTCCTAGAAAATTCCAATCCCCAAAAATCAAATGAATTCCTGACAAGGGTGTTAATCTACTTTTACAATCACATGGGTAGATGACATATGATAAATGGTAATAATAATTTTTTTGAAAACTGTTTCATTATTAAAAATCTAAAGAACATAAATGATAAGTAATGATGGATAAGAACTATGCTTCAAAATCAGAATCCAAATCAGTATCAGATTTCTCACAAGAATGAGAACTCTCTTCTCTAGTGGACTCCATACTCCTTCTCTAGAGAAATCTCAAATCCCCTCTTCAGTGTACTCTTCCTTAAAGAATTCTTAAATTTATTCCAAATCTTCCTATTATGTGTCATTATGATATTCAAAATCAGAATTTGAGTGCTCAAAATAATTTTGACTTTCAGATTCAGTCTTAGAGCTCAATTCTTCTAATTCACCTTCGTAGTGATACTCGACCCTCAAATACATAGAACCTCAAACTAGGTTTCCCATAAGCTTCATGGATTTGTTGAGTAGATTCAAAAATGTTTTGTAAACTATCCAAAAGGGCAGAATGGATGGAACACATCTCAAGGTCATGTAAAATGTCATATTTCTCCCAATGCTATGGGTGAAAAATAATAGGAAGAGAGTTGATGCTCATTATTTTATGGCTTGGTCCACATATTTCCATATAATAAAATCCACCCTTGATAAAATGTTAGCAGAACCGATTACTAGAAAATGATAAAAGATGAATAAAATAAATTATTTAACTAATTGATTTAATATTGTGGTTTTTGAGAGGCTATTATGAGGTAAAAAATGATCAAAATTAAAACACTTAAATGAATAAAACTAATTATAAAACAATATCTGACATTGATTGAGAAGGATGTAAGCAGTTAATGTAGTTTGTATCTAGATGATGTGTAGGCTATAAAATGAACTCCAAGATGTTTGATGATTGTGATAAAGAGTGATAGATGATAACACATTCATGTTGACGTAAAATGAAATTCACAAACTCCAATAGAAAAATCAGCTCGAGAATGTCAGTAGATGATCTCAAAAAGAGACTAGAAAATGGGATTAAGTAATTGCTAGTGATTTATAAATTCATTGAGGATTTTAGTCATTTGGTGCTTGTTTAGTAAATTATTTAAAAAACTTGCTAAGTTGATGTTTTTGTTCATATTTTTGAGGGATGAGTTTGTTAGAGACGTGTTTTTTTTTCATTTCAGAAGGGGAAGAATAAGTTATATCATACTTATTTAGGTATGATTTAGGATCAATGTGTAGATGATTTTGATGAGTGTGTAAATGATTTTAATAGGTGTATAGGTGGTTATGATAAATGTGTCATGTTAGGGATAGGTAAAATGGATTTTGGAGAATAAATAGATTTAGGGGGATTTAGGAAAATTATTAGGTTAGGTATTATTTAAAATAATGATTTTTCATACGTGGATATGCTAGTTGAATAATGTATTATGAAATATTAAAAAGTGGGGATGTAGTATGTGGTCTAAGGTTTGCATTAAATTAATCTAATTAATTGATTAATAGAGATAAAGGGTGTTTCTTGTGGGGTTTCATGTGTTTAATTAATTATTTGGATAAAAATGAGGGAGTGTAGATTTTTGGTGTCTACACTTCCCCTAAGAGTACACTACACCTGTAGCAGACCATTCTTGCTCATAGAGTCATATGTGGGCCAACAAAAACCAAAAAATATTGAGGTCACCTTCCTTAATCAACTTCAGATCTGATAACACTTTTACTTATGCATATACCATCTTTACAAGGTCTGAAACTTGTCAAAGATGCAAAAATTTTATGCTCTTACCAGTAGGAGTTTACTATCGATATGAGTCCATTGAAACTTGTAGTATTCAACTACTTTCTTCAAGAAAATTAGAGATATTTAAGAAAATCATGCACTAAGAACCAATATTGGAGAAGAGTGACCATGATCCACTTCTCATCAAATTCATGTGCACACTATCTATACTCACTTTCACCAATTTGAAGGACTCAGAGTACACAAATGAGAATTTGACATATCTGAGATGAGTTGTCCAAGCACTTTTACAAGCCAGAGATACCAAGAGGAATTAATAAACAAACACCATACCTTATACCATGAAAACATGCATTCCTTAAGGGTTACAAGAATACAAGACATACATTTACTAAGACAACATCAAGATACCTCAGAACTAACTTCACTCCTTCAAATTTCCCATTCATAGTCTATTATCCTAGGAACATCAAGAAGCACACAAAAATTTTGATATACAAGAAATTATGGTGATTTATTACCTATTGTAGACACCCATTTATTTGACAAACTTCCATGACCAACCTTGAGAGTTCATTCCAAAAGGATCATGCTCAGATTAGCAGAAAAACATCTCAATTAAGACTTTTAGCACTAAAACTATCAACACACCAACTAGTAGAGATTCTTGATAATGTATAACCTTTTGAGGCCTAAAACCACTTGAATCCTTTAGACCTCAAATTTATAATGCTATGTACAAAATATTAGATGTAAATCCCATTATTTGGACTTCCAAATCTTAGTTTCCATCAATATTGTTCATTATGTAGTGTGAAAACACAATCAAGGGCAAAGAAATCTCAAATTGTGCATAAAATTGCTCTTTTGATCTCAATATTGAATATAGACATTGTAGATGCACTTTTTAACATCTTGAGAACCACTTTCAATGATTAAATGGAACGAATACCAAAAATCATACCTGAAACCTTCTTGATTTTATCTTGTTAGCCTCCAAGAACATTGCAGAGGTCTTCATCTTCATACTGATACATTAGGTCAACCTTCATGATGACACAAGAGAATTTTTAAGAACTTTAAAAGAACCATTTACATCCTTTGAAGCTCATGACACAAGACTTAATGAAATTTTAAACCAATGGACAAGTTTAGACCCTTCTTTGAGATGACCAAGACACAACACCTAAGAAGAGTAGATTATCTGAACCTTTTGAAAGGACTTCAAAAATTTTTGAGAAATGATCCAAACCCAACATATAACATGGATTCATAGACACATGACACTTTTACTTACAACACATGAATTTATTGATGAAAACATCAATACTGAGACTTTCTCTCCAAGCTTCTCACATACCACATACACCTTCAATGCTGCCAAGAATAGACTCAAAGACTATGAAAAATTCTTCATGAGTTTAGATACACTTAAATAATTCAATGGACATGAAAATGAGACTTATGAACATACACAAATAACTCAGACCAACTAAACACCATCATGATATAGAATTAGACCATAAGAGCTTAGAAAAGTACATCCAATGACCATATATTGAGAGTTTGGCAATTCATACACAAGGACAACCAAATAGAAACATGAGAACATACTTAGAGACACAAAAGGACACAAATTATGCACATGGAGGAGTAACATATTGATTCAAAAAAATCTCCCTCACACTAATGCTTCATTGGAATCTATATACCTCTAAGAAGCATAATAGAGGTATATATGCACAATGAAGACCTAAAACAAGGTATTGAAGAGTTCTCAAGCTTTCTTGGGAACTTGAAAAAAAACCCTTCATCATATCTCTTCTGATTAGAACTATGAGTCAGAACTAGTATAAAATCATTCACTTTCCTTAAGGAAACACCATGGTATCTCCTTGGTTCGCAAGTCCTTTTACAAAAACTATATTTCACTCTAGTCCTTTGAAATTTATCTCCTTGCATTCTATAACTTTGAGCCATATGTTTTTGTCTTGAATAATCATGAAAAAAAACTCTTACTACATGACCAATCTCATTGTAGTTGTAAAATACTACTGTATTTTGTCTCTTGAAACCTCCATCTTGACTAGTTGAATCATATAAGAAATACCTAACAGTATGACCTTATTCATTATACTTGTAGCATACTATCCTCTTAGAAAACTAACTCTTATTGTCTCTCCAAGGTAGAGAGTCTTTAGGAGATATTATACAATCTCTATCCCTCTGACCAAATGCATTACAAGTAAAACAATGACCATTGAAATTTCTCTCATACCTTTAAGCATTAGGTTGTATAATAGATCTTGCCTTCTTATGGTCCTTGATGAATGGCTCCTTCTTCCCTTCCTTGATGATAGGTTCACCTATTTATTTTCTTAAAACACTGACTTATTTCTTCACTTCATTTTCTATTGATTCCTCTTTGAATCTCAAACAAGTTCTATCATCTGCTACTCTTTATTTTCCTAGTATAACATTTATGTATTTAGCACTTTTCTCAAATTAATGTAAAGACATATTCTTATTTCTAATCTATAATAACTCATCCCTTAAGCACTCTATATCTTCCTCATATTTTGAGCACAAAATATTTGTATCTTGTAGATTTGAAAAAAGATACTTCACCTTTTCTTATAGTAATCTAACTCACTCATTTTTCATGGCAGATTCCGAAACATATTGTTCATCAAACTTAAGAAACTGATGTTCATATTCCTTGATCTGTAAATTCATATTTTTCTTTTCTTTCTCAGAAAGATTTAGTTCTCTCTTAATGATATCAAGATCATATTTGCTATCTTCATCATCTTCATCAGAATAAATGAAATACCCAATAATAAAATCTCCTAACATAGAAGATCCATCACTAGAAGACCTCATAAATTATTTAGTCATGAATAAATCCTCATTTCCAATGTTCTCACAATCATATTCAGATTCAAAATCTGAGACACCACTACTTGCATCAGATAACTCATCATCTTGATTTGTATAAAATCTTCTTTTGTCCTTCTTATGATTAAACCTCTTGAAGTTATTCTTACCTTTTGTAAACTTATAGTTATTTTTAGGTTCATCCTCATGATCTTCTTCATCATCCTCCTTCTCATGCCTATGAGGACACTTAGCAGAAAAATGTCATACTTCACCACAATTAAAACACTTGAATGGAAGTTTACCACTATAATTACTGGATTCATACTTCAATGTTATAGGAACCATAACAAATAGCTCTTCATATTCAATCTCAAGAGTAGCATCATCATCCTTTACATTCTTAACTTTATTCTTCATTTTAGATTTGAAAGAAATATCTTTCTTAGCTAGTTTGGAGTCACATACTCTCATTTCATAAGAATTCAAAGTACCATGCAACTCCTTCAATTTGAACGTAGTTAGATCCTTTGCCTCTCAAAAAGAAAAAAAAATGGAATCAAACCTAGAAATTAGTGATCTCAAAACCTTTTAAACAACTTCTTATTTTACCTCATCTCCTAACCCTTTCATGCTATTGAAAATTTTATCAACTCTAAGAAGATATGCAACAATTGACTCATTATCATTCATCTTAAGACCTTCAGATTTCAAAAGGTTTGGAGCTTTGAAATTTTTACCTTTATGTCACCTTCATATAGATGATTTAGTTTATCCCATGCTTCCTTTACTAATTTGCAATGCATCAAATTTCCCATTTTTGATTCTCCAAGGCCACTTATGTGGCATTAAAAGCCTTTGAATTATTGGTGTATGATCTCGTTTATTCCTTAGTAGTTGGAGAGGTGACAGGAGGAGTATAACCATGCTCCATTGTATTCCAAACATAAAAACCTTGAGCCATGATAAAGCACTTCATTATTAATCTCCAAAAGTCACAATTCACTTCATTAAACATTGGTGCCTTCCAAATTGTTGTACTTCTTGCCATATTTTGCTTCAAGGATCTCCTTTCAAGTTGTCAAACTTCTCCAAAAGTACCTTCTCTGATACTAATTGTTAGAAGTACAGTGGAATGAGAGGAGGGTGAATTATTCCTTATAAATTTTAAATTCAGATATTAGATTTTCTTAATCAAATACTCACAATCATTCAACCATCCATATATGTGTGCATAAAAAAAAATATCACCTAAGAAAGAACCATAAGAGAGATGAAAGACACAAGACACAAAATATAAGTGGGAAAGCCTCATGTGGAAGAAAACATAATGAAATACAATCTTATATTTATATGTTTTAAAATTTATTGAGGCACCAACCCCACAAGGACCATAAACCCATAGTTTAGTAGAGCTACAACCCTAAAGGGAGCACAAACCCATAATTGTTTGTGAAGAACCAACTCCAAAAGGAGGATACAACCCCCCAAAATTCTCAAACACCCAATCAATTACCTTACGATGATCTTGTTGGTATCCAAATTTGTTCTCCTTTTCAAGGTAAGCAACATCACTGATTTGACATGAAGCTTAGAGAAATATATATCATGATGTATGTCGTGTTGTATCTAGGGATGAGATCTAACTAGCCCTTTATCACTCATATTTGTGGACAAATGGATAACACCTTCAAGAGGATTTGATCTATCCTCACTAGTTTAGGATGTGCATTTAGACTAGGGTGAGAGGACCGTTAGTGTAACCTCTGTTTGATGAAGGAGATGGACATATCCTTCTTTTGCACAAATTTTATGAAGAAAACCTTGGGAAATTATGATCAATACTGCATAATTTAACTCTTAAGAGTTGTCACTTCTAAAAGATGGAGACACTTTCAAAAAAAGGCTAAGGTTACTGAAGACATTATGAAATCCTAATTATTCTACATATTTTAGTAAATAGATTTTGTTCCTTTGTTGATATACAGGGAAAAATAACGGTGATTTAGGATGGATTCATGGTTTTTAAATGGTTTTGGTGGGAGATTAAACAGGATAAATTTGATTATACTAGATCTCTGAGAAACTTCACAACAATGGACAACTCAACAAAAGAAAGCTTCAGAATAGTTAAGATGTTCCCTCAACCAGAAGATGTACTTTAATGGAGGCCCAGATCAACATGTTTTCACAAAATATTTGAGAATGTAACACAAAGGCTTGAGTTAAAAGAATCAATTAAATACCAAAATCCCCGATCAATCATGCCTAAGGTACACACAAAGACTTACAAAAAATCTTTATCAACAAATGACAGTGAAGTGATTTTAATTTTTTTTATCTCATCACAGGATGAAGGATCTTCTTGAAATGAAATTGAAAATTCCATTAAATTATCACAGGGATGAGATCCTATGTGATTTCACAAATATTTCAATGTAAAATTGTAATAGGAGGAAGAAAAACTACTTGTAGACATTCTGAAACAAAGCAAACACTAATTTCTCCTAGATTGACACAAATTAATTTCATAATTGCTTAAATTCATCAACAGGGGAAAGCTTCTAGAGAAATCTCAGTGCTTGTCAATGGTTATACATCTAAAACCAACTTAACATGATAGAAAATATAACATAGAAGAAATTAACAGGTTATCTTGGATTGGTCTCTTAGGAAGACGGATTTTCTCAAATTTTCTCTTAAGAATTCAACCCCTGACCTTTTGCAAGAGTATTCTCATTACATTTATACATTTCACTCACTCACTAATCCCAAATTTTCCCCCCGAAAAATAAGAATATTAGAGGGACCTTTTCTTGTTACCAATTTCCTAAAAAAGTGACATTTAAAAAATCACATCTGAAAGCTTCCAGTTGGACCAATTGTGAATTGATCACATTTCTTGGGACCTCGACTAATGACTAGGATGTCATGCCACAAATTTTTAGCAGTCCTCCTAATCATTTTGATTGTGTCATGTGAGAAATCCCTTTTTAAATCAATTTTTAGAGGCTCTGCATAGCTGGATCTGATAAGTAATCCTTTTTCATCCTTTGAACTTGAAACCTCCATCATTTCATTGTTTTCCCTCTCTTTCCTCTACAATTTTTCCCCGGATCCATCTTCTGTGGTAATTCCCATTTTGTAAGTTCCCAAGCAATTCCAACTTCAAAATATCAACATTAACAATCCTTGGACTCACAAATCAAGTTCTGAATCCATTTAATGACACTTTATAGAAAAAAACAACAAGGAATTTCATCAAAAATGATTTAAAAAATAGCGTGTATTCACATCTCCAGGAGTCTTAGAGAAAAAATGGTGGAAAAACAGGTGAAATGCATAGCAACCGTTGATTCTACCTCTTCACTAATTTATTTTATAGCCATCCACATGTTTCCTTGGTGTAACTACAAAGGAGAAGTATAGGGATAATTTTCCAAACAAGCGCGAGACTTCCACGCATCCTGGGCCAATGAAAAACACCTTTTGGCCTTCCAAAAAGTATTGGTAAAAAAGGAGAAAGTGGAAGCCTCCACGTGTCTCAATGGCATAATTTGAGATGGTCCCCAAAAGTGAAGACCCCAAATAAGCATGGGCTCACCACGTGTCTCAATTCGACAGAGTTGATAAAAAAATTGAAGGATCAGCGAAAGTCGGCATGTGTCTAGGGTCCCAGACAGTTTTCCTTGGCCGTTGAAAATTCCAAGCAAGGGAAGAGTGAGCAGAAGCCTCCAAGTGTCCTCTTGGTGCTTTTGAAAAATAAAATGTAGGGTCCAGTCCCCAAAAAGGTTTCATCCCTCTAAGTGTCCTAGGGCTTTAGAAATTGCTTTGAAAAGTTTAAGTATAGAGTAGAGCTGGTAGAAGCCTCCACATGTCTCCCTGTCACAATTGTTAAGGTGGGACCCTAAGGTAGATCCTCAAATGAGTGCCAGTGCTCCATGTGTCCATGGTCTACCAAAACTATACCAGCCACATGAAAAATTTGTCTAAGTCTAGGCAAGGTAGCGGAAACCTCCACGTATCTCCCCGGTGCAACTCCAAGGTCAAACCAAAAGGTGAATTTTTAGATGAGCACCGAACCTCCAAGTGGACAAGTTTTGAGTTGAAGAAATCCTTAAAGTTTTAAAATTGCCCTGCCAATCTGCATCTAACTAGAAAAGGCCACGTTTCCACAGATGCTGAGATGTAAATTTGATGGGGAAAACACATCCGTCAAACCTTAAAATGCAGGAAAATCACCATTTGAGCTTGAAAATGAATCATTCTTCATGGACAGAGAGTTTGGAAATGATATAAGGCCCAAATTTAATCCTCCAAGCCACATCTAATCACGTTTCCGCATATATTTGGGACAAAAATGACAAGGATAGAAAAACTTGACTGTGGAAAATGGAAGGAAGAAAAAACTTGAGTTTTAGCCCAAGTTATAGTTTCTTTTCACATGGACAGAGGGACGAAAAACAAATTTTGGATTTTAAGTGATCCTCAACCAAGGAAGGGACTGATTATGGAAACCAAATGGTGGAAAAATTTTTCATGCATTAATACGGGGAGATAGAAAAAATGATAGAGCTTACAAACTGAAGAATTTCAGTGACAAACGGGGTGAGACCAAATTGACCACCAACATTGGCTCCGAATCAGGGAGGGGAACTCCCTATGAGTGCCACAAGAACAAATAGCAGACTTGTTAGTGTAGGTTATTATTTATCCTTTTATTTATTTAATAGGATAATTCTTACGCTTGTGTTAGCCCTACACTTGTTGGGTTAGCTTGCCTAGGTGTACTAGTTGTGTTGAGTTAGCTTTTAAGTTATGTGAAGTTAGCTTACTAGTATTTTGGAGTTAACTTAACTACCAGTATAATTTAGTGGGAGTTCTTCACCACTGATTTAGGTAGTAGTTGCACTTCCCTCCTCCTATATGTACATATTTATTATTGAATAATTCAAGTCATTCTATTGTAATGTATTGAGCCTTATGAATTATGATGGATTTCCATATATGGTATTTTAACTCTTCTCTCTTGCAAATCTAATGTGGTGTGCTATTATCATCTAATATCATGGCTTAGAACAATCTTCTTATCATTCCTTTTATGGTATCAGAGCCATAGATGATGTAGACATCCATCTGTAAGTTTTTCTTTGCAAGCAAGGGTTTATTATTTTCATGTATTTGGAATTTGTGAGAAATTTTTTTCTACATGCTTTTTTATGCAAAATTGAGTGCATCATTGGATTTGGAAGGTGCCAAAACCCTAGAATCGACTGTAAACTCGGCCATGTTTTGAGACAGTCAAATCTGGGCATTTTAAAGCTTTTTTTGGCACATTTCTCAAAAAATCTATACAATTATGTACAAACATATTTTTTGGCTCAAAACTTATATCATATTTTTGGGTTTCTCTCTGTTTTTTAATACAGGTGCCAAAAAAAGATATTTGCAGTCAAAGTTTGTATTCCCAATTGTACTTTTTAGGTGCATTCTTTTATCCATTAGATATAAGCGTGTACCTTCCAGATGCATTCTTTTATCCTCTGGGTATTTCGGTTTTGGATGAAGTCTTTTATCCACTAGACGCAGATTTGTACCCTATGGGTGCATTCTTTTATCCATTGGAAATAAGCGTGTACCTTCTAGATGCATTCTTTTACCCTCTGGCTATTTTGGTTTTGGATGTAGTCTTTTATCCAATGGACGAAGATCACATGCCATTGATGGGATGCCCTTTTTTCTTCATCCAACTGGATATAATCTAATGTACCCTCTGAGACATCATATGAACTAACTTCTTGGACATTCAAGGTTTTGGGTGTTGAACTTTTATCCTTTGGAATCGCAAGAAAATGTACAAATGGAGGGGAAGTAAACTCTTTTACCCTTTGTGTACCAATTCAAATGGGATTTTACCAGTAGCTCTTTTGATAGTGATTCGGTCAGCCCAAGCAATAAAATATTAGTTTAATCACCCCACTTCCTTTTGTTCAGCTCATAAGGTTCTTTTAATCCGTATCTTAAATTAAGGTGATCTTAATTGTTGGAATCAGCTTGTCCATTTCCTTGGGATTGTATCTAGATGCATATGGTAAGATTTATTCCATACTCATATTGCACATTTCCACCAAAGGTACTATGGCTCATTGAAACTCATTTACATGTACTCAATTATAAAGTGCCAATTTTAGGAGGGTGTTGTGCACTCTAAATCTGCATGGATGCATTTTCGATTTAGCATAAAGCTCATGATACATTTTGGGTATTGCATTCCTTCTATCTATGGGGGTTGTTTCCACTCACTTATTGAAATAATCTTGTTTGCTACAAGAATCCATTTATGGATCTAGCACTGGAAGGATCAAAAATTTCCCCATATTGAAAGTCCATTCCCCATTGTCTAAATGGGGCTTGAATTTAGATAGGTTACAAAGCAAGTGGAGCCCAGATGCTTTCATTATTCCAAAAAATCGATGGTAACTTTCAACTTTGTAACCAACTCAGTGTTGTATCCTATGAAGAGAGTTAGCCACTCAATAACCAACCCTGCAACATTTTAGGGTATGGTGTTGATAACTGCTTCCAACAAATTTCATGCCCTTACATTGTTACCTCAATGGAGATCAAAAATTATTCTTGGGTCCTGGCACTCATATTTAAGTAATGCATCTCAAGAGTACTTGCCTTGTTGCCTTGGTTCTCCCAAGCTAATGGCAAACCTCAGTAATGTCAGCACTTTATCAGAGGCTAACTTAAGCATCTCTGTTTTTCACTTTTTGACATCACTCCATTGACAATATCCTTACAGGGAAGCATAAATGTCTGAGATAAAGCCCAGTGTCAGTTATTTCCTTGTAGTTATATCAGATCTTACCAACTGGATTTCAAAGACCATAGTGTGCACCACTTTCTCCTTCTACATAATTCACCTTAAGTAGTTTGGAGTCAAGTTTCTCTCAGCCATAATCTTACAGTAGGCCCATTTTGCTCTCTACCAACATGTTATTACTGGTTTTGGGTATCCATGTCATACTCCTACAACTTGTTCACCCATCTACATATTTTTCATGTGTACCTCCATCTCTAACAAGATGAAGGCTCTTTGTTAAATTAAATTACAAATACCATTAAACTGTCACAGGCACCTGAGATCCTATGCTGATTTCACAAATATTTCAATTGGAACGAAAGAAACTATTTGCAGACATTTTGAAACATTTAGTAGGATACAAATTCTCTAGAGATTGTGTTAGCCCTAAACTTAATTGGGTTGAAATTTATTAGATATCATTAGTAGTGTGGAAAGTTCCAGACAAACTAGTTAGTACTCATAAGTTAGCTTTTGAAAACAACACATGACTGTGGAAAATGGAAGGAAATGAAAAAATTGAGTCTTTTACGCCCAAGTTACAGACTTTTTTACCAGTATCAGATAGAGGAAGTGAAAAACAAATTCTGGACCTTTAAGTAGATCCTCGCACTTCAAGAAAGGGACTGATCATGGAAATCTTTCAAATGGAGGATAATTCAAGTCATTCAATTGCACCAATACGGGGAGCATTATGAAAACATGACAGAGGCCACAAACTGATGGAATTTCAACTCTTCTCTCAGGCAAGGGATCTAATGTGGTGAGCACCAACATCGGCTCTGAGACTCAAGGATGGGCACAATCTTCTTATGAGTTCCATTCAAGAACAAATAGTAGACCAAGTTTGAGAACGAGACCATTGGGCAACATGGATTCAAATAAAAAGCTTGCAGAGTAGAACAATAATAGCCAACTCCCCATAAGACATGACCTGAGAAACAAACAAAACTAGGTAACCAAGGACCATGACAACGAACAAAATAGCATAGAAGCATGAAAATAGAAATAAACCAGAAGAACTATAAATTATACAATGGAGTATACCTTCATTCTAAGAAATTAATCAAGGAAATGTTTCAAATGACTTCCATTAATAGGAAATTCAAGTAGTTCCCCATCTAAGTATCTTAGGAAGAAGGTATTTTCACCAATTCGGACTATCAGTTGAATAAGGGCCCATCAAAAATGCATCAAATTGACCATGCTTTCCCTTATCTATCATGGCTGTTATCCCATAATAGGACAATATCCCCAATGCTGAAAGCTCTGGGAGTCACCTTTTTATCAAATAAAATTCTTCAACTTTTCTCTAAACTTCACATACCACTGATGGGATGCCCTTCTTTCTTCATCCTAACTCAATAATCTAATTAATTCGAGAATCATATGGACTAACTTCTTAGATCTTCATTTTTTTGAACAAACTGAAATAAATACTGTTGTAAACGAAGGGGAAGAAAACCTTGACTTCCGTATAAAAATTCAAATGGGATTTTACTATTAGCTCTTTTAACAATGATTCTGTCAGCCCAAACAGTAAACTTCAGTTGCTCACCCCAGCTTCCTTTTGTTTAGCTCCAAGGTTCTACTAATGATCTTCAACAAGTGTTTATTGATGGAATCATCTTGTCCATTTCCTTGGGGATTGTAGTTATAAGCATATGTCAAATTGATTCCATACTCTTTTTACATTTCCACCAAAGGTTTGGCTCTGAAACTCATGGCATTATCAGCAAAAATATTAACTAGCACTCCAAATCTACATATGATTTGATTCAGCATGAAATTCATGATAAATTGGTGTGTTGCTTTCTTGGTGGGGATTATTTCCACCCACTTGGTGAAATAATCAGTGGCTACAAGAATCCATTTATGACCAGCACTGGAAGGATCAAAATTTTCCAATGAAATCCATTCCCCAAAATGGGCCTTCAATTGACACATGATACAAAGGAAGGGAGCCTAAAGATTTCATTCTTCCATAAAAATGTTGGCAACTTTCACATTTCCTAACCAATAGAATTGTATTTTTGAAGAGAGTTGGCCACCAATAACCAACCCTCAAGATTTTATGTGTTGTAACTCTTCTAGCAAAATGTCCCCCATAAACTCCTCCATGGAGATCATCAACTACCTTTGGGGCTTCATCCTCAACAATGCATCTTAAGAGCCCTCCCTCTAGGTTCTTCCAAGCTAACCCAAAATCAGTAAGGACATATTTTTAATAGACTAACTTAAGAGCTCTTTTCTAATTTTTACTCAAATGTTCAGGGAAGCATAGATGTTTGAGATAAAAGATTAGATCTTTGTACCATTCAAAACTTACCAAATTTTCAAGGACATCCACCCTTTCTCCTTCTACTATATTCACCTCAATAGTTTGCAAGTTTCTCTCAGCCATAAGCTTAGCTAGGCCCAAACCTCTTATTAGTTTCATGGTTGGGATATCCATGTCATATTCTTGCATCTTGTTTACCCATATACATATTTTACTCGAGACTTCCATCTCTGATAAGATATATTTCACCATGGTGTGGGGAACATAAGCAACAACTTTAGAGATCAAGATGTAAGGTCTGAAAACCTTCGTTACTTTCACCAAGGAAAATACTTTTTTATCCATGATGGTGTACTTCAAATCAGATCCTTGCAATGTCTTACTAAAAAAGGCAATTGGTCTCTTAGCCCCTTCATCATTCTTCTACAACAAAACAGATGTAATGGTGTTTTCTGAAGAAAAAGAAAACATTTGAAAATGATTCTTGTAATTTAAAGCTGCCAAAACAGGGGATGATTTAGTGCTTATTTGATCCCATTGAAAAATTGAATGAAAGCTTCTTCCCATTTGATAACTTTGTCCTTCTTCGAAATGCTAGTAATGGGGATGGCCAGCTCAGCAAAGTTAGACACAAATCTTCGAATAAATTTTATTTTTCCAAAGAAGGATTGAACTCCCTTCTTAGTTCTTAGAATTAGAACCTTGTTGATGGCTTCCACTCTCTCGGGATCAATCATGACCCCTTCCTTGATACAATGTGACTAATTAGCTTTTCCTTTTGCACTCCAAAGTGGCACTTCTTGGGATTCGGTGATATGCCATACTCTCTACACCTTAACAACATTCTTTCCAAGTGTTGCAAGTGATCATTTCTTTTTCTAAAAAACACAGTTACATCATATTGATAAAAAAAATGAAATCATTAATATAACTAGAAAATGCTGCATCCATTGCTCTTTGGAAATTTTCTCTAGAATTCATTAAGCCAAAAGGCATCCTGACATAGACATAAGTTCCCTAAGGAGTGGTAAAGGTAGTCTTTATTCTTTCTGAATCCTTCATAACAACTTGATTATAGCCAAAGAAACCATCCAAAGTGGATAACAATTCAGAACTAGTTACCAATTGTAGCATATTCTGCATGTTTGACAGAGGGTAATTATCTTTCAATGACACTTTATTCAAGTTCTTGAAGTCTACACACAAACTTATATCACCATTATTTTTTCTGACAGGCACTAGGTTTGCAACCCAAAATGAGTACCTTGTGGGCTGAATGATCCCTCAATCCCTCAACTTCTTCAGTTCTTCTTGAATCTTCAAAGAAAGGAGTAGATTGATGGGCCTCTATTTTGTCCTAAAAGTCTTGGCATTAGATTCAATATGAATGTCATGTTGGAATAAATATTCCCTGTATGCCTTCAACTCAGAGTAACATAAGGTTAGGAAGTCTTGATATTTCTTCAGCAATTGAACATAGGATTACTTCTCTTCCTTACTGAGATTGCTTCCTAACTAGATTTTATGTGGTTTTTCCTTTGTACCCAGGTCATGCTCTTCCACATCTCTTGAAACCAACATACTTCTATTAATAATGCAATCAACATTATCAAAGTTTGATTGAAGAGCCACCAAACCTTTGGGAATTGTGTTTGTCTTCAGTTGGATGATGTCTTTGCGAAATAAAGTTTCCTTTCCTTCAGTAACACACACAATTGGTTCCCAATCTATATATTGGTCAACACACTTACCTTGGTTCTACAAAAACCATTTCACCTGAGCATCATCATCGAACACTTTCCAATTTTTAACATTATCGGGGACAAATGGCCTTGTTAGTATTTCAACATCATACTCACAAAATGGAGACACTGTAAAAATCCCAAATCTGGATCCTAGCACTGGTAACTTGGCTACAACAACATTAAACTTTCTATCATGGTGAAAAATATTAAAATATTCAAACATTTCAACCAAATACTAGACTACATGCTTGTATTAGTTCATTCTCTTATTTTGAGTAGCATGTAGTTTTCTAATTTGCTTGACAATCAGTTCTGAATCCCCTTTGACAATGATATCCTTTATACCATATTTCCATGCAATTATCAAGACTAATAATAGTGCTTCATATTTAGAAATGTTGTTAGTGTATTCAAAGTTGAGTTTGAAAGAAAAAACAAACTCTTCCTGGCCTGGAGAAATCATAACAATGCCAGCACTATTTCCAAACTTGGAACAAGCTCCATCAAATAACAAGGTCCTAGGTAAACCTACTTGTTCAAGACATTTACATTGATCAATATTGTACTCTTTGCCATCAGCAAACCCAACAAAGTTATTAGCATCTACATCAGTATACAACACTTCATAAGAGGCATTATTAGGATCTTCAATGAGGTTTAACATATTCTTCTCTCCATATAGCTTTACAAGGTTGCCTTCAATTGGAATGGTGGAAAAAGACATATCTATCTGAACACTTTCACCAACACTTGCAGCCCACTTTCTTGATAACAGCATGCCCCATTTGGCAGGGAAATCAACAATAAAAACATCAAGTTTCAAGTTCTTACCCGGATAAGCTGCAAGTTGTACCACTAAACCTTTCACACACCCTACAAATGACACCTCTCTAGAATCCATTACAGTACACTTGCCATAAGCTATTGTCACTTTTATGTTCAATTCATTCATGAATTCTAGAGGAATATCATTTCATGATGCTCCGAAATCAAACATACAATTGTGTAGTAGTCTGTCCTTAATAATCATTGTTGTAAAAAATGGATCAACATTTAATTAAGACTCAACCAAATATGTTCCCAGTAAACTTTAGGTGGTTCACCTATCTCCTCCAATGCTGGTGATTTTTCTAGCTCTGAAATGGTTGGAGGAGGAGTGTTTACATTATTTATATTTCTTCCTTGGACACTTCTATCTTCTTCCAATCCCAAATACTCAAAAGCCCTCTTCTTGTTTTCAAGAATCTTAAGCAGTTCAAAAATTGGGACAAAAATCTTGATTTGAATCAAGACTTGGGTAATGTCGTAAGTAATGTATTTGGGCAAAGCAGGATTTGGAGAAATATTGACAAACTCATTGGATGACATAAGATTTTTCACATTTTGGGCATGGGTGGGAATACAAGTTCTACTTGAGACAACAAGTCCTTTTCTAGATGCATCTTTCTTTAGAATTTCTTTTGGGACATTGGTGATAACTAGGGTTTTTTGTTTGGGTTGAGGCCCCGTCCCTTTGACAACTTTACTTCTTGTGTTATAGTCCTTTTCTTGGGCAAAAAAAAACATTCATTAACAATTGTCTATCCTCTTCTGATGGGATTCCTCCATCATACTTTGTAATCATTAGATCTCTTAGGTAATCAAAATCATTATTAGGAAGTTAAAAATCTTGTACCATGTCTATTTCTAAAGCATAAGAGGGAGGAAGAAGAGGTACTTGGTAAATGCAGTCCCAAAAAATTGGATCAATTCTTGTAATTATTACTTCTGTTGAAGATGCTCCTTACTGTGAGCTTGTAGAGCAGTCTGCCATGTATGCATCATCATCAGTGTTATCATCATCATTAGCTTCTTCAACTTGTTGATCTACTTCATATGGCAGGTGGGGTAAGAAACATTTGTCACACCAATCAATTTCATTTGTCTCTTCAACAACAACTCTAACCATTAGAGGATCAGATAGTACTCTAATTTCCCTAACTTGGGGTTATCTAGCTCCCATGGGTCCTTTACCTCTATCATCAGACCTCTGATCATTTCTAGCATGATTTTCTAGTCTATCTTGTCCTTATTGCCTATGTTGACCTCGAGAACATTGTCCAATTACTTTATCTTCCCTGGCTAGCTTGTAAGATATTTATTTGACAACTCTGGCCAAAGTCCTTACAACTTCCTCAAGATCCACAACCTTACTTGATTAAGGCCTCTCTAGGTTAATCAGTTTCACACCCTCCCTCTTAGGAGGTTTTCCAACTTCTTTAATGTTGTTATCAATTTGTAGAGCCATGGTAAAGACTTGTCTCAAAGTTCTAATTCTTAACCCTCAAATAGTAAGTAACTTTCTCATCAAATGCATTTGAATATTTTATCAGACATGACTCATCACATGGCCTCAAATTAATAGGGAGTCTTCTCAATGTTTTGTTAAATCTTGTATTGAAATCATGCATTGATTCATTAGGATTAATTTTTATATTTTCAAACTATGATAAAAGAAACCTAGGATTTGGTTTATCACCATACTGCATTTTAAAAGCATTCTTCATCTCTATCTAAGAAACAATGGAATTATCTAGCAAAGATTTATACCATTTCCTTGCATCTTATTCTAGAGTATGGATAAACAATTTAATGTATACATCCTCAAATTCTATTTCAAAGTCCTCCATCATATTGACAAAGAGCTTTAAGTGTTGATCACTAGTGATTGCATTATTTCCTTGAAACTTCGGCAATCTATTTCTTACATCTTGTGGCACAGAATTTGGATAGCCAACCATACCTCTAAAATTGATGGGACCAAAAGTATTAACAACAAATAGAGGTCTAGGTGGAGGCTGAGCCATATTATTTTGAGGAGGTGATCTTACAGGAGAAATAGAATGCTGAGGAGTGAGGGGTATGTGTGGTACAGGGATGCAATTTTTAGAATGACTACCCTCTAAAGGATATATTTCATGGAAAAATCTATTATATTTGGAAAATACCAGGGTAGATTGAGAAGAAAATGTTTCAAATAAAAAATAAGGGCCCTCTCTAGATGGAGAATTCAATTAAAAAAAGAGACTACCTAATTCAGAAACACTTTAGGAAGTATTGCAATCTTCAATCACAGGCTGATCAGTTTCACCAATGGAGATATCTTTTCTTGATACTTGATCTCCAAAAACATTCCAAATTCTTCTTCCTTATGAATTATACTTTCCCAACTATTGAAACACCCTTCTACTAGGGTCCCTGATGAAGAAAAATCTTCTATATTCTAGCTTTACAAAGATTAATGACAAATATTACTTGATATATGTTAAGACACTGGTATTTATTAAGAATTTAAACAACACGAAGTTACCACCAAGGATTTTCACCTTAGTTTGTGTAAATGCACTATGAAAGACCTATCAAATGTATGTCAATACCATATTCATGAAAATTTTACAAGATCTGCTCTTCTTTTACCCAAATTTATCAATGAGATACAAATTTTAGTGCAATAACTATATAAGCTAGAAATATTACACTCAGAACTTAAAACTTTGAACAATTCTTACAGATTTGAAAAGATAATGATGTTTCAGCAATGTATTTTCACTTTAAAATTTCTAAGAAGAATTACTAGGGTCTATATACATTGTTGATGGTGTTCAAACTTTGCACACAAATTTCATGTCCCCAAAAATGGAACCACGAGTGTTGGTATCCAATTTTTTTCTCCTTTTCAAGTTGAGCAACATCATAGATTCAACATGGATCTTAAAGAAAGATAGATCATGATGTGTGTCATTTTGTAGCCGGGGATGAGATCTAACCGGCCCTTTGTCACTCAGATTTGTGGAGAGATGGATAACACCTTCAAGAGGATTCGATCTATCCTCACTACTTTAGGCCATGCCTTTTGACCTTGGTGAGAGGACCCTTAGTGTAACCTCTGTTTGATGAAGGAGATGGAGATATCCTTCTTTTGCACAAATTTATAAAGAAAACCTTGGGAAATTATGATCAATACTCCATAATTTAACTCTTAAGAGTTGTCACTTCTAAAAGATGGATACACTTTCAAAACAAGGCTAAGGTTACTCAAGACATTATGAAATCCTAATTGTTCTACATATTTTAGTAAATATATTTTGTTCCTTTGCTGATATACAGGGAAAAATAGGGGTAGTTTAGGATGGATTCATGGTTTATAAATGGTTTTGGTGGGAGATTAAACAAGATAAAGTTGATTATACCAGATCTATGAGAAACTTCACAACAATGGACAACTCAATAACATAAAACTTCATAATAGTTAAGACGTTCCCTCAACCAGAAGGTGTGCTTCAATGGAGGCCCAGATCAACATGTTTTCACACAATGTTTGAGAATCTAACATGAAGGCTCAAGTTAAAAGACTCAATTAAACACCAGAATCCCTGATCAATTACACCTAAGGTACACCCAAAGACTTACAAATAATCTTTATCAACAAATGATAGTGAAGTAATTTTAAATTTTGTTTATCTCATCATAGATTGAAGGCTCTTCTTGAAATGAAATTGTAAATACCACTAAACTATCATAGGAACGAGATCCTGTGTGATTTAAAAAATATTTCAATGTAAGATTTCAATAGGAATAAGAAAAACTACTTACAAACATTATGAAACAAAGCAGACACTAATTGCTCCTAGATTGACACAAATGAATTTCATAATTTCTTAGATTCATTAGCAGGGGAAAGCTTCTAGTGTAATCTCAATGCTCATCAATGGCTATACATCTGAAACCAACTTGACATGATAGAAAATCTAACATAGAAGAAATTAACAGGTTATCTCGGATTGGTCTCTTAGGAAGACAAATTTTCTCAAATTTTCTCTTAAGAATTGAACCCTCGAACTTTTGCAAGAGTATCCTCATTGCATTTATACATTTCACTCGCTCACTCATCCCAAATTTCTCCCCCAAAAAATAAGAATATTCAAGGGACATTTTCTTATTACCAATTTTCCTCAAAAAGTGACATTTAAAAAATTCACATCCGAAAGCTGCCAGGTGGACCGATTGTGAATTGATCACGTTTCTTGGGCCCTTGACTAATGACTAGGATGCCATGCCACAAATTTTTAGCAGTATTCCTAATCATTTTGATTCTATCATGTAAGAAATCCCCTTTTTAATCATTTTCTAGAGGCTCTGCATAACTAGATTTGACAAGAAATCCTTTTCACCCTCGAGGTAACACCCTTTTCATCCTTTACACTTGTAACATCCATCATTTCATTCTTTTCCCTCTCTTTCCTCTACAATTCTTCCTCACATCCATCTTTTGTGGTAATTCTCATTTTTGCAAGTGCCCGAGAAATTCCAACTTCAAAATATCAACCTTAACAATCCTTAGACTCACAAATTAAGTTCTAAATCCATTCAATGGAACTTTATAGACTAAAATGATAAGGAATTTTGTCAAAAAGTGATTAAAAATAGTGCGTATTTGCATCTCCAAGAGTCTTGGAGAAAAGATGGTGGAAAAATAGGTGAAATGCATAGCTACCATTGATTTTTTTCCTTCTCTACTTTATTTTATAGTCTTCCACATGTTTCCTTGGCGCAATTGCAAAGGAGAATTACAGGGGAAAGTTTCCAAATAAGCGTGGGCCTTCCACATGCCCTGGGCCCAAGAAAAATGCCTTTTGGCCTTTGAAAAAGTCCTAGCAAAAAGGAGCTAGCAGAATCCTCCACGTGTCTCAATACCACACTTTGAGATGGTCCCGAAAAGAGGATACCCAAACAAGTGTGGGCTCACCATGTGTATCAGTCCGGAAGAGTTGATAAAAAATTTGAAGGATTAGCAGAAAAAGCCATGTGTCTAGGGTCCCAGATAGTTTTCCTTGGCTGTTGAAAATTCCAAGCAAGGGAAGAGTGAGTGGAAGCCTCAAAGTTTCCTCCTAGCACTTCTTCAAAATAAAACTTAGGGACCAATCCCAAAAAAGGCGTGGTTCCTCCACGTGTCCTAGGCCTTTCAAAATTGCTTTGAAAATTTTAAGTATAGAGTGGAGCAAATGAAAGCTTCCACATGTCTCCTTATCACAATTGTTAAGGTGGGACCCTGAGGCAGATCCTAAAATGACCTCCAATCCTCTACATGTCCATGGTCTACCAAAACTATACCAACTGCATAAAAAACTTTTCTAAGTCTGGGAAAGGTAGCGGAAACCTCCACGTGTCTCCCCGGTGTAACTCCAGGGTCAAACCAAAAGGAGAATTTTTAGATGAGCGTCGACCCTCGACGTGGAAAATTTTTGAGTTGAAGAAATCCTTATATTTTTAAAAGTTACCCACTAAGCCACATCTAACCAGAAAATGCCATGTTTCCACAGATGTTGAGATGTAAATTTGATGGGGAAAAACACACCCGTCAAACCATAAAATGTAGGAAAATCACCATTTGAGCCCAGAAATGAATCTTTCTTCACAAACAGAGAGTTTGGAAATGATATAAGGCCCAAATGTGATCCTCCAATCTGCATCCAATCACATTTACATAGATATTTGTGAGAAAAATGATAGGGACAACAAAACGTGACTGTGGAAAACAAAAGGAAGAAAAAACCCAAGTTTTAGCCCAAGTAACAGATTCTTTTCACATGGATAGAGGGATGAAAAATAAATTCTTGATTTTAAGTGATCCTCGATCAAGGAAGGGACTGATCATGGCAACCAAATAGAGGACAGAGTTTTCATGCATTAATACGGGGAGATAGAAAACACAACAGAGCCTACAAACTGAAGAATTTCAATGAAAAACAGGGTGAGACCAAATTGAGCACAAATAGATCTTATCTCTGATTTTTTTCTACCACAACTGATGGATGCTAAATCTTCATCTCACACTTCTTCAAACCTTCACTCATACCCTAGGTGATCAATCCTTCACAACTAGCTCTTCCTTCACTTCTCAAGCCTTTAAACACATGAACACATTATATATGATCTTCCTTGTCATTTCACACACATGATGTAATAACTATTCATTATCACACACCTACAAAAAATCTTCATTTAGGTGACATTTCTTACACACACACCCTCAATCTTAACTAGCTCCAAAAATCACCTAAAACAATGTTTTTGTAAGCTCATATTCATTTTAAATTAAAATTAAAACTCTTTCCCTAGTTTGGCTCAATCCATTCATCATGAAAGAACCCACAATTCAAATCATATCAGTCACAAGTGACCCAAGTAGGTCAGCCTGGCTAAAAAAATCATTACATGCTCCAAAAATGAATCAAATCCCCATGGACACAGATAAATATTACCTAACATCAAAACCATACCTTGGCATGAACCATAAATTATTACACATGATCAAAATAACATTTATCATTCATAAATGGTCTCAATTTATCTCAATGAATCAATTTATTTCATTTAATGGGCCCAATACTCTTAGTTCATCTAAATTTGTTGTTTCCTACACCCTTCAAGATCCTATAAACTTCATTATGCCACCAAATCACTTAAAATAAACCAAAACATGACATGTATCCAATTGATGGAAATTAAAAAACATGTTGAACACTTTAATCAATTTTTTAAGTCTTGAAACACTCACCTGGGTCAAACCTTAGCCACTTTTGTCTTCACCAAAACAAATTATCAAATAAGTTATTTTCAAATATCAAATGATTACCACCTTTATAGGAGAAATAAATACCTATAAATGGATTAATTGGATTCCAAATTCATTACTCTTCACAATATAGGTGATAGAAAGAATCACCTAATCCATTTCATGTTTCTATCAACTCAAAACATCCATTAGATCATATCTTGTCATACACTGGTAAAAGTATTCTTGTCAAAATATTGAATTAGATACCTTACTCAAACTCATAATCATGAGTAAAAAATAATACCACTATAAATACCTATGAATCCTATTTTCCTCACAACTTGAATCATCTTAAAAATTCTTCTGTAGCTCTAGTTATACTCATTTTACTTAACACTTCTTTTATGGCCTCAAAAATGCCCTCTGACTAGTGAACCTAAATTGAGCTCACTTGACCATAAAATTTCATCAAAATGTCATGAAACCTATTTTTACATCAATAGAAACTGACATACATAATGAACCATCAATTTTTCTTGCTACTCCTTTGGAAACCCTTGTCCCAAAAGACTCTTCTTTACAAACTGACTAGTTTGAGTGGGGCCCACTCATCACCATGACATCTACCATACCTTTCTATAAATATGAAGGAGTCATTTACATTATCCAATCATTATCCATGAACTAGAAAACAATTTTATCCACTTATGTAGTAATTCTTGTGTACCACTTTCAAGCTAGGGTTTTAAACTCATAAATAGTTGCTTACCTTCTTAACATTCGTTCATAAAAATGTGATGATGAAATGACCTCATTAATTTTGTGAAACCTTATATATTAAATGTATAAAAATCCTTTAAATCCACAAGGTTCCACACAAATCAAATAATTCAAGGTGAGTATCAAAAGATCGAATTCGAGCTGGAAATAAACTAGTTCTTAACCTTGTCTCACCAAAACTTACATCAAAGTTTACACTAGTTTCTTATCCTGCAAAATTTACATCAAAAGAAACCTGAATTTTTTCTAAAATAAGCGTGACACATCATACTAACATCTCCAATAATCATAGTTTCATCACCATCTCTCAAACACTCTAGCATGTCTCATTTTAATAGCTTCTCCTTATGGTTTTACTTTGTAGAAGCTAGGATCAACTGAAATAATGCTATAACTCATCCTAAAATCACTCAAAATGACTCAAATATACATGGTATACCATAATAAACATTAATACATGAAACTATGAGCTCATATAGCTCCGACGCTTAATCTCATACCCCCTAGAATGTATACTTACTCCAAATGAGTAGCTAAATCATAGTCAATCACCTGTATTTACACCTTGCAACTGATGTGAGTGCCCAAGAACTCTCTAAACCTACTATCCATCATGCCAAAATTCTTCTCAAGAAACCAAGAAGCTCATATCACCATGAAACATCACCTAGGCACCTGAATATTCTTGCAAGAGCAAGTAAACCTCACTAAATCTCCATGTATCATCATGTACTCACCTAAACCAGCATGGAAACACCATCCACAACATCATCTCCATCATCCACTTTGTCATTAATTTTGTTTTGCATCAATTACAACACCCATAAGACCACATAACAACAAAGGATACACGAATAGAAGAAAGTGAACCATGTTAATTGTCATTAGGAAAAAAGATCCTTTCACTAAAATGTGAATAACAAGAATTCTAAACATGCGTTAAATTTTGTTCTCAACTTTTTAATGTTATGATGAGATTGGCAGTTATTTTCACCATGATTACTTAATTATTAAGTTTTATAAACATTTTCATTACCATATTGATAGCAAATTCAATTTATTATTGTTCTTGTAACACACTCAAAATAATAGCTTTCTTAACCATTTTCATTTTATAATAGTTCATTTCCTTTTCTCTAAGGGTCTCCAACAATAGAAGACATTAGAAGTTCATTCACAACCTAAAATCATACACATGAAAAAATTTACATTTCAGAACTGTAAAGAAAAATTAAAACCATCATCCCAACTTGGAAGAAAATAGAGTCCAAAATAATCGTAATCAATACAAGTCTCAGGCATAAGATACATACAAAACACGTGCCCAACATAGCAACCAAAAAAACATCAAAATCTTTGTAACAACATCACATACATAACTCAATACATAGCCACTTATAATGCAGTTTCAAGAAAGAAAATAATAAATCACATCCAATAGTTAGGGGCATCAAGGAAAAAGTATCACAAAACATCACCAAACAAATGGCTTAAGTAATCCATTAAGATACCAAGCACATCACAAGTACCAATATTACACATATCTCCCATGGAAACTCCATATACCTCCTAATACCATAAGGTCTCATATAACCAAAATAGGTTGGGTCACTCTATGGACCTAAATACATAGACCCCATCACCTCAATGAACTACAAGCACCCAATAGCCTCAAAGGAAATTGTTATCCATTTTTGGACCCCTTACAAATTTGGATAGCTTGAAATAATTGAACATGGGAAAATTCATAGGATCTTGTTGAAGAATCTGAAATTTCATATATTTTTCATGCTTTGGGGGATTTGTAATTGTTTCAAGACATTTCTACACTTTTTTCTAACTTCCCTTAGCCTTAAAAATCCAAACACTTAGTATATTTTTAAAATTATGGGTAATTTCTATTGTTTTAGGGGTTTTTCAGGTTCAGAAGGAACACAAGGATCAAGTTCCCCAAGGAAAAGAGTTCTCTGTATTGGTTTCAGATACAAAATGTAAAGGAGGTTGATTTTAAGTGTTATACAGGTCTAGGGTGCAGTGCAGGCACAAGTGGGTCGGGTGGAACAAGTTCCACAGGAACAATGGTTCACCACAAGGTTCTATAAGCCAAAATAATGAGATTAATCAAGAAAATTAGTGAGGGTTTGTGGATGGAAGAAGGAACTAAGGAACACATTCCTGTAGGGCACCAATACCTCAAGGAGGTGAAAATGCCTCAATACAAAGGCATAGTGTTGTGTGGGTTTTAAAGGCTACGAAGAAGAAATGTAAAATGATGACAGTTCCCCAAAAACCCAAGTACCCACAAGACAAAGGAGAAAAAGGTCAAAGATGTGAAACAAATATGTCAATTCTACGAGGATGAAATGTAAGGTGGCAGTTAATGTCTAAAATGCAAATGAATCCTCAACCCCCACAGCCAATGAAGGACCAACATGTGGCAAGGGAAAAAGAGGACACGTAGATAGAGTTTTAGAACAAAAGAAACATTTCATATTTTATAGTTTTGCAATTTTATAATCATGCAGTTTGTAATTTCGGGTCTGCGGGGGGAAGTCAAAGGTCAGAAAATAATCGAGAGTGGACACGTGTCAAAGTTTCGGGCCCTATAGACCTTTTTGGAGTTTTTTATTTCACAGAATTACATTTTTGCCATACAAAATGCAAAGGAATACCTAATACCTACAAAAAAATTGAAGGCCAACATGTGCAAGTTCAAATCAAGATAATAGTGGCGGAGGAAATCTCTAAGGCTAATCAAATGTTGCCATGTGTCACGTTAATGTGCTTTGTGACATGTAAATTTTTAAATGGACATAAATTTTGATCCAGTGCTCCAAATTTGAAAGAATTTATATCGGTGGAAAGGTCTCAACATCCTCTGAACCATGGAAGTAGAAAATATTCAGTTATGAGAGACTATTTGTAAGTAAAATAGGAAAATGTCCTAAACATTAAAATATGTAGTGCAAGTTTTTTCAACCACCATATTTAATGAGGTATGATGCCTATTTCTTCTTTTGGAAGCAAAAAATCATGGAGAAATGGATTTTTCACGCTGTCTATGCCCCTTTTAAGACATTTAATGTAGGTTATTGGTGGGTGAAAGTATAAATTCAAGTTTTCATTCTTCTCTCTTTCTCCCATCTTCTCTATAATGTAAAAAAACCTCTCATTTGTGGGGGGGGGGGGGGGGGGGGGATGTTCTAAAATGTAATGGAACTCTATCAAAAACTTTCCATAACAGTGGTCAGTTATAGGACTTAGATTTAGACATCTTGCATAGTGATCCTTTCTTCTTCACCTTTAATTCAATTAAATGTGCATATTTGAAGCAATTAAATTTATTTTTTGCTGCTATCTTCTATAATATTTGTGTTCTATTACATTTCCTTTTCTTTCATTACATCTTCAACTATTTTTGTGCAACTCTTATTATCCTTGCAGGGTCTTAAATATGTTTTTATCCATAGACAAGGTGGTTTGAATGTTGTTTTTGAATGTGACACTCAATTCTTCCCTCTCTTTCATCATTTTCTTCCATTTTCCACTCACCTGAGAGTTTCCCCACCCCTTTTTTCTAGTGTTATCATGTCTTTTAGTTTATGAATTTTGTTTTATGCATCTCCTTCTTACCTGTTTCCATTGGATTGATATAGTAGTGTCAGCTAGTTACATTTTAATTCCTAGGAGTATTTTAGCTTTAGGATTAGGTAGAGGAACCAGCCTTATTTGTAAGTCTATCTCATAGTGCAAGTACAATGACTTAGAGATAGTCCCATGTTGCCTCGAAATCCTAGGTTGTCGATGACTCAGGGTAAGGTGTAATTTTGATCTCTACTAGCAATCGGTAGTATACTCCTCGAGTCTAACTCATAATGGAGTAGGATAACTGAATCCTCATAATCCAAAATATTTTTTTAAAGAACTCACAAGGCTCACATGATTGGTAACTACAAAAGTTCATATCTACGATGACCATCTAAGGAATGAGAGAGGGTTATAGATCACCATTTTCTGAGCCTAAGGTGCGCATGCTACACAATATGCATGGCATCTATATACAAATGTAATACATACCAAACAAATTGTAGTCTATTTTCATCCTACAAGAGACTCTAATTCCTATATCATACTCAACTCAAGAAATATGGATCAAAATTCATCCTTATTATTCCCACATACACCTTGAGAATTCTCATGGGGATTGAAAGTGTTAGGTAACATGTAACACAACACAACAAACACAATGTTACAACACAACATTATATGTGTAGATATCATGTGAGGGGTGATGTACATTACACTTAATCACATTTTACATAACACACAATTTCCACACAATGTACTAATGGAATAGGTATGCTACAATATGGGTTATAAGGTCATCATATGCCCCCTATTCACGAGAAGAAACACATTACTACATATCCATGATAAAAAAGGGTACAATATAGGTGTTACACCATTACGACATAGACTAACTCCACAAGGTGGTACAATACCTATATACACATCAATGACACAAAAAAGAGACCATGGGGCATCAACTTAACAAAAAATTCAATATTCACAACAAGACACATATTTTCACAAATAGATTGATATAAAATACAAACTATACAACCATTTCACATCAGGGTACCCTTATCACAACATTTCAATAACTCACAATTCCAGATGTGATAACTATCATAGGTACATACATAACATCACCAACACAAGTTACAAACAATGTAACATGACATAACATAGTGTGTTTAACTTGTAACTATATACACATCACAAATATATACCTGAGGTTTGAGAGTATTAACCTCCACTATAATACAAAATGTAACGTGCACATTAGAAATACAACCAAAACATGAATAATGTTTTTTAAACTTTAAATATTATAACAATTATAAATAACAATTACATCATCACATGGGCCAACAATACAATAACACAATTCCTGAACCAAAACACAACATGCATCACCACGCATACATATCCCAAACAAGGAGATGATGATACTAAGAACATTAGAAAAGAGAACGTAATACCACTAAGCCATAACATGGCTTGTCAAGGGGAAATGGTGCAAATACTTCCACTTATCCCTCCACTAAGGAAGGTAGACTAGCATTTGGTTCCTCCAAATAATTCATGGAATCACGCATTAAAAAACACTTATCACTCATCAATTATTGCAACACTAATACTAGTCTCACCAACCTTTATTTCCTCCAAAAATAAATAAGATACCCCATACACCATAATTACACTTATCCCTCCACCTGTTATCCAATTTTATCCTTGGGGTAAAATTGGACAATGAAGGCCTATTGGATCCTGAGACCGGGAAATTTCTTCATGACCATTATTAACCATTTCAAGTAAATTTTGAGCTTTGAGAACATTTACGGTGTTTTGAGAAATTCCAAGATCATTTTGAAGTATTTTCTCCATTCCATGGTTTTGAAGGTTGTTAGTTTGCTCATATCAGGAATGTTGATCCTAGTAAGCCCACTTCAAGTCGCCATGGTAAACAATTGGTCAAAATTAATAATATAATTTTGGGGGGCCTTATTGATTATTCATGATCCTCATAGTTCAAGTAAATGGTGGTAATTCGGAGGTTTTGGTGCCAAGTGTGAGAATGTTATGGGGTGATTTGAACTCAAATGGCTCACCGAGAAGCTTAACAAGATAATTAATATACTCTAGAAATTTTCCTAAGTTTTTGTGTATGTCAGATCAGGAAAGCCATGTTACTAAATGGTGTGATTGTATTCAGGCTCAGTTTTATAGAAAAATGGGATCAACTCATGTTAGAGTTCAATAGATATTTGTTAGGATGGAAGAGCTTGATGAATTTGTAAAACTAGTTGGCCTGGCGAGAAATTTTGGCTGGTATCAGGGATGAGAATCTCATAAGAACGAGTCATTCATTGAAGCTCATTCGTATAAGATTTGAATCATTAGAATGATTGAAAATGACACATTAATGAACAACATGGGTTGAGGCCAAGTTATTCGGCATATGAGTTCTAGTAGAATAGAGGTGAGGAGATCTTTTCAATCTGAAAAATTCCATATCATGAAAATCATTGCGTAGTTCGGTCAATGAGAATATGAGTGAGTCACGATAAAATACCAACTCGGCGGTGAGATCAAAAGACACAAACTTGAGATTGGTATTGAGAAGATAAATTGAAAAGAGCAAGCATGGTGAGTCCATGTGGTTTGAATTAGAGCAAGGAGTGATCCATTTCGGTCTTTGATGAGTGAAGAAAAACTCGAGCGAAGCTAGAAGCTCAACCATTGGGGGCTCGAGCTGGGAGCTCAAATCAGCAAGTCAAATTTGAGTCATATGAGTAGCTTAGGTGATTATGGAGCCAAGGTCGATTAGAACAACTCATCATACAGGAGATATTTCGATTCTAGCTAGTGGATGAATGATCTGACTAGAGATTGAGCTCGTATCATAAGGAATCATGAGCTATGGATTGAAGCTCAAAAAGTTTAGCGCAAAGCTTATAATGAAGATGCCAAACTAAGCTTCAGGGAGCATTAGGTTTTTCTTAATATGTGAGCACAGGTTTAAACATGTAGCATAGCTCAGTATTTGGTTTCTAATGTTTCTCGAGGGATGACATTGGCATTGATTTCACATTGCAGGAGGTCATTTTTATGGGTATGCAAGGCCAACCGAGTTGAATTCGATGCACTCAGCGTGTAAGTGTTCTGGCTCAAATGGTCGAATTATGGAATGGAATTTTGTTTTCAAGTCAGGATCGACGTGTAAGAACTCAGAATACAACTATGTACCAAGATGAGCTAAGAGGATATGTTTAGGAATAAATTTCAACGTGTTTCATGGGAGTGTGAATTTGGTGAGTCATGTGAAAATTTGATCTTAGAACGATTGAAAAAAGTGATGGATGCTCGGGTAGATAACATAACACTCATCGCATGACATAGGATTGAAGCTCTATAAATTAACACTTGGAGCAGGGAGAATGTGAAGTCATGTTAAGTTGATGAGTAGAGCCTCAAACAATTGGGTTGGTCGAGTTGGGCCAAGTCGATGGAAAATCTGCTGAGCCGAGTGAGGAAATTTGGGGCATATTGGGTTCATTACCCTGTCGAATTGACCAAATAGTACCAAAACTCCACACTTCAGTTATCGATGTGGGGATCTTAGAGAGGTTAGTGAACAAATGGCCATGTGGGACTCTGAAAATGGAAAATCAAGAAAATGTTCCACATCTAGGGTTTTTGATACTCACATTGCCAATATGCAGAGATTCACGCGAGCGTGGCTCAGGGGGGGAAAATAATGAAGGTGTGCCTAGGGTCAAATTTCTCCAAGCGAACATGAAATTATGTGACAAAGTTTGATGCTAAAGTATCCAGCTAGTGTGTGGAGGAAGAGAAATGTTCAACAAGCTTGGTGAGTCATGGGGAGTCTGATTCCGTCACCGAGTCATCAGGTGAGTCATTCAGTGACTCATTTTACATGGTAGGTTTAATGAAAGGTAACGAGGAGGAGCACGTTAGAAGACAGTTAAAAGGTTTAGCAATAATTTTCTCGGTAATTGAATGTGTGAAAGGGTGGTGTGAAGAATCCATGTAGGACATTTCACCTATTCATGAGTGGTTGAGGTGGCATTGGAATAGTTATAAGAGATATGGGGTGGAACGCTTTAGAAGAAATATTCATGGTGCCGAGTCAATGATAAGGTCACAGGTAAGGCACAAAGACCTCAGGACAAAATATAGTTTGGGATGTCAACTGAGCTAACTAGGTAGAGGTTGAAGGAATTAATCTCATAGATCATTTCACGTAGAATACATGCATGACACTATAAAGGAGTTCGATGAGAATGTAAAGGAGTAAGTAGATCTTAATAAGAGATAAATAAGATTTTGAAGCTCGAACCTCATGGAGTCGAGCCATGTGATGGGTGGCTTAGTTTAAGTTTGGCATTGAGTCATTTGAATGAAACGTGCTAGTAGAATGGAATTCGGTGGGGTAAAAGAAAGAGGCGAGATAACATAATGCAGAGGAATTCGGTCACCAAGGGGGGTGGTTTGTTTGAGCATTCTTGATGCATATGACATCTTTGTCATAGGATCAGACTCATGCAAGTAGGGATCTAGCAATGATAGGAGGTTAGGAAGATTAACTCATGGATTGAGCTAATTAAATAACTCCATGTTCGTCAAGAGAGAAAAACATAGAGCCAACAATGTAAATACATCACATCGGTTGAAGGATTCAACTTTTCCCAGTGTAGCAAGGGATCTAAATACCATCAAAGGAGTTAGTGAGTTGAGGGGATAGCTTGATAGCTTGGCTTGATGAATGAATCTTTCGAATGAGTATAAATGACATTGTAGAGGCTTGTGGATATTTTGACTCGACCTATACATGAATATGGTCAAAGTGTGGTGAAAGATATTGTCATGTGGAATGTCATTTTGGAGGATGAGTTCATACTTAGAATAGTAACATCAAGTAAGCCTTTCAAATGGCACGAATATGGTTAGTAAAATGGAGTTGGATCGACGGGTTGAAGTGAAATTAAAATTACACAACTTGGGCATGATGGGAGCTAATGTATATTTGAGATGTTTAATGGTATCTAGGCAACTCGGTTAGCCGAGCTGTGAGTGAGCTCACTAAGACAATGGAGTGTCAGTCGAGTTGTTGAGAGCTTGTCACATGGATAAAAGTCAAAAGAAAAAATGAGCTCATAAAAGGAATTTTTTTTGAGTTGTTGGCCAAGTCATCAGTAATTAGAGCCCGCCAAGGGAAAAACACAAGGTAGTCAGATCACTCATGTAAACATGAGAGGATGGCGAATTGGTTGACTAAGTTAGTATTAAGGTCCCTTCAAAATGCCAACTGGACCTTAGGGGTCCCACTTAATAAAAATTAATTTTTTATAAAAATATTTTAATAAATAATATTTTTATTATTTAAATATTTTATCAAAAATATTATTTTTATTAAATGGAGGATAAGTTCAAATTTTGAATTTATTAAAAGCATCATGGAATGTTCTTAAGTGATGTTATAAATGTTGACCATCATGTACCTTCATTTTTTGAATGAATTTATGACTTCTCCTCTTCTCTCTCCTAGAATTATTCTATAAATGTAAGTTGGAAGTTCATTCCAAGGGGTTACACATTGGTTGTAGAACTTACACGTGTGACACAAGTCAGGAAATTTATACATATTAGAAAAGTGTAAATTTTTAAAGGGTCCTCTCTTTTGCAAGTTATTTTTGTGGATTAAGGGAACTTTTAAGCCTCTTTTCTAAGACTATAATGGCAACCATAGCTTCTTCTGAATGTAATGGTGCATTGTGCATGTTGTTGAAGTAATGAATTGTGTATTTTGTGACTACTCTTAGTAATTTCATAATTTTATACTTCTTTGTAAATTTGTCATGCTTGCAGGTACACTGTGCAAGTTCAAGTTTCTATTGCAAGTTCTTGGAGTTATGTGTTTATCAAGTGGTGGAGTATTTCATTTAGTTGAGTTATGTTGCTTATTTACCCTTCTTAAGTTCATCCTTCTTTACTGGAGGACTGATATATTGTTTGTCTGATTGAGGCTAATAAAGGGAATGTATGCTTCTTAGTCTGTGGTATTCTATTAGCCTATTTAAGTTGTAGTAGGTAAATTTGACTTGTGGTTCACAAAACCCTCTTCAAATCAACCCTTACCAAGTCTATCAACACACTTCATTTTCTGCATCACCATCCCTAGTATCTTTTAATTTTTTGAAAATCTCTTTCCCTAAAGACCATGAAAATGTTAGCATAGGCCTATATAACCATTTTATTGCACTAGGAGTAGTATAACACTTAGTTTAGGAAGAGGAATTAGACCTTCTCCAGAGGTTCATGTCAAGCCCAAGTCCCACATATTAAGAGGTGATCCCATGTTACCCAATCACATCGAACATCTTGTTCACATTCTGGCCATTCAGAGGGTGCAGTTATTTAGTGATAAATTTTTTTGGCACGGCCAGTGGGACAAAGAGTTGGTAATTCTCTTCTTACTTACACAAGTCAAAGTACCTAAAAAATCTATATCTCTGGATTTAAAATCTTATTGCGTTAACTTATGTGAAGAATTCAGACAAGAGATTCTTCAAAGAAAGGAAATTATCAACACATCGAACTATCCTCGTCTCCTCTAAGAAGAAGGAGAAGAGGCATCTCAACATCACCCGTTGCAACGTCACCTCATGGGGGCCATTAAACTCCTCCTTACGGAAGGTTTCCTCCACCCAAAAACAATCAATATCTTGTTGCAATGGTGATGAACCAAGTTTTTCCCCCTTTCAATGCAAGTGGTACTCTTCTGTTGGGACAATGTGACCCTATACTTGTTACGAAAATCAACAGTTTACCATTCTACATAGGGGAAACTCATGTTACTCCAATGGAACATATTCTTGATGTAGACAACATTTGTGTAGCACATAATATAATGGAGGACAATGTTATGGTTAGAGTTATTTCTACTTCTTTCAAGGGTTAAGTGTTGGTACTATAAGCACTTAGGACGAGTTAGGAAAAAATATTTGTAAATAGTTTGAAGAAAACAGTGATCATTTGTCACTCTTGGAACAACTCACTACCTTAAAAATATCTCCCCAAGAATACATGATTGATTTCAACTACTAATTCCAAAGGAATTAGAATAGGATTCTAGCACTCATAAAGCTTTCTTCAAATAATGCATTCCTATACTATTTGCGAGCCTTGAATAGTGATGTAGTTGAAATGATCGAGTCCATTGGAGGGACTACACTACCTGATGGCTACAAAGTTTCTATAAGAGTGGAGAATTCCTTAATCCAAGATGGAAAGATAGCTCCATGAATGCCAATGCCATTGTCTCAGGATCTTACGAACAATCAGCCTACCATTGCTTCTATTCCAACAGCCTCCAAGCAACTAGACTAGTCTTCCCTCACCTCTTCAAATGACCTATTTGAATTTAAGTCATTGTTACAAACTTTTGGGAATGAGCTCGTTGCACTCAAGAGGAAACAATTTCAATATAATAATACATACCAGTCACAAAATCAGAAATATCAAGCTAACCTTCCTCCTTTTCAAGGGAACAATCAACCTCAAAATCAAATTGTAGGTCAAGTTGTGAATGTCAGGCCTCTAAAATTTAGGAATCCTCTTATTGTTATCTCTTCCATAGCCCGTACTTGTCTAGAATAATATATCTCAAGAATATGAATGGTGTTATCCTTGTTGTCAACCCCACAATCAAAATCTTTACCCTAATGGAGTTCTTAGACAGGACCTTTTGGTTCAAAGTGTTTCTGCCCCTCTAGAGACAATAGAAAATTCATCTACGCAAGAAATAGAAGATCAACTGTAGGCACCTGAAGAAGCCACTTTGATAAATTGGAAAGCAGAAGATTTTTGCGGGTTGAATACAAATTGCTCATCAGTGGCAGAAAACACTCATTCCAAAAAGAGAGTAATAAAATCTCACCCTTTCAAAGTTGATCAAGCATCGACATCACAGCCTCATCCACAAGTGGAAATTGACAAAGATGTAGGAAAGAAACCACCATAAACACATGTTAACCAAGTTGCAAGGAAAGAAGTCTCTTCAGGCATCACGGTACCCAAAAAAAACTTTTCGAAATAGGATTCTAACACCCAAAGAAGTGTCAACAAAGTAGGAGAAACTCCCTTTAGTATTTTAGAAAAAAAAAAAAGATAAACCTGAGTGTTACCATGTGGGACACACTCTCAATTCATTCTCAAATAAACTTGTTACAAGAGGCTCTAAAAATTTTTGGTATAACTGATGGATCATCGAGTCATGGGGAAACAACTACTATGAATTTTTGTCAACCAAAAGGGAAAAGTATTCCTAAAGAAAACAAAACACCACCATTCTGTATTTCTCTGATAATTGGTGACCACCTGGTACATAATTGCATGATTGATTTTGGTGTTATTAGCTCAGTCATGCCATAACAAATTACATATGTACTAGGCACACAGTATACGCCAGTTGTAACAGGAGTTGTTTAGCTAGATGACACAAATGTTAAAATTTTTGGAGTTATCAAAGGAATTCAACTTACCATTCATGCATGCCCTATTTTTTTGTTCACCCAAGACATATTAGTCATTGATCTCCCTCCTCTCTTTATCATCTTCCTATCACAAGATTTCATTGCCAAAATGGGCAGTTATCTATCAGGTAATTGGTCAAATATTATTTTTAGGACTTGATACTGAACCAAAGTGACTATAAGGGTGGAATTTGTTTTTGCATAATCATGTGGAGCCCTACACTTCTATTCCCATAAATGGGAATTATACCATTCGTGACCGAGAAGAAGAATATATTGATTATGAACCAACTACTCTTGTGAAAGAAGTTCCTGATACTATGTTGGATGAAGTGAGTGGAGATCATTAGTACGATCCCTACACTTATGTGTTGGAAGAGGAAGAAGTTGGTTTGTTGATTTTGGAATAGATAGGATTAGTTACATACAACATTCACGAATAAGGTATGATCAGACCAAAACTTGTCAAAACATAAAGTAATTCTGAGGGACTGTGGCAATTTTTCTTCGATGACTCGAGGAATATAAATGGATCTAGTGTTGGTGTCATGCTGATTTATATAGAAGGAGATAAGTATGTCTCATTTTTCTGGTTATAATTCAGTTGCACTAACAATTATATTGAATACGAGGCCCTTGTGCAAGGAATTAAAATAGCTCAAAAGAAGGGAATAAAAGCCCTGACTATTTTAGAGATATTGAGTCAGTTGTTCATCACATGATGACACACAGTGCATCCAAAAAATATCTTTTAAGACAAAAAAAGAACCAAGTCTGGGATTTGATTGAATATTTCGAATATTTTAGGATCCATGCAATTCCTAGAAATTAAAATGAAGATGTTGATATGCTTACTACAATTGGCTCACAATATGACATACTTATTGATATCACAAAAAAGGGTAGAAATCTGCCAAAATGGTGGTTCGACCTGCAATCCTTGATAATGTGATTAGCTGGCAAGTGTTCGATAGTGACAAACAAAGTGTTCTATTTTTGTAAGAAGAGGCGAAGTTTTCTGCAAAAAATTAAGATAAGCTACAATAATCATATGGTGATCAAATCATACGATTTAAAAACAAGCTACCAAAATATTTAGCTACTTTGGAATCCATTTTTAATTTCAATGATCACTCCAAAAGACAAATCTCTAACATGGTGGTCAAAGAAGAAGACTTTGAGGAAGTTGAGGTAGCAAATGAAAAGTTTCTGAAGATTTGCAAAGTGTGTACCCTAGAAGAGAAAAAGGATTTTTTCATAATTTGTCAAGAATATAATGATGTTTTTCCATGGAGTTATAAATATTTACATGGATTCGATCTAGTTCTAGCACAACATAATTTGGAACTAGATCCTAATTCTAAGCCAGTTCATCAAAAATAGAGGTCAATTAATCCTAAAATTGAGCCACTAATGAGAAAGGAGCTAACCAAACTCATCGAGCCCTATATAATTTTTCCTATAAAACATTCCTATTGGGTATCAAATTTGCTCCCTATAAGGATGAAGAATGGAGAGATTCGGTTATGTGTGGACTTCCGAGATTTGAACTGTGCCTTGTTGAATGATCACTATCATCTTCCCTTAATGGAGAAAATCCTTCAAATGGTGGCAGGAGCTCAAATATTTTTTTTTCTCATTGGATATTTGGGTTACAATCATATTTTGGTCCAATAATCTAATAAATTCAAAACAACTTTCACTACCAAGTGGGGCATGTATGCATACAACAAAATATCGTTTGGGTTGTCCAATGTTGGCGCTACTTTCTAAAGAGCCATAGACATGACATTTAAGGGACTAATCAATGATATCATTTTCGTTTACCTTGATGATATAACTGTATACTATAAGCATGCAGAAGACCACATCACACATCTAAGGAAGGTTTTATAAAGATGTAGGTAATTTGGGGTTTCACTCAATCCTAAGAAATATATCTTTCCAATTCATGAGGGGAAGTTATTAAAGCATGTTGTTTTAGTAGAAGGACTGTTAATCGATTGAGCTAGGATTTTTTTGATTATGTACTTATCTCTCCTAAGTCACAAGAAGGGTCTCCAAAGTTTTCTGGGAACCATAAATTTTGTGCAGAGATTCATACCTCAATTTGTAGCATTGGATAAACAATTGATAGCCATGCTGAAGAAAAATATATCATTCTCATGGGAAAAGGAAGGAAGGAATAGATTCAAAGCCATCAAAATGACCATTTCTCAAGCTCCCATGGTGGTGAGCCCTACGTTTGATAAGGATTTTATTCTTTATGATTTTATAGGTCAAGAGAGAATTTCAGGTATCCTCACCCAACAAAATGATTATCTAATTGAGGAAACAATTTCTTTCTTCGATCAATCCCTAAAATACTACAAGCTCGAGAATTCATTCGTTGAAAAACAAGTCTTTAGAGTTATTCAAGATTGGAAGAAATTCAATCACATGTTGTCCAACAATAAAGTTCATCTGACAGTGTCTCATTCAGGTGTCAAGGAATTTTTTCTGATCAAAGAGATGAACAAAAATCATGTTGGATGGATCAAGAAGGTGATGGAGTATGACATAAATATCTAAGTTACCAAAATTGTCAAAGGTAAAGGTTTGTGTTAACAACTTGCTGCAGACTTGGAATCAACAGGTGATGAGGATGTGACGCTCCTAAAAACTGATGAAGGTGATGATCAAGTTGTCTGGTTATCCAAAATGAAGAGTTTCCTTTTCTTAGGAGTATATCTTGTGAACATGGATAAAACTCAAAGACATTCTATCTTAATTCTATTCCATATGTTCTAGTAGATAATGTTCTCTTTCAAAGGGATTTGAATGGTGTTCTCCTTCGATGCATGTGACTAGAATAGGTAAGTAAGATACTACAAGAGTTTCATGGTGGCCTATCTGGAGGACATTATTTTGCACAAAAAACTGTTACCAGGATCATGTGATTCAATTACTATTGGTCAGATTTCTTCAAAGATTCCCATCTCTGGGTAAGGAAGTGCAAGGAATGTTCCTTTTTCACCAAGAAGCATAATTTGGCATCTCTTCCATTACATCCAGTTCAAGTGGACCAACCCTTTATTCAATGGGGCTTGGATTCCATTGAAAATATTAATCCTCCATCCAGTGATGGAAATAAAAGGGTCCTTACTAAAATGGACTATTTTACTCAATGGAAAGAGGCAGTATCATTGAATGAGAGAAATGAGAAGGTAGGTCTTGATTTCTTAGAAGGAATAATGACAAGGTTCAGTGTTCCATTTATAGTTATTTAAGACAATTCCAAGGATTTTCTTTGTCTGAAGTTGAGTGAATGGGTTGTTAAGAATGGGGTATACCTCAAGAAGCTTTCCAATTACTATTCGCAAGGAAACATATTGGATTATTCTAGCAATAAAAACCTCACAAGGATTATCAAATGCACTATGGAGACCAACAAGAGGAATTGGCACACACAACTCAAAACTAATTTATGGGTCGATTAGATCACACCTAAAAGTGCCATCAGAAATTCTCCTTTCATGCTTGTATATGGAAGATAAGATAAACTTTCGTTCTCCTTGGAGTTACCTTCTTTGCAATTAGAGCATGTGCTTGAGGTTATGGAGAATGATAATATGACAATCAGGTTTGCTGAGCTCATAAAGTTAGAAGAACTAAGGAACAAGGCTATGAAGAATTTGGAGCAACATCAGGCTTAGGTTAAGAAATTTTTTGACAAGAAGGTGTCTGATAGGAATTTCAAGAGGGATATTTAGTTCTCAAATGGGATGAATATAGATCCAAACGAGGAAATCACACATAGTTTAACGATCTCTAGAGTGGTCCATACATTAGCACAAGTTACAAGGAGGTGAATTTGTTTCATCTATCTAGGTTCAATGGAGAAGAACCACTCATTCATGTGAATGGGATACATCTCAAAGCTTGATTTTGAGATCATTCCACCCCTTGTATAGTTTAGTTAAGTGTTTTCCTCCAAGTGAATTTACACATTATTATGTTTTGTTGCTTTTTATTTCCTTATTTTTGTGTTGTTGTGTTATTCTTGCACATTACTTCATCAGTGGAGGTTTTTCAAGAAAATAAAGATTCAATTTTTCAAAAGGAGTTTTAGTATATTCCCAATTATGTGGATGCTTCATTCAAAATTTCATAATGCTCTTTAAGTGTCAAGAATTCATGGGTGTTAATACATTTCCTACCTCATGTTACTGGAGAGTTTGAGATTAGTTATTACAGAGAATCATATCAGTCCAAAATTCCAACATTGAATCAATGCCCAATGGATTGATGAAGGATACTAGAACCGTGCTTAATAAAAAATCATCCCCGAGAGGTTACCAAAAATGTTATCCAATTTTTCCCTTAGGGTAAAATTAGACAATGAAGGCCTATTAGATCATGGGACTGGGAAAGTTCTTCATGACCATTTCAAAAAAATTCAAGTAAATTTTGAGCTTTGAGAACATTTACGATGTTATGAGAAATTCCAAGATCATTTTGAAGTATTTTCTCAGGTCTAGGGTTTTGAAGGTTGTTAGTTTTCTTGGAACATGAATGTTAATCCTAGTAAGCCCACTTCAAGTCACCATGATAAAACAATTGTCAAAATTGTTAAACTAATTTTGGGGGACCTTATTGATTATTCATTATCCTTGTATTTAAAGCAAATGGTTGAAATTCAGAGGTTTTGGTTCCAAGTGTGAGAATGCTATGCGAGGATTTGAATTCAAATGAATTTTCGAGAAGTTTGGTGAGCTAATTAATATACTCTAGCAAGTTACCTAAGTTTGTGTGTATGTCAGCTCTCATGATCCATGTTACTAAATGGTGTGATTGTAGTTGGGCTCAGTTTTGTAGAAAAAAGGGATCAGCTCATGTGAGAGCTCAATGGATAGTTGCTAGAATGGGAGAGATCGATGAATCTATGAAACGAGTTGGCCTGATAGAAAAATTTGGTTCGTATCAGGGAGGAGAAGCTCGAAAGAATGATTTATTCATCTAAGCTCATTCAGAGAATCTTTGACTCATTAGAAATATTTTCAATGACACATCAATGAACGGTATGAGTTGAGGTCGAGTTATTCAACATATGAGTTCTGGTAGCATGGAGGTGAGGAGATATTCTCACTCAGAACATACCATATCAAGAGAATCATAGCGTGGCTCGGTCAAGGAGAATTTAAGTGAGTCATAATAAAAAGACCAACTGGGTGGTGATCTCGCAAGACATGAACCTGAGGTGGTAGAAATGGCATGGAGGGTCGAGCTTGGTATTGAGAAGATAACTCATAAATAACAAGCGTGGTGATTTAATCTAGTTTGAAGCAGAGTGAGGAGTGAGCCATTTTGGGCTTAGGTGAGTGTAGAAAGGCTCGAACAAATATGGAAGCTCAACCATTGGAGGATCAAGTTGGGAGCTCAACTTAGTGAGTCAGAGCCGAGCTGTCTAAGTAGCTCAGGTGAATATGGAGCCAAGGTTAATTGGAACAACTCATCATGCAGGAAATATCTCAACTCGAGTTAGTGGATGAACGATGTGAATCAATCTTGACCTTGGATTATAAGGAATGAAAGGTAGGGATTGAATCTCTAAAATTTTAGCATAATTCTTACGATGAAGATGCCAAGTTAAGCTTCAAGGAGTATCAGGTTAGTGTTAATATGTGATCTCAGGTTCCAACATGTAGCAGAGCTCAACATTTGGTTTTTAATGTTGCATCGAGAGATGACATTAGCATTGAGTTCATGTCATAGGAGGTGAGATTTTTTGATATGCAAGGTAAGTTAAGTTGAAGCTGGTGCAATTGGCATGTAAGTGTTCTAGCTAAAATGGTCAAATTTCGGAATGGAATTTCATTTTCAAGTCAGGATCGGTGTGCAAGAACTCGACATACAACCATGCACCAATTTGAGCTGAGCATATATGTTTAGGAATATATTTCAACATGTTTCATGGTAGTGTGAATTTGGTGAGTAAAGAGAAACCTTGAGCCTAGAACGATTGAACAAAGTGATGGAGGCTTGGGTAGATAACACAGAACTAGTTGTATGACATAGGCTCTAAGCTCTATAAATTAAAGCTTGGAGCGGGGTGAATGTGAAATCAGGTCAAGTTGATGAGTAGAGCTATGATAAACTAGTTCAATCAATTTGTGCCAAGTCGATGGAAAATCCGCTGAGCGAAGAGGGAAAATTCAGGGAATCTTGGGTCCAATTCCCTATCGAATTGGCCAAATAGTACCAAAACTCCACTCTTAAGTTATTGACGTGGGGATCTCAAGGAGGTTAGTAAAAAAATGGCCAAGTGGGACTTTGACAATGGAAAACCAAGATAAATGTTCCACATCTGGGTTTTATGATACTTACATTTCCAAGGTGTGGAGATTTATGCGAGTGTGACCAAAGGTGGAAAATAACGATAGTGTGCCAAGGGTTAAATTCTGCAAAGTGAATGTGCCATTATAGGGTCAAGTTTGATGTTGAATCATTCAGTCGGTATGTGGAGGAAGAGAAATGTTCAATGAGCTTGGTGATTCATGGGAGTTCCATGTTTGTCACTGAGTTATTAGGAGATTCATTCGGTGACTCAGTTTACATGGTAGGTTTCATGAAAGGTAATGAATAGGAGCTCACTCATGGATAGTTGACAATTTTAGCGATGAGTTTCTCAACCATTGAATGTGTGAAAGGGAGGTGTTAAGAATCCATGTAGGCCATTCATCTAAGCCATGAGTGGTTGAGGTGGCACCGGATTAGTTGTAAGAGATCCGGGGTGGAACACTTGGGAATAAATATTCATGGTTCCAAGTTAATAAGAAGCCATGGGTAAGGCACAAAGACCTTAGGGTGAAAGATATTTTGGGATGTCAACTGAGATTGTTAGGCATAGGTTGAAGGAACTAATCTCATATATTGGTTTTCTCAGAATACATGCATGAAACTAAAGAGGAGTTTGATAATATCGTGAAGGAGTAAGTAGAGCTTAGCTAGAGAGAAAGAAGATTTTAAAGCTCAAAGCTTGTAGAGTCGAGCCATGAGATGGGTAGCTCCATTTGAGTTTGGAATCGAGTCATTTGAATGAAAAAAGCTATTAAAATGGAATTCGGTGGTGTCAAAAAAAGAGGTGAGTTAATATAATGTAGAGGAAATTAGTCACCAAGGGGGGTGGCTTGTTTCAGCAAGCTTGATACATATGATGGATTTTTCATAGGATCGGACTCGTGGTAGTAGGGATCTAGCGATGATGGGATGTTGGGAAGATTAGCTCATGGATCGAGCTAAGTAAAAAAACTCCATGTTCTTCGAGGAAGAAAAGATTAGAGAGATCTATGTAAATATGTCACACTTGTTTCAATATTCAACTCGTCCCATCCTAGCAGAGGATCCAAATACCATCAAATGAGTTTGTGAGTCGATGGGCAAGCTGGATAGCTTGGCTTGGTGACTGAATTATTTGATCAAAGTATAACTGAAATTGCAGAGGCTTGTGGGTCTTTTGACTCAATCTATACATGAACATGGTCGAGGCGTGGTGAAATATCTCGTCATGTGGAATGTCATTTTAGAGAACGAGTTCATACTTATAATGGTAACATCAAGTAAATATTTCAAATGGCATGAAGATGGTGAGTCAAATGGAGTTGGCTTGATGGTTTGATGTCAAATTAAATTTACACAACTTGGGCACGATGGGAGATAATGTATATTTGAGATGTTCGATGGTCTCTATGCAACTCTATTAACTGAGTTATGAGCAAGCTCACCAGGACAATGGAGTGTCAATGGAGCTGTTGAGAGCTCATCCCATGGATAATGAGCCAAAATAACTAATGATCTTGTGAAAGAAGATTCATTTAAGTTATAAGCCAAGTCATTGGTAATTAGAACCCGTTAAGGCAAAAAGATAAGGTGGTCAACTCGGTTATGTAAACATGAGTGGATGGCAAGCTAGATGACCAAGTTAGCATTAAAGTCCCTTCAAAACACCAACCGGACCTTAGGGTTGCCACTTAATAAAAATTTTATTTTCATTAAAATATTTTAGTAAATAATATTTTTATTATTTAAATATTTTATCAAAAATATTATTTTTATTAAACGGAGGATAAGTTCAAATTTTGAATTTTTTAAGCATGATGGAATGTTGTTAAGTGAGGTAATGAATAGGAGCTCACTCATGGATAGTTGACAATTTTAGCAATGAGTTTCTCAACCATTGAATGTGTGAAAGGGAGGTGTTAAGAATCCATGTAGGCCATTCATCTAAGCCATGAGTGGTTGAGGTGGCACCGGATTAGTTGTAAGAGATCCGGGGTGGAACACTTGGGAATAAATATTCATGGTTCCAAGTTAATAAGAAGCCATGGGTAAGGCACAAAGACCTTAGGGTGAAAGATATTTTGGGATGTCAACTGAGATTGTTAGGCATAGGTTGAAGGAACTAATCTCATATATTGGTTTTCTCAGAATACATGCATGAAACTAAAGAGGAGTTTGATAATATCATGAAGGAGTAAGTAGAGCTTAGCTAGAGAGAAAGAAGATTTTAAAGCTCAAAGCTTGTAGAGTCGAGCCATGAGATGGGTAGCTCCATTTGAGTTTGGAATCGAGTCATTTGAATGAAAAAAGCTATTAAAATGGAAGTCGGTGGTGTCAAAAAAAGAGGTGAGTTAACATAATGTAGAGGAATTTAGTCACCAAGGGGGGTGGCTTGTTTCAGCAAGCTTGATACATATGATGGATTTTTCATAGGATCGGACTCGTGGTAGTAGGGATCTAGCGATGATGGGATGTTGGGAAGATTAGCTCATGGATCGAGCTAAGTAAAAAAACTCCATGTTCTTCGAGGAAGAAAAGATTAGAGAGATCTATGTAAATATGTCACACTTGTTTCAATATTCAACTCGTCCCATCCTAGCAGAGGATCCAAATACCATCAAAGGAGTTTGTGAGTCGATGGGCAAGCTGGATAGCTTGGCTTGGTGACTGAATTATTTGATCAAAGTATAACCGAAATTGCAGAGGCTTGTGGGTCTTTTGACTCAATCTATACATGAACATGGTCGAGGCGTGGTGAAATATCTCGTCATGTGGAATGTCATTTTGGAGGACGAGTTCATACTTATAATGGTAACATCAAGTAAATATTTCAAATGGCATGAAGATGGTGAGTCAAATGGAGTTGGCTTGATGGTTTGATGTCAAATTAAATTTACACAACTTGGGCACGATGGGAGATAATGTATATTTGAGATGTTCGATGGTCTCTATGCAACTCTATTAACTGAGTTATGAGCAAGCTCACCAGGACAATGGAGTGTCAATGGAGCTGTTGAGAGCTCATCACATGGATAATGAGCCAAAATAACTAATGATCTTGTGAAAGAAGATTCGTTTAAGTTGTAAGCCAAGTCATCGGTAATTAGAACCCGTTAAGGCAAAAAGATAAGGTGGTCAACTCGGTTATGTAAACATGAGTGGATGGCAAGCTAGATGACCAAGTTAGCATTAAAGTCCCTTCAAAACACCAACCGGACCTTAGGGTTGCCACTTAATAAAAATTTTATTTTCATTAAAATATTTTAGTAAATAATATTTTTATTATTTAAATATTTTATCAAAAATATTATTTTTATTAAACGGAGGATAAGTTCAAATTTTGAATTTTTTAAGCATGATGGAATGTTGTTAAGTGATGTAATATATGTTGACCATCATGTACCTTCATTTTTGGAAGGAATTTATGAATTCTCCTCTTTTCTCTCATATAATTCTTTTATAAATGTAAGCTGGAAGTTCATTCCAAGGGGTTACACATTGGTTGTAAAACTTAGACTTGTGACACAAGTTGGACAAGTTAGAAACATTAGACAAGTGTATATTTTTCAAGGATCCTCTCTCTTCTGTAAGTTATATTTTTGGAATAAGGGAACTTTCAAGCCTCTTTTCTAAGATTGTAATGGCAACCATTGCCTCTTCTTAATGTAATGATGCATTGTGCACATTTTTGAAGAAATAAAGTGTGTTTTTTGTGACTACTTTTAGTCGTTTCATCATTTTATACTTATTTTTGCCTTTCTCAACCTTCCAGATGCACTCTACAAGTTCAAGTTTCTTTTACAGGTTCTTGGAGTTATGTGCTTATCAAGTGGTGGAGTATTTCATATAGTTGAGTTGTGGTGTTCTTTCTCCCTTCTCAAGTTCAACCTTATTCACTAGAGGACTGGTAGATTGTTTGTCTCATTGAGTTTAACAAAGGGAATGCTTTCTTCCTAGTCTATGGTATTCAATTACCCTCTCAAAGTTGCAACAGGTGAAGTTGACTTGTAATTCACAACTCCCTCTTCAAATCAACCTTTCCCATGTCTAGCAACACCCTTCATTTGGTGCATCACCATCCCTAGTATTGTTTCATTTCTTGCAAATCTCTTTCCCTAAAGCCCATGAAAATTTTCAGATAGGCCTAGATAATAATTTTAATGAACTAGGAGTAGTATATCACTTAGTTTAGGAAGAGGAAGTTGGAATTATTTGGAGGTTCACCTTGAATGCAATTCCCAAAGCTTGAGAGGTGATCCCATGTTACTCAATCACACCAAGCGTCCTCTTCACATTCTGGCCATTCAGATGGTGTAGTGATTCGGTGATAACACCACCTTTGGTAATGCAAGTCCCCAATATAAATGCATACAAATCATACTCATGAATATAAGAGATCACAACACATCTATCAATGCATATGCATTCCAAATAGAATTAAAATAAGTCCACAAAATATTAGTATTAAGAGTGAGAAAAAATATAATTTCATCAAATATGTATCACCATGTTAACCCTTCGTCAAAGGATTTAAGGATAGAGGGTTAGGAACATTCAAAAAAATTAGCATGCACTTCCAAGCCCCTAATGGCTTACAAAGGGAATTAGGGTCAATACATACCACCTATCACTCCATTAATCTGTGGGGCTTAAGTTCTTAATTCCTCCAGTAAAATATAATACATGCCACTTATCTCTCCACTTCGTTTATTCCAAAACTCACTTATTGTTCCACTAGAATAAATCTTTCATACACTTGGTTCCTCCTTAATGTCACACAAGGTTTAATTTAGTTGTAATCTTTACTTATTCCTCCATATTGACTGTACCTTTCCCCGTACACAAAAAATGCTTGTTAGTATTGCAATGAATACTAACAAGTACATGCCATATACGAAAATCACATGACCACTCAATTGAGCATTAAATCACATACATCCCATCAAATGATGGAGAGGTAAAACATGAATTTACAAGAAAAAAGAAGGGGAGTGAGGCCTTTGACCATAAGTACACATATCTCATGGTTTGCATTATTTAAATTAAACCTTGAGTGTAAAACATGAGTTAAGGGAAATAGTACTCATTCAACTAAAAAACTCATGAAAATAACAATAGTAACTCACAACACATTTCCCAACAATTGTAGCACCAACAATAAAAAAGGGTCCACTAGATTACTAAAAAGAGATGGATTTATCCACAACATACATAGAATAATTTAATTAAATTTTACCTTTTAGATTAATTGACCATTTAAAATTATTGTCCAAACATTTTTTTTTAATATGAAATTGGCTCATTCCATGAATATTACAAGTTTTATCAATCATTAACATACTTGGCCACTAGTAGTGCATATCATTATTTTCATTTGTTTTATGATCATATTAAGAATTTTAACTAGTTTGACATCATTCAAGGTGTATACGATATTCATTTTAATCATTCTAAAATTCATTTCACTTAATTTTTTCTTATTACATTAGAACCTTTACTTTTGTCTCAAGTTGGCATTGTTTTAGGAGAATTCAAATCATATAGTACTTCTTCTTCACTTAGGGAAACAACATTCCAAGGGGTTTTATCTCATAAATATCCCATAATTTCATTGCACTTAAATAAGTTAAGTATTTAAATTATATTTCACAAGTGGGGCATTCAATATAATATAATACATTCTATTGCCTTCTAGGGACTATTTTATCTCATTAGGAAAAGCATATGTTAATGGTCCTTTACCAATAATATTCATAATAGATCCATGAAGTATTCAATTCATTAAAAATTAAAGGTGTCTAAGGTCTACCATGAGACAAAACTTACGCTAACCAATATCTTGTTCGCAACCCTTCGAACAACCTAAGGTACCTCAAAACATCTTTCCAAGGTAGAACTCTTGTGAGGAGATTAAGGGATCCAAACTCAATAGTTTATGCGTAGGTAGCTATGAAATAAGGCTCACATGGGTCATTTAAATGCTTAAATGAGTTATTTTGAAGGTCAAAACACTCCATTATATTCACACGACTTTAGATACTCACTAGAGTACTGAGGGCTATACGCATATGAAGTATAGTTTGTTCAAGAGGAGACTAAAATTACGACATGTAAGAGTAACAATAGTACTCCCGCTGAAGGTGATAGGGTACACATAGTATAGTCATTTCCTCCCACAAAAGTACACAAGTCAAGGAAATTATATAGGGAGGCTTGTTCCAAGTACAAAACTAAAAAACAAATTTCTATAGATTTAAATCTTTTATTAACATGACTAGGGTTTTCAGACTTAACAAGATTCAACTAAGAATGAAGGTATGATAAGAGGTTTATATACTAGTTCCATTTAAGTGGTAAAGGCAAGGTATGTTCCAAACCATCATTTTATGTGTTAGGAAGGGAAACTATAATTATTATGATAATTGATTGTTTTAATAATTCCATATATTTGAACAACATTCGATTACAACTGCGTAAAATATTCAATGCACACATGGAATAACTAACTTTAATTTTGTTTTCATTTTATCCTTTCAAAAAGGTAAATAATTAAAATTATTAAAAAAATACAATACATCAAGTCATTTTATAAATTTTACAATTTAAATACAACTAGAAGGTCAAATTCCTTCATTTATCTTACTTATACTACATGTAACTTGTAACAACTATTAGGGCATGGGTCAACGAGCATTGGTGGCATGGAATTTTATTACTATCAAGCACAATTAAGATTTCTAATTTTATTTTTTTTCAATTAATTACACCACTTTACACATACAAGAGAGGTAAGAAATACTTTTAATTTCATTTCATTTTTTAAATAAGAGTGAGAAAAAGGGAGGAGAGAGAAAAACATCATTTTTCCCATAGTAAAATTTTATTGAAACAAACAACCAAATTGAGATTCATGACATCATATATTAGTGCCTACGTGTTTTTTCCGTCATTGATTTAAGTTAAAATGGGTCCACGACATTGTTTTCATATTTTATTGCTAGTTTACAAAAACATCTAATTTATCTCAAGTGGCTAAACTGCATTCGAAAACCATTTTTTGATGGTCAAAACACCATGAAACAAATCTTATACAGTCACAAATATAATAGGAATTCACCAGATTTAATGAAACTCATAACTAGTGAATAGTGTATGAATGGAGGCTATTTTTCTGGGGTCGCCAATCGTAATTGGACTAGTTTGACCTAGTCATTCAGCAACTGAAGGCCTACAAAACATCCTTAGAAAACTAATTGTTGAGGTTTTTACTCTAAAATAATGTTTGAAAGAAATTTTCATGTAAAAATGATGGAGGTATACAAAGTTTGATATCTATTTCTTCACTCAAAGTGCAAATGGCAAGCCAAAACCAAACTCAACTTTTTAGTTTCATCAGCATCCCAAGACCGTAAAAAGGGTTAACAGGGCTCCTAGAAGGATTAATAAAATTGCACAAATGAACTTGTGAGGTCACCAAAATATTAAATATAGTACTCCATATGAAAAGGTACTCATTCAAATCTTAAACTTCGTATTTTGAGGTTCAGAAATGTGTTTTAAACATTTAAAATTACTTGTTTTAAACTTTTTCAACGAAAACATTAAGGTAGTTTTAAACTAGTAACAAATTTTTTTCACCCTTTTGAGGGGTTTCCATGATCTAGTATGGATATTTAAGTTATCCAAACATATAAGGTGGAAAATTAGAAGACTGGGTTTGCACTAAAATACATTCCTTCATTTGCGTGGAAGGGAGGATAAATTGTTTGTTTGAGCTATTACTCATTACAATCACCCGAAAATGAAATAATCATATAATTTTACTGACAAAATTGTAAGAGAAAAGATAGAATTACAAAAAATTCAAGATAGGAAGAGAAGACCATGTTTGTGAACTAAACTGGTGAGGTGGAGATTGAGGAGTTTGACATTGCACCCATTAGTTACACTTGATTGTACTGATTTGAGGCATATTAAAATATCAAATGCGAGTGTTTCTTGTAAATATAGCAGTCCACAAGGCATCTTCCTTAGATTTATTCAAATCAATGGTTCACTTTTTTGTTCAAGCTTTTGAGGTGACTACCAAAGCTGATAAAATCCTTTAGTTATTTTATTAAACAAATCATGTCCCAATTAAACCCTTTCGTATTTTGGCATACTAGTCTACTAGAGTGTTGGTGAGAAAAATTTTCAGGTGGGAAAAATTGTGTATTTCTTGCCAATTCTATGGGAATATAAGTCCCTCTACTTAACCGGTGCAACTACCGTATGTGCATGTGCATGAAAAGGTGGATTTTTGTGGTGGCCTTTCGACCGGGGATCTAGCAGGGGCACTCCATTGACCCTGTGACAAAGCTAGTGATATTTTACTAGGGAAGACTTTGTCTGAAGAGAAGGAAAGGGGAGTGAGAAAAGAGGTAGGATAAATAATGTTTTATGTAGAAAATTAGATTCCTACACACACACACTAGTTAGAAACTTCAACAAATACATTTATGAGAGGAAAAAACCCTGTAAATGGCAACAAGACCAAATAGAATTTGATGAACACAAAGTATCATGAAACCCCTTAGTCAAAGAAAGCTAGAAACTCCTTCTTCTTCTATTGATTGCTTAGAAAAAAGTTGTACATAGTGGAGAAATAGAAAAATGAGAAGGGGGCGGAATAGAAGAAAATGGATATCTCCTTTGTTCTCTCAAGGTGCAATATACTCTTGACTTTACAAGATCAATCGCCAACCCTTTGAATTGGGAATGGCATTAGAATTTATAGAGTGAGAGGTGACTTATCATCTACCCCCTAATGGATTTTTGAATACCTTAATATGACTTAAGTCTGTTCGTATTCCAATTTAAATATTTAAGTCCCTTTTATAATAGCAAGATGACTTAAAATTACATTATATTTCTAAAGTTACTCAAGTCATATTAAAAAGTACAAACCCCAACATGAAATTAGAATATTGGAAAGTGAGAGAAATTTGGGGGGAAGAGGAGAGAGAAAGAGAGGGAGAAGAAGAGGAGATACCATCCCAGATGAAGTATGATCATCCTTGATGATGAAAATCTCTGATGCGATGAATTTCTGAATGTCCCATTATGCCAAAACTACCCTTTGTGTGTGACTTGCTATTTTTAGTAAGTGTGAACTATGAGCCAAGATGACCTTTTTGGTGACCTTTCCTACGATGCTCCCTCTATGTTCACCACCTTACTCATGGAATCTTCAAATGGTTGCTTACCCAAAGTAACATACCCCTATGCAAAGATACATGCTATTTTTAGTAAGTCACCATGAATGTAAAATTGCAACAAAACGGGTCTTGAAATTTTGGGTTTTATTCTAGGGTTCCACGCTCTGAATTTTGAGAAATTCCTTCATCTGAATGAGTGGGAAAATGATGTTTTCATTGGTAGGGCAAGAATATTGATAAAAAAATCAGTCCTCCATATCCCTAAAAAAAATAGGTACTTCATGGCTCAAAAACTAGTTTATGTGAAATTATATTTTCCAATGATCATTCCCTCCAAAATTTGGATGATTTCGCCCATTGGATCTTCGGGAATTTGAAAATTTATTTGAGGAGGGAAGAATGCTAATAAAAAACACAGCCCTCCATATCCCTAAAAAATAGGGACTTCATGGTGTGAAAACTAGTTCGCGCGAAACTATATTTTTTTATGATCGTTTCCTCCAATTTTCGGGAGATTTCACCCACCGGAACCTTGAGAAGCGGAGAGGTAGCTCGCTGATTTTTTCCATTACTATGTCATGGCGGCCATTAATGGACCTTGAAAATTGTAGGTCTATCTTTTGTCTCCATTTGCAAATAAATTTTTTTTTTGATGTGGGTTTTTTCTTCTGGTGCTTCACGTGCGATCTTACTTCAATCTGGCAACTGGTTTGATGGGAAATCCCACTTCTTTCTTGGTTGAGCCGGAAAGGAGATTTCTTCATTATGGATGCTCAATCACATGAGGGGGGAATTTTAAGGTGTCTTTTTTATGGTCTTTGGAAAAGTAATGAACAACAACAAACGGATTTTTGTTTCATGCACCGCCTTGTAATATTTCTTCAGATCTTCGTTTTTAGGCTATGGATATTTTCATAGTTTTCTTCCTCTTGTTCTTCATTTCTCCTTCTCGTTTTGATGAAAATTCCTTCTGAGACCTACACATCAATGTGGGGAATTTTTTTTAGTTCTTGGGTTGAGAATTTCTGAGCATTTTCAATGGCGGAGTGATGGTAGAATGTTGCAAAGGAAGTATGGAGGAATGAAGTGCACATATAATTGTTAGAAGTTAGAAGCGGGAAAAAGTGGTAGTTGGAGAAAATTCAAAAGATATGCAAAATTATGGTTTGGGTGAATTTTTCCATGCTTTATTTCCCTGACCTCAGGGACATGAGGGACATCAATTTCCATAATGAGTAAGATGGTGACATGTGGCACTAGATCCAACGACATGGAATGAAGGAGGAAAAAGCTGCTTTAAAGCACTAGGAGCTGAAAGTTGGTCACATGGGTGCCCAAATGACTCCCTATGAGGGATGGGTGAATTTTTTAAGGTCTTATATCCCCCACCTTAGGTTCATAAAGGACATCAAATTCCATGGTGGTCCTGGAGGTGACACATGGCGCCTGATCCAACGGTAGGGAATGGATGCTCCAAAAATGCACCTGGGGGCTGAACTGACAAGTCTTGAGGTCACATGAGGGTAAAAGAGGTAATATGAGGGTTGAGATGGATTCAAGGGGGTTGGGTGCACTTTTAAAACCTTGATGTCCCTGACCTTGGGGGACGTGAGGGACACAAAATCCCGCCAGGCTCCTAGTGTTGGCATGTGTCCTCCCAAAAATTTGGCTAAGTCCTGAACTTGTGACAGTGATAACTTAAGATCCTGATGGAATTATTTGGAAAAAAATTATATTATACTGACTTTAAATGGCCTTATGAATCCAATGGTGGGGTTCTGATGTCTTTATTATGCCATTTTATTCTTGAAAAATTGGATTTTTGATTTTTTACTCCACCTATGCCTGAGAAAAATTGCCTGCAAACATGATGTGCCAAAGTGTTGTGAAAAATATTATTTCACCATAATGTAGGTCTTGGAATTCTATTTCTTGATATATTTTTTTTCTCTTCTAACTCCATCCGGAGCTCCTAGAATCTTCTTCTGAAGCCCAGCGTCCGTTTTAGGCCTGTGTACCACCTAGGCTTGTGAACCCTGTTTTTAACTCAAACTGCTCCAAGTCTTCCAGAACTTCCCCAGACCTTCAAAAAAAATTTCCATGATTTTCCAAGGTCTTCCATTCACCCCAATGTTGAATTTTTTCCTTTTTTTCCGCTCCAGGGGGTTGAATCCAGTCTTGGAAGGCCAGTGATAACCCTTCCTGTGACTCCCCAAAATTTGCATTTTCAATGAAATCCTAAAATCACCTAGGGGGAATGAATGGAATTTCCTAAATTACCTAATGGGGTGATATAACATTGGTTGGGAGGTCATTTGGACTAACTGGATAGAGTTGGGGTTGCCTAGGAATGATAAAATTTGAAAAATTCGACACTGGGGTATAATTGTCGCACTCAGAAATTATCAATTTCCCTGTTGCAAATTTGCATGACAACAAATGGATCTAGCTTGGGGATATGACATGGAATGAGAAAAGAAAAGACATGGCATGGGAATCTAGAATCTCAAATTTAGACTATATAATTCGTCGACCAGTGCCTTATCCATTGGGACTTGCGGAGTCATGTACAACTTCTAGAAAGGAAGATTAGAAGAAGGAAACACACACACAAAATGAAGGAAAGGAAACACATGACACACAAAAATAATGGAAACACATGCAATAGAAATGGAAACACACTTACCAATCACCTATGGTACAAGGCGGGGGATAACCCACTTTCACTAAAATACTTTTCATTTCTCAAAAGTTACCCCTGAAGAGGTAACACCAAATGATGTTGTTCTGCAAAGTCATTGATGGGTTCCAAAAAGTAGCCTCCCTTCCTCAACTACTTATGAAATCCATGTGCTTTCACAATTGTCTATGTATTTGGTAGGAGTGATTCTATGTGAGCTTCTTGATGCTCAAGTCCTTGCTTGGAAATTCCACTACCTTCATGTTATTTGATGTCGGTTTCATAGTGTCAGTTGCCTTCCATGTTTATCCATATATCTGATTCTCCATCGAGTATCTCATCTCTTCCTTAAAGCTTATTTTTTCCATGTTCTAAAAAAATTTCTTCAATTCAAGTCATCTCAATGTTTTCCCTGTTATCTTCTTCCATGGCAAAAGTGTTGTCTTCAAAAATGGAGATGTCTGAAGGAGATACACGAACTTTTATTATTTTTCACTCATGAACTTCTTCACATAATATGGAATAAAAAGGAATGTTTTCATGTTTATTCTCATCAACCAAAATATTAGAGAAGTCATCAAGATTATCAAACTGATCCATTTCAACATAAAAAATTGAGGCACTAAAATAGGAAGCACAAATTGACTCGTAATTTTCTTGTATCTTCATGGCCTGGGTCAAGAGTTCAAGAATGAGTTGAGGATCCTCAATTTCTTCTGTAACCATCAAGATGTCTTGTAGGGATAGTTCTTATGAAATTTCCATAGACTCCTTTTTATCTTTATTAGAGGAATCTTTTTGTCGTGCCTTTAGGAGATGGTTAAAAATATGATCCATACAAGCCCATGATTCATATGAAACATTCTCATTCATATCTTTCATGATTTGCGTTGCTGAAGATTCACTTTCTTGCATACACAGGCATACTTGATTCATGACACCTATTGACAAGGAGAATATGTCCAAGCTTCATGGGAAGGGTGCTCCTTCAAGCTCAAAATACATATCATCTTCTTCTTGGTAAGAAGCAGAGAACCATGTTGGGACAACAGTATGAGAAGAATTTTCTACTATATCTTGACCTTCCATTATCAAATATTCTTGCTTAGGTGAAATATGAAAGGCTATGTTTTCACCGAGATGATGATTATGCTCCCCGAGTGAGTAGAGGTTGTCTTTAAATTATTTTTTCTCCTCAGGTTTGAAAAGAGAGTGGGCTTCTTCCATTTTATCATCCATGATTGCATCAGGATGAGAGTTTGATTCTTTGACCTCCTTAATTTATTTATGCAACATTTCTAAATCACTTGAAGAATCAAAATAGGAAGGAGCATTGTCTATGACCATCTTGAATTCATTATTTTCATACCATAATGTTGGCTGAATTTCTTGCACTTCTTCACATATCCCCATTTCATCATCAATTGAAAGATCAAAACTTGAAAAGAGATCATCCATGCTTACTTTGAATTGTTCATCTTCTTCATCATTAGTGGAGTCTTTGGAAGGCATTGGATCATCCATTATGCAGTAAGGATCTTCTTTTATTGAATATATTATTCCCCCAATGGGTTCTAACTCAAGCCAAATGGAATTACTGAATGGTGATTCTCTCTTTGTCTCTTCTACTTATTCCTCCATGACGTTGCTTTTTCTTTCATCAGGAGGTTCCATGAAAATATCTTCTTCAGAAGCATCTGAGAATCTCTCGAGAATGAAAAATTCATAGTATGGGAAGAAATCTGAGTCTTCTTCTCTAGGGCACATCTCATCTTCTTCCTCCATTTGATGTGGAGCTTCAAGATGTTCATATCTTCTCTGTAGAGCTAAAGCATACCTCCAAATTTCATCAAAGACTTCAGGGTCAGAATTTCCTTTTATTATGGTCTCAAGTATTTCCACATATTCTCTTTTTGACATGTTCATTTTTTCATCACCATATGTAATGAATTCATCTAGAGAATGGTGGAAGAAGGATATCGTTCTCAATTTTGTAGTGAGTTGTGCGAGATTGCAAACATCTTCTTCAATGGATATTGTACTGTCTTGTCTTTCGTCATCTTTTGGAATGCTGATTTTATCTTCACCAGAAGGCTCAAGGATATTTTTTTCTTCAACAAAATTCAAGAACCTTTCGGGTATGAAAACCCTATGGTACGAATGATCTTCAAGGTCTTCATCTATAGGATAATTATCCTCCTCTTCTTTCTCGCTATGGGTTGCTTTAATTTTCTCATTCATCTCTTGCAAGAATTTGGCATATTCTTAAGCTTCACACGTTATCTTATGTCTCCTCTAAATCCATGCTTCTTCATCGATGGCAGGTCCTTTCTTCTTTCCTTTTTCAACACTAGTCCGAAACCATGGCTGATCAACGATCTTCTTTTCTGAGAAGACATCTTCTTCTTCTTCTTCACTATCACTCATTGGTACTTCAATCTAATCTAGAAATTTCTTCATGACGCGGGAAAAAAATGTGATAGGGGTTTGTTCCTTGACGGATTCGCCTTCAAAAAATGATTTTACTTCAAAATCTTCTTTTTTTTCAAACCTTGCAGTCGTATATTAGGTGCAGATGCTGCTAAATTTGCCCCATGGTGGGTGCCAAAAACTTTTGGCAAGAAATTTTTTTGGGTGGACAAACTTGTGGATTTCTTGCCAATGCTTTGGGAATCTGAGTCCCTCTACTTAACCGGTGCAGCTACCATATGTGCATGTGCATGAAAAGGTGGATTTCTTTGGTGGCCTTTTGACCGGGGATCTAACAGGGGCACTCCAATGACCCTATAACAAAGCTAGCAATCTCTTGCTAGGGAAGACTTTGTCTGAAGAGTGGGAAAGGGGAGTGAGAAAAGAGGTAGGAGAACTAATGTTGCAGGTAGAAAATTAGATTCTTGCACACACACTAGTTAGAAACTTTAACACGTGCATTTATGAGAGGAAACAACCCTGTGAATGGTAACAAGAACAAATATAATTTGATGAACACAAAGTATCATGAAACCCCTTAGTCAAAGAAAGCTAGAAACTCCTTCTTCTTGTATTGGTTGTTTAGACAAAAGTTGTACATAGTGGAGAAATAGAACAATGAGAAGGGGGGAATAGAAGAAAATGGATATCTTCTTTGTTCTCTCAAGGTGCAATATACTCTTGAGTTTACAAGATTAATCACCAACCCTTTGAAATGGGAATGGCATTAGAATTTATAGAGTGAGAGGTGGCTTATCATCTACCCCCTAATGGATTTTCAAATACCTTAATATGAATTAATTCTGTTCGTATTCCACTTTAAATATTTAAGTCCATTTTATAGTAGCAAGGTGACTTAAAGTTACATTATATTTCTAAATTCACTCAAGTCATATTAAAAAGTGCAAACCCCAACGCAAAATTAGAATATTGGAAAGTGAGAGAAAGTTGGGGGAAAGATGAGAGAGAAAGAGATGGAAAAGAGGAGAAGATGCCATCCTAGATGAAGTTTGATGATCCTTGCTAATGGAAAGCACTGATGCGACAAAGTTATGAATGTCCCATTGTTCCAAAACTACCCTTTGAGTGTGACTTACTAATTTTAGTAAGTGTGAATTACGATCCGAGATGATATTTTTGGTGACCTTTCCTGCGATGCTCCCTCTGTGTTCACCACCTTACTCATGGCATCTTCAAATGGCGGCTTACCCGAAGTAACATATCCCTATGTAAGGAGACATGTTATTTTTAGTAAGTGTACCACAAATGTCAAATTGTAACAAAATGGGTCTTGAAATTCTGGGTTTTATTCCAAGGTTCCACGCCTCGAATTTTGAGTAATTCCTTCATCTGAACGAGTGGGAAAATGATGTTTTCATTGGCGGGGGAAGAATATTGACAAAAAAATCAGTCCTTTATATCCCTAAAAAAATAGGGACTTCATGTCAAAAAAACTAGTTTATGTGAAACTATATTTTCCAACGATCATTCCCTCCAATTTTTGGATGATTTCACCCATCGAGTCTTCAAGAATTTGAAAATTTCTTCGAGGAGGGTAGAATGCTAATAAAAAAATCCTAAAATCACCTAGGGGGAATGAATGGAATTTCCTAAATCACCTAAGGGGGGGATAAAACATTGGTTGGGAGGTCGTTTAGACTAACTGGATAGAGCCAATGTTGCCTAGGAATGATAAAACTTGAAAAATTTGACACTGGGGTATAGTTCTCATGATCGAAAATTATCAATTTCCCTGTTTCACATTTGCACAACAACACAAAGCATAAGATACTACAACATATAACAATGTTCTTCTAGTAACCTTATCCTTGTATGAATAACCCATATCCTACAATCTTCACAGTCCATCGACCACATTTCATTCAGAAATTTGGACAAAAATTTGCATTCTAGCTGTGGGTGTCCATGAAAGTGCATTTCTTTCATGCATTTGTTTTTTCTTTCAATAGTCCACACACCTTGTCTTTGTTTCCATTCCCTTTATTTTTAATACACTACAACTAAATTCATAAAATACCAAAGACATCCATTACCTAGCTCCATCTCTAACACTATGTGCTGGAAATTGGAAGTAGATATTGGACATAGTTTGTGAATTCAAGACTTATACTTGTAAATGCATTTTATTTTGGAACTATAAATATTTTTTAACAATTCCATTTTGTGCATACTTTGCAATCATTACAGATCAAGGAGATGAATTTCCTTAAGGCATTTTAGAATATAGATTAGTGCCCTTCCCATGCGTCCACATTTCAGATATGACTACTTGGATGTTGAAAATAGTAACAACTAACAAAAATCCATTTCCTCTTTTCAAAATACTTGGATGAAAAACCATTCCATGTTTCCAAGGTTTACATTGGTGCACTGACATTGAGTGATCTGTAAACTCTTCAACTTTGGAATTATTCACAAATCACAAATTATTCACTGATGTTTACTTTATATTAGAAAATAATAGAGATAGCTAGTGAATGAATTACTATTGTGCTTTAGAATCAACAATTGTAGTAAAGGAAAGAATATAAGATCATAACACCAACAATTTTATCCTAGAAAACCTCCAATGGAGGAAAAACTAGTTGGGAAGGGAAATTACTCTTTCTTCCCACTTCTATTGGCCAATTTGAATCAACAGCTATAGAATTTACAATAAGTAAGAAAGAGAAGTAGATATATCTCAACACTTCCTTTCAGTTACTTGCTTACTCTATCTGAATGACTCCTTTCTTCTACAAAATATAATTTCTAGCAATAAGATTTCTTGCTCACTTGCTCCCATGCTTCGATGATCTTCTACACTTGTACAATCATGTATTTATAGCCTTTCTCATGTCCTCCCATGCACTGGAGAATGGGAAAGGTCATGAAGGAGAATGGAAATGAACATCCACTCAAATTTAAAGGTTGTTCGTTTGAAATTTAGTTTTCTATCCATAATGGCCAAGACCGTCACCCTGGCTAGGTGACAGTTCTATAATTTCCACCTTGCATAGGGTGGCATTCCTGTTACTTAAAAGAAAAAACCTTCGTTTTGTTGTTTTTCTTTTCTGTGTTGATTGTTTTGTGATGAAGTAGAGTTGTTTTGGATCCCTATGGATCACACCTCCCCTTCTTAGGAGGATTTTGGTCCCTTAAAATCTTAGTGGGGGAGTAGATTAGGGAACAATTCCCTCGCTTTCTCCTTCGAGTACCACTGGGCCTGCCTTAGTGTCTTTCCTTTCAGTCCAATCTACCAAGACTCTTGTGGACCTCTTCTAGTCTCTCTAAATTTCTACTGTAGCACTACATCCTCCTCCAATTTTCCTCATGAGTCCAAGATGAAATCCTCAATGGAAGGTAACAACTGTAGTTCATCATCTTCATCCAACATGGATGGCTCATTTAGGTGTAATTTCTTGTAGTTTACTACAAAGTACATTGTCATGAATGATGGAAAATCAAGTCAAAAATAATTTTCCCCAACCTTCTCCAATATGGTGAAGGGTCCATATCGTAGTGGCTTGAGCTTCTGTGCTTGACCTTGTAGTCTCTCCTTGCTCAAGTAAATCCAAACATTATCTCCAACATGAAGTTTGTGTTCCCTCCTATGCTGATCATGCCTAGCTTTATAATTTTCTTGAGATTTCTCTAGCTGTTCTTTGAACTTGAGATGGATTTTCTAAATCCTCTCAATGAACTTGTTGGCTCTAGTCACCTCAGTGTCTCGTGTATCCTCCTCATCCTCCTCATCCTACTGTCTAACTGTTATGTCCATCATATTTATAGGTAGATATCCCAAGCATGCTTCAAATGGTGACTTCACAGTGGATGTGTGTACTTCCCGGTTATAGGAATGTTAAATGTAGGCTAAGGACTCGTCCCAAGTCCTTGGGTACTTATTGTTATACCCTCTGATCAACTGTACCAAAGTCCTATTTACCACTTTTGTTTTTCCATCAGTCTGTGGATGGAAAGTTGTGCTCCTTTGTAACCTGGTATCCATCGTGTCCCACGAGGTAGTCCAAAAATTCCCCAAGAACCTGGAATCCTTATCAGAGACAATAGACTTTTGCAAACCAAAATCCACCCATACATTAGTAAAGAAAAGATTTTCTGCCTCATGTTCTTTTACTATCTTTTTACATGCCATAAGAATACACATTTTAATGAATCTATCCACAACAACATATAGATAGTCATGGCCATGTTTAGACATAGGTAATCCTCTTACAAAATCCATAGAAATGTCCTCCCACGGATGAGTAGGTACTGGTAAAGGAATATACAAACCCTCCTTCCTAGTTTTAGGATTACTAGTACAACAAAGTTTACATGCACGAATAAATTTTGATACTTTTTTTTGCATGTTGGGCCAATATACATACCTTTGCAAGTGGGAAAGGGTCTTACCAACACCGAAATGTCTCACTAATTTCAAGGCATGTGCTTCCATCATCAATAGAATTATTCCTTATTTAGGCACACAAAGTTTCCCCCATCGGTAGAACAGCCCATCCTTGAGATAACAGTCTTCAATCCCCATCTTTTCAGCCCCTTGGGACTGCAACTTCTGAAATGTTACCCCAAAGTCTTTTTCTTGGGCATATGCTTCTCTGTTAGGTTCCTTCGTTAAGCTCTCAATCTAAGAGATAATGGCCAAACAAGAGAGATTTTCCTGTGTGGGTGGCCTAGACAACATGACTTCCACCAAATTTGTATTACCTTTCTTGTATTTGATCACTAGATGGAACTGCTAAAAAAACCCCATCCATTTGTAGTGCCTTGCCTGCTACAATTTAGACTGTGATTACAAATGATGGAGAGGTTTGTGGTTAGTGTGCATAATAGTTTCTTTACCCAAAAAATAATGTTTCCATTTTTTAATTGATTGAACTAGTGCATACATTTCTTTATCATATACTGAATATACTTTAACTACTGAAGTGAAGGTTTTAGAATGATAACATACGGGTTTACCTCCTTGAAGCAACATTGCACCCATAACATAATCATTGGCATTTGTCTCTACTTCAAAAGGTCGTTGCAAACTAGGAAGAGCAAGTACCGGAGCATGACTAATCTTGTATTTCAATAACTCAAAGGATTTGTCTTGTTCCTTACCCCAGTCAAAACCCTTACTCTTTGTGGCCACTGTGTGTAGAGGTGTTGCAATTTCTGAGAAACCCAAAATGAGCTTCCACATGTATTGTACTACTCCCACAAAGCTTCTAGTCTCTGTGGCTCCTGTTGGTGTTGGAAAATTTGTGATGGCTACCACCTTCTTTGGATCCACTCATAGCTCTCCTCCTCCAACCACGTTCCTAAGATAGATAAGTGACTGTTTGGAAAATTCACATTTCTTAATATTACAAAGCAACTATTTCTCCCAGAGAACTTGCAAGAATTGTTGCAAATGTGTTAGATGTTCTTTCCATGTGGCACTAAAAATCAAGATATCATCTAGATATACAATGACACATGAATCTATTAAATCACGCAATACATCATTCATCAATCTCATAAGTGTAGCGGGTGCATTACATAATCCAAAAGGAAGTACTAGCCATTCATACAAACCCTGTTTTGTTTTGAAGGTAGTCTTCCATATATCCTCCTCCTTCATCCTGACTTGGTGATAACTTGACTTGAGATCCAATTTCATGAAAAATTTGGCATGCTGAAGCTGGTCCAAGAGATCATCCATACAGGAAAGTGGATATCAGTTCTTTATAGTGATCTTGTTCAAAGCGCGGTAGTCGATGCACATTCTCCAAGAACCATCCTTCTTTGACACCATCACAATAAGAGAACCGCATGGTGAGGTGCTTGGACATATCACTCCTTGTTCTATTAGTTCTTGGAGATTTTTCTTTACCTCAGTAATCTCTAGCAAGGATTGCCTATACAACCCAATGTTCGGTAGGGATGACTCTGGTAATAGCTTAATCTCATGACCTGCTTCCTATTTTGGTGGTAATCCACTAGGAGCCTGAAATACTTCCTAAAAAGACTGAATAATACCATCCAAATCTTGTTTTCCTTGGTTAGAAATCTCTGAAACTTCTACCCCATCTTGTTTATCCTTTAACAAAAATAAACAAAACCGATTATGATTTGACTGAATAATCCATTTTTCTTGGTTAGCACTTACCATAGTAACCCGTGTCTTATGCTGGTGTGCCCGGATGTTGTAGCTGATCCCATCCTTGACCCATCTTTATTAGTGTTCCCTTCTCATAAAGATAGCATCCCTAACATACAAGTAAGGGCTCCAGAATACCACATCAAAAGCATCAAGTGGAATAATGTCATCTTCAAAAACATCTATATATTGAGAATTTATTCCAAACTTGACCTTACATCTTCTTGTTACCTAAATTTCAACACCCTTCTTCACCCAACCCAAAGGATATGGGTGTGGATGTTCGTAAGTCTCAAGACCAAGCTTCTTTACAACTCCCTTAGAAATCAAGTTAGATTGAGAACTGGTATCAACCAAAGCATTTACCTTATTTCTCTTGATCTGGATTTTGATCTGGAATAGTCTACTCATCTCCTCTTTGCTATCCATGTTGGTGGTCGTACATCCAAGCCTTTCGTCTACATCAGACTCATCTTCAATTTTTACCTCCCCTTCTATCTTTACAGATGTCATGGACTTCTTGGAGTCCTTGGTTCGATTATTCGGATGTAACTCTGGATGCAACTTCCAACATCTAGCATAAGTATGACCATTAATATCACAATTCTTGGGATCTTTGCAAGTATTTAAAGTAGTGAAAACTTGTTTACCTTTCCCTTTCCACTTACTCTTGTTACTTGTTTGCCCATAATCCTTTTTCTACTGATTTGTTTACTGCTTTACCCTTGGCTCTGCTTCTCCTTGTTTTTTCTCATCATCTATGTAGTATGCCTGTACACATGCTTCATTGAGATCCTTGGGCTTTGTGGAGATGAATTTTCTTCGAAGGTGAGTGTGAATTCCTCCCAAGTATTTGGTTAGAATATCCTCATCCCCCAAATCCATGTTCAGCAACATGGCTTGCCTCCGAAACTCTGTAGTATAGTCTTGCACACTTTGACCACTGCCTTGTCTAAAATACTGCCATTTAATCATTTGGTCAGTTTTATGGCCAATACAATAGAAGTTAGCTCTAAGTAATTCCTTAAAGTCTTGCCAAGAGTTCACAATAGGACATTTCTTCTTTTCACAAGTAGTTAGATGAGTTTCCCACCAAACTAGAGCATGTCCCTCCATTTTGAGATGTGCAAAGGTGATCGTTTGTGCCTTAGTGACATTATGGACACTAAAATAGACTTCTAACTGCTTCAACCATTTATCCAGTAATTCTGCATCTACTTTTCCTTCAAAGCTTTTAATTTCGACTTTAGTCTCAACTTTAAAATGAGTATGTTTAGATTTTACCTTTTCTCTTGTGTTAGAAGTCTCTTCTTCATGCTCTTCCCCATAATCTTCCTCATGGTGACTCTTTCCTATACCAAACGTTTCTGCTAAGCCTCAAACCACCGAGTCCATGGAGTCTTGCTTAACGAAAGATGTCTTCTACAAATCTGCAAGTTCCTCTTGCCTTCTAAACATCCTATCCATCATGGTCTCCAGCATCTTGATTCTATGGACAAAGTTCTCTTCCTCCATTTCTCCTTGAATTCTCTATTTCTAATTATTTGTAGAAATCTCCAGATCACAAGGTAAAACTTCTTCACCTTTAGATCTTATCACTGTCATACAAATTCAAGAGTGAAATACCACAGTCCTGAATACTTGTTAGCTCTGATACTAAAATGATCTGTAAACTCTTCAACTTTGGAATTATTCACAAATCACAAATTATTCACTACTTTTTACTTTATATTAGAAAATAATAGAGATAGTTGGTGAATGAATTACTATTGTGCTTTAGAATCAACAATTGTAGAAAAGGAAAGAATATAAGATCATAACACCAACAATTTTATCTTAGAAAACCTCCAATAGAGGAAAAACTAGTGGGGAAGGGCAATTTCTCTTTCTTCCCACTTCTATTGGCCAATTTGAATCAACAGCTATAGAATTTACAATAAGTAAGAAAGAGAAGTAGATAATATCTCAACACTTCCTTTTAGTTACTTGCTTACTCTGTCTGAATGACTCCTTTCTTCTACAAAATATAATTTCTAGCACTAAGATTTCTTGCTCACTTGCTCCCATGCTTCGATGATCTTCTACACTTGTACAATCATGTATTTATAGCCTTTCTCATGTCCTCCCATGCATTGAAGAATGGGAAAGGTCATGAAGGAGAAGGGAAACGAACATCCACTCAAATTTAAAGGTTGTTCATTTACAAATTTATTTTTTTGTCCGTAATGTCTAGGACCACTGCCTTGGCAAGGTGGTAGTTCTGTAATTGCCGCCTTGCACAGGGCGGCATTCCTATTACTTAAAAGACAGAACCTCCATTTTTTTTGTTTTTCTTTTCTGTGCTGACTGTTTTCTGACGAAGTAGAGTTATTTTGGATCCCTATGGATCAATGAGGAGGATGTATAAGGTTGTGGAATTTGGATTTAAACCTACCATAATCAACTCATGGCACCATGAATAATTTTCATCCACATTATATTCTTGCATAGGTTTGGAAATGTGTTGGCAAGTGGATAAATTAGGGAAGAAATGCATTTCATTTGCTTCCTTAAATCAATGGATGACAGTGGTTGATGAATATAGCTTGACACCTACAAATTGCATTGTAATTTACAACATCTAAAAAAATCATTTGGTTCACCACACCTCCATTCTTCTTTCTGACACACACCAAACCAGAGCCATGCCCATTCAAAATTTCACCAACTCTCTCCCATTTGACATAATGTTTTGTTATAGATATTATTTATTTATTTACCGTCATTTAAGTCTCATTTTTAAAATATCCTTATAAATAATAACGTGGGTGACTATATAAACATTTATTATTATTTCGTTTTACATATAATATTATTAATTTTTTAAAAGAATATATATATATATATATATATATATATATATCATTAACCATATTAAAGATTTTGAATCACTATTATTTTATTATTATTATTATTATTTCATCCCGAATCAGAATTAAAGTCACACAATTCTCAGGAGTGAGATTGATCAATCGATATAATTGAGGTACAAAGTTAAAAACTAAGCAAAATTTTGATTAACTAACCACAACGAGCTTGGGACATGGTCCAAAAGAATTCTTGGGAAAGAAAAATTAAAGAAGGGCATTGCATTTTGTAAGTACCCTTAAAAAATAATGTTGCATTTGTATTTTCTCAAGTCTTTGTGTCATATTGAATTCCTCATACTGATATGAATATCTCTTTGAAGTTCTACTCTTGAATCCTCTATGTTCATAGATTGAGTTTACACATTCTCTAAATTATTCCTCAAGTTTTGGTACAATGTTTTACCATGATGTCATAGGAGTAAGAACCAAAGGTGTTTTATTCCTCATTCTCATCCATTCATCATTTTCTTTCTGAACTAGATCTTGAATGTTCTTCACAATTGCATTTTATCTCCTCATGCTCTGTGAGATATTCTGCGGAGATATTACCTCCCTCATTTCCAATGGAATGTTTAGATTTTCTTATCTTGCATTGTATGCATCATGAGGCTTTCCATAATGTGTCCAACTATAAGAGATGAAATTGTTAAGGAATTCTTTTGTAATATGTGGCTACATACTTAGAAACTCAAGCTAGTAATAATAAGCTTTAAATATTCTTATCATTCGGTTAATATTGGCATATTGAGGTCTTATGAAGAACCCTGTAGTGCCCCGTTTGACGTTACCCCATCTCTTTCCCTAATGACCCTGTTGCTAAGTGTGGGAAGAATGTCTGTGTGCTTACATTAACTGTTAGTTGACTTCTTCCTTGTCGTAGTGAAGAATTAACACCCTCCCTCTCCATCTTGCCTTCTCGAGTCATAGTCGACACCTCTAGTTGTGGACCTTGAAGTGTCTTGTATGATAATACTATTAACGGAAAATCATGTTCTCACTTTTTCGAGCTTGCCTATTGGTCGTTCTTAATATTATTATTAATATTTATTTTTAAAGTTATAAAATAATAATAATATTATTATAATTTAAATTTTCGATTAACGATTATTTTATTAAGTATCGATTTTTTTATGAATATTATTATTAATTACCTTTAAGCTATTTTATTTTAATTTTGATCGCTCTCATTCCTGAGCCTTGATTCACACGAAAGAGGAGGATCTTGTTCTTTGGTGGCGCAATTGTTTAGGAAGTGGTGTTCATGTTAAATGTTAAATGTTTTCTCCTTGACCATCGAGGTGTCCTTGCATGCTTTGTTACTATAGCAATTTATTGGTGAGTTTTGTGGAGGCATCCACCCACCTAGCCACTTTAAAGGCACTCCACCATTTCAATCCTCCCTGCTAGCCGTATACACTACCTTTTTGTTTTATTTGACCTGTTGGCCCATTAATAGTAACGTATTGGGCATTCTTGGTTGGTCTAAGTTCCTTGAAAGTTGGTCGCCTGCATTAAAACTGTAGTCTTTTAAAGACCTACCTAGTACATGGCTGAGGAAAAAGGCCTTTGAAATCCTTTCTAGATGTGCTTGGCACATTTCTTTTGGTGGTTTGAAATGCCATTAGTATACTAGTTGTGTGGTCTATTGCAGTTCAGAAGATTGTAGGGGATTGGATGTTTTAATGTTGACAGATATGTCTACTAATGGGGGTGCAAGCACTTGACATGTAAATTGTGCACCCAAATACTTGAAAGAAACGTGGCTGCATGGACTGTTTAAGCTCTAGTTTCTCTATGAATGGGTTTTTGTTAAGAAAATAGGCGTTTAAATTTGCAGTAAAATGTGTTTGGATGGTATATAGCCTTCTGCTACCTTTCTCCCTTCCGGTGCCTTTCAGAGGAACATTTTGATAGCTGGACACCTACCTTTATTACAAGTTTCTTTAATTAAAATTTATGCCTAGCTATTATTGTAACTAGCTCACACAAATTTCGGATGGATGCGTGGGAAATTTTGGTGGTCAAAAATGCTTTTCTTGGCCACATGGGTGTGTTGAAAATATTTAGGCGTGGGGTCTGTGGAAAATGTGTTGACCTTGCAGGCAAGTGATGTTGGGTGTAGTTTTTCCATTGTTGTACCTTCATCCTCCCAGCTGCGTCAAAACTTATGAGACTTGGAACAACCATAGGCGTTCTGCATGCTAAAACAAATAATTTTTCACCATGTGTGGCTGTTACAAGAGCATGGTAGACATTTTTTTGTAAGTGTTGGAGATACACAAACATGATAATTTCTTCTCATCTGTCTACTATGCTAACATTAACCATAGCATGAAAGGAATTTTATTTTATTTACTTAAGTGGTTGTTGCTTGGGGTTATTTTGTGGTTTTTTCTATTGATTCTCAACTTCTAGGCTATGTTTTTAGTTTCTCTCCTATGTTAGTTTCTTCTTAGGATGATTATTGACTAGATTTTTTTCCACTAATGGTCTTGGCACTTAATCTTTTACTTGCTCTTATTGCTTTATGTATGCCAATGGTTGCTTGGATTCCTAACCCCCACTCGTATTGTTATACTATTAAATAAATGATTAGAATAATGGTTTTCTATTCTTTTGGGATTTTATCTGAGAAATGTGAAAATTGACTTCTCTAAATCGTTAACTTGTATTCGTGAGTATATATAGTTTTGATCTATTCTTCGTTTTATAAAATATTATGTCATTAAAATGGTGAATGTCTAATGAAGACTGATGAATCCTTGGGATTCAGATAATGGGTTGCATGTATTTAGTTTTCAACATGTGTATCTTTTGTTTAAGGGCTTGATTATAATAGACCTGGTTGTTACTTCTAGAAACATTGGTTTTCAAACTCTTGTGGAGGACTGCCATGTTGACTGAAATCCTTGTTTGGAAAATAACTTAGAAGTGTTTTGAATACTAACAGATTTTATTGGACCCTTAAGGAAGGAATATACATTAGGAATATTTTTTCTTAAGACTTGGCTTGCTTGGGTTTTATAATAACCCCATTAGGCTGCATGTTTTGAATGTTTTTTACTTGCTTCATGTTACTATTGGAGGAATAAGACCTAATTATTGTTGATATCCGTTGATTTGCATAATAGGTTGGTTTTCTAAGCTAGTGGGTGATGCCTTTTACACCAATTGTTTGGCTTGTTAATGGATTTGCACTTTTATGTAAGTCTAAATTAGTTTTGGGCAACTCGTATGTTAATATTGGCCCTGTGATAGGGGTTCGTACAATCACCTGGCGTTGACTATTCTGTTTGAATAAACTATTTTTTGGAAGTTATTTTAGTGTTTGACTGAAATAGAAAAATAACAAGTATATCGATAGTCTAAATTTGGGATCATTTTTGTGAAGGTTGTGAATCTGCATGTGTAAACATGACTAAGGAAAATTTCATGTTATTTAAGACTTTGTTTATTTATTAAATTCCTGATTGAGAGATGGGGGTACCTAGGAGTGATAAGATAAAATAATATTCTACTATTCAAAAGAAATAAGAGAGAGGGTTTTATTTGTTTAATTTATGTATTTGTGTTTCAGTTATTTAAGGTACTTATCTCAAACGAGGGTGTTGTAATAGATTAAGGAAGCTTAGAATTTTTGGTTATCTGATGGAGGAGATATGACTAAGTGCAATTCATGTTACATCATCATACTGGTTCCTTTGGGATGGTTTGCTTAAATTTTATTGATATAGGTTCATGGGTAAGAAAATTGTTTGGTCTGTAATTTAAATCTTGGTAAAACAATGGCATTATATTTATTGTAATTGTTTGATTTACTCAATACAAGTTATTTCTTTTATCATACTTTTGACTATTGTACATAGCATGGTAAGATGATCTTATGGCGACCTTTTCTTTTAGAACTTACTCCATATGTTCCTTTCATGAGATTAAGTGTATGCATGTTGTGGAGTAAATTTTTCTTTAGAAGGGGAAAATAGTGGCTAGTATGTGATGTTGAAGTCCTAACTTTAAATCTATTAGATCATATGGCTTATTTAAGGAAATTTTGATTGATGTTTGAGTATTCATAGGTTTCAATCATGTAATACATATGATCACATGATTGACATCCCAATACACTCATCACTATGTTTCAAACTCATTGGGTTATTGACCCCTACTAGAATGATGGTTAGACTTTTGGTTGTTTTAGGAACAATATTCATAACATCTTTTAATGGATTCATTCTTATGTGAAAATACTAAATCTTCTGGCATGATTAAAGAAGTTGTAGAGGTTTAGAGCTTAACACTATTTCATTAAATAGAAGGTTCATTTTATGATATTGTTAATGGTAGAATACTATTCATATGTGTAGTCTTTATCATGCTTAGTTCTTGCGAAATCACTCAGGCTATAAATGTGCAAATGGCCTTCGTGGGTAGAAAAGGGGGAGTTGCATCGGTGTTTCTTTGAAGCTCGTCTGTTCACGTGTGCTTAAATTTGTTGAGAGACTATAAAATTTTGTTTGTTTGGAAAGTTTGAAGGGCCTAGTTTGTACTATGGGTAATGTTATCGTAAGTGTCTGAAAATGGAACTTGTAAATAATATAATCAAATCACAACTTTGTTTGAGTAATTAATTGTATTATAGCAAATTCGAAAGATAGCTTAGCTTGGATATGACCAATATTGTTACCTTTTTGTTTTCAAGTCAAAGTTCATTAGAATCCTTTGCCACCTTCGGGTTCGTATGTCGTGTTGGATAAAATGTGTAGCCATGTATAATTTCATAGAAAGGGTAATGATAAACATATCTTTGAGTTAAACTTTTTTGTAGTAGCTCCCTTTAGGTCATGGCATAAATGTAAACCTAGGCATAATAAGGTGGGTTAGTAATCGTTATAAAATCATTCAAACAAAAATAAGGATAATGTGGTTGTGATCTACTTGATAACATTTGAGCCATTAAATGATCAAAGAAGAAAATTTCTTTTGTAAAGAAAAATTATATACCTTACTAACCCTATTTAAACTAATGAACATCATTCTCTTTCTTAGAGAGTTCTTAAAATGACCTTAAGGTGAAATCAATGTTTAGATTTTTGGAAGGTAATGAGGTTATATTAAGTAGGAGGAGACTGATTAGAAACCCTTTAATCTAGCTCACCCTTTGAAAACATAAATTGTATACCTATGTCAACCTCATCAGGAGAATCCTAAATGAAATCTTTAATCATTATGGATAGACCCTTAGCCAATAAAATCCAGACTAATAACTAATGAGGCCTTAAAGATAAATCCAATTCGATCTCCTTCCTCTAGCTTCTTCGAAAGAGCTTTGTAATCTCCTCCTATTTTGATTAAACATTCGATCCTTGAAAGGAGGTGGTAGTTCTAAAACTAAGTGGTACTTTCCCTCAAATGGAGCTTGTGTCTGTCACCTGTGTTATGGAGGTGTGGAATAAGTTCTAGTGGCTTGATTATGATTAATTAATATTGTAAGGAATGGAAAATGTCTTTTATAAATCAATGAATTAAGTAAGTTATCGACATATTATAGAAGGTCCTTTTTTAGAAAACTTGGTCTTAAGATAATTAGGCAATAGTATAAACGAAATAAGTTTTTAGTAGATAAATAACCTTCGAGGATTTTACTTTGTGGGATGTCCTTTACTTTAAGTGTGTATTGTGTATGGCCTATTACGTTATGCCTTACCGAAGAGAAAATTGAATTGTTCATGTTGGGTGTTTTATGTTTCCTTGTTGCCTATGTGGTCAACGTTGTGTCAAGATTATTGAGATTTGGTCGTATCCCTTCTAGCCACTTGTGTCAGCGTGTAAAATCCTAATAAGTCAAAAAAAAGTTATCTGAGATTTTTCAGTGTTGTATTTGTGTGTGTTACAAACCCAATGGTCCTTTACCTATGCATAAAATAATTAGTGTTTTTAGCAAATAAATTTTGATTATATAATAGGGATTGAAAATATTTTAGATGAAATTATCCCACATATGAAATTGATTAAGATATCTAACATATTAGGAACAAAATTGTTAGAAAAAATTAGTTCACTGAGCATATCTTATTATTCCTTGGAAATAGTCTTGCAGGCATCCATAAAACACTTTTCATCATTAGATTCATGAGGAAGGACAAGACACAATCTCGTGACCTACAAAAAATATAATTTTTATAGAATAAATAGGTTATAAACTGAATTCGGCCTTCTGCATGTTATAATTTTCTAGACTAATTCAAAAATAATGCGAAGATTAGACTCTAAATTTTTTTTTGACTCATGCCTAGACTCAAATTTCTATTTCAACATATTATTTCTAGCAAGGAGTTTATCATTTTATTCAAAAAAAAAATCTAGTCCTCAATTAAGTACGTCGAATATGTTTTTGTTTTCTTAAATCTACAACTTCTAGACTAACCTCAAAATTGTTTTTTTCTTTATCTCAATTTTGAGAGTTTGTCTGCTGAAGTTTTTTTTCAAATAAGAGTTAACTTCTTCCATATATTGCAATTTTATCCTTGGTATTTCAATCTCCTTTTTTTTTTCTCTAATGGTTGTCTTAGATCTTGAAAACGTGATTACATGTTGAATTTCTCTTTGTTCTTCTTATTTTCCTTCTTCTTGAGAGGAAGGAATGGAATCTTCCTTAAAAATAATTCGTTCCTTTCCTTTTAGAGTAATAAAACTATGTCTAGAAAAAGAGGGTCTTCCTTCCTATTCCATATATTGTAATTTTGTAATTTTTAGAGATTGTTCCTTGATTTTAGGGGTAATCCTTTCCATTTCTAAAGCTTTACTTTTTATTTCTGAAGTAGTCTTCTCCATTTTTAGAGATGGCTTATTAATTTTCAAAGCCGGATCTTTTATTTCAAGATATGGATCTTCTATTTCTGGAGCTCATCTCACATTATCCCCTTCTGAATCCCTTAGAGTTATGTATAATTTCAGGTAAAGGATCATCATTATTAGAAAAGAGTTGAATGGTATCCTTAATAGAAGAATGATTTTATACCTTGATTCTAAAGTGAAGGATATCACTTATGGCACTTATAATATTGTTGTTAACATAATATTAATTACTCAAAGCATTGTGTGGAATTTTTCAAATTTAATATATATATATATATATATATATATATATATATATATATATATATATATATATATATATATATATATATATATATATATATATATATATATATATATATATATATATATATATATATATATATATTCAACCAAAGCCAAGTCATATCCTTCAAAAAGTAATAGAAAATTCAACCAAACTAATTCCTCAATGACTTCTACTGCTACAATATTTTGGAGGAGTAATGATGGCGACTTAGGATCTAATTTCTTCTTTTGTCTGATTTTACAAAATTTTGCAATGAGAAATACTTGAAATATCAATGAATTTTACACATAGCATCAACCACTTCTTCTTGAAGAACTATTTTATTAACCAACTCTTTGTTCACCAATGTGGTTTCTTAGTAATTTCAAGTGATATTGAGTGATGTTCCAGTAACTCTTTATGTAATTATTTGACAACCTTATGGGATTTTGGAGTTAAATATGACATGCTTGGAACTATTATTCTAAATTTCAATTCCCTTAGTCATTTGTGTCAATCATTATGCCTAAATAATTTGTCATCATGCCATAATTACTTCAATTTTCGTCTTCTCCTTTTTCTTTTTAATTTATTAAATTTCAAATTCATGGGATGTTTTAGAAAGTAAAAATTAATATTTAGTAGGAATACATGTAACTTACCTCATTGAATATGTCCCCTTTCGATTTTTGGTTCTCCACCCTTGAATTTGAAAATAATTACGGTTATTGTGTATGTTCGAAAATTCATCATACCTACCTTAATTATTTACATGTTGTTACTTTGAGGTTTCAATATATATATATATATATATATATATATATATATATATATATATATATATATATATATATATATATATATATATATATATTTGTATTTTTTGAATAAGGGGGAGAATATAGTCATATTAAATTCCAATTATATCCCTTTATTGGATTTATGAACGCCCTAACACACCAAGGAGGAATAATTACATTCTTCCATGAAATTAAATTTAACATAGGACTACATTTATTTCATAAACTGATTTTTCTTGTATGATTTTAGTACATTATCAATCTGTGTTCGTTCACCAGAAGATATTTTCTGTCTCCATCTATGTGTAATGGTTTGATTGATGAATTATCATAGATTTTTTGTACTTGATAGAGAACCAACCACCTAGTACTTAACTTCCCTTTAATTTTTTGGTACTTTTGGTCAAACAAAAGGGCACAATATCCTTCTTTAAATATTAATGTCTTGATGTGATAGTCATGTCAAATATTTATTTGATGCTAGATGATAGAAAACTATTGCTAGGATTCCATCCTCATCTCATATAAGTCATTAAGATTGATAATCCTCTCTTTCTTATCTATATTAATCTCAATTCCTACTTCCAACTATGTCCTTAAGGTTTGCAGTTCAAATTATATAGGAAACAATGGATTCTTACTATACACAATTACATATGAAGAAAAAACACTGGTATTTTTCCAATTTGTATTGTAAGCCAAGACTACTTCAAGTAGCATTTGTACCCAATATTTTTTGGTTGCATTCACAACTTTTGTCAAGATATTTACTAGTTTTCAATTTATAAATTCTACTTATCTATTATCTTGATAATGATATGGTGATGATTTCCCATGTTTGATTTGATAGAGTGCTACAAAGAATTTAATCATATTATACATGAATTAAGGTCCTTTGTCAAACATTAAGACTCTAGTTTCTCCAAATATATGCATGATCCTATGGTACAAGAAATCAGCAACAACTTCGTAATTAGTACAAGGAAGGTCTTGAAATTTTTCCCATTTGGTAACATAATCATTACAACCAAATACATACTCTTTTTCATAAAATGGGAGGTCTATTGGTAAAAGAAAAATCAATTCCCCACTTCTCAAAAGGCCTTAAAAGCAGTTAAATACTAAGATCCATTTCTATTGAAAAATTAGGAGTCTCCATCCTTTGACATGCATTACATTGCCAAATGTATATTTTGACATTATTGTGCAGTGAAGGCCAGTAGTATCTAGCTCTAAGGATTTTGTGAATTTTCTTTTTAACTGAATGATGTCCTCCTCCTAGTTCATCATGACATGATTTTATGATGTCATATCATTCACCTTCTCCAATGCACATGTGAAGAACCATATTAGGATCACACTTAAATAAAATTTCATTACTCTATGTATAATTAGATTTTTTTTAACCTAATATTTTCCTCTCTTTAATTGTAAATTAAATTAGAAACTTCTCTTTTGTCAAATAGTTGTTAATATAAGAAAACCAAGGTGAGTGTGCTAAAATTGAAAACAAGTACGCATATGCAAAGTGGTCCATAAAATGATCTTATTTGCATGACACATTCAATCTTGAAATAAAATAAGCAACAACATTAGCATTCTGTGGTTTATTAATTATTGTGAGATCAAATTCTTGCAAAAGTAGTAACTATCTCATAATCCTTTCCCCTAATGTTGGCTTATTCATCAAATACCTTATTTGAATGGTCTGTGTATACATAGATTTCATAGACATTAACGTAATTCATGAATTTGTTAAGAGAATAGATAATATCCTAAAATTATTTTGTGGTTGTGGTGTAATTTTTCTCTATAAGGGTTCAGTTTTTGTTAATGAAGTAAATTGTATTCATTTTTTCATCTTCATCCTTTTGACAAAATAATTCCCCCATTATAGTATTAGGTGTATCTTTATGGATATGAAAAGGTTTACCCTATTGGATCCTCTCAAAACAGGAGAAGTAGTCAATTTATCTTTTATGGCCTTAAATTTTGTTTGGTATTGAGAGTTCCATTAAAAAACAAAGTCCTTTATAAGTAAGGAAAACATAGGTGTAGCAATTTTGTTGAAATATTTGATAAAAATTCTATAGTAACCTACATGGACTAGAAATCTCTTAACATCTATTTGATTTTCTGAAACATGCATGTTAGCAATTATTTCTATTTTATTATGATCAACCTAAATACCTTTAGCATAGATATGATGACACAAAACATTCCTTTGATTAACCATAATTAAATATTTCTCATTACTCGAGGAGATTTGGTTCTACTCACATATTGTTAATAATTTATTTAAATTAATTATATATTAACGAGAATTAGCCCCATGGACTTAAAAATCATCCATGTATACCTTAAAACATTCATTAGTTAGATTTGTAAAAAATCAAGACTTCCCTTTAAAAAATGGAAAGTGCATTGCACAAACCAAATGGTAAAAATATATATGCAACTGTTCCCGAAGGATATGTGCATGTGGTTTTATCTTGATCTTCTATAGCTATACAAATCTAGTTATAGCCATTAAATCCATCAAAAAGAGAAAAAAAATTATTTCCTGCTAGATTATATAAAACTTGGTCTATAAATGGAAGATGGAAATAATATTTCTTTGTAGCTTTTTTAAGCTCCCTATCATCTACAAATATTATCCATTTATCTTTCTTCTTAAGATCTATAACAAATGGGGATGACCATTGACTATCAGATATAGGATAGATACATCTAATGTTCAACATTTTCTCAATTTCATTTTAAATAATATCTTTTCGTTCTGGATTATCCTATGTTGTGGGTCTATGATTGGTTTAACGTATTTGTTTTAAATGTGGTGAGTACATATGGTAGGGTTTATTCCTCTCATATCAATATAATCCCTGGCGAATGACATGGAATGATATTTCAAGAAATTGATAAGTTCGTCTTCTTGATAAAAATTTAGATTTGTACGAATATTAAATTATTTTAATACCTGAATAGATATATGTTTTCTATTAGGTAATTTTTCATATTGGTTTTCATTCACTAGAGAATTCAAAGGAAAAAAGGGGTTACAGCATCTGGAAGATTATTTTATCTTTATAAAACATGACTCTAGCTAAACGAAAATGAAAATATTCTTACATTTCCTTCTCATGACAAACATGTGATTCAGAAGAAGTATAATTATACATTTCAACATTACCTTATTCTAGCACCCTATTTTCCTTTTTAGTAGAACAAATAGTTATTTTTGTAGCTGTAAAAATTCTTTACATATCCATAATGATTCATTTCATAGCCACAAAATTTCTTTCAAGAGACAAAATGGTTCTTTCCAAAGCTAGAATGGTTCTTTTCGAAACCATAATGATATTCTCATTAAAAAAAATTGTATGTTTTGTTAATTTCATTCACAACATTTTTTTATGCAATGATTTCTAAATAAGAAGGACTTATACATTTCTAATCTAGTCCATTGATCCACATATATTCATAAGTTTCAAATAATGGATGAGCAGGAAGGTAAAGGGAAATGCTCTTTGCTTTAGACCCATTTGAGATAGTCATATTTTGAGACATACAATAAATAAATGCAAGGACGGTAATAAGCCAAGGTCTTTCCAAAATAAGTGCATAGATAGATTTCTAGTTTTTAGGTTTCAAGATCAGGAAGTCTACTAGATATTCCCATGAATCAACTATAACCATCACATCTCCTATGACCTCCTCTAGCACAATAATGGATTGGTCTATCATTTGGAGGATAGTCTTGGGTGATTGCAATTCTGACAAGGATAGTAGGTTCATTATATTTTTTTTTATGACACTAATTGTAGCTCATAGATCTATTAAAACATTAGATGTAGTTTAACCAAATATAGTGATATAAATTAATGGAATCCCTAGATCACCATGCTTAGGTAAGAGAAAATTCCTTGATAAAAAATCATAAAATTTTCCATCAACTTGGACTTTTTTCTTTCAGGTGTTTTTATACAGAGGTATTTAATCACTTGGTTAATTTTCGTAATATCTTGTAAATGTTATCAAGAGGAAATATCAGTATTTAATTTCCTTAATTCCTACATCAATGTGGATTATTCCTTTGTAATAGTTTCCTTCAATCTCTTAGGGTAGGGGACTATGTGGAAATTCGTTTCCCCAGGTTTAGTATTTTCCTCAGTTTCTTTTTAAATAATAGGATCATCCTCTATTTTTTCTTTAGGTATGTTTGAAATAACCATTAGAGGGTTGTTTAATGTCTTTCCGGAACTGAATTGTAGGTTATTGATAGAATTTACCTGCATTGTCCCCTCTTGTCCAGATTCATTAATTCAGGTTGTTTTGTGACTTTTTTTGATTTGGGACTAGTTAAAATGGAAATTGGGTTTGAGTTACTTTTCCTCCCTGAGGGTTTAATTTTGGTTGTGGAATAAAATCCTATTGTGGAGGAAATTTTCTTAGTTTATTGAAGGTTTGTTGCTAAGACCATTGTTTATTCTCCATAGGTGCGGGTTAATTGATGGCATCTAATTTTTTGATAAAATTGAGGCATCAATGGATATTGATTTGGGAAACTCATAAAATTTTACTATGTCCAATAAAGTTGGCCCAACTACATGGAAAGGTATGCTTGGGCCACTACATTAACCAAGGGTTTGGAGGAATTGGAGTAGTTCTTGGAGAAAAGGAATTTTTATTGTTTTATCTTTGCACATAGTTTGTCTTTGTTGTTTGTTGAGTAGTCGTGTTCAATATTTCTTGTAGAAGAAGAAAGGTATATTGATTAGTGTCATGTTCATTAACTTTGGATATTAAACAAACGTCTATGTATTATAAAGGGCATTCCTTTAAGGGATGCATTTTCTTACACCTAGGAAAATACATGTTCAAAGGTGCTTTGGCAACATTGCTTTTAATCTTTCACCTTATCCAAGGTAGAGGTGAGTTACATCATGATATCAATTTTAATGTTGGAGATATCTTTCATGAACTAGAAAGTATAAAATTAATGTTTTATAGTTATGTTTTTCCTAATATTTCCCATTTTTCTAGAGTAAATCTTACATAACTCATTGATTTGTTGGAGCGTAAGATTACTCACATCACCTCTTTCCATTAGATTATGATACTCTCTTGTTTCTTCATTAAGGAATTCGAGAATTACTATTTTTCTTAGTTCTTAATTTATCTCATATACAATTGTTCTATGGAAAAATAAATTTGTCTAAATATTATTCCAAGTTTTCATCTTCTTTTTTTCTTATTTGAAATAATTCCTCATTCCTATCCCTTCCCCTACAATAATCCAGGTATTTGTGTAGAAATTTCCATTTCTCCACATGAATGGATGGATTTAGGTTCTAACCCCATAAACCACCTCGTGGAAGAATCCTTGAGAGTGGAAGGAAATATATTGAGCTTCGTGTTGTTAGTTTTTATAGTCATATATGTATGGCATAAGATTTTGAATTCAAATAGTAATTGATATACCTCTTATGTTGTCATTCCTCTAGAGGTAAGTATAATATAAGGAGAAATAATTTTCGTAGGGGAATCTTCTTCTTCAACTAGGATAATTAGATACATGAAATTTCGTCACATGCGCCTATTCTATTGGGGATGATCTTCTATCTGATCACCCATGTCTGTGAAGATATTTTCTAACACACGAGTTTCAAGTTCAATTTCATTCCCCATTTCTATTTCCTTGGTGTTGTTATTGAATTATTCTAAATTTTCTTCACTTGATGTTTTTGGTTGAGATATTTTTGTGTGTATCTTCCCTTTAAGTCCCGAAGCATGTAGATAAATTTTAATCCTGTAAACAAAGGTTGGGATCATTACTAGTTATATTCTTTTTTCCTCAATGGGGAACTCCCTAGAAATAGCTCAAAAAATGATGGATGACTATAGGTTCTAATCATTTAATCAAATAACTTGTCGTTAATGTCATTCTAACCAAGGATGTTCCTAAGGTAGTATAGAGAGAAGAAAAGGAATATATAACTTGTAAATTTAGTTTGGTGTTTTGAGGGGTTGAATTTTTTCTTTGGTTGCTTGTTCAGTTAAATAACTAATGGAAATAATAAATTCTACTCTATCATAAAATAAACAACTTCTACTCTATTGAAATCATAATCAAATAACTGGTAATCTACTGAAATCAAGATGTAGAAAGGAAAAACATTTACAGAATCAAACTACTTCTAAAAAAGACTTGAAAATACTAAGAAATGAAATTAACAATAATTGAAACTACATTACAAACAAAATATAGTGAAAGAATTGTCTAAATACTAATATGCTAAAAGTAGTTGTTGTCAAGAATACTCAGAATTCAATAATGTAAGAAAATAGGGACACAAATACCAACATATCAAGACAAATCCTTGGTCAAGTGGGCATTTGTTCTTCCTCGTCTTGGTTTTTGAACACAATATTATTAGAACACCATGTCTTTATCGATCAAAATGGTTTCTTAGATACAACTAAAACCAACTTACAATAGACATATTCTCCTACATACATCTATCTCTATTTCATATTACACTTTTCTATCCCTACATACATATAAAAATAAATACTATAGTTTTATATCTCACTCCTCCAACACACACCAAAGAATCTATGTTGATAGATATGAGGGAATTTTTATAATTTCATTATAACTCATAAATGAGTGTTGGGAATCAGGCTCCCTTTTTCTATCCTTCATTAAATTCTTCAACTAATCCTTGTGGTGGAGGTTACCTTGTCAATATAGACCATGAAAGAAATAAATGGTGGTTATCATGAACTCATAACCTTGCACACATTACCTTGCACCTATTCAAGGAAATTAGTTAAAAAAAACATAATCATTAGTCCATAATATTCAACAAGGATAAAATGCATTATTACCAACATGGACTTAATCAATTCCAAGAATTCAAAGCATTTATCAATGTGTTTTGGAAGAAAAATTATTAGAATTTGTGATACAATGGGTCAATCTATAGACTCATCAGAAAAAAAACCCATTGGGAGACAAAATAATCATGAAAAACTTGTGTTTCTTATCCCAATAATTTGAATAGGCTATTTCAATCTTGTTTCAAATAATTAACTTGATGAATTCTTATTCCACATAGGAAACATGGAGTCTACAGCTGATGTATGGAATGAATTGTAAACTATGTACAAAGGAAATCAAACAAAATAAATAAATATATAAAATAAATAACGTTTTTAAAAATCATTAACTAATAACTATCTTAAAACATAACTTTGATTATCATTTAAATTAGAATTGCATCTGTGTATGCAAAGGAAACACGTGGACACAAAATGAATGAAATGTAGTTTTCAAGGATGCATGAATGGATAAGAGATATGCATGAGAATACATGAAATTTTGTATATTAATGTTTCTTTGATCCATTTCATCCAATGTCATAGTAGCTAGTTCTGGAAATTTGTTTCTTCTATGGAGAATGCTCATTAGTATTATCGAGACACTTACTTAAAATACTATCGCACATTATAGAATCTCGACATGCATCCTCAAATACAAGGGCCACTCCAAATTTGTTTTTTAGTGAGAGGACCACTCTACCAATGTTTATCACCATCAAGAACCAAAAAATTTCTATAAGGATTAAATAATATTGTATCAATAGTGTTTGAAAGAGTTGCATTGTAAATGTTAAAAGACAAAAAATGTAAAATATTAATAATTATAATCTACTTTGATTTCATCCCAGAAAACCAAAGATGAATGATTATTCCATCATTTCTAAAATACATATCCTATCAAAAAATATCCAAATATTACAAACTAAGGACGTTAATGTCTTGTCATGATTCAGATCTTCTCCACTTAAAAATACCATAACACTATTATGGCTGCATGCTTCACTGATCAAATTTTAAGATAAAAAAAATATGTGTAAATTTTTACGGATGCACTTTGGATCAGAAAAATACTCTCCTCTTGTCTCTCTATCAATCAATTACTAATTACAAAACTAACTAGAAAAATAATAATCACATCTTTACTAAAGTAAACAATTTTGTCACACTTATATCAACTACAGAACTTGAAACTAATGAAGATCATATCGCATATGTCTTTCAATATGTTATACTCATTTTTCATAAGGTCTCAAATCTTACCTTCTCTAATATCAAATGTGAATTTTAGTAGAGAAAATAAATAAATAAACACTAATAAACTTGATCAGAACACTACTAACATCAATTCATGCAGAGTAATCATACATTAACTAATATTACATATGCATATCTCAATGATATCCTAAAAGAAATACATTATAGTTTTAACTCCATAACCACTCCAACAATCTCTCCTATTATCTCACACAAATCACTATTATATGTTAAGTTGTTTAAACTAGTACTTCAACAACTCACATAATATATTATTATTCTTTCACACACCTAAATTTATTAATGTTTTCACACAAGTAATATTACGAACATTTCTAACAAAATGAAATTGCTTCTCTCAAATGATTTTATTGTTTGGTCCCTTAAATAATGAAGTGGGAGATGAGGCCCTTTTATGAGTATGGTGACTATTTTTTATTTATGAATTATTTCAATGATTTTCCCATTTAATTGACCCTATTCTTATTACCTAGGTAACTTGTACATTTAAAAAAATAAGTATTAGAAGTATTTTGGATAATTAAAACATCACCTAGGTTCGAAACCATCGGCTAATTTTTCCCGTACTAGGTGTTTCCCCCCTAATTATATTAGGTTTTATTCCGAAAGTGGAGAAATATTTCTACAAGTATGAAGATGTTTTTTTTATATAGCATGAAGGTTCCTAATCAGAAAATATTGTGTAATAAGTGTGAGCTAGTGGATATGAAGTACTAAGTTTAGCAAAACATATATAAAATTGAGTCGATTAAACCTATATAGATGGTATAAATTACAAATGATTATTGTCAAGTATTTTTAGTCTAAATTTAGGTCATTACAATACTATTGTATTCTCTTATTTATACCCTTTTATGCATTTATCTTGTTTACATAAGTTTTTCAATTACAATGGTACAATGGGAAATATCTTTATGGTTAGCTTGTCTCTTTTCTATATTGTTTCGTTTCATGGTGCTATATTTTGTTTGAAATTATAACCCTTTTCTTGGTGTTATTGGTTTGTATGAGTTTCTCCTTTGTTTATTTTAAATATGTATTTCAACAAATAAAAAATTTCATAATGGGTTGTTGAAATTTCCTTCCTATGCATGCTCTTAAGGTTTCTTCCTTTACATGCCGCAAATGAGTGAGAGTTAATATTTCATAGGTGCATTTATTCTTCCAAGTTTATTTTCATATTTTTCTATTAGATAAATAGATAGTACACTTCCTTTCAAAACTCGGGGTAATTCATCTTTTCAAAAGGAAACACTAAATACTAAATATATGTTGAAATAATGTTTATTTTCCACCAAAAGTGCCACCGACAGTCTTAATATAGAACCATTTTATGTATTTCCCCCCTTTCAAGTCGATTCTTCTCTAGATCATTTATGGGCTCCTCTAGACTTTTCCAATACTCCTATATATAGAGCATCTCAATCCTCCATTAATAAATTGATCATTTTAGCCCATTCAAATATGTTTTTTTATTTTTGTAATTTATTAATAAAGTTCTTTCATTTCATCTCCCTTATTTTTCTTCATGGTATTGGAGTGAGGTTCTTCTCAAGCATGTGTTGAAGAGCCAAGGTGTTCGTAGTTTAGCAACCACTACACACCAGCCCACTAAGTAAGACGTAGGAGAGTGGTGTAGACTTGAATGTAGATATTTGAGGCTTCCTCTTGCCATGGAGTGGATTTCTTGAATGATATTTTTAATCAATATAAAGTGCAGTTTAATATTTGCTATGGTGCATGGCCATGCCATTTTTTTAAAGGGGGAATCCAAATTTATAACTTTTTGAAAAGTGTTATGTGAATTTTGTTTTGGCATGGGAGAGTAAGTTTTTTTGGGGGGGCTAAATTGAAAGTGTATGAGAAGACTATTGAGTGGAAATTGAATTTTTTGAAGTAATTTTAAATTATTTTGCTAATATCTTAAAAAGGAGATTGTAAATTTAATTGTAATCATTTTTTGGTTTGTTGAAGATAAGTGATTTTCTCTCAATTTATAAGGGCATTTATTCATAATGGAGTCTTATAGTATTCATTTTCCAGAAATTAAATTAAATGGGAAAAATTATTATGATTGGGTATCTCATATGGAGATGTTTTTAACCCTTAAGAATTGATATGAACTTATTATTGATGTGGAAAAGTGCTTACAAATCTTGGAAAAGATCAAGAAAATTGGGATAGAATAGATAAAATGGCAACGACATGAATAAAGCTTTCTCTTTCAAATGAAGTCTTTCTATAAGTATGCAATGAGAGAAGCGGAGTCAAGATATGGGCTACCTTAAATAGCACATATGAGAATTTAGGTGATGTATGGATTCTAACTCTTACTACAATATTATATAAAATTAGATTTTTAGATACACAAGAGTTAGTCCCTCACCTAACAAAAATAAACAAAAGAAGAATGAACTTTCCTCTCTTGGAAAGAGTATAAATGATAAGGATTTTGTGCAAATAATATTACAAAGTCTTCCTGGATCCTATCAATCTTTTATAAGAGGCCTAGATACAACTGATAAAATAGCAAACATTAAATCTGAAGAACTATGTGCCAAGTTAATGTGGGAAGAAAAACGTCAAAACAAGGAAAGGGAGATTTTCAATGATGATTATCGGGCCTTCATGACAAAGGGAAAACAAAACTACAAGATGTTTCAAGACAATCAACATAAGCCAAGAGAGAGGAATTGGAAACATGATAACATGTACAATTCATCTAAACATCATGATGATCATGGAAATAGGCCAAAGTGGAAATGTAACTATTGTGGTAAGATAGGTCACAAAGCTAATGAATGTTATAAAATGATCAATGATATAGAAAAGAGAAATGGTACAAAAAGGAAAATAAGAAAGTTTTTAAAGAAATAATGAATCAAAAAGTAATGCTCTCTGTGTGGCTCTTAAGGCAAATAGTGTAGACACCCTAAAAATACATACATATTCTATCTCGCTTCTATCTAATTAGAATTAATTAAATTATTTTATCTCGCCACACTACACCACTTTGGAATTAATTGAATTAATTCCATCATTCAAATACTCCTCTTTAGAGTTAATTAAAATTAATTCTATTACCTAAGTTATATTCCTACCCAGTGGAATTAAATAATTTAATTCTAACATGACTTTGGAATTAATTAAATTAATTCCTACACCCTCCTAGCTAATATAATTAAACATTTATTTATTTAAATGGTTTAATTATCTCCTCACAATTAAATTAATTTAATTGAAATTAATTAAATTAATTCATAACACCTTCTAGCTAATATAATTAAACATTTATTTATTTAAATGGTTAATTATTTCCTCACAATTAAATACTAATTAAATTTAAATATTTAATTCCACCTATTTCAGTCAACAACCACTTAGGCTCCACTTGGACTTCATATCCTCATCCTAGTTAACTGCACTTCTAGAATCCTAGAAAGGTGGGGGTAGTCTTCCACGTATCCACCTTTAGGTGGGGGTAGTTGAATAAATGTATAATTCTTCATGGATGCAACTTCTACAATTAATTCCATTACTGTCCCTAAATGTCCCGATATTACTGTAACTTCCTCCAATGTTATTTTTAGCATGAACATTCAACCGTATGTAACCAATTTCGAATTACTTTTGCCTCTATAAATTACAAGCTTATCTTGCTTACAAATCCTCTTTAATTCACAATACAACAACTCTGCTAGATTTCCAAGCCAAAGTATCTGTGTCTATAGCATTTGCACTCACATTTGGAGAACATTGAAAAGCACCCACAAATAGATCACTTGCAAAGGTTATACAACTTCAAAAGCTCTCATACTAAGGTTCGCATTGGAAGGCTACTGGAAGGTTTGCAAGTTTATTGTTTATCTTCCATTCACTGTGATTTTTCTTTGCATACAAATAGTTCTTATAAGATGATTGGGTCATTGATTCTAGTGCTACACAACATATGTCTGATAATCAACAACAATTGGAATCTTTAACTAGTACTAACACTAAAGAGAAAATATTTGTGGGCAATAATAGTGTTATAGAAGTTAAGGGGAAAGTAAATGTTAAAGTTGACAATGGTGTATTCAAGAATGTGAAATTAGTTCCAGACTTCAAGACAAATCTTCTTTCAGTATTCCAAATTGCAAATCAACGATACAAGGTAGATTTTTACAATGATTAATGTCTAATCAAATATGTGAATGATAAATACAAAGTCACTGCAATTGGTAAAGTTGAAAATGGATTATATAAATTTCAAGAGTTCACCTCTAAGTGTGAAGATAGGAATATGTGTGTTATTGCAAAGCATATTGACATGAACATGTTATGACATGAGCAATTGGGACACATCAATTATCAAAGTCTCGGGGTTATGGAGAAATGGGACATGGTTTATGGATTCCAAAAATATTTCAAAGACATGGTATTTGTGAAGGATGTGCTATGGGAAAGCAACATGTTGAAAGCTTCCCATAAGGAAAGTTCCCTTGCATCTAGTTCATAATGATGTCATGGGTCCATTTAAAACACCTTCACTTTCAGGATCAAGGTATGTGCTCACTTTTATAGATGATTACAATAGAAGAATATGGGTATATTTTCAAAAAAGTAAGAGTGAAGTGTTTGATAGATTCAAATAGTTCAAGGTTTTGGCAAAAAACAAAGTGGAAGGTCACTAAGAATACTAACGATAGATAGGGGTATAAAGTATATAAATAAAGATTTCCTAAACTTTTGCAAATAAAACGGTATAAAGAAAAAATCTATTCTTTCTTACACACCTCAATAAAATGGGGTTGTAAAGAGAAAGAACAGAACTATGATGGAAATGGCTTGATGTATGTTACACTCTACAAACATAGAAGTCAAATTTTGGGTTGAAGCAATTCATACAACTGCATATATTCTCAATAGGACCCCCACTAAGGAAGTTATAAATATAACTCCAGAAGAGCCTGGAGTAGTAGAAAGCCCATTTTCTCTCACTTTCGAGTCTTCGAAAGTATTGCATATGCTTATGTCCCTAATCAGAAAGGAAAAAGATAAGAAAAGTGAGAAGTGCATAATGATTGGGTATAGTGAGGATTCAAAAACATACAAGTTATACAATCCTAAGACTAAATAAATGCATATTAAAAGGAATGCATGGTTTGATGAAGACATCATTGATAATAAAAATGATTCCACTAATGCATTTTCTCTTCCAATATTGATTGAAGAGGATAAAACTAGTGATAATAATGATTCAAATAAAGCCGTGACGTCTTCTGCAAAAGAAGAAGGAATTCAAATTGAAACGTCAAATGAAAGTGACAATGAAAGGATAGGAAAAAAAAGAAGCATCCAAGATATCTACCAAAAAGGTCTTAAAAATATTGTTGTTAACTATTCTCTTATGACGAGGGTGATGCAGGTTGATGATCTAAACACATATGAGGAAGCAAAAGGAAAAGTTGAATGGGAAGAAGCTATGCATGATGAGTACAACTCTCTAATAAAAAATGACACTTGGGAATTATCAACCCTTTCGCAAGGAAAGAATTTGGTTGGCTGCAGATGGACCTACAAGACAAAATTCAGATTCAATGGAGCTGTGGAGAAGCAAAAAGAAAGGTTGGTGGCTAAGGGTTTCTCACAAAAAGAAGGTATTGATTATACTTTAACTTTTTCTCCAGTTGGTAAAATGACTTTCATTCGTAGGATAGTTTCCTTAGTTGTAAAATATGGATGGAAAATTTATTAGATGGATGTTAAGAGTGATTTTTTATGTGGTGTTTTAAAGGAAGAAATTTACATGCAACAACCACCAAGGTTGTTAAACCTGGAGAAGAACATCTAGTTTGTAAATTAAAAAAGTCATTATAGAGTATTTTCTAGAAGCAAGATTCAAAAGAAGCAACGTGGATATAGATACATGTATGTAAATTATAATGATGGTCAAATTGTTATTATTGTATTGTATGTTGATGATTTAATCATTACATGAGATCATATGCAATACATTATAGATACTAATGAGCAACTCAAAAAGGCCTTTGAGATAAGTGACTTAGTCAAATATTTTTTCCTTAAACTGGCAAAACTTAATTAAACTCTTTCTTCTCTTCTTTAGGCCTAGGTATCTCCAGGCAGGGGTTAAATTTGATGGCCACCTATGCATGTCAAACAATTTTTAGATGACGGTCATTTTTAAATATTGCCCTTCAAAAATGTAAAACAATGTTATTTTTATACTATTAACAAACTATAAATGTAATGCCCACTTCCCTACGACACTTAGTTGATTATCATTTTGAGTTATGCTGACTTTGGATATGGACATGACTTATACTTATGTTGATTAGCAGGATGTTTTGTGACTAGATGCATTTAGATTATGATTGGATTTTATTTTCAGTATGACCTACACTGACTCATGGACAGACTATTGGATACCGATATTATTTTTATATGGATATATTGCATGTGTTCTAACTTTGGATTTCTTCGCCATGATGAGTAGAATGTAGTTGTTGAATTTACATTACTATGATTTTGGATAATGATGGAATGCATAATTAAGTTGTGATTTAGACCTAGAATAATGGATAATTGAATTACGTATAGATGTTAATAAATTTCATGCATATGATTATTTTGGATATTTTGACATGGCCGCTAGGCCGAAGGAGGTATTTTGCATTTTTCAGGAAGCACAGCCTGATCACAACCATGAGGGGGATTGGGAACCAAACACAGCAGGATGTCGGGTGGTTACAACATTTGGTCGTCAAGGCAACTAGTAAATTGTGTTGTGTTACCTTTATTCTTTTATGTGTTAAGAAAATTTCTATGAGGGGGAAATTTTCTAATGTGACCAAGGGGGTAAGAATTTTAATTGTTTGTTTTAACTTGCTTTAGTAAGTGATTTCTTGTGTGATGTCTTTTTGTTAAATTACTTTTGTTAAGTATGTTTAGGATTAAATTAACATCTTGCTTTAAATTTTAAGTTTTGGAGGGAAGTCAAGTGGGTGTAATAAATTTTGATTGTTGGCTCCTTGAGCCTTGTGTTTCCTCATGTATTGAGTGCTTGGTATTGAGTGTTGACCACTCCAAACTCTTGGAATCTCGAATTTGAGATTGAGGGCAATTTTGGGGGACTTGTGGGACAAGTTAAACTTGTCCCACACTTCCCAAAACCCCTTACCAACCATATCTATGGGTTGGGAATCCAAAAAGGGGATTATTTATTGTTTTGGGAAGGGAAATATGACTTTGGAGTGCACTTTCCTCATTTTGCATTTAATTGTGCCTTAAGGCACATGGGAAAGGGTTGGATTGTGGAAGAGAGTTGTCATTCAACCCAACCACCCATTTATGGTGTTTTGGGATTTGAGTTGACCTTGGGAGGTGGTTTGAGGATGTGTGATGTGGCATCCTACATGGAGCCACATCACCCTCACCCTTTCCTTTGGTCTATTTATTGAAACTTCATCTCTTGTTGAGGGGGTTGGAGTTTTGTTTTTGTTTTGTTGAAGAGTTCTCCTTTGTTATTTTTGAGAGAAAAGAATTGGGAGAAAGAGAAAAAGAGAGTGCTTGGACTTGCATGCTTGGATTGATTTGGGAAGGAGCTTGGACAAGTTTCTTGGTTTAGGCTTCTCCAATGGAGAGGTAGGGAACCCTCTCCTTTGTTTTTGCTTTCATATTATTGTTGCTTCTATGCTAAAATTGTGAAAAATGCATGTTTACTTTGGTGTATTGTGAAAATTGGATAGAATGCTTATTGTGTAGTATAGGAGAGGTCTATGGGAATACTCATGAGGGAGGCAAAAGAGTAGATTAGGATATTGTGGAGGGAGTTTGAGAGGGATGCCCATCTTGGGTAAGAATTTTTACATTCTACCTTGTCTTTGAGGGAGCCATAAGAGGAGGGAGGCATAAGAGTATGGGAGGAAAAAGGGGTACTTGAGGGAGGCATAAGAGTCATAGGGGCTTGTGTTTTATTGTGGAGGGTTTTGGATGGGCATCTCATCTCAATTGGGAGGCATAAGGAAAACATTCCCATATTTCCTTCTCTTGTTGGCTTGGATGAAAGCCTTTTGTGCAAAGTATTGTGTTATTTGTGTTTCCTTGTTGTTTTCTCTTTTACCTTGAATGTTGTGAATGAAACTTGTATTGTGGAAGCAAGTATTGTTGCCTTGAGTTGGAGACCATCCTTCATTGTGTTGTGTTTGGGGCTCGGGGGTCAATGGAGGAGATTGCTTCTCTTCTCCATTGAGTTTTGGTTGGGAGGAGAGTGTTGCCTCTCTCCCTATTTTGGTTGTGATTTGAAATACTTGGAACTTGGAGCATTGATGAAGGACACCTTGGAGCACAAGAAACTTGTTGTTAACAATGTACAAACATCATGTATTTAACCACTTGAGTGGAGGAAGAATGTAATATTACTTTGTATTTCATCTGACATTATTGCATATTTGTTTTCACATGAAGTAGAAAATATTGTAACAAAACGTTGAAGTAAAGTTTCCTTTGAACTTCATTTGTAAGCTTGTGATGGGGATAGAATTTAAAGTTGTAAGAAAGAAAATCCATTCATTTTTTTTTTTAACTTGTCTTGGAACCCCTTATGAATAGTTGATCATATTGAAATGCTAGGAGATCTTGCTTTAAAATTTAATGGAAAGATTGTTGAGCGCCTCTTGAGGAAAGTTGGGAGTTAAAAAAAAAAAAAAAAGGAGATATATATATATATATATATATATATATATATATATATATATATATATATATATATATATATATATATATATATGTATTGCACCTCCATTTTGTTTCTCAAAGTAGATGAATTACAAAGTTAGAATACTAGAACATTACCATTCTTGTTCCTTTGATAAAAGACCTAAGTTTTTTTTTAATGGTCTTAAATGTGCAATAAAAAAAAAGAAGCTATGCTCTAGTTCTACTATGCTTTGCTTCATTTCAGAATTTATTGTAAATCTTATTGCAAAATAAAGAAATGAAACCAAACCTATTCAAAATCTCAAGCAATGGTTATTAGATGGTACACAAATAAATTTCATTGTAAAGACTTTAAATTCATTGGGAGCAATACCCATGTACCCCGTGATACTTATTAGAGTCATTGATAGTTTCAGTATTATTTTCATTTAAGTAACATTAAAGCTAAGAAATATATTAATATTATATTTAATATTATCAACGTACTTTTAATTACCTCTTGACATATGTGAACAAGAGTATGTGAATTGTAATATGTTCGAAATATAAAAGAAACAATTTATTTTTGTTTTTTTTCAAAAGCCTGTCTCGCCGAAACAGCGGCAGGCCAGCGAGCTCGTGGTTTGCACAGCTGACTGTGCTTCACAAAATTATGTCATGAAACAGATCCACCTCTGTGAGATTTTCTCCCACGGGTGCTGCACAGCCGACTGTTTTTCTGTGCGCCTCCAACTGTCTTCCACCGAAGTTTGATGAAAATAGCTTGAAGAAGAACTCTGTTTTGTGGAAGCTTTCGATATTGAGCAAATAACAATATGGATGGACAGGATGCTGGCCCCAACGCCTTCTCTGCCCCCATAATCGACTTTGATATAAACCTGACCCTGTCTTGCATACGTTATAACAGAAAAAAAGGAGTAGTCCAAAACCGACTGTACATGAAATATAAATAACACCGGTTCTAAATTCGTTTTTGGATAAAATACTGCAAAGGAGGATCCCAATTTGAAGGGACATTCGATACTAAGCAGAGAACAGCATAGTTTTAAGAGCCGCGGGTTTAGTCAGCCCCTCTGCCTGTCCCCCTACGCAGACACCTCTGGAGATCCCCGCCTCCTACGCACCATGCAGCACCCAATGAAAACAAAGGAAATTCACCCCCCTCCCATTTACAACTTCTCCTCTCGCTGTCCACGCGGTCTAGGCGGTTCTATCAGTGTCTACGCTTGCTGTCGGTCTGTAACTCCCTCCTCACGCGCCGAGCTTCTTTCTGTGCACCTTTTTCCATCCCATGCGCCTATGACCTCTGTTCTTTGCCTCCTTCTCTGCTTGCGTGGCCAAGATCTGATTTACCATGATTACCTTGCCCTCACCTATGAATCCATGTGTTCATTAGCTAAGTTCCATAGAGTCTTAACGCAAGCTCCTAACACTGACTCAACAGCGCCTAAGCGAGATGTGCAGTACAACATTGTGCAATACCCCTAGAATAGTGATGGATATCAACGTCTAATACATTTGACAACTCGGTAGCATAGACTTCTCCACGAAAGGTGACATGGCATTTAAGTAGACCTTAATGGTTAGCCTATATGGTCCCCTTTTGACCAAGTCACCACTTGCCTTTTACAACTGTATTTACCCTTAGTGACACTCTTACAAGTACTATTCTTGCAACCTTATTACAACATGGGGATCCAACTAGTTAACACAGCCGTAGGAATAACATTCTCTATACTAGGTCTTATATGACCTTATTAAAAAAAAAACACTTGATGCTCCTTACATCAGAATCACATACAACATGATGTTGTGGGTTTGGACCTAACCATACAAAATCAATAGAATGCAACTGAAAACAAATTAGTGCGCAAAGTATGTTATCGTAACATGAGTATTTATGATAGGTATGAGTGGTATATGAATATAATTTGTATGGGCCATAAGGGTGTGTAAATTTGCGCCACAGTGTAATATTAATTGAATAATAAAGTATATATATATATATATATATATATATATATATATATATATATATTAATTATAATGTATTAAATTTTGAAACAACGTAATATAACTGATTAATAAAGTAGAAATAATAAAAAAAAATAGTAATAATTGAAGTGGTTAATGTATTCACTTCAAAATAAATTATACCTTACTCTTGAATTACCTTTCAGTTTTATTGTCAACACGATATTATCTGACATCAGACAAATTTACTCGCTTGATGACCCTCCTCTTCTTGTGTGAAACGTCGAATGAGATTTAATTTAGCATCATCGTTCCCGAAGCATTATCGGAACTGTTATAGTTCGAGCCCGTATGTGGGCACACCCTGCAAAGAGAGAAAAAAAAAATTGTCGCATTTTCGGGTTACTAGATTGTGGCGTGGCGTCGTCGTCGGGAGCGTGGCGTCAATGCCGTCTTTTTACGGCGTTACAATAAATTAGATTATTCTATATATATTTAATTATTTTTGTATATTTTACATATAAATATATATATATATATATATATATATATATATATATATATATATATATATATATAAATGACGGTCATACTTAAAATATGCAAGTCGCATGTGATGGTTATTTCAAATATCTGCAAGTATTTTACGGCTAAAATCATGAAAAACATCTAAAGGGCCGTCAAATTTAACCCCTGTCTCCAAGTCTTCAATCCTTTCCTTCTCGGTCCTTCTTTAAGTCTTCTACCTTTTTGAAATATGGGAGAGAAACCCATATTTATAATTTATATGTGAGGTTAGATTTGAGGTTAACAAGTAACCGGGGTTGAGTAAAGTAATATGAGTTAGGGATATGATGGCATCACGTGGGGACAACGACTTGAATTATTAGATGGAGTGGGGATCATGATTGACATGGTGGGTGAGATAAAGATTCTATTTTTAAAAAAGGTGTCAGATGGGTGTATTAATACCCATGGATTGAATAATTTGTGAAGGATGAGGGTATGCCAAAAGTTAAATTATCAAATGGATCTATATGGATCCCATTTGATGATTAATCAAATAATGTGAGCAAATAGATAAGATTTTATTTAATTTAAGAGAAAGAGATGCGAGAATGGAAATTAGATGAATGTGAGATGATGAATGGATGCTATACCAAACATAAGTGTCTACACTTTCCCCTTTTTGTTGAGTGGTTTGCAATAGAAAGCCATTAGACAAAAACAAAAATGGTTAGGTGAAAGATGTGTCTGTGGATGGATGAATACATGACCAAAGGAAAGATGGCTCAGGAAAAAAAAGGATCGTAATAAATAAAACAAGTATGGAGGTGACTCCAATATCACATCGGTAGAGGACAATTGCGGTCTCAATGGAGACAAACGACAATGTTCTACAAATTAGTGAGTGGGTGAAGACCACAAAAATATGGATGTAAACCAATATGGCCAATGGGTCATAGGAAAACATCAAAATATGCACAACTGAATGTGAACGATGTGCATAATCCTTTGTTTGTGACAAATCATGTGAAAAATCATGTGTACACAAAAGGGACATGGATGAAGATAATTATGCCCCAGTACAGGGCACGAGAAAGACACAAAGTGAGTTATATGTGTTGACAAGTATAAGGATGAAAAGGTTCCCCAACATACGACATAGATAGAATAATCATAAATGTGGACAAGATGAGTAGATAGGATAGAAAGGTGGGATAAAATGCCCTAAAAGGGTAATAAATATGATGATAATCATGTTTCATAGGAAAGATGCATAAGTGCTAGAAACTTAGAAGGTGAAGAAGAAAAATAAGTCTTATTTCTTTGGTAAGCATGATAGAGATACTTTTGTGACAAAAAAAAAGCATAGCAAATATTCATGGAAGAGAACAAGATTAGATAGGTGATGGCCATTATGGTATCTTCCAAGACAAAAATTCCAAAATAAGATGGGAAGAGATTCTTAGAAATGGATATGATGATGTCCCTACGAGAGGACTGACAAAGATAAAAGTTGTGATAGGGTTCTCAAAAAGAGAAGAAGTCAATGTGACAAAGAGAAGAACAAAGACGATAATGAAAGGGATAGATGGCATTACATAAATGGAGAAAATTTGGCATTAACTGTGAATGCCATATGTGATGGATGTTTAGAAAGATAAAAGGGAATGGATAGTAAGATTTTTTTATTATGAGAAGAGCGAAAAATATTGAATATTAAGGTGACAGGGATATGGAATAGAGGAATAAAGACGGAGGAGGATAAAATAAGGAATGGAAGGGGAGGAAGAAGATAACAAAGAAGGATTATAGAGAAAGGGGGAAATGAAGAAGGAAAACCAAAGAGAAGAGAATAAAAGAATAGAGCAGAGGAGGAAATCATGAAAAATGGAGAGATTTATTTAAGACGAAAGGCATGATGAAGGATGGAGCAGAGGAAAACAAAGAAGTAATGGAAAACGAAAGAGATGATAGAACAAAGAAAATTGAAGGAAACAAATTATAGTGAGGAAATTCAAGGAAAATAATATGGAACTGACCACATGGAAATGCATGTGGATGATGAGATAAAGGAAATGGGATAACACTGAAGAGTCAGGTTTTCGACAGGAAAGTAAGGAGGAAGTGCGAGGTAAAATGGGGAGAAGGACGATATAGAGCAAGTAAAATAAGATGAAGATCAGAAAGGAGGAAAAGATAATGAAGAAAAGTATACATATGGAAGGGAACCAAAAATTAAGATATTTGGTAAAGAGTGAGAAGCATAAGCAACGTAAAGAGAAACTTGAGGGAAGGAATGACATCGATTGGAAAAGAAACAAAGATGCATGAGATGAGGATATGATCATGATGAGAAAATAGAGAGAGGGTGTATGATGAAGACAGTGAAGAAATTGGCAAGGAAGAATGGAAGATAGAGAGGTGGCGAGGAAAAAGAAAGGAAGGGATAGGAAAAGCAATGCCAGTGAATGGGTATTAGGATAATTCCACCGATAATGATCAGTAGGAAAAGATGGGACAAAATATGAGACAAGGCAGAAAGTAAACAAAGAATGGAAGGAGGAATGCCAATGAAGGGACGTTAGGAGAAGTCCTCCAATAATGATAAGAGGACATGGAGGAAGGAATGAATGAAGATAGAATGGAGGAGGTCAAAAAAAAGGATTCAGACTGTGTAGAATGGGGATGAGTTATATTTAGGATAAGTCCACCGATAATTACTAGCATGGAAAAAAAAGATGATGATGAAAGAATGTTAGAGATAGACCAATGAAAATGACAGGTAAGTATGGGGGTAGATATGTGGGAGAACTCTAGAAGACGGAGTGGAAAGAGTAAAGAAAGGAGGGATAACGATATGTAGGAAGATTAAGATGAGGAGAGGATGCAGTGGATGAGAATTAAAGAGAGAGAAATGAATAAACAAGACACGAAATGAACAGAAAAGCAACGATTAAGTAATATTACCTAGCAACAGATGATGGAGATGAAAAGGGGACCAGTAAGAAGTGGTGTTTGTGTGAATAGAAGAGGAGGTGAGAGAATGTGATGATGGGGAATACCGAGAAAATGTAGATGGAGAGAATGTGAGGTAGTGGGGGAGTGTAGGATGAAAAATCATGCTTAAGAGGGACTCTTAATTAAGATATCCATGCCATAGGAGGATTTAAGTAAGATCACCAAACCGGCAGTGACAATATGGAAGGAGAAAGATAACATTGTATTGGATGTAGATGTGGAAGGGTTGGTTGGAATGAATGAGTACAATGAGAGATGGGAGACAGAATATGAGGAAGAGATGATGGGAGATAGAAGGATTATATGGACAACCATTCTTAAGAGAAACTCTTATGTAAGATTTCCCTGTGACGGAGATGGTTAAGTAGGATCACCAAATCGAAGAAGAAGAAGAATGATGAAAAGACTGAGCAGTGTATACCAAAATGGAACAAGATATGAAAGGAGGTGATATTAAAGTGATAACAAAGAAACAAAGGAGTGTGACATGAGTGGATGGAGGAACATATGCAATGTAGATGGAGAATGTGAGGGTAATTCTTAACTAGGATGCCCACGTGGTGGTAGTGATGATGTAAGAGTGTTAAGCTGAAAAGGAGAAGTGGAAAGATGTTTGTGGTTGTGATTGTCGTTTGTTGAAAGAGGAAATGGTGGAGAAGCTTCTATAGCGGGAGGATCCAAGGAAGACAATATACCTTAACTAAGGTTCTCTGGCTATATGGATGGTTAAGCAAGATTGTCAAATTGAAAGTGGAAGAGTAAAATAAAAATCAAGAGGAAAGAGAAGTAAGATATATGGTGTCGTGCAAGAGGACAAAAAGGTGAGAAGGATGATGTGGAGACAAATGGTGATGAGTGGACATGGACAATGAGGATAAATGGATTAAATATGGTGTTGAACATGTTGAGAGATAAGGAGCTTTAGGATAACGAACTTTCCTTGAGAAGGACCCTCAAGTAGGATTCACAAACTTAAAATGTGATCAAGTAGAATTCACAAACTGAAGAGTGTATTTGCAAACGCATCCATGGAGATTATGGATAGATATAAAATTCATAGTGTGAAATTTGAGGTGATGTTTATAAAAGATGATTTGGATGAGATGAATGGAACATAGTTGTAGCAAGGGTGTACAGGGAAACTATGTTTTGAACTGGAGACAAATAAGAAAATGTTATCACTCAAGGCATTACACTTGTAGCCAATAGCAGGTGTGAATACATAACCATCGATAGTTAGTTATACCAAAAGATCATGAGGGAGATATGGGTGAAAGACGCTTGTAATCCTAATATTGACATGAAAAAGGGATCACAAATGTGACTTGTACGCGGGAAGAGGGATCTCCAAAGGTGGTGTTCCTTAAGTCTATTCCCCAACTCTGGAAAAGGGAAAGAAAAATGGTAGAAAGCTGATCAATGTGGAAAGCTTTCAAAAAATGTTGATAAAGGAAGGCTGATTAATGCGGAAAACCTTGCAGATGCCATAATAACATAGTAGCCTTCCTTCGAGGGTATGGTCTACTTTATACATAATATGAATGGCAAGATTAATGTGATAGCCATCCTTCAAGGGACCGGTCTATTTCTTTTTATTTTTCTTTGATTTTGATTTGTATACTTTTTTTTTGTATTTGCATGAATAGTTTTCCTTCGAGGGATCAGTCTATTTTTTATAACTTTTATTTTTCCTTTTTCATACATGAATTAGAGTTTCACATGGATGAGAGCTAGGAATAGCTGAGTAAACCACTTAAGTGTTGATAAGGAATGTACATGAGACATTCTAGACCCTCCACATGGCTGCAATAGGAGAATGAGAAGGTAATGGATGTAATGGTTACGGGATCACATTAAAGTAATGAAGGCAGACCACATAATTCAAATTATTACAATGACAAATGGAATGGGCTTAAGATGGTATAAAAATCTAAGGATGTAGCTAAATTCTCATTGGTAAATATGCTAACAGTAGATTGGTCACAAGTGCAATGCATTAAGAGATTCTGTCTCTGGTTTACCACCATGATAGGGAAGATAGTGTGGTTACAATAGGATGAGATGATAGTCAAGAAAGAAACAAAACTAACATATGACCACAATGGTGGATTTAGATAAAAATAAATGATGATGCCCCAAGAGAGACATAAACATAGAAGGACAAACATGGCCTCATAGGAGGGCTTGATGAAATAAACGGTGTCCCAAAAGAGACATACATATAGCCACAATGGTGGACTTTGAAATAGATGGTCCCTCAATGGAATGATGAACATGGACTCAAAGGAGGACTTAGAATGTGATGAGAATTTGGATATAATTAATTTAGATTGAAAGGATGTGAATAAGGTAGACAAGACAATGTCAAAGAGTGAAGTTCCCTAGTAACAAGGGATTTATATAGATGAGATGCCCAAGGGAGAGGGAAGGTTGTTCCCCCAATCAGTTAAATGTGAAGGAGTTAAAGGATGTCGAAAGAGATTAGATGAGATTGTTTTAGATTTGGATGGGGTAAATGATTAGAGACCACAAGTGTGCTTAGTAAGATAAGCGACCTTGATGAACAATGGAGGGAATTCCTTAGGAGGAATGACATGAATTGGATGGATATTAAGGGATGATGTGGATGGAAGGATCATGGGGGATCTGACAGATGGGATATGGATTAGATTCAAGGTAGATGGAGAAGGAACTTTCCCCTGAATGAGGAAATTGTCTTTCTCTATAAAAACGTGGACGAATGACCAAAAGGCCTTATAATGCTCGATGTCATGGCCCAGGTATGATGATAGGAAGAAATTAAATTATTATTAAACCATGATGGCTTGGTACCATAGGGATTAAAGGATTTAATAGGAGGAAGTTTGATGGAAGATGTTCGAGTTAAATGTCGAAAGATATCTGCGTATGACCCCATTGAAGTGTCATGGGGAAGGTAACTCTTGTGGGTTTTGATAGGATGTCTCAACTTGGAGTTAGGAGAAAACATGGATGTAGATTGGATGTTTGAATTTCAGGTTTTGGAGGACAAATCAAATTTGGTTGAAGGATGGTATCATTTGGATGCGGATTGATTATTGCAATATTTCATAGATGGAAAGATTGATCCTGACATGGATGTTGTGAAATTAGATTGTTGAGAAGAGGGAAACCTGAATGTTTCCAAGGAGGCATAGGGGACTGTCAGGGATGTTTTTCCCAAGCCTTAGACTTAGATCGAGAAGATTTACCTCTACCAGGGATGATAATAATTTCAACCAAAAGATCTGATAGTGGTGGTGTGGTTATCAATGGAGAAACTATCCTAAAACAAGATGAGGATGTTAAAGGAGAGAGGTGTTTGTATGATGTGATTAATGATATCTATGTGAGATATGGATTGTTTTAATTTGGGCAAGGAAAAAGATGATTTTGTAGAGGGAGAAGGTAAAACATCTTTATTTGATTTGGGTAGATGTGTTGGTACAATAAGTGATTCAAGGGGTATATTTGATAGGGTTGTAGATCGAGAGGACTAGGTTGGTGTGATAGAAAGATTAGATAAAGAGTATTGGGATATACTAGGTGATGCGGCCATGGGCGAAGACAGAGGAACATATGTCAAGGTCGAGATAGTTGGACTTGTTGGTGTAATATATATTAGGGTAGTTGGGATACATAAAGATGTACGCATTCTTGGAATCAGTGGAGAAGTGATAACTGAAGGAGTAGACATTATTCGTAAGGGCAATGCAACAAATGCAAGAGCATTTTCAGATGTAGAAGTGGAAGGCACTGGTTGTTTCATAAATATTTCAAGGGGTAAGAATGATATGTTAGCTAATGGGGTTAATGTAGAACGTGGGGTTGTAAGGGTGCATGTAGAAGAACTAAGTTTTTTGGGGATGGTTGTGAGTAATGTAGGTGTAGTAAAAGGTGTATTTGATGAAGCTGTGGGTGAAGGGATAGGTGTGATAATTGTAGGGATGTGTGCGGATACGAGTGGGGATGAAAGGGGTATTAAGAAGGAGTATGATGTGGTAGATCAAGGTGTGTTTGAAGTGGCATGAACTGGATGTGATAAGGATTGGAGAAGGTGTAGGTTTAGGGCAGGTAGTGAAAGTTGGTGTAGGTGTAATAGGTTCTAAATAAGACGTGGGAATAATGTCTACAATGGGAACATGCGGAGTTGGTGATAAGATGGGATCTTGATTGACAGTGTCAACCATATAAGCATTTGATAGTTGAGATGTAAAGGTGGTGATGTGATTTGTTGGTGGTTGATTAGTTTCTGCAGTGGGGGTATCAACTTGGATATCCCCTTGATTTACAAATTGTTGGACACGATCTTTGAAGGAACGATATATCTCAATGTCGTGACTTTTTAATCGATGATATTCACAAAATTGGGCCTCATGATACCAAATAGGCTTGGCTTGCGAGTTTTCCACGGGTTGTATGGGAGGAAGTTGGATGAAGTTTACGCTCATCAACTTATCAAATATATAATTGTATGATTCTCCTAAAGGAGTGTAGTTGGTTGTTGATTGAGGATATCGTTGTTGAGACCATGTTCTTGATGTAGATGGGGATGAGGGTTCAATGACCATAGTTTTTGCCACAACCTTAAACTCTTCATTATGTGTGAATGGTTTAGTGGATTAAAATTTTGATTTAATTGAACAGAATTTAAGATGACCCTACTCAATGGTGCGGGTTTCGAGCTTGTGAGCCATTGTGAAAGCTTCATCAAAGGTTTGGAATGATTGGATCTGCAAAGTGGATGATACATGTTTGGCACACAAATGAGAGAATAAGTTGATGAGTTCAGTTTGTGGAATAGTGAAGGATAGTTGGTTTATAACATCATCCCATTGTGTGACGAAGTCAGCAATGAGCTCGTTTTCATATTGTCGAATGGTATATAGATTAGTGATAGTGGTTTTGCATATGATATTGATAGAAAAGTGTTCTAAGAACAACTGTGCAAGTTGAGTGAAAGAGAATAAGGATTTTCGTGGGATATTGGTATACTAGTTTGGCCCTGGACAAGAAAAAGATAGGGAAAGTGCAAAGAAGTAGATCATGATCATGCGCAATAAGACAACATGCGTGTTTAAATGTGAGAAGATTCTTTTGGGGATCTTCTTTATTGTTGAAATTATTAAATGCAGGAAGTTTCCAATGAGGAGGGTAAGGATTAATTGGAACCGACAGATGAATTGGTTCATTACAGATTTTTTCATAGGATAAGGTGTTCTTGGGTGCTATGGTAAGGGTTTCTAAATTGGCTAACTAATTCATTAAGGCATGAATTGAATTAGTCGAGGTATTGTAAGGTTGATATTGGATTGACTGTGTTGTTTGGTAGTTTGATAAGGAAAATAATGTGTTTGTGGGTGTGTGGGTGTTTGGTGAAGTGTATGATAATGCAGCTGATAAATTTTTGGATAGTATGTTTACGGAATGGTTTGATAATACAATTGATTAATTTGTGGATATGTAGGTGTTTGGGGAGTTGCTTGGTAAGGACTAACACGTGTCACAGGTTGGGATTGTTGCATAGGCTAGTGTTGAGGAATAGGGGCATAATGATAAGTGGGGATATGTGTGTTAAGAGTTTGATATGGTTGGAGCATACGATGGGTAGGAATGTAAGTGTGAAGAGGTTGAGATGGTTTGACAGGCCCATTAATGGAATTGTCAAAATGGGATGTGGGTGGAATGTGATCCACCAATTTAGGATATTGGGAGGATTGAGAGATTATAGGAGATTTTTGGAGTACGAAGTCATATATGTGGTTAGGAGGAGATTTGAGTGTATCTAGTGGAGCAGGAGATGGTGGTGCAACCGGTTTAGGAAGAATGGCTTGACGAGAGATATGAGGGTTGGTATCAAGGTAGGGAAAATTTTATATGACATGGTTCTCATGAGGTGAGACCATGGAGACTAGAGATTGAGTGAATGAAGGCGTGGTTTTGAGTTTAGAATCCCGTTGAGTGAGATCATCAGAGGAAGTAACTTTATTGGATAAAGCAGATTGTTGTTTTGTCTCAATTTGGGAGAGAGCAAAAATAGGTGTGAAATAGAAAATCATCTGTTTATGTATGTTGTTGACAAACAAATCAAGCAGAATATTTGTTAGCCTCATGATTAATTTAGAGGATGTGAGTGGAAAATAAAAGTAGGTAATGAAGGTGCCTAAAGGAGTCTAAGGCTTGTTTTAGGAAGTTATGGATTAGGAGATATCTGAGATAGTTTCATGTTGGGTGTTTAGGTCCCAATCAGTTAACCAGGTGAGAGGAATGTTTGGATGTGTTAATTATGTTTGTGTAGTATCAAGTAGTATGTGATAAGTGAAATGCAGAGAGTTAAATCCTTTTACTCAAGATCTGTGTTCAGATAGGATGTAGAAGAGAAGGGTTCTTTTTAAGCCAAAATGAAATGTGACATTCGATGTATACAGACACTCAGGAAAGGGAAAGTTTGATGCAGAAAAGAACAAATAGAGATAAACGAGAAAAACTTGGAGAATTATTTTCCTGGCTATTTAAATGCGTGTGATAGTGATTTATTTTGAAAGTGCCAGTTAGTTGCCCGAAAACGCCCCAGTACCCTGAAATTGCACCGTTTAGAGTTGTAGATGAGGCCAGTGAAAATGATGTGTTTTTTTGTCTTACAAAATAGTCTTTGACAATGTGATTTAATGGTCGTATTATCGTAGATGTTTACCTGCAGAGGCAAATAAAACAATTATTTCATGTGGATGATAGAATAAGAAAAGCAATATAATGGTCCTAATGACCTTGTATATTGAAAAGAAACTTAATAACTATTCTAGTTACTTATATTATGAAAATTTTCTAAATAGTTCATTTTTGGGTAAAAACGAAGGTAACCTGTGCATAATGACACAACTTAAGCCAATACTACTTAAACACCGATATTTGTAAAACATTGGCAAAATTAAACTAGTCAATAACTGGATTTCTAAAAAAAAATTAATTAATTAAGTTGCTAACTAAATTAAATTAACTAAATAATATCAACTTAATAAAAATTTAATAGATACTACTTTATTATTTAAGTCGCTAACTAAATTAATTTAATAAATAATATTAAACCGCTAACTAAATTAACTTAATAAGTTTAATAGATACCACGCTTAATAAGAATAACTATACATGGGCTAATTCGTGAATAGAGGGAGCGGGAGAGCTTAGGAGTTGTGTGGTCGAGTTGGAAATCAGGGCGGAGAGAGATTGGATAGAGGGAAAAAAATGGTTTGTGTGGGTTTGTGGGGGAAGGAGTTTAGGGAGAGACCTCTAATAGCGTGAGGAGAGCTCTGAGAGCTTGGGGGGAACCTGGATAAAGACAATCTAAATGTGGCACAAACCACACATTTGCATTATCGGCTAACCACTAAAAATAATGTCTCAACTTTAAACACCCACGTGTGTGGGACCAACAAAATGACTTCCACTTAAACAAGCTTGAAAGGAAAATTTGCATGTGGGTGAAGAAGGGGAGAGGATGACCAAAAGGTAGCTTGAATCAACAATGGTGGATGGAAAATAAATTCAAAGTTTGATTTAGAAAGGTGTTGTGAGCATTGTTTGTGATGGTGTGGTAAAGAATCGTAATCCAATCACTATAAAGAGACTTTAAACAACTACCCACAGATCTTGCATGAATTTGAAACTGGTTGGTCATACATGGACATGAATCGATGGCATAATGAGAATCAAGGAAACTCTAAACAAGAAATACATAACTAGGATATCATGCTATGAGCTATGCGATTACTGCCTTGAAAGAATTATAGACCAAATGCTATAGAGAAACTGCATAATCACTATCCACAGAGTTTGGTGTGGAGTGGATACTGAACCGAGAACTGTTAGATGTATCAAGCATCAGAATCTTGTGGTGGGTGTTCGTAATTAGTCAGCAAATCGTTGCACAAAAATTAGATAGTCACTATGCACAAAACTTGCGTGACATGTAAATCAAAGACATCATAATTAAATTTGAATGATGTATCTTCCGCTTGTGATTTTTACTAGGTTATAGTTGAGACGTAAACAAAGAGGATGTGTATGAGTGATGAGAGCTCAGGTAAGATGTAGTCGTGGCCATGGAGACTGAAATGGAGAGGTCGACAGGTGAACAAAATGTTATGTGGCATGCCATAGTGCACGGGGATTATGAATGAAGGACGGTAGGGACTGTAAGATGGTAGGAACCACTAATACGATCTGATGCACATGGATTTAGAAAATCACAATCTCCCTCGACACCTTTGCGTCCACAATGGAGCGAAGCCGCATAACCATCAATCGAACTTAGCATAATCAGTATACCACAGCTCCCATATATATACCACAAGGATGTATAGATGTGTTTGCATGTAGATTTTTGATGTAATAATGTGAAGTGTACACCTATTAGAAGGTACCGGTTGTTTTTCTCAGGAATTCAACTTATGAGACACAAAAGACTGTTAACCTGTAAAGTTAGGGGTGAGAGATGAGTTGAAGAGCAGCAGGATTAGGCCTATGAGGAGGGAGTCATTGTATTGAGCGGAGAGGAGAAGGATGGACTTAGAGCATAGCTTAGCAGTGTACAAGGTGGGTAGAGCGGGGGATAGCTCAGGGAGTAAGAAGAGCTATATGGAAGCTCGGGTAGGTGGGGATAGGGTGGAACGAGATAAATGGTGGAGATGGGAGTTGGTCAATGGTAAGGATGGACTCGGCTGGGAGGAAGGGAGTAATGAGTGGAGTTGGAATGGAAGGGTGAGGAGTCATGGTGTAAAGTAAGATGGAGAACAGTATGGAGGAGGGAGTAGCGGGAGTAAGGTGGAAGGGTTTCTGAATGGAAGACTCGGTGGGGGAGTCGGTACAGGGTGTCAAAGTGGAGGAATCATTGGGGGAGTCAGTGGGGAGAGGTCAACGATGGAAGGGAGATTTGTAAGCTTATGTTGGGTGTGGAGGAGTTGGGATACGAGGAGGAAGACAAACGAGACGGCTATTGTAAGTCGACGGGTGGATAGGTAGGTGGTTGGGTGAAGGGAAGGGAAGTATGGATGAGTGAGCCACGGGGAGGAAGATAGGACAGAGTTGGGTGGAAGATGAGAATGGACGAGCTAGGAGATGAGTGAGTGGGAGAGATCCTAGGGGAGTTGGGAACTTGGTTAGGGTAGCAACTACCCTAACCAACTGGATAGGTAAGAAGCTTAATTTAGGATGATAAATTTTTTTAATAATTTTTTGAAAAATAAATAAATATAAATGTAAATTTAAGATCTTAGATATATAAGATCAAAATAGAATAACAATAAAAGATTATATATCACGTTTAATGTAAAATAAGACCTATGTATACATCGTGTTTACTATAAACACAGGTTGAAAATGTGATTTTGTTGAAAGTCAAATATATATTAATTGTAAGGTTAAGACTGAGAGCAGAAGCCAAAAAAAAAAAGAAAACGAAATAAGATCAATTTCTGGATTTATTCCCCATGCGAGTAAACAAAAAACAAAGAGCACATACCTCCTGGTGATTTAAGTGAGTGACTGTACTAACTTGAAATCAAAAAATACTAGGATATTGCAAATAAGCAAGTTAGACAAGATGAGTAGAATAACAAACAAAACGACCACATCTAGGATCTAGTCCTACTAGGCGTGCCAAATGTTGATCTGAGTTTCCAGCTTCCTGCCTAGATGAGTGTACCAGTAATCAAGAAACACTAAACAACCTTAAGTATACAAAGGCTTAGTACCTTGGAGATGACAATGGATGATACGGGCACAGATAAGATATATGTATGATATAAAGAAGCTAGATCTGCAAAACCGAAACAAATAAGATTAGATCATAATATGCGGGTTTGCCCAGATAGTGCCGGTTCCAAGAGGATTTTAACTCCCTTGAAAGATTTCAACCCCCATGTCAGACAAAATAATAACAAATTATAAACAGTAGTAATGGAATATAAAACGAAAAGTAACTAAAATGATGAGGTAACTTAGCTTGTGCTCTGTTATGGAGATGAACTGGACATCAAGATGGCAAGATAATGAACCATGGAAAATATTTTTTCCTTAAACTGGATGAACTTAATTAAGCTCTTTCTTCTCTTATCTAGGTATAGGTATCTCCAGGTCTTCGATCCTTTCCTCGGTCCTTTTTTAAGTCTTCCACCTTTTTGAAATATGGAAGAGAAAACCATATTTATAACTTAGATGTGAGGTTATATTTGAGGTTAACAAGTAACTGGGGTTGAGTAAAGTAATCTGAGTTAGGGATATGATGTCATCATGTGGGGATCGCGACTTGAATTATTAGATGGAGTGGGGAGCATGATTGACTTGGTGGGTGAGATAAAGATTCCATTTAAAAACAAAGTGTCAGATGGGTGTATGAATACCCATGGATTGAATAATTTTTGAAGGATGGGGTAATGCCAAAAGTTGAATTATCAAATTGGTATATATGGAGCCCATTTGATAATTAATCAAATAATGTGAGAAAATAGATAGGATTTTATTTAACTTAAGAGAAAGAGATGCGAGAATGGAAATTGGATGAATGTGAGATGACGGAGGGACGCTATACCAAAAATAGGTGTCTACAACTACTTTTTGGGTATGTCAATATGGCAAGAAGAAGGAAGGATCTTGATTTCTCAAACCAAATATAGTCTTGATCTATTAAGAAAATCGAGAATGTTTGAATCTAAGTTAGCTCGTACACCATGTGAAGTTGGATTAAAATTGAGTGCTAACTCTAATCTAAAGGAAGTAGATGGAACACTATATAGATAACTTGTTGGCAATATCTTATACCTCAGTATCACTAGACTAGATATTACGTATGTTGTTAGCATTATTTCTAGGTACATGGTAGATCCTCATTTCGACCACTAGAAAGCAACCAAAAGAAGATTGAAGTACATTAGAGGTACATATAAACTTGGAATTGAATATAAACATGGAGGAAAATCTACTCTAATGGGCTATAGAAATTAAGATTATGTAGTAGACATATATGCTTGAAAATCAAGTTCAGGATATGTTTTTCATCTTGGTTCAAGTTCAATATCATGGAGCAGTAAGAAGCAGGATACAATGTCACTCTCATCTAAAAAATCATAATATATCGATTCTTCCAAGGAATCTCAAGAAGTTATGTGGCTAAGAATGTTTCTCGAAGAAGTTCATCTACCATAATTTCTTGAAAACTTGCTTATTTTCCTTTTCGTACCATTTTTCTTTTCTGTATCATTGATCAAATATCATCCAACTTCGGGATATGTTTTTCATCTTGGTTCAGGTATAATATCATGGAGAATTAAGAAGCATTCTACAGTGTCACTCTCATCTACAGAATCAGAATATATCAGTTCTTCCATAGCGTCTCAAAAAAATATGTGGCTAAGAACGTTGCTCGAAGAAGTTTATCTACCACAAGATCATCCAACTACTATATTTTGTGATAATCAAAGAACTATCAAGTTCGCATAAAATATTGTTTACCATGCTAGATCTAAACATATTGAAGTGCATCATCACTTTGTTTGTGACTTAATAGATGGAAAGGTGGTAGAGCTAAAATTTTGTGGAACTGAAGAACAAATTGCAAATATATTTACTAAAGCTTTGTCTACATGTAGTTTTTTCAAATTTTGAGATATGTTACATCTTGTGGATGTTCCTCTTCAAAAGTGCATATGAAACCTTAGGTGATATAATATGCTTTGTAAATTGGTACCTAATAAGACCATGTTTCCGGGAGCCATATTCGAATCTTGTGATAATCATACCTAAATAAACATTACGGGGGGATTGTTGAAATAATGTTTATTTTCGACAGACAGTGCCACTGACAGTTTCATTCTAGAACCATCATCTCTAGATTTTTCCCCTTTCAAGTCCAACCTTCTCTAGAACATTCCTGGGCTCCTCTAGACTTCTCCAATACTCCCATATATTGATAATCTCACTCCTCCATTAATAAATCGATCATTGTAGCCCATTCAAATCTGTTTGTATATTTTTGTAATTTATTAATAAAGTTCTTTCATTTTATCCCCCTTGTGTTTCTTCAATATAAAACACAAACACTATAATCTTATAGAAATTATATATGTAAATTTATTATAATCCATAGAATTTTTGACATCTTTCTTTAAAAAAAGAACCACTTCATTCTATACATCCTTCGTAATATTTCCATTGTATTTTTGGTTGCGTTTTTAAAATATATTCATATATACATCAATTTAATCCCCGAGCACACCCATAATCTTACTGTATAATGTTTTGTCCCTTTTTATCTCTTACTGCTATCGAAAGATAACTTTATTGATATGGTAGTGCATATTCTTTGATAGGATGGGATGGTAATATTCATTATTTTTTGAATAAATTCAAGTATTATCTTTGTCGTATTTTTGGTATGATTTGATTTTTTTCCTCTGTGATCCATACCTTATAGTTTAATTGATTGCAACACATCAACTATATGGATTAACTTTAAATTTGTTTTGTCAGCACATAAAAAAATACGACCATATAGAGAACCTTGATTTATTCTTTCATTTCTTACCTAGTCTTATATTTGAATAATATTTGTTCATCGATATAATATTTGTTTACTTTGGTCAACATGAACTTTTATTTTTAATTCAAATAAGCGTACAACCTTTAAGCCAAATATGAATATACAATCTAGAGCTCGCTATTTAATACAAAACAGCGTAATAAAATTTACTAGGTATACAGTTATATGTAGCTACATCTGGGATAAACATAATTATAATTACATGCTTAAGACTTCGTCTCCAAATTCCGTTATTTATTTATGTTGGCGGCGCATCTACGCTGTCTGTATTTGCAAAATAAGCATGGTTTGTACAAGTCACTAGGTTTTCTATGCCAAGCAATTTTTCTGTGTATCGTTTAGATTGCTCCCTCGACTGCGAGGAGGCGTAGTAAAAGCTCGAAAAGGTGATGATGAACGTCCCGGAGAGAAAATGCGAAGCGGAGAAAACAGATTTCCACAAGCAGAGGAGAAGCGTCCCTCTTTCACCGAAACTACTTCACTGTCGTATTTGTTTTCATCTCCCCTCCACTTGCCAGATACTACTCGCCCCAGCCATGAACTTGTATGACCAAGGCGCCCGCCATTTTTATGTCTGCTACACGTCTTCAGCCTTTCTGCCAAGTATTCCCTGACGGCTTCCACGCTGTGGTTCACAATGTGGGGAGGAGGAACAACCAGAGGGTTTCCCTCCACCTTCAGCCGCTGCAACTTTTTCAGACGCGCGATAGAATTAGGCAGCGTTTTTATGTGATTGTAGCTTATATCCAACTCCACCAGACCACTCAGACCGCCTATCGATTCCGGAATAGTCTCAAAGTAGTTGAAATTCATGCTGATGTTTAGGGTTTCAAGATTTGTGAGGTTCTCGAGATCTGCGGGAAGGCTTCCCAGGCAGTTGAGATGCACGTCTAGCACGCGCAGGCGCATCATGTGGGAGGTCGAATACGGCAACCGCGTTACCCTGTTGGAATTCACCGACAACTTCCGCAGGTTCACCAGATCGAATCCCAGCCCCTCTGGCAGCCGCGTCAGCTGGTTGAAATCGGCAATCAGCTCCTCCAGGGCACTGAATTCAATGAATAAGCGGTGACGTTCTTGTCGTCAAGTAATTGAATGAACGAGAACAAAAAAAAAGGAGCTCTGAAATGCTTTAAATAACGTACCAGCAACCTCCAATGCCGTCAGGAAGCGCAACGAGCAAGTTGCCAGAAACATTTAAGACTTCTAGCTTCACAAGGCAACCGATCGATTCCGGGAGTGACGTCATCTGATTCGAGTGCGCATCCAGCGTTATCAGATTCACAAGACTCGTCACGGCTTTTGGCAACATCTGCAGGAAACATCAAAATTTCTCTTCGATAGTTTTTTTTTTCAAATCAAATTACAAAAAATCAGAAGGGGGATTAAGGCCTACTTAAATTAGGCAATTGTCTAGGGGGTCTGGGGCTTGAGTAGATAAAATTTATTAGTTTCATTTATACTAGTACGAGTTCTGTCCACATAATTGTATTAAGAATATGATATTTTCAAGGCTCAAATATTTATGGAAGTGATTTTGTTGTAGTATTCTTAAATTTAATTCATACTCATATATTTTATCATACTTTGTATTGTTTTGAAATTTTGGATGTTTTTTTGGATGAGAGATCAAGAAAGGTGCATATGTAAAAAAAGTGTAGAAAAATAGTTTTAAAATATGAGAAAAGGAGAATTATGGTAGATAATATGTTGGAGAATTATTAGGCACTAATAAACACAAAAAAAATTATTTAGATGTTTTTCTTCAGAAACATAACATATTAAATAATACATATTTGATCATAATTAATTATTTTTTCTAGTATAAATTTTTATTTATAGAAGGATATTGAGTAGGGCCTTATAAACCTTAATTTAGCCATGCAAAGAATCTGCAAATTAAGACGCAGATTTGTGATCCGCTACAAGTAAAAGAAATATCGAATGATCTGAAACAGTCCGTCTTACCTGAAGGTTATTATTTGAGAGATCGAGCATGACTAGTGTAGAGGACAATCCATGGATCGCGTCTGGCACTGTGTCCAGCAGAAACCCACTGAGAACCAGCATAGTCGACGTATTTTCCGCCGAAACTTTTCCTAAAACCGCTGCAATTTTCTTTTCCGCATCACCAGACGGCGACTTTGGCTCCTCTGGCACGGGTTTCGCGTCATGGTTGAGGATTCCATAGATTTGGTACGGTTCATATAGCTGTCTTACAGTTTTGTGGTCCATCCTTTCCTGCACATCAGTTTATAACGGCTATAAATTTGATGAAATTCGACCGTTCTCGTTATGAAATTTTCATGCAAGCCGTTGATTTAAAGAAATTTCTTCGCTATCGTTCTTAACTAATTATTTGATATTGGCCTTAAATTAAAGAATCTCCAATACAACACAAAATTGTTCAGAGACAACCTTTAGGGACAATTGTTCAATTGAGTGGGTTATTTAACGGTACGGGGGATGTACGGAAGCGTACGAAGATGACAGAAAAGTACGGATAAGCACGGAACCACGTCCTTACGTCAGCTGCGCCAGTTAGGAGGTGGCCGTGGAATTGTCAACGTGGATAGCGGACAGTGCATCTACGACTACAATTCACATATTGATATAGATAAACACGAATCTTTAATGGAAAGGAATCTTAATCTGATAGAATTTAGAAGGGTGATGAAACTGGACGCAGTACGGACGGCATAAATGTCTGCCACCGGCTATGTTTCAATGTCAACCATTGCATTCGCATAAAATAAATAATGCTCAGTTATTTAAATGCCAAAGGCCCACGGACCACGACACGTCTGTTAATAATAATAAATGTTTCGTCTTTACGCCTGATATAATCGAAATTCAATTAATCCATTTGTCTTGTAGTCTGATGTCATTTGTAAAGATTGAATTTGAAACAATCCAGTATCATTTCGATCGGGAAATTCAAACATCCTTATTATCAACTTTGAACAAAGATAATAAATCTTGCTTACGCAATTATATCTTGAAGCTTATGTTTTTAAAATTAAAAAATATTTTTTAAAACAAAAAAAAAAAAATTTTATAATAAATTAAGGAAATGATTTAATTGCTTGTGGTTCAAGAGTGTGTATGAAGGTGTTGTTTACTCATCTATCATGGTTCTAATTTCAAGAGATTCCAATAAATAAAATGTGAGGATAAGATCATGTTTTGAGTGAATTTAACGGAATATAAAATAGAAAGCTTTCAATCTTAAGACATTTTTAACATTGAAACGTTTTGATAGGACCGTTTCCTTTAACTTATACTCTATTAGTAATATAGCCTGTAGTTCAAGGGGGGGGGGAATTGACTATCATTTCCTTATAAGATAATAGATAAAGTATATCTTCTTTCCTCATTAAAATCTTTATAAATATACTTGATGTTTTATTTTGTTTTGTTCTGATTTTTTAAATATAACTTAAAAATATTTGACATGATCTCTTTTTTCTTTTTATAGTTTAATAATATATAAGTAATATCATGATAGATGTTAAATAAATAGTTAACTATTATATATATTATTTGATTTTATGATCTCTTTCCGTTATGTATTCGTATTAGATAATGTCTTCTTTTATATTAAATAGTATTAATAATATGTTATATAGCTTACAACATCCCCAAAATGAACTTACACAAAATGTTGTTAATAATAAATATAGATATGTACAAGTCAATAAATATGTATCATTGTGGTAGAAAAAGACTAGTCAAGAGTCCTGACATTTGAATTGTTCTTACCCAAAACCAATATGTCAATTAAAAAATTAAAAAAAAGTTGTAGATATTTTAACCAAAATTCAATTCACCGCGTATAATATATAAAGGAAACCCTTACCATGGAATATATTGCCCAGTTATACATTTATTTATTACGAAAATATTTTTAAAATCTCATGCAATATTAATATCTTTCTTACCCATAAGCACGGTTGTGTAGATCCTAATTTTAGGACGGGACTAGTTAATATTTTGGTGTTAGTATATTTTTTAGGTATGGTTGACCTTAATTTTGGTACAGGACTAATTAATGCTTTGGTGTTAGTGTTTTTCTATTTTTGTTTATTAGTTTTGTTTAATTAAACTTTGTATTAGTATGTGTTTTTTGTGTCACTTAAATTTTGTCTTGTTTTTTATGTCATTTATGGTGTTCCTTCTTCAACGTTACTTGTCAATGTTTGTGTCAGTTTTTGTCTCACTTGTCTTTGTTTACGTTTATGAGGGCTTGATTTGAGGTTGTGTCATGTTTATGAGGGCCCCTTTGACCCTTGATTTTGGTTTCTACAGGATTTTTTGCTTTCATTATCAACTTTCAAATTCATTATATGTCATCTTTTGTTAGTGTAGGATATTAATTTCCTTTTACGTATTTATTTACTTGGTTATTCCTACACAAGTATTTCTTACACTAATAGATTAGCTTTGTTACGTATCATTTGACTGTAATAGGTGTCATATAAGTAAAATTTAACTATCATATATGTTGTATGTCATAGGAGTTACTCATGATAGTCTATTCCATGTATGGGAGTTACACTCCCATTCTTGGTCTTTGAGCATTATTCAAGGGAACCTCACACATTACTCTCTTATTTGTACTCCTCCTTTGAGAGATAATTCAATTAATTTATTATTGATTCATTTCATGTGTTGAGTATTGGAATTCATTCATCTACATCTTCCTCTTTGTGATTTCTTGATTATTAAAACTACATAATGCATTCGGCGAGCTGGAATTCTCACACACTCCTAGTGTGAAAAATTTATAGGTGGCATTTTGTAGGGTGTTCGGACCTAGTGTTTATTTGGGTGAAGTTCCTTATTTTTGGTTCCATACAGATCCCTTCCTAACACCGCCCTTACATACACAAAGATCACTTGCAGAGATTAGTTGCCTTGGCTCCTAGCTTGTTGTCCAACTTAGTGCATAGATTGGTTTTCCTTGGCATGTATTGATTTTCCTTGGTTAGCTTGGCCCTAATACTTCAATCTTGACTCATGTTTCTAGTCTATTAGAAATCTCCATGGATAAACCCAATATCATCTCTTGATAGACTCTTTCGACCCTAAATGCTTCAGGTGCAGTGCATGGTAGCCTTTCTCACCTGATTCACTTTACAACTCTTTGATTGGTCTGTGATCTTGAAATTTGTTTGGACCCTTTATCCTAGCCTAAGACTTGTTCCTTTCATCCTTCAAAATTCCTAACATGGAGCTCGATCCTCGAGCATAGTCCAGTCGCTATCAACATAAAGTTTGACACCTCGGTGCTCAACTTGCTAATAGTATTTCTTGACTTGTCAACCCAGTCATATATTTGACCTTGACCAACATTCAGATCAATATTCCTGCCTAAAATTACAAAGGAAAGTTCTTTTATAATGAATCTTATGTTTATGTCTTGTTGATGCTAAATTTGATCTCGCCCTGTTTGCCCTCGAAATTCGTCAATCTGTGGACTCTGTCATTTTTTTCTATCTCCCCGTATTGATGCTTGAAAGCTTTGTCCTTCATTTGGTTGCCATGATCAGTCCTTTCCTTTAGTCGAGGATCACATTAAGTCCAGAATTTTTTTCCCGTTCCTTTGTCCATGTGAAAGAATTTGTAATTCGGGCATAAATTTGGGTCTTTTTCCTTTCCTTCCATTTTTCCACAATCATGTTTTGTTTTCCCTGTCAATTTATGTCGCAAAATATATGGAAACATGGCCCTTTCTTATTGAATGTGGCTCGACAGGGCACTTTTAAACTCTAAGGCCTGCTTCAACTCAAGTCTTGTCCACATGGAGGGCCTCCACTCATCTGAAAATTTTCCTTTTGGTTTGACCTTTAGAGTTGTGAAAGGGAAACACGTGGAGGTTTCTGCTGGCTCTGCCCAGACTTAGACATTTTTTCCATGCGCCTGGTGCAACTTTGTCAAACCATGAACACGTGGACAGTCGATGCTCATTTGAGGATCTGACTCTGGGTCCTACCTTAGCAATTGTGTCAAGGAGACACGTAGCACCTTCCGTTGGTCCTTAAAATTTTTCAAGAACTCTACCAGACTGAGACACGTGGTGAGCCCGTGTATGTTTAGGGTCTCCAATTTTAGGCACCATCTCAAAGTTGCACCAAGGAGACATGTGGAGGCTTCCGCTGGCTCCACTCTATACTTAAAATTTTCAACAAACTTTCTAAGGCTTGGGATACGTGGAGGGCCCACACCTACTTGGGACCTACCCCTGTAATTTACTTTTGAAGAAGCGTCGAAGGGACACGTGGAATTTTCCTCTCACTCTACCCTTGCGTGGACTTTTCAACGGCTGAGGAAATTTTATCAAACCCTAGGCACGAGGCAACTTCCACTAGTCCCTAAATTCTTTGAAATTTTTTTTTGGGATAGGACACGTGGTGAGTCCGCATGTGTTTGGGGTCTCCGCCTTTGGGCACCATATCAAAAGTGCACCATTAAGACATGTGGAGGCTTCTGCTAGCTCCTAATGAATATGTTCATCACTTCAATACAATGTTCAATAAGACCTTGAATAGGCTACCTGTAATTCTAAGGCCAAGTGATGTTTCCTATCTGATAAAATACTCTGATGCTTTTGATAAGAAGGTTTTTTATTATTTGAGGGATAAGAACCCAGCAACATTGAGGCAGACCTTCACCATGGCTTTGCAAATTGAAAACAACATCAAGGAAATTGGTAAACCTCCTAAAAGAGAAGGCATCAAGCTTATCCATCCAGAGAAGCCTTAGTCAAGTAAATTTGTGGATCTAGAGGAGGTTGTAAAAAAATTGGCTGGAGCTGTTAAGGAAATATCCTATAAACTTGCCAGAGCAGAGAAGAGGATTGGAGAAAGCTCCTAGGGTCAGCGTAAATAAAAAGGTCAAGAAAGGTTTGCAAATCATCCAAGGGGTGATCAAAGATTTGATGATAGAGGCAAAGGACCCGTGGGATCAGGAAATAGACAGCCCCAACCTAGGGAAAACAAATTGGTGCCTGATCCTTTAGCTACCACAGTTGCTGTTGTTGATGAAGCTCATGAAATTGAGTGGTGTGATAGTTGTTTCTTGCCACATGCTCCATGTGATGTTGAAAGGGGAGTTGAGGAAGAAACTTATGATGATGATACAGATGATGATGCATGCATGATGGATTGCTCTACAAGTTCATAGCAGGGGGTAACCTCAACTAAGCTGATGAGTGCCAGAACTATTAAAGATATATGGGCTTGTATTCACCGGGTATGACCTCATCCTCCCACTCATACTTCTAAAATTGATATGGTGCAATATTTTGAGTTGTGTAACAATGATTTTGAGTACTTAAGGGCATTAATGATTACAAAGTATGATAGAGGAATTCCTTTAGAAGAGGAAATACATTTGTTAATAAATGCAGTAGTTTGCCATGAAAAATATTATAATACTAGGAGCAAATTTGTCAAAGCGGCAGTGCCTTAGGCCAAACAAAAAATTCTAGTGGTTACTAGTATCCCTAAAGAATCCCCTAATAAATATGCATTTAGAAAAGGCTTTATCACCCCAAATAAAACTTATGTTCCTCCCCATACTCATACTATGAAAAATCTTGTGCCATCAAATGAGTTTGTCAATCTTCCTCCAAAATTTGCCTTGCCCAAATACATTCCTTATGACATTTCCCAAGTCTTGAGTCAGATCAAGATTTCTATTCCAATTGTTGAGATGCTTAGGATTAATGAGCACAAGAAAAGGGCCTTTGAATATTTGGGATTGAAAGAAGAAAATATTACCCAAGGCAGAAATGTAAACAATGTTGAGATTCCTCCTACCATTACAGAGTTGAAAAAACCCCAAGTAATGCAAGAACTACTTGAGCCACCTAAAGTATATTTGGGAACATCCTTGGTTGAGTCTCAGCTGAAGGTGGATCCATTTTTCACTATTCTGATTATTAAGGATAATTTGTTACACACGTGTATGTTTGATTTTGGAGCATCATGTAATGTTATGCCTCTTGAGGTCATGAATGAGTTCGATCTCAAAGTAACAACAGATTATGGGAAATGCACTTCCATGGATTCCAGAGAGGTGCTGGTGGTTGGATGTGTCAAGGGTTTGATAGTGCAATTTGCAGCCTAACAAGGAAAGAACATAAAGCTAGATGTTGTTACTGTTGATTTCCCTGCCAAATGGGGAATGTTGTTATCAAGAAAATGGGCTACTAGTGTGGGTGGAAGTGTGTGAATGGACATGTATTATGCCACCATACCAATTGAGGGAAACCTTGTGAATTTACCCTGTGAAAAGAAAATGTTATATTTCATTCAGGATCCCAACAATGCTTCTTATGAAGCATTGCATGAAGACATTGATATTGATAAATTCGCGAGCTATGTTGTTTTTAAGGAGTATGAAATTGATCAATGCAGGTATCATGAGTAGGTTGATTTTCCTGATAATTTTATGTTTGATGTAGCTTCGAGAGATGTTGAAAAAATTGACATAGACACAAGGGATAAGCTTGAAGAAATGTGGTCAGATAACAACTTAGATGGAATAGAGAAAGAATCATATGACCAGTTGTTAAAGACATATCAGAATTGCTTAGCATGGTCATATCTAGAATGGAAGACACTTAAAATATTTCCTTGATTGTTTCCTTTGAATCAGGGTGCTCACCATTGTATAGTGTATAGTCTTTTGGTTTCGTTCTACGTTCATGTTTTTCTGTTTTGGTTCGTCCTGATCCCTGGTGACTAGTTTTTGTTAGTTTATCAGTTCTTCTTGGGGGAGTTGGTTATTGTCTTTCTGCTCTGCAATATTTTTTTTAACTTTGTTACCTAATGGATTTTTGGCACATGGTCTACTCTTTTATTCTTGTAGAAATCGTAGGGAGTGCCCATCCCCGAGTCGGAGCCAATGTTGGTGCTCAATTTGATCTCGCCTCATTTGCCCTTGAAATTATTCAATCTGCAGACTCTGTCATTTTTTATATCTCCCATATTGATGCTTGAAATCTCTATCCTTCATTTGGTTGCCATGATTAGTCCTTTCCTTTGGTCGAGGATCACATTAAGTCCATAATTTGTTTCCCATTTCTCTTTCCATGTGAAAGAATTTGTCATTTGGGAGTAAATTTGTGTTTTTTTCCCTTCCTTCTGATTTTCCAGTCATCTTTTGTTTTCTCTATCAAATTTTGTCCCAACATCTATGGAAAAGTGGCCCTTTCAAATTGGATGCAGTCCGATGGGGCGGTTTGAAATTGTAAGTGCCGCTTCAACTCAAGTATTGTCCTTGTGGAGGGCATATGCTCAACTGAAAAATTTGTCTCTTTTTTTGACCTTTGGAGTTGTGCCAGGGAGACACATGGAGGTTTCTGCTAGCCCTGCCTAGACTTAGAATTTTTTTTCATTCGATCGGTGTAGCTTTGTCGGACCATGGACATGTGGAGGGTCGATGCTCATTTGGGGATCTGCCTCTGGGTCCTACCTTAGCAGTTGTGCCAAGGAGACACATAGGGCCTTCCGCTGGTCCTTAAAAATTTTCAATAACTCTATCAGACTGAGATAGATGATGAGCCCACACTTGTTTAGGGTATCCACTTTTGGACACCATCTCAAAGTTGTGCCAAGGAGACACATGGAGGCTTCCGCTGGATCCACTCTATATTTAAACTTTTCAAGCAACTTTTTAAGGCCTGGGACACATGGAGGGCCCACGCCTGCTTGGGACCTGCCCATGTACTTTACTTTTGAAGAAGCATCGAAGGGACATGTGGAATTTTCTGCTCACTCTACCCTTGCTTGGACTTTTCAACTACTGAGGAAAATTTCTTAGACCCTAGGCACGTGGCACCTTCTGTTGGTCCCTAAATTCTTTCAACAAATTTGTCGGGCTATGACACGTGGTGAGTCTGCGCTTGTTTGGGGTCGCTACTTTTGGGAACCATATCAAAAGTGTTCCATTAAGACACGTGAAGGATTTCGCTATCTCCTTTTATACTGAGACTTTTTAAAGGCCAAAAGGCAATTTTCTTGGGTCCAGGGCACGCAGAAGGCCCACACTTGTTTGGAAAATTGCCTCTGTACTTCACCTTTGCAGTTGCATCAGGAAAACACATAGATGGCTCTAATCTAAAGTGGGGAAAGGATAGAATCAACGGTTGTTGTGCATTGCATCTTATTTTGCCGCCTTTTTTTTCCAAAACTCTTGGAGATGCAAATACACATTATTGTTCTTGCAAATCAAACTCACAACGCAGGTATGTGGAATAATCTGTGTGTGGAAAATCATTTCTCAGAGGCATGAATGCAGGCTTCCATGTGAGGGCACTCATTTCTCAAGGTTTATCCTTGAGGATGAAAAGGATTGATTTTTAAATCCATCTATACAGAGCCACCGGAAAATGATTAAAATGGGGATTTCTCGCATGACAAAATTAAAGAAAGATTAGAAGGACTGTCAAATTTTTTTGGCATGGCATCCCAGTCATTAGTCAAGAGTCTGAGAAACGTGATCAGTTCATGAATTTCCACCAGGCAACTGCGAGTGTAAATTTGTTAAACGTCACTTTCTGAGATAATTTGGTAACAAACAAAGGATTCCTCGAATATTCTTCTTTTTGGAGGGGAAATTTGGGATGAGTGAGTGAGTAAATTGTATAAATGCAATGAGGATACTCTTGCAAAGGGTCGGGGGTTGAATTATTATGAGAAAATTTGAGAAATCCCATCTTCTTGAGAGACCATCTGAGATACTTGTTAATCTCTTATGTTTTAGATTTGATCATGTCAAGTTGGTTGCAAGTGTACAACCATTAACGAGATCTAAGACTGTTCAAACAAACTTTCCTCTGCTGATGAATCTAATGAACTTCAAATTAATTTGTGTTAGTCTTGGGAAAATTTGTGTCTTCTTTATTTCAGAATGTATGCAAATAGTTTTTCTTGTTCCTATTGAAATCTTCTATTAAAATCCCTCTGAATCACACATGATCTTGTCCCTGTGATAGTTTAGTGCCATTTGTAATTTCATTACGAGAAGATCCTTTATCCTCTAGTGAGATAAACAATTTAAAATCCCTTTACTGTTATTTTTTTGATAAAGATTATTTATAAGTCTTGAGTGTATCTTAGGCGTGAGGAACTAGGGGTATTTGATGTTCAATTGAGTCTTTAGCTCGAGCCTTCATGTTAAATTCTTGGAGATTGTGTGAAACTGTGTAAATATTTGCCTCCATTGATGCACACCTTCTATTTGAAGGAATATTTTAGCTATTTTGAAGCATTATGTCATTTAGTTTTCCAATTATTGTGAAGGTTCTCAAAGATCTGGAAAAATCAAGTTTATCTTGCTTAATCTCCCACCAAAAATTAATCAAAAACAATTAATCCTACCTGAACTACCCATGTTTGCTCTATGTTTCCACAAAAGAATAAATTCTATTGCCAAAATATGCAGAAGGAATTAGGATTCCATAATGTCTCTAGTAACCTTAACCCTGTTTAGAAAATATCACCATTCTTTAGAAGTGACAACTCGTGAGAGTTAAATGATGGTGCACTAATCATATTTTCTCAAGGTTTCCTTTCAAGTTTGTGCATAGAAGGATATATTCATTCTCCTTCACTAACAATGGTTACAAAATGGCTCCTCTCACCTTGGTTGACATGCACAAGCTAAATTAGTGAGGATAGATCAAATCCTTATTAAAGGTGCTATCCATTTCTTGAATGCCCGAGTGACAAAGAGTAAGATGAATCCCCTCCCCAGCTACAAAATGACTCATAATATGATCTGTTTGTCTCTCAATGTCTTGCTAAATTTGTGATGTTGCTCAGTTTCCAAGGGAGAATCAATTTGGATACCAACATGTCTAAATCTTTAAAAAGAGAGTTATTATTACTGGTCCAAGTGTGACATTATAGGAAATTTGTTTAATGATTTGAATTGTAAGTGGGAGGTCTTGTGTTCAATCCTTATCCACTCCATTATGTATTAGATATATGTTTATAAGTGCATTTACATTGCAGTGTAAAATCATTTAACATGTAAATTATGGAAAACATTTACCTTATAACTTTTGATTGACTACTCGGTTTTGAGTGCCATATTTTGCAAAGGTGATAATTTTTACCTTCATGTCCTAGTGGGCCTATTTATTTTAGAAAATCATACTAAAATTTTAAATTATTGAAATTAGGTGGCTCAAAAGTATAATTTAAAGGGGATGTATCATATCATCTCCTTATGTACTCTGTTTTATGTTCTTTTATTCTAGAATAAATACTCTAAACTATGGATATGAGTTTAATTACTCCACTCGTGGCCTTTAATTATCATGAATGAATATCTAAAAAGAAAATCATTCTAAGGGGAAATGGTTTTTGTTGTATAAACATGGTGCTTGAAACCAAATCAAATCTTAATGCAAAAAAAGTAAAGTGGTTTAACTGATGTGATGAAGCTTTTCAGTTTATGTGTATGTCTATGTCTCTAGATCTTCTCTTTCACGTTGAATATGCCAAAAATCCTAACAAATTTTGGACCATATTAAAGACACTTTTTTTGAAGCAAGATGATATTAGATGGCATGAACTAGAAAACGATCTTATTAGTTTGAGCCTGAGCAATTTTGACACACTTCAATATTTCTTCAAAAAAAATTAACCAAAAAGATTGTAGTTTAAGAAATTTGGAATTGAAAAGACAAGCTCACAAATTATCTTTTCTATTATTTCAAAACTATATCCAGATTATTCATTTTTCACCTCCACTTTTCATTCTACCAAGCATACACTTGGAACATAATAGAAAATGCCTTGTTTTGATATGTTTATTGGTAAGTTGATTACGGGATAAGGAAAGTTGATACGGATGGGAACTCTAAAGTATTACAAATCACATGCCTTGGTTGTAGAAAATGGGAAAGCTAAGGCATCTAACAAGGATAAGAAACAAGAGAAGATGGATCATGGGTAGAAATAGAATCATAAACCATCCAACCCCAATACAAAACTCGAACCCACCACCTCTGAAGATAAACCTAAGAAGGAAATGGTTAAGAGTAGCTATTGCAAGAAAAATGGCCATGATAAGCATAAGTGTATAAAGAAATAGGTTGACCTCCTTACTCATCTTCTTGAAAAGTATAAAACAGGGGTTGTTGGATCTATCAAATCAACCTCATCTAGGAAAGATTATTCTAAGGAAAAATAAAACAGTAAAGATAAAAAGAAGGGAAAGACTTTATTTGTAGTAGTGGCTCCAACTTCATCATGGGTCATTAAATTTTTCTCTTCGCACCATATGAGATCCTCATAGGTTCATTTTTCTTATGTGAATCCATGTAACATGTCCTCTATCACATTGGGTGATGACACCTCTGTAGCAGTTCTAGGGAGTAGATCAGTTGAAGTAACTAGTGGAACATTCAAAAATGTTCTAAATGTTCCAACACTTTCCACGAATCTTCTATTTTTTACTATATCACTCACATAGGGAATGAAACTAGAGTTGAATTTAACCCATATTCAGTTATCATTAGAGTTCTACACAATGATACAACAATTACACATCGAAGGAAAAATAAACAATCACATTTATATACCTTATCTCATTATTCTCCCAACACTTCACTGACTGCATTATTGACTCACGTAGATGGGATTAGTAAACTATGAAATCAGTAATTCGACAACTTTAACTATCTCTACTTAGAACATTCAAGAGAACGTGATATGGTCAAAGGAATTTCCTAGATTTAGTTTTTATAAAGGTATTTATAAGGGATGTAACCTTGGAATGCATCTTGAAGAGACGTGACAAAGGCAAGGCTTAGAGAGATATATATAGGTATTGGAGTTAGTACACAATGATGTCTCAGGGATATTTCCCAAATATTCCTTCAGTAAGGCACAATAAATTTTCACCTTCATTCATGATTTCTCATTATACACTTGGTTCTATTTCCTCCATTCGAAGTATTACTTTTATGATATTTTTTGGGACTTAAAGGCTCTCACAAAGAAGTAGTTAGGGAAATTCATCATAATTTTATAAATAGATAACGATGGGGAATATGTTAGTAACAAGTTTGAATGTTTTTGTACTATATAGGGGATTAAGTTACAACATACAATTACCTACAGTTCTTCACATAATGTAAGAATAGGCTCTTAAACGAGATGGCCAACTGTATGCTTCACTCTAGATCTCTAGTACCACAATATGACATAAGCTATTAACTTTGTAAATTAAAACCATAATTATGTCCTTCACAATGCCATAAAAGGAGACACTCATTTTGAAGTTGTCATGGACAAAAAACATTAATTAATAATTTTAGATTCTTTATATCTCTAGTTATTGCTCGCATCCTAAAAGGAAACAGAAGGCTATAGAACCTCATAGTCATCCTTAAATATTTGTGGGATACCTAGATGGTGTTAAGGGATTCATGTTTCTTCATTTGAACAAACATAAGTTGCTCATTGAGAGGATTACCAAATTTCATGAAAGCCCACAAGATTCGACCTCTAACTCTTATCTACCTTCCTCATATTCACCTAGATTTTCTAAGGATGATTATGATAAGTTTGATGAGCCCAAGTATATTTATGATAAGATTCTTGGGAATATATCTACTAGCGAGGACTCTTCTTCTTACTTCATATAATAATATTAGTGATGGATATTTTCCACCTTCCGCATTTGGTCTCATCTCAGATGATGAAGAGTTTATTATCAAATATCCAACTTCTATCCCTCTTTAGGATAATCAGACATTGTAAAGTGCTACTACTTTGGTAAGTGATCCTACATATATCATACAGAACCATTGAGAATTTAGGGAAGGGCCACAAAATTTCTTTATCTTTTCCTATAATACAAAAATGTTTCAAGAATTATATTTCAATCTTGATTAGGAAAGTTCCATGTAAGAGGATTACAATAAATTGATTAGGAACAACACTTGGGACTTGACACACCTTCACAAGGGAAGGAAGATGATTTGATGAAGGCGGATATATGATCTATAGAATCCTCATTGATAGACATTAATCTATAATATTATCAAAATAAGTCACAGGAAGTTACATTGCATAGAAAAAATGAGAGTTTTCCATGGGTCTATTGTTTGTTGAAAACAAAGAATGTATGCAAAAGATATATCCCGCTGAAATTTTTTACCAACTCGTAAAAATATGGACTGCACGTAGGTGACTTAGACACGTGCACATCTGCCAAGTGGACCAATGAAATTGTGACAAGTGGAAAAATGTTATGAAGTAAATATTTTTGTTTAAGATGTTAGTCTTTGACACTCGGTTGCGAATAGGTGGGCCATACTATTTCCTAGTTGTGGTACTCAACCAAGGTCGACACACTCGATTATAGAGGGGTGCCTTAGTCTCCAATAATCATCTTACCATCAATGATCTTCTATATATATTTGATCAAGTTTTTTTAACAGGATGAATGTGGGACTATTGTAGTGTATTATAAACATTTGCATTGGAGCTGGATCGATGGAAAGTCCAACTTGGCCAACCAAGTTTACCTTCCCACCTTACCGACACACTTGTTTAACATCCTACTACCTGATCTATATTATCCACTAGTGTTGTTATCCTAACTGCCTAATCTCCTAACCAATTATTCACCTTATCTCCTTAGTGGACATGCCTAATCCACCAACTTGGTGCTAAACCTACCTCACACAAAACTTAGTCTATTTTCCAACTAACACACAATGTGACTATAGAAAAAGTGGTCTATTGACCAATAAACCTTCAACTGCCACTTCATTTATACCTTGTATCCATTCCTTGTGTGACACATGTGGGACTATGTCCTTAACATGGAAAGTTGGTGTGCTTAAGGGGATTTGAACCTTGGACATTTGAGAAAAAGGATAAGTGGCCTTGCCATTGTTACCAGGGTTGCTAAACACTATAAAATGTGTTATGTGTTGTGTAAAGAGTTAATTGCAGTGGAATGTGTTTTTGTAAAGGATTATTCTGAGAGCTAGGAGAGGAATTTTGAGAAATTTCCAAAGGAGGCTAGAGTTGATTTTTTAGGGAAAATATTGTGACGATTGAAAAAGGGTATGCTATTATCTTTTTGAAGTATTTTAAGTATAATAAGGCATATTTTATTAGATTGGACGAATTTATATGGACCTCGAGATGTAGGTTTTAATACTGAACTCTATTATCAATTGTGTGAGTCTTATTCTCTTGTTTTCAACCTATGTATTCTTTGATTTTACATAGTAGTCACAAATTTTCAGAAATAATTAAAAATATGGAAAATACGTAATGTCTAATTTAATACCAAAAATCAATTTAAAGAAAATTTGGTGAATGTTTTTTTACAATTTTCTTATGATTTTCAATCATTTGGTATCATAGCTAATCTATGATCAGTTTAACAGTTTTTGGATTCCAAGTTATGTCGAATGATAACAAGGTCCCATTCTAGAAAGGGTGAAGGAGAAATACAAAGTATTGATATGGAAATTGGTAAAATAAGATCTTGAAGTCCAAGGAAGGAGGAACAACAAGAAGTAGTTCATCAATCATTCCTTTAAATCAAAGAGGTCATGGAAGAATTGTACCAAGATAAGAGAAGGTAGATGGAAAAGGAAGCTAGAGAAGGCAAAATGGAAGAAATATCTATTTTTAATTATTATATTCCTAAAGTTGAAACAAATAAATATGATTTTCTTCCTTAATTAAAACTAGATATCAAGTTTTAATTTCCAATGTATAATTAGGATCTTATTGCAGAGAAGTTGGATAATTGGATCAAGAAAATTGAGGTGTATTAGAGGGATAATAAAATCGTTGATGATGAACTAAAAATTCATTTGGTAACTCTTCGATTGGGTGGCACACCAATCATTGAGTGGGAGACTGAGCTTAAGGAAGTAGATGAGAAACAGGTAAAGAAATAACTTTCTGGTTTGATTTTGATTCTGATCTAAGACAATAATTTTATCATCTAGGATATAGGAAACAAACTATGCTGGATTTGAAAAAATTGAGAAAAACTAAGGGACAAATTTTCCATGATTAAACACAAGAGTTTAGGAAAAGGGATCTTGTTCTTGGTATCTTTCTCCATATATAAGAAAAAATCCTTAAATATATTGGTTAATTACATTGTTATCTAATACATATGATTCTCATTCATAATCCTACTAATCTTGATGTGGTGTGTGTGTAAGATACACATTTGGAAGCAAGAGGGAAAATGACTAAGGATTCTTCCTATTCTAAACACAAGAAAAAACAATCCGAGGGAAAGGAAAAAGGTTCGAAAGAACAACAAAAAGGAAAGGGGTAAAAAAAGACTAACTTTACAGTTAAGAAATAATATGAAAAGCCATTTTGCAATCATTGTAAAAAGAATCATGAAAAATATAAGTGTTGGAAATTACATCTTGAAATGAAGCCTTAGTGGATGAATAATAATAAAGGAAAATATAAGAAAATGTATACTATGGCTCATGATCTTGTGTTTGATTCTTGAGATGAAACCAAGATCATGACCATGAGTTTTCAATGTTGGATTTCTTCCTCTTCTTATAACACTAGTTCCTCAAATGTTGCATCTTCTTGTAATAAAAAATTAATGCATGATGAAAAGAAAAAAAGAAGAGATTTTCCACCTTAGAGTTGTTTCTAAACATAAAAAAATAGACACTCTATTTGATAGTGGATCTCAAGCTAATTTAATTTTAGAGGTGGTTGTGAAGAAATTGGGACTCAAATCCAAACCACATCCTAAACCTTATTCTTTGGGCTTGGTTTGTGATGATGTAAATTTGTAGGTAATAAAAAGTTATAGAGTCATATTTTCCATTATAGATAAGTTTAGTGATGAGGTTGATTTGGATTTTGTTCCTTTAGATATTTGTGGTGTGGTTTTGGGAATTCCTTTTTTATATGATCATAAAGAAATACTCTACAGGGAAGAGAATAAGTACCTGGTTGTTAAGGATGGGATTGAATATATTGTTATAGTTCATTATGTGAAAATAGTTCTTTCCTTGGTTACTATAGGGAAGATGAAAAGGCTTGTAAATTCAAGCAACAATTTTGTACTCATTGCGATAACATACAAAGAGAAAGATCGTGGAAAGGATTTTGAGGATTGTGATCCTAAACATCATAATGAATTGGTTAAAATTTTTTAAACTATGATGATAGTTTGAGGATCCACATCGTCTACCTCCTAAAAGAGGGATTCAACATGAGATACAATTATTACAGGATGTACCTCTTCCCAACAATGGTATGTATAGATTTCTTTTGGTTGAAAATTAGGAAATAAAGAAATAGGTGATGGAACTATTGGCAAAAGGAATTATCAGTCCAAGTTCATATCCTTGTTGTTTGCTAATAATTTTTGTGCCAAAGAAAGATGGCATACGTTGGATATGATATTTTTTATACTAATTTTGTATAGTTTGTAATGTATGTGTAGGCCTAGGTAAAATTCTAGGGTAAAGATGTAAAATTCAAGTTACAAGGTCTCTCATAGGGAGAAAATATTCCTCAAGAATAAGAATTTAATTTTTCTTATTGGCTCGGTTAAAGACCCATGGAATGGAGCCAAATAGTACATTTGCTCTAATTTTTCTTTTCCTCCTATGTCCTGGTTTGAACTAGTTTTTATAATTTTACCCTTTTTTAATTAGGGTTCATCTATAGTTGTATGACCCCTTTACATATTGAATACTATATGTATGTGGATATCTATGGACCCTTCTTAATTGTAAGGTTATATTTGTTTATAAAAACCTTATAATATTTTTTAAATTTGTGTTATAGGCATATGTATATGCCTATATAAATTTACCCCTAACCACCTTCCATATAATCTTATTCACATTTTAAAAACTATACCTTATAACCTAAGTGTCCCTTCTATTTTCAAATTCATTAATTCAATAAGTTTTAAATCTAATAAACTTCGCATGCTATAAAGGGGCAGACCCATTCCTTATATCTTATAGTTTATGATATAAACTATATGAATAAACCTAAAATTTGCGCGGGCCCCTTCCTTTGGAGAAACCACTCCATCTGGTGAGAAGTGGAGGATTCTGCACACCCTCCTATGGTTCCTCTCTTCTGTGGACAAGTGGCCACCAACCATGGGCCCTTCGTTGAAACTGAAACTCAATAATTCTTGGTTCTCATTCATATCAAAGGATTACACATATATAGGAATGTGTATTCCTAAAAAGGAGGTTTTTTAAATAAATATTGTATGTACGTGAGTTTTTAAAAAAAATATACAAATAAAAAACTAAATACGTGAAGTTGTTTAAACAATTTCAAATTTCAAATTATATTAAACATATACACACCCTAACATGAACACTAATAAAGATAACCAAACATTCCCCCACTTAGTGTGAACATGCGGAAGAACATCATCATCAACCAATCAGCATGTTTCTCTATAGCTTATCCATGGTCTTGATCGTAAAAAATGATTGCGGGAACTACAAGATCCAAGGACCGATCAACCTATTAAATGAATACATGAATTGTGATTGTTCAACCAATTCACATCAACCATCAAGTTTGTTTTATCAAGAACACTTCCTGTAATATTCTTAATGGCACAAATCTCCATGTCATCATCATCATAGGGAAAACAAAAATATTGTACTTCACACATGAATATGAATGTACATCTCTTATTATTCATCACACAACAAAAGGTGTCACTAAATCAATATGTTACCTCTAAGGTAGTCATGAAATTGAGGATGTTGATTGTCCCCATGCCCTCATTGCCTCCATCCTACAATGAATGTCACTACTACCTCAACTAGATGTGATCATGGACCTCAATTTTACAAACCTCAATTGGACATCGGATTCTACTGAAAATGCGTCCATAAGGAGTTTTTTTTTTGTAATTTTTGTTGTATGGTATTTTTACAATTTGACAACGCTACTTTCACAATAACAATACTTGACTTCAATGACATAACACGATAGTAATTAATGATTCATATATTAATAATATGACTTTACTTTTGATAATGACATTATCTTTGACTACAAACACAACTACTAACCTTACTCCTAATATGATGACTTTGAATCTTGTAAAAGAGACACAATGAAATTATAACAATGGATCCTACACTTAAAATAATATTCAACTAATATAGTTTTCAAACCGAATATCACCTTTAGAAAAAACTAAAACATCACAAATGGACACCTATCCAAACCAGATAATCATCTTAATAATGATCTAACCCGACTCATATTCAATACAAGACACAATTTATATACAATACAATTACCTCCATTTTTTTTAAAGAATTAGAAGGAGAGTTTGGGTATTCAAACACTAATGTAAATTTTCATTCACAGACGGTTGTCTTGGAAATTTCAGGAGTCAACATATTGATAGGAAATCTTAAGCATTGCACACTTACTAAGCTAAGCCAGAAATATATCTTTGATACACTCTAATGAAGGAAAAACCTTAAATATAAAATATTTGGTGTTTATACCCATGAATTTCACAGAGAAACAAAAAATATTATGCAAATGCCTCATGAAGGAGTCCTCAATAATGCATGAAGAGTTGTGGAATTCAAATCTAATTGGATCTTCACACGGGTCATGAGGATTTGTATGCGCTTGCAATTTGTTTGACAAAGTAGGTGATCAGAAGAATATGTATTTTTTATAGATTGGTAAAGAATATGATGCGAATTATGATGTGGGATTCTCTCTATTTGAATTTTCAAATCAAATTCCTCTATCCACTCCTATTTCTCTTCCTCTCCACGTGCAGTCTTTAGCCAAATGTCAAGAAAACCGCTATTGTAATGTAATTCACTATATAAAAATCTGCGAACTTGGATGCATGCATGTAGACCATGATATTCTATCTTCCAGTATCAATGCTTGTATTTTCTTGCATGTTGGTGCACTTTTGGAGATCTTCTTAGTCATTGTTGTCGTTTAAACACCTACGCCATTTTTAATTTTCTAAACTAATTTGTGTTCAGGTCATTGTTTGAGATCTTTAGATAGATCTCTCTCTTTTGTGTTGCAGAGCCATTGTTTGGTGTTTTTCCTGATAGAGATGAAGATGCTAACCTAGGTATTATTACTCATTTCCTCTTAGCACAGAAGCCAACAACTAGGAAATACAAAAAAATAATGGATTTCCCATAGTTTCCATGGATCGATCAAAAAATCAAAAAAATTGTTTTGCAGTTATTCTAAAACCAAAGTAATAAACGTCTCATCAGTCGGGTAAAATGAAAAGTAAGAAAAAATGACCTCATACACTCTCACTTAGATCTCATGGCTTCTACACACTTACTCAAACATGTGCTTCAAAACTCTATTATAGGCAGACAATCAATTATGCTCTGATACCAAGTGAAATTGAAACTTAATAATGCTCGGTTCTCATTCATATCATAGGATTACACATTTATAGGAATATGCATTCCTAAAAACAAGTAGGCTTTTTAAACAAATCTCATATGTACGTGAGTTGTTTAAAAAAATCGACAAATAAAAAACTAAATACATGAAGTGGGTTAAAAAAATTCACATTACAAATTATATTAAACATATACATGCCATAATGTGAATACTAATAAATATACCCTAACATCCGTGGCCATTTTCCCCCCGCTTTACCGACATAACCTACATCATGGGCTCATTCCATGTGGCGCATAACCCATGCATTTTCTTTTGGAATAGTTTATTGCCACATGGGGATGTCATGGGAACATGAAAGGCTTTATAAGCCTTGCTAAGATCATGTTCAATGTGACTAAGGCCACATATTCTCAATGGTTTTGCACCTGTCTAAATAAGGCCTCACCGTGCTATGTGTAATCGACCAAGTTATGGGGTTGGCTATGTTAGTATAGTGATGGGTAAGGTAGGTGATTCCACGAGGTTAAGGTGCGTGGTTATGTGGCTCGGTATTATATATTATTAGCTCAGTTATTGATTGAAATTTGATTAAATGGCTCAATTGTTAGATAATATTATTCAGTATAAGATAAATTGGAAAGTTATAATGTGGCTAGGAGGGGATAATGTGGTAAGTATATAATGTTGGTTTACCATTGAAATGACATATATAAACTCACCGAGTTGCTTAGACCAACTCAACCGAGTTGATAGAGATTTCAAACATATAAAGGAGCAAGAGATCCAATTTTTTTATAAATTATTATTATTTTTTCATTTTTTAAATATAATTAATCCTAAAGGTTCTTATTTTGATAAAAAAATAGTGAAAATACTGTGATATTTTTTTTCAAAATGATATTTTTTTTCAATACGATGACTAGATCGTCGTCGTCATTTGGATAGAAAAATTCAAAAATACACTCACATTTGGATAGATCGTCATCGTAATTAGATCTTCGTCGTCATTTAGATCGTCGTCATCATTGTGAGTCCATTAAACAATTATAGGGGGATTTCTATTAACTTTGATTTTTAAATTCTCATGAATTATTTAATTTTGTTTATGTGAAAATTGGGTCTAATCACTTTTCAATAAATAAATCTCAGATGTTAAATGGGAATAATTATAGCATTTGGAAGATTTTACTGAAAGATTCATGGTTCACAATTTATGGGCAGTTGTGAACATAACTAAGAAGGATCCAATCGGAAGATAAACAACTGCGGACATCATCAGTGCATATCAATAAAATTACAAGAGGCGATGTCCATCATTTTGCAAATTGTACAAGATGATTTTTCGCTTCATATCAGCAATTAAGAAATTCTTAGTGAGGCTTGGACTCAATTGGAATCGATGCATGAAGGTATGCATTTATCGAAAATTATTAAACTGATTTTATAACTAATGACAACTCCCATGAAGAGAGATGAAAAAGTAATAAATTATTTGGCTAAAATTAAAAATATTAAGTCTTAGTTAGATGGTTATAGGCGTAACTTAATTCAAGATATATTGCTTTATTTCATTATTCAGTTGAATATTAATGAAAAATTTAGAAATTTCATTTCAATTTTGAATTCTAAATATCAAACGGAATAAGACATTCCAAATTTGTAAACCCTCAGTGCTCTAGTGGTTCAGGAAGAGCAGTGTATGAATTTTTTTTATTGAAAAGAGAATAACACGGATGCACTTCTCGCTCAAAAATCTAAAAATAAACCTTCTAGGTTCAACAAGAATAAAAAATACACTTTTAAACCTCCTAGTAAAGATAAGGAAGAAGGAAAATTATAAGTTAGATTCGATGGTAAATTTCATAAATGTGCGAAATTTGGCCATAAGAAAGAAGATTGTAAATCAAGAAACAAGGAAAATTTCAAAAATCAAAACTAGAATAAAGAAAATTAAGATGAAGATGATGAGAATAATCATAGTGATAATTGTTAGAAAATTATTATAGTGCTCACGTAATTGTTATATAGTTATATCAATATAGTTTTTTATTATGTTACCCGTGACTATTCCAGGCCATACATTCATATTTACTAGGAGGTTGATTTTCTATATCCTTGGCTATATAATAGCCTATCCATTATACATTGAATACATGAAGAATATTGAATATCATTAGTAATTGTTTTGTATTCTCTGCAACTCTGATCCATCCTCTACATTTGGCATCAGGGCTAGGGTCATATAAATAAGAGCATGAAGTTATTATTATTACTGGCGATGTTTACAATACATGTGGTTCTGTGCACATAATTTTGTGCAAGAGTGTATTAGCATGCGTATATAGATTTAAATTTCTAAGTTTTTATTGTTTTTATGAGTATTCATCCCATTCACGTATTACAGTCTTTAATTCATTGAGTAAACTGTGTATGCTTCTCCTCCGATATGTGGTTTTGATATCAATTCATAATCAGGGTAGTGATGCCTAAACGTCTAAGAAGGGATTTATTAATCGTTACCCAGCGTAGATATTTAATCATCCAAGACTATACTTCATTTTTTTAGAATGGTCACAAACCAGATCTATTCATCTATATACATTCACAGAGCCTTGCTTTCAAGCAGACATGTCTTCAACCAATTTTACATACTTTTCCCATAGTGTTTTATATACATCCGAGACATGTGCCTGCCGGATGAAAATTTTGTATTAACTTCACAATGCACATTGCAACGCTTGCATTGACATTGCAAACTCAACACGTGGATTCGGCTCATGCATTGATGTCCACGGATACGACTCTTCCGTTCTCTTGCAGGTAAATTATTCTTGTCTAGTAAACTATTATATTTCCAGTTCTTGCAATTACGAGTATCCTTTTCGTTTCCATATGCATGTTTTATCTAGAGGAGAATTCTGGTAAAGTTATCTGGCAGTACATATGTCATACGTGATGTGGTTCGTTCTATCCTCTTCACTGTCTATGCATGTGGTCGTATATTTTATGGAGGTCAATGGGTTTTTATTATGAGTCAATATTATTTTAGAGAAGGGTTAGAAATACCATGTATTCCTCTTACACTCATATTTGATAGTCTTTTATTAAGTCGGTCATGTGTTTCTAAATCAAGGTTCTTTTAAAATAGTTCACTTTATTTTTAATTTAATTAATTATTTTTGAAACAAGTGTCTTTTTATCATTTAGTATCAATACCAAAAGTGTTACTTTATGTTAAAGGTATTCCATTAAATAGTTTTTCCGTGTATGGTAGTGTCTATCATTAGAAGAGTCAAAGTAGATATTGGTATCATCAATAGAGTCAGTGTCATTGTAAAAATAATCGTGTCGTCAAAATCAAGTATCATTTTGTTTAAAGTATAGTTATTTTGTGAGTTGTCAAAAGTTTTAAAAATAAAAAAAATTGCATCACGAACACATTTTTGGTGGAATCCAATGTCCGAGTTGTAATTGAGATTCAAGTAAAACCGAGTTGAGCTATCAACATATAATAGGAGGATAGAGGCACAAGAGGATGGAGGATAAGAAGCATCCTCTCGTTAGTCACCAACGACGAGGCCACATAGTAGATGTGGTGGCATATATATAGTGTGAGTATGTGATTTTTAGTGTACTTTAGTTGTGTGTGGTGTGTTGCAGTTTATAGTGTTCCTATTTTCAATAAGTGGAAATTTCACATTGATTGGGGAACATAATCCAATTTTCCATTTCTAGTTTTCAGTTTGTGTGTATGAGCAGTAGAATTCAGCAGAAATTCTTATGTTATTCCCTGCAGTGAGATATTGACGAGGATTGGTAATAGTACTTGGCACATCATTATGTGGTTATAGGTAAACCCATTTCAGAACAACCATTCTTGGTTTTTGGTAATCCACTTACAAAACCATCACTTTTTGGTTTGTTGTAAACCAATTGCAAAACCACCCTTCTCGGTTTGTGGTCAACCATTTGCAAAACCATCCGTAAGGATTGTGATTGTCCTATGAAAATCACTAGATCATGAGTTGGTGCAAGTATAAGGAAGGTTTTCCCCTTGTTTGCACTAATGGGGGGATGTTAGGAAATTACTATAGTGCTCATGTAATTGTTATATAGTTATAACAATAGAGTTTGTTAGTATATTACCCATGACTATTTCAGGGATTACATTCCTATTTACTAGGATGTTGTTTTACTATATCCTTTGCTATGTAATAGCCTATCTATTGTACATTGAATACATGGATAATATTGAATATATTTAGTAATTGATTTGTATTCTCTGTAACTCTAATCCATCCTCTATACTAATATAAGAACTTTATAGTTTAATTCTATTACTTATAAATGAAAATTATATGATTTATTTGAATATACTAATGAAAAAGGAGTCGTTTTTCATTTATAATTATCTTATATGGGCTAGTAAAAATGAACTTTAAGTAACTACAACTAAAAACATACACAAATAGCTTATATATGCCTTAAAATTTTGCTTTGTTTTTAGTAGTTTTTTCAAAAATAGAATTGTTGTTCATTTTTTATATGGAAAACGGATCATATATGACATGTCTAAGTTTTACCACCTATAAAATATATTGAAGGGTGCTTATATGATCATTTTTGAAGAAAACTCTATGAGAAGTGTCCATAGTCAGTGCATCATATTATTCAGTGAATACCGTGATTATTCTTATATGATTTAATTATCTATTTAGAGATGTTATCTATCAAGTATTATCTATATTTTAAAGGCTTAAGATAGTGAATATGTATATATTTTTTGATAAAACATCTATTAGTATGTGGTTACTAAAATATTATTATATGCATATCAAATACCACTTGGGGATGCCCTTGCGTTTGTATTAGAGATGTTAAATACTAATTGCATCTAATATTATTTTTATAAGAATAGTACGTTGAAATTTTTTAACATATTATATCATAGTTAGTTGTTAATCATATTGTTATGTTATTTATTATACAACTAATGTTTAACTTTTAGAGATGTTTAAAATTGAAATCAATAATAATTTATATTTATATGTTTATTATGATGTCTATTTGGATATTTTGACTCTAACCATGTTGATGTTGTGTTAGATATAAAATATATTGGATATGTGTTCAAGTTTTTTAGTGCAGTAACCATTACTTGGAACAAAAAAAGAAACCAAATGTCTCCATTTCTACTACTGAGGAAGAGAAGTACAATGGAATAAGCAAAGAAGCCATGTGGCTGAAGTAGTTGTTGAAAGAGATACACATGGAAGATGAAGGAATTATTCCTCTTCTATGTGGTGGTCAGAGTTGTATTACTCTTGCTAAAAAATCCAAATCAACATCAGAAAATGAAGCATATTGATGTTCATATGCATGTTATCCAAGAGAAAGTTCTCTGTGATGATAGAGATCTTGAGTACTACCAGACTTAAGATTATATTCCAGATATATTGACAATCATTTGTGTGTTGTAAAATAATACAAGTTTTGTGTAATGTTTGCCCTTTCAGAGTTTTCATTGAGGGAGAGTGTGCATGGAAATTAGATCTCCTAATGGTCATTTGGTTATTGAATCCTTCTCTTCTACACTTCTACTCTTGCATAAAGCATTGTAAAAAGATCTTTTATAATCTATGTAATTTGATATAATTTATGGTAATACAGTCCAGTGTATTATATCTATTTATAAAGGAGCTCCTTATGTTATAAAAGTATCCTAGAGATGTGGTTTAAGAATTTTTCCCTGAGAAACGGTGGTATATAGTCTCAAAAATCATGCTTAACCTAAATCATAATTCTATTCTATGGATTCAAAATCCTTTTGTACCAAAAGGTAAGTTGAGCATGATGAAGGTGTTATAAATCCTTCCAAAAGACATATGCTAGCCTAAACCTTTTGTGGTTTATGGATTTGTAAATCCTATTGTATAAATAAGTAATGTTTCCATATGTATCCCCACATAAGACTAAGGGGGAGTATTAGAACATAATATTAAGTGTTCATAATATTTAGTTTATAATTGAATAAGATTTAATATAGGTTATTCTTTATTATTCAATATAAAATCTATATTTTGTTTCATTAGTTTTTAAATAAATAATTATTAAATTGGGGTGTGCCCCATCACTTAATAGGTTATAAACCTTCGGGTTATTTAAATATGGATATAGACCATATTCAGATACGTGTAATTTTTCGGTTAAAAATAGGGAGAAGAAGTGAGGGAAGAGAGTTCTGGACTGGTAAATATTTTCTCAATATAATGGAATTTTTCTTCGTTATTTTTTACCCCATTGGGTTTTTCCATATTATATGATGTGTTAAGGTGTTATTGTATGAATTAATTTACTTTGTTATTTATTTACTTATGTATGCACATTAATGTTTACTCAATAATAATTCAGTTTGGTAAATACAGCTTTATAGCCCTCGTCCCGATAGCATTGGCCACAACATTTTCCTTCCCATTTGTGTGCTCCACCTCCATGTCATACTCATTAAAAATCTCCATCTAACGCCACTATTGTGCATTTAAGTTAGGATGATTAAAAATATGTTTTAGGATCATATGATACATCCTTAAAATGAATCTCTGACTCACTAGGAAATTTCTTCATCTAACAAGAGCATGCACAAATTTTTCTAACTCGAGATCATGTGTAGGATAATTAAGCTTGTATTCCTTGAGCTTCCTCGAATCGAATGCAATCACCCAACTATAATGTATCATTAATTTTTCTAAAATAGCTAAAGCTACATCCATACACACAAAAAACTCCTTGTGAGGGTCTGGTGCGTCAAGAATGAGAACCTTAGTAAGATGCTCTTTTAGTGTTTGAAAGGCCTATTCACACGTATTGGTCAACTTAACCTTCATACCCTCCTACTGCAAATATGTAATGGGTTGCGCAATCTAGGAGAAGTAATGTAAAAAATTCCTATAATATCCTCCTAGAACCATGAATCTATGCACTTATGTAACATTAATGAGTTTTGACCACTCAATAATGGATATGATCTTATAAGGGTCAAACACAATCCCCTCCCTTGAAATAATGTGCCCTAAATATTTCACCTTAGTATAGAAAAAGGAATATTTATCTAAGTTACAATACAAATGCTTCTCTCTAAGGTGATGTAAAACCTGACGTAGGTGATCCTCATGATCCTCATGAGTCCATGAATTAAAAATAATGCCATCTAGAAATACTAGTATGAAGTGATCCAATAAGGTCCTGAATACTCCATTCATTAGACTCATAAAAATTGCAAGATAATTGGTGAGTCAAGAAGGAACCACCATGAACTCATAATGTCCATATCTAGTATGGAAGGTTGCCTTATCTATATCTTCCTATGTAATCTTTAACTGATGGTATCCTATTTTTAGGCCAATCTATAAGAAGAAGGTTTCTCCTATGATCTAATAAAATAGGTTGTACATACGTGGAATAGGATCTAATTTCTTCAGAGTCACCTTGTTCAACTACATGTAGTCAATATACAATATTAAGGATAAATCATTCTTCTTGAAATATATAACTGGTGCTCCCCAGTGAATGAGGACCTTATCCAATAGTCCCTCTAACTACAACTTGACCTCAAAAAGCTCAAGAGTGGTCATCCTATTGGGTTCTCAAGATATAGGTTCACCTTTTGGTATAAGTTCAATGTTGAAATACATCTCTCGTGAATGTGGTAGACATGAAAAACTCCATAGGAAATACATTTACAAACTCCTGTAGGATAGGGTGATCATCCAAATATGGTCCTGAAGTCTCCACCATTTTGTCACTCACCGTGATGGAAAATAATGGGTATCCTTTCTGCATACTCCACTTAAGATGCATTAAGGATATAATGTAGATGGATATGGGTCTCTGAATACCTGTCACTACCCTCTCTAGTCTAGTGTCGTCTCTACACTCAATCACCTTATAATTCTTATCGATTCTAGCTTGATAAGATGATAAAAAATCCATGCCTAAAATCACATCATAAGACCCCAATGGAAAAATATGAAGGTCAACTATAGTAAAAAATACCCTATGTCAAGTACAAACTCCTTAACTAAGAATTTTGTTGAAAGTATGAAACCTGATACTACCTCAACTTCTCATATAGGACAGTATATCACTACCCCTAGACTATAACAGTCCACTATAAAAGGAGATAAAAATGAGTTCTAAGAATCGAAATCAAACAACACAGAAATGAGGATGCCTCTGATACTACCTATTGTCTCAACCGCAGTAGCCTAATGGTCTACTTTGCATTTTTTAACTGCAGCATAGATCATATGTTCCCATCCAACATCACCAATTGTAGCCTCTGATATAAGTGTAGACACAAAATCACACAATTTGGGTAATTATGTAGTCGTGATTGCATATTATTATTCATATGTTTACTAAGTAATAAAAATAATAAATAACCCATGTCTTTGGCCATATTTTCTTTCTATCTATTTCCACTTTTGGTCTTACACTCTTTCTAGCTCAGTATTTCATTTTCATACTCCAACATTTCTTATGTTGGACACCAGTGCCTAGCCAGGACACCAGTGTCATGCGCCCCATCCCCTCTAGGTGCCTCTGACCTCATTTCACTTTGTTTACGTCTTTTGGGTCTTTTCTAGTAGTTTGAGCATCTTATATTTTTGGTAGTCAGCCTTTTCGGGGTTAGTTACGAAATTCAAGTAAGGGAATCATATAAATATAAATTTATGAGATTATAATAAAGGACCAAGCACTAAGCATTAGCTATCACCACCTAAGGTAACATTCCAAGGCTATTGTAGATAATTCAATCATCCATTATAGCATCCATTCAAGGGAAAGGGACTACATTATTCTACATACACTTCATAGGAGGGGAAGTTAATTTTATTCGATGTACTCATCTATTACATTTCTTTACATCTAGCTGCTTGCTCGATATCAAGTGTGACACACGCAAGATCCACCTAGGGAAAAATTTCACACACACACATACACACACCTAGAACTACATTGGGTCTAAAATGTAGTGTAATGCTCTATCATAGGTTCACTCGTTTGGCAGTTGAGGAAAATTTGAACCCTCATTTGCATTGTTTTATTTTTGGAATTAAATTCACTCTTGAGGGTTTTGTAAGTTAATCTTTCATTTCAATTTATCAACAACATCAGTGATCACTGTGTGACATTATAGTGACTGAAGGAAAAGGAAATAAAACACCTTGGTACACCAATCAAAGATGATTTTATGAGATTTGTAGCAAATACAAGTTCCCTGAAATAGGTCCAACGCACTCGTAGGTTCCCCTACCCATCTCCAAGTGCCCCAATCTAGTCAGATCATTAGTTCACACATTTAAAAAAAATATGTGTGACACTTCTTCTTCTCTATTCACCTGGTCAACACTTCGGCACATTCTAGAATGAATTGTGAAATAACTAAGTCATGTTATCTCATCTTTGTAGCTAAGGATTCAATACTTAATTTCAAGTTTTCTTTGGGTTTGTTTTACACTTAATTGTTTATTTATGTACTGCTACATATCAGTCAGATTTAGGCATTTATTTTCATATTTGTTTAATCATTTTAGTGAAACCAAACATTCAAACCCTTCTTTCCAAGTATGTATTAGCCTTATCAAATTATTAATCAACCACCTTATCCTACTTTCACTCCCAATAGGGTATCTGACATGGTTACTACTACTGTTGACTTCATGCAAGTTGATACTCAACATCCTCCTCACTTTATTATGCCTATGGCTGATCATACTATCAATGTCATAACCACTCGCTACACTCATCCTCATACAAATCTAACTATATGTATCCCAGCACCTATCACTTCTACATCTCCTCCTACTTCTAAGGGCTATGATATCATTGAGAAACTTAAGCTGACACCAACCAAAATTTATTTATATGATTTATTGCGTAATAAATCTTATTTTCATCATACCATAGAAGATACACTTTCTTCTATATATATTAAGAGTGATAATTATTCGGTAGCATTCACACACCTCATTGATTTTGTCAAATACTTGCAACACTCTATACCATTCACTAATGATAACATATCTCCATCTACTCTTAACAATCCATGTGCACCTTTGATCATCACCGCTATCATTGGCATGATTTGTATCAAACGCGTGATCATTGAAAATGGATATGTTATTAATTTATGTTCTCATTCTCTTTTAAACAAAAAAATAATTACAGACAATCAAATTTATAAGAATTTGACTCTTAGTTGTGGCTATGAATAAACTACTTGCACATGTTTGCGAAATATCACCTTACATATCCAATTCGTTCCTAAGACTGTCCCTACCTAGTTCTTCGCTATCAATAGATCCTTTCAATTCAACTTTTTTTTTGGGTAGGCCATGGATCCATGCGATGCATGTAGTCTTATCCAATATCCATCAATGTGTCAAATTCCTCTATGATGGCTATGAACACACCATTTTTGCGGACCTTGCTCCATTCAATTTCTATCACATTCACAATGTTACGTCTATACGTATTCCTCCATTGTAACCTATCCCATATAGAAAAATTTATACATATGATATCGTTCAGTCTAGCACTCCATAATCCTCTTATGCTGCTCCAAATACACTGGTTATTTCCACTCATACTACTACCATCATTTCAACCATTGTAGTGCCCACTTCCCTTTGACACCTTTTGATACTAATCATGATACTGCTGATTATATTATAGACATGATTATGGACCTTATTATAGTATGATGACAGATGTAAATCATAGATTATTGTTGACTTGATTCATTTATGATGCATAATGATTATTAGAGGTATTTTGGATATTGATGATGGTATACTATTTGACACGGTTATATTATGGATGTTGTGCGGAATTGTGATATTTAAATATTGTGAGTAGACCTAGAAATGTAAATTATTGGATGATGATATAATTGTTGAGTAAAATTGCAAATGATATTGTTAGATTGCTTGATGTTGTTGTGATTCATATATCTAGATGATTTTGGTAATTATATTTATATCATTTTGGATGTTTTGATATGGCCACGAGGCCGAAGGAGGTATTTTTGTTTTGCAGGTTAAAATATCACAACAAACATCGGGGCATTGGAGACCAACCACATTGGAATTCTAGATGAATTCAACAAGGTCACCATGGAAACTAGTATTTTTTTGTGTGTGTTTGTGTGTGTTAGGGATTCCCATGTGGGGGATCTCCTTTAATTGTGACCAAGGGGTTTTATGTATTTCTTTTATTTTGGTCCCTTTGTTTATTGTTTGCATGTATTTATTTGGTGGTGCTTTTACCCCCCTTCATTAATTTTTAAATGGTGTGTAAATATTGTGAGTAATTATATTGTTAAAATAAATAAAATCAAATATGACACAAGAAAGTAATTAATAGAGTTGTTCGCATTGGATTAAAGTAATGTAAAAGATGTGTAAGTTAAATTTAGAGTGTGAAACACTACACCTTCTTGGAAATTTGAATTTTCCTTGGAGGCTTGTGGGACAAGTTAAACTTGTCCCATACCTCTTAAATTTAATTACCAACCATACCTACGGTTAGAGAGTTGAGATAAGACTTTTATAATGTTTTTGAGAAGCCAAATTGTAGGTTTTAATTGCACTTTTCTTACATGATTTATTTTCAATCCTTTGGGGTGTGGGTTTGATTTGAGTGTGTAAGTAAACTGTCATATCATTCACCCACCTATATATTAAGCATTGGAGAATGAAGTTTACTTTTGGGGTTGGGGTTGAAGATGTGTGATAAGGAATCCTACGTGGATCTATCTCATCCTCTTCCCTTCCCTATTCTATAAAATTTGAATGGTTTGCCTTGTTTTGGGGTTACTTCACTTTGGAGACTTGATTCTTGGGTGAATTCTTTTGCTATCTTTGGAGCTCTTTCTCTGAAGAAGTTTAATTTGAAATATTGTTGCATGCTTGTGATTTTTTTGTTTTGGATTGCTTGCATTGGGATAAAGCTTACTATTTTGGAACTTGGAACAACTCCATCATGGAGAGGTAGGAGATTGACTCTTGAAATGCTCTTCTTTTATGAATGTAAGTGTTAATGTATGAATTTTTTGGCATGTTTGTGGGTTGTTGGGTAGATGACCTAGGAATGGCATAGGAGGAGACTATGGGGTTATATTTTATGGGAGGCACAAGTGTGTTTTAGGGAGGTATAATGGTGGAGGGGGTTGGGATTTGGGTTCCACCTTACAAAGAAATAAATTTCATTTCTTTACTCATTATGGGGTTCCTTAAGAGGTTGGGGAGGCATAAGTAAATGTGAAGAATAAGGGGTACTTGGGGGAGGCATAAGGGCATGTAAAGGATTTGAAATGATACACACACACACACACACATATGTTGGTGGTTTGTTCTTAGGTGGTGATACCCAGTTCTTCTTTGGGAGACATAAGCAACATCCCCCATAGTTTCTTAATCCTTTGGCAAGCTTGATGGAGCCTTAGTAATGTTTTTCAAGTTTTAATATAGTTGAAAACTACATTCTATTTTGGACTGTGTTTTATTGTGATTATGTTGCTTGAGTGATTGTGGAATCCTGTTGTTACCATTAGTTGGATCACATCTTTTATTGCTTTGTGGTTCGGGATTGGGGGCTAATGAAGAAGGATGGATTATCATCTTCATTGGATATCTTGGTTGGGTGGAGAGCATTTCCTTTCCCCTAATTTTTTTGTGATCAAATTGGAAGAATCAGAAATCTGCATGTTGTTGTTCTGGAGCTGAGATAAAGATAGTTTGAAAATCCCTTGTGAAATGAAATCTTATTGTAGCCCCTTTCCCACTTGAAGTGTGTGATCTTTGTATTCATTATAATGGAAAGAGACTCTATATATGTAATGAAAGTGGAAATTTGAAATGTAAAAGAGTTATAATTTGTATTCTGTTTTGGAAAGAATGCGAAAGAATGACATGTGTTTTGTATGTTGTATTTTGAAATCAAATGGAAAGGAGGTTGTAAGAGTTTCACTTGAATTAATGGAAGTTTTTACCTTGTTCATATGATATTATTCCATTAGAAATTTTTATTTAACATGTTCTGTGAAATCCCTGTTTGGAAAATAGGAAAAGTGAAACACGTGAGAAGAAAATGTAATATTCTGCCCTGTTTATATATATATGATTTTGGAAGGAATAAAACAAGGATGTTACAAAGTTTTATTTTGGAATCAATAAATGATGTATCAAATTTCTCAAATTACACAGTAGCATTTAATTTGATTTTTTAAATGTAATTGAAATCATTGTTTGAAAGAAAGAAATGCGTATAAACGAAATGTAATACTCTGTCATTTGAAATATGTGAAAGTTTGAAATCAGAGATGTATCTTATTTTTTTAATAAGTTGAATTGAATCAACTAAATTCATTAGATTATATTTGGGACACATTATTATACTTGGAAGAAGAAAATGACAAATAGACCTTTTTAAAATTTGAAATCTGTCTTGTATTTCCAATTGACAATTATTTAATCCCAAATGCTCAAACTGAATCTGCAACAAAGGAATAAAAGATGAAACATTAATTATGGCATAATAAGATCTAATCAAATTCATTTAGACATTAACTCTTAAGGAAATTTCTTATAAAACTTAGCAGAACCGGGCTCAAACCATTTTGTAGTCATGCTGCTATCAAGAAATGTAAATGTTCAAATTGCAAATTAATCAGACAAATTAAATCTTGAAATCTCTTTCAAATACACCTAAGATATTTTTTCTATGTCTATTTGACATGTTGAGATAGGAACAAGAAAAAATTTAACAAATTTAACAAGTTAAAATTTACCAATTTACACTTTAAAAGTCTGTAGGTTATTTTCTTACGATTGACCCTTTAAAATTTATCAAAATAAAACATTAATGATTCTTGAGTAAAGAGGGCATCGAGATATTTGCAGAAAGTCCTCGTTTTCCCAAAACCAAGTGCTCTATCAAAACTTATGGCCTTATGAAGTTTTTCTTCCTTGGAGTCAAAAGAAAAAAAATTTGGGTAAATTTTCCTTGGTGGGCCCGAATTTTTCCCTTAGCACTCAGGAAATTTTTTTTTGGGAAAATTTGTCTAATTTTCCCCGCCGCCCTACCAACCTACAGCCAATCAGAGGCTACCACATGGCACCATGAGGTGTAAGTGGAGGGGTGGACCCGTTTTTAAACTTAGCGCTTCTGGAAAATTTTGGGAAAATTTTCTAAATTTTTACTGCCGCCCCGTCGGGCCGCAACAAATTAGGTGATTCCACATGGCGTCACAAGCCATTGGTGGAGGAGCTTGTCCCTCTTTTCCTTTTTGCGTTTCGGAAAATTTTTGAAATTTTTTCTAAATATTCCCTGCCGCCTGCTGGCCTGCATTTAATTAGGAGCCACCATGTGGCATTGCAAGGTGTCAGCAGAGGTGCAGGTGAATGCTACCCCCCTTAGCCCTTGGGGGTGTTAAACTAAGTTTCTCCCTATTGCCTTGCCTTCCCTGTGTTGGCTTAGGAGAGCCATGTGTCCCTTGTGGACTTGCGGGCATGTGGGTGCGAGGGCACAAATTTGGTTTTTCGCCCCTGCGCGGGAAATTTTCCAAAAGTCTCCCCATAGCTTGTCGACCTACCCTTGGGGAAAATTTTCACCTTTGGGCCTGCAGGCCTGTTCTTGGGGAAAATTTTCACCCCAAGGCCCGCTAGCCCATAACTCAAAAAATATGAGGAGTTAGGAGGAATTTTTTATATCAATGGAAAGGTGGGGAAATTTCCTATCCAATGGGAATAATTTAGGAAAATTTTGATTGCGTTAAGTTTGAGAAAAATAAATTTAAACCTTTAAGCCTGTTAGAGAATGGGTATGGTGAGGAATTACTCTCTGAACCTTATTGTACCTTCTAACCCTAAATTCTGGAACTTGTGACCTCTAATAATTATTAATAAAAGAAAAGTTTCTTCTAGTAGTTTAGAATTGTTTGGGAACTTGTTAGTGACACCTGTTGCCTTGTAACCTGGTTGTAGACTCTTTTAAATAAATAAAATTATTCCATTATTTTCCTAACTAATCATAGGTTGTTCTTGGGTCTCAAGTGGGTTGTTTTTAGCGGGCATTACAATTTGTATCAGAGTAGTGGTTCAAAATCTTGGGCCATAGGGAACACTAGAAACTTGAGACATGAACCTTAAACCCAACACACTTTTAAATCTAGAAAACAATTTAGTTTAGAAATTACATATTTTAGTAAACATGGAAACTGAATAAAACCTAGAAAGATGAACTAACTCTCACCTTGGTCAGTGTAAAAGGCGCAGATGGGAGGAGGGGTATTTTCACATAGACCTAGACTTGCCACCACCAGATCATTTTGTAGCAGCCATCCTACCCCAGATTTTACAGACTCTTCAGGATGTTAATTTTTCTTTACACGGATGATCAATAGAAGGAAATGTAGCCAGAGATGATAGAGTCCCTTCTATTGAGGGTAATTTATCTCCTCGACCCAGTAAAGAGCATGGAGTAGAGAACTCCCATGTAGAGTCATCCAGAGATGAGTCACCACAGAGGGAACAGGGTGACCGAGTTTCAAGACATAGAGAGAGGTATTGGAGCACTAGGCTAAGGGATGAGCATGCAGAGAGACCTAGAGGCCGTCAAACCATAGCTACATATCACATCAGGGAGATCTTAAATCTTCAGCCATCACATTATTCTGGTGACAAAGGTGGATTTCGGCCAAAGGCCTAGTTGGTGAGCTTGAGTGGATGCTTCAAGATCTGTCCTTGTTTAGGAAACACGAAAGCTCATGTTGCAGTCCATCTACTAAAGGAAGGAGTTGGTGTCTGGTGGCGGATAGAGGAGCAGAAGATCCATGTTGATTCTGAGATAGTTACCTTGGAGCTATTTGAGGAGAATTTCTGGAGTAGATATTTGTCAGAAAGATTCATTCAGCAGTGGATAGATGAGTTCCATGACCTCCGACAGGCATCTCTTACAGTGGTTGAGTATGAGAGTAGATTTGTAGATCTACTCTAGTATGTTGGTTACATATAGGATGAGTAGGTGTGGATCCATAGATTCATATAGGGCCTAAACCTAGACATTGGAGAAGCAGTGTGGATCCATTGTCCACAGAAATTAGCTGAGGCCATCGATAAGGCCTATATAGTAGAGGAGACTTAGAGAAAGACCCAATAGGCTAGAGACTGAGTCTGGAGCTGCATATAGCAGATGCAGGACAACAGATCGAGGGGGTCAGTACCTCTTCCTCATGGTAGACAGGGTTTAGCACACTCATATTTTAGACCACAGTAGCAGTAGTAGCAGTCCCGCCCACCTTATAGACCTCCACAAAGATTTGATGCACAGAGAGGTCGGAGCATGGGTCCTCCTCCTAGGGGTTCCATTAGGACATAGGGTTCCCAGAGAGCTCACTCAAAAGGAGCTTGCCATCAATGACCTCAGCAAAGCGCAGCCAGATCATCAGGATCCACACCAGAGACCACCAGAGTACCATCTAGACTAGCTACATAGGGGAGAGGATCAGGTGGTTGTTTTGGTTGTGGTGTTACTGGACATTTTTGACGAGACTGCCCACAAAACCCTAATAACAAGGGTAAGACACAGATCTCAGAGCCTACTATTGGTGATATGGGGCATAGTCATAGGATGTATGCAGCGGTCGAGAACCGTCAGGTAGAATGCCAAAGTATAGTTATTGAGACTGCAAGTAACATTGGTGGTATTCCTACCTCCATTATGTTTTATTCTGGTTCTTCTGATTCTTTTATTGCACCATCTTTAGTAGAGCGATGGAGGTTGGTGGTAGTTAGGTAGGGTCATAGTTGGGATGTTGAGATGGCTTCTAGAGACAAGATCTCTGTAGACTTCTTAGTTAAGGAGTGTCTACTGGATTTTGGACCTTTCACTAGTATCTTTGATCTGCGTATCCTTCCTTTAGGATCTTATGGAGTTATCTTGGGTATGGATTGATTGTCTACACATAGGGCCAGGATGGATTGTTACCACAAGATCATATCTTGTGCAAATGATTTGGGGGTTGAGTCAGTGTTTTCAGGGATCAAGAGACATGTTTCTATCTGCACCATCTTTGCTATGCAGCTTAAGTGATGTGTGCGACAGGGTCGTCAGATTTATGCTGTTATAGTTAGTGATAGAGTAGAGGATGGATCTAGTGGACCATCACTATATGATCACCCCATTTTGAGATAGTTTGTAGATGTCTTTCTAGGGGAGTTATCGGGGTTACCACCCCCACATGAGATTGATTTTCATATAGATATAGTTCCAGAAGCAGAGCCTATCTCACGAGCACCTTATTGGATGACCACCCCAGAGCTCTATGAGATCAAGTTGCAGCTTAAGGGCCTTTTAGAGAAACACCTTATCTATCCTAGTGTATCCCCTTGGGGTGCACCAGTAATCTTTGTCAAGAAGAAGGATGGATCCTTATGGTTGTGTATTGATTACCACCAGCTAAATAAGGTAACGATCAAGAATCGTTATCCCCTTCCATGCATTAATGATTTGTTTAATCAGATGAAGGGATCCACAAATTTCTCTAACATAGATCTTAAGTCAGGTTACCATCAACTGAGGATTTCAAAGGTGAACATTCATAAGACCACTTTCTGTACGAGATATGGCCACTATGAGTTCACAGTGGTGTCGTTTGGTTTGACTAATGCCCCTGTAGTGTTTATGAGTTTGATGAATGGGGTATTTATGACCTTCTTAGATTGATTCATGCTCATATTCCTTGATTACATTTTGAATTACTCGCATACATGTGAGGAGAATGAGGGGAACCTTCACCAAGTTCTACAGTGTCTTCGAGAGCAGCAGTGTTGCGGGAACTTGGAGAAGTGTGCATTCTTTCAGAAAGAGGTGTAGTATTTAGGTCAAATCATTTCTAGGGAAGGTATCGCTGTCAATCCTTCCAAGATTAGAGAAATTATGGATTGGCTAGCACCCACTACGGTGATTGAGGTACACAGCTTCATGGGGTTAGCAGGTTACTATAGGAGATTTGTTCAGGACTTCTCTCAGATTGCTCACCCCATTTCTTCTCTCGGTGTGAGCAGGCCTTTAGTACATTGAAGGAATGTCTCATTATAACACCTATTCTTTTAGTGCCGGATCCACAGGTTGAGTTTTTCATTTACACGGATGCTTCTTTAGTAGGGCTTGGAGGTGTGTTGATGTAGGAGGGAAAAGTAGTGGCATTCGAATCTCGCAAAATCAAAGATTACGAGCTTAATTATCTGACTCATGATCTTGAGCTTGCAATAGTTGTGCATGCTTTGGTTTGATGGAGGCACTTTCTTCTTGGTCGAAGATTCACACTCAGGGAAGATCACTTGAGTCTTTGCCACCTCTTCACACAGCCCAATCTCAACACTTGTCAATGGCGTTGGATGGAGTTACTTTATGAGTATGATATGGAGATAGAACATGAGAAAGGAAAGGAGAATGTGGTGGTAGACACTCTCAGCAGATGGATACATGTGGCCATGGCCACCTCATTGAGCACTGATTTGCAGAATAGGATTCTTCAGCAACTTCCTCTCGACAACTTCTACTTTGCAGTTTGAGAAGAGATTGAGTCTCAAATACCCCTCAAGGGGAATTTTGATAGTTTTTCCTTAGAGGAAAATGGTCTTCTTAGTAATAGAGGCTAGATTTATGTTCTCAGAGAGGGAGGCTTGAGGTAGGACATCTTAGTAGAGGCACATCGTGTACCCTATTCAACCCATCTCGGGGTGAAGAAGATGCGCGCCACCTTAAGACAGTTGTATCATTGGAGAGGACTTTGTAGAGACATGGCCCAATTCATGTCACAATGTTTAGAGTGCCAGAAAGTTAAGGTCGAGAATCAGCATCCAGCTGGCCTTCTGTTTCCTCATGCTATACCGGAGTGGAAATTGGACACCATTTCCATGGACTCCATTTTTGGGCTACCGATGTCGAGATATCACCACGATGCCATCATGGTCATGGTTGATAAATTGAAAAAAAAATCTCAATTTTTCTTAGTGAATACCACTTACACAGCTAGTGCAGTGGAATGGGTATATTTTGATGAGATTGTCAGGTTACATGAGATTCTATGGAAGATAATTAGTGACTGTGATCCTTTGTACACTTCCCATTTTTGGACTACCATGCAGCATGCCCTCGAGACGAAGATCAATTCTAGCACAAAATATCACCCTGAGATAGATAGACAGACAGAGTGAGTGAATCAAATTTTAGAGGACATGCTCATGATGTATGTGATGGATCAGTAGTCAAGATGGGAGGATTACTTGTACTTGGTGTAGTTTTCCTACAATAATAGTTTTCAGAGTTCTATAGGCATGGCTCCTTTTCAGGCTTTGTATGGCAGAGAGTGCAGGACACCTCTTAGTTGGGACAGGTTAGGGGAAAGGGTTTCTCTTGGACCAACCTTGTTGTAGGACATGGAGCAGCAGGTGATTTTTGATCAGTCAGAGACTGCATGAGGCTTAGGATAGGAAGAAGAAGTATGCATATCAACATAGGACAGACCATAGTTTTAATGTGGGCATAAAGTTTTTCCTTCATGTCAGGACACATAAGAGCCCTATATATTATGGAAAAGGTTCTAAGTTAGCTCCTAAATTCATGGGTCCTTTTGAGATCTTGGAGCGTATCGACCCTTTGGCCTACCATCTAGCATTTCCACCCAGCGTGTCTCGAGTACATGATGTGTTTCATGCTTCAATTCTTAGGAGATATGTTGCAGATCCTTCTCATGTGTTAGATTGGACATCATTGCAGGTGCAGGATCACGAGAAAGTGATGGTGGAGCCCGTTTGCATTCTAGATTGTAGGATCTTGTGCCTTCAAGGAAGAGAGGTTGATCAGGTTCGAGTGCTGTGGGACAAATATGATGAGACTGCCGCTACATGGGAGGATGCTACTTTTTTACGAGTTCAGTTTCCACATTTTTTCTAGTGACTTCTAGGAGGAAGTTGAGTCTAAGGGGAGGGGGATGTAGTGCCCACTTCCCTTTGACACCTTTTGATACTAATCATGATACTACTGATTATATTATAGACATGATTATAGACCTTATTATAGTATGATGAAAGATGTAGATCATAGATTATTGTTGACTTGATTCAGTTATGATGCATGATGATTATTAGAGGCATTTTGGATATTGATGATGGTATACTGTTTGACATGGTTATATCATGGATGTTGTGCAGAATTGTGATATTTGGATATTGTGAGTAGACCTAGAAATGTAAATTATTGGATGATGATATAATTGTTGAGTAAAATTGCAAATGATATTGCTATATTACTTGATGTTGTTGTGATTCATATATCTAAATGATTTTGGTAAAATTATATTTATATTATTTTGGATGTTCTGATATGGCTACGAGGCCAAAGGAGGTATTTTTTTTTTATAGGTTAAATATCACAACAAACATCGAGGCGTTGGAGACAAACCACATTGGAATTCTAGCTGAATTCAACAAGGTCACCATGGAAACTAGTATTTTTTTGTACGTGTTTGTGTGTGTTAGGGATTCCCATGTGGGGGATCACCTTTAATTGTGACCAAGGGGTTTTACGTATTTCTTTTATTTTGGTCCCTTTGTTTATTGTTTGCATGTGTTTATTTGGTGGTGTTTTTACCCCCCTTCATTAATTTTTAAATGGTGTGTAAATATTGTGAGTGATTATATTTTTAAAATAAATAAAATCAAATATGACACAAGAAAGTAATTAATAGAGTTGTTCACCTTGAATTAAAGTGTTGTAAGAGATGTGTAAATTAAATTTATAGTGTGAAACACTCCACCTTCTTGGAAATTCGAATTGTCCTTGGAGGCTGATTTTGGAGGCTTGTGGGACAAAGTAAACTTGTCCCATACCTCTTAAATTTAACTACCAACCATACCTATGGTTGGAGAGTTGAGATTATATTTTTATATTGTTTTTGACAAGGCAAATTGTAGGTTTTAATAACACTTTTCTTACATGATTTATTTTCAGTCCTTTGGCGTGTGGGTTGGATTTGAGTGTGTAAGTAAACTGTCATATTATTCACCCACCTATTTATTATGCATTGGAGAATGAAGTTGACTTTTGGGGTTGGTTTTGAAGATGTGTGATATGGCATCCTACGTGGATCTGCCTCATCCTCTTCCCTTCCCTCTTCTATAAAATTTGAATGATTTGTCTTGTTTTGGGGTTGCTTCACTTTGGAGACTTGATTCTTGGGTGAATTCTTTCGCTGTCTTTGGAGCTCTTTCTTTGAAGAATTTTTTTTTTGAAATATTGTTGCATGCTTGCGCTTGGTTGTTTTTGATTGCTTGCATTGGGATAAAGCTTGTTGTTTTGGTACTTGGAACAACTCCATCATGGAGAGGTAGGAGCTTGACTCTTGAAATGCTCTTCTTTTATGACTGTAAGTGTTAATGTGTGAATGTTTTGGCATGTTTGTGGGCTGTTGGGTAGATGTCCTAGGAATGGTGTAGGAGAAGACTATGGGGTTATATTTTATGGGAGGTACAAGTGTGTTGTAGGGAGATATAAGGGTGGAGGGGTTTGGGATTTTTGTTCCACCTTACAATGAAATAGCTTTCATTTATTTACTCATTATGGGGTGCCATAAGAGGTTGGGGAGGCATAAGGAAATGTGAGGAATAAGTAGTACTTGAAGGAGGCATAAGGGCATGCCAGAGATTTGAAATGATATATATATATATATAGACACACACACACACACACACACACACACACACACACACACACACATGTTGGTGGTTTGTTCTTAGGTGTGATACCGATTCCCCTTTAGGAGGCATAAGCAACATCCCCCATAGTTTGTTGATCCTTTGGCTTGCTTGATCAAGCCTCAGTAATATTTTTCATGTTTAATATAGTTGAAAACTATATTCTGTTTTGGACAGTGTTTTATTGTGATTATGTTACTTGAGTGTTTATGGAAGCCTGTTGTTGTCATGAGTTCAATAACATATTTTATTTCTTTGTGGTTGGAGCTTGGGGGCTAATGAAGAAGGATGGCTTCTCCTCTTCATTGGATGTCTTGGTTGGGTGGAGATCATTGCCTTTCCCCCACTTTTTTTGTGATCAAATTGGAAGAATGAGAAATCGGCATGTTGTTGTTCTGGAGCTGAGATAAAGATAGTTTGAAAATCCCTTGTGAAATGAAATCTTATTTTAGACCCTTTCCCACTTGAAGTGGATGATCTATGTATTCATTATAATGGAAAGATACTTTGTATTTGTAATGAAAGAAGAAAATTGAAATGTAAAAGAGTTATACTCTGTATTCTGTTTTGGAAGGAATGACACTTGTTGTGTATGTTGTATTTTAAAATCAAATGGAAAGGATGTTGTAAGAGTTTAATTTGAATTAATGGAAGTGTTTGCCTTGTTCATATGATATTCTTCAATTAGAAATCTGTATTTAACATGTTGTATGAAATCCCTGTTTGGAAAAGAGCAAAAGTGAAACACGTGAGAAGAAAATGTAATATTTTGCCTTGTTTTTGTATATATGATTTTGGAAGGAATAAAAGAAGGAAGTTACAAAGTTGTCTTTTAGAATCAATAAATGATGTATCAAATTTCTCAAATTACACAGTGGCATTGAATCTGATCTTTTAAATGTAATTGAAATCTCTATTTGAAAGAAAGAAATGTGTATAAAGGAAATGTAATACTCTGTCCTTTGAAATATGTGAAAGTTTGAAATCAGAGATGTATCTTATTTTTTGAATAAGTTGAATTAAATCAACTGAATTCATTAGATTAGGTTTGGAACACATTATAATACTTGGAAAAAGAAAATGGCAAATAGACCTTTTTAAAATTTGAACTTTGTCTTGTCTTTTTATAGTTGACAATTATTTAATCCCAAATGCTCAAACTGAGTCTGCAATAAAGGAATGAAAAATGAAACATTAATTTGGGCATAATAAGATCTAATCAAAATTCATCTAGACATTAACACTTTAGGAAAATTCTTATAAAACTTAGCAAAATCAGTTTCAAACCGTTTTGTAGTCATGTTGTTGTCCAGAAATTTAAATGTTCAAATTGCAAATCAATTAGACAAATTGAATCTTGAAATCTCTCTTAAATACACCTAATAACAATTTTCCATGTCTATTTGACATATTGAGAGAGGGACAAGAACAAATTCAACAAGTTTAACAAGTTAGAAGTTACCAATTTGCACTGTAAAAGCCTGTAGGTTGTTTTCTTGAAATTGACCCCTGTAAACTTTATCGAAATAAAAACTTAATGATCCTTGAGTAAAGAGGGCATGTTGAGAGATTTCCAAAAATTCCTCGTATTGCCTAAAACCAAGCTCTCTATCAAAAGTTATGGCCTTCTAAAGTTTTTCTTCCTTGGTGTCAAAAGAAAAAAAATTCCTTAACGGGCCCGCAAGCCCAAATTTTTCCATTAACTTAGGAATTTTTTTTTGGGAAAATTTGTCTAATTTTCCCCACCACCCTGCTGACCCGCAGCTAATCAGAGGATGCCACATGGCACCACGAGGTGTTAGCGGAGGGGAGGACCCCTTTTAAAACTTAGCGCTTCATGAAAATTTTCTAAATTTTTACCGTGCCCCTTTGGGCCCCAACCAATCAGGTGATGCCACATGGCATCACGAGCCATCAGTAGAGGAGAGGGTCCCTCTTTTCCTTTTTTCTTTTTGAAAAATTTTGAGAAAATTTTCTAAATATTTCCCGCCGGCCGCCGGCCCACTGCTAATCAAGAGCCACATCGTGGCATCGAGAGGTGCCGGTGGAGTTGGGAGTGAATGCTACCCCCCTTAGCCCTTGGGGGCGTTAAACTAATTTTCTCCCTACCGCCCCTCCTTCCTCGCGTTGGCTTAGGAGATGTCACGTGTCCCTTATGGACTTGTGGACCTGTGAGTGCATGGAAAAAATGTTTTTTTTGGCTCCCACATGGGAAATTTTCCAAAAGTCTCCCCGCGGCCCGCCGACCAGCCCTTGGGGCAAATTTTTCACCCTTAGGACTGCACAAGCCCGGTCTTGGGGAAAATTTTCACCCCAAGGCCCGCAGGCCCATAACTCAAAAAATATGAGGAGTTAGGAGGACTTCTTTATATTAATGGAAATGTGAGGAAATTTCCTATCCAATGGGTATAATTTAGGGAAATTTTAAATGAATTAAGTTTGAGAAAAATCAAGTTGAACCTTTAATCCTATTAGAGAATGGGTATGGTGATGAATTACCCTCTGAACCTTATTGTACCTTCTAACCCTAATTTGGATCTTATGACCTCTAATAATTATTAATAAAATGAAATTTTGTTCTAGTAGTTTAGATTTGTTCGGGAACTTGTTAGTGAAAATTGTTGCCTTGTAACCTGGTTGTAGACTCTTTTAAATAAAAAAATATTCCATTAGTTTCTTAACTAATCCTAGGTTGTTCTTAGCTCTCAAGTGGGTTGTTTTTAGCGGGCGTTAAAACCATAGTGTCTACTCTTATAAACACTACCACTGCAATTATTGAGGTTCCTCTCGCTCCTACATCTAGTGCACCTCCTACCAGTATCATTCACAAGGTTATTTAGTATGAAAATGCCAACATGGATGATTCTAATGATTCTAATGACGAGGTCGATATTGTTGAACTCGCTGATGAGAAATTGTGTAATCTCAATTTCACTTGTATCGATGTTGATGAATCATATTTTAGTTAAACTATCATTAGTGATGGCCCATGTGAATATAAATTCAAAACCCCTCTCTTTCTACTAATGTTATGGTGTTTTATTGGGGGTTTTTAAACTTTTTTTACTTCGTTTCACCTTCTCATAGGCAATATTCATCCACATCTCTTCCTTTCACATGCACACTTTTATGAATCAATATTATTGACAACATGTTCCATTGGATCTTACATGCTTTGAAACTATTTTCACCTTTGATGGATTGACTCCACTTGGCTTAACACCTAATGATAACTTACTGCTACCTCACTCACCACATCTCTATCATGGACATGTTCATATTACGCCCACTTATGACCTCTGTGTCTTCCATCTAACAATGTTTGTTGCATGCGTACCTCACATTTCTCCATTTACACGTGGAAAATGTTTTCTTAATTATATTGGGGGTACTTTAGATCTTATTCATACTCATATCACATTCCTTATGTAATTCGGTCTTATTTCTATAAAAAATGCTTCATTTCCTAGTTATTCGTAAAATCACACTTATTGGTATGCATATGGATTTCTACCAACACATTTTAATGATGAAGAGTATGCAATGATATTGTACAATTTATGCCATAATGGCTCTTTATATGATCCACTGCATTCATTTTCTTATCAAGTTCTTGATGCATCTCTAATTAGCGTTGATCAAGACAATGATGATCTCTTATAAAATGTTACTTGATCACTCATATCATCACACACTTGGGGGGAAATGTACTTATTTATCCCCCCTCTAACATCAACACGTGTATTATTCTTTCACCTCTTCACATCTAGACTCTCACATACATCTTATCATCATTATCTGATGATGCACTCTCATGCTTTGCTTCACACTTGATTGTTGAGGGCATCTTATATACATGAACCTTGCACAATACACATTATATAACACACACTATGTAATACACATGACACACTTTGTGCATAATCAAAATCATCCTATTGCAAGATATTTTTGTATTATTCACTTTACACATTCACGACACATCATTTTTACACCTATTATTACGCATTGTACTCATTACCCTATGACGCCCTTGTGTTCCAAGGTCCATACTCGACTGCTGAGGGTGTAAATCTCAAATGGACCTCACCACACTTTCACTCACTCACTCACACACTTACACTCTATGATTTTTTCTTTCATGATCAAATCTTTCTAATACACACAATTTAAACCATTTTCCAGTGACACACTCTTGTTCCATGGTCCGTAATCGACTGTTGACATTTTATATCTCAAATTGTCCTCATACACTATGCATTATAACACTATCCACTACACATTACACACTTTTCCCATCACACATTCATGAAATCTTATTCTCGCATCATCTATCATACACTCTATGCATTCACTACATGTCTTATTCACATGTATTCTTATGTGTTGCTCTCATTACCCTATGATGCACTCTAGTTCCACAGTCCATACTCAACTACTAATGGTCTACATATCAAATGGATGTCACCACAGTTTCACTTACTCACTCACACTCTTACACTCTACACTTTCCACTTTGACAAACACATCTTTCTAATACACACAATTGAAACAATTTCCTTATCACGCACTCTTGTTTCATGTTTCATTCATGATTGCGAAGGGTGCATGTATAAATGAACCTTACCTCATACATACACATCCACTTGGGGGTAAACCCTGATCCTATCATTTGCTCTATATTCCATTCCATATCATCCACATCATAGTGCATATCTTGGTCCCATTTAGCCTTAGTTACATTTCCTTGTTACATGCACACTTTATCACACATGGTAGATAGATATCTTGTATTTCATTATCTTTATCATATACACATATGTGTTCACTTTCCTTTCAAGTTGTGATCAAATATTATATAGATCCACACACACAATATGGATGTTTGGCACAATACCTATTTCAAGTCCTATAATGGCTACTGGGGCCATCCACTTTTGTCCACTATAAGTGTTATTTTTTCATTTTTCATAGCACATTTCTATATCAAATTATACAGGTTTTGAATTAATTTATTATCTTTAAAACATGCTAATGGGTGCTTCATGTGCAACATTTTTTATGCAGGAATATTTTCTTCCATGGTTTTTTGTTACATAGTTTTATAGTATTTTCTCTTGACTTCCATTGTTTGCCAATGTCTGTGGGATTTTCCCTTTGTCTTGTGTGCACACTGTCTGATTTTGGCTGCTTCGACCTTGATTATTTGGAGACATCGTGAGTGATGTCCCATGCTTACAACTAGATTTTTCGCAGTATACATCATTTTCTTGTGTGTTTACATTGTCTTCTTGCTTCTTAGCTTACACACTGTCTTCTTGGCTTACATTTTGTCTACTACATGCATGTTTATCTTTGCTTGCACTTACACTTGTCTCCTAGCCACTTTTTTTATGTGTGCCTTAGTTTCTACCAAGAAAAATCCCTCCCCCATGCAAGGCACAATTTCAACATAGTGGCCAGTCCTCTTTTCGGCCGCATAATCCTTTAACAACGTCACATACACCCAAAATGTGGGAGGCATCATTCAGGTGAATCAATCACCCCATAAAATAGTATACAATCATCACGCAACACAACATAGTACCGATACAACATAGCCATTAGTATCACACAAGGCTTAGAATCATACCTAGGTCCTTATAATAGTGTAGAGAATAGCACTCAGATGCTGACAGTAATGCCTGGGCACCCCTGACCCTCCCCAAACACCTGTGACTAGGGGGCACTTACATAGATTTTTTCAATCAAACACAATCTATAAAGCTTCCCACAATGGCTTTTAAAGGGAAAAAAATCCTTAGCACTCGACATGCATGCACTACACAAGCATTTTCTAATTTTGTGTGTTATTGGAACTATTCAAATTGGATCATATTTTTACACACGATTTTTAGTGATGTTCTACATTTTGGGAAGTAGTTAAAGGTTAGAGGATGACACAAAACTTTCCTCCCTACACTTATTCCATGTCTTGGCGTGAGATATCTCAGATGACATGCAACCAATGCAATTGACATGAGATTGCCTGAAATACTCGTTATTCTACAACATTATTCAGGACCTCTCTACACTATTTACTCATCACAAATGATGTGCACATGTTTCTTTTTCATTCACATTTTACATAATTTCTTACAAGTTTTTTACTCATATACATGTGTATTTGAATACTTGGTTGTTATTCCCTTTTGCATGTCCATCCTTATGGGAAGCGGTAGTCAACAACGTCAATAACATACACATTGATATCAAAAAATTGTACAATGGAGACATCTACACATGCATTCTTTCCCTAGGGTCATCATCCATCATCAATTTTTGTACTTTCTCCTCTCTAGTTTCAACACTTCACATTTTTATCACTCCATGCTTTTCGTTGTCTCTCAGCACACTTTCTCCATCAATCTACATTGTTTATTAGGTAAACACCCCTTTATCTATTTTTTGTTATTGAGAATCTACTCAATAACATAAAGTGGAGGAAAATGTAGACACAAAATCACACACTTTGGGTAATTATATAGTCCTGATTGCATACTACTAATCATATGATTCCTAAGTAAGAAAAGTACTAGTTAACTCATTTCTTTGGCCATCTTTACTTTCTGTGTGTTACCACTTTTGGTATTAAACTCTTTTTAGTTCAATATACCTTTTTAGACTCTGAAATTTCTCATCATGGACACTAGTTCCCAGCCAGGATGCCAGTGCCAGGTGCCCTCATCCCCTTTGGGTGCCCCTGACCTCTTTGTACTTTATTAACATATTTTGGCTCCTTTCTAGTCATTTGAACATCTTATATTTTTGGTAGTCGGTATTTTTTGGGTTAATTGCAAAATTCAAGCAAGGGAATTATATAAATATACAGTTATTAGATCATAATAAAGGACCAAACACTAAGCATTAGCTATCACCACCTAAGGTTACATCCAAAGACTATTCTAGAGCATTCTAACATCCATTCAAGTGAAAGGGACTACATTATTCTACATACACTTCATAGGAGGGTAATTTCATTATATTCCATGCATACATCTATTACATTTATTTACATCTAGCTACTTGTTCACTATTAAGTGCGACATGCACAAGATCTACCTATGGAATAATTCCACACACAAACACACACACCTAGAACTACATTGGCTCTGAAATATAATGCAACGCTAAGTCATAAGTTCACTTGTTTGAAAACAGAACATAGTCCAACCCCTCATTTACACTCTTTTATTTTCTAGATCTGATGCACTCTTGAGGGTTTGACAAGTCAATCTTTCAGTGCAGGTTATTAATGACATCAACGATGAATATGCGACATACTTGTGGCCAAAGGTGAAGGAGAGCTAACACTTTATGAGCAGTCGGAGATTATTTAATGATATTTTTTGAAGATATGGGTGCCCAAAAACAAGTCTAGGGCACCCCTGTCACTCTCCAAGTACCTCAGTACAGAAAGATCATCAATTCACACATTTTTTCGAGGCTCTATGTGACACATCTTCCTATTTTTTCACCTGGTCATCACTTTGTCACAGTCTATAAATAATTTTCAAAAAACTAAGTCATCTTATCTCCACTTTACAACTAGGGTTTCAATACTTAATTGCTTAATTTGCTTTGGTCTATTTTTCACATAATTGTTTATTTATTTACTTCTACATAAAAATCATATTTAGGCATTTATTTCCATATTTTCTTAATCAATTGGTACTTTCTAGGCCTTAATTGTATATGGATTATGTAGACACTTTTACCAAAAGTGACATGCGTCTCCACAACCATACCAAGCTAGAGTAGTCCTCGACTACCTTGATATACCTCTAGGAACACTACTAATCATAGTAGAAGGTGCTATTGGTAATTCCCTAAATTCCTATTATGGAAATCCCTGTACTGAATCTGCTCTAGGTGGAAACTATGTCCTCTATGGTACTCTAGGTGGCGGTCCCACAATACGACCTTTCTGTGTGTCTTATCAAGGCAAAGGACTCTGATGTGTATGTTGTTGTTGTGTCTTATGTTCTTGATGGTGGAGATACTATGTTGGTCAGGAAGAAAAAATATGGGCCTATATCCACCATGAGGGGTGGTGTAACTCTCAACATGTTATTATGTAACTACTAAAAGAGAGATCTCAACTTCTCCTTAACCTACTACATCTTCCCATATTCTATTATGCAATATAGCCCTTCTCCATCACCTTAACTAGTGTTTGTGGAGTATGCATCCTGATGGATCCTCGAATATCTAAATTTAGTCCCCTAATGAATCGATGTACCCTTCTTATCATGCATGTAATCCACATATTTTAATAGGTCCAAGAAGCAAAATGTCATACTCCACCACAATCATATCTTACTTCCTATGGTAATGAATCTAATCGATGCGCGAATACACAAAGTGTCTATATATATATATATATAAACCTAAATCTATCATCGAAAATGGCACATGAGATAGACTCATGATCCATTAGGAGCTTCTGATCCTCAAATATCTACCATACTCTAGCTTCATGTCTAAGTAAATGAATAATAACATGTGCCTTGGTGTTTATCAAGAACAGACAGAGCTAGACACATCCATCCATGCTCACAATCCATGCCTCTGCGTCAAAACTAATTATTTCCCCAAAATATGATTGTGAGTGTAATTTCATGATCTCCTTGATGTGCTCTACACCATTTCTATGGTGATCTATGGGTCTCAAATCCAATGTAGGAATCTATGTGGGAGGACTCCTAGATCTCTCTCTCTAATGTGAGGATCCTTCTCTCTCTTCATGTGATAGTACATGCTCGTATGAAGCATGATGTGTATCCTCTCCCTCATCTACTGGGTGGTAACTTTCTCTCTCTCAAAGTCTAGCTACCACCTCCTATAATTTGTGTAATATATGTGGGGCTATGTGTTCAGTGTTCCCTATATATGGTGTGTCTGTCCCTACTCAACTCTATCATTCCTCGAGAACTTCTCCTGACTAGCTCACTCATCCTCCTGAAAATATTGATTCAGTCCTGACACGACCTCATCTACCCCTAGCTCCCACTCGAGTATGGCCTTCAAGATAACTCATAGTATCAACGGTAGTGGATCCTCTCTTAGCCCCAACTCTAGTAACCTCAACCTATCTACAAGTCACAAATAAGGATAGGAGTTAAGAAATCATACAAATGTTTACTAATAAGTTAATATTACTAACCAATTAAAATTTAGCTATAGTTTGTTTAACTATATCCCTAGATTCCAAGCGTAGCAAATCTATACTCTAATACCAAGTGTCATGACATGAAAATTCCCAACCCAAAATCCATCTAATTTATTTTCTCTTGTGTGTGGTAAGGTTTTCATGTGGTGAATGTGGGATTAAATCCCATGGGATATAGAACGTGAGCCACTATGTGGAACCTCATTAGATAACGACTTATTTCAAACTTGGTGAGTTCCTGGAGGGGACCAAGTTTCAAATGGAAAAATAGTGGGGAACTTGTTCAAAGACACATTCAACACATTATATGGTCCTTCAACCCTTTCTCAGATTAAGTGTGTCAACCTTGAGCAGGGCCATACTAATCATCTCTACATTGTTCCAATTTTTCCTATGGCTCCGAAATGGATTTTATATAACATTAGATATCCCATTTCATAGCTTACACGCATTGCTTTTTATTATAACCATTAGAATAATATTCTACTATAAATAGTATAAACATTAATATAATTTTATATATAATATATTTTTATAAACATTATAAAATTATCCATTACAATAAAAATGTATTGTAATAACATTAAAAACAGTATAGTAGTATTTTTCAAAATTTTAAGTACTTTTTAACCGTAGATATATACCGCAGGGTTGATAGGCCCCACCCTTAGAAACATAGAAGGATACATTAGAAAAATAACCACCAAAATAGGCGAGTAACAGAAAAGAGAGAAACGACAAAAATAGTCTAAGACAACTAACTGCTACAACCGACTAAACATCATCCGAGATTTTGGTAACTTCCACGGGGATTTTGAAAGCCCCGTCGATCTCCTCCGAGTCTCCATTCTACAACGCTCGCCACTACCAGTGGACATTTTTGGCAGGACAGAGTAGGCAAGAACTTATTCATCCCTTAAAGCAGAAGCCTGAGCAGACACAACACCGAGAGGGGAAGTGATCTCCGATAGGTTCAAAGTAGCGAGATGATACGGCCTGGGGTTCAAATATTCACAGAAATCAAATACTGAGTGAAAGCAGGGTTCTGATCTGCCAGTTCCTCTACCAAACTTTTCACTACCTAACCCGCTGCTGCTGCAGAGCCCTCGAAGAGAAACATATCCGACACAGGTTATAGTTCACCACCTCATCGTCCAGGCCCACTCTAAGAGAAGGTATGATGAAAAAATGAGCAATCATTAAAATTTCCACCTCGTTATGGTTAATGAGGAGCAAATTAGTCATGGAAATAGAAGCGATTTCAGAATTAAACCTGGCTCGCTTGGAGAAGAGAAGAAAAGCATCCCCTAAAGTCCTTTTAATAGCTTCACAAATAGGGGTAGAACCAACCCTGAAGAACTTCTGTAGACGGGACCGAGAAATTTTGTTAAAGAAGGCCATTTCCCTTTTTTCACCTGACAAAAACACCTGTGGTAAACAAGGCACTGCTATGGAAACAGAGTAAACTATAAACAACAAATTTATGGAAATAAATTTGAATAATAATAATAATATTATTATTTTATAGTCCACGATGTCTGGCGGCCTATTTTTGGGTCTACAAGCGGCTTATAGCATATGGGACTACATCGTACTCACATGAGGGAGGCAACTATTTTTGCTACAAACAAGGCATACATACCCTACCCCCTACAGGATTTGAACTTGTGACCTCTATTTCAAGAGCACACGTGTCAATTAATCAGCACAAAGCCAACCATAGCAAATAATGATGGCTTGAAGGCCTTCCCAATCTTTAACATGCGGGGACAATACTGTCCTGTCCCTCAAAATAGTACCAACATTGGCAAAAAAATTGGCCACATTTTTAGCCTCCTTAAAAACATGATAGGCTTGCCAAGTATTAATTTTCGCCAACCTAAACAAGATATTATTAACAGAAAAATTTAAAGGCCAGTTCTCTGAACTCCCTTTCGAGATGGAATGAATAATAACTTGAGAATCTCCTTCAATGAAGAGGCGTTCATAAGCCAAAGCCAATACTTATTTCACTCCTTCCATCAAATCTTGAGCTTCAACTAAGTTACAGGTACCGATCTTCAGAGGAAAGGAACATGCGACCAAAACATTCCCATACTCATCTCTAATAATACACCTCGCCCCTCGATATTTCAAGATTGTCTTTGGAGGATCCATCAAAATTAAACTTACAAAAACCACGAGGTGAAACATTATTATAATATAATAATGATATTATATATAATATAATATTTTTAAAATTATAATAATATTATATTATATATAATAACGCTATATATATATAACATTATAAACATTATTAGAAACCTTATAATATTATGTTACATTATATTATATAATATTTTATATTATATTTATTTCATTATACACTATATGTTATACTATTCTATCTTGTGTTATATCATATTATAAATTATATTTTACTCTTCTATAATATATATTATATTCTAACTATCATTATCCTAATTCCTAACCCTACCTCAACTATGCGAATTGTTTTTATTTGTTTAGGGTTTATACTTTATTTTTTTGTTGTTTTGTTTTTTATGTGTTGTGGTATGGCCGATCATAGAGTGGAGGAGGGGGAAACGAATCGGTAAAGGGAATGGACGGTTATGTGGGGGGCGGTGACCATGTGAGGGGAGAAGGGAAATTGAAGTAAGAATAGGCTTTGGGAAGTAACAGTGTAGCGAAAGGGTGCAACCGAGGGTGCAGGGGAGGCTGCAAGGTGTGAAGAGGAGGGGAGACGAGTGGTGCATAGGTTAGGGGCAACTCGACCGTGTGGATGGGGTAAGATGAAGGCGCGTGTGGGTGAGCGAGGGCAGTGGGGCTAGGTCGTACAGGGGAAAGAGCCCCTATTAGTATCATTATGTTGTGTGTGTGTGGATGTGTGTGCATGTGCACATTGGTATAACTTTTTTAATATGGTTACAATATTTATTTCTCATAACGTTTTAACTATTTTGATATGATTACAATCCTCGTTTTCCTTAACTTAATCATAATGAATATCAATACATGTCTATTACACACACATACACACACACACATACGCAAGTTTCAATAAAAATGGGGCATTACAATATAGTATTGTTTAGAGTTTCTATTGCAAAATCAACAACATGATGGAAAATATTTTTACACTATGCTTGTTCCAGAATACAAAAATTACAAAAAGAAAATAACTATCTTTTGAGAACCATACAATTTTTTATATAAAAGAGTGCAACTTTTCCTTAAACCATGAAAATATAGACACTCACAATTGACATTAAATCAGCATGCAAAATTATCAGATTGTAAGTTTATTTTCATTCATTAAAAAATAATTTTATTTCATTTTTCTAAAATACCAAATGACTATAATAACAAAAATGGTCACAATTTTCTATGATGTAATACACCAATAAAATAGAGTTATAAAGTGGTGCAACATGGATATGATCACCCTTTCAAGCATTTATACATGAAAGGATGGTCATACCCATGTTTATCCCACCTAGTATGAGTCTAGTTCACCAGGAAAGTGCACACATACTAGCTGAGATGCACTAACAAATTAGATCCAAGAACTAATATGGCAAAACCATAACATTCCAAGTTTTCCAAAAAAACCATTGTCAATACACAATATTTTTATATCCACTTACAATACTAACTCATTACATTGTTGTATATAATGGAATTACATTGCTAACAATAAACTAGTTTTCACTTCATAATGATTACAACCATACTTTTAGTACAACCTTCCCTTTACAAACGATAACAAGACTCCTCAAAACTGAAAAATATTTGTTTACATATAATTTTCCTCACAATACATCCCTTTTTCAAGACTACAAAACTTATAACAAACAACCACCAACAAGGATAATGATAACTTCATGAAGTAGTCTTCAACTAGCTATCCAAACACACAAAAGGGGATCCAAGCAACGCTTACTTCACAACCATTTCCAATGGGATGGGAGAAATTCCTAGTTGGCCCCCAAGCTCTTACACATGAACCATAGAAACACGAAAAATCCCTTAATCAACATTAAAATTACCTTGTTCTAATAGGTCCCAAAATATAACAATCAAGCAATCACGCAACAAAACACAAACAAGAAACACAATGGCTTGATTTAAGCTAAGTGGAAGAGGGAGGGATGAAATTTGGTCTCTTTTTCTCTCCACATGGGAAATGAAATTATTCCTTGAACATCCACAAAATCATCCCTCCTTATTCATCCAATACACCTTATACCTCCAAAAACCACCCACTTTTCACTCCACCAAAGGCCTAATTCCAACTACCCCATCTCCCTCCAAACAAAATCAATGTAACACAACCTCATTCATAAGAAAGAATCCTAATTCATTTTCCCTCAACATAACTAACCTTTAAATATCCCCTCTAACACCCATCCTATGGCCATCTACCCAAGCCCAATCAAAAACATAATACAACAAGAAAATAACAAAAAGAGAAATAATATAACAAAATAAATAAAAATAACCATAACAAGCCAAAACAACATTTCATTTCACCAAAATACAAGATAATACAATCAACAATGCACTTATTAAAGAAATATTAAGACCCTACCTTGGATCCATTTCTAATTCTTTAATTTCACAAACTTGTCCAAGCTCTCTCCTCCAAGCCCAAAGATATCCTAACCATGAAATGGTGTGTGTAACCCTTTTTCTCAAGAATATTCCTATATTTAGAGATTTTTGAAAAAGGGGGGTGAGTTGGCTCCACATGGATGTTCAAATAGATGTCCTCCATCCACCTCAACCAAGGAGTACACACCAATATCCAAGTTAATAAATTCTCTAAAAATATTCATCAAGCATCCATTACTCCACCTAAGCCATGAGTACACAACACTATGTAGTGTATGACGATCTTAACAAAGATTGTCTTGTGTTGTGCTAGTTAGAAAATTGTCTCACTTTGTTGTTCAAAATATCTTTACTCCTATCTAGGTGCTACAAGCTTGAAGGCTTATATCCATTCCTAAGATTACTTTCCTATTCTATTCTATCAAATCCCCTGTATGAAGGTTCTCTCCATCTTCATCATATAAGAAGCTATACACACTCCTCTATTGAAGTCAACTATGCTTCTCTTAAAAGATATTCACTAAGCAAAACTAATAAAATTATGTCATCAACATAAGACCACTACCTTCACTGTTTTCAATGTACTGCTCACCTTTCATAATTTATCTAATTTTCATACCAACTCTTCATAGACTAGCTTCCTTTCATGAGCCTTACTCATTTTGGGTCTTCCTATACCAAGTGAGGTTTTTCATGACTCTATTATGCCAAAACCTTGCATCATGGTTTCTAGCATTCCTAACCTGTCTTATATCATCCATTCTAACATACAAAATATGTGTAGGCATGGATTTGTTTCATTGGCTATACAATCCTAGTGAATCTAGTTTGAGCCTTTAAGGCTACTAGCCCTTCCTAGGTGTAAATGCTAATGAATATCTAATTCACCTTGAACACCCTTACCTTATCTTCACTATTTTAGAAACCCATTTAGGATTTCTTAGACATGCCAAAATATCATACCCTATTCCCATTTACAAATTCATACTTCTTTTGTAACTGTATTATGATAATTAGGCTTCTTTAGTACCTAAGACTATGAAAGTGATATTTATGATGGTAATTTAACCTGGGAATTGATTTATTCACCTTCAGGATGTCACTTAGAAACTCCATGATGAGTTTGGGCCTTGAGTCAGTTGTATCCTAACCCTTTCATGCATTCAATTTCCTATCTCCTGTTATACTGTTACAGGTTGAGCTGTAAATCTTGATACATCTACTACACACATGCGAAAGAGATCATGGGACTTGGCACAATCTTACACCTTCCTAAGACAGAGAAGATCCATAAATTTCATGTAAATTAGTTGGGTAAAACTTAAACTATAAAAATCCCTAGTTTCAGCCCGAGGCCTAACAAATTGGGTTACAAGTAATTTGGAGTAGTTTCTATTAAATTTGTTCAGAATCAAATTAACACAGAAAAATATTAATAATTCTCTCTTACTTGTTCAAACAAACACTACATGGCTATTATACAGCCAAATATATAGCCAAAACAACCTCTGAAATAATGAGGTATTATTACTAATATCCCAAAATAATATTCACGGGTGCAACCCACTAACCAAGTATGTAATATTGCTATAATATACAACAATATTACTTAACAAAACACTAAATAAAATATATTTTTCCACACCCAGATATTAATATAAACCAATTAAAAATATATGTGAGCACTAATAATATGAATTCCTAACATTCCCCCCTTAGTGCAAACATGGGAGAAATACAATTAAACTTCCACTGTAACTTTCCACCCGTGTGTGCTCATGCTCTTGGTACTTAGATGGGTTTGCAAATGTTGACCAACAACCTCAGTATGAAGCCCTGTTCACTGTACGAACCCTTATTAAAAAAAAATGGACCCTTGTCCACCAAAACAGGAGCCCCTATTCTAGGTACGAACCCCTGTTCACTGTAAGAACCCCTGCTCAATAAAAATGGACCTCTGTCCACAAAAAAAACCCCTATTCTAGGTATGAGCCGCTTCTCATCCTCTTCAAGAATCATGATGCTACTTTTTCTTTATACTTTCGTATTTCCACAATATCTTCACATCAAGAATGTACATAGGAATCTACTCAGTTTATTACAACAGGAACATACTATAAATTGAATAATAATAGTTACACTACAACTGAAAAAACACACTAAAACAAAATGCCACAACCTCATTTTGCGGCCTCGTCACTTACGGATTGCTAGAGGAAGTTGTTTTTCCTCCATCCTCTTATGCCTCTGTCCTCCGATAAATACACTTCTTATTCATCTAGATGGAATTTGAAGCTCCATGATTTCCACATTGTAGTTATTTTATATCCCCCTACAAGGTGAAAACACTTATTTATCAGACGTCGGGTAACACCGAAAATGTGTTTGTAAGGAACTTTTTTATTTCTTACAATATTTTGACTCCTGACTTGTTGACAACTTCAAATACGACACTTTTGATTTTATAACTTCTAAGGACAACTTGACTATTTTTATTGACCTTAACTAAAAACATTATCATAAGAAAGAAATACATTGACGTACATAGATAATACTATAGACCATAAAAAGTTAATATTGTCTCGAAATATAGAATTTTACTCCCTGTATTCACACAATGATATTGAGGACTCACAAACATTTAGGTTTTAAACCACACTATTTGATTGACATATATAGTACTAATGGGACCAACTACCATTTCAAATAATATTTGGTACAATTAACAAAACATAAAGGCTAAATAAAACAATAATTTAATAATAACTCAAAAACGAAAACATGATGGAAAATGGATAGATCTTTTCCTGAGATCATGGAATGCTTTTCGAAAATAAAGTAGTTCAACATTTCAATGCATGGTCTGTGTTATTGGATCTGAGGTGAGCATGAGCATGATCTTGGTGCTTAGTCTAGTACAACAACTGTTAGACTATCAATAAAGAACACATTCAGACTCATGAAGATCATGTGATGGCCTGAATTTTCATGAGGATGATGCAAACACGAATGGTTGCTGTACCAAAACTTTGTATGAGTAATCGACATGTGTTGGATAATTTAATTATATGCAAGCTTGGACATCATTCAAATGGGTAAATTGCCACTCTCCTCTAACTATTAGGCTCTACAATCAGAAGAATACAAACCAGTGGAAGAATAAAGTGCTTACAATAGGTGTACATGCACTGCACATATTTACAAATATTTGTATAAGAATATCCAAGTTTGTAAAATATTATAATCATGAAGAATTGGACCTCCAAATATGCATCCTATTAAAAGGAGTACATGTTGTTTGAGATCCCTTTTCAATGCAAAGAAGCTTGCATTTGCTTCAATGCTAATGCTAAAAATGTGTTGACTTCTTAATAGTTTTCCTTCAGGCTAAAGACTTGTACTTGAATTCATGGATCTCACCATGCTCATACCAACAACCAACAATTTATGAAATGATCTAAGCAACCAAATTGATGCAAATCCACAAACATATTGTTAAGCACAAGATAATACTGAGAAGGGGGGTGAATCAGTATTATGATATTTTTAAATTTAACACTTAATCTCATAACCATAATCACAATTAATCAATTTCATTGTGAATATATCAAATAAATCAATAAATTCAAAACAAACTACCACAATGCAAATAGACACAAATTTACGTGGAAACCCTTTTGGGAGAAAACCATGAAGAAGATATTCTTTATTATATTTCTCAAATGTTTTTAGGCACCAACCTATAGGAGATACCAATCCCCAAATTACAATTTTGTGGGAACCAACCTACAAGAGCACTGACCCCTTTTTGGTAAGCACCAACTCAGCAAGAGACACTGATCTCTTTGAATATGAAGGCACCAACCTTCCTTACGAAAAAAAAACTCTTTTATTATATTTTATGTTGTTGTTGCTTCAACATGTGATAGAAAAAACTGCTACTCAGAAATATTCTTCTTATTTATTTTAGTCCCTTCACATATATAAATCATTGTAACTCTTCATTAAAATAAATGTTCCCTTCACTCTTTTTTCTATTTCATATTCTTCTCATCTTCTTCTCTCCCTTAAACTTAAATGAAGAAGCACTCAAATTGCTTGTCTAAATCAAATGATTCCATCTCCTTATATATCCTTCTCACATCCTTTAAAAAAGACACATCATTCCAACCAACAAAACCTTTCCATTCTTTAATTAACACAAATTAATTAAGTACATTAGTCGGCTAAAACAAATAGTAATTAATGCAGCCCATAAAAATTATTAAATGCACATTAAACAATGTCATTAACCCCTTAATAGGAGTGCTGCCCCTCCTTAGACAAATCACTACTCCTATGGGCCTTTTTTCCCAAAAACATGGGCCTCCTTGGGAAAATTGCGGCCCTCCATGTTGTTGTACTTTTTCCATAATTTTCATATTTAATTTCTGGGATATTTGTACATTTAATTGCTGGTTGTGTTTGATCCTTTATTTGCTGGTGATACAACATGAATCATGCTTCCAAATATGATCATCTTCTTCCATAACTTGCTGAATATTTCTGTCACCTTTCTTTGCCATAATCCCATTATGTACTACCAAACTTTCATATCACGATAGCTGTTCAAAATATGATTGTATCATAGTATTTCTTGCACTTAATAGATCATATATATCTATTCGAAAATTTCTTTTTTAGGCTCTTCATACTATTGGTTATTTTTGTTACTTTCTACCATTTCTGTTAACATCCGTCAATAGTTTCATCAGCTTCCGTTAACAAAATACATTAATGATTAGGCCTTTGAAATCAATGACAATACTTCCACCACATATTTTAATTTGAATTTTTTCTAGTCTTGAGATTGCATAAGATAATTGACAAAAAAAATAGATGCTATGGGAAGATCTATTTCCACATATATGCATATAGATGAAAAAAATAGATCTGCATTACACAGGGAAAGAACGAATAGCTTAATTGACCTTAGCTACACTCAAAATCAGTTCAAAGGAAATCAGAGGATTAAGATCGGTTTGATACCAAATATTAATTTTTTTAAGAGTCGAATTACAACAGTAGAAATAATAATAATTATCTCTTATTTGTTCAAAGGTATAGTACATGGCTATTATATAGCCAAAACAACCTCCAAAATAATAGGGAGGTGTTACAACTAATATCCTGGGTTAATATTCACGGGTGCAACCCACTAACCAAGTACATAATATTATTATAATATACAACAATATTACTTAACAAAACACTAAATGCAAAATATTTATCCACATCCACATATTAATATTAATCGATACAAAATATATGTGAGCAGAAATAATATGAATTCCTAACAACTTCATGACCTAGAAAGTTTATGTTTTGTTCTTCTCCTATCTGCTCACATTACCAACCTTTCACAGTCCTTGAATCTCCCTCATATCTCTACTATCATGTTTCAAGCTCTCAGCAAGAAAACAGAGCTATATTACACAGAACACTTAAAACACAGTAAACATGTAACCCAAAGATGAATTCTTGCTAAATTCAACCATTCTTCCTTTATCATGGATTATACCACCTTATTGCATCATTCTTCAACTCTTTCTCTCTCTCCAACTCGTGAGCACACTCTTCAAATTGGTTTTTACTTATAATAACATGCAAATATTAATACTACAACCATGTAACCACTAATAACTTTGACTCAACACTAGGCTTCCCAACTTAGACATGACCTAATCATCCCCAAACCAACTCATGAACATGGTTACAAAACAAATGTCACATCCTTACATGGCTTATAAGCTTGAATTAGCCTATATCGACCTTATTTAGACATTTTATCCTTTTACCAAGCCTATTTATCTTAACAACAACTTACATACATAGTTGAACTTAAACGACCCTTTATGGAGGCAAGACAACTTTTCAAACCTCGCTCCTAAATCTATGAACATACTCAAAATATCTATCACCAATGAAGCTTCTGCATCAATCTCCAAGGTAATAAAGTTTCCAGAAATATTATTTAAGCAAGAAATTTGAAGTTACACCCATCATTCCACCTAGTTCACCAAAACCAATCACAAAGAACCAGGTGAAATAAAGATCGAGAAAAATGGACAATAAAAGGTAAAAATAGGGATAAATATTTTAAAAACACAATACCCCATGATAAGTTTAGGTCTTCAGCTCATTTTAAATGGTGAGGACAAGGTTAGGTGGTCGTTTAGTTATCAAAAAAAAATTGCAATGTCCAAATCCGACCCCTTAGTATTTTATTGAGTTTAGATAACAATAAATATGATGTCCATCATCCCAAAAAGTTTCATAACCTTTTACAAAAACAAGACATGTGAAAATATATAATTTGTATAAATTAGAAGTCAAAAAATTAAGGGTTAATTTTGAAATGGACTCACAATAAAGGAAAAATTATATAATTCATACAACCCACAAATATCAAAAGACTTATCCACTTTTCTAACCCCAAATAATGTTTCTCAAGGTGGCCATGTGTTTAAGCCCACACTCCACACACACATTACATCCGTCCAAGAAAACATTTCAAAACCATGTATTCAGACATTTAATTAATATTATAAACTCAATTTATCAATTCTATATAGAAACCATCATCATAAATAACATCCATATCCATAATTAATCATAATTTCGTTAGTATAGAACTCACTATCCAAGAATTTTACAAAGGGTTCATATGTTAGAAATATCACCATCATCATATAAACACGTGCACAACTTAATTATAATGACGAAAATGCTAAAATATCAACATCATAACAGTTAGCATGATCAACATACATACATACATGTACATACATACATACATATAATCCAAAATCATCCTTTCATAGAGTGTCTAATCAATACTATCCAAATGTCCAATTACCAAATATCATTATCTGTGTCAAAATATCTTAGGAGATAGATAGAATATTCAATTCAATTAATCCAGTGAAATGAAAATAGTATAAGAGAAGTGGACACTACATGATTTGACTGTCATAGGTATTATGGGAGTTACATTTTATTTTCATAAATGTTATATGGCATAGGACTTACTCTTGACTGACTATTTCAGGTATGGTAGTAATTAATAAAAAGTAAGAAAATCTAGGTTAGCTAAGAAAACATTAATCTAATCTAGAACGATATGTAATGAAGTAAATAAATGTACTATGGCATCATGTAAATGAAATAAATGAAGTAAAATAATATAATCACAGCCTAATATGATATGAGGTAAGGAAAGAGCGTACCTGATAATCAATGACTTTCGCATAGTGTTGCAGGTATGAGTGGAAATTTCCGGAATAGGAATGAACATGAAAAAGTCATGAAAATACTAGATCTAGAGGATCTAAGTACATTGGGGACCCTGGAATAGGAATGGGGTACGTACATGCACTCTAGAAAGGAATTGGCCTGCCTTGGTCTATAAAGCTCAGAAGTTTGTCTTAGCATGGTCAGCATGTGATCTAGAACTCTTATTTCTTGTCATGTCAATTATTTTGTACTACACCAAATAATGTGAGTATTCCAATAGGAATATATGACCTACTATAAGACAAAAGGAAGTATCAAAACCCTAACAAAAAGATACAGAATGAATGGGTCAAACTAACCTCATCTGTGACAATAATGAGCTTAATAAATTGACCACTACACTACATTTCAGACCCGGATGTAGTTTTGGTGTGTGTGTGCAGCTCATGGCCTAGGTTCTCTTGTATCAGTCACACTTTGTTAAATAACAAGAAATAAATGCTTATTTCTCTAAATCGAGACATATTGCAGTGAATCTAGACTCAAGTATTTCAAGTATTGGAAGAAATCCATGTCTGTTTTTGCGTATATTGGATTCCTTTCTTTTCTATATTGGATTTCATTATTAATATTATTGGAATCCATTAGTAGCAATATTATATGCCAATATTGTCATTATTGGAATTATTCTAGGTCCAATTTCACTATTATTGGATTCCTATATCGCTATTATTAGATTCCAATATCACTATTATTGGATTCTAATTTGGCTATTATTGGATTCCAATTTCACCATTTTTTAGATTTTTAATGTTGAGAATATGTAAGGATAACAACTGCTAACTATTATAAGGCATGCGACCATTGTATTAATAACAATAAAAAAGTAACAATAATATCCTGCAAAATCTAGTTCAAAGTCATGACGCAAACTATTATTTGATGAGCCCATTATATTAAGGTGAGCAGTTGCAAACTATTATAAGTCATGAGCCTTGATGTAAGGTGAGTGGTCACTAACTCTTATAATTCACGAGCCTTGATCTAGGGTGAGCTGTTGTTAACTCTTATAAGTCCTAAGCTTTGATCTAAGGTGAGCAGTTGCTAATCATTATAATTCATGAGCCCGTTGTATTAAATCAAATTGAAGAAGCCTTAATGTAAGATTAGTTTCTGGTAAATATTATAAGTCATGATCCCCTTGTATTTAAGTGCGAGTCCCACACTTTGAAATTGCAAACGTCACACTCTAAAACTATGGGACTTACACTTTTAAAGCTCGAGAGCCTCGCAATTTCAAAGTGCGATCCCCATGCTCTTGAAATTCTGAGAGCCCCGTGGTTTTTAAGGGCGAGCCCCGCACTATGAAAAGTATAAGCCTCACACTTTTGAATTTAGATCCCCACACTTTGAATAATATGATCCTCACACTCTGAAAGTGTGAGCCTCATACTCTAAAAGTGTGAACCTCACAGTTTCAAATTTTGAGATTCGCACCTTAAAAGTGTGAAGTCGCACACTTGCACTTTTTTAGTGAAAATATCAAACTTTGAAAGTGAGAATCACGCAATTTCAATATTAAGTATGCACATTTCCTTCAATTTGACAATTACCATAAATGCTAGTGGTGTTATTTTGACTTCTAGTAGAACTCACGATAAAATTACGTTTCACCCCAAAATATACCTTGTAACAAATCAAGAATTATTTTTTTTATCGTACAAGTTCACTAGTGTATACTATTATAAAATATATCTCCGAGAAATCATTAAAAGTAAACAACAAAGTTGGGAGTTTATGTATATCACAAATTCTATAATTCTAAAAGATAGTATAATTTATGCTTGTAAATTGTTCCATTCTCCGTATAAACAATGAGTCACTTCTTAGAGCAAGAAAATGAAATTATCCTTGAAAAAATATAAGAAAAATGTTTGTAAGAAAGCCTATCTTAGGCCCTCGAAGATACATTTATCCAATTTTTTATAGTTTACATCAATCAAAACATTCATTGTGCCGCAATTTTATTCTTTGTGAGTCAAGAAATAACAAAAATGATCTGTCATTATCTTTACATTGAAAGGTTCTATATATACATTTCAAATTTGTTAAAAATTCATACATATACAATTGTAAATCTTATATGAGGAGTTGTTGCCTTTTGTGGACAAATTTATTTACAGAAAACATGGATACATTTGTTGCCTCTAGAACGGGAATTCTAGTTTGGATATAAGTAGTGTTGAGTAAAGTAGCAGTGGAGGTGCTATCAAAGTAGAGACTAGTATTTATGAGAAGGAAACAACATAATAGTTTACTACTACTAGTATCGGAATTGGATTGATTTAGCTATGATGAAAAAAATCCTATTCGGCAAGTGGAAAAGAAACAAATTTCCTGAAACCCAGTTCTTCCCATTCAAAAAACAATCTGGGAATACTTTTATTTGTCTTAAGGGTTCAGAGTGGTTTGAATTATTATGGAAAAAAGTCAAGACCATAACAGGTAAAACTGGTCATTATTTACTTGAAAATCAGCTCAGCCATTGATAAAAGCAGAGCCAGTGAAAGAGAGGGCTCTAGGGGATGTTTTTTTTCCGTCACTACACCGTCTGATTCTTGTTCTAGTCAAAAAGTGTTTTGTGAAATCACCTCACTAAATCTAACAAAAAATTTCCTTTCAAAAGCGCATCTTGTGCTCCATGTAACATCATTATGCTTACCATCTCCATATCCATCCAAATACCTCATGTAATTATTACTAGGGGTCAGTTGGTTTGTTAGGATGCTAGGAAATTGCATGAGAGTAGGAACTGACATTGTCAACTCTAAAAATTTACAAACATAATCCATGGTGGGTCAAAAAGATGGTCATTTCTTGGTACAAAGCAAGGCCAAATAGGATTTTTTCTTACAATCGTAAGATCCTTACAAGTTTCTGCAACTTTTGTATCAACGATTTCCATGAGTGTGTTGTAGTCTTCTTTTTATAGAATCTGAGTTCAGTTACCAATGTCAAAGAGAATTCCATCCATATTTTATTACTCCTAACAACAAACCTTAAAAATACTTAAACATTGTACAATGTAAGCTTCGAATGAAAATTAACAAACATAAATCTTACCAACTTTGGCAGATCTGAGTTATTGGCCACATCTTTCTTCCCATCAGCAACTCTAGAAGAGAAATCCCATAACTATATACATCAAATTTCTTATTCAGCCTTGATTTTCTTGCATATTCTAGGTCAATGTAATAAATAGTAGCCATAACATAGGTAGAGGTGTGGTGTTTGGCTGAGGAAATGCAATTGGAAATGCTAAAGTCTGAAAAATTTTCGTTGAAATTATAATCCAAAATAATGTTAGAAGTTTTCACATCCCTGTAAAAATGTGTGGGTTAAAATCATAATGAAACCATGAGAAATATTTAGCAGGTTATTCTATTCTAGCTTAATCTTCTTTGATGTTCCTATACAAAAATAAAAATTAGAAAAAAACTTGTTAGATTTTCTAAATATCTATTTTACTATGAAGATTAGAGGTTGATTGGACACTTCTATTTCAAATATTGAATTTACATTGTACAAATTCATTTTTCTTCATAACATAATTATTTTACTTACCATGTAGGATGTATCACATACTTATGTTTACCATGTAATCATAAAACATCAAGTTTCCAAGTGCACAAAGCGAACATCCATGCCAACTCTCAATATTCTGTTATTTTATGCTTCCAACTATTTCCACATAATTTTCAAATACAAGAAATATTGGCCAGGTAGAAACTGTACATTCTCTTTATAGCAATTGGCTTAGAATTCTGTAGATCACATTTATAAATATTTCTTGTAGCACCATAGCCAATTACATATTTATCGTTAAGATTTTTTTATCATCATTATCTTGGCGTACATGTAAATATCCATATTCATGTGCTGTATGAACCACCTTGGAGAACCTAAATGTAACAAATAGATGTGTCAATCAAGAAATTGTAATATGATATTGCTTTCTAATTTCTCGTATGATAATCTATACAATATGAAATCATGTCTTGCCATGTTAGTTTTAACACCTTTCTCCATGTTGTTTGCAAATCCTTTTGTAAATGCCTTCAGATGATTTGAATTGAAAAAAGCTATAATTATGCACATAAGTAGTACTGAACCCTAACAGATGCAAACAATTTCCAATTTTGAGTTGGATGTTGTTCATAGCATTGGGTCACATTTTTGTTAGACAACATCATACATATCCAAGTTTGCCAAATTTTCGATAACAATAGAAGAATGTCTCTGGAACCTAAGCTATTTAAAAGACAAGTACTATTTCTTGCATCATTTAATTTGAGATATCCAAAACCATAAGAAACAAAACTTAATTGGTATGCAGAAAACATTTGTTTTTATATCTACAACTGTATGCTGGAAAACATGAAAAAAAATTAATGACAAGAATTTCCCAAGACAGATTGTTATAGGAGAGGTTTCTGTACAAGAAATAGAGCCATTTACAATATCTTCTATTATTAGGGAAAGAGAATTAAATTTATTCCTTTTTGAAAGACCTTCATAACTTTTGAAAGTGAAGACCTCCAGGTTTCTACAATGTTGTAGTGGAAGTAATTTTTTTTTAAGTGATGGCAAGATAGCCATCAATCCACTATTAGCTCCTCTATCCTAAAGTTCTATAAATTATTTTTACATTGACGGAAAGATATTCTATAATATATTGATGCTAGCGGCCACTAGTCTTCACTTCTAGCAATGAATTGACATCTTAAAACAAACCAAATTTAATGACGATTAATTATTGAAATTACATAGTGTAATGCACAAAAAATAATTTTATTAATGATTTCTTGTTTTTTTAAACTTAAGGAGGGTTGAAGGATCCCTTTACCTTTACATTACATATCCATTGAGAGGATCAGTCTTAAAAATAAGAACAATATAGAAATACTTTGGTGAAAAAAAATTTAAGGGCCTATGTCAAAAACACAAGTGGTTGGGAATACCAAAAAACCCCAGATCAGTAAGACAAAAACAATGATTTGGTAGCAATGAAACTGACAAGGCTATATAACAAAAAAAACAAAGTTACAACTTGATGGAGTTTAGAATCACGTATTTATTTGAATTAGATGACACCTTTGTAACCTCCACTTTAACAAGGATGAAAATAGTTTCTGCATGAAGTTTCGGTAAAAGATGCTCTTTTCTAGCAACAGTAGCCCGAATCTTTAACCAATCATATTCCTCGTGCAACCTTCCTGATGAAGAAGATCCCAATGTGTCAATTCTCTGTTGTAGTAAAGAAAACATATCATCCGAGTCATGCAATGGGAGTGAACTATGTCCTGTCCCTCAGTGTCTCACCCCATTTGGACACACCAAACACGAATCGCATTAGGATGTCAAACCATTTTTACAACTCTAAAAAAACAGCCACGTTCACAAAACCTTCCTATTTCTAATGAGCCTCATATAACAATGACCACGATGCACTCATGGTTTTGGCCATTTCCTGCTTCCATGCCAAGCCTTATACACTTGGCTTGATGTAGTGACGGCCCATCTTCAAATCCCAATCCTCCACCAGGTATATGATAAGAAGATGACAAACGAACGTCAAAGAAACTTCCACATTTACCCTTAGAATGTCCATAATAGAGAAATAGAATCATCTCCAAGAACTCCTTTAATAGAAACCAGGTCCCACTCTGTTTCAATTTGAAAAAATGGATTTCAAACGACCGACACATGAAATTTTAGTATAAAATGCAATTTCACGCACCGACGTGGAAAATTACATGAAATGCAACATTCGAAAAGACACGACCGAAGAAATGAAATGTAGTGAAATAAACATGAAATGTGTGAAAAAAAGGAAGAGCGAATAGGTAAATATATGGAGTGACTATGTCATTACATGACTTGTAATTAATATAATATTGCTAAGGGATTTAAATATTGAAAATTTCTTAGAAACGGTGATGAGTTCAGGGAGATCAACATGTTTATTTCCAATCTTATCACAAAAATAATTTGATAGACCCACAATTTTCTATTAAATTGGCCTTTTTGAGTAGCCCTCCCAATATATAATATTTAAGGTCCATTATGTAATTACTGAAAACGATAAAAAATGAATTTTATTCACACAAAATTTTCTGATTAAGGCTTTAGACAATAATATGAAATTCACCTCTAATATTTAATTCATTACTATTCACATCCATAGCAGTGGACCAACAATGTTCCAATACTTTAATTTATTGATTCATAGATTTATTAATTCACATTGGGTGGGAACAGGGTCTATAATCTACATTTGGGGAAAACCTCAGTAATCAATATTATGATATTATACAATTTAATCTTCAAACTATTAATAATCATTACAAAATAAAAAATTCTATATTTGGTCCTTCAAGTAATCTTAATAATTTTTAGATATACTTTTAATTTACTAATTTGGGATTGATGGTGTGTTTTATTTATGAATAACATATTATATTATATTAACACAGTAAAATGATATAATAATATTCACCAAAACAATTGGATGCTATGGAAGCATGCCCTCAAAACCCTGAGTGTCAAACTAGGCAGACAAAAATCCTAGGAGTAAATCCGAATTACAAAAAATCACAAGACATGATAAGAAAAAAAGTTAAGCCACAATTATGAATTACTGACTAGCATGGCACAGATCTTGATCATGCCATAAATGATCTAGACAAGTATCAACGATAGACAATTCCCTTTTGTTTCTTTCCTTCGAAATAACAAATATCATGGTGTGGTCTTGAACATAAAAAAACTCATTACTTAAAATTTTATGAAAATAGTCTAAAACTTCCATACCGCAGCCTTGTTTCATGATACAAATCATATAGTCTGGGCAATAAGAACCACTATATTGGAAAAATTTTGATTGATACAATATTTTATCGACATAGCTTGGCTATATAAAATTCCTTATATACAAATTATACACAACGTGCATTCCACTAACATTCTTTTCTCAATACCCTCTTCAACATTCTCTATAATAACACCTTTCATGCATTTGTAAAATGACTTCTCAAAATTAACTATATATCTGCACAAGCACATACTTCTCTTACATAAATCAACATTATCAATCTATCTATCACATTCTAACAAAAAATCTAGTCGTTAGTCATGTTATTAATCAAGCCATTAGTATATGGAAGAAGGTCATTCTTTTTTTGTCACAACTATTTTGCCAAAATATCTTCGAGGATTGGAGAGATTTTGACACACACATATAACAACTTAGATCTAATTTATTTTATTTTAATAGGTCATACAAAAGTTTGTTTATTTTATCAAACACACCTTTGGCATACTATATACAGAAATATTTGATCAATACAATAAAATTCCATGTTATTTAATACTGCGCGAGAATCTTGTTCTCCTTCACCACGTGTATTTGGTTGATCCTTTAGGTATATTTGCGTTGATGGATGATTTGTAAGACAATATTCAAGGCCAAGCCGGAATAAACATGTCTTCAAGTATAAATTATGTACATGTCTATTATGATGATCTATCATTTCCACACTGCATGGCTATGTTAATTATAAGAAATTATCGATCATAGCAATAGCAAAACCTTCCCTTTCAGTAACTAACAATAGCTTATCAGTTACAAAAATTCTAGTTGTTATTCATCCTTTTTGAAGGTGTTAATTCAAGGAATTGGCTCTACCAACAATAGTCCATTGTATATAATATAATTATAAATACTGACTTCAATCCTATTGATATTGTTTTTCTTGCATTATTAAAATAGATTCGTCTGATAATATAGAGGATAGCGAGTCGATATCCTTCTCATCAATGAATAATTGGTAAAAATGAAATATGTATTGCTATTCACGGTCTCAGATCATTTATTCTTGAGCAATAGCCATGTTCATCTTTTCCCTCTATTTTCAGTAAAATGTTTAGGACTATTTTGTTTAATGGGTTATTTATGAAAATATGCAGGGTCTAAGATGATCAGGATACATCTTCATGTTTAAAATATTTATTTCTATTATTATTCTCTAACTCTTATCTTTGTTGCAAATATAGATGGTGATTCATATTACTCAGGTTCGATATATTAAAATAAAATAAACATAGTAGAGCCAAGTGAGGGCCAAGACACTCCTTTCAGTAAGTAATGTAGCCTAGCGTTTGGTATGCATTTTATTTGATATGAAACGACATGCAAAATTCCTTGTGATGCCATTTAATCCATTCACATCATCTATTATCCGAGTGCTATGTTCTATAAGTATTGTTGCTTAGCAGTTTGCTAAGAAATTTTTGTAATACAATCTTTTTTTATTTCTATTTTCTTAATTAAGAAACAATTTAGCCTAGAGGCCGCTAATGTATTCCATTCTCATTTAAAAATAAACAACAAGTGTAGAGAGATATGTTCTTTAAGTATTAAAGCTTAGTGCAATTGCTAGGCATTTCTTTTATGATGAACTATTTTTTTTATCTCTATTTTCAAAATTAATACAACAGTTTAAGCCTTGAGGACTGTGAATCTACTACTTTTTCAAAATACCTTCTGTATCTTTTGACAATAAACAATTTTTATATCTCACATATTTTACATCTAAAAATTTCACAGAAAAATTGCCTAACAGCCCAATAATATCTAGTACTATGATGTGTTATTAGAGTGCTATGTTCAAAATATGATATTGATTAACCTAGTTGTCAAGAAAATCATTCCTTCTTGTATGTAGTCGACCTTAGTAGTGGCTAATCATTTGCTTTAATGATGAATTGTTGTTCTGATCTCTATATTCAAAATACAAAAATCAATTGAGCCTAGTGGACACTGATAAACTTCTCCTGACAAGTAGCGGAGCTTAGCAGTCGCTAATCATTTTCATTGATGCACACTGATGTGTAAAAAAAGAAAATATGCGAAGGTGTGTGCCAAGAAGTAGACACCTATGATGTTATGCCTGGGCACCCTTAAAAACTTACAATTGTGCTAATCATCTCCCTTCTTGCAAATTGGTGACATATCTATGCAAAGGTGATCATCTTATATCTTATCGACAATAATTAATTACACTACAATAATCTCACATTAAGTCTATCTATCGAACAAATACCATGGAAAATGCCTAACGACCATTAATATCTATTAAATATGACCCTGTTCATAAAGACTAATCTATTAGTTATCAAGAAATTAGTTTAGCCTATTCATCTAACGCAATAAATCAATATTCATTTGGTTTAATCCCCTTCTATGAATCTTAGAGGTCATGCTAAGCATTTTCTTTCACACCCTCTGTTTGATTGCATCTTGTATCAAGTAATGGAACATAGTGGTAGCTAAGTATTTTACTTGATACGAACCAATATCCACATTATGTGTTAGTCTACAAGGACAAGCTAAACCCTACGAGTAAGTATAGAAGTTGAGACCCTATTTAAACCCCCCTGTAGTGCCACAACTTGGTTATAGATAGGAATGTATAGTCACATGCAAAGGGATGTAGTGATTGCAGTTAATGAAAATACTAGTGATAAAAAACTATAAAGAGCCCTCCTCCTACCTTTACATTGTATGAAATGAAATTCCTATGAGTTCTAGAGGCTAAAGCAATTACTGGGCTTCTACTCAACAAATAGACTAGACATCATACAACATTGTTACTCTTGTTCAATTAACCACGTGATGAAGAGCTAAGCCTACTTTCTTGCATCCCCTATAAAAGTGCTAATTATTTATTATTTTGAATAGTCAAAGGGTTGTTGTAAAAATATCATTCTAATGAGCTCCTTAGTGTCACTATTTTCTTTCCTATCTATAAGTTACTCTCAAATTGATTGCCATTGGAGTCATAAATTTATGTCCATTTAGGTTTTCTATAGTAATCTAGCATAAATAGAGGTCCAAAATACTCGACGATCATGAGATATATTAGAAATTGGTTCAAAGCTACATGGCATTATACTTAGTGTTAATCTGGATTAGCAATCTCATAGCTTAATAAAAAATAGATTTTTACTTAGCTTTGTAATGAAACTAATTTAGGTGGTAATTCTTATTCATCTAACTTAAAAATTTATTAATAATATGTGAACACATTAGCAGTAATTGTGATAATTATCTGAGTTAAAACTTGAAATATGCCACATTAGTATTGGATTTTGTTTTCCAAACTAATGCAAAGACCTCCATAGCTTTCGACATTAAAAATTGTCTATATCTCACATATGTGTCATAAAAATTAGATAATGGAAACGAGGCATATATCGACTCTCTTAAAATTTAATTTTACTATGTTTTGTAACGTTCACTTCTATTTTTCTAATGGACCTTGTCAAGAATATTAATAATAAAGATGCCATATATCGTCATGATGATACGGTTCATCTCCTTTTGGTAAGTATTGAGGCTTAGTGGTCCCTACGTGTTTTCTTGCGAAACACCTTACTGTTTGTCTTAATCATTGTTCATGTAATGGATCGTAGCTGGTTTGTTTCCCCCATTTTACTTGACATGAACCAATCTAAATTGAATTGCTAGACACAAAATAACTTATGAGTTTCAATATAGCATTCTCGGGAAATGGTTCAACGTCTGCACCAAGGGCCACATTTTGTTGTTACACAGGAATGTATAGTCTACTCAGGTAAAATTCCTGGTCTCCTGATCCTCCCCTAGCTCGATTCCCCCTTTGCCGAGCTCTGCTACTGCCATCCCTGTATTCTCCTTTCTCTGTCCCTGCCACTTAGCTGCTGTCACCCCCATGCTGGCTACCTCTAGGATTCTTCTCCCAAATCCCCCTTCTGATGCTCCAACATGCCCCCCACTTGGCCTCTACCTCACAGATGACTAGTTACCAGGGCTTCTAGGAAGCTTAACCTTGAGACCCTATGCGGTGGAGAAGGGTTCTCGTGAATTTGAAATTAGTGTCATGAAAATATCATTGCTAATATCAGCTTAGTGCCAGCCCCCAGGAAGTTTCCTATCTGGATAAGGTACTACTCAAGAGGCTGGTGAAGCCTTAGAGGTATGATATGAAATTGTTAAAGGATGAAGAGTAAATAACTTGACAAATATCAGAAAGGAAAGAGGAAGAAGGAGGAGGAGGAGGATGTCATGACAACATGGCAAAATTTTAATGGATTATAGTTACAACTTAATAGTGCACTCCTTGGACTCTTACAGCTTAGGAATTATTTGCCAAGACTATCGCATGATTACAACATTTCCATCTAATAAATGTGTCGATTATAGGAATTTATGTGAACAACACGTCAGAAGTGTCTCCAACCTAAGCAAGAGTGCCGGCAACTCTATTGGGGTACTGATAAAGAAAGTAATGAAGACCTTGGAGGAGCTGGATTCTAATGACGCTGCCCATATGACTACTTTGGGTAATGTTTAAATCCTAGAATGAGGTATCTCTCGCTCATCTTAGACAAAGCTATTAGGAAGTAGCTGCAGATGATTCTGCTGTCACTTGTATTATTCTATTTGTTGTTTTTTATGTGGATCCTTTAACTGCTTTTTTGCAGTAATTTCCCGCGATGTTCTGTTTGAAACTTTGGTAGCTATTTTCCCAGCTACTTTCTAAAGCAGGTAGTATTAATAACATTTGGATTCTCGGTATCCCACATTATTCACTCTGGTTCTAACTTGAATTATCCTAGCTAAAATATTGAATTCACACTAGATAAAAATTAATAATTCACGAGGCGTATAGTCACTCTCTTCAAATTTAAACTATTTGCCAATAATAAAAAAAAACGTTCACTTCTATTTTCTAAATGGATTTTTATCATGCTTAGATTAATATTTATCATTTGTCCCATAAGTTCACAAAGAAAAAATTGACGTTGTCGCACCAATTTCTAAAGTAGGTAGTATTGATAAATTTGATTTCCCCTGAATCCTGCACTATCCACCGAATTAATGCACATTATATTTAAAAAATATCGATGTCGCACTTGATAAAAATTAACAATTAACAAGACATATGTTGCTTTATTAAAATTTATTTTTTTGTTTCCTAATGTTCATTTCTATTTTCTAAATGGTTTTTTATTATGCTTAAATTTATTTTTCTTGTTTTCCTGAGTGTTCACAAAGAAAATTTTGTTGTTGTCCCACTTATTTCTAAAGTAGGTAAAATTAATCAATTTAATTTCCACTTGTATCCCACGATATGCCCTGAATTAAATGTAAAATATTAATGACATGGTTAATTCAAAGTACAATATGTGAAATCCACTGCACTTAAATGCCAATATTTAAAATATCAAAATCCTACACTTTTGCTTTAAGAAGGGGAAATTCAAAATTTTAAATTTGCTATTCCCACTTTTTTTCATTTTTTGGAATTTCATTAATTTTATGCATTTGGAATAAAATAAATAAAATGCAGAGAAATATATATTATGGTTTATTTTTTATTTTCTAATTATATAAAATGAGCTCTTTAAATCAGAATACGAGACATGTGTATGACACTAATTTACTAGTCCGAGTGCTCGGTTCTTGGAGGTTATTTTGAATGGTAAGTTGAGGCAACGAAATCATAATCGCATGTTTGGGAGCACACAAACAGGATAGGAAATAGTGATTGTGGATAGATCATGGGTGCGAATGTAGATCACATAGGCCCACAAAGGATGGAAATCATAAGGGACAAGTAAAATAGGTCTTGCAGATAGAATCTCGTTGATACTGTGTTTTGGAGAGAATACTAGAGATTTAACAGACATTATCAAGTCCATCCAAATATCATACACAACTAAAATAGGTATTTATCTAAAGCATCTATGTTATTTAATGTGTACTGTAGTTGTTGGAGGGCACGTGCATCCACTTTGTATTCACCTAGTTCTTGTTTTTTTCACTGTAATCTGTCCATGCCTTTCCTTTTGGCACCTTTGCAGTTTCGTTCCATCTTCTTGTCAAAATGCACGTTACTCTTTGTGAAGCCACATTTTTTTCCAACCATGAATCGAAGATTTTGTAATCCCTTTTAAAATATTTATTCCTTCCGATAACACATTTTTTATGTTCACTCGTAGCTCAAGTATGTGTGTCTGTTAAATGGGTTCCCTTTTTAGCCCTTCTATCTGTCTCTCTGGTTTTTTTTTTTTTGAATTTTCATTCTTTTTCATCTATTTATTTTTTCCTATAAGTTCTAGACATCTATATCTAGTAACAAAATATGAGTTGCATATTATTTTTTTATAAACCATAATGGTTTGCATTTTTTATAGTTTAGGTAATCATTTTGAATTCCTTTAATGATTTTTTTAATATGAAAGAAATATTTGTGACTAATTATTCAATATTCGATTCTCACTTGATTACTATGTTGATATATATAGTTTTTCTATATTTGTTTTCCGAGATAGAAATAATTAAATGCATTGTCTTTACATTTTTTTATATATTTAGTAAAAGGTAAGCCATTTATATGTACTCATAAATATTATTAAATGTATATGTTAATCATTATATTTACAAACATATATTTCATTTATAGTTAGTAATGACTTACTTGATAAATGAGCCAATATAAAGTAACAATTTTTAAATTCTAAAATAACATATATCCAATACTAGAGGCCACTAATCTTCGATGTTTACGAAATTGCCTAACTATTACAAGAATAACACAAGGCAAAAAATATTCCAAGACAAGAAAATATTAAAGAGTTTCTTGAATTCATTTTTCAAACAAGAACGAAGACTACCGACTCGCTAAGATTCTAGTTGACTCACATAGGATACAACTAGGATGGATCACCTGAAAACGTCAAGCTAAGCACCATTATGATATTTAAATTTTCATATTAATTTATCAAAATCCTACCAATGATATTCTGAATCCTAGCATCCACTAATCTTGAAGATTAGCAAATAGCATTGGTGCAACATAAAAAATACTTGAGATTAGTGGCTACTAGGATATTTATTTCCTTACATCAGAAGGCAATTACTAATGACCCGAGATGAAAAAATAACTATATCCTTTATTATATTTCGATGTTACAATACTACCTTCTAAGACTAGCTGACCATTAGGGTGGATGTTTACTTTCTTTATTTTATGTTCCAAGAAAACAAATATTCAAAGACAAGATTAATTTAAACCATTTTTGAGAATACACATATTCGAAAATGAAATTTTTTGCATTACGTCCCATGATTTCAATATGTTAATCGAAGACTATCACAAGATATGCAAAGCCTAGTGACCACTAGTGTAATAAATTATTCCACTGTGTTGGTGTAACATAATAAAGACTTAAGATTAGTGACCGATAGGATAATTATTTTCTTGCATTTAAGATATTGATTAATGACCCGACTAAAAATTAAAAACTAAACTAAACTCAAATGTCGAATTGTTAGGCTAGGCAGCCTTCGAGTACAACATGCTATTCTAATTTTATTACATGATATACCTAGCATCCACTATGGTCAAAGATAATTACATAGCACTGCAGAAAAATAAGAAAGACTTGATGTTAGCATCCGTTAGAATATTTGTTGTCTTGCATTCATGACAATTTGTAACGACTCAATTGAAAATATAGCTATTCTCCCCGTAATTATATTTAAATTTTAAAAGACTATTTTCAACGATTGGCGACCGCTAGAATGGTTGCTCACTACATTTATTTCTTGAATACTTGTGATTCAAAACAAAAATTTAAGCCTAGCCGACACTAAACTCAATAGGATATTCAAAGTCTATCACATGAATTCCAAACAAAATTTTAAGCCTAGCGGTCATTGCGTTCAATATGTTATTCGAATTAACATTTTTACAACATCACAAAGGCTTGAGGTTAAGGAATGTTGGGTTCAGTATGTTATTCGAATTAGTGTTGTTGCAACATCATAGAGGCTTGAGGTTAGTAGCCTCTAGGATAGTTGTTGTCTTGCATATAAGACAATAAGTAATGACTTGACGAATATTCAAATACACGACTAGAAAACAAACATACGAAGACAAGATAGATATTAATGATTTTACAGAGTACATGTAGCCCCTAAGATCGAAGTTTATTATACTCCCTTCATGTAACGTAACAAATTTAAATCAATTTCATGATTACACATATTCCAAAAAGAAAATTTCAGCCTAACGACTGCTGAGTTCAATATGTTATTAATATTCCTCCACATCATATTGGGTGCTAAGATATTATGTTATTTGATGGAATTTGTGTAATATAACACATTATTGATATTAACGGCTGCTAGGATAATTCTTGTCTTGCATTAAGGCCCCTCTAACCTAAAACTATAAAGATTATTTTTTAACATTGATAGAAAGATATCCTAGAATATATAGACACTAGCGGCTGTTAGTCTTAAATTCTACAAAAAATCTGACAACTTGAAATAAACCAAATTTAATAGCGAGTAATTATTTAAATTGCTTAATACAATACATAACATAAACTTCTACTGATGATTTCTTCTATTAAATAATTAAAGGAGGGTTGAAGGGTCCCTTTTCCCTTTACATTATAGATACAATGAGAGGATCAATCTAAAAATCTGAATGATCCAACAATATTTTGTTGAAGAAAATGAAAGAGAATAGCCAAAAATAGAGGTGGTTGGGAATACAAAAAAATACTAGACCTATAAGAAAGACAAGATGATTCGATAACAATGGAACTAAAAAGGCTATATAAAAAATCAAAATAAATATACATCCTAATGGATTTTTTAACCACTTATTTATTTGAATCAGATGACACCTCCGTAACCTCCACCTTAATAGACCTGAAAACTATTTTCATTGGCGGTTTCGGAAAAAGATGTTCTTTTCCAGCAGCATCCCGACTCTTTAACCAATCGTACACCTCATGACCTTGCCGATGAAGAACATCCCAACATTTAAGTTTTTGTTCCATTGGAATAAACATTGCATCCAAGTTAGGAAAGTGGAGCAACCTACCTCCCATCTCTGGTGTCTCACCCCATTTGTCCAGTTCATACAAGAAACGATTTAGGATGTGAAACCATTTGTGCAACTATGAAAAATCATCCACATGCACCAAATATAATTTAGTTTATTTCATTGATGTTTGAATAAATATTACTTACTTTAAAATATTGTTTACACATATTTAAAAATAAAAATTCAGCCTAGCAGTCATTGTGTTTAGTATGTTTGCGGCCATTAGGATGATTCTTGTCTTGCATTAAAGCCCCTATAACTTAAATCGATACAAATTTGTTAGGAAATTACATTGTTAGTCTCCATTAAATTAGTTTGGATTGTTTTATATTGAGTTATACATTATTTATGTGAATAGTAGTTATTATAACCACACACGTAAATAGGTTGAGGAAGTTAGGAATTGCTAAACCAACCTCCCTAATTAAAGTAGTTGTATTTCTTATATATGTGTAATCTACTTCACTTGAAGATTAATCAAGTTTTTATGTTTTATTTGCTGATATACCAAGATTTGGTATTAGAGCGATCTGATCCATGAAATTTTGAGATTAAATCAGGAGTAATTAATATGTTCTATTTTCCCCATATGATGGGAGCACCTTAACCATCCGGTATGTTCTAATATTTGTGACGTGGCCGGCCGGTCCCACCATTGGTCAAACAAATTCCATCTGTTAACCCTGCCGTCCATGAGTTGTGTCCGTTTACATTTTCGTTTACATGTACTTCTCTATTTTTGTTTGGATCACAGACTCTCCTACCACCAGAGTTATGTCAAAGATTTCAATTATCTGTCATGTTTTTTATTAAGGATAAATAGTTTTTTGAAAGGGAATATACCCTTGTACAGGAAGGCTCAAAAGCCAGATGTTACACTAGTTCCAAAACAAAGAAGTGACCAAAATCATGAATTTAAAATATGTCCCAAAAGTAGAAAAACAATCTGCCAAGAAAAGCACCAACTTCACCTACAAATAGCAACAGAACAACAAACAAACAACAAAAAATAGTAACTTAGCAACTAGTTTCTATGCAGACAATTTTCTTCTTGCTACGAACTGTAATCCAATCATTAGAGGCTTTCTGTAAAGGAATAAAAAATTCAAGATCTGTGATCGGCTGATATGTATTGTTTGAACAAAATGGAGGAGCAACATTCTCCTCATCCGCTACAGAAGTATCTGTCATGTTGTAGTCTTTAATGTGATTTGATATTTTCACTCATTCTTAATAAATGTCAAAACCCTTAAAATTTTTGGTCATTCTTAATTTAACGTCAAAATCCTTTATATATACATACATACACACACACACACACACACACACACACACACACACACACACACACACACACACACACACACACACACACACACACACACACACACACACACACACACACACACACACACACACACACACACACAAAATTAAAAAGAGTGTTTTCATTTTTATAATGAAATAATAAACTGTATTAATATATAAACTATACTAATAAAATATTTTGTAAAAATATTTAATTTATTACTGGAATAAAGGGTTCTCATAATCCAATTAGTATTTGTTATCATATAAAATATATCAATAAAAAAATTCAATTTTTTTTTTTATTCCTTTCATTAAGGATTTGTTATAAAATCTCTAACTATTTTTCAATTAATATATTTTTTATTTAAAAAAATAAATATGTTTGTCGATACTAATTTAATTTTTTTAAATTGAAATATTAAGAGTGCATATGTTATGAATTCTTGTCTCATGGCCTATGATTGAGAGGTATTCCATTTCGTCAAATTCGTCTATTGTACAATCTCAATCTCATCCTTTTTGATTGGCATCTCTTCGAATTGGTAACTTAGTGACTAGGAAACACCTTTTACACCATCATTCTTACCGTTATATATGAATATTTAATATAAATCCAAAATAGTGATTTTATAAGTTATTAGTAGAGATATCTATGTACTTCATTAATTCAATTCAATCTAGTTTCTATTGTGAGATGATAGTCATTTTCTTTAATTAATATGATAAGTATCTATGTGCTTGATTTATTCAATTCAATATAATTCTTGTTGTGGGTTAGTTATTCTTGGTAAGTTTAATATATAATCGCTTAAAGCTACACTTTTCATTTATTTGTTATGCTTAAATTGAAGTATGACAAAAATCTAAGATTTATTTTCTATTTTTCCACCTATAAGAATTTAGTAAGTTAAATATATTTATAATGGTGGTCATGGTCATCATACTCATCGTAAATACCACTTTTTTTTTTCAACATTTAATCACACAAACAATGTGTCTCTTTATATCTTCTTTTATTACATAGGATACAATGTAATCTATAGGATGGGGTTTGACCATATACAAATGCAAGGATTGACATGTAAAAGAGAAAAAAATAAAATTATTACAATGTAAAGAAAGGGCATAACATTCATTGTTGCATCTAGAGTGAAAGCCCTAGATATTTAAAGAAAGAGAATAACTTTATTAAGAAAATCTATAGTTTTTGGGAATACACACACACACGACACTATTCAAAATATATATTTATTATATTTATTTATGGATTCCTATATGCAATATATCCATGATATATTAAGATATTTTTTCCACTTCCTATTTCAATCATTTAGGGTGAGTGCTTCAATCTGCCTCATCTAGGTGGAGAGATTTGGATGTTATCATTATGAGCTAGACTACCAATTCATTAAGGCTCCCTTTCACAGAAATAAAAAAATCAAAAATTATAATTGCAATTATTTATGTTTTTATTTCTAAAAACATTGAAATGGCTATATAGAAAAGTCTTGATGTAAATTTACTGTATTATAAAAAAATTATATATCTACTTTTATAATAATCATACCATTATAATATTATATTTTTAAATAACATTCATCTATCGATGGGGCGCAATTAACCCCAACTGCATAACAAATTGAACCAATCAAATAATTGGTTCAATCTAGTGTACATAATTAGGGCTAATTGTGCACCAATTGATGATATATGGTCACAATTCATTTGAGGGAGTACATTTGGGCTCATTTTCCCCTTAAAAAGAATCTATTTCATCCTCAATTTCTTGTAGCCATAGTTGAAATCACCCCAAATCAACCTTAAATTCCCCATTTCATTTTAATTGAACACAATCATGCCCTTTTCATTTGATACAATGAAAATACTCAACATAATAATCCTAATTTTCTTAATGATACTCTTTATACCCAAATACAATAATTACTTGGAACAAAGGAAGATAAGTTAGCTTTCAAAACATTGGAATGCACTTTAGGAACACTATAAGGTTGAATAGTACATTATATTTAGTTATTTACAATTGATACAAATTAATACTCATTGGTGTGTTTTACATATTTTCACAATATATGCTCTTTGTATAGTCTCCTTTTTATTTTAATTCTTTTAAAAATAATTCCTATTCTCATTCTTTTATTATTTAAATTTTTTGATACCCAATTTTATTTTTGATTTATTTTAGTAGTTTCAATTTATTGTTTTAGATATCATATCTTTTCAAGTTTGAATCACAACTAGGTATCTATATATTTTGATTTGATAAGGATCTCGAAGACATATTCATCACCATTTCATTTTGTAAACATGTTTGGGATTTTTAAATGTTTAACAATATTTTATGCAAGCTTGGGTATATTTGTGTACTCGATGGCACACCTTTCCAAAGACTAATTTGGGAGGCACACTATGCCCATAAATCAAGGTACTTTGAAAAATTGTTACCAAAACACATTAGTCTACAATGAGGAGACATTTCTATTGGATGCATATGTGAACATATGATGAGCACCAATTCAAAAAAATAAAAAACATAAAAAAGTTTAAATTCTTGATTTACAGATAAAATATTTCTTTTTGTTATATAACCAGCTGCTAGAGGAGCTCATTTACCTATTTTACCAAAAATTCTCAAGCTTAAACTAGAGGGGCTCATTTATCATGGATTGTTAGTACACCTATTTTCCAGATGGTTGGGCTTTGAGCCTAGCTCCTCTTGGATTTTCACCATTTTTTATTTTGGCCCCTTTATGTGTAAATTTCACCCATATGTATAATACAAGCGAGATGTGGAGAATATAACATATATTATTTGGTTTAGAACAATTTGATCTATGGAATTGGTGTGGGACATGGAGGTATTTAAATCTAACCTTATGTTTTCCAAATTTTTGTTGTGTCTTCCTTTTTCTGAACAATTAAATGTCATCCAATCAAAAACCTTGAAGCTGTAAAAATAGCAAATCCATCGTCATCCAGACAAAGAAATTAAAGAGGGTGTTTCAATTATCAATAATTTTCCATGCATCACCTATTTCCTTGTAGGTATTCTACATTTAAACTGAAAAGGTAGCCTACAAGTGCTACAAGAAGCAAACATTGTGTTTGGGTTCAAACCTAGAAGCTATTAAATATTCCACATTTTTTATTTTGGTCATTTAAGTGCAAATTGCAGGAATGCACAAATAATGTGAGTAAGATTGAGATGATAAAGTGGAGAAAATATAGTTATTATTTGGGTAGGGAAAATCAAAGCCATATGGAATATTGGGAGTGGGACATGCATTTATTTATTTCCAATAATTTGTTTCCTTATTTCGATTCGTTTCTTCATCTAATATATCAAATTAAACATCATCCAATTGAACAACTTGATGGCATGAAATAAAATATAGTAAAGCTTGATTGGTAGATAAAATCTACCTGCCACTCATCCGATTGGGTTTTGAACATGGAATTTTTCCCATTTTTCATATTGGATTTTTTAAGCACAAATAACACTCACATGGAAAATGTGAGCAAGATCAAGATGAAAAAGTGAAGCACATAAAGAATATATTATTTGGGTAGGAACAATTTGGTCCATGGAATAGATGTCAAACATGCAGGTGTTTTATTCAAATCTTTTTATTTCCATATTTTCATTTGTGTCTTAGACTTATCGAACTAATTAAATACCATCCAATTGAATCCATTAATGTTATAAAGGAATAAAATTACACTTGCATGAATACCATAAATGAGGTTGATCTGATATGTCTGTGATCTAGACAACATAAGATTTAGGGGTTTACCATTCCCTTTGATCATAACACGATGTTCTTAAAAACTGATCACCACCATTTATACCTCCTATGTACATGTGGAAAATCTACACTATGTAGATTTGACATTTGGTCATTTAATAAGATGGTCTTGAAGGTAGACCACTGCCATCTGAGCCTCCTTCTCACATGTATTGAACCTAAACTTTATATATTTTGAAATGTTGCACCGTTTAAATGCTAAGATTTGTGGCTTGGGAGAGTGTTGGGCTTCGATGCTAGTCACTCTGAAAAAATTCATTTTTTTGCAACTCGTGTGCTTAGTTATGGCTCGAACAGATCACCAAGCTATGGAAATCTAGTTGCTGCTATGTTTCATTCAAAACCACTAGCGTCAATTGAGGTCAACTAAATTTTAGCAAGTTTGATGCCCCCCTCACTCTGACTTCTCCAATTGTTATCAAATGTCACACATTGAGAATGTTAGTTTCAAACATTTAAACTTTTAAATGCCAATATTAGTGTCTTATGAGAGTTTCATCCTCTAATTCTTGACATTTTTGAACATATAAGCTAAATCACTAAAAAATGTGTGCATCAATTAGGTTTTGTGTAACACACCAAAACTAAAAGGCTGATTTCTGCCATGTGTCACCCCAAACCAATTGTCTCACTCAAAGCCAAGCAATGTTCACCAAGAATAAACCCATCCTTTCACTTTTTCTTCATTGATTATTACCACATCCTACACCAACATCTTGCGCTACTACGCAAAGAATGTTTCTACACATCAACTTCATATTCTACATATGTTTTCCCCTTATCTTCACTCACATTTCAACTACTTTTAATTAAATAACTACCAACAATGGTTACTCCTCAATATCATTACCACCCATTACACCTCCAACCAACATACTAATTTTTTATTTTGTTCCACTATCACTTCCTCCTTCTAACCGAAAAATCAAATACCTTAACCAACACTACTTAATTTCTTTGTTTCCTTCCCCTTTCCACATATCATTCCTCCATTGCATCCTTTTGGCGTTCACATTGCACTGCTCACATGTGATAGCTAGTTATTTCAAGGCATTTCCTCAAGTGGGGTTTGATTAACGCGTCCCCCAAAACCCATACCTTGATTGTGACTATTTTATAGTGTCGATGTTTGATTAGTTGTTAGAGTAAGAAGAGAAATTTCATATGATCCACAACGAACTAGGAAAAATGAGTTAGGTTTTTGAAAAGATAAACAAGTAAAGTTCTAATTGGGTTGTAGGGTGTGTAAGACCAAATAAAAAGCCAAAAACATAGAAAAGAGGCAAAAGACATTTGTTGATTACTAGTTTTTTCTCTTAGTAATCATATGAATTCTAGTATGTGTTTAGGACCTACAAACGTACCCAAGTGTATGATTTCATGTTACAACAAAAAACCTATTTATGTAGTGGGTTACAAGTTTAAAAATTATAATTATAAAAGGGCAATATGAATTTTACATTAGCTTATGTAGTGCATTACATCTTTAATCTTTTTAAAAAATATAATTATAAAAGGGCCTTTTATGCATCTATAAAAACATACTCTCCATAGAGGTTCTAAACTCTAGTATGGAGTTATGAAAAACTATAATAATATCTTAAGGATCTAACCTGGAATAGAATTTGTGCTCATAAGGACATTTAAGAACATCATCTCTGGATCCTTTTTTTTCTCCCTTATGTCGACTAACTTCTATATGGTGAACTCAAACTCCTTAAATAGTTGTCTCTCCCACTTATATCTCCTAGCTGGCTTCTGCTAGACATTTCCTAATCTCCTACTCAATTTTGAATTTGAATTTGTGCATCTTTTCCTGTGCCACATCATCTCTCCATTGGATATTTTAATCATTGAATCCTGTCAACATCCAATTTCATATACCTTTTGACATCCTATCTTGTAGTGTCAACTACAATTCTACACTCTATTTTCTTGCAGATTTTCTACCGACCTTAATTATCTTTATTGCATGCTAAGTTGTGAGATTCACATTTTCTCTTTTTTTCATGCATTGTCCTGGATTTTTTACCGATTTCTTCAATTATCTTCATACTACATGCAGTAAGTTGTCTGAGATTCAAGGTGATTCAAACTTTTTTTCATGCATTAGTCCAATGGATTTTTTTGAGTCTGTACTTCGAAAGACATTGACACACCCCTCAAAATATATGTTATTATGAAACTCTTCTACTTATTCTTCCATACCTACATGCATTATTCTATATTGTAAATAATTGTTTTAAAATCCCCATGCACCTCTAATCTTCTAGGCTAAATCAAAATCCCTTATAGCGCTCTAAAAATCCGACACAAATTGTCACCTTATTCTTTCATGCCTACTCTACTCTGCTAAAATTTCGTAAGTCTACTATATAATTTCACATGCACTGCACCCATACTGGTTTCCATTGTACAAAGTGCTCATCATGTAAAATTCATTTTATCCTTCCCCATCTTTTTTACAAAGTAAACCCATAATTATTTTAAGATCACCTTTAAGGATGCTCATGTATTAAAATGGTAGTAACACCATCTATTAGTTTGACTAAGGTCATTGCCCTAAAAAATGTCATAGCCAAAGTGAGTAAGGGTGCACTAAACTATCACTAAAATTTGGCAAATTGTATCACCTTGATTTTGCTAGGTATGGAGTACATTGGTATCTACCCAATGGACATAGTATAATGGCATCTATTAGTATTTGCCTATGTGATTATTGATAGAAATGTCATTAAGAGAAAGGAGACCTATATCCAAGGTGCATTATACATCAAATAATGCTAACTACTAGTGCTTACAATGACTTATGGAAGAGATTTCATTTACCCAATTCCATGTGATATTCAATATAATTAGTAGGATAAATGAACAATTTTAAGATTAATCTTCAAGCCATGGAGAAATACTTTCCATCTAGTCATTTATACATATACAATAAATCGAGATCTATCATGAATTAGGAAGAGATGTGCATTCATTACCTAGTAACAATACACATATTCATAAAATGAATATGATAAGAATGCCAAATTATTCAAGTCCAGTTGAGTCATAGTTGTATCCCATACTCATGCATGTTTTCCATATTACATTACTTTTTTTAATTAAAAAAATTAAGAGATTTGGTACATATGGTAGGTAAGAATTGATATAAAAGGTTTTAATTTTGAAATAAATACTTTAGATTTTTAAAAAAATGATTTCCCAACTGGTCTCAACTTGTAGATATTGTGTATTATATAGATATATAAAAAGAGAGTATGTATATATTAATACTATTATTCTGTAGTGCAAAGAACAATTTTGTGCAAATTCAAAATTTGATTCGATAAATATACGTAGTGATAGTAAGAAATCATGGAAGGATTAAACATTTATTCAACACGACTGTATTTTGGACGTCCTCAACTGCCGATTTAAACTACATTACACAAGCTTTATTACATATTGACAAATTTGATAATAACAAAAGCTAGGAAAACGTGTGAAGGAAAAATTGGTGTTTTAATCTAAATGGAAACATTAAGTTTGGTATTCACTTGGCAGGAAAATCCTCCTTCCTTGGAGTTATCAGAGGTTCTCATTTCATTTGCAACACTGTGTGTGGAACCAGTGATGGCCCATATCTATTTTTTCAGGCCTTGGATTCATTGTTCCTTTCTTTACACAATCCCCTCCACACTAACCAGACTTAGAGACGAATCTCCCGAACACTTTTCTTTTCCAATGCCCTCAAGTATCGGTTCTTCCAGAGTCGACACACCACTCTCACTGTTCCATACCGCCATACCTTAAATTAATGGGCCCAAATACACCTCATCTGGTCGTATGCTTTGACAGCAGCTCCAACACCGCCATCACCGTCGTGGCGTGAGATAGACTCTTTCAGCAGGTAAGCCTCTGGGTCCTTCACCATATCAGCGTATTCAGCGGTCCCTTTATCTGCGGATGGTGGAGAGATTGATCATGTATTCTCCATAGGCAAACTATTGTTGAGAAGTTGATGGTATGCATAATGAACAGATGCAACCTTAAAGCGAACCAGATATTTCTATCTTTTCTAATTGTATCGTTGCTCTTGTAGTACACATACAAGTATTCGCTCAACCATTACTTTAAAGTGAACCAGAGCCATTTTCCTTCATCACAATTTAGTAAACTGGTGCATAAACATTTCTTAAGGCTTGGCAATTACAAGGGCACACACAGGACCATTCACTTTATGCTTGTGTACATTACGATCACACACACACACATTGTGCACACAACGTGTGGATCGACTTCACGAGCACACAGACTACACAATTGTTAATATGTCATATGAGGAGTCATCACCTTTACATTGGAAAGGTTCTATTTGCACATTATTCAAATGAATACATTTGCTTACAAATTCTAGACACTGGACTACCACTTTCGACACAAGCAGTGCACTGAGTAAAGCAACATTGGACATCAACACATACACCTCACAGTATTCAAAGTGTAGCAACTATCGAATCAGAGTGGTTTCAGTCAAATTTCTTATTCAACTTGTTGTTCAGAATAATCTGGGTCAATTGCACAAAACATCCATACATTTTCAGGCTATAGAATGGGATGTTTCTACCGAGGAAATTCGCTTGGCAAGTAAAGTTTGAAAAATTTACGTCAACATTGGAGGTGCTATCAAAATAGAATGTTATAAGTATTTACGAGCCCTGTAAACAATGTAGTGGATGTTCGTACTAGTCATAATTGAAGATTCAACTGCTTCATGATTCTTACACCATATCTGAGTCAATCTTCAGCTACGCCATCGTTAACCACCTAGGTACTAGCTTCAATGCATTTGGCCTAGGAAATGAGTAATTGGCAATGCCAAAGTTTGAAAAATTTGCATCAAACACTTGTAATTTTCCAAAAGTATTTTATTTTCTACATCCCTGTAAACATATGTTTGGGTTAGATGTGGACAATTCTTTTTCAAGGCTATTTGAATCTAAAATGTAAACCACGAGCAATTTTTTCATAACATTGATCGATTGTACTCACTTAAATAGCTTTCGGATGTTAATTGATGGCCTATATTTTAATGGTAAGTATTAATAAAACACAGTGTTATGATGTTTCCAAAGTATCCATGAAGACTCTCAAGATTTTGATGGGTTGATTTCAAAACACTGTTACCACATGTGTCAAAAATTAAATCTAAAATCATAAAGTCCTTATTTTTCTTGTCACTGTACATAATCTATTGTACTCATTCATGTAGGATTAGTAACAGACTTCTTTTAGATCGCTAATCTATAAAGACATCAGCTTTATAGTACCATAGCCCAGGTAAATATTTCTCTTTAAGACTCTCATTTTTGATGAATTGATGTCTTTGAGGTACTGTTACCACATCAGTTTCATGATGAAATCAAGCTTAGTGGGTAGCGACTGTACATTCTACTTTAGGATCAATTGGCATTAAAGGCTTTAGAGGTCACATTTATAAAGACCTGCTCGTAGCACCATAGCCCATTACATATTTCTCTTTAAGAATTTTTGTGTAGCACATTATGTCGTGTGTTCATGTAAAGATCCATGTTCATGTGCAGTATGACCAACCTTGAAGAACCTAAATGCAAAAAATAGATGTGTCAATAAATAAATTGAAATATGATATTGCTTTCTGATTTGTCGTATGATAATCTATACAATATGAAATCATGTCTTGCCATGTTAGTTTTAACACCTAGCTCTATTTTGTTTGCAGAGACTTTTGTAAATACCTTTGGATGATTTGAGCAGTACAAAGCTATAATTATGCATAATAGTAGTACTGAACCCTAACAGATGCAAACAATTTTCGGTTTTGAGATGGATGTTGTTCATTGCATTAGGCCATTTTGCAACATCATACCAAGTTTGCAAATTTTTGATGGTTTCTATGGAACCCAAGCTATTTAAAAGACAACTACTATTTCTTGCATCAATCCAATTGCCAAATTTTTGACCAGCAATATAAGATTTCTATGGTCAACCCAAGCTATTTAAAAACAACTCCTTGATTTCTTGCATCATTTAATTGGTGATATCCAAAAAACATAAGAAACAAAACTGAATTGGTACACAAAGAAAATTTGTGTTTATATCTACAACTGTATGTAGGAAAATATGAAAAGTTTTTAATGATAGGAATTTCCCCAGATAGATTGTTGTAGGAGAGGTTTTTGTAAAAGAAATAGAGCCATTTACATTATCTTCTATTATTAGGGCAAGAGAATTAAATTTATTCCTTTCTCAAAGACCTCCATAGATTTTGAAAGTGAAGACCTACAGGTTTCCACAATGATGTAGTGTAACTTAATTTTTTTTTAAAGTGATGGGAAGATAACCATCAATCAACTATTATCTCCTCTATCCTAAAGCTATACAAATTATTTTTTACATTAACTAAAATATATTCTAAAATATATTGATGCTAGCGGATGCTAGTATTCACTTCTAGCAAAAAATTAACATCTTAAAACAAACCAAATTTAATAGTGATTAATTATTTAAATTACATAGTGCAACACATAACATAAACTTTTATTAATGATTTCTCAAATTTTATAAGGGAAGGAGGGTTGAAGGGTCCCTTTCCCTTTACATCACAGATAAAATGAGAGGATCAATCTAAAAAAAATGAACGATTCAACAATACTTTGGTGAAAAAATTATTAAGGGCCTATGCAAATAAAAAAGTGGTTGGGAATACAAAAAAACCCAGACAAGTAAGACAAACAGTGATGATTTGGTAACAATGGAACTGGTAAGGCTATATACAACAACCAAAACAAAGTATATATCCTGATGGATTTTAGAAGCACTTATTTATTTGAATCAGACGACCACCTCCGTAACCTTCACTTTAATGGGGATGAAAATGGTTTCCATAGGCGGTTCTGGAAAAATATTCTCTTTTCAGCAGCAACCTGACTCTTTAACTAATGGTATGCCTCACAACCTTCCTAGTGAAGAAGATCCCAATTTGTAGGTTCCTCTTGCAGTAGAGAAAACATATCATCCAAGTCAGGCAAGGGAAGTGAAATTTCTCTTTCCCATCAGTGTCTCACCCCATTTGGACACACTTAGACACGAAATCACATTAGGACATGTCAAACCGTTTGTACAAATCTGTAAAAAATTGGCCACGTCTACCAAAAACTTCATGTTTATAACAAGCCTCAGATAGCAAAGGCCACAATGCACTCATGATTTTTTCCATTTCTGCTTCCATGCCAACCTTATACACTGGCTTGATCCAGTGATGGCCCATCTCCAAAGCCCAATCCTTTGCTGGATGTATGATAAGAAGATGAAAAATGAACGTCAAAGAAACTTCTGCATTTACCTTCAGATGTCCCTCTAGAGAAAGATAATCATATCCAAGAAATCCCTCAATAGCAATCAGGTATTGATCTATTTCAATTCAAAAAATGGATTTCAAACAACAACACAAAATTTTTGTATAAAATATCATTTCACGCACCGACCGTGGAAAATTGCATGAAAGGAAACATTGGAAAGGCTATGACAGAAGAAACGAAATCTAGTGAAATAAAGACAAAAGGTGTGAAAATAAGCAGGAGAATCTCAATAAATATGTGGAGTGACTATGCCATCACATGCTTGTAATTAATACAAGCTTGCTAAGGGCTTTAATATCAACCTTTATTGGAAAAGGTGATTATTCCGACCAATCTACATATTTATTGCAAATCTTATCACAAAGTTCTTGGTGAGTCCCTTGATTTTTCAAAAAATCTACCTATTTAGTAGTTTTCTTAATAGATAATATTTAAGGTCTAATCTAGAGTTAGTGAGATCATAAAAAAGGTAATTTTAATCACACAAGATTAAATTTCCCTGACGAGGCCTATCTGTTTTAATGATGTTGTTAGGAATAATATGGGAGTTCAACTCCAATAATTAATTCATTACTATTCGAGTCATTATCCAAGGATAAATATTTTTCTTGCGCTTAAACTTACTGATTTATAAATTTAATATTTTACTAATTTTGTAGTCATTAGTCACCCATTATTTTTTCACGGCTACCATGCCAAACAAGCTTCGTGGATACTTCTTCTATTATGATGTACTTTTTCTAGGGGAAAGGAGTCCAATGACTCATGCATGGGTCAATGACCATGAGTGGGTATGTGAAATAAAGTACCATTATTTGTTTGAATTCAAGTTAAAAATTAAATATAAACCTAGCCAATAAAGTAATTTACATCAAGTCTCATCAATAAATTATCCAATTAAATGGCGACACATAGACAACCCATAAAAGGTGATTTTATTCTCAAGTAATGGGTTGCCTTAAATTCCTTTGTATTCAAAAGTACTTTATTTTAAATCCCTTAAAAATATGTTCTCCACATAATTTAAATGTGTAAAATAAAATTTGCAAATTAAAAAAATCATGATCTATTAAAAGGTAGTTTTTCATATAAAAAATTATGATTGTTAAGTGGCTCTAGCAACCTCTTACATTAGGATTCACGATAAATATCTCACTTCCTCGACTATGGTCTAAACTTGCCTAACTATGTGTCTATCTTTTTTACCAACCTTAACTAATGACGCTTACCTTTCATTAACTAACAACGCTTACTGGTTGCAAATATTTTTTGTTTATATAAAAATATATGGATTATGTTTTATGCACAAAATATCAAATGCAAGCTACATAAGGATTTAACTTGGTCACATGTATGTATTCAAGGAATTGGCTCTACCAGGGATAGTCCAACTAATATAAATTAATTACAAACAATGACAACAACGTTGTTGAGATTGCTTTTTGCATCGTTACAAAGGATTCCACAATATTGTAGAGGCTAGCATCCGCTAGCCTTCTCACCAACGAATAATTGGTTAACATAAAATAAACATTGTTCTTCATAGCCTCTAGATCCTTTATTCCTCAGCAAAGGTTCATGCACATCATCTCACCATCGATGTTTCATAAATTGTTACAGACTATTTTGTTTACGGAGTAATTTATGAAAATATGCAGGGACAAGATGAACAGGATACCTATTCAGGTTTTAAATATGAAATTCTATTATTGTGCTCTAACACTTATATTTGTCAATAATGTAGATAGTGATTTTTTCATTTATCTGACTCAGTGGTCACTAAAATTTTTCATTAATACCTTAGCAGTTCACCAAGAATTTTCCTTTCTTTGATGTTCCAAGACAAGAGAAGACAATAAATATTTAAAGATAGGAAAGATATTTACCACTCTCCTAAATAACACGTAATTAAAAATATTTACCACTTTTTTGAATACACATGTAATTAATACAAGAATATTCAAATTCCATTACATGTTATTCCTTTCCTAACATAGCTATCTTGATTTTGGTGGTCAACTTGGATATGTTTTTATCTTTTATATGAGACAAATAGTAATGACTCCACTAAAAAACTAACTATGTTCCATTATTGAATTTAAATTTAAAAAGACTAGCGACCACCAGGGAGGATTCTTACTACATTTCTTTGATGTTCCAAGACAAGAGAAGACAACCAATACTCCAAGACAAGAAATTTTTTTACAACTTTTTTTAAATAGACGTGATTTAAAACGTAGACTCGAGAGAATACCATACTGGTATTCAAACATGTAATCTTAATCCTAACACCCATTAGGTAGATTATCCATGCTGCAAGGATCCTAGCAGATGTCATGTGTTTTCCATGATTTGTTTTTTATTCGATCACTAATTTTAAAATAAGAAACTATTAAGGCTTGATACCAGGAAACTATTACTTTCAATGACTAATTGAACCTAGTGGCTACTAGGCATTTTCCTTTACACTAGTCGATTTCAATTCTGTGATATACATTATATATCTTATGAGAACTATAAAAGGCACTATACGTACCCAAAATTGTAGGGTACTGCACTGCTAGAATGATTTTACACGTGCCCCAATGATGATACAGGTCTCCTTGCAAGGTGTTCGGAATCCAGAAAGGCTCGCCATGTATACGCTTGTATCCCGCATGCCCTACTCAGCCTCCACATGCCTTGTTTTCCCCTTTTCCCCCTTTTCTTCTTGCATTTTGTCTTCAGTGACAGAACCACCGCTCTGCCTGGGCAGAGGTCCCGTAACCGCCACCCAGCACAGGGCAGCGGTCTTGTAACTCCTGCCATTTTCTAGGATGGTAGTCTTGTACACATTTTCCAAATCCGATCCGACGATTGCGGTCAAATGTAAATCTTCAAATTTACATGCTTTCTTCAACCACTTTGGCTTGCATTAATGTTTTCTGGTCTCCCTGGAATAGTGTTTTTCCTTTGTTTATAGTAAAAGAGATCAAATGGGAGTTACCCTCTGGTAAATGCATTGGTTATAAATAGCCAGCTTGTTTTCAAGCAAATGGCCCCTCATCCTCTCAATTCTCTTGTTCATTTTTTCAATTCCTTGCTTAGAATTCTGTTAGTTTCATGTTTTGCTTCCATTGTTGGCATTTTAGAAGTCATATCATCTTCTTGTTTCAGTCTTGTTTCATTGTTGCTGCATACAATCAGTTTAACATAGAATAGCTTCATTTCTAGACTAGAATCCATTAAAGTTGTAGGTTTTGTTTTGTCACAAGGGTAGTTTCTAAAACTCTTGGTACACTTGTGTTGTATTCCCAAATAAATCCCTAGGAATTACATAGTCAAGCTATGTTCACTTGCACTATCCCTCTCCTACTTGCATTTTATTCGGTCTATATCCAAAGCTGCCATTGTTCGATTGCTATCTTTTGTTGATACTATCATATACACACTGTCTGGATTCACAAGGACATGAAGGAATGAGGAGATCACACTTAGGGGATGAAATCACACACAACTAGATTTACCACTATTCTGTAAATGCCAGGTTTGAGCTATCAAAGTTCTAGTTACAACATATCAAATAGAGTAGTAAATCATTTCATTTCAGTTAAATTTAGCTTTCGATATTACCAAGGAAGATGTGGGGATTGATAGTTTCTGAGAAAATGTGATTCATTCCTCACTTTTGAGGTAGGATCGAGAGCCTTTCAATTCAAAATATATAGTTGCTTAGATATTTAGGATAAAATCACAACTGCACAGGCGAATAGCCATATCAGGCTACATTGCTTGTTTTATTCTGTTATCTAGATTAGTTGTTCATTTTATAAATATACTAGAGTAGTTGCTCTTCAATTTCATTAAAATACATCATTGAAAAATACAAAAATAGAAGAATGCTTGCATAGTGTAAATACCTCTTTTATAATCAGTTTATTAATGTTAGTTAAAAGTTGAATCATTTTGTATGACAATCATAGGACCTAGAGAGCCTAGAGAATATATATTTGAACCCATATTGCCTTAACCAAATATACCCATGACATTAGCTGATATAGATCAGGACCTTAGGATACAGGTCTTTTGAGCAACAACAAACTTACAAGCAATTAGTGAGAAACTAAGAGGATTGAATATCGAAGATGACAAAGCTTACACATTCTGGTCAAACCATCCAAACTATAGATTGCCTTGATAAAACACCTTAATGACCATGCAAGGTTTTGAACGAGAGACAAACATTTGGTTGCAATCCTTTGGTTCCACAGCCTAACATAGGAGACCTCCTCATTGACATAGACACTAGCTTACGTATCCAAGTTGCCAGAACACCTGTTAGGTACTCCGAGAAAATCATACAACTTCTAGTTCTAAACGTAGAGGCTGAAAAGGCATATAATTAATGGATAGTTGGGAGAAGGGATTGATTCTTCACATGACCATAATAGGTACACAACAAACCATGAACTCACGGTTGTGATCCCCAAATCCCACAACCCAACGGGCCTACAAACCAGTCAAGTATTGACACCGGCTTGCGAACGCTGGTATTTAGATCTTCACCACTCCCATCGGATATTATAACATAGTTTTCCATATTAAACATAGAGGCCAATCAATCTAATATTTTCTGGGCTAGACCAGAAAACCACCCATAGTTCACTACAAATCCATTAAACAACCTACCACCACTTTCATGACCTTGTCTGGAGATATATACGAAGCTCCCACAGGTCACTTCCCACGTATCCAACAACCAAGAAATAGGATCTCGGTAGAGCTTGACATCGATTGGAGCCTCCGAGAAGCCATTATATCTGAACGAGCCATTACACCAATCCAGGTTAGGAGGGCCTTCTTCACCTTAGATTCTTAGATTCTATTATTCCATATTGAAGATTTAAGATTACCCAATTAGCTTATACATAACTATCCACATTGAACATTCACCGGTTGTCTCGACACGAACTCCAGAGGTCGGGTACGAGGAAGAGGTACTTGTAGATTCCCATGATTGCATGTTACTTTTTCCATCATACAAAATTTGTGAAGCCGACGTGAAACAAACTAATTTTCACTTTCTATTTTCATTTCTTCCATCCACCTTCACTATTTCCCATTATTCTGCGGGTATTCATATACCCCCCGAATATGTTAGGATATGATGCATATGGCAGACCTCTCTCAGGTATCGAAGTAAACTATAGTCAAAAAAATAGACAACCATCACCCTCACTTTCTGCATGGGATGATAACTATTCGAGTAATTACTTGTCATCTCAAACTCCCCCTCACAGAACTAGTTCTAGTTCTTCGTTCCGAATTGAGGATTTTGATCATTTTGCACAAACACAACAGCCAGAGCCATCAGGCTCTAACAATATGGCATTTACTGGAGAATCCAATTCATCTCCTTGGGTCTTGTTCAAACCACAGATCAGTAGAAAATCAGATCCACTCCCCTTTTTGGATGAGGAGTACTTAGCATGCTTCACTAAAAGCGAACAATGCTTCCAAAATATGTATCCACCTTTAGGGAGTTTACAAATATAGTCTGATGCCCTGTTCTAGGAGAACACCCTGATATCTCCACCCACGGGAAATACACTCGGTGAAGCTTGGAAGGGTAATGACCAATTCATAGTAGGGTATCATACCCCCTTACAACCTCAAGCTATACAACAAACACCCTTAAGGAAAAGCACTGCGTCTTCACCAATGGAGGTCATTTCAGCCTTAGTTGAGAAGGTTAGAGGGTTAGAAATTTCTCAAGCAAACCAAAATCCATATTTTTCGCAAGCAGGAATCCCCATCCCTCTGCATCACCCTAGTCAAGTTGACCTCCTTACGGGAACAGGCACGTTAGGCATGCCTCCTCAAAATCCTTATAATTATCCATATAAAATGCCAACTAGGACAACATTTTCAAATGTTGCTTCAGTTGAAAACATGACACCTCTCGGTTTGGCACCAAACAACCCATACCATAATAATGCTCCTCCTTACTTAAACATTTATTCAAAGTCACTACAAAGAGACATGTTCTCTTCTCCTGGGATGTTTATTCAACCACAGGGATTCCCTTATGTTCCTATAAATGCATATACTATGCCATATCAACAACCCATTCCCCCTCAACCCCCTCAGCAAGCCCCATCGATGGTTGAGGCCTACGCAGTAGGGACTTACTCAGAATATTTGAAATAACCCCTAGACTTCACCATACAAAGTGTTATGCTTCCAAGACCTCTTCCCGATTTACCCAAATACAAAGGGGAAGGAGACCCGAATGCACACATTAAGGCCTATGCCATAACCATACGGGAGTTACTCCCTTGGGACGGGGTTGTCACTAAAATATTCCCTAAGACCCTAGAAGGTATTTCCCTTGATTGGTATTATAGAATACCTGAAGCTTCGATACACTCATTTAAACAACTCATGTCAGAATTCATCAAAGCTTTCGACATGAACAAATTGTTAAGAATGGGAATCAGGGAGTTCTTACATATCAAACAAGAACATAATGAATCCACCACTCATTTTATCCAAATATGGCGTACGGTTCTCTACTCATCAGCGAGTGCTCCAAATATGGATAAAATGGAACTATACGATTTATTCCTTAATTCACTCAATAGAAAGATAAAGGAAGAAGTCCAGAAGTTCCCACTAAGAACTTACGATGAATTACTCGAGAGTTGCTCTCTTAATCGACCAAGCAGCGATTGATAGTGGTCGTAAAACATATGGGAAAAATGAGAAATTAACCACTCCCAATCAAAACACCACGGCCTATCCTAATATTGGGAACGCTAATCAAGGACCTAAGATCCTTAACAAGAACCATGCGGTTACAACAGATGGAGTAATTGACCAAGCTAAAAGGGAAAATGTTGTAAACATTTCACCACCTATTAATAATCAGTGAAATAATAATTTTACCCCAACAATCAACACAGTAGATTTTAATCGTCCACCACGGCAACAACAACAACAATGAAAAGTCCAAACACAAAGTCCAAATCAAAACCCAACTAGATATCAGAGTCAAAACCAAAGGCAAAAGCCTCAAAATTTTAACTCTAACAACCAGCAACCTTATCATAATTTCAGGCCACAATAGGTTTTAAATCAACAACCTCGAAATTACAATCCCAATCTATATTGTGGCTTCCACAAGATTCAAGGCCACGATACTAGGACTTGTCATGAATATAATAAATTCATGCAGCATTTTCCAGAAGATCAAAAACAACTCTTTATAGATATGTTTTTAATAAATTCTGTAGTACCCACACCAAATGCTTATGCAGGGGTAGTTTCCCCTCAAAATGCATCCCTCAAGATCTTCAATGACCCACTCCCAAACCATTCTAACAACAACAGGTTAGATCCTAATGGAACAAATAAGGGTTTTCATGATAGGAAACAATGATCATGAATATTCAACTTCAATAAATCCACCAGTTGCACCCCAATTAGGAACTCGACCTCAAACTAAGATAGTTGGTTTAGTGGAGTTAGACGCCGAGCTACCCATAGAAACCATAACAAGAACAAGGGATTATTCTTCTCAACCAACTCCAAGTTATTCATTAGAGCCAGACAGCACTAAACAAACATTACTAAAACCAATAGGCACCTATGTCTAATTAATGATTTAACTAAAACCTTCTCGCACATCTCCTTCTTAGATTTGTTAAAGAACTCTCCCGCCCATAGGGCTGCCCTCTTAGAAGCATTAGGCCTTGGCCATTTAATCAACATCACTCCTCCTCCAGAAACACAAGTAAACCATGTGGATTTTGACATTTATCCTCCAGGGCAGCCGGATAGGGATATTGAATTTATATTCGATATAAGCAAAATGCCAACAGACACTAAAATTACATGAAGAGGTGACCCAGCTTTACATTTACAAGTTTGGGTCTACAATAATTATATTAAACATGCAATGGTTAACGATGGGGCATCAGTTAACATAGTCCCCTTCTCTTTCCTTCAAAAGTTAGGATGTGGAGAGAAAAACTATTCCACGGCGTGAAATACGCTAAGAGGTTATGATAGCCTCAAAGCCACTTCGATTGGAACCATAGTTTTACCAGTCACTTTAGGACCCAAGACGGTCCTCACCGAGTTTTATATTATAGATCAGGAAACCAATTATAATATGATCCTTGGTCGGCCATGGATACACCGCATGAAGGCAATCCCTTCCACACTATTCCAAGAAATAAGATTTCTACACTTAGGGAAAATATTCGTGGCACAAGGTGACCCAAAACCCTTCGATATACACCTAGCTGATTTGAAGAAAAGACCGGGTATTCACTCAAAGTTTGAACTTCCAACAAATCAGCTTGTCAAACCAACTAATTCATAACCAAAAGAAAAGCTGATACCCACCACCGAGTTGGAAATTTCAAATCTAGCTGAGGACGTTCCAATACCCAAAAGTGAGACCAATGCTATAAAAGTAGTATCACTACGGACCACCGCAAAAATTGTCGAGTTGCTGGAGAAAGACTTACCTATTCTCCTACTGTTTGATTCCATGGGTATGGGACACACCCTAGGAATTGTTTCTCTTCCATCAGATGAAGTTTTTATGGTAGAGGTAACCGAAGCAAAAGAAATAGATATGACAAATATCCCAACATAAATTTTTCCAAAAAGTATTGGACTCTCCACTTTGATGGAGCTAGATGTCATTTTAGAGCTGGGGCGGGAGTGATCTTTACTTCACCTGAGGGAAAGATCCTACACTTTCACCTTTAAATTAAACTTTGAATGTACAAACAACAGGGATGAGTATGAAGCTCTCCTCCTTGGCCTCATTCTAGCCAAAAGAATGGGTGTCAATGACATTAGAGTACTAGGAGACTCACAACTAGTTGCAAACCAAGTCTCCGAGGTATATGAAACTAGGGCTGAACATTTACAACTATACAAAACAGTGGTGTTAGATCTAAGCAAGGGATTTAACTTCATATCAATTGAAGTAATCACATGAAAGAAAACCTTCTCGTAGACTCGATAGCAACCTCAGCTTCCCGTTTCACCCCAAACAGTGAGTTGGAGGACACAAATTTCATAGTATCACTTCGTACCGAACCATTAGTGCGTAAAATACCAACAAACTCACTCCTGACTCATGGAGAAGCTGAGGATGATTTTTCTATCATGGATCACTTTGACGATGATAGAGTCACTCTCGAATATCTAAATGCCTATGCGGAGCTACACCTTGCTCACCATATAGTTGATCTTTCCCTAATACCACATTCCTCTTCCTACTTTGGAAATCCCATGGTAGAGTCTCCTCCATAGAAGGATCTCGATATCTACAAGATAGAAAACGGAGAAAGCTTGTAATTACCTCCAGCCCCACCTGAATTTGAAGAAGGTAACCCTTCTTTAATAGAAGAAACCGTTGACATAAACATTGGAACCGAGGAAGAACCAAGAATTTTGAAGTTGGGATCCTCGTTAACTCCAGAGGAGATAGAAATACACACCCAAATCCTCAAAGAACATAAAAAGGACTTTTGCATTTAATTATAAAGAAATGACAGGCATTGCACCACAAGTCCTGGTACATAATCTTGTCACTAAACTAGATTTGAAGCCAATTAAACAAAAGTCAAGACCAATGAAGCCAAAAGTGGCTCTCATGGTAAAAGAGGAAGTAATAAAACTTCTCCAAGTGGGATTCATCAAACCCATTGACTACTCACAATGGGTATCCAATATCATTCTCATCCTCAAAAAGATTGGGAAAATACACATTTGCATCGATTTTCAGGATATTAACAAATCTTGTCCCAAATATGACTTCCCATTACAATCCATTGACGTTATCATTGATGCAACAACAGGATTTAAAATTTTGTCCCTCATGGATGGGTTCTCAGGGTATAATCAGATAAAAATATCATAACAGGATCAAGCCAAAACCACATTCATAACTCCGTGGGGAACATATTGCTACGCTGTCATGCCATTTGGTCTTAAGAACGTCGGCGCTACATATCAACAGGCAATGACTTATATATTCCACAATCTTATCCATAAAATCATGGAATCCTATGTGGATGACTTGTTGGCCAAAGCCAAGAAACACTATGATCATCTGGAAGTTCTCTGTATCATCCTCTCACGACTAATCGAATATGGTGTCACATTAAACCCAGAGAAGTGCGTGTTTGGCGTGATAGGAGGTAAAATTCTAGGCTACATTATATCTTCATGAGGGATTGATGTTAATCTAGCCAAAATAAGGGTTTTTCTCAAAATCATCCCACCATCGGACAAGTATGGAATCAGGTCATTTCTTGGGAAACTCAGTGCAATCTAAAGATTCATCCTAGATTTAAGTTTTGTCATTCATCCAATCAAAAATCTATTGAAGAAAGATTATAGCATTGATTGGACTGAAGAATGCAACGAGGCCTTCGAAGTAGTTAAATGGTTCTTGTTGTCTCCACCCATGCTAATGCCTCCCAAGCCAGACCACCCTTTGATCCTATACTCATGAGCCACTCATGTCTCACTGGCCTGCATGTTGGCTCAAGAAGATGATGACAAGTGAGAACACATGATCTATTTCATTAGCCAAACGTTTCTCGATTATGAAACACGTTACACACAGGTAGAGAGAGAATGCCTTGCCATAATTTTTGTAACAAAACATTTGAGATATTACATGTTAAACTAGGAAACAAGGGTCATTGTGAAGACAAACCATTTACAAACATTTCTCACACAAGGATCTTTGTCTAAAAAGGTGGGCCGTTTCATAACCTTAATGGGAGAATTTGAGTTAATGTTTGTGAACTAGAAATCCGTTAAGGGACAAATCATTACAGACTAGTTAGCTGACAATCCACTAGATGGAGGTGAGCTGGTAAATTTAGACTTTCCCGATGAGTGTGTATACTTTGTCAAAACCAGGCCCCCCATCTCTACATGTCCCTGGTATACTGATATCATCAACTTTATCATGGACCATACATACCCAGAAGGTTCCACGTCACAACAAAGAAGGCGGTTACATATTTTTACCGCTAAATATGTTGTTTTAGACCAGGTACTCTATTATAGAGCCTTTGACGGAATGCTTCTAAGATGCGTCGACATGGAAGAATCCAAGAAGATTCTTCATGAATCCCACAGTGGGATATGTGGATGCCACTTCGGTGGTCATGCCACCGCTCATAAAATACATTGGATGGGCTATTTTTGGCCGAATCTCAAGCATGATGGAGTGGAATTTATATGTAAGTGCCACAAATGCCAAGAATTCTCTCACGAGATTCACATGCCAGCACAATCCCTACAACAAATAGTGACTCTGTGGCCCTTCTCCACGTGGGGTCTAGACTTGATAGGGAAATTCTCTCCCTCATCAACCAATGGCCATAATTTTATAATTACAGCCACAGAATATTTTACCAAATGGGTGGAGGCCATGCCTCTCACCACCGTAACAGGTTCGGTAATTTCCAAATTCATTCTAAACCAAATTATCTGCAGGTATGGTGTTCCACAAGTCATTATCTCAGATAATGGCACTTCCTTTAAAAACAACGAAGTCCATGAATTATGTAGTAGGTTCAAGATAAATCATCACACAACCTCTCTTTACTACCCTCAATCCAATGGGCAGGCTAAAGCGACAAACAAAATGTTGAAAGCTATTCTCCTCAAAATAGTCAAGGAGAACAAACGAGATTGACATTTAAAACTATATCCGGCCTTGTGGGCCCATCGAACCTCAATAAGAACACCAACAGGAGCAACTCCTTTCTCACTGGTATTCGGAGCAGAAGCAGTTCTCCCACTTGAGGTTGAAATACCCAGTCTCTGCATCTCATTACAAGGGATTCTGGATGAAGAAGCTTATAGAGAGGCATGCCTCTCTCAACTAGAAAGCCTTGAAGAGGCCAGGTTAAATGCCGAACAACGACACAGAGCCCATGCTGGCCAGATGTGCCGGTAGTATAACAAAAAGGTTTATGAGTGAGAAATATATGAAGGATATCTAGTTCTAAGACTAGACAACCAGATCAATAAGAAAACCAGCGAAGGAAGAAAGTTCTAGCCAAAATGGTTGGGCCTATACTGAGTTATGAAGGACTATGGAAACGGTGCGTATCTTTTGTGCACACTAGAAGGTGAGGAATTCAGCGAAACTCTTAATTCCTTGCATCTTAAGTGGTTTTACGCATAAAACATCAAAGTCATTACTTGTACATTATAGCTACCTACATTGCATTAGTCTTTTAGTTGCTTCATTCTGTCCATCTCATAAAAATGGTATTCCAAGAGCTTACTCTTAAAACAATCTGTTACAATTTTTTGAAAATATTGGCAAAAGCATTTGTATCACATCTCTCCAAACATCATCAAAATTTTCAAAATCTTCTCATCAAGTTCGACATACAAACATTGACGAAAACCATACCAAGGCCTGTATACTTGGCTCTGCTCTTTCTTCCTACTAGGTGAATTTGTCCTTGCCTATGGTCTGTTCTAGAAGCTTCTTGGTGTCACATCTATCCCTCTTAAATCTCTTTGAATGAAAGGATATCTCAAAGTCATAGACCAGAAATGTCAAAATCAAATGAAATCAAAAGCACCAAGTAAACAAAATATTTTATTTTACACACTTCTTTGCCCCATCAACCTTCGGTGATAAGCCCACATCTCTTACTGGTGGTGTGAGGTTGGGAAAGGAAAGAAGTGCCTTTACTCGTTTATATCCTACCTTTGGTGACAAACCCATGCTTCATACCAGTGGCATGAGGCAGGGTGTGGGTGGTCCAGTCACACAAACTAACAAATCTTGGTATGCTAAAAACACAAAGTCACCTCTATTAAGAGAAATCAAAATATCAAAATATCCAAATTCCAAAGAGATCAGATCCTCAAAACCAAATTTTTTCAAACAGGTTTCCATTTATGAATCTAAGTCTAGATAAAATGAAAAGTAAGTGGCCTTCTAAGCGTGGTAGTAGTTTTGAGTAGGGTAGGTGTGTAGGTCCAAACTTGGTTTCTGTTACTAGTTTGTCTATATCTCATCATTCCATTTAGTCAAACGCATACAACTTGTTCCCTTCCTAACTCTTGGTGTTGAGCCCTCGCATCTCACTAGTTGCATGGATTTGGGATTGGGGAAAGTTCATCTCTTTATCACTATGCATTCATCACATTTTGCCAACATAAGAAGAAATTGCAAACATTTCCCAAAGAGTTGAAAAGTTCAAGTACTACCATATGTTAGTATCATCTCATATCAACACTACAAAAACATACAAAGTAAAATATTCTATCTACTATCATTTGTTATCCATTGCATACATTCTGAAAACATGAAAACAAATATTCCAAAAACATCTAAGTACACATGTGGAAACGAGTCACAAAATTCTAGGCACCAAGAGCCTGGATCCAAAAAGTTATATATATATATATAAATCAAGTTTCGTATACAATGCCATCATGCACTAGGCATGGTCAAAACACTCAATGAGCCCGAAAAGTGAAAAAACACCCGTATATACATATAGTAAAATACTACAAAAATAGTCTCTCAATCCCTATGGGATCCCTCAAAAGGTGCGCGGCCACACCCAGGACTCCAGCTACGCCGGCGTTACGAATGCACTGAGGGCTCACGGTCACATCCGATAGCTTCCATATCGCCATGAGAATGGCTCCTCCTCATCAAGCGCTCGACCATCCTGTATCCAACTACCTCGGCATGGAGATAAGTCATGATCTTTGCCACATGCTAGATAGAGGAAAACACATTAGTATGTCTACCAGCTGTTGAGGGCTCCCCCGCATCCACAAAAAGTTCAGCACAAGTATTCTCCGAGGGGAGAAGTAGTGTATCAGTACACACTCGGTGAATCAAGTCTCACCACTCATCAGTAGTCACTGTAAACAAAGGAGAAAACAAGTTAGAAAATGATCAATTAAAACCAAGAGTAAGCAAAACAAAAAGAAACAAAAAACTAGGACAACTCCAACTAAAAAAAATGTCAAGAGAAGAGTGACAACTCACTCAGATCTCCAGGCCTCCAAGAAGGATCTCTACGATCCATGCCCGCCACTGACGCCACCACTGACTGGTGCCCCTCACCCACGTCTGGGGAAACATGACAGCCTACAACAGACTCACCATCTCCACCTAGGTCCTGAGAGAGTAGTTCCTCTGAAACAAGAGTCACCCTCTCTGCGCTCCGCCCTTTTGGCCTACAAGATCTCCTGGGTGTCATGCCACTTAGGATCACTATCATCCTCCCCACCACCTGTCTCATTGATCTCCATGTCCTCTGTCTCCTCCTCGGTCTCTCCCATAGTGAACTCCTCAGACTCGGAGTCCACGTCAATTGGCTCATCACTACTATGAGCGGGAACGATGATAATATGAAGTAAGGGTGCTTGAGGAGCACCAGCTCTCCCTCGTGCATGTACCACCCTCCTAGTCGTAATAGGAGTACCAGGAGTAACAATAGTCCAACCTTGGCCTCTACGACCTCCCCAAGCCTCGTGGATAGATCTATACACTGGCGCCACCGTAGGAAGCATGTCACTATAGGGGAGGCCAAACTACTATGGAACTCTGTCAAAGGGGTGTATCTCCAACTTCCCCACCCTGTCTATCAGTTGGCTAGTGGTCTAACAGGTAATCAAAGTTACGGTCTCCTCTCCCCATACCCATGTCATGGCTTGATAAGGAGTGGCCTCCATGTCTACAGTAGCTAGGGAAGCCACTGGCTAGTGGGGTGCTCTAAGAACTATCATCCCCATCTACCTCGCTACTCTGACAGCCCCGAGATCCTCCACCTCTACACCTCTCCCATATGGGGTGATATGCTCATACACCCAACTCATGACAAGAGTCGGGTGGCTCAGTCACTGCCCCTGTAAATAGACTACCTTATATAAGTCATGGTAGGTAGTCCCGAGGATATCTACTCCCCAGGCATAGACACGTCCATGGCCCTCAATCTGTGTAATAATGGGGGCCCAACAATATAAGAGGGTATCCCCTCCCTTATCCCCAATCAATCTTGATGCAATGTTACCCATGATGGCTTTGCGAAGTAAGGGAATGTCTGACTCAATAATAGAGCGGATCCTCACACCCTTCTTCGATCCCATCAATACAACCGCATCTCCCATGTAGGTGGCCCACTGAACCACCTATGATATAGAAACAACTGTCTTAAGAGACAACCACCTCCCAAGGATCAGAACCCCCAGTATACGGTAAACATCCTCCAGGGTGATAGACCACTCACCCCTAACTCCTGAAAATCAAAAGGTGTTCCGATCTGCATCCCAATACGAGAACAAGTCACACAATATGTGACTGACAGGTGCAACATGAGGAACCTGTGCAATCCTTCATATACCATCCCTCTAGAGAGTATCCCGCTCTGCTTGGGATTGTGCCTTCAACACTACTGAGATCCAATCACACTCCCTCTCCCGACTCCATCTAATGTACTCCTCCTTCTTCTACATACACCCAAAAACACAAAAAAGAGTAAGTTAGTACTGAAATCTAGTTGGAAAAACTAGTAAAGACATGTAAAAATTTTATACATGCAAAAACAGGTTAAAATTTGCATTATTTTGTCCTCTATCGCGGACTGCCACCCTATTCAGAGTGGTGGTTCTGTAACTACCACCTTCTAAGGTGGTGGTCCCGTAACCGCCACCCTGCACAGGGCGACGGTCCTGTCCTGCGAAACCAAAGGGGCCGTAAGCCCTAAAAAATGCTTTAAAACAAGCAAAAATACCTTTTTAACGAAAAAAGAAACCTACCCTATGGATGCCCCCCTAAAGACACATTTAAAACTAACATTTTCAAAAATGACCCCCCCAAGGGAAAGATTTTATCATGTCTACATTTTAGGTTTAAAAACGATAAATCGAGAAGAACTAACCTGAGACTTCGCGGGTCGATGTTCCACTCTTGGAGGCATGATTGCTATCTCACCACGAACTTTTTAACTATACTCTCATCGAAAACCGTCACAATGGGTCTCAGAGCTCAAAAATCTATTAAATCAATCCGCACAAATGAATAGTAAAATGACTTCGTTTTATATATATAGCCCTCTTAATTTGATTTTGAATGTCTTTCGCAAGGTTAGAGCGCTGACAGAGGTAAGTTATAAATCTCACATAGATGGTAAGTCCTCTTTTCTTATCAATTCAGCCTTATTTCTCAATTTGTTTTATCTATCTGCACTTGAGTCCTGTTTTTCATTTTGTAGGTAGTGGAATCTTGGATGGTGACTTTCTAGCACACGAGCGTGTCAGGTATAACTCCTAAGTCCCCATTTCGGGACCGCCATACGCAGATCCCTGTTATATGCCTCTTTGTGGCTAAAATGCTTCTCTAAGGGGGGCAATATGTACGTACCCAAAATTTTAGGGTACTGCACTCCCGAAACGATGTTACACATGCCCCATTGATGATATAGGTCTCCTTGCAAGATGTTTAGAATCCAAAAAGGCTCGCCAAGTATATACTTGTATCTCACATGCCCCACTCAGCCTCTGTATGCCTAGTTTTTCCCCTTTTCCCCCTTTCTTCTTGCATTCTTGTCTTCAGTGACGGAACCACCGCTCTGCCTTAGTGGCACTCCCATGACCGCCGCCCAGGACAGGGCAGCGTTCCTGTAACCGCCGCCCTGCATAGGGTGGTGGTTTTGTTCGCATTTTCCAGATTCTTCCGATGATCGTGTTAAATGTAAATCTTAAAATTTACACGCTTTCTTCAACCACTTTGGCTTACATTAATGTTTTCTGCTCCCTAGGAATAGTGTTTTTCCTTTGTTTATAGTAAAAGAGATCAAATGAGAGTTACCCTCTGGTAAATGCATTGGTTATAAATAGCCAACTTGTTTTCAAGCAAATGGCTCCTCATCCTCTCAATTCTCTTGTTCATTTTTCCAATTCCTTGCTCATAATTTAGTTAGTTTCATGTTTTTCTTCCATTTGTTGGCATTTTAGAGGTCATATCATATTCTTGTTTCAAGTCTTATTCCATTGCTGCTACATACAGTCGGTTTAACATAGAATAGATTTATTTCTAGACTAGAATCCATTAAAGTTGCAGGTTTTGTTTTGTCACAAGGATAATTTTTGAAACTCTCGGTACACTTGTGTTGTATTCTCACAATAAATCCCGCTAGGAATTGCATAGTCAAGCTCTGTTCACTTGTGTTATCCCTCTCCTACTCACATTATATTCAGTCTATATCCAAACCTGTCATTGTTCGATTGATATGTTTTCTTGATACTATTATATACACACTTTCTAGATTCACGAGGACATGAAGGAACGAGGAGATCACACTGAGGGGACAAAATCACACACAACTGGATTTACCACTATTATGTAAACGCCAGGTTTGAGCTATCAAAGTTCTAGTTACAACATATCAAATAGAGTAGTGAATTATTTTATTTCAGTCAAAAGCTTGTTCTTGATATTGCTAGGGAAGCTGTGGGGATTGATAGTTTATGAGAAACTGTGATTCATTCCTCACTTCTGAGGTAGGATCGAGAGTCTTTCAATTTAATATATTTAGTTAGATATTTAGTATAATATCACAGTTGCACAGGAAAATAGCCATACCAAGCTACCTTGTTTGTTTTCATTTTGTTTCTAAATTAGTTGTCCATTTTATAAATATACTAGAGTATCTGCTCTTCAATTTCATTGAAATATGTCATTGAAAAATACAAAAATAGAAGGATTCTTGCATAGTGTAAATACCTCTTTTATAATCGGTTTATTAAATGTTAGTTAAAAGTTGAATCATTTTGTATGACAATCATAGGATCTAAAGAGCCTAGAGAATATATATTTGAACCCATAGTACCTCAACCAAATTTAGCCACGAATTTAGCTGATATAGATCAGGACCTTAGGATACAAGTCTTTCGAGCAATAACAAACTTACAAGAAATTAGTGAGCAACTAAGAGGATTGAATATCAAAGATGAAAAAGCTTACACATTTTGGTCAAACCATTCAAACTATAGATTGCCTTGATAAAACACCTGAATGACTGTGCAAGGGTTTGAACAAGAACAAACATTTAGTTGTGATCCTTTGGTTTCGCAGCCTAACACCAGGACCTCCTTGTTGACATCGACACTAGCTTACATATCCAAGTTTCCAGAACACCTGTTAGGTACTCTGAGAAAATCATACAACTTCTAGTTCTAAATGTAGAGGTTGAAAAGGCATACAATTACTGGATAGTTTGGAGAAGGGATTGATTCTTCACATGACCATAACAGGTCCAAAACAACCACGAACTTACAGTTGTGATCCCCAAATCCCACAACCCAACGGGCCTACAAATCAGTCAAGTATTGACATCGGCTTGCGAATGCTGGTATTTAGATCTTCACCACTCCTGCCGGATATTGTAACGCAGTTTTCCATATTAAACATAGAGGCCAATCAATCTAATATTTTCTGGGCTAGACCAGAAAACCACCCATAGTTCACTACAAATCCATTTAACCACTTACCACTACTTTCATGACCTTGTCTGGAGATATATACGAAGCTCCCACAGGTCACTTCCCACATATCCAACAACCAAGAAATAGGATCTCGACAAAGCTCAACATCAATTGAAGCCTTTGAGCAGCCATTATATCTAAACGAGCCATTACACCAATCCAGGTTAAGAGGGCCTTCTTCACCTTAGATTTGCAGATTCCATTATTGCGTATTGAGGATTCAAGATTACCTGATTAGCTTATACATATCTATCCACATTAAACATTCACCGACTATCTCTACACGAACTTGAGAGATCGGGTATGAGGAAGAGGTACTTGTAAATTCCCATGCTCGCATGTTACTTTTTCCATCGTACATGCACCTAATTAAAACACCCAAACACATCACGACATGTAAGATTTGTTATTATTAAATATTCAACTTTCAATCCTTCTCACCAATCTTAGATTCTAGTTTTCAACATGATGTAGTGTAGCTCAAATATGTTTTTTACAGTGATGGGCATATATAAATGTTGGGGGCCGCTAGTATTCATTTCTAGAAAAAAATGCACTACTTGAAACAAACCAAATTTAATAGCGACTAATTGTTTAAATTGCTTAGTTCAACGCATAATAAAAAAATTGTTAATACTTTCTTGTTTTTTATAACTAAAGGAGCTTTGAAGTATTCCTGGTGACCGCTATGATATAAATATTTATTCCTATTTATTGTTACTCTATGAAAGTAATGACATTAAGAAAAGACATCTTGTAGCTTTTACACTATTGAGAAACAATATTTGTCCTTTCCAATTACTTACGAAATGTTAATTTGTTTAATTCCTTTTTTAGGTAATATGTCCTCCATTGGATGCACCCCATTCATAAAAATTCCTTTAATTAAAGGAGAAGAGGATTGGAAAAAGAGAGACGATGAATGGTTTGTTGAAATGCATTCCACAGAAAATTACCACGGTGATTTGTGGTTATTTTTTGTGTATGAGGACATTGTCAGTGAAGTCCGTATGGTACTAAATTCAAAAGTTATTGATGATAAAACATTGCATATTCAGGTTGAAAAAATTGATGTCGAAATGAATAAGTGGCTTATTCTTGACATGGAGTTCAAAGTTTCATTTTTCAAGAAACTAGAAATGAAGGCTTCTATACAAAATATGGTTTTCTCTTGTTTTAAATATGGTTGGAAATTAGGGAAATTTCATACAGTCAGATAAAAAAGGATGTGAAAATTCCCTTGAATTTCATAATTACATGAATTTGGTATTCACAAATTTATATCGAACCGAGGATACCTCTTCTTTTAGTCATTATTTGAATAGAAAAAAATTACTTTCTCCACTGAAACATGCAAAGTTATATACAATGTTGAGGAGATCTTATTTGTCTAAATTAGAGATAGATCCATCTAAGTCAAAGTTTCAAAGGCTTAATAATAATAATAAATTGGCTTTTTTGTTTTAGAAAGTGACTAGTATATTTGAGGAAACAAAAACTTCCAATGCTGAACAATTAAAATTGTTTTTGCTTGATGGCGATACTTTTCCAATTAAAGTTTCTAGGTTCCATTTGACACCTCCAGAATATAATTTACATCCTATGAATGATGATAATTTTGACCTTCTTATGTATTCAATGTTGATAAATGCTATTCCTACACTAAGGGATGCACTTCTTCTTCCCTTTTTACCTTCTACAAAGGAACTTGTGCAGCTCAAGGATCAAGATGACATGAAAATGGATGAAGTGTAGTCCTACATTCTTGATGGCCAACATACCATTTTTAGCCAAAAAAAATTTGGCTGAAAGAAAATACAATTCATTATGTATACTCAGAGGTAGTTTAGAAGGCTTGCATTATGTCTTCACACGCTCCTCACATAGTCATTGTTAAAATTTTCAAGCAACAGAATGATGTAAACAAAAAATTAGATTGATATTGATTTAATTGATGTACTCTGCAATGATGGAATGATTTTGAGATCCCTAGGATTTCCTTAGAGGACTGGAGTTGGAAACTCAAATTCAGATGATTTGAAGGTAACTAAACTTAAATTCAATGAATTTGTTGTTAAAATTTAATTTTGTAATATGTAGAAAATAAGTATAGTATTTTCTCTTTCAATGCAATGTTTCGAGATGCAATGTCTTGTTATTTTCAAAGTGGCTAAGTCTGAGAGCCTTCCTGAAAAAATGACATTTCTATTTTTACCTGAGGAAATATGGACAAAATTGACAAAAACCATTGAGTTAATTAAATTAGGTGGGCTGGATTGTTTTCCTTTTAAGGAAAACCAGCCTAAATTTTAACAAAATTCATTAAAAAGCTTTACTTCTTGCCTAAAAGAGGAATGGACGATGAGAAGATATCAATTCTACTAGATAAAGTGCAAGAAGGTAAAGTATGACTAACTTGCTCTATTGAAACAGGTGTGATAGTGGAGATTTTAGATACTTACTACCTTAGAGAAAACTATGACAAAATAATGAGAGAAAATTTTCTAAAATATATGAAAAGTAAATACTTGTGTAATCATGTATCAGCAGAATGCACTAAAAAAATATTGTTGACAAATATGGTGTGCATGAATCTCACTACCGTCAGTTATGTATAGTCTTGGGAGAAGAGACTAAAGGAAAACAAAACGTTCACTCTAGAGGAAGTGAAAAATCATAAAAAAAAAGAGTTGATGCTGAAGTGGCGAAGGTTATCCTAGCAACAAATCAAGAAATTATAGACAACTACGTGATTACAATGGAAGAAAATATTCCAACAAGGATGGAAGACACTGAAGACTTTACCTGTCAATGTGCATATCCCTTCCAGCTCTAGTCAACAATATCTTCTATTCCATTAACTAATCCATTCAATGCAGAATGTGTGATCAAAAATTTCTGTAATTTGTCTAGTGTACTCACTTCCAATGTAACAATGGACCTACATATAGTTTTTGGATCTAGTCTATTAAATTTTGTAATTATTGTGCTCTTACGTATTGCTTCTTCAAACAATTTAAGAGAGATGATAAGAAAATAAATGTAAAATATCAAAGACAAGGGGGAATCAATTGTGGAAGGTTGTTATAGATTTTATGATAGCAGTGAAAAATTATGTCTTATGTACACAATAACTGATGTGCACAATTGTGATGTTGATGATGGGGACATAAAAAAAATCACCATGGATTGGATGGATTGAAACTTCCATAGCAAATTGTAACTATGAGATAAATTGGCCTATGAGGAAAGACACATCATTTTATTTACGAGAGATTTTATGGGTTTTAGTCTCATATGTTCACTCGACTCACTTCCAATAATTCTTCGGTTATAGTGTTGTATGGCGGTAGTGTTGTAGTGCATGCTTTGGTTGAATCAGGTGTATCTATAGTTTTTATTGTTTAATCACATGATCAATAATGTTTTTTAGAACATTACTATTGACATTTGAAAACAAGAATGTTGATTAAGACCAGTTTAAACGATTTTATTAGTTTAGTGCATTTGAATTGATACATACAAAATTTATGCAGAAAACCAAACAATAAAGGAAGACACGATCTCTTCCTCTCCACGTACTAATAGAGGAGATGATGTCGATCTTAGTATCTCGCAACCAATTTAACTTATTACCCCATATTTCGCTGACTATCTATAAAATGAATCTATAAAAGGTGAGTGGGAAATACTCGTTTCATAAATTTATCGCTACAAGATGTTTTCAATTGTATTTGTTTAAATATTTTTAATAAGAAACTTTAATTTATTTTAGATTTGATACCAAATGGGGAGGTTGTTGGCATGTCACGTGTGAACTCGTAGACAGAAAATGGTATGATAGTCATATACAATTATAAATAAAACCATTTATGAGACCCTCGTAATTGAAGGAACCTATAGTGAAGTAGTTTATTTATAATATGTATTACCCTAGTAGTCGCTAAAATACATATTTTAATTAGATTTGTTTTGAATTGAGTAAATTTTTGGTTTATTACTTAATATTAAATTGTGAAAAATTGAAAAAAAATTACTTATGTACAGTTGGCTATTCTATGAAAACGAGTTGTTTCACGTATTTTTTTACATCAGCTTAAAATTCATTTTGAATTGATGACTAGTTTTTTAAATAGAACAAGGATCACAAGAGCTTGCAGAGTGGGAGTGTGAGGGAATCCAAGATGGAGTCTCTATAAGTAAGTGTTAACATACTGAGGTTTTGATTATTTGAATTAGTTAATATCAAATTATGAAAAATTGAGAAAAAAATTACTTCTGTGCAGTTGGCCAAAAGGATTATTTAATTATTTTATATTTGGAGGGTTTTCTCTTTGAGAAAAACCAATCCTACAAAGAGTTGACAATTAAGTTTAGTAAGGATACTCTCAACTTGTGAGGTGGGATCAAGGAATTTCTAAAGATAATGGCAGAAAAATGTGAAATGGGATTTTGGTCTAGATATCTCTCTTACACCGAAGTTGAAAATATGATTAAGGATTTGAAAAAAAATAGCATTTGAATTCGAACCATTTATTATTTTGGGTAAAGAACATTGTTATGTAGAAGATAAAATTACAGAAAAATTTCTCCAAAACATTTGGAGTAGAGACATTATTGTTTTCGGCCATAGAGACGCATTGTGTATTACAATGGGCCCAAAGGGAAACCCTCTAGAAAATTTTATGGTGGGGAAGAAATCCAATGAAGAAAATTGTTTCAAAGATAAGTGGTTCACGACCAATTTGTATAGAAACATAACACATATATTGTGTCAGGGATTGAGTATTGCGAAGGGCATCTAAATATTACAAAAAATAGAAAATATATAACTATTAATTATTTCAAAATGTTTTTTACGATGATATTCATTCGTATAGTCATATAGTCACTCTTTATTTTATATGTTGAGATTACAAATTTAAAATTTGGTAGTATTTTTATCTTCACTGTGATTGAGATGATATTTTAGTTTTATAAGTTATTTTTGAGTTGTGATTAAATACTTTTATGACTTATTTTTAATCATTTTTGGAAGCTTACATTAATTCTAAGTTATTTTTATATATCCTATTGGGAAGCCTAAAAATTTATTAGTTCTGGTATTGGCAAGAAAATACCGCGTAACATGGTTCCAGATTTTAAAGATCTGGGAATATTAAACACTTTGAATGAGATTTTAGTGTTGAATTGATAAGTACTGAATCAAAATATTTTGAAACTTCCTTATTGTCTTCATTTATGGATTTAACAATGGTGAAATACAAGTTCATCTAAAAATTTAGTTGGTTGCAAGAAACCCACTTCAGGTTCATTTGGGGATGCTAACAATTTGAGATCAAAACAAATACAAGCCAACATATAGTAGACATTTATGGTAATGTCTATGGTGAAAAAAATATGCTTTTGATCGATGACACAATATTCTTGTCGCATGAGGTCAAAGAACAAATTACTCTCAAAACTCCAACATACCGAAGATTTGATAGAAACTAAAAGATTGATTCAAAAATTTATATTGAATTATGTACATGGTTGAAACATGTAGGAGAACAAAAAAACATGTGTAGATCATAGAAAAATTTCAAATGCATCATTGGCATTTTAATTGCATATTTTTCTTCCAAATCCAATAATGTATTGTGTATTTTTATGAAATAAAGTAACTACCTTAAAGTTCTTAAAGATTCACAGTGCGCAATCATTTTTTCTGATTCTTTTTTTGACAAGAAAAACATTTATTTCTAACTTGTGAGAAGAGACAATCATGGATCATGGACCAATAAAATAACGAGTATTCATAGATCTACATAGTTTAAACTTTTATATCACACATCAATGTTGGATTCTATGAGATAAAAAACTAGTTTTCCATAGTTATGCATGGTTTAATCTTAAAGACATTTTTAAATTGATAGTAACCTTATTCACATGCAATAAATAATCCTAGTGACCACTAGAATGTATAAAACATAAAAATTTTATGCTTATTGATTTCCAGATCCATGGAGGCTTCCCTATAATCATAAAATGTTTTTTTACCAGATATTCATATGTTAATATTAATGACATTTTAAAAGAGATAAAACCTTGTTCTAAAGAAAAAGTAAAGCCTAGCGGCCACTAACACATATCGAATTGAAGCATTTTTTGTTTATTGTTTCACATATTGATATTTTAAATATTTTCTATTTATTATTGTGTTGAATATTGCATTGTGACCATATAGGAAGATAACATCATGACCAAATGAACCTTTTATCGGTGATCTAGGAATTAGAACAGATTTCTCAAAAAAAAATTCAAGGTTTGGAAAGAAATTTTAAAATTGTTAAAAACATCATTCCAAAGAAAAAAATAAATCCTAGCGATTACTAGCCAGTATAAAATAGAATCAGTGAGGGCGTCCAACAGAGTGTGATGAGGGGAGCTTGAATAGGAGGATAATGAAGACCTGAATTTTCATCATCCACCATCGAATATCATTTTCCCAAAAAAAATGACATGAAAAAGTTCGTGTAATACAAGTTCAACGAGCATGGCCAAAAGGTGGTTCACACCACTACCACATGCATCCAGAAAGTGGCTAAATCATTCCTTAATAAGTGTGTTCTCTAGCACCATGATTGGAACAAGATTGGCATTGCTGCCAACAAAGAACCCTCAACAACATTTACAGGAATCTCCTTAGAAGAAATCCTACTGGAGCACCCCCACCCATCGGGATCCAAGGTCATTTTTTAAAAATATGGTGGAGATGCGTTGTTCTTAATAATTGGCTCCAAGGGTGGTGTGGTGCTCATGCTTTTCCATATTTGTGGTAAGAATAGCGATCACTGGACATAAAAATGGAATTACAAGGATCTTTCCCCTGATGGTGCCACAAACACCTTAACAATGTATAAGGCTATTGAGGGCCTCACCACGGGTTGAAGTAGTGCTAGTGGTATTTCCACTTCTTCCAGTATTGGGTGATTATCCTATGTCCCTCCTAGTCTCAAGAGTGTGGTTGACCACTCCGGTGACACCATGCATCGTAAAAATGATGAAAATTGTGATCAGGTTACCAATCTGTTCAAGGACACAATGGATGTTTATCTTCTTGAGATTTTCAAGTTGTTTGGACACATCACACGTGTCTACATGGACATGGATCAGAAGATGGGGTTTAGAAGGGGATTTGATTTTGTTAATTTCTTCAACAAGGAGGACACATAGAGAGCTATAAAGAAGTTCAATGGCTATAGTTATGGTAATATTTCTCTCTATAGATGATTTGTATTCTTCTTTTATTACCCTTGAAGATAATTCAAGATGTTGAAGTTTTGTATTGTTTGATGTCTTCCACCGAATTTAATGTAAATGATTATATAGAGGATTTGAGTTGGTTTCTTTGATCTTCTCAGAAACATGTTCTTATAAGAGAGTGTCTTGTGTTATCAAGTGTTATTCTATGTTGTTCAGTACTTGATGATTTGGAAGATCTGTGGGGATTAAACCAAATTGAAATTTTTTTATTTTTTATTGAAAAAAAAAACCTCAAGCTTAAATATGGTGGAGATTCTTTTTCCACCCTTGAAAAAAATCTTACGTTAGCATAAGTATTCTTATTTTTATTTATAGGTTTTTTACTGTGATAACTGGCTATTTGAGTGTCTACAAACTAGCAATAAATTTCTCTAGATGCATGAGGATTTCACTGATTTTACCTTTTCTTGAGGTAGGGATGATAGTGATTGCATCTAACAGAGTGAGATGTGGGGAGCTTGAATAGGAGGATAATGATACACACATGCCCCACACACATGTTTGATTATGATTAAGGAGAATGAGACGAGCGTTACATATTGCGCTCTTTATAGTAACGGGTTATACATTTTAAAGCATAATGTTAATGACACTTTAAAACTATTAAAAATGTTATTCTAAAGAAAAAAAAAAATCCTAGTAACCACTAGCCAATATAAAAAATAAGCAGTGATGGCGTCTGATAGAGTGTGATGTAGGGAGCTTAAAGAGGAGGATATTGAAGACCTATATTTTCATAAATCACCACCAAATATCATTGGGCCAGATCAAACAACATGAAGAAGATCTTGGAATACAATTTTAATGAGCATGGCCAAAAGGTGGTACACACCACTACCACATGCATCCATAAAGTTGCCAAAGCGCATCTTAAAAAAAATCTCTAGTGTCATGAGTGGTGCAAGTTCGGAATTGTTTCCAACCAAGAAGCCTAAAAAACTTTACACGAATCTCCTTGGAAGAAATCATGTTGGACCGCCCTTACCCATCAGGATCCAAGGTCAATGATTCAAAATCTAGTGGAGATGTGTTGTCCATCCTGGCTAGCTCTAAGGGTGGTTTGGTGCTCATGGTTTTCCATATTTTTGGTAAGAAGGGCGATCACTAGACATAAAAATGGACTTACAAGGATCTCTCCCCTGCTAGTGTCACTGAAACCTTTACAATGGATAAGGGCACCAAGGGCCTCACTGCAGGTGGAAGAAGTGTTGGTGGTATTGCCACTTCTTCCATTGTTGGGTGATTAACCTACATCCCTCCCAGTATCAGGCATGTCGTTGACCACTCCAGTGATGTCATGCATCATAAAAATGATGAGAATTGTGATCAAGTTATTCAAATATACGATGTATGTTGATATGCATGAGATTTTCAAGCCATTTCAACACATCATGCATGTCTATGTGGCCATGGATCATAAGACGGGGGTTAGCAGGGGGTTTGGTTTTGATAATTCATCAATCCAGAGGACATATAGAGAGCTATTAATAAGCTCAATGGTTATGGTTATGATAATTTTATTCTCAGAGTTGAATGGGTCACTCATCTGGTATTTTTCTAGATGATTTGTATTCTTCTTTTTTTACCCCTTAAGATAGTGCAAGATGTTGCAATTCTGTATTTTTTTATGTCTTCCATTGACTTTAATGTAAATGATGATAAAAAGGATTTGAGTTGGTTTATTTCTTCTTTTAAGAAACTTGTTCTCATAAGAGAGCTTCTTGCTGACATAGGCATAGAAATTGACTTACCCTGTAATGGCATAAATCATCACTCTCAAACAAGATTACCCTCTATTTTTATGTTCAACAGGTATCCACTTTAACAAACACATTTGTTTAATTTTATTTTTAATTTTAATTTAATAGTTAAATTCCCTTAAATCTAAATAAAATTTGAAGATTCGACATGACTGTAACCCTAAATTGTTCAAGATTTTTGGTAGAGAGAATATGGAGCCCTCAGACCCCTCAAACCCTAAAAAATATTAAATCAAAATCCTTGACAAGAATATTACACGAGCATAATTATTCTTATTTTTATTTGTAGGGTTTTACTGTGATAACCAATGATTTGAGTGATTAAGGAGAAGGATACAAGTGTTACGTATTGCACTCTTTACAAGAACGGGTTATACATTTTAAAACATAACATTAATGAATTTTCAAAATTGTTAAAAATGTTATTCCAAAGAAACAAATAGAGCCTAGTGGTCGTTTTCTAGTATAAATAAAAAATAGTGATGGTGTCTATATGATAGAAAAGTGACAAGCAAGCATGAAATTCGACAAGTAACATTTCTCCGTACCTAACCTCCTGAGGTCATGCTGTGATAGCCAGTGGAAATGAAATATATGCGAATGTGGACAAACTAGTTGGGCAATCTTATATCCTCAACACACAATAACATGATCTACGAGTCCAAGGAAAAGAAAGATCTCCTAACCTGAATTGGTGTGATGGATCAGTTGAATACTACAGCTTCTTGGAGGCTCCAATCAATGTCGAGCTCTATCAAGATCCTATCTATTGGCTGTTGGATGTGTGAAAAGTGACCTATAGGTGCTTTGTGTATATTTCTAGACAAGGTCGTGAAAGTGGTAGAAAGAGGTGTGGTGGATTTCTAGGAATCTATGGACGGTTTTCTAGTCTAAACTACAAAATATTAGCTTGATTGGATTCTACGTTCAACACAAAAAGTTGTATTATAATATTTGGTGGGAGTGGTGAGGATATAAATACAAGTGTATGTAAACTGGTGTCAATGTTTAACTGATTAGCAGGACCGTTGGGTTGTGGAACCTAGGGATCACAACCAAAAGTTCGTGGTTGTGGAAATTTTATGGTCATGTGAAGAATCAATATCTTCTTCTGACTATCCAGTAGTCATAAGCTTTTTCATCCTCTATGTTTAATACCAGGAGTTGTGTGATCTTCTTGGAATACCTTATGAGTGTTCTAGCAACTTGAAATCTAAAAATAAATACTAAATTAAAATGAAATGTAGACTCACCATTTGCACAGGGATAAGAACTTACCTCTGTCGACACTCCAACTCTGTGAGAGAACATTCAAAACAAGATTAGAATATTATATATATTACGAGCTTATTTTCCTATTCATTTGCACATATAAATTTGGTAATTTTTGAGCTTTGGGGCCCACAGTAACTATTTTTGACGAGAGTGCAGTCAAAACGTTCATTGCGAGATTGTTATCATGCCTCCGAGAGTAGGAGATTGACCTGCAAAGTCTCAGGTTAGTTTTTCTAGATTTATTATTTTTAATCCTAAAATATAAAAATATTGAAGTCTTCATCTTGGGGGGGATTTTTTCAAAAATCTTAGTGTTAAATGAGTCTCTATTGGGGTGGCACTCATAGGGTAGGTTTTTATTTTGTCAAAAATGGTGTATTTTTGTTGTTTTAAGAATTTTTAGGGCTTTAGGGGCGTACGCCGATTCTGCACAGGACCGCTGCCTTGCACAGACCAGTGGTCATGGGACTACTGCCCTATGATGGCGGAAGTCACAGGACCGCCACCCTAAGAAGCTGGCGGTTACGGAACCGCCACCCTATTCAGGGTGATGGTTCTGAACAGAAAACAAAAAAAGGATGCATAAGTTAATTGTTTTTGCATTTTTAACATTTTACTATGTTTTTGATGAGCTTATCTACCAGATTGTGTTTCCAACTTGCTCTTTTTCTCTATTTTGGGTGGATGCAAAAGAAGGAGGAGTATATTTGTTGGAGAAGAGAGTGGGAGTGTGATTGAATCTCAGTAGTGTTAGACATACTAACCCAGAAAAAGCAAGACACTCTATAGAGGGCTGGTATTTTGAGGATTTCACAGGTTCCTCATGTTGGTACTGTCAGTTACATATTGTGTGACTCACTATCGTACGGAGATGCAAAATGAAATACTTTCTTGTTACTAGGTGTTAGGGGTGAGTGGAATATCACCTTAGAGGATGTTTATCATATACTAGGGGTTCCAATTCTTAGGAGGTGGTTGTCTCTTAAGACAACAAGATCTAGGTCTTAGATGATTTAGTGGGTTACTTATTTAGGAGATTTTGTTGTCTCCTTTGGCTTGAAGAAGGGGTTGAAGGTCCAATCCATTACTATTGCTCCTATCCCCACCATTTATAAGGCCATTATGGGTATCCTAGCCTCATGGATGATTGGGGATAAGGGAGGAGATACTTTGTTATAGTGTTGGGCTGCTATGATTACACAGATTGAGGCCCATGGCTGTACTTATGCTTGAGGAGTATACATTTTTGGGACCACATATCATGACTTATACAGGGTGGTCAATTTATAGGGGCAGTCTTTGAGTCATCCTACTCTAGTTATGAGTTGGGTGTATGAGTGTATCGTCCCCTATGGGAGGGGCATGCTAGCAGAGGATTTGAGGGCTGTTACGGAAGTGAGGTAGATGGGGATGTCATTTCTCAGGAAACCACATCAGCTAGTGTCTTCACTGACTACTGTAGATGTGGAGGCCACTCCCTATCAGGTCATGGTAGGATTGTGGGGCCAGGAGACGCTTACATTGATTTCCTACTCTACTACAGGTCAGTTGGTAGATAGGATAGGGAGGGTGGAGATCCACCCATTTGATTGAGTCCCTCAACATTTTGGTCTCCCCTATGTTGATATGCTTCCTCCAGTGGCATCTGTGTACATGACTATTGGTGAGGCCCAGGGATGTCCTAGAGGAGATCAAGGTTAGACCACGGTTACTCCTGGAGTTCCTATCATGGTTAGGTGGGTGGTTTGTTCCCAAGGGGAATATGGTGCTAATAAAGCACCCTTTCTTTAGATTGGGACCACTCCTACTCATAGTGGAGAGGGAGATGAGCCTATTGATGTGGACTCAAAATTTGAGGAGTTCACATAAGGGGATATTAAGGAGGAGATGATGGGAGAGGGGGTTGAAAGTGAGGCCAATGGGATGGCCCTAGAGGATGAAATCGATTCTGAGTGGCATGAAACTTAGGATATCTTGAGGGAAGAGAGGGCGGAGGTGAGTGTGGGGAAAGAGAACTTGGTCTTAGAGAGGCTTCCTTCTCAGGACAGTGAGGGAGGTGATGAGTCCGTGGAAGGATGTCATTTCATTCCATATTTTGGGGAGACTCCACCATCGGCAGTAGTGTCAGTAGTAGGTGTAGATCCTAGAGACTCTACCTGGATGCCTAGAGATCCATGTGAGTTATCACTCTTCTCTCGACCCTATTTAGCTAGAGATATTAGTGGATATTTTTTTTTTGTTGTTTTTCTTGTTTTTGACTTGTTTTTGGTGATTTTATAACTTGTTATTTTCCTTTTTATATTTACAGTGATTACACACGAGTGGTAAGAAATCATTCATCAGGTATGCGTGGAAACCCTTTTGATCTCCTCAGGGAAGACTCGAGCTGATTTGTCTATGGATTTAGGAAAGCCCTTAGCCACCGTTTGACATATCGACGTGTTCGTGCTTGTGTGGAAGGTGGTAGAGATAGTGACCTCCCTTCGTACTCATGTAGCTGAATACGAGACTGTTGAGAACCTGATGAGGAGGAGCCATTATCATAGTGAGGCTATGGGAAGTGGGTGCCACCATGAGCACTAACACCATTCAGTCCATTCACAACGTTTTCGTAGCCATAACAAGATCCCTAGATGCAGTCGTGCACCCTCCAAGGGATCCCACAGGGATTGATAGGGCATTGATCCTTTGTTGCTTTGATACCATTTTTGAGATTATACAATTTTTTTGTATATTTCGGGCTCATTGAGTGTTTTGACCATGCCTAGTGCATGATGGAATTGTATGTAAAACATGATTCCTATACATATATATATATGTATATGTATATATATCTTTTTGGATTCATATCTTCTTTGTAGCTAGAGTTTTGTGGTTTGTTTCTCATGTGTACACTAGATGCTTTAGAATCTTTGATTTTATATGCTTTTTAGAATGTATGCAATGGATTACAAGTGATACCAAATGCTAAACAAAATGTTTTCTTTTTGTTTGTTTTTTCTAATGTTGATATGGGATGATGAAATCATACTGTAGTACTGAAATTTTTAGCTTCTTTTGGCAATGTTCATTGCTTCTTTTTTTTTGACGAAACGTGATGAATATGTAGGGATAATGAGATGAAATTTCTCCATTCCTAACTCCACGCAACTAGTAAGATGCAAGGGCTCAATACCAAGAGCTAGGAAGGCAAAATTTTTTATGAGTTTGACTTAATGGAAGTGATGAGAGAAGGAAAAAGTATTGATAGAAACCAAATTTTGACCAATGTACTTACCTTACTCAAACCTACTATATAGTTCAGAATGCAACTTACTTTCCATTTTATCTAGACTTAGATCCATAAATGGCAACTTGGTTGACAAAATCTAGTTTCGATGATTTAATCTCTTTGGAACTTGGATGTTTAATTTCACTTTTCACAGTACACTTTGTTTTACTAATATTCATTAATTTGCATGAATGGACCCCCTACACCTTGCCCCATGCTACTAGTAAGAAGTATGGGCTTATCATCGAAGGCTGGACATAGGTGAGTAAGGGAACTTCTTTCCTTTCCCAAACTCACACCACTAGTAAGAGATGTGGGATCATCACCAAAGGTTGGTAGGGAAAAGAAGTGTGTAAAAAAATATTTTGTTTGCTTTAGTATTTTTGATTCAGTTTGATTTTGACATTTATGATCTATGAATTTGGAGTATCCTCATTTCAAAGAGACGTAAGAGGGATAGATGTGACACTAAGAAGATTCTAGAACAAACCGTAGGTAAGAAAAACTTAACCTAGTAAAAGAAAATGAGTATGACCAAGTATGCAGGCCTTGGTATGGTTTTTGTCAAGATTTTGTTTGTCGAATTGATGAGATGATTTTGAAACCATTTGATGATATTATGAAAATTGAAGAGATATGATTTGAGTGCTTTGCTAATATTTTTAGAAGCTTGTAATAAATTACTTACGAATAAGTTCCTTGACCAAAAAATTTACGAAATGAGTGAACATAATGAACTAACTGAATGAGTAATGCAATGCAGATGAACATAGTATACAAATGGTGATGCCGATGACCTATGCGTAACACCGTTAAAGAAGCAAGGAATTGACAGTTTCATTGAATTCCTCACCTTCTAGTGTACACAAGATATATGCACCATTTCCGTAATATTTCATGACTTAGTATGGGCTGAACCACTTGCACCGGAATTTCCTTCCTTCGTCGGTTTTCTTATCAATTTGGCTATCTAGTCTCAGAACTAGATCTCCCTTGTATATTTCTTGTTTATAGAAATTTTTGTTATATTTCCGGCACATTTTGTCATCCTAGGCTCTGTGCCTTTTCTTTGTGTTTTACCTGGCCTCATCAAGGCTTTCTAGTTGAGAGAGTCGTTCCTCTCTATAGGATTCTTCTCCTAAGATCCCTTGTAATGATATGCGGAGACTAGGTATTTCAACCTCTATTGGTAGAATTGCTTCAGCTCCGAATACAAACAAGAAAGGGGTTTCCCCTGTTGGTGTTCTTATTGATGTTTGAAAGGCACAAAAGGCTGGGTATAATTTGAAATGCCAATCTCATTTGTTCTCTTTAACTGTTCTGAGGAGAATGGTTTTTAATGTTTTATTTGTGGCCTTAGCCTGTCCATTGGCTTGGGGGTAATAAAGAGATGTCGTGTGATGGTTTATCTCGAATTTTTTGCATAACTCATGGACTTCATTGTTCTTGAAGGATGTACCATTATTTGAGATAATGACTTGTAGGACATCATACCTACAAATGATTTGATTTAGAATAAACTTAGAAATTATGGAACCTAGTATGGTGGTGAGAGTCATGTCCTCTACCCATTTAGTAAAATATTCTATGGCCATGATTATAAAGTTATGGCCATTTTTTGATGAGGGCGAGAATTTCCCTATCAAGTCTAGGCCCCATGTAGAAAAGGGCCAAGTGGTTGCGACTGGTTGTAGATCCTGTGCTGGCATGTGAATCTCGTGGGAGAATTCTTGGCATTTATGGCATTTGTGCACAAAATCTACTACATCATGTTCTAGGGTAGGCCTGAAATAGCCCATCCGATGTATCTTGTGAGTAGTTACATGGCCACCAAAGTGGCCTCCACATATCCTACTATGGGATTTGTAAAGAATCCTTCTAGATTCATCTACATCAACACATATTAACGACATTCTTTTGAAGGCTCTGCGATAGAGCACCTATTCTAAAATGATTTATTTAGCCACAATAATGCACAACAACCTTCTTTGTTATGATGTGAAACCTTCTGGGTATGTGTGGTCTATAATGAAATTGACAATGTCAGTGTACTAAGGACATATAGAGATGGGGGGCCTTGTTTCGAAGAAATATATGCACTCATCGAGAAATTCTAGATCTACTAGATCACCCCCATTCAATGGATTGTTAGCCAACCAGTCTGCAATGATTTTTCCCTTAACGGATTTTTTGTTTACAAATGTTAGTTCAAACTCACCCATTAAGGTTATGAAATGTCTAGCCTTTTTAGACAAAGACCCTTGCGTGAGGAATGTCCGTAAGTGATTTGTCTTGACAATCACCCTTGTTTCTTGATTCAACATGTAATGTCGTAAACACTTTGTTACAAAGACTATGGCAAGGCATTCCCTTTCTACCTATGTGTAACGTGTTTCATAATCAAACAACATCTGACTACTAAAATAAACTACACATTCTTGTTTATCATCATCTTCTTTAGCCAACATGCAGGCTAGTGAAACATCAGTAGCCCGTAAATACAAGATCAAAGGATGATCTGGTCTAGGAGGCATTGGCGTTGGAGGAGACACCAAGAAGCATTTAACTACTTCGAAGGCCTCATTGCATTCTTCCATTCAATCAATGCTATAATCCCTTTTCAATAAATTTTTGATTGGATGAACAAAAAAACTAAAGTCAGGGATGAACCTTCGAATTACACCGATTTTCCCAAGAAATGATCTGATACTAGACTCATCTGATGGTGGAATCATTTCAAGAACAACCTGAATTTTGGCTGGGTCGACATCAATCCCTCGTGATGATATCATGTAACCTAGAAGCTTGCCTCTTGTTACACCAAATACACATTTCTTTGGATTCAATGTGACGCCATATTCGATTAATCATGATAGAATGATACAGATCACCTTTGTGTGATCACAACCCTTGCACGTAGGATTCCATGATCTTATGAATAAGGTCATGAAATATGTATGTCATTTCCCATTGTTATGTAGTGCCAGAATTCTTAAGACTGAATGGCATGACAACATAACAGTAAGTTCCCCAAATAGTTATAAACATAGTTTTGGCTTGATCCTCTTTGGATATTTTTATTTGATTATATCCTGAGAACCCATCCATGAGAGACAACAACTAAAATCCAGTTGTTACGTCAATAATAACATCGATGGATGGTAATGGAAAATCATCTTTGGGGAAATCTTTGTTAATGTCTCGAAATTCTATGCAAATGCATATCTTTCCATTCTTTTTTAGAATGGGGATGGTATTAGATACCCAATGTGAATAGTCGACTGGTTTGATGAATCCATCTTGGAGAAGTTTCATTACGTCTTTCACCATGAGATCTACTTTTGGCTTCATTGGTCTTGACTTTTGCTTAATTGGCTTTGTATCTAGTTAGGTGACAAGATTGTGTACTACGATATGTGGTTTAGTTCCCATCATTTCTTTGTAACTAAATGTGAAACCTTTTGATGTTCTTTGAGGATCTAGGTATGTATTTATATCTCCTTTGGAGTTAAGGAGGATCCCAGTTTCAAAATATTTGGTTCTTCTTCTGTTCCAATATTTATATTGATGGTTCCCTTGATTAAGGAGGCATTTCCTTCCTCAAAATTGGGATGGGCTACGGGTAATTCCAAACTCCCTTCATTCTCCACCTCGTAGATTTTGAGATTCCTTTGTGGAATAAATTATATCATGGGATTTCCAAAATAAGAAGAGGAATATAGGATAAGGGAGAAATCGACCATGCAATGAGTGAGATGTAACTCTGCGTAGGCATTTAGATATTCAAGAGTCACTGTACGTACCCAAAATTATAGGTTACTGCACCATTGGAATAATGTTACACATGCCCCAATGATGATACAGGTCTCCTCGCAAGGTGTCTGGGATCTGAAAAAGCTCTCCAAGTGTACATTAACACCCCGCATAGCCCACCTAGCCTCTGTGAGCTCTGTTTTACTCTTCCCCACTCTTTTCCTTTGCTTTTGGTCTTTAGTGATGAAACCACCGCCCTGACTGGGTGACGGTCTCGTGACCGCCGCCCAAGCAGGGTGGTGGTCCTGTAACCGCCACCCTGCTCAAGCGACGGTCCTTCACACATTTTCCAGAATTTTATTTTTATCGCGACTCATGTAAATTTTCAACTTTTACCAACATTTTCATCCATTTTTGCTTGTATTTATGATTTTGGTTCCCTGGAATAGTGTTTCTCCATTATTTATAGTAAAAGAGTTCAAATTGGATTTCACCTTTGGGTAAATGGGAATTCTATAAATAGCTAGTTTGATTACAAGCAAATGGCCCCACAAAAATTACCTCTCATCTTCTCATTTAAATAGTTTAGGCTTTCAGTTCTTGTTTAGGAATTCAATAGTTTTCATTTGTTACATGCATAGCTAGTCTTGTTTTGTTGTTTAGAAGCCACATGATCTTCTTGTTTTAGTGTTATTACTATTTCATGCAATCAATTGAGATAGGATAGTTTCATTTTTAGTATGAAGCCATTAGAGTTGTAGGTTTTGTTCATCAAGAAGGATAGTTTCAGGTTCCAGATGTTTTGTGTTGCATGACTCACAATAAATCCCGCTAGGAATTACATAAGCCAAACTCTGTTCTCGTGCGCTATCCCTCTCCTACTTGCATTATATTTAGTCTACATCCAAAGTTGCCATTGTTCCAATACCTACTCTTGTTGACGCTAACATTAAACAGTTTTCTAGATTCACGTGAGCACGAAGGAATGAGGAGACCACACTGAGGGGACAAAGCCAGACACAATCAGATTTTCCACTGTTCTGCATAATCCAGGTTCAAGCTATCAAAGTTTTAGTTAAAACATATCAAATAGAGTAATAAATCATTTCATTTCAGTTAATCTCGCTTTTGATATTGCCTGGGAAGCTATGGGGATTGATAATTTCTAAGAAACTATGATTCATTCCTCACTTCTGAGGTAAGATCAGGGGTCTTTCAAATAAATTAGATAAGTTATTTAGTTATTTAGAATAGATTCACAACTGCATAGACAAGCAGCTATACTTGGCTACCTTGTTTGTTTTTTTAAATTCTTTTATGAGATTAGTTGTCATTTCCTAGATATATTAAATAATTTTTATCTTAATTCTATTAAAAAATATATCAAAAACACAAAAATAGAGAATTTATATATGCTATAGATATACTTTGCATAATTAGCTTGCTTTGTTTTAGTTAGGTTTACATTATTTCCTTTTCTATGACAATCACGGGACCTAGGGAGCCCAGAGAATACGTATTCGAGCCAATTTTGCCTCAACCCAATCTTCTTACAGCAACAACTAACATAGACTAGAATCTCAGAATCCAATTGTTTCAAACAACAGTGGACCTATAAGAAATCAACCCGCAGTTAAGAGGATTAAACATAGAAGACGACAGAGAACATACGTTTTGGTCAAACCAGCCAAATTACATATTACCCTAGATAAATATTCACATGACTGTAGAAGGGCTTGAAAGAGAGAAAACGTTTGGTTGTGATCCTTTGGTCCCACAGCCAGACGCAGGAGACATTCTCATTGACATAGACACTAGCTTAAGAATTCAAGTTGCCAGAATGACAATAAGGTAGTCTGAGAAGATTGTGCAACTTTTAGCTCTAAACATAGAGGCCAAAAAGGCATATGACTACTGGATATCACGGATTAGAAATTTATTCTTCATATGACTATAGGAGGTCCACAATAACCACGAATCTATAGTTTTGATCTACAGATCCCACAACCCAACGAGCCTACAGGACAATCAGATGTTGATGCTGGTTTACACACATTAGTATTTAGATCCTCTCCTCTTCCACCAACCATTATCACATAATTATCCTCACTAGACATAACAACTAATCTAGCTAAATATTTCTGGACTAGACCAGAGAATCAACCATAGAATCCACCATATATCTGCCTTCCATTTTCATGACGTTATCGGGAGACATATACGAAGCACAAACAGGTTATCTTCCGCATATCCCATAACCTATAGATCGAATCATGCCAGAGCTCGATATTTATTGGAGCCTTCGAGTAGTCATCCTCACCGATCGATCTATCACGCCAGTTCAGGTTAGAAGGGCCTTCTTTTCCTTAGATTCACAGATTCCACTAGTGCGCGTCGAAGACATAAGATTACCTAATTAGTTTTTCTATACCTCACATATATTCCATCCCCACCGAATGTCTCAGCATAACCTCGGGAGGTCGGGTACGAGGAAGAGTTACTTGTAGATTCCCATGCTGGCTTGTCACTTTTCCATCGTATAAAATTGGTGAACCCGACGTGAAAGAAACAATTCTTCCTCTTTTATTTTTCATTTCTTCCATCCACCTTCGCTCTTTCCCATTATTTTGTGGGTATTCATATACCCCCCGAATATGTCAGGATTCGATGCATATGGCAGACCTCTCCTAGGTCTTGAAGCATACTACGATCAATTTAATAGATAGCCATCACCCTCGCTCTCAGCATGATGTGATAACTATTCAACTAACCGGTTGTCAACACAAACTCCACCTCCAAGGACTAGATATAGTTCTTCTTTCCAAATAGAGGAGTTGGATCATCTCACTCAAACACAGCAACTAGAGCCTTCAGGCTCGAACAACATGAAATTTATAGAAGAATGTGGTTCATCTCCTCAGGTGTTGCTTAGACCACAAATTATTAGAAAGTCAGATCCATATCTTTTTTTAGATGATGAACATTTAGCGCGTTATGCCAGGAGTGAACAACGCTCTCAGAGTATGTACCCACCTATAGGAATTTTACAAACACAACCTGAGGTCTCTTTTCAAGAAAACACCTCCATGCCACTACCTATAGGAAGTGCCCTCGGTAAAACTTGGCAGGATAATGACCAATTCATAGCAGGGTATCATACCCCTTTGCAGCCTCAAATGACACAACAAACACCCGTAAGGCAAAATACTGTGTCTTCATCAATAGAGGTCATTTTAGCCTTGGTTGAAAAGGTTAGAGGGCTGGAACTTGCTCAAGAAAATCAGAATTCACATTTTGGACAAGTAGGAATCCCCAACCCTCTACATCATCCTAGCCAAGTAGACCTCCTCATGGGAATAGGAATGTTGGGCATGCCTCCTCAGTATTCACAACAAGCACCAACTAGAACCACGTTTGCTAACGCCACTCCGGTGGAAAATATGATACCTCCCAATCTAGTACAAAATAATCCATTCCTAGGCAATACTCCTCCATAATTAAACATGTATTCTAAGTCACCACAAGGAGATATGTTCTCTTCTCCCAGCATTTTTCTCAACCACAGGGATTTCCTTATGCCCCTGTAAATGCATATGCTACACCATAGAAACAAATTGTCCCACCTCCACCCCCTCAGCAAGTGCCATCAATGGTCAAAACCTATGCGATAGGAACTTATTCAGAATATTTGAAAGAACCCTTAGACTTCACCATAGGAAGTGTCATGCTTCCAATACCTCTTCCTGATTTGCCCAAATACAAAGGGGAGGGAGACCCAAATGCACATATCAAGGCCTATGCCACAACCATTCGATAACTACTCCCTTGGGATGGGGTTGTTGCTAAAATATTCCCCAAAAATTTAGAGGGCATTGCCCTCGATTGGTATTACAGAATACATGAAGCTTCCATCCATTTGTTTAAACAACTCGTTTAAGATTTCATCAAGGCGTTCAACATGAACAAACTGTTGAGAACAGGAATCAGGGAATTCTTACATATTAAGCAAGAACACAATGAATTTTTTTCTCATTTCATCCAAAGATGGCGTAAATTCCTTTATTCTTTGGAAAGTGCTCCAAACATGGATCAGATGGAACTATGTGATTTATTCCCTCATTCTCTCAGTAGAGAGATAAAGGAAGAAGTCCATAAGTTCCCACAAAGGACTTACGATGAAGTACTTGAGAGCGCCCTCCGAATAGATCAAGCTGCAATAGATAGCGGTTGTAAGACATATGGAACAAATGGGAGGTTAATCATCCCTAACCAAAATACTACGACTTATCCTACTACCACAAATGTCAATCAAGGACTTAAAATCCTTAACAAAAATCATGGCATAACAACAAATGGAGTAATTGACCAAGCAAAAAAGGAAAATGTTGTAAATGCTCCACCGCCGGTTAACAATCAATGAAACAACAATTTTACCCCGAAAATTAACTCGGTGGATTTTAATCATCCACAACAACAACAACAACAACGGCAGATCCAGACACAGCGTCCAAGTCAAAACTCAACTGGATATCAAAACCAAAGGCAACAAAACTTTAATCCTAATAGTCAACAGTTTAATAAGAGTTTTGGACCATAACACATGCCAACCCAACAGCCTAGGAATTACAATCCCAACTCGTATTGTGGTTTCCACAAAGTTTGAGGCCATGACACTAGAACTTTCCGCAATTACAATAAGTTCATGCAACGTCTACTAGAAGAACAAAGACAAATTTTCATAGATATGTTATTAGTAGATCCTGCATCACCTGTGCTAAATAATTTCACAGGAGCAGTCTCCCCTTAAAATGCTCCCCTCAAGATCTTCAATGATCCGCTCTCAAATCATAATAAATTAAATCTAAATGGGACGAACAAAGGTGTAATGACAGGAAACAATGATCATGAAGCCTCGACTTCACTAAATCCACCTGTCACACCGCAATTAGGAAATCAACTATGACCTAAGATAGTTAGTTTAGTGGAGTTAGACATTGAGCTACACGTGGAAGCCGTAACAAGGACACGAGAGTATTCCTCTTAGCCAAATCCACGTTACCCGCTAGAGACAGATAACATTCAACAACCATTAGTAAAACATGTAGGTGCCTATGATTTAATTAATGACCTAATAAGTACCTTCTCTCACATCTCCTTTTTGGACTTGTTGAAGAACTCTCTTGCCCATAGGGATGCTCTTTTAGAAGCATTAGGTTTAGGTCATTTAATTAACATCACTCCACCTCCTGAAACACAAGAAAACCATACAAACTTCAATATTCACCCTCCAGGGCAGCCAAATAGGGATACTGAGTTTATATTCGACATAAACAAAATGCCAAAAAATGCTGAGATTGCACGTAGAGGTGATCCAACCTTACATTTACAAGTGTGGGTTTATAACAATTACGTTAAATGCATAATGGTTGATGATGGGGCAGTAGTTAACATAGTCCCCTTCTCTTTCCTTCAAAATCTAGGGTATGGAGAAACAAATTGTTCCACGACTCGGAATACAATAAGAGGCTATGATAGCCTTAAAGCCACTTCGATTGGGACTATAATACTACCAGTCACCTTAGGACCCAAAACAATCCTAATTGAGTTTTATATTATAGATCGGGAAACCAACTATAATATGATCCTCGATTGACCATGGATACACCGTATGAAGGCAATCCCTTCTACATTATTTCAAGAAATAATATTCTTGCACTTAGGAAAGATATTCCTAGCAAAAGGTGATCCAAAACCATTCGATATACACCTAGCAGATTTGAAGAAAAGGCCAGGCATTCACTCTGAGTTTGAACTCCCAACAAACCAACTTAACAAGCCAACTGACTCAAAACTAGAAGAAAAGTTGGTACCTACAACAGTGTTAGAATTTAGAAACCTAATCAAGAATATCCCATCCCTCAAGGATGAAGCTAACGTTGTAGAAATAGTGTCATTAGGAACTACTGCAAAAATTGTTGAGTTACTAGAACAAGATCTACCAATCTTCCTACCGTTTGATTCCATAGGTATGGGATGTACCCTAGGAGTTGGTTCTCTTCCAGCAGGAGAACTCTGCATGGTAGAAGTAACTAAAGTAGAAGAAATAGACGTAATGAATGTCCCAACATCCATCTTCCTGAGTAAATATTAGACTCTCCATTTCGATGGAGCTAGATGTCATTATGGGGCTGGGGTAGGTGTGATATTTACTTTGTCCTAGGGAAAGATCCTACCATTCACCTTTAAGTTAAATTTCAAATGTAAAAATAATGGCACTGAGTACAAATCCCTCCTCCTTGGTCTCATCATAGCTAAAAGGTTCGGTGTTAATGACATCAGAGTATTAGGAGACTCTCAGTTAGTAGCAAACCAAGTCTCTAAGGTGTATGAGACTAGAGCTGAACATTTACAACTCTACAAAATAGTAGTATTAGATTTGAGAAAAGGATTTAACTTCATATCAATTAAAGCAATCCCACGAGAACAAACCTTCTCACAGATTTGATAGCAACCTCAGCTTCACGTTTTACTCCAAACAGTGAGTTGGAAGACACCCGTTTCATGGTATCCCTTCGTACTGATCCATTAGTAAAGAAAACGTCAACAAACCCTCTTCTAACACACATAGCTGAGAATGCACCTGCTACCTTAGGTCATATTGACAGTGATACAACCACTCTTGATTACTTAAATGCCTATGAAAAGTTACATCTCACCCATCATGTGGTAAATTTGTCCTTAATCCCACATTCATCTTCTTACTTTGGAAATCCCATGATAGAGCTTCCCCCACAAAAGGAGCTCAACATATATGTGGTAGAGAATGGAGAAGATCTAGAACTACCTCCGGCCCCGCCTGAGTTTGAAGAAGGTAATGCTTATTTAATCAAAGAAACAATTGATATTAACATTGGAATGGAGGAAGAACCGAAGATCTTAAAACTAGGATATTTTTTAACTCCAGAAGAGATAGAAATACACACTCAAATCCTCAGATAACATCAAAAAGACTTTGCATTTAATTATAAAGAAATGATGGGAATTGCACCACATGTCACGGTACATAACCTCATCACCAAATCAGATGCAAAGCCAATTAAACAAAAATCAAGACCAATGAAACCTAAGGTAGCTATCATGGTGAAGGAAGAAGTAATGAAACTTATCCAAGTAGGGTTCATCAAACCGGTCGGTTACTCTCAGTGGGTATCTAATATCATTCCCATTCTCAAAAATAATAGGAAGATACACATCTGCATAGAATTTTGAGACATTAACAAAGCATGCCCCAAGGATGACTTCCCGTTACCATCCATTGACGTCATCATAGATGCAATAACTAGATTTGAGATTTTATCTCTCATGGATGGACTCTCGAGATACAATAAAATCAAAATATCCGAACAATACCAAGTAAAAACCACATTTATAACTCCTTGGGGAACTTATTGCTATGTTGTTATGCTGTTCGGTCTCAAGAACACTGGTGCTACATACCAACGGGGAATGACATACATATTTCATGATCTTATTCATAAAATCATGGAATCCTATGTAGATGACTTGTTGGCCAAGGCCAGGAAGTGTTGTGATCACCCGGAAGTGCTCCGCATCATCCTTTCATGTTTGATCGAATACAGAGTCACACTAAATCAAGAAAAATGCGTATTTGGTGTGACAGGAGGGAAACTCCTAGGCTACATTATATCATCACGAGGGATCGATGTGGACCCAGCCAAAATCTGGGATGTTCTTGAGATGATCCCACAATCAAATGATTCTGTCATTAGATCATTTCTCAGAAAGATTGGTGCAATCTGAAGATTCATCCCAGACTTGAGTTTTGCTATTCATCTAATCAAAAATTTGCTAAAAAAGGATTGCTACATTATTTGGACAAAAGAATGCCATGAGGCTTTTGAAGTAGTTACACGCTTCTTACAGTCTCCTCCCACGTTAATGCCACCTAGACCAGATCATCCTTTGATCTTATATTCATGACCTACAGATGTCTCGCTAGCCTGCATGTTGGCTCAAGAAGATGACAATAAATGAGAATGTGCGATCTATTTTATTAGTTGTACATTGCTTGATTATGAAACACGTTATATGCAGGCAGAATGAGAATGCCTTGCCATAGTATTTGCAACCAAACGCTTAAGACATTACATGCTAAATCAGGAAACAAGGGTCATTGTAAAAATAGACCATTTATGAACTTTCCTCATGCAAGGGTCTTTGTCTAAAAAGGCTGGATGCTTTATAACCTTAATGGGTGAATTTGAATTAACTTTTATAAACCAGAAGTCCATTAAGGGACAAATCATTACAGATTATTTGACTGACAACCCATTAGATGGAGGTGATCTAGTAGATCTGGATTTTCTTGATGAATGCATATATTACATTGAAACCAGACCTCCCATCTCTAAATGTCCTTGGTATACTGATATTATCAATTTTATCATGGACCATACGTATCTAGAGGGTGCTACACCAAAAAAAAGAAGGCAGTTACATATTATCGTAGCTAAATACATTATTATAGAACAAGTTCTCTATCGTAAGGCTTTCGATGGAATGCTCCTAAGGTGTGTTGACATAGAAGAATCCAAGAAGATTCTCTACAAATCTCACAGTGGAATATGTGGAGGCCACTTTGGTGGTCATGCCACCGCTCGTAAAATACATTGAATGGGCTATTTTTGGCCCACTCTCGAACACGATGAAGTAGAGTTTATATGTAGATGCCATAAATGCCAATAATTTTCCCACGAGATTCACATGTCGGCATAAGCTCTACAACCAATCGTGACTCCATGGCCCTTTTCTACATGTGGCCTAGATTTGATAGGGAAATTCTCTCCCTCATCAGCAGATGGCCATAACTTCATAATCACGGCCACCGAGTATTTTACCAAATGGGTAGAGGCTATGCCTCTTACCACTGTACCAGGTGCCGTGATCGCCAAGTTCATTTTGAACCGGATCATTTACAGGTACGGTATCCCACAAATCATTATCTCAGATAATGGCACTTCATTTAAGAATGACGAGGTCCGTGAGCTATGCAGTAAATTTAAAATAAACCATCATACAACCTCCCTGCATTACCCTCAAGCCAATGGACAGGTTGAAGCAACAAACAAGACATTGAAAGCTATTCTCCTCAAAACGGTAAAAGAAAACAAATGAGATTGGAATTTAAAGTTATATCCGGCCTTGTGGGCCCACCGAACCTCAATAAGAACACCAATAGGAACAACTCCTTTCTCATTGGTATTCGAAGCAGAAGTAGTCCTCCTACTTGAGGTTGAAATACCCAGTCTCCGTATCTCACTACAAGGGATTTTGGATGAAGAAACTTATAGAGAAGCACATATCTCCAACTAGAAATAATTGATGAGGAAATATTAGACACTGAATAGCGGCATGGAATCTATGCTGACCAGATGTGCCGATAGTATAACAAAAGGTCTATGAACGAGAAATATATGAAGGAGATCTAGTTCTAAGATGAGACAGCCGGATAGATAAGAAGACCGGTGAAGGAAGGAAATTCCGGTCCAAATGGTTGGGCCCATACAGAGTCATGAAAGACTATGGAAATGGTGCATATCTCTTATGTACACTAGAAGGTGAGGAATTCAACAAAACAGTCAATTCCTTGCATCTTAAATGATTCTATGCATAAGCGACCAGCACTATTTTTTATAATTATATCTACATTACATCTTCATATAGTTAGGTTCATTTTTTCCACTCGTTTCGTAAATTTTTGTGATCAAGGAACTTATTCGGAAGCAATTCATTACAAATTTTTTTTGGTATTGGCAGAAGCATTCGAATCACACTTATTCATTTTCCATAACATCATTAACCATTTCAGAATCATTTTGTCAAATAAAGCTAGATATGACAAAGTCTTAATGGTAGCCATGCCAAGGCCTACATGCTTGTTCTCACTTTTGGTTTCTTCCTAGGGTAGGTGTCTTACCTATGGTCTATTTTAGAAGATTCATGGTGTCACATCTATCCCGTATATAGATCTCGTTGGAAATAAGAACATACTGACAATTTGATGAGCCTGCGTCTCTTACTAGTGACGTAGGGTTGGGAAAGGATGGGAATGCCGTTACTCGCATGTGCCTTGTTCATGGTGATAAGCCCATGCTTCCTACTAGAAGCATGGGGTAAGGTGCAGGGTGTTCTCTTGATAAAAAATGTTGAAGTTCATAAGCAAACAATTCAAATAAACCTTTGAAATCTTGAGTTAGAAATAAATGAACCAGATGTCCAAAATTCCAAGAGAGTTCAAAACCCTGAAAACCATATTTTGTCAACCATGTGGCCATCTACAGATCTAAGTCTAGATAAACCACAAAGCAAGTTGCATTCTAAACTATGGAGTCACTTGAGTAGAATAGGTTTGTAGCGTCCTAATTTGGTTCCATCAAATCTTTGTCTATCTCTCATCACTATTATTCAACAAATTTCATAGCTTGTGCCCTTTCTAGCTCTCAGTGGTGAGCCCTCCCATCTTACTAGTTGTGTGGAGTTAGGAGTGGGGCAAGTACATCTGCTCATCATACTAGTTTATCATTACATGTTGTCAAAAAAATATGAAGTATTGAAAAGATTGCTTATGACAGCTAAATTCAAAATCACATTGTATCTGCATTATCATATATCAGCATTACGAAATACAAAAAGAAAGAAAGAAAGCATTTGCATCATTTGTTCTCCATTGCATACATTCTGAAAAGCATATAAAAACAACATTATAATTTACATGTGGAAACGAATCAAAAAATCCTAGACACCAAGAGTCTGATCCAAAAAGAAGCATATATATATATATAATCAAGTTTTATGTACAATGCCATCATGTGCTAGGCATGGTCAAAACACTCAATGAGCCTAGGAAATACAAAATAAATTGTATAAATAATCTAAGAATCACATCAAAAAGAGCGAAGTGGCCTCTCAACCCCTATGAGATCCCTCTAAAGGTGGACAACCATGCCTAGGACTTTGGCTACACAGGCGCTCTGAATGCACTGAGGGCTCATGGTCCTGAGGAGCAACTGCAGCCTCGCTATGAGAGTGAATCCTCATCAGGTGCTCCACTGTCCTATATCCATCCAGCTCAATATGGAGGGTAGTCACCATCTTGGCCACATGCTAGATAGGGGTAAAGACATTGCTATGCCTACATGCTACTGAAGGTTCCCCTGCATCCACAGATAGCTTGGCGCGAGTCCTCTCCGTGGGGATCATCAAGGTATCAGTACATACCTAGTGAATCAGGTCTTGCCACTCATCAGCAATCTCTGCAAGCAAAGGATAAAAGTAAATTAGAAAATAATCAAAAGATAAAAAAAAAAATGATCAAAAGAAGAGATAACAACTAAGACAATCCTAGCTAAAAAAAAAAACAAATATTAAGAGTTGGGTGACAACTCACTCGGATCTCTGGGTCTCAAAGAGGGATCCCTAGGGTCAGTGCCTACCACAGATGCCACTGCTGACTGATCTCCTCCTCCTATACCTGGGGCAACATAACGTCCTACTACGGACTCATCCTCTCTGCCTAAGTCCTGAGAGGGAAACTCCTCTGAAACTAGGGTCATCCTCTTCACACTCTGCTCTGCCCTCTCAGCCTGTAAGATCTCCTGAGTATCACGCCACTCAGGATCCCTGTCCTCCTCTCCACCCGAATCACTAACCTCCATATCCTCGGTCTCCTCCTCCGTCTCTCCCCCTGTGAACTCCTCAGACTCAGAGTCTATATCAATGGGGTCATCGCTGCTATGGACAGGGCCAACAGTGATGCAAAGTAAAGGTGCTTGAGGAGCACCAGCTCTCCCTCGAGCACGTACCACACTCTTGGCTGCAATAGGGATGCCAGGAGTAACAATGGTCGAACCCCAGCCTCTAGGACCTCCCCTAGCCTCCTGAATAGATCTAAACACTGGCACCACCGGGGGGAGCATACCGACGTAAGCAAGGCCAAACTACTGAGGCACTCGGTCAAAGGGGTGTGTCTCCACCTTCCCCATCTTGTACACAAGCTGCCCTGTAGTAGAGAAGGAAATCAAAGTGAGGGTCTCCTCGCCCCACAACCCTGCCATGGCTTGATAAGGTGTGGCCTCCATATCATCAGTAGTCAGGGAAGAAACTGGCTGTGAGGTGCTCTAAGCACCAAAATATTTGTCCATCTAGCTGCCATCACGGCTCTAGGATCCGCCACCTCTACGCCTCTCCCATAAGGGATGATACACTCATAGACCCAGCTCATAACCAAGGTTAGATGGCTCAATGACTGTCCCTATAAGTAGACCACCCTGTATAGGTTATGGTAGGTGGTCCCAAGTATATCAACTCCCCAGGCATAAATCTGGCCATGTGCCTCAATCTGTGTAATAATAGGGGACCAGTAATAGAGTAAGGTGTCCCCTCCCTTGTCCCTGATCAATCTTGAGGCAAGGATCCGCATAATGGCCTGACCAATCAAGGGGATAGGCAAGCTAGGAATGGAATGGATCCTCACCCCCTTCTTTAAACTAGTGGAGACAACTGTGTCTCCCATATATGTAGCCCACTGAGCTATCTGAGCCTGCGACCCTGTTGTCTCAAGTGTAAGTCGTCTCCCGATGATCGGGACTCCCAAGATGTGGTATACATCCTCTAGGTTGATATTCCACTCACTCCTGACTCCTGGAAATCAGAAAGTGTTCCGATCAGCATCCCAATATGAAAACAGGTCACAAAGTATGTGACTAGAAGGTGCAACCTGAGGAACCCGTGATATACGTAATATGCCAGCCCTCTGAAGAGTATCCTGCTCAGCCTGAGAAAGTGTATCCAACACTGCTAGAAGCCAATCACACACACTCTCTCTCATCTCCATATGATATATTCCTCCTTCTACATACACCCAAAAACACGCAAAACGAAGTAAGTTAGTTTTTAAATTACATTGGAAAAATCATTAAAACATATAAGAATACTAAAAATACAAAATTGGGCTAAAAACACTGTTATTTTGGTGTTCTGTAAAGGACTTCTGCCCTGAGAAGGGAGGCGGTTCCGTAACCTCTGCCTTAAATGGTGGTGGTCCAATAACCACCGCTATGCTCAAGGCAGTGGTCATGTCCCGCATTTCCAAACAGGTCACGTGCCCTAAAAACACCTAAAAACATGAAAAATATGACTATTTTGACTAAAACAAATCCTACCCATTAGGCTCCCCCCATAAGTGACCCTATTAACAGCAACATTTTAGAAAATAATCCCCCCATGAAAAAGATTTCATCATTTTAACATTTTGGGGGTAAAGACGTTAAATCAAGAAGAACTAACATGTGATCTCACAGGTTGATGTTCTGCTCGCAGAGGCATGATCACTATCTCATCACAAACATTTTGACTATACTCTCATCAAAACCATCACTTTGGGCCTCAGAGCTCAAAATCAATCAAATCGACAAGCACAAATGAATAGGAAAATGGGCCCATTTTTACATATATAACATCTTGACTCATTTTGAATGTTGTTTTTGCAGGTTTGGAGTGCCGACGGAGGTAAGTACTTATCCCTGTGCAAATGGTAAGTCCTCATTTCGTGTTATTTTAGTATTTATTTTCAGCTTATTTTATCTCTCTGCACTTGAGTCTTCTTTTCATTTTACAGGTAGCAGGAATTTTAGATGGCATCATTTTGACACACAAATGTGTTAGTTATAATTTCTAACTTCCCATTTCGGGACCTCCATACTCGGATACACTATTTTACGCCTCTTCATGGCTAAAACGCTTCTCTAAGGGGGCAATATGTACGTACCAAAAATTGTAGGGTACTGCACCATCGGAACAATGTTACATGTGCCCCAATGATGATATAGGTCTCCTCGCAAGGTGTTCGGGATCTAGAAAGTCTCTCCAAGTGTACATTAACATCCCGCATACCCCACTTAGCCTCTGCATGCTCTATTTTACTCTTTGCCCCTCTTTTCCTTAGCTTTTGGTCTTCAGTGACGAAACCGCCGCCCTGCTCATAGCGGCGGTCCTTCACGTGTTTTCTAGAATGTTCTTTTATCACGACTGGTGTAATTTTTCAACTTTTACCAACCTTTTCATCTATTTTTGCTTGTATTTATGATTTTCATTCCCTGGAATAGTGTTTCTCCATTATTTATAGTAAAAGAGTTCAAATTGGATTTCACCTTTGGGTAAATGGGAATTCTATAAATAGCTGGTTTGATTACAAGCAAATGACCCCGCAAAAATTACCTCTCATTTTCTCATTTCAATTATTTAGGATTTCAGTTCTTGTTTAGGAATTCAATAGTTTTCATTTCTTGCATGCATAGCTAGTCTTTTTTTGTTGTTTAGAAGCCACATGATCTTCTTGTTTTAGTGTTATTACTATTTCATGCAATCAATTGAGATAGGATAGTTTCATTTTTAGTCTGAAGCCATTAGAGTTGCAGGTTTTTTTCGTCAAGAAGGATAGTTTCAGGTTCTGGATGTTTTGTGTTACATGACTTGCAATAAATCCCGCTAGGAATTACATAAGCCAAGCTCTGTTCTCTTGCGCTATCCCTCTCCTACTCACATTGTATTTAGTCTACATCCAAAGTTGCCATTGTTCCAATACCTACTCCTGTTGACGCTAACATTACATGCTTTTCTAGATTCACGTGAGCATGAAGGAACGATGAGACCACATTGAGGGGACAAAGCCACACACAATCGGATTTGCCACTGTTCTGCAAAATCCAGGTTCAAGCTATCAAATTTCTAGTAAAAACATATCAAATAGAGTAATAAATCAGTTCATTTCAGTTAATATCACTTTCGATATTGCCAGGGAAGCTGTGGGGATTGATAGTTTCTGAGAAACTATGATTCATTCCTCACTTTTGAGGTAAGATCGGGGGTCTTTCAAATAAATTAGATCAGTTATTTAGTTATTTAGAATAGATTCACAACTGCATAGACAAGTAGATATACTCGGCTACCTTGTTTGTTTTTTTAAATTTTGTTATTAGATTGGTTGTCATTTCCTAGATATATTAAATAATTGTTATCTTAATTCTGTTAAAAACTCTGTCAAAAACACAAAAATAGAGAATTTATATATGTTATAGATATACTTTTCATAATTAGCTTGCTTTGCTTTAGTTAGGTTTACATTATTTCCTTTTGTATGACAATCACGGGACCTAGGGAGCCCAGAGAATACATATTCGAGCCAATCATGCCTCAACCCAATCCTGTTACAGTAATAACTGACATAGACCAAAATCTTAGAATCCAAGTCTTCCGAATGTAGCAACGGACCTACAAGAAATCAGCCCGTAGTTAAGAGGATTAAACATAGAAGACAACAGAGCACATACATTTTGGTAAAACTAGCCAAACTATAGATTACCCTAGATAAATATCCACATGACTATAGAAGGGCTTGAAAGAGAGAAAACTTTCGGTTATGATCCTTTGGTCCCACATCCAGATGTAGGAGACATTCTCATTGACATAGAAACTAGCTGTTATCCAAAATGAGCCCCTTGCTCATTTTTTGGCTAACTCCCTTCATTCTTTCCTCTCTTGTGCCTCAATCATAATTTTTTCTCTTTCAGGGACTCAAAACCTTCAAGAAATGGCACCATTGGATAGAGCTCTTTCTCAGCTTTCCAAAAAGGTAAAGTTTTCTTCCTAATTCCATGTATTTTTGAAGTTATGGCTCGACGGAGTTTTTATGGCAAGTTTTCACTAGACAGTCCCACCGGCCAATCAGAAGCCGCCACGTCGGCATCGGAGCAATCGGGAGGAGGGAGAATTTTTTTGGATTTTTACCAAGTTTTGGTGAAATGGGAAATTTTCTCATGGAAAGCCCGAGCTAATGGAAGGAGGCCACGTGTCCTTGGAAGGGCAGAGGCGGAGGTAAACTTGAATTTTTTACCAAGTGTTTGGAAGGGTTCACAAAGGAATTTTTCGGCCCGGTGGCCCGCTAGTGAATTAGATGCTGACATGTGTCTAGGTGGGGAGAAGTTGGGAAAATTTCCCAAGGGTTGGCACGAGTAAATATTTCGCCCCCAAGGCCCACATCCAATAACATGGTGCCACGTGTCCTCGGGGGGTTAGGGGTCAGAAGCACGAAAGGAATTTTTCCTTTTCGCCCAAGTTTGGAAAATTTCAAAAGCAAAGCCTGCCCCCAAAATCCGAGCCAATTGCTATATTCCACGTGTCCCAGGGGGCGTCAGAGCTTCAATCGTAGGGAAGAAGTTGGGAAATTTTCCCAAAGGTCAGTGCAAAAGATTTTTTGGCCCCAAGGCCCACCAACTAATCGAAAGGAGCCACGTGGCACTGAACCAGTGGAGGTGGAGGCAAAGTCGGGATTTTTTCCCAAGGTAAATCAAAGGGAAATATTGAAGGGGAAGCCTGCCCCCCAAATCCCAAGCAAATAAGATTATGCCACGTGTCCACGTGGTGGCAAAAAACACAAGGAAAGCCCGCATCCAATAGCATTGTGACATGTTTCCAGCCCAGGGAAGATGGCCAACAGTGAAGGGAAAGTTGAGAGCAAATGCCCACAATGAATCACATCATGCCACGTGTCCTCGGGTCATTGGCCGGTGGAGAATTTTTGGAAAATTTTCCAATGGCCGAAACGGTGGGAAAAGAAGCAGGAAAGGCCTGTAACCAATCAAATCATGCCATGTGGCACCGGAGTAGTGAGGTGCAGAGATTTTTGGGGAAATTTTCCAAAACGTAAAAAGTGGGAAAATTTCAAAATTTCGGCCCTCTAACCCAGTTTGGCCCTATTTTTCCCTAAATTTTCAGAGGGGCATAACTTTTGATCCAGAGCTCAGTTTCTTGAGTGATTTATATCAATGGAAAGATGGTGAATTTATCTACATGATTTTGGGATCAATTTTGTGTTTTGGTAGAGTTTTGAGAGATAAAATTAGAAAACACCTCTGGCACGTGGAAATGAACAAAACTAACATTTCAACCACCATTTTTAATGAAGTATGGCTCGCATTCTCTCTCAGCATGGTTTAAAATGTCAAGGAATCGACTTTTGAGGGTGCCCATGCTGTTTTAATACCATTTGGTCATTGGTTGAAGGATATTTCATGTTTTCCCACGTTTCTCTCTCCTGAGCTCAAATGGGCATTGTAAAAAGCAAAATGGGCTCATTTTGAAAAAAATGACATTCTTTTTGGCTCTGCAACTTCAAATTTTCTTCCTAATCAGGCATATTTGTGGAATTTTTTACCTTTCCATGAAAAATACAACACTTCTTTTGCCTCTTGGTCATTATAATGCACTGTATTGGACCTGGAATGATAATATATGCTCTATGATTAAATTTTCTCAATCCTTTCATATGTTTATCATTGTTTCCTGATATTTCATTACATTTTGGAAATTTGTGCATGTTTTATGCTATATTTTCTTATGGATTGTGTATGTTTTTCAGTAGCATGTGTCTACTACTCCTTTAGTGCATCCCCTTATTTAGATCAGGTTCATTTTTTGCATTTCTCAACCCTGTCTCCTTGGCAAAGTTTGATTAAGTTATAGGTACACCCTCTACAGAATGTCATGCACACTTGAATAGAGGAGTTGAGGAACCAACCTCTAATATGGAGATTCTTTTCCCACTTTTGAAAAGTCCCACACTTGGGGAAAAGATTCAATGTTGTGCAATCATACTGGATGCTAAAATGTCAAACTAGAAATCTGATAGAACATCTAGATGGTGTTGCTGATTTGCACACCTTAGAGGTCTTCATCTTCATTGAAACAAAATTGATGTGCATTTGTCAAAAGTTTCTTGCTAAAAGAGCATTGAATTTCACATCTGGCAACTCCAATGAAGAAGAATCAACTGGTTTTAGCAATCCAGACCTGAAAACTCATGAGAAGAATCACCACAAGGTCAAGAGTTGGAGAAGAAGTATTGTTTGAGTATCTACAATTATCTCCAAGAATAAGACAAAGAGGGATGAGAATTCAAAGGGCTCCATCTCCACAAAATAGAACTCTATCAACTCCTCTACCTGCTAGACCTTTCATCCAATCAACAAGGGTTCTAAGGCAAATTAGAATGGCACAACACAACCCATATGTCAATTTCATTGGCAACAGCCCACTTGCTCTCAATGCAAAAAATCCAATCCCAGTTGCAGAATTGAAGAACATTCCATACTTTACTGGGGAGAATCAGACCACTCCTGGTGATCATGTCAAGGATATTGCTAATATTTGTGCAATCCATGAGATTGATGAGATGCATCTTGCTGTCAAACTACTGGCATCTTCATTCAAAGGGAAAGCCTTGCAATGGTTCAGGAGCCTTGATTTAGGCTCTATCCAAAATTGGAACCAGTTATGTATATCCCTCCATGAGAAATTTGGAGAAAAGGGAGATAACTTGTCCCTTTTGGAACAATTGACAACTATCAAAAGAGCTCCCAATGAGCAGCTGACTGACTTCAACTTTAGATTTCAAAGGACCTAGGAGAGAATTCCAATGGCAGTAAGGCCAATAGTAAAAGGTGCTTTTCTATATTACCTTAAAGCTTTAAATTTTGATATTTCTATGTTGATTCAATCCATGGGAGGCACAACTATCCCTGCTGCTTATAACATTGCCATTAGGGCTGAAAATGCCTAATTCAAGCTGGTAAGCTAGGTCCTAGGCCTCCAATGCCACTATATCCAAGTTTAGAAAGTCCAACCACTAGTCAAGTGCATATTTTAGCTCCTATCCCCACTCCTAGAAATCAGAACTCAAATGAAGCTTCTACTTCATCTTCTAATGCCCCAAATGAACTTCAAGAAGTCGTGAAGCAATTGCAAAATTTAGGTAATGAGCTGGTTACACTCAAGAGGTAGCAAGCCCAAGGTTTTAGACCTTCTTATCAGCCTCAAGCTCATCCTAACAGGAAGCCATACCAGCCTCAAAGACCACCTAATCTAGTTGCAAATCAAAACCAAGCAAGGCCTCCCACCAACAGAACATTTCAGCCCTATAATCCCAATGCTGCATCTGCCTCTAAAGCACTAGTGCCAGTACAAAACAACATAGCTCAAGAGTATGACTGGTGTTTCCCATGTAATGAACCTCACAATCAGTCTATGTGCTTCAATGGTGCCCTAAATCAAGCATTAATGGTAACAACAACTGGTGTAGAGGGTGAAGGGAGTTAAGGAAATAACAACAACAAGAAACATCCCAGAAACAATCAGCTCCAAATGATACCACACTTGTAAACTGGCAGGCAGAAGACTTTTGTGGCATAAATTAAACAATCTCTCAAAGTGTTGCAGCCAACACAAGGTCAAAAAGGAGAAATTTTAGGAAAGGACAGCCATTGGCTCCAAGTAATCCACAACCTTCTATCACTCCACAAACTGTTGGCAAACAAAATGTATTTTCAAACATGCAAGGACTACCCAAACCAACTCCCAGACCAACTCAGATGCCAGTTGTTGATTCCCATGTGCAAGGAATGAATGTGCAGGCTAGAGGACAGTAGAGAGATGCCTCATCTCCATTCAACATCATTGATCAGATGAAGAAGACAAATGTGAACATATCAATGTGGGAATCACTATCCATCCTAGGCCAAAGAGATTTGCTACAAGCCGCCATGAAGGACTGGTCAACTTCAAATCAATAGGTCCAAATGCAAGAGAAGGTACTGAAAAATGCTACCCAACCTGAAGGGAATCATGGAGCACAACAAAGTAAAATGTTGAAGCCCCCTCCATTCTATGTTTCATTGATAATTGGAAACCAATTAGTACACAACTGCATGATTGATTCTGGAGAAAGTAGTTTAGTAATGCCCAAACAAATAGCTGATCAATTGGGGATTCAATATGAGATCATATCCAAAGGGGTAGTGTAATTGGATGGGATAGTAGTGACAGCAGTAGGAGTGATTAAAAACTTGAGTCTTACTTTGCATGCATGCCCCAACGTTGTTGTTTTGTAAGATGTCTCAGTGATAGATCTTCCACCACTCTTTGCCCTATGTTTGTCAAGGGATTTCACAGCTAATATTGGAGGTTACTTATCTACTGATTGCTCACACATGTTGTTTAGAACAAGATATGGAACCAAAGCCACAATCAGATCTGAGCCTATTACAAACTTCCACATTAAACCTCACACTCCAAGCCAAATCAATGCCAACTATTCAGCATTTGATCAAGAAGATTATCCAAGAACTGATGAAGCTGACACCAAGGTTGGGAGCATCCCATATTTGACTCTTGATGAATGGGCAAGCAAGGTGCATGCTTTTGATACTTATCTAGAAATAGAAGAATCTGAGCTAGGAGTCTATTGCATACATGAAGAAAATCAGCCTATTCCTAGCATCACCAAGCCAGACCACAAGGATGACAATGAGGTATGGCAGTTGTTCTTTGATGGATCAAGGAGTAGGAAAGGTGCAGGAGGAGGAGTCATGCTTGTTTAACCTCAAGGTGTTTAGTACTATTCAACCTTTACATTTCAGTTTGCATGTTCTAATAACACTGCTGAATATGAAGCTTTGATACAAGGATTGCATTGGTCAATCAAAAGAGGAATAAGGAACTTACAAGTCTTTGGTGACAGTGAGATGATTGTCAACCAAGTTAGAAGGTAACATGCTGCCAAGAATGATCTTCTCAAATGCTACAAAAACAGGGTGTGGGACCTCATTGAAGATTTTGAGGGTTTTAGCATCAAATCCATCCCTAGAAAAGAGAACCAAGCTGCTGACAGGCTTGTAATAGTTGGAGCAGCCTTTTATGTTGTTGTAAGCATCAAGAAAGACAAAGTACAACCAAACATTCATGTGATTGTAAGGCCTTCAGTGCCGGACAACAATGTAAGTTGGCAAGTGTTTGAAAATGATCAACAAATCATCCATTTATTGCAAGAAGAAGTTGAGTTCTCAGCTAAAAATCAGGAAAAGTTAGAATAATAGTATGGTGATCAAGTAATATAGCTAAGAACCAAAAAAATACCAAAGGGACTTGTCACTTTGGATTCCATTTTCAATACTAATGATCAGTTTAGGAAAGAGAAAGCAAACATCCAAGTCAAGGGACAAGATTCAGTCCCCATCTTGGTGGAAGAAGGAAAATCACTCCAAATTGGTAAAGTGACAACTGAGCAAGAAAGGAATGAGTTCATATAGCTTTGTCAAGAATTCCCTGATATGTTTGCTTAGAGCTATGAGGATTTAAAAGGCTTCAATCCCAAGTTAGCTCAACACACTATTGAATTGGACCCAAGTGCTAAACCCATCAGGCAGAAACAAAGGCCAGTCAATCGACACATGGAGCCTCTCATGTGAAAAGAATTGAATAAGTTGATAGAGGCAAGTATAATATTTCATATCAAGCATTCTAGTTGGGTAGCCAACTTGGTTCCAGTTAGAAAGAAGAGTGGAGAAATCAGATTGTGAGTTGACTTCAGAGATTTGAATAGAGCATCTCTCAAGGATCATTACCCACTTCCTTCTATGGAGCAGATTTTATAAGTTGTTACTAGCTCTGAAAGGTATTCATTACTTGATGGCTATTCAGGGTACAATCAGATTATGGTGAAGGAAGAGGATCAGTTCAAGACAACCTTCACAACCAAATGGGGGACTTATGCATATAAAAAAATGCCATTTGGGTTATCCAATGCTGGAGCTACATTCCAAAGGGCAATGGACATGGCATTCAAGGATTTGATTAAAAAAATGTTTGCTGATATATCTAGATGATATCACTATTTTTTCAAAAATACAACAGACCATCTCTTTCATTTGAGACAAGTGTTCCAAAGGTGTAAAAGATTTGGGGTATCGTTGAATCCCCAAAAGTGTATTTTTCTAGCTCATGAAGGAAAGATCCTTGGCCACATTGTCTCCAAAGAAGGGTTAGCAATTGATCTAGAAAGAGTTGAAGCCATAAGATCACTACCATTGCCAAGTCACAAGAAAACCCTCCAAAGTTTCTTGGGAAGGATAAATTTTGTTCAGAGGTTTGTCCCAAATTTTGCAGCTTTAGTCAAGCCTATCACCAAGATGTTAAAGAAAAGCATAGCTTTCAAATGGATAGCAAAAGGAAAGGTAAATTTTGAAGCAATCAAAGAGGCTATCTCACAAGCTCTAACTCTCATTAATCCAAATTTCTCCAAGGATTTCATCCTCTATGCATTTGAAGGTGATGATACTATTTCTGCAATTTTGGTACAACAGAACAAAGATAATGATGAGCAGCCAATTGATTTTCTCAGCCAAATCCTAGAGGACTACGAGGTGAGATATTCCTTCATTGAGAAGCATGTTCTAGCAATGATTAGGAGCTTGAAGAAATTTAAGCATCTAGTTTCAAACAACAAGGTTCAACTACTGGTTTCTCATGTGGGAGTTAAAGACTTCCTCCTCAATAAAAACCTAAATGAAAAGAGAGCAGGGTGGATTACTCGTGTCATGGAATATGACATTGAGATCAAAGTCACCAAGCTAGTTAGAGGAAAAGGATTGTGCGAGTAGTTGGTTTTGAACAAACAAATAGAGGCATGCAATGAGAAAGAGGTTTTTTTGGCGTTACAAGACAACCATGAACAAGGAAGCATTCAAGAAGAAAATTATGGTGTCCTCACTCCTTGCTGGACCCAAGACATAATGCACTTCCTACACACATTCCTATGCCCTCCAGAGATGAACAAAATCAAAAGGAGACACTTCAGATTGTGGGTTGTCCCATATGCCGTTGTTGATGGTGTTTTGTTCAAAAAGGATGTGAATGGAGTGCTACTGAGATGCATTATTACAAATCGGATTCATAGAGTGTTTGAAGAATTCCATGGTGGATCAGCTGGGGGTCATTTTCCACCAAGAGTGACAGCTCTCAAGATCATGAGGGTTGACTATTATTGGCCCAAGATTTTCAGTGACTGTTATGCATGGATCAAGAGGTGCAAGAATTGTGCATTCTTCATAGGTAAGGAGAGACTAACTGCCCTCCCATTGCATCCAATTTCAGTTAACCAGCCAGTCATGCAATGGGGTTTGGAATTCATTGGATTCATTAACCCAAATTCAAGCCAAGGACACAAATGGATTCTAACAGCAACGGATTATTTCACCAAGTGGACTGAGGCAGTAGCACTCAAGGAAGCAAATGAATCTAACATCCTAGACATCTATGAAGTGACAACAACCAGATTTGGCATACCTACTACAATAATATCAGATAATGCATTGGCATTCATTGGGTCCAACGTAACTGAATGGGCTGTCAAGAATGGGATCTACCTAAGGACTTCATCAAATTATTATCCTCAGGGTGATGGCCAAGATGAGTCCACAAACAAGAACTTGTTAAGGATCATCAAGAGGAATCTTGATGAAAATCAGAGGTCTTGGCATACTAAATTAAAATCCACCTTGTGGGCTGATAGGATAACCCCCAAGAGATCTACAGGTAATTCTCCATTCAAGCTTGTTTATGGAAGAGAGGCAATTTTTCCCATGACACTTGAGTTGCCAACATTGGAACTCATGAAACAGTAGGAGTTTGGGCCCATGGAGGTTAGGTATGTAGAATTTATGGAGCCCCAAGAAATCAGAATTTAGGCATCCCAAGAAATGGAGAAGGATCAAGCTTTGATCAAGAAGACCTTTGATAGAAAGGCCAAGGATAGATCTTTCCAAGTTGGAGATCTAGTGTTAAAATGGGATGCAGACAAAGCAAAACTGGGGAGACATTCAAAATTTGATGCCATTTGGAGCGGCCCCTACATGGTCACAAAGTGTAAAGACAACAATGCCTTCCAATTGTCCACATTAGATGGTGAAGAATTGCAGATTCCAGTCAATGGAATCCATCTGAAGCATTACTACTGAGGGAAATTCTAAACCTTGTACATATTAGCTTAGGTTTTCATTCCTCCAAGTGCTTATGCACATTGTTTTGTTGTAGTTTAGCTTTGCTTTCCCTAAGTGCTTTGGCACAAGCTTGCTGTTCCAGAAAATGTGTTTTGCAGGCCTTGCTCCAATCAGATGGTGTCCTGCCCTCCATCTTCCTCCTTGCATTGTTCTAATCAATTGGGTTATCAAGTAGAGGATTTGATGAATCCAATCCCAATGGATTACTTCAAGCAACTGGTAACTTCATCTAGCAGGTAGATGACCCCTCTGAGTCACCAAAATTGTTATCCAAAATGAGCGCCTTGCTCATTTTTTGGCTAACTCCCTTCATTATTTCCTATCTTGTGCCTTAGTCATAATTTTTTATCTTTCATGCACTCAAAACCTTCTGGAAATGGAACCATTGGATAGAGATCTTTCTTAGCTTTCCAGAAAGGTAAATTTTTCTTCCTAAATCCATGTATTTTTGAAGTTATGGCTCGGCGGAGTTTTTGTGGGAAATTTTCCGTAGACAGTTCCACCGGCCAATCAGAAGCTGCCACATCATCATCAGAGCAATCAGGAGGAGGGAGAATTTTTATTTATTTTTTACCAAGTGTTGGAAAAATGGGAAATTTTCCCATGGAAATCCCGAGCCAATAGAAGGAGGCCACGTGTCCTCGGAAGGGCAGAGGCGGAGGTAAACTTGAAATTTTTACCAAGTGTTTGGAAGGTTTCAGAAAGGAATTTTTCGGCCCGGTGGCCTGCCGGTGAATTAGATGCTGACACGTGTCAAGGCGGGGAGAAGGTGGGAAAATTTCCCAAGGGTTGACACGAGTAAATCTTTCACCCCCAAGGCCCGTATCCAATAACATGGCACCTCGTGTCCTCAGGGGGTTGGGGGTCAGAGCACGAAAGGAATTTTTCCTTTTCGCCTAAGTTTGGAAAATTTCAAAAGCAAAGCCCGCCCCTAAAATCCGAGCCAATTGCAAGATGCCACATGTCCTAGGGGGTGTCGGAGCTTCAGCCATCGGGAAGAAGTTGGGAAATTTTCCCAAAGGTCAGCGCAAAATAATTTTTGGCCCCAAGGCCTGCCAACCAATCGAAAGGAGCCACGTGGCACCAAACTAGCTGAGGCAGGGGGAAAGTCGGGAATTTTTCCCGAGGCAAATAAAAGGGAAATATTGAAGGGGAAGCCCGCCCCCTAAAGCTCAAGCCAATAGGATTATGCCATGTGTCCACGTGGTGGAGAAAAACACAAGGTAAGGCCACAGGAAAAAATGAACATGAAAGGCCCGTGTCTAATAGCATTGTGACATGTGTCCAACCCAAGGAAGATGCTCAATAGTGACAGGAAAGTTAAGTGCAAATGCCCGTGATGAATTGCATCATGCCACGTGTCCTCGGATCATCGGCCAACCGAGAATTTTTGGAAAATTTTCCAAAGGATGAAATGATGCGAAAAGAAGCAGGAAAGGCCAGAAACTAATCAAATCATGCCATATGGCACCAGAGTGGCGGGGCATATAGATTTTTGGGGAAATTTTCCAAAACGCAAAAAGTGGGAAAATATCAAATTTTCGGCCCGCCAACCCATTTTGGCCCTGGTTTTCCCTAAATTTTCAGAGGAGCATAACTTTCGATCCAGAGCTTGGTTTCTTGAATTCTTTATATCAATGGAAATCTGGTGAATTTCTCTACATGATTCTGGGCTCAATTTTGTGTTTTGGTGGAGTTTTGAGATGGAAAACGCCTTTGGCACATGGAAATGAACAAAACTAACATTTCAACCACCATTTTTAATGAAGTATGGCTTGCATTCTCTCCCAACATGGTTAAAAATGTCAGGGAATGGACTTTTGAGGGTGCCCATGTTATTTTAATACAATTTGGTTGGTGGTTGAAGGATATTTCATGTTTTCCTGTGTTTCTCTCTCCTGAGCTTGAATGGGCATTGTAAAAAGCAAAATGGGCTCATTTTGAAAAAAAGGACATTCTTTTTGGCTCTACAACTTTCGTTTTCTTCCTAATCAGGTAGATTTTTGGAATTTTTCACCTTTCCATGAAAATATAGCACTTATTTTGCCTCTTGGTCATTGTAATGCACTGCATTAGACCTGGAATGATAATATATGCTTTACGATTAAATTTTCTCAATCCTTTCATATGTTTATCATTGTTTCCTGATCTTTCACTACATTTTGGCAATTTGTGCATGTTTTATGCTGTATTTTCTTGTGGATTGTGTATGTTTTGTAGTAGCAGGTGTCTACTACTCCTTTGGTGCATCACCTTATTTAGATCAGGTTCATTTTTTGCATTTCTCAAGCCTGTCTCCTTGGAAAAGTTTGATTAAGTTATAGGTAAACCCTCTGCAGAATGTCATGCACACTTGAACAGAGGAGTTGAGGAACCAACCTCTAATTTGGAGATTCTTTTCCCACTTTTGAAAAGTCCCACACTTGGGGAAAAGATTCAATGTTGTGTTATCACACTGGATGCTAAAATGTCAAACTAGGAATCTGATAGAACATCCAGATGGTGTTGCTGATTTGCACTAACACTAGCTTAAGAATTCAAGTTGCTAGAACACTTGTAAGGTACTCTGAGAAGATTGTGAAAAATTTATCTCTAAAAATAGAGGAAGAAAAGGCATACGACTACTGGATATCAGGGATTAGAAATTGATCCTTCACATGACCATAGGAGGTCCACAACAACCACGAATCTACAGTTGTGATCTACAGATCCCACAACCCAACGAGCCCACAGGACAATCAGACATTGATGCTAGTTTACACACATTAGTATCTGGATCCTCTCCGCTTCCACCAACCATTATTACATAATTATCCTCACTAGACATAATAGCTAATCTAGCTATAAATTTATGGACTAGACCAGAGAATCGACCATAGAATCCACCATATATCTGCCTTCCATTTTCATGACCTTATCGGGAGACATATACGAAGCACCCACAGGTTATCTTCCATGTATCCCACAACCTATAGATCGAATCACACAAGAGATTGATATTGATTGGATACTTCGAGGAGTCATCCTCGGTAACCGATCTATCACGCCAATTCAAGTTAGAAGGGTTTTTTTAGATTCACAGATTCCACTAGTGCGCATCAAAGACATAAGATTGCATAATTAAATTGTCTATACCCCACGTATATTCCATCCCCACTGGCTGTCTCGGCACGACCTCGGGAGGTCAGGTGCGAGGAAGAGTTACTTGTAGATTACAATGCTCACTTGTCACTTTTCCATTGTACAGTCACCCTATCAATGTCATAGTGATTTAGAATGGTAGACTCATTCCTAATTTCCACATGTGTCAATATCAGATTTATTGGTATTTTACGAACCAAAGGTTTAGCATGAATTGATACCATGAAATTTGTATCCTCTAATTCATTGCTTGGAGTGAATTGGGAAGCCGAGGTTGCTACTGAATCAGTGAGAAGGTTATGTTCTTGCGGGATTGATTTAATCGATATGAAGTCAAATCCATTTGTTAGTTTTAGTACCACCATTTTATAGAGTTGCAAGTGTTCAACCCTAGTCTCATATACCTCAGATAGTTGGTTTGCAACTAATTGCGAGTCTCTGAGCACTCTAATATTACCAATTCCCATACTTTTGGAAATGAGAAGGCCAAGAAGGAGGGCTTCGTATTCATCCATGTTGTTTGTGCATTCAAAATTTAATTTGAAGAAAAAAGGTAAAACCTTTCCTTCAGGCAAAGTAAGGATCACCCCTGCCCTAGCGCTGAAATGACATTTTGCTCCATAAAAATGGAGATTCTAATAGTAAGATGGAAAAATGGAAGTTGGGACACTCTTAGTATCTACTTACTTTGTCTCGATTACCTCCACCATACAAACTTCGTTTGCAGGTATGGAACCAATTCCTAGGGTATTTCCTATACCCATGAAATCAAATGGCAGGAGAATAGGTAGATATTTCTCTAGTAATTTGAAAATTTTTGTGGTGGTTCCTAGCAAAACTATTTCTATGAAGATGGAATCATCTTTGAATGGTGGGACGCCTTTGATTAAATTCGTGACTTCTAGTTCTGTTGTAGGCACCCGTTTTTCTTCTGGGTTTGTATTGATTGATTTGTTGGGAGCTCAAGTTTAGAGTGGATGCCTGGTCTTTTCTTCAAGTTTTCTAGGTGTATGCCAAAAGGTTTTGGGTCACCTTGTGCTACAAAGACCTTTCCTAGGTGTAGAAATATTAGTTCTTGGAATAATGTGGAAGGGATTGCCTTCATGTGATATATCTATTGGCGACCGAGAATCATATTATAGTTAGTTTCCCGATCTATATTATAAAATTTAGTGAGGATTGTTTTGGGTCCTATTGTCCCGTAAAATTGACAAGGGCAATTTTACTGATACCTTACCAAAAATTTTGTTTTGATCCCTCGCTAGGGATCCCTTGTGTTCGGAACGTTGCAAAATCCCTTTCCGGGAAATCTAGTTTTCCGAACTTAGTCTTTTTGGTCTTTTTTGGCTGGGCGCATGGAATGACTATGTAACACCAACTTTTGGTGCACCCCCTTTAAAGCCTTTGGCACATAATTTTTCAGTGTCTACACACCTTTCGGTGCACCTTGTATGTTGAGTCTTCTCTGCGTGTGCCAGGGTGCATGCGCCTTCATGTTAGCACAAATTTTGTTGCACCACTTCTCGGTGCGCCAAAGGGTGCACATAATCGCATGACAACACAACATTTGGTGCACCAAAGGCACACTTAGTCTCATGCTAGCAAATGATTTCATGCGCCAAAGGGCGCATGCCTTCCCATGTCGACAGTAACTTTGGTGCGCCCTTTCCAAAGTGGGTGGCGCATTTATGACTTTCTCACCTATATATATGTTTTTGCACACCCAAAATGTCATTTTCACCAGTTGCATAGCACATGTTTTTTCTGAGCTTGTCAGCCCCTGCCTCGTCGTTTTCATCGCCTTGTGGACCCGTTTGCAAGATTCTCGCTATTTATTCGATAAGAGGTACTTCTCCCTCTCGTGCGTTTTACGTTTTTGGTTCTTGCTGTGCTCATGGTCTGGTTTTAGTTTGTGTTTGGAGTTTTGAAATATCAAATGTTGATCTAAGCCTCCTCCTTTTGCTATCTTCCCATGTCCCTCCCCCACTTTCCAGATCCGCTGGTAGAGGAAGTTCTTAAAAACATGGTCCGAAACCCTTTGGATTTAACCGTTTTATTTCCTAAACACATCTTAGAAGGAATGGAGAAAAGAGGACTGCTTTTCCCTTTGGCGCATCAGCGCGTCATGCAACATCATAAACAGTTGTGCCCTTTTGGCGCATCTGTCCCCCCTGCAACATGAATAGAACCCACGCCAATGGCACACCCATCACGCCTGTTGCATCATAAACTTCTGCGCCCTCAAGGCGCGTCTCCTCCATATACTGCAAACTCTAGCCTTGCGCCCTCTTGGCGCATCAACCTTCCTTGTTGCATCGCATATCTATGCGCCCCTTCGGCACACCCCGCATCTCCGCAACATCAGCTTTATTCATGCTAAGTACAAAGCTTTAAAGGCACAGGCGCATCCCTCCTTATAGTAACATTCGTGTTGTGCAAACTTCCCGTGCGCCACGCCATGTTCCCTTTGGCGCACGAAATGTTCTTGTTACACAAACCATGCATGCGCCTAAGGCACACCAAATCCCAATGTAACATGAAAATTCCATGCGCCTTTGGCGCATCCTGTCTCTATGCAACATGATGTTTTCATTCGACCTTTGCAAAAATGCACCCTGCAGTATTCATGTGCCATGCGCCTTTGGCGCCAGTTTAACCCTTGCAACACACTTTCCCTGTGTGCCTTACCTGTTTAGCCCTGTAAGCTGCAGCTTTCATGCGCCATGCACCTTGAGTCTCAAAATCTCTAACTCTTTCTTCTATTAACATTTCAATGGAAGATCAAATGGCTAATACAACCTTTTCGAATTGGGTCTTGCTTCTTCTTCATGCAGATCAGCAACTGAGTTTGAAAGAACATATGTCTACATCCAGTAAGAGACCCACCAAATCCAAAGGAAAGGCCAAACTTACAGAAGAAGAGATGAAATATAAATATCAGAGGGTCAGAATGCTCGAGTCCCAGGCCGAGTGTAACATGGACGTCAGAGATTCAGAATTGGGACATATTGATATGGAGGAATTCTGGGCTAGGACTCAGAAAGTCACAAGGAGTCCATGGATGGACAAGCTGATAGGCAGCACCCTGCACTTCGCCGGAGGAATCCCAGTCAGCGCCGTCAACAATGAATTCTTGATGGTGATTACCCAATGTTACAACAAAGACACAAGGTGTGTCGTAAACAGTAAGGGCGAGGTAATCATTAACCTCACTACCCGTCACTTTGAGGGAATACTTGGCATACCTCACCACCGGCACTTTGTGGCTGTCAGTCAAGCATATTGCATTAAGGCCTGGGATGACAATGCAGATCAGTGTATGTAATTAATGAACGAGGTTTACTTGAGAAACAAAAAGGTAGTAACCCGGTGGCCCCAAATCATCCACCGCAGCGACTTCTCAGAGGAGCTCAGCGATACCATTACATTCCTGAGTAGGGTCTTTGGGATTTCTGATGCCCATTATTTCCATAAATGGATGCTGCGGTACTTAGAGACTATGAAAAAGAATATGCCTGATCAGCGCTTTTGCTGGGGAGAGATTATAAGCAGTACAATCTCTGAGTAGCTACAACAATTCAGCACAACAGGGGCATTCCATATGAACTCCTACGTGGTCTATGCTGTAGCATCAACGAGGGACTATCCAGGCCTTACGCGGAGTGGGGTTTGGCCTCAGGTCAAGATATACGAGTATTACCCGGAATTGAGGCTGGAGAATAGCATCCCCTAATTCACAAAAGTTAACGATGTGTTTTTCTATCACATCATCTGCCTACTGAGGCTGAACATGACTTATGGTCGCACGACCAAAAGCATAGTAGTAGCCACTGAGAAATAGGGGGCCTTGTTCACCCAGTTTCCCACATTCACCTACCTAAGGGCTGCCAACTTTTTAGGAGAGCCAACCAGGCTACCAAGGTATGCTGGGCCTAAACTGATTCTGCTGGAGCTGTCAAGGCAGCTAATCACACACCACGAAAAATGCCTAAAAAGAAAGAAGGGTGGAACTCCTTTCCCCCTCACATTGGGCCGATATACATGCTCTACCCACCACAAGGTGAAGGAAATGTTCACAGAGCTGGAGTTACTCAATTTGAAACATGACTTCCCAGCCAAGCCTACCTTCGACCGAAGGAACTGTCTGCCAAGGGCGAAACTTGATCCAATCCACGTCCCTCAGATCGAGGACATTTACATTGACATCATCCATGAGGTGGAGCTCAGAAGAAAGGATCATTATCACCTAGCCTTGGCAGAAATCATCCAATATGGGGTAGCCATTGTCCCCAAAGGCTTCCAAACTATGAAAGATGAAGCAGACAAGGTATATACTGACACAGATGGGGACGATTGGCCCTTTCTGGCCATTGATAGAACTAAGGATCCTCAGACAATTGAGGAGAGGGTCAAGGAGACTTTGCGTAGGACAGAACATTGGTGCCGGATGAACGGCCTAATCTACCTCGGGGTTGATTTCACAAATTCCCCACTGGGTAACGCACCTCCGTGATCCAAACAACAGCCTAAACGCAAGGGCAAAGGCGTAGAAGGTGAATCCAGCACCATTCAGGAAGAAGCCCCTGAGAGTCCCCCTTCCGCGGCACCCGAGCAGGTAATATCTCTGGTCACACCAGAGAAAGAAGCAGAAGAGGATATTCCCATTGGCCCATCCACTCAGGATGTCGGCATTGTTACAACAACTGAGGTCCCTTCTATCCTTTCTTCTTCTCTTCCTTCCCCTCCTCAAGCGACCATCCCTTTGGTCATGTCCTCTTCCCCTTCTTCTACTGTTTCCCCCGCCTCTTCATCTATCTTTTCTTCCCTCGTTGATTTGTCCTCCTCCATTTCTTCCCTCATCTCCGAGCTCCCTTCCCTTCCTATGTCTTCCGCAGCTGCAGTTTCCCTCCCTTCCATGGGCACCTCTTCGGCCATTCTCTCAATGCCGCCGCCACGTGTCTCCACGTTTTTCCCCTCTTCTACTGCAGCTGCCCCCTTCTCTTTTTCCGGTCCTTCTTCCATAGGGCCAGCTTGGATCTCTTAGTAGCTAAGTCAGAAAAAGATGAAAGTTCCCATCGCTCCGATGGAATTTTCCGTGATCCCATCTAAGGGGGCGAAGAAGCAGAAGCATGTCACACGCTTCTCATAAAGTACTGTAGGGGAGAGAGTTATGGAAATCACATACCCCAATCTCCTCAAAGAGAAAAAGGATTTATCTCCGACAGATTTTACTGTGACCCAAGTCACAATGGGGACATCTTCTGAAAGTCTTCAGGGGGAGGCTCTTTCTGCAGTTGACGTCCTCTGCAAAAAGCTTCAGGAAATCAAGGAAGAGAAAAGGCAACTAAAGGAGCAAAACAAATATCTACTCCAAGCCTTACAAAAGATGGGTAGTGCACCTGCCACAACTGCCGCCGAGACTTCTAAGCTTCTCAGCCAGGAGAAAATCAACGAGTATGCCAAGATCAGTGAGCAGGGTATGGCCATTTCCGCTTGGAGGAGCCAAATCCTCAAAGACAATGAAAAAGTGATTGCCGAGTTCTCCAACTTATACCTGAATATCAATAGGGCGAATAAAGAGCTCCAAGCGTTAGCAGGGCCCATATCAGAAGAGCTGGAACATGCGAGACTGCAACACGAGGCCTTCCAACAAATGTTCGACTGCTCAGTCGAAGATCTGGTCAAGTTCGGCGTCTTCGGCCATCCAAGGGCCCTCAAAAAAATCATGTCCACTCTGGACTACCGGGTGGATCAGCTAGAATTTATTCTAGAAAAGATTGACAAAGTCAAGGAAGAAGCCCTGGATGCGATGCACCAAATGGAACAAATTGTTCTTAATATGTCGCCAGGGTTACTTACTCCTTCCTTCACTTTAAGGAAAGCTGATGAAACCACCCGGATCTTCAAGGAGATCGCTTCTCAAGGAACGGGGCCAGAGGTCACATTTGACACGGAGTCCATCAACAACCTGCTGGCCTGTAGGGACTTCGTCGAGTTCCTCATTGAGGCAGAAAAGGACTTTTCCAAACTCCCAGAGAAGCTCATAGATGAGCGGGAGACTTGTGAGGCGATAAGTGATAGGCACAAGGATCCTTCCCAGGATCAACTAGGGCCAATAATCAACAAGTTCATGGAATACCGCTCTCAGTTCCATATCTCGTCACCTGAGGAGCAACAAAAGCAGTCCACCCCCTTTCGGCCACAAGATGATGATGACGAATAGCTGCTGCTGCTTCTTCTTCTTCTTCTTCTTCTTCTTCTTCTTCCTCTTCTCTTTCTCTTCTCCGTCTTTCTTTTTGGAAATATCTGAAGTATGTTGATACAAATGATGACATCATCCATGTTGCATCATGGGATGATGTCATCCATCAAGTTGTAAAAAGTCAACATGACTTTTAGATATTTTGTAAATATCTTTGTAAATAGTTGTTGGCTCCTTTTTGCCTTCTTTTCTCTTCTTCTTCTATAAATATCCCAATACTTGTAGTATGGTGGATGGATGAATATCTTTCAGATGAAAAATAGAAGTGAAGAAAAAAGACTTTGAGCTTTCATGTAACAGAAGAAAACAGTAATACAAATATTGAGACTTTGTGCTGAATAGCTGTGTTATGCATCAGACCTTTCTTATGTTAGATCTGTATGTGTTTATTCTGTTAGATTCATATCTGCTTTTTTGTCATTTATTCATCATCAGTATTTCTTTGTTTGTTTATGCAAGTAGGTTTGGCTTTGTTTACTACCAATCCCAAAACATAAATCTTCTGACCTTTCTGCTTTGGAATTCATTTCTTTTCTTCCTTCGAACCTGCTCTTTCTTCATTCCCTCTTCCTTTCCTTTCTTTTCGCAGTCGGAAACACCCCTACTGGGATGAGATCCCAAACCCCCGAAGGCAGAATCTGTGAGACTTGCATAGATTCCTGCTGGTAGAATAGCAATAAACCAGTTTCGCTTTGCTGACTCAAAGAGGGGCTATGCCCTGCACACTGTTGGCTCGTCTATCCATAGATCTGTCCATGCGACAGATTTTCGGACCAACAGTTTTTGGTGACTCCACTGGGGAACGAACAGATCTATCAGATCTATGATGGTGGTAAGATAGAAAAATCAGAAAAAATAAGAAAATCACTGCCTGTTTGCAAATCTTCACATTTTGTTAAAAAATCCAAAATTTTGCAAAAGTAACTCGAATTGAAAAATTTTCTTCTGAGATCCATAGATCTGGCCTAGTTGGAGACCTTTAGTTCGCTGAGTTTTTATAAAAATTAGTACTTTTCCGTAGATCTGAGTTTTTGACTATTTGCTAAAAGTTTGAAACCCTTTGGAAAAGTCAAAATTAGATCTGAAAATCAGCTTGCTAATCTTCTCTGCCATCTTATCCTCGCTGTTATTTGTCATTAACCGCAATCGGTTTTCTGAAGAGGATAGTTTTTAAGTATTTAGAAAAGTGCATGCTGCTTTTTTTTATCAGAAAAACCAGAAAATCAGCAAGTACAGCCAAAAAGAAATTCCAAATCTGCGCTATAACGTTACAGATCTAGAAGGTACACTGGCAAGTGAACCTTTTACGCGCATCAGGAGAGCCCGTGGAGAAGCTGATCCTACTTTTGATCTACTTCAAAGGCACAATTTCAGCGTGACACCAGCACGTTTTTCAACGCTAAGCTCAGCTGGCCGGTCATCCAGGAGTCTCTCGCCTTCACGAAGAAAAAGTCTTTTACAAGGGGCATCCACATCCCTTTGTAGTGCCTTGCTACTCAGTGGAACCATACTTCCAGCTCGTGTTCTCTTTCTGGCTTTTCAAATGGCAGTACCATGGGGAAACGCTATGGGTCCCTTAGCTTTACCACATCCAGTCCACGCGCTCCCTCATGGAAATCAAAAGAATTTTCCCAAATTTGATGGGAGCAGAAACCAAAGCACGGATTCCCACATATCTACATTCATCATGTCATGCAGTATTTTGGATGTAACTCATGAAGATGTGTCAGTTCACCTTTTTCTGGAAACCCTACAAGGACCTGCAGCTGAATGGTTTCAACATTTACCAGCCGGATCTATTACCAGTTGGGCCACCTTGCGGGATGCTTTCGAAGACAGATACAAGCCTTCAGAGGATGCATTTGCATTGTTATCATAGATCACTTACCTAAAGAAGGAGGCAAATGAGACCATGTGTGATTTTATCACCCGGTTCAATGCACTCATCAATCGCATGCATGTTGCCATGCTTCCGACGCCGGAAAATCAAAAGTGTTTCTTCGTAAATGCTATGAGTTTGAAAGTTAGTTTCTTGCTCCTTCAAGAGCGAGTGGCTACCTTGATTCTTGCCTAAGCCGCTGCCATTCGAATAGAGGATAATTTGATAATATCTGGCGAATTGAAAAAGGAATCAGCCAAGCCTAAATCTTTGGGCCCTTCGCCCACTACTTCGTCTGATCCAGCCTTTCAAAAGATGGCGAATGACTTGCTTGCATTAAAGAAGCAGTTGGCCCAGGCCTCCCCCAGTTCCTCATACCGGGATATTCCGCGGAGGAATTTCATTCCTAACAATGTTTCACAAAGGCCGCGCTTACCCGCAACCGCTCCACGGTTGGCACTTGAGGCTCCTCCGGTCAATGCTCTAGCTGAAATCGAAGAAGAAGAGAAATATTATGAAGAACCTTCGTCTCAGGGTGAAGATGATCAAGATGTCGGTGAACCGACTGGCGACTCTACTATCGGGTATATGGAATTTGATGAGGAGGAATCTGATGAAGAAGAGGGTACCCAGGGATATGCAAGCGGACAGTCATACGCTTTTTTTACTCGCTCGCAAGGAAAAGAAGCAGAAGTTGCTGCCCATGTCCAGCAGGAGAAGGCCATGTCAAACATGCCTCCGATCATTGCTAAAAGAGGTAATCCTCTTCCTACTCAACTCCCTGGCAAAGTCTTTTACAAGGAAATCCTTTCCCCATATCTCTCCTCCAAATCAATCCTCTCACGTTCCTACCAAGACCACCAATCCTATTCCATCATCGCGAAGTGAGGGACTCATTCCTTCACCAACGCAACCCTTGGCCGCATTTGATATCATAGATCATGCAAAAAAGACCAAGATCCAAATGTCTGAAGCCGAGTATCTTCAGTCAAATCCCGAACAGCTTGTAAGATTGACCAAGTATATTCAAAGTCAAGCTGTTGTATCTAATCAGGTTTCCCCAAAAGGAATCCTTTCCACTCCCCCTGAATCTCACATAAATGTTGCTTCAACATCGGCATCAGGCAAGATAGAGCCTTTCTATCTCTCCCTCCTAATCAATGGACACAAGCTGAGTAACTGCATAATTGATTCCGGGGCTTCTGATAACGTCATGCCAGCAAAAGTCACCCATGCTCTGGGACTCACTCTTACCAAGCCTTTTGGTAGATGTTATTCCTTGGAAACCAAGCAGGTTCTGTTGGTTGGCCAAATCAAAGACGCGTAATTTGCATTTGCGGCTTTCCCAGATAAAAGAGTAAAGATGACAGTCCTCGTTGCTGACATTCCGGCAGCCTATGGAATTTTGCTGGGAAGAAGTTTTTGCAGTGAAGTTGGTGGAGAAATTCATATGGATTGGTCTAAAGATAGAATTCCTGTCAAAGGCGTTATGCAAACTTTGGAGCAGGAATCACAAAAAAAGTACTTGGTTACTAGCTCTGAGGACCCCAAAGCTCAAATCCTTTTTGAATCATCAGGGATGGGGAACTATTTCTTGTCTACCGAGTCTGATAAAGGGGTTGTTCTCATTCAAGAAGGAGATCTTAATAAGATCTGGACCTTGCAGTTCGATGGCAGCTGTGCAACCAGTGGATGCGGCACCGGAGCCATGCTAATATCTCCCGAGGAAGAGGTCATTCCTCTCTCTTTCAAGTTGCAGTTCTTTAACACAAATAATACTGCTGAGTATGAATCTTTGTTACTTGGCATGCAAGCTGCAAAAGAAAGAGGGATTAAAAACCTAAAAGTACAAGGTGATGCAGAGTTGGTTGTAAATCAAGTCAAAAGGATTTACCAAGTGAAGAATGAAAGGCTTAGGCATTACCGTAATGCGGTGTGGGACAACATCGAGGAATTTTATGCTTTTTCAATAGAATCCATTCCAAGAGCCCAAAATGACATGGCCGATTCATTAGCTGTTTCAGCATCCCTCATGCTTCCACACCCAAGTTTGAGGACAAGCAAATATACCATTGAGGTGGTTTTTTGCCCGAGCGTGCCAGACAATTCTCAGCATTGGCAGGTATTCAACGATGATAATCAACTCATTGCCTTTCTTGAGAAAGCGGAAAATTTTAAGGAGTTGCATTTCGAAGGATCTACTTCCACTTGCCGTGAATCAGTCACCAATCAAGGCAACGAATCCGAAGGGAACGACGGCATATGTCAGCTCAAAGGAAATAAAATTCCAAAAGGCCTGGTTTCTCTGGAGTGCCTGTTTGACAGGCATGACCGTTTTGTGAAAAAGAAGAGGCGAGATGACCCTGACTCATCCCCAGAAACCGAACCGGTCAATATAGGTTCGGTAGAGCACCCGTAGTTTGTGAACATTGGCAAATGTTGCACACCTGAGGAGAAACGGAAATTTATCAAGTTGCTAAAAAAATATATGGACGTGTTGGCATGGTCTTATACCGATCTAAAATCCTTTAAGCCAAAGGACATTCAGCATGACATTCCGTTGAAAGAAGATGTCAAAGCCTTTCGCCAGAAGCAGAGGCACTATAATCCTAAGATCTCGGGTACTATCCAGGCCGAAATTCAGAAGATGCTGGATGCGAGAATCATCTTTCCTATCCATCACAGTACTTGGGTAGCAAATATTGTGCCAGTGCGCAAGAAAAATGGTGAGATACGCATATGCGTAGACTTTCGCAATTTGAATCAGGCTTCCTTGAAAGACAACTACCCACTTCCGATAATGGATCAAGTTCTGCAAGCAGTAACTGGATCAGAGATGTTGTCCATGCTTGATGGTTTTTCAGGCTATAATCAGATTGAAGTTTCACCTGAAGATCAATTTAAAACAGCATTCACTACTCCCTGGGGTACATTTGCCTACAACAGGATGCCTTTTGGCCTAACTAATGCTGGCGCCACTTTTCAGCGGGCCATGGATTTCGCATTCAAAGGTATGATGGGGAAAGTCATTGTGGTTTATCTAGATGACTTAACCGTGTTCTCTAAACAACGAAATGATCATTGTGATCATTTGGAGCAAGTGTTGGCCAGGTGCCGAGAACATGGGATTTCCCTAAACCCAAAAAAGTATGTTTTTGGAGTCACGGAAGGAAAGTTGCTAGGGCATGTGGTTAGCAAAGAAGGAACAAAGATAGATACAGAAAGAGTTAAGGCTATTCAAAGCCTTACTCTGCCTACAAGCAAGACTGGTGTTCATTCTTTCTTCGGAAAGGTGAACTTTCTCAGGCATTTTTTTCTTGAATTTGCTGAGAAGACCCGTCACATATTGAACATAATGAAAGGATCACCAACTTTCAGATGGAGTGAAGAGGGGAAAAGGTCATTTGAAGAAATAAAAGCTTCCGTTGCTCATGCACCAGTCCTGGTATGTCCCGACTTCTCCAAGGACTTCATCATGTATAGTTACGCATCTGAGCATACTGTGTCCGCAATCTTGATGCAAAAGAACTCGGAGGATGTTGAATCTCTGATTGCATTCATGAGTTCTCCCCTCAAGCCTCACGAACTAAAAATGACTCAATTGGAAAAGCATGCCTTCGCCGTTGTCAAAGCAGTGAAGAATTTTAGGTATTACATTCTAAACTCACATATGGTGGTGCTGGTCCCTGACACGGCGGTCAAATCAATTCTAACTCAGCAGGAGTTAGGAAGCTTGCGAGGAAATTGGATCGCAAAGGTCCAAGAGTATGACCCGGATATTAAACCAACCAAGCTGGTAAGGGGCAAGGGCCTGTGTCAGCTTATGGCTGAAAACAAAGATTCAGAAAACCCTGATGAAAGGAGTGACTACACCCATGAAGCACAAGACCAGCTAGAAAAACCCGATTCGCTGCCTCTGGTCCTATTTGTTGCAACTAGTGATGAATGGTATTCCAATATAGCTTTCTTCCTCACCTACGGTGAATTCCCATTGTACCTAACTGCAAAGGAGAAGTGCACTATAAAGCTCAGAGCAACTAAATATGTCATCTGGGATGACGGTTTATATAAACGTGGGATAGATGGCGTCTTTTTGCGATGTGTTGACAAACCCCAGTAGGTAAAACTACTAGAAATTTTTCACAATTCAGCCTGTGGGGGGCATTTCTCTTCCTCCGTGACTGCACACAAGATCATTCGAGCCAGGTATTATTGGCCGACGCTCTTTCAAGATACAGCCACCTAGGTGGCAAAGTGTGAACCTTGCCAGCAATTCGTCGGCAAGCCCAAGTTGGCTGCTTTTCCCCTTAGGCCTGTCATTATCAATGAACCATTCAGGAAATGGGGAATTGATTTTATTGGTGCACTCAATCCTCAATCGAGTGCCGGACATAGCTATGTCCTTACAGCAATGGATTACTTCACCAAGTGGGTGGAAGCCATACCTGTCAAGCATGCCACTTCTGAGGTTGTTTGCAATTTCATTAAAGAAAATATCATTGTCAGGTTTGGCATTCCAAACAAAATTGTTGCTGATAATGCTTCTAACTTCTCCTCATGGGAAGTTATTGGCTTTTGCTATGAATATGGTATAACTTTGGCTCACGCCTCAGATTATTACCCTCAGGGAAATGGTCAGGCGGAATCCAGTAACAAGAACTTGGTGACCATCATACGGAAGTTAGTGGATGAGAATCAGCGAATGTGGCACAAGTCTTTGTACGACGCTTTGTGGGCCGATCGTATTACTCCCAAGAGATCTCTCGGCATGTCACCTTTTCAAGTGTTATATGGCACTGATGCCGAGCTTCCCATTTCTGCGGAACTTCTTGCTCTGCGTTTGGCACGAGCTATCGAAGATGAAACTTTCCAAAATTCTCTTGAAAAGAGAATCATGTATCTGACAGAGCTCGAAGAAAAGAGAGTAAGAGTGATCGACAGGATCACCGAACATCAGAATCAAGTCAAGAGATTATTCGATAAAAAAGCAAAGCAAAGGGATTTTCAAGTGGGAGATCTCGTCCTTTTGTGGGACAAGCGAAGAGAGCCAAAGGGCATGCACAGAAAGTTTGATTCCCTGTGGAGAGGGCCCTTCAAGATCAAGCAGCTCAATGGAGAGAATAGCTTCTATCTCTCATATCTGGATGGAACCGAGCTCCTGCTTCCTTATAGCGGGCAACATCTGAAAATTTTCAGGAAGTAGAGCTTGCTCTCTTCTTTGTATAGTTTTCTTTCGTTGTGTGTTTGTTTTCGGTTTGTTTTGTGTTTCTTTTGCTCCCCCTCCAGTCGCCCTTGTTTTTGACTCTGTTGCCCAATGGATAGGCACATGAGATCTAGGATTCTCTACCCCTGAGTTTGCTCAGGGATAGTCCCCAGAAAGAGCCAGCTGTTATCCCGTAAAATTGACAAGGGAAATTTTACTGATACCTTACCGAAAATTTTGTTTTGATCCCTCGCTAGGGATCCCTTGCGTTTGGAACGTTGCAAAATCCCTTTCCGGGAAATCTGGTTTTCCGAACTTAGTCTTTTCGGTCTTTTTTGGCTGGGCGCATGGAATGACTATGTAACACCAACTTTTGGTTCGCCCCCTTTAAAGCCTTTGGCGCATACTTTTCAGTGTCTACAAACCTTTCGGTGCGCCTTATACGTTGAGTCTTCTCTACGTCCACCAGGGCGCATGCGCCTTCATGTTAGCACAACTTTTGTTGCGCCACTTCTCGGTGCGCCAAAGGGCGCACATAATCGCATGACAACACAACGTTTGGTGCGCCAAAGGCGCGCTTAGTCTCATGCTGGCAAATGCTTTCATGCACCAAAGGGCACATGCCTTCCCATGTCAACAGTAACTTTGGTGCACCCTTTCCAAAGTGGGTGGCGCATTTATGACCTGCTCCCCTATATATATGTTTTTTATATATATATATATATATATATATATATATTATATATTATATATATATATATAATATATATATATATGCGCGCCCAAAATGTCATTTTCACCAGTCGCATAGCACGTGTTTTTTCTGAGCCTGTCAGCCCCTGCCTCATCATTTTCATCACCTTGTGGACCCGTTTGCAAGATTCTCGCTATTTATCCAGGAAGAGGTTCTTCTCCCTCTCGTGCGTTTTACGTTTTTGGTTCTTGGTGTGCTCATGGTCTGGTTTTAGTTTGTGTTTGGAGTTTTGAAATATCAAATGTTGATCTAAGCCTCCTCCTTTTGCTATCTTCCCATGTCCCTCCCCCTCTTTCCAGATCCGCTGGTAGAGGAAGTTCTTAAAAACATGGTCCGAAACCCTTTGGATTTAACCGTTTTATTTCCCAAACACATCTTAGAAGGAATGGAGAAAAGAGGACTGCTTTTCCCTTTGGCACATCGGCATGTCATGCAGCATCATAAAAAGTTGTGCCCTTTTGGTGCATCTGTCCCCCCTGTAACATGAATAGAACCCGCGTCAATGGCGCACCCATCACGCCTGTTGCATCATAAACTTCTGTGCCCTCAAGGCGCGTCTCCTCCATATGCTGCAAACTCTAGCCTTGCGCCCTCTTGGCGCATCAACCTTCCTTGTTGCATCGCATATCTATGCGCCCCTTTGGTGCACCCCGCATCTGCACAACATCAGCTTTATTCACGCTAAGTACAAAGCTTTGAAGGCGCAGGTGCATCCCTCCTTACAGTAACATTCATGTTGTGCAAACTTCCTGTGCGCCACGCCATGTTCCCTTTGGCGCACGAAATGTTCTTGTTACACAAACCATGCATGCGCCTCAGGCGCACCAAATCCCAATGTAACATCAAAAGTCCATGCGCCTTTGGCGCATCCTGTCTCTATGCAACATGATGTTTTCATGCACCCTTTACAAAAAAGCAGCCTGCAGTATTCATGCGCCATGCGCCTTTTGCGCCAGTTTAACCCTTGCAACACAATTTCCCCGTGCGCCTTACCTATTTAGCCCTGTAAGCTGCAGCTTTCATGCGCCATGCGCCCTGAGTCTCAAAATCTCTAACTCTTTCTTCTGCTAACATTTCAATGGAAGATCAAATGGCTAATACAACCTTTTCGGATTGGGTCTCGCTTCTTCTTCATGCAGATCAGCAACTGAGTTCGAAAGAACATATGTCTACATCCAGCAAGAGACCCACCAAATCCAAAGGAAAGGCCAAACTTACAGAAGAAGAGATGAAATATAAATATCAGAGGGTCAGAATGCCCGAGTCCCAGGCCGAGTGTAACATGGACGTCAGAGATTCAGAATTGGGACATATTGATATGGAGGAATTCTGGGCTAGGACTCAGAAAATCACAAGGAGTCCATGGATGGACAAGTTGATAGGCAGTGCCCTACATTTTGCCGCCGGAATCTTAGTCAGCGCCGTCAACAATGAATTCTTGATGGTGATTGCCCAATGTTACTACAAAGACACAAGGTATGTCGTAAACAACAAGGGCGAGGTAATCATTAACCTCACTGCCCGTCACTTTGAGGCAATACTCGGCATACCTCACCACCGGCACTTTGTGGCCGTCAGTCAAGCAGATTGCATTAAGGCATGGGATGACAATGCAGATCAGTGTATGCAACTAATGAACGAGGTTTACTTGAAAAACAAAAAGGTAGTAACCCGGTGGCCCCAAATCATCCACCGCAGCGACTTCTCAGAGGAGCTCAATGACACCATTACGTTCCTGAGCAGGGTCTTCGGGCTTTCTGACGCCCATTATTTCCATAAATGGATGCTGCGGTACTTAGAGACTATGAACAAGAATATGCCTCATCAACACTTTTGCTGGGGAGAGATTATAAGCAGTACAATCTTTGAGTAGCTACAACAATTCAGCACAACAGGGGCATTCCATATGAACTCCTATGTGGTCTACGCTGCAGCATCAGCGAGGGACTATCCAGGCCTGACGCGGAGTGGGGTTTGGCCTCAGGTCAAGATATATGAGTATTACCCGGAATTGAGGTTGGAGAATAGCATCCCCCAATTCACAAAAGTTAACGATGTGTTTTTCTATCACATCATCTGCCTACTGAGGCTGAACATGACTTATGGTCGCACGACCAAAAGCATAGTAGCAGCCACTGAGAAATGGGGGGCCTTGTTCACCCAGTTTCCCACATTCACCTACCTAAGGGCTGCCAACTTTTTAGGAGAGCCAACCAGGCTACCAAGGTATGCTGGGCCTAAACTGATTCTACTGGAGCTGTCAAGGCAGCTAATCACATACCACGAAAAATGCCTGAAAAGAAAGAAGGGTGGAACTCCTTTCCCCCTCACAGTGGGCCGATATACATGCTCTACCCACCACAAGGTGAAGGAAATGTTCGCAGAGCTGGAGTTACTCAATTTGAAACATGACTTCCCAGCCAGGCCTACCTTCGACCCAAGGAACTGTCTGCCAAGGGTGAAACTTGATCCAATCCACATCCCTCAGATCGAGGACATTTACATTGACATCATCCATGCGGTGGAGCTCAGAAGAAAGGATCATTCTCGCCTAGCCTTGGCAGAAATCGTCCAATATGGGGTAGCCATTGTCCCCAAAGGCTTCCAAACTACGGAAGATGAAGGAGACAAGGTATATACTGACACAGATGGGGACGATTGGCCCTTTCCGGCCATTGATAGAACTAAGGCTCCTTAGACAATTGAGGAGAGGGTCAAGGAGACTTTACGTAGGACAGAACATTGGTGCCGGATGAACGGCCTAATCTACCTCGAGGCTGATTTCACAACCTCCCCACTGGGTAACGCACCTCCACAATCCAAACAGCAGCCTAAAGGGAAGGGCAAAGGCGTAGAAGGTGAATCCAGCACCATTCAGGAAGAAGCCCCTGAGAGTCCCCCTTTCGCGGCACCCGAGCAGGTAATATCTCTGGTCACACCAGAGAAAGAAGCAGAAGAGGATATTCCCATTGGCCCATCCACTCAGGATGTCAGCATTGTTACAACAACTGAGGTCCCTTCTATCCTTTCTTCTTCTCTTCCTTCCCCTCCTCAAGCGACCATCCCTTTGGTCGTGTCCTCTTCCCCTTCTTCTACTGTTTCCCCCGCCTCTTCATCTATCTTTTCTTCCCTTGTTGATCTGTCCTCCTCCATTTCTTCCCTCATCTCCGTGCTCTCTTCCCTTCCTATGTCTTCCATAGCTGCAGTTTCCCTTCCTTCCGTGGGCACCTCTTCGGCCATTCTCTCAATGCCGCCACCACGTGTCTCCACATTTTTCCCCTCTTCTACTGAAGTTGCCCCCTCCTCTATTTCCGTTCCTTCTTCCATAGGTCCAGCTTGGATCTCTCAGCAGCTAAGTCAGCAAAAGAGGAAAGTTCCCATCACTCCGATGGACTTTTCCATGATCCCATCTAAGGGGGCGAAGAAGCAGAAGCTTGTCACGTGCTTCTCTCAAAGTACTGTAGGGGAGAGAGTTATGGAAATCGCATACCCCAATCCCCTCAAAGAGAAAAAGGATCTGTCTCTGAAAGATTTTACTGTGACCCAAGTCATAATGGGGACATCTTCCGAAAGTCTTCAGGGGGAGGCTCTTTCTACAGTTGACACCCTCTGCAAAAAGCTTCAAGAAATCAAGGAAGAGAAAAGGCAACTAAAGGAGCAAAACAAATATCTACTCCAAGCCTTACAGAAGGTGGGTAGTGCGCCTCCCACAACTACCGCCGAGACTTCTGAGCTTCTCAGCCAGGAGAAAATCAACGAGTATGCCAAGATCGGTGAGCAGGGTATGGCCGTTTCCGCTTGGAGGAGCCAAATCCTAAAAGACAGCGAAAAAGTGATCGCCGAGTTCTCCAACTTATACCTAAATATCAGTAGGGTGAATAAAGAGCTCCAAGCGTTAGCAGGGCCCATATCAGAAGAGCTGGAACATGCTAGACTGCAACACGAGGCCTTCCAACAAATGTTCGACTGCTCAGTCGAAGATCTGGTCAAGTTCGGCGTCTTCGGCCATCCAAGGGCCCTCAACAAAATCATGTCCACTCTGGACTACCGGGTGGATCAGCTAGAATTTATTCTAGAAAAGATTGACAAAGTCAAGGAAGAAGCCCTGGATGCGATGCACCAAATGGAACGAATTGTTCTTAATATGTCGCCAGGGTTACTTACTCCTTCCTTCACGTTAAGGAAAGCTGATGAAACCACCCGGATCTTCAAGGAGATCGCTTCTCAAGGAACGGGGCCAGAGGTCACATTTGACACAGAATCTATCAACAACCTGCTGGCCTGTAGGGACTTCGTTGGGTTTCTCATTGAGGCGGAAAAGGACTTTTCCAAACTCCCAGAGAAGCTCATAGATGAGCGGGAGACTTGTGAGGCGATAAGTGATAGGCACAAGGATCCTTCCCAGGATCAACTAGGGCCAATAATCAACAAGTTCATGGAATACCACTCTCAGTTCCATATCTCGTCACCTGAGGAGCAACAAAAGCAGTCCACCCCCTTTCGGCCGCAAGATGATGATGACGAATAGCTACTGCTACTTCTTCTTCTCTTTCTCTTCTTCGTCTTTCTTTTTGGAAATATCTGGAGTATGTTGATACAAATTATGACGTCATCCATGTTGCATCATGGGATGATGTCACCCATCAAGTTGTAAAAAGTCAACATGACTTTTAGATATTTTGTAAATATCTTTGTAAATAGTTGTTGGCTCCTTTTTGCCTTCTTTTCTCTTCTTCTTCTATATATATCCCAATCCTTGTAGTATGGTGGATGGATGAATATATTTCAGATGAAAAATAGAAGTGAAAAAAAAAGACTTTGAGCTTTCATGTAACAGAAGAAAATAGTAATACAAATATTGAGACTTTGTGCTGAATAGCTGTGTTATGCATCAGACCTTTCTTATGTTAGATCTGTATGTGTTTATTCTGTTAGATTCATATATGCTTTTTTGTCATTTATTCATCATCAGTATTTATTTGTTTGTTTATGCAAGTAGGTTTGGCTCTATTTACTACCAATCCCAAAACATAAATCTTCTGACCTTTCTGCTTTGGAATTCATTTCTTTTCTTCCTTCGGCCCTGCTCTTTCTTCATTCCCTCTTCCTTTCCTTTCTCTTTGCAGTCGGAAACACCCCTACTGGGATGAGATCCAAAACCCTCGAAGGCAGAATCTGTGAGACTTGCATAGATTCCTGTTGGTAGAACAACAATAAACCATTTTCGCTTTGCTGACTCAAAGAGGGGCTATGCCCTGCACACTGTTGGCTCGTCTATCCATAGATCTGTCCAGGCGACAGATTTTTGGACCAACAGGTCCTAAAGTGACTGGTAGTACTATATTCCTGATTGAATTTTCCTTGAGGCTTTCATAGCCCCTTAGCATGTTTCATGTTGAGGAACAGTTCGTTTCTTCATATCCTAGATTTTGAAGAAAAGTGAAGGGGACTATGTTAACTACTGCCCCATTGTCACTCATTGCATGCTTAACTTAAATTTTATAAATCCATACCTGTAAATGCAAGGGTGGATCACCCCTATGTGTAATTTTAGTATCCGTTGGCATTTTACTTATGTCAAATATAAATTTAGTATCCCTATCTGGCTACCCTAGAGGGTACATGTCAAAGTCTACATGGTTTACTTGTGTTTCAGGGGGAGGGGAGATGTTGATGAGATGATTGAGACCGTATGATTCTAAGAGAGCTGCCCTATGAGTGAGAGAGTTATTCAACAAATCCAAAAAGGAAATGTGAGAGAAGGTCTTTGCTAAGTCATTAATCAAATCATAGGCACCTACTAGTTTTACTAGTGTTTGTTGAGTGCTATCTGGTATTAATGGATAAGTTGGAACTGGTTGAGAAGAGTATTCCCATGTTCCTGTTATGGTTTCTACTTCTAACTTGGTTTCTAATTCTACAAGTCCAACTATCTTGGCTTGTGGTTGAGTTCCTAATTGGGGTGTGACCGTTGGATTTGATGAAGATGAAGCTTCATGATTTTTATTCCCTGTTATGACCCCTTTGTTTGTCCCATTTGGATATAACCCATTATTGTTAGAATGATTCAGGAGAGGATCGTTGAAAATATTGAGAGGTGCATTTTTAGGTGAAATTGATTCCATGTATTTATTTGGTGTGGTTGATATGGAATTTTCCAGAAACATATCTATAAAGAGTTGTTTTTGATCTTCTGGTAAATGTTCCAAGAATTTGTTGTAATTGTAAAAAGTCCTAGTATCAAGACCTCAGATTTTGTTGAAGCCACAGTATAAATTGGGATTATATTTCTGAAGTCATTGGTTTGAATCCTGTTGTGGCCCAAAGCTCCAATTAAGTTACTAATTATTATAGTTGTAATTTTGAGGATGTTTCCATTTTCTTTGGTTTTGATATCCATCTGAGCCTCAAGAAAGGCCTTGCGATTGAATTTTTTTTTTGTTTATATTATTATGGAGGATGATTAAAATCCACCATATTAATCATTGGAGTAAATTTATTACTACATTGATTGTTAGCAGGTGTCAGGGTGTTCACAAAGTTTGGTCTTTTGGCTTGATCAATTACTCCATCTGTTGTAACCCTATGGTTTTTTTAAGGATCTTGGGTCCTTGATTGGTGTTTCTAATGTTGGGATAAGTCGTAGTTTTTTTATTGGAAGTGATTAATATCCCATTCATTCCATAAGTCTTAGGACCGTTGTCAATTTCCCCTTGATCGATTCGGAGAGCACTTTCGAGTAATTCATCATAATTCCTTAGTGGGAACTTCTGAACTTCTTCCTTTATCTCTCTGTTGAGAGAATGAAGGAATAAGTTGCATAGTTCCATCTGATCCATGTTTGGAGCACTTGTTAAAGAGTAGAGGACTGTACACCATCTTTGAATGAAATGAGCAATAGATTCATTGTGCTCTTGTTTAATTTTTAAGAATTCCCCGATCCCTCTTATTAACAATTTGTTCATGTCAAAATCTTTGATGAATTCAAACACAAGTTGTTTGAACGAGTGTATTGAAGCTTCAGGTATTATATAATACCAATCAAGGGCAATTCCCTCTAAGGTCTTAGGGACTATCTTAACAATAACCACATCCCAAGGGAGCCATTTTTGAATGGCTGTGACATAAGCCTTGATATGTGCATTTGGATCTCCCTCCCCCTAAAATTTAGGCAAATTAGGTAGAGGTCTTGGAAGCATGGGTTGTTTGGCACTAAACCGAGAGTTATCATACTTTCAACTCGAACAACATTTGAAAATGTGGTTCTAGTTGGTGTTTGCTATAGATAGCTATATGAATGTTGAGGAGGCATGTCTAACATGCCTGTTCTTGTAAGGAGGTCAACCTTGATAGGATGATGTAGAGGGTTGGGAGTTGCTGCTTTCCCCAAGTGTGAAGCTTGATTTGCTTGAGCAAGTTCTAGCCCTATAACCCTCTAAACTGAAGCCGAGATGACCTTGATTGGTGATGAAATAGTATTCTACCTTGATGGTTGTTGTTGTACCCCTTGAGGTTACTGAGGGGTATGATACCATGCTATGAATTGTTTAATACTATACCAAAACTCACCAAGAGTATTTTCCATAGGTGGAGGAATGGGGGTGTTTTCTTGAAGTAGGGTGTCAGGTTGTGTTTGAAAACAACCTATAGGTGGGCACATGTTTTGGAAGCATTGCTCTCTTCTAGCGTAGCATGATAAGTACTCCTCATCCAAAAATGGGAGTGACTATGACTACCTACTAATTTGTGGGCTAAACAAAATACGAGGAGATGAACTATATTTCTAGTAAACGTCATGTTTTTAGAGCCTGAGGGCTCCAGTTGTTGTGTTTGTTTGAGTGGGTCTCACTCCTCAATTCAGAATGAAGAACTAAAGTTAGTTCTTTGAGGAGGATTTTGTGATGACACGTAGTTACTTGACTAGTTATCAGCCCATGCAGAAAATGAGGGTGACGATTATCTACTCATTTGACCATAATATGCTTTGAGACCTGAGAGAATTCTGCCATATGAGTCAGATCCTGACATATTCGGGGGGTATATAAATACCCACAGAATAATGGGAAGGAGTGAATATGGATGAAAGAAATGGAAATGAAAAAGGAGTGGTTGTATCTTTCATGTCGGGTAAACCAATTTTTTTGGTGAAGCTGGTGTAAAGGCTAGTGAGATAGAGAAATTGAATCAATTGAAAGAGTGAATAGGAATTTGGAGCTTTAGAAGGTTACATGTAAGTTTCATGTTGGGTTCACCAATTTTGTACAATAGAAAAGTGATAGGCAAGCATGAAAATCGACAAGTAGCCTTTTTCCATACCTGACCTCTCGAGGTCATTGCAAGACAGCTGGTGGAAATGCAAAATATGTGGATGTGGACAAACTATTTATGCAATCTTATATCCTCAACACACAATAATGGGATCTACGAGTCCAAGGCAGATAAATCTCTATTAGACCTGAATTAGTGTGACGGATGGGTTGAATACTATAGCTACTTGAAGGCTCCAATCAATTTTGAGCTCTACCAAGATCTTATCTATTGGTTGTTGGACATGTGGAAAGTGACCTACAGGTGCTTTATGTATATTTCTAGACAAGGTCATGAAAGTGGTAGCGAGAGGTGTAGTGGATTTGCACAAACCTTTGGGTAGTTTTTTGGTCTAACCCAGAAAATATTAGCTTGATCGGCTTCTACATTCAACATAGAAAGTTTTGTTATAATATCTGGTGGGAGTGGTGAGGATGTAAATACCAGTGTACGTAAACTAGTGTCAATGTTTAACTGATTATCATGCCCATTGGGTTGTGGGACCTGGGGATCAAAACCATGAGTTTTTGGTTGTTGTGGACCTTTTATGGTCATGTGAAGAATCAGTCTCTTCTTCCAACTATCTAGTAATTATAAGCTTTTTCAACTTCTATGTTTAATACCAAGAGTTGTGTGATCTTCTCGGAATACCTTATGGGTGTTCTAGCAACTTGTATGTGTAATCTTATGTCTATATCAATGATAATGTCTCCTGCATCTAGCTACGGAACTAATGGATCACAACTAAATTTTTTCTCTCTTTCAGGTTCTTGTATGGTCATGTGGATATCCAATCAAGGTAATCTATAGTTGGGTTGATTTGACCAGAATTCATATGCTTTTTCATCTTCGATGTTTAATTCTCTCAATTGTTCACTGATTGTTTTTAGGTTTTTTATTGTTTGGAAGACGTGAATTCTAAGACCTTGATCTATATCTGCTAATGATGTGAAGAGATTTAGCTGAGGTATTACTGGTTCGAATATATAATCACTAGGTTCTTTGGGTCCCATAATTTTCATGCAAGAGATAACTGAATTAAACTGAATGAAGTAAACTAATTATGAAAATAAATCTACGTTATGTTTTTTCTTTTTGTATTTTCAAAGACATGAATTTGAATGAAATTAAAGAGAGATAATCTAATAAATTTAGATAATGAGTAATTAATCTAAGAATAGAACTATAACAAGCAAGGTAGTCAGATGTAGTTATTTGTCTATGCACTTGTGAATTGATCCTGAATATAAATAACTAACTAATTTAATTGAAATACCTTCAATCTTATCTCACAAGTGACAAACAAATCATAGCTTCTTAGAAGCTATTATTCCCCATAGCTTCCCTAGTAATGTTGAAAGTGAGCTTAACTGAAATGAAATGATTTTCTATTCTATTTGATATATTGTAACTATAACTTTGACAATTCAAACTTGGAATTAACAGAACAGAGGCAAATCTAGTTGTATTGTAGCTTGTCCCCTCAGTTTGATCTCTTCATCCCTACATGTTCTTGTGAATCCAGAAAAGTGGGAATGTGATAGTGGAAGTAGGAGAAGATATTCAAACAATGGAAGCTTGGACATAAACCAAATAGAATGCAAGTAGGAGAGGGATAGCGCAAGAGAACATAGCTTGGCTATGTAATTTCTAGCAGGATTTTTCCAGGGATACAACACAAACACATTGAAAACTCCAAGACCTATAATTATTGTGATGAAACAATGACCTATAACTCTAGGTAGAATCAAGATTCTCAAATGAACTTAATCTAGAACTAAAATTGTTTTATGCTAAGCTGGTTGTTTTGAGAACAATAATGGAACAAGATGAAACTAGAGAGATCAAGTGATGTCTAGATCAAAAAGAAGGAAAGGAGATTTGAATTGAGAGGCTAAGAACTTATAAAAAATATAAACTTGTTGAGACTTGTTGAGGAGCTTTCAAACACACTGAATGATAAATCATAGAGAGAGAGGGGCCATTTACTTGTAAACAAGCTCAGTATTTATAGTTTTCTTATTCACTAGAAGGAAAGTCCAAATCGCCTTGCTTTATCATTTAAAATGGAGAATTAATATCACAAAGTGGCTAGAAAATATAAACAAAGAATAAGCGGTTGAGATTTGCAAGTGCAACTTGATTTTTCATGTTGATGAGTTTTTCGGAAGCTTCTAGAAAACACGGGCAAGACCACCACCCAGCGCAGGGCAGTGGTTTCAAGATCGCTGCCCTGTCCTGGGTGGTGGTCATGGGACCTCCACCCAGGCAAGGTAGTGGTCCTATAACTAAAGACCAAAATGCAAGAAAAAAGATAAAATTAGTTAGAAAAAAGCATGCAAAGGTTGGATAAGGCATTTTAGGATGCAAATGTATACTCACCATGCTTTTTGGATTTCAAACACCTTATGAAGAGATCTAAATCATCATTGGAGTTTTCGTAACCTCTTTCCGATAGTATAATACATACAATTTTGGGTACATATAGTGTCTGATAGAGTGTGATGTGGGGAGCTCAAAGTGGAGGATAAAAAAGATCTAGATTTTCATTAGTCACCGCCGAATATCATTGGGCTAGATGAATGCGGCATGAAGAATATCATAGAATATAAGTTCAATGAGCATGGCTAGAAGATGGTTCATACCACTACGATGTGCATCTGCAAAGTTTCCAAATCTTTCCTTAACAAGTGTGGTCTTTAGCACCGTGAGTGGTGCAAGTTTGACACTTCTGCCAACTAAGAACCCTCAGCAAAATTTACATGCATCTCCTTATAATAAATCCTATGGAGAATCTGCTTCCACCATGATCCAAGGTTGATGATTCAAAATATGGTGGAGATGTGATGTCCGTTCTGGGTGGTTCCAATGGTGGTGCGACACATTTAATTGATAACACCTTTTTGTATAATGTGTGTGACTATCTCTAGTATCACGATTTTTCATAATGCATGTTTATCAATTAGGGGTAGCCTTTATTCATAATATAGCCTTTGTTTTTTGGTGTTTCTCAGACCCGCTTATAGTTGTTGCTTTATTTTTTTGCTAGGATTGGCCTACTTTTATTGTGGATTTGGGGCTTCCTATCATACCGCCCACCTATGTTTTTGAGAGAATCTTGTATCATGTTGTATTTAATATAAAATAAAATCATTTTCATCAAATAATCTAGAAAATGCATGGGAAAATGTTGATAATGCCATCCATTTTTTATTACATCGAACTTCCTCACACAAGTCACAAGACTATTTAATTGGGTTGTGCCTTCAACTTTCCTCACTCATTTTCTCACAATTTTGTCTGTATTTTTCCCCTTCCCTCTCATAGCATCTAACTATATTCCTTTCATCCTCTTGCACAACAAGTGGGAAATTAATTTCATCTCTACTATGTCTTATAGTCGTCTTTGCAATGTCTTCTGCATTTACTCCAAAGATGATTTGATTGCGATTGTGAATTTCCTAGGTGTAGATTATATCCAGAGCATTGGGAGAGCTCATGTAAACTCTGTCATTACAGGCATATTCGTGTTTAATTATCTGGTGTTGTGTGTAGATAAGTTGTGGTCATGGAAGTCGTGTCCCATTTCAATTACCCAAAACATCATGTGGGTTTGGTCGAAAATCTGAAAAAAGTATGCCTTCCTTATCTCTTTGCAAAGTGGAATCCTTGTCTATCACCTTTTTGGGTTGAAAGTAGGATTTTTTATGCCTTGGAATCAAAAATTTGGGTGCTACTTCAATTTTCTAACTCTGTTCAAAGCATTTGTCGATCCAATGGGGCATCTATCTCTAATGTGCCATCCCTAGAGCTAGTCGCGCTCAGAAAAACTACCCCACCACTTCTTGATTGCATGGTGTACTTGAATTCTGTTGATGGGATGTCCTTTTCCTTTCTCCAGATTATTACAACACTTGGTTGGGTGGATTTGTAAGGTGTCTCTATCATTCCTTCTATATTTCTTGGTATTCATAGCTTTATGATTTTTGCAAGCCTGATTATTCATGTTATATGTTGGCCTCATTATCTTTCCTACTCATTTCTATTTTTTGTATGTAGCCTTTCATCGATCAAAATGTGGGATACTTGTAGGGTGGGGACTCATCAACTCTCCAGTTCATAGCTCCGATCAAAAGTGGTTAACTATCTAAAAAATAAAATTATGTGATTCATCCCTAAATTTATTTAACAATAAGATTTTGTATAATGTGCCTGACTATCTTCATAATGTTTATATGTATAATATGTGTGATTGTATTTAGTAAATTTATAATAGATTAAATGATTCAAATGATAATAGATATCTTAATATATATAAAAAGTATCAACTCTCTTACTTTTATTTTATAAGGTCATATTATCCTCTCAACTTCAAACTGTCCACTGCAAAAAATGTTCACATTGGTTTAAGGTATATACAGAATAAAAAATTGTTAGGAACTTCAAAAATTGGTGTGTTCATAGATATCACGAAAATAATTTTAAATTGTAATGAATTATTCTGTGAATTTGGGATTCTAGCATGACGAATAGTATTATAACAAAATTTAAATACTTGTTAAAATGATTTACCATAATTCTACCTTTAGAAAAGGAGTTTTAATTTATTTCATATCTATATTTAATTACGAAAATGTATCCTCCTGAAAAGGGGGGTATGAGAATTTTAATTGTCATTGAAAGTTTAATGTGTGGGAGGAAAATGTCAACAGTGATTTCATGTCCCTTCTTTCGAGGTACACAAGGATGGTGGAAGGTGGCGTGGGAGCTTAATGATGAATGTTGTTGCACATTTATAACTATTTAGGGGATGTTAATGTTCTTGTAATGAGAGCGTCGTCGAGGTTTATTCCTCTCTTGGAATTCCTTACAAGTGAAGTGCAGCGTGTGTAGTTAATTAAGGGGATGTTAATGTTATTGTAATATAGGTTTATTCCTCTCTTGGAATTTAGGTTTATAACTATCAAGGGGAATTTAATGTGCCTTTACTCCTCTCTAGTAATTAGGGATTTATGTTGCTACTTGGTGTATTGGTATTGCAGTTGTGTGGTCAGGTTTGTGTAACATAAAACAAAGAGTTTTTCTTCATGATATCCTGGCTATTAATAGGAATATGGGAGATGATTTTGTTCACACTGAGCTTTGGGATCTCAATGATGTTAAATTTGATTCTATGGAGGTGTTTGACCGAATGGGATTGTCCCCTTTCTTAAATATTTTTTAGAGGTACAATGAGTAGTTCAGTAAGGATTTTAGATTGGCATGAAATCCATCTAAGAAATGGACCGGGGGAAATGTGGTGCTGAGGGTGGTAAAGCCTATATACAAATGATAAAATACGTCTAAACGGGCATCAAATTTAACACCGTGTTGTTGAATTTTTTGTAATCTTTGAAGGACAAGAGAATATGCTCATTATCCTGTATAAATTAGAAACATGTGTTTTACAAAACATGTCATAAATAATTCCTAGCGTCAGCTAGACCGTATAGCATAACATAAATAATGGTTGGCAGCCGCTAGCCCTTATAACATACAATAAATAATGGTTAGTGACCGATAGCCCTTATAACATAGCATATATAATGGCTGGTGGCCACTAGCCCTTATAAAATAAAAACATGTTATGTACATAACAAATCATAAATAATTCCTAGTGGATGCTAGCTCGTATAATGGATTCCATTATTTGATTATTTGGATTCCAATATATGGGATTTTGGAGTACATATAATTCCAATATAGGTGATTTTGGATTCCAATATATGTGATTCTAGATTCCAATATATACGATATTGGAATCCAATATGTGTGATTTTGGAGTGCAAATAATTTCAATATTTGACATTTGGGAATAAAAAATAGTTATATTGGATTCCAATATTGGCTATATTTTTTAGCTTCTTGAACTAGAATAAGTCCCAATTTAGTGAAATAATCATTAATAGTTAAATGTAGAAACTGTAATAGTATGTGTGCATGTAATAGAATTCAATCCCTCTCCCTATGAAGTGTGATGTAGATGTCCTAGCTTGTGCCTTGATGATGGATCTATGTGTATTCCAATGAAATAGATGGATGTAAATCTAAATGGAGTGATAGTAGTGTATGATAATAGGTCCCTCGTTATGGTATCATAACTTTATATTTATAGCATTCTCTTGCTCTAACTTCATAATTAACCTCATGGGTCGACCACACGAAAGATAAATATGAAAAACAACTAGAAGAGGCTCAAAAAGTGGCGAAAAAGAGATAGAAGGATTGCGGTGCCCCCAGATGGGACCAGGGTGCCCATGGGTGCCCTAGTACTAAATTTGGGCATCCCTGTTATGGCTAAAATTACGTGGGATGTCCAAAACCTTCTAGGCATATGCGTGTAATAGGTCATAAATTATGAAATAAAATAAATAAAATGGCCAAGGGGATGGGGGTTAATTAGTACTTTCTTTACTCGGGAAACTTATAAATATTAGTATGAGACCGAGATAGATAAATTTGTAAATTTTTTGATTATGTGACTACAGGGAGTTACACTCCTATTCTTGGTTTTTGAACACTATTCTAAGTGAATTTATACATTACTCTCCTATTTGTATACATCCCTTGAGCGATAATTTAGCTAATTCAGTTATATATAGATTTCATGTGTTGAGTATATGTAGAAAATGTAATGGTATGTGTGCATGTAATAGAATTCAATCCCTCTCCCTATGAAGTGTGAGGTAGATGTCGTAGTTTGTGTATCTATGTGTATGCCAATGAAATAGATGGATGTAAATCTAGATGGAGTGATAGTAGTGTATGATGCTAGGTCCCTCGTTATGGTATCATAAATTTATATTTATAGTGTTCTCTTGCTCTAATTTCATAATTAACCTCATGGGCCGACCACAAGAAAGATAAGTATGAAAAAGAGCTAGAAGGATTGGGGTTCCCCCAGATGGGACCAGGGTGCCCATGGGTGCCCCATTACTAAATTTGGGCATCCCTGCTATGGCTAAAATTACGTGGGATGTCCAAAACCTTCTAGGCATATGGGTGCAATAGGTCGTAAATTATGAAATAAAATAAATAAAATGGCCAAGGTGATGAGGGTTAATTAGTACTTTCTTCACTCGGGAAACTTATAAATATTAGTATGAGATCGGGATAGATAAATTTGTAAATTTCTTGATTATGTGACTACAGGGAGTTACACTCCTATTCTTGGTCTTTGAAAACTATTCTAAGGGAATTTATACATTACTCTCCTATTTGTATACATCCTTTGAGCGATAATTTAGTTGATTTGGTTATATATAGATTTCATATGTTGAGTATTGGAGTTTATTCATTTACAAATTCCTCTTTGTGATTTCTCGATCTAATACCTCCATAGTTTATTTGTTGAGCTAGAGCCATAATCCTCACACAATTTTATATATTGCACTCTAATATGATTTTAAATTTCAATTCAACAAGTATATAAATACATAGGTGTATTAATAAATTGTTAAAAAATCATTCAATCATAAAAGGACACACCGAGTTACTATTTCACACAAAAGAAATATTGAATTTATAAGATAAATAATATTATACACTAAAGCATCCCTGTGCCGAAAATCGAAATCAATCATTTATAGATTTGATTCTAGCATGTACAAGTTGTATTTTCATGCATTGAAAGATAAGGGTTGGGAAATTTATATTTATATAGGGATTGACTATTGACTTGCATTAAGTTAAAATATCAATTTTTTCAAATCATGGAGAGCCTAATAATGGACAAACAATGTTTTCCCCCATTAAAATCTTGTGTTGAGTGCTGTTTTAAAAAAATTGAGGTCATATTAGAGCTTATAAGAAGGAGATCATGATTATGAGTGGTTCACAATAGGAACATAGAAAGTGGATCTCATTTTATCATATAATAGGGCACAAATATCACATTCAAACATTCAAGGAACTTCATGTACTTAGACACTTCCAATTTCTTATATTTTTCCAAAAAAAATAACACTTACGTTTCTAATAATATTTATGTTTCCATTGCTTACTATTTTCGAGGGTAGTAATTTTAAGAACATAATCATTTGAACTATTCTTACACATGTAACTAATGACAATTTCCAACTTTTTGTGAAATGTTTATCATAGGAGAAACCGAAATTCTCTAGTATTTTCCAAGAAATTTTAATATATTTTGATTTTCCATGATATTGATTAGACCCTAAGGGGTTTTATTTATTGATTGGTTATAAATTAGAACTAATTTTAGTATTAGGAGTGGTTAAAATATAATAATAACCTATTTTATATAGTATGTAGTCTATTTTGTTATAATTACTACCAAAAATATATAATATTTATTAATAGAAAAACTATATAAGTTGAATAAAAATTAAATCAAAACTGAAAATAAAAAATATGTTCAAATTAAAAATATGAAATAGGCTAATATATTTAAAATCATATTAAGAAATTAACTTCATTTTTGTATCACCAATATCTTATATCTATAATATAGATATACACTAAATAAAAATAGATACTAATATATTTCAATACATATTTAAGGATTAACTAAATATTTGTATCACTAATATCTCATATCTATATATAAATGTCTACTTATTAAAAAGTAGATATAAGTTTCCTAAAAGCACCTCAGGCTCAAAATAATCTATAATTAAGTAATAAACCCTTAAATAAAGTGAATATTTAAGCATTAAAATTGGCACTCGTTGAGTGAGATCTTATGAATGATAGATTTTTTAGATATTTTATGTTGAATCAAAATAGAAGTGGAAGTGTAAGTGCATTCATATAGATTTAGTTTTGGAATTTAATTCCATATAATTCTTTGCCATCTAAAAGTATATAGAAAACTATGGTAATCTTAATTATGAATAATGGATAGTGCAAGAAGTTGATGAAATATCATTGAAGTCAATGGAAGTTGACATGAGGTGTGTAGTTTCTATGATCGATATATAGGGGAGAGGGGCCAGTAGTGATGTACCCTAAGATAAGGGGTCTACAACATCAATTTTATTCCATGTGGGATCATGAATTATTGTCCAACATGTAGCTCAAGTTTTTCTTAGCTTATATTTTTCATTAGAACGTTTAATTGGAGGGAAAAATATATTTTGAATTAATTTAAAATCATTAATTTGAGTTATATTATAAGTATGGTGGAAACCTATACTTATACATGGGTGATAATGATTGAACATTGAATATTTAATTATTGTAAGTTTTACATGTCATAATGTAATTCGTGTATGGTGGGAAAATATGTGTCCAAATGGATTACACTCCTAATTATTCCATTCTACAAGGTTATGAGGAAAAAAATAGTATACACAAATGGACTGACACACAATTTATTTATTTAAAAGGGGGATACAACAAGTGATAAGGTCATAAACCATGAGGGTAGTAATCCTTACACTATTTTAAGCTATTCTTTCCAACGTCTATAGTCAAGATAAAGGAGAGTAACTTTCTAGGATATTGGTTAATGGGGGAGAGGTATATATCGATGGGAATATAATACAATCGTGCATAATCTAAACTACTTAAATATATCTGAAATGTAATGAATATATAAGTAAAGTAAAGTAAAGTTAAGGAGTTGATCATGAAAGAGCATTATCCTAACTATCTTGATGTACATACAATACTAAGATAACATAGACTCATGGGGAAGGGAAATAAACTAATCAATGCAAATGAAAAAATAGGGTTATAGCACTTGCCTATGGGGTGTTCATTGATGCATATATCTATCTAGAGAAGTAGTTGTAGAAATAAAATCTATGCACATTTCTAGGTCCTAAAGCATGCTAATGTATACATGATTTCTAAGAAAGAAAACTATTGGTTGATAACTCCTTTTATCCATTTTATTGCTTTATCTATTATACTTTACTATATTTACACATCTTACAGTTCTACTAGAACTTTCTTGATTTACCTTTTGATGGTCTTAGATTCTAGCGCCTAGTTAGGATAGAAGAACCTAGGAGCTCTTGTCATTCCCTTTCTTCTTTTTATCCTTTTGGGTCCTTTTCGCTTCTTGGTCACCTTTTAATACTTTGGGTTGGTCTTTCAATTATTCAAAAATTTAATCATTTATATACTTAATTACTTCTTCTAAATAAGGGGCCAAGCACTATAAGCATTATTTATCACTAGTGTATCTTTACAATGGAATGAAAAAGTACATATCTAGCACATTCATACAAGGGACAAGGGATGTATTGTTATATGTACACTACATAGAAGGGGAGTTTATTCTATTCTATCACACACATTTTTTCATATTTAGGACAATCTACATCTAGCTCGCTATCATTTTGCAACTTACATAAGGGAAACCTAGGGCATGAGACATAGATATCCACACACATACGGAGAAATACATAGAGTTTGAGATGTATCACAACACTCGATTGTAAGTTCAATATTTGGGTGACCTCTTGGGTCAGTTTGAATAAAATTTATGTATCTTTTTTTATTAGATTTGATGTGGATTGTGTACATGTGCAAGTAGACATTTGTTTTTTAGGTTGCATGTGTAACTAATGATGTAACATCAAATCTCGAATGACAAATAGTGAATAAAAACGAAGTCCTTCTGACCCATAAAAGACCACTTTCTGACTATTTTAGTAGAAAAAGGAACCCAAATCAGTCATTAATGCTTGGGATGATCCTTTCATCCTATGGGAACTTCTGTCATATACATTCCTAGGGTTTTGTATCCTCATCGAGCCTTTGTTATGTTGTTTCCATCTTATTGCAATAGATACAAAGTTAAAATCACACTCAGGTTGAAGAGAATCATTTAAGTCATCATCCATATCTCATTTTGTTATGGTTTTACATCCTTGAATGCTTAGTGCTTGCACATTACTATACTTAATTATATGAATATAATATGTTACAGTAAGTTACTCTAAAATAAGGTTTAATCCAAATTAGACTAAATCATTTGGTAAACCCCAACTCATGATCTACCTATTAGATCCTTATTCAAACAATAGATCTTAGTATTTCATATTACTCCATCTTTCTTGTCACCCTAGATACCCTTGGATGCTTCCATTTTCACTGACATGAGTTTCTCTCTCCATTGCCTTCTTACAAACCATTCCCAAAGTGAGCATAAAATACATTATTTTTTTGTATAACTCTTACATCCATTCTAACATTTGTCTCAAATTATTTTATCATAGATTCACTACAACATTATATTTTAACTAAGATCATATTACCTTTCTTCACAATTTGTTTTATATAATTACCCACCCCTTTATATTCAAGTTTGTATCCATAATATAACAGTTAAATGAGATTGATTTGATAATGGATATGGTCATAACATTTGTAATCTATCATTCCTTCAAGAAATTGGCTTTTCTGAAGTCTCCTTAACTCCCTCATATATTTGTATTCGCGGATTTAATAATACTCCTAAAAATGTCTTAGATATAATACAAATTCCCATTACTATTGGCCATTCAATTTTCCTGTCCCGCGCCATGTAATGCATAATAATATTAATATTAATATTAATATTATTCTTAGAAAACCTTGGATCTATGTCATGCATGCGGTCCCTTCAACCCTTCACACACATCTTAAATTGATATAATAGGGTGCGGTCTATGAGGCCTTAGTAGACCCCTCACCATTTTCCTTTTTAACACTATTGATCATTCACATGAAGCCCCTAATTTTTCCACACCCCCTCTGAATTTCATAGAGTATGGTCCTGGGTATCAATATATGCTTCATTATGGTTTCACTAACACCAAATTAGGAAAATATGGAAAGGGTGTTATTGAGATTTTTTCCATTCCCACACAATCCACCAAACTTGACATTTTCTATCTCCCTCCACCCGCTCCTTTAATTCCCACCAGAACTTCTTCTCCTAAGGTTTACACTACTCCACATACTCATAATCTTCTTATATTATACCTTAATCTTGTTGGTGATCCCAATTCTTCCACTTTTCCTGATTTGGATACATTCCTTACTAATGATGCTATATTAGAATACATGGAAGCTCATGACCATTTCCCCCATTAGCATCACAATAATTATTTTCCTTTTGTTTTCAATGTTATAGCTTACTTTGTTGAATATAGTCCTCCTAACACCAATACTAATACTGTTGATACATTTCCACATCTGCCACAATGGCATGGCCTCTCTCCCACCATTCGATAAATCTCCATCACTCACAAAATTAGGGGGCATAAAAAATTTTCCCCATATTCACATGTTCTAAGCAGAAGTTTCCTATCCATACTATTCACATACACACCTATACCTTACTTTTGTTTTACACTTAAAGTCAATCTTTCTAGAAAAACTTTCTCTTATCTACACTATGAGAAAAACTTGCTACATCTTTATATATGCTTATTTCTGCTCTTTCTGATCTTATGCCACTCTATACAAATTTTTCTCCACATGATTACTAATGGATCCTTCTATTCATAATACACATACAATTTTATATATATGGTAAACATCCTTTCATTCACTATACATAATCTAGCTATTCTTGCTCACAATAATCACATCTATTTTCCAGTAGCTCCTGATATACAAAATATAGGGGCATTATACTTCCCCCCTCCTCACTTGCTTAAATTTTACCATTAAATCTTCTTATATATACAAAAAATGTTGCTACTAGATATTCTACCTCACCACCTGATGATGCTCTCTTGTTTTATGGTTCATACTTGACTGTTGAGGGATTAATTCATAAATGAACCTCATGTCACACACATCCACTAGGGGAAAATGCACTCCCTCCCCCATCTGAACATCTTTCATATTACAACACACCATCGCATTTACATGGAATCTACCTATCTTGGTTGTATTTACTCTTGTTATCTTATATTACTTACATGTTTCACTTTGTTTCCTATGCTATTTGGATTATTAATATGTCATTATATTATTTTATACACACATACGAGTTCACATGGTATCTTGAGGTGAATGTAGGACCCTTAAAAATTATTACCAAATGTATGATCCTCGACACCATTCTTTACCGGTCCCACCTAGGCTCCATGGGGAAGCTATCTTTAATACTCTCATACTACACACCACAAGTCCTATTGTTATAATATCTAGTACTTCTTGTCACTATCACTTAATTTTTTTTGGCCTATACATTCCTCAACATAATATTTATCTTTCTAATAAACTAACGGGTGCTTCTTCTGTATAATTTTACTTGCAGGATACTATACAACCATGTTTATCTGTTACTTCTTGTTTGTTATTATTTTTCACTCTTTACGAGATATGCCCTATGTGTTGCTTGATCATTATTTTCTTATGGCCATTTCGGTCTTGATTAACTTATGAAATTTTGAGCTATATCCCATGTATACAACCCACTTTTTGTGGTCCCTCTTATCTTCATAATTGTTTGTTACACTATATTTTTTGCATGCTAGCTCTTTTACACTAACACTTGTTTCTAACCTATATTGTTTGCACTTGCCTTGGTTTTTACTATGCACATCCCCTACCCCATGTATTTATCTAATATATGATATCCATATAAGTTTAATATCCTCTCGTTTGGGATAATTCCTCCTACATCTGTCGTATGCACCCCAAACAATGGGGAAACTATTGGGTGAAAAAATCACCATTGAAAATCACATAACTCTAGAATAGAACATCATAGTATAGAATCAGAAAAGGAAAATAGTTACTGTGGTACAAAATTTGACTTGGATCACAAACACAGAGAAAAAACTAGCACCCAATAATAGACAGGAACAATGGAAACTTGTGTCCCACTTATGCACTACTGTCCTTTGGGAAAAATTGGATAGTTTTTTAGTTCAACACAATTTCCATCAAGTTAAAATATGGATCTAGATTATTAGACACATGTCTTCAGTTACATAACTCATTCAAATAAGTTACAATTTATTTACAGTTAAGTTAATATTTATTTAAAATTCGGTTACTATTCAGTTACAAATCAGGACATGCCAATCTGCCGTGGAACTTATAATTTGAGAATTTCCATGGAAGGGGAAATAAACATACCTCTCTCCCAAAACATACTTTCTTGGCATGAGATCTCAAAAAACTATCACTCTTGGTATGATATCTCCCAAAAACCTCATCCTTGGTGTGATTTCGTCTAAAAATATCACTCTTGGAGTGAATATGCCCAAAAATCTCATCCTTGGTGGTAGGAAACTCAAAGCCATGACTCAATGCTTTCTTTTTTGGGATTTGATCACTCCAAAACCCATCGAATAACATAACCAAAGAAAACTACACAACATTCTATCCTTTATTCTCTTAGACATCATATGCACGCTTTCCTTGGCTGCTACTTTCTACACACTTTCTATTTACTTATATATATGTTCTTTGATTTTTCACATACGGGACTTTAACTACTCTTTTGATATTATTTTATAGGTATGTCCTTACAAGAAAAAAGAAGCAACCCACATCAATAAGTAAAATCTCCAATAATAGGTTACTACACATACGATTTACCCCTAGGGTCTACCTATACTACTACACATACACTTCATATGGCTATTTGTCCACTTGTTATGCTATCGGCTACACTCCTCTCTTGAATAAAAGATACATATATTATATTTAGGTTATAATATTGAGAATTAACTTAGAAACATAAAGTAGGGGAAAATGTAGACACAAAATCTAGGAACTTGGGTACATTTATAAGTCCTAAAGCATACTAATGTATACATGAATCCTAAGAAAGAAAACTAGTGGTTGATAACTCTTTTTGGCCTTTTAGTTTCTTTATCCCTTGTAGTTTACTAACTTTACAAATATTACAGTTTAGTCGAAACTTGACGGATTTACCTTTTGATGGCCTTGAACACTAGTGCCTAGTTAGGGCAGAGGAACCCATGAAATCATATCCCTCTTGAGAACTCTTGTCCCTCTCTTTCTTCTTCTTACTCTTTTGAGTAATTTTTTCATCTTGGTGACCTTTTAACACTTTGGGTTAACCTTTTAGTTGTAAATTATGAAATACAAACAAGGGAATCACATATATACTTAGTTACTTCTTCCAAACAAGGTGCCAAACATTATATGCATTATCTGTGAGCACCTAAGTTTTCACAAAGGCACAAGGACACTAAAAAGTACATATCTAGCAAATTCATACAAGGGAAAAGGGTTACATTGGTCTGCATACACTACATGGGGGGATTTTATTCTATTCCATCACACACATTTTTACATATTTAGGACAATCTAGATCTAGCCTATTATCATTGTGCAACTTGCACAAGGGAAACCTAGGGCACAAGACACAAATACACACACATACGGAGAACTACATGCAATATGATATGTAGTGCAATGATCGGTTGTAAATTCAATCTTTGGGTGATATTCGGGTTCATTTTGACTCCACATTCTGCATATTTTTTATTATATTTAATTTTATTTGTGGGCATGTGAAAGTAGTGATTTGTGTTGTAGGTTATAGGTGTGACCGAAAGCATAACAATAAAGCCAAAGAAACAAAGATAAAGTAGTAGTGAAGGACTTATGACCCATAAAAGACCAAGTTCTGAGCATTTTAGCAAACACTAGCTGGACCAGATCAGTCATTAGTGTCAGGGGAACTCCTATCCTCCTATAGGATCTTTTGTATTATACATTCATGGGGTTTCAAACCCTCGTTACTACTTTGTGACATTGTTTTCATTCTATTCAAACAAATACATAGTAATTATCACTCTCATGTTTCATAGAATCAGCAAATTCATCATCCCTCTCTCATTTTCTTAAGGTTTTACAACCGTTAATGCTTAGTTCATGCACATTACTATACTTAATTATCTAAATATCATTTTTTACAGTAATTTATTCTGAAATAAGGTTTAATTCAAATTATATTAAATCGATAGTAACCTAAGAGATAATTGTTGTGGGTGGATAAGGGGAAATTTTTTTCTATCATCGACTCAGTATAGATGACCCAATACTTCAAGTAATATATCAATCAAGAAAATTATCAGGAATCCCAATTCAAATAGAAGATGAACCAATAGAAAAGTGAGCATATGAAAAGATATTACAAAAGAGAAGAAAAGATGGCTAGTTCAGGTGATCTTTCTTCCTTCATTTTAAATGTCTAGGTATGGTGTGTATATATACTCGATGTCATCCCTTGCGGGTTAAGGTGTCGGCCAAGGGAAACCTAAAACTGACATTGTTGACCATGGGAGATGGCATCAGCCAAGGAGATATAAATGTCAAATTTGGTGAAATGTGTTGCAGATCAAGAAAGAATAAATGAAAATGGTTTCAATGATGGAGTCAGATGTAAGTATTATGAGTCCTAGTTTATACAAAAAAAAGGAAAAGGATAACCAAATTTAGGACCACATAGCAATATGTCTCTCTAAGTACAATCTCTAATGCATAATGACCATGTGAATGGTCATACCCATTCCCGGTGGGCCCCTTAAGGAAAACACTCAAGAAAAAGATGCATCAGTTACCCTAATCTACACAAAGGAATTGTTAGTAATATGTATAAAATATTAGGATGAAAATTTAGGTGTATACATATGCCCATATTTTTATCACCACATGTCACAATAGAAAAGCATGAGGTGTCAAACACTAGCTGAAATGAAATACATCAAAAAATGCATACCTAATAGTGTCGCTCGTCCTACCATGTTTGGGCATATTGAAAGGTGTAATAACCCTAAAGAATAAACATTAGAGGACCATCAATAAAATAATACATAAATAACCTAGTTAGGGGCCCATGGAATAGATGTCATGTCATAGTGTCATAATTTCTTATATATTGTATGGTGATATGGTGTCAAAAAATGTGAAAATTTAAGTTCATCACACTTATACATGTAATATGTAAAAAAGCTTGAGGTTATGGTCATAATGCAAGAAATGGTGTATTATTCAGATTTTGAGAGAAAAAATGGCATTGGTTGGAAGGTTTAGGGTTATCATGACCAATTTTGAATAGAAATGTTAGTGTTATATTGTCATTTGGTTTGTTATTTGCTTACTACTATTTTTGGATTTGAAAAAATTGTGACCTATTTTCAAATTTTGGATGTTTTTGGTAACGACATGGTATTAGCATGAGGTGGAAGTAGGGGATGATGATGAGTTGTATGTTGTGAGGTGTGACCATGTGTAAATTATTCACATTTAATTTTGTTGCATAGATTAGGCTTCAGATGGTTATTTTGCATTTTTGAAGTCTTCAATGCATTATTTTTGTCCAAATTTGAATCATACGGTAGGTTAGCACAAAATAAAAATGGATTTGGGAGGGATTTCATTTTTTCTTTGTCGTTATGTAGTTATCAGAGATTCATGTTTTAAAATTTCATGGAAAAAATTTGTGTAGACACCATCAGCCCCACTAAAGTAAGAGGGTCGATGGCATCGGGATATGAATGATATTTTAAGAGGGGAAATGGTAGAGTATAGGATGATGATGACATAAATGGTTCCATATGTGACTTTGTAATTTTTTATTTTTCATATTTATTTATTTTTTTTAATAAATTGATTCTTTTTCTATCATTTTTTAGCATGCATGGAGACCATATGATCCTCGTGTGGAGCAGTGTTGATGTGGCATGAATTAATGGGTTGATTTTTAGGTTGACTTAGGTAGAGTTATAGGGTTGATTTTTTTGAGGTATCATGTAGATGCTTAGGATACCTTTATATTTGGACCTACATAAGATGTTTTTGGTTGTATGGGAGATGAGCTCCAACAACTTTTGGTAGTGGAAGAGATAAGATACCATAGAGATGAACTTGAATTTAAAATATTTTTATGGGATTTTGGGGTTACCTGTTAGAGGGACCCGTATGTATTGTGATTTGACACCTGATGTTCTAGAGTGAACAACCTTAGCTTTATGGGCTACTGGGAGTGAGAAATATAATAAGGTTATGTTTTATGTCTGACTCAAAACAGTGCACGCCATCGTGATTCTAATTATCAAGAAGGTGGTAATGGGGATTGTTGTTGCACATATAGTATTCCATAACGCAGATGGATCCATCTCATTATTTTTATAGTATTATCTAGGGATGTTGTGGATCATGGTGTGTATTTCAGTTGGGGCACAAACATATGGGTAAACTTAGTGCTTGGTCTCTACAGGGTTATATATAAAAGAAAAAGGGTCATGGGATCCATCATTCTACTGATATCCTAGATATATGAGATATTTCCTATGTATCGACTGAAAATTACACCACTATTAGTAGTAGTAGTAGTAGATGCCTTGAGAGTACTCTAGTGGGTACAAGGGCCAGTAATGAGAGCACTTTAAGATTTTTTTCCACTATGATAGGTGGTTCAGGGTGATGTTATATTTCAACCCTATGTAGGGAACGTGGATCAGTGGCCTAATTGGTCAAGAGAAGAGTACATAGAGGCCATTACTGAGGTGATAGGGCATTAATTATATTGGGTGGAGACCCACATGGTGAGTAGGGTCCTAAGGCATTTTGGATGACCAACGCTTGTGGATATCACCATTACATCCCTACTGACGTCAACATGTTACATATTTCACATGAGGGGAGGTGAGGGTAATAGAACTATAACCCCATAGGCTATAATAAATAGGTTTACAAGGTCAGAGGTAATATATGTGTGGTGGGAATTTTTAGGGCCCACCATAAATTATAGTAGATAGTTGTTCATAGGTGGGATTTTATAGAGGATTTATTGATGGGATTCCATAGTGTGAAGGCACAATTAGAGATTTCCATGACACTAGAGGGGTACTAGCAAGAAACCTAGCAGTGTAGAAGATGGAGTGTCAACTGTGCCAAACAGGAGGATCTGTTTTATACCCAATGGGGTCTAGATGATAACGTACCTAAGACAGAGGCCTAGAGCATAGTATAGGGTAGACATGGTAGTAGCTCTCCCAAATAGGTGGGCATAATTTATGGGAGCTAGATATTAATGGGAAGATGAGGATGACAAGGTAATAGGTGGTTAAGAATATAACAAGACCATCTTGGATAGGCCCAAGAATCTAGGTATGTATGTTATTATGTTATTTAGATGGTTCTTAAGAACTAGTTTTTATTTTATAATTGTATTATAAGTGACATGTATCATTGTACTTTATGTTGTAAAGAAGGAAGTGGAAGAGTGACACTCACTAGTAGATAGTGACCACTATGAGATCCAGGATGTTGAGGATACTAGAGTGTTGGTCAATCTGTTGGGACTATCAGTAGGAGACTCAATGGGTGTCTATCATCTAGTTGGAGAGGAATCTAGGATCTATCAGAGATACATGGATGCACAAGAACTTGCGGCCACATGAAGCATAAATGTGATGTTGAAGAGGCTACTGCAAGCATAATATACCTTGGTATAGGAGACACTGACCCACTTATAGGATTCTTAGAGGGCAGTCGAAATGATTATTGCGTTGGAGGTACAACTAGCGAGATCGCATGAAGAGTCCCCAGGGGCCTAATCTATGATAGAGTCTCTAGATCACACAAAAAATCTACCAGCATAACCCCATCAACCCAAAGTATTTAGAGACCCCCACATGTGGGTGAGGGTGTTTGCGATTTACTATGGATAGGCCATAGTTTTTACAACATTTAGTATAATTTTCTCGATGTATAAAATTGTTTTGATATATATAAGTATGATTATTGTGGTAGTTTTTTTCATTACATTTTTATATGCTACTTTCATTATAACTTTCCTATTTTACGCATGTATATATGTGATGATACTCATGGTACTTAGGATTAATGATAATGTTGTTAGATTGGTAAAACCATTGAGTGGGGGAATCAATATAATAGCACAACACATGTGATGTGACGAACCCAAGGGGTGGAAAAAGGCTAAGACATTTAATGATAGGATGTTAGAACATTGTTCAATGAATAAATCCAAGAAAGGCCTTAAGAGTAAGCACGGATGCACATAATGGGAAATACGAAGGTGAATCAAATCAAAAATATGTGTAACCAAGACTGCAACACTCCAATGGTAGGAGGAGCTAGGGTGTACGGGATAACAGATTCAGGTAGTACGGTAAATCCAAGTGAGGATGAATTGAAGTACAAGGAAGTGTAAGAAAACCCAAATGGGGGCCCAGATCCCAAGCAAAGGCAAGAGCTATAAAATTCATACTTTTGGGACTCAAATTTATTAATAAAGTTGTTTGGTTATTTCTTCTTGGTTGTAGTTTTTGTTTTCATTAGTTATTCATCAAAGGTATGATTATAATACATGAAGGAATGAACATTCATCCATATACCCTTATGGATATGATCATAGGTATGGTAGCATATATACTTATGTATATATGCTAATGTAGGTGTGTGAATACACATGAGAGTATACGCACAACTGTCAACTCTTCCATGAGTTAGCACTAACCCTTTTATTGGGTGAAAATGTTTTGCAAGCTTTAGGTGTGATATTGTTTAATCTAAGTAGCTACTCTAATAAACCTATGATATAGGTTACATGATCTAACCTAATCCTAACTTATGACGGTATGTTAGTAACCTAACCGGGTGTCAAAACATCATCTAGATGATTTTAACTCAGCCTTAATAAATGCATGGCATTTTATTAGTATAAATAATTTTGCTTTTTTAATGGGCTTGGCATTTAATTGGTGCTTAGTTGTGATTATATTTGGTGGCATTGGATTTATGATTTATATTGGCATTAACTTATGTATTAAGCATTCCTTATTGAATGTGGCACATAGTTTTATTTAAAAATAATAATAATAAAAAACTTTTCCTAAAGCTAAGTGGTGGCATTTTGGGAGTTTTATGATATTTGAATGAATTTTTGAATCAATGGATTAAAAGATATTTAGGTTTTTTATTTTAGCCATTTAGCATGATTTGAAGAGAGGAGGAAATAGATGGGGAGACTATGCCAAAAAAAATTGGAGGATTCATTGGAGGTTATTATGGCCATCTGGGGATGATTTTGGGCCTATATTATGGGAGCTCACCTTTTTTGTTTCAGCCATGTGGTGGAGAATAATTTTGGAAAAATTAATAGGTTTTCAGGTTTCATTTTGTATTGTGTGAAGCTAAGAAGCTAGAGAAAAAAATAGAGAAAGAAAGAGGAAAAGCAAAGAGTGTTTTTGGCCTTCTTCATTTTGAATCTTTTAGGCAAGGTTTTTTTGTTTTAGTCTATGCAGTATTTTACAAATAAATGCATATTAAATTTTATCCATTTTCTAGGTAATGTGAAATTTGGTTTATCTATTCTGGGTATTAATATTTTCGATCAAGACTTTATGGGTATTTGAAAAACATGTTTATTTTATTATGGGCATTATAGATTTCAGATCTCTCAAGTATGAGAGCATGAGATTTCGATTTATATCCTTACTTGATAGCTAGAATTAATAAGGTCATTCACTTGGGTATTTAGAGTACATTTTGGAAATTTTATTCATGGGTTTTAGATTGATTTTCAAGCTGAATTTTATGTGTCAGAGCGTTATATTTTAGTTGTTATATGTTGTTTTTTTTTTTGCAGCATTGGTTGTTAGAAGTGCTGGGTTTTTGGTTATTTTTTTACTTAATTTTTTGTTGTAGCATTGACTATTAGAAGACCTGTGTTTCTAGTTGTTTTGTTGCTGCATTTTTTCTACAACATTGGTTGTTAGAGCGCTGAGTTTTTTGTTGATTTTTTGTCACATGTTAGTTGTTATTCGTAGTGTTATTTTGCTGCAGCATTATCTGTCAAATCACTATATTTTTGGTTGATTTTGATGATGCATTTATGTTTTTACTTAGCTGTGTTATTGATGGGTGTCATTATTCCCTTCATTTAATCAACTTCTTTTTGATGTCATATCAAACCAGGGGTGTGTCTAAAACTATATGCAACATGAGTAATCCTATTGATCTAGTAGTTGACTGTAGTTGTTTTTGTATTTTCTGGGGGATCTTTTCAATGTCTTAAGGACTTCTTGCTAAAACCTTATTTAAATCATACTATGAAAAAATTGCTGAAAGGAAACACACTTTGCATAATGGAAATAAACACACTTTCTTTTGGAAATAAACACACTTTATTTTGAAAGTAAACACACTTTCTATTGGAAATAAACACACTTGCTTCTGAAAGACTACACACTCCACTTAAAATGCTTAAAAATGATTGCAAGAGAAAATAAGAATCTATCTAGACATCTGCAGGAACAAGTATACAACATAGTTTAATTAGAAGAATTAAAAAAATATAGAATTAACACATCTAAACTATTTTTTTAAGAAATATAAATACCAAATAAACGAATATCCTAGTCCTTGGGTGAGTGGCACCTTGCTCCTCCTTGAATCAAGATTTAACAACTTAGAATTCTCTCTAATAGGAATGGATATTTATTCATAAAAAATTTGGTATTACAAAACGTATTGGATCTTTGTACTTAGTCTATATCTCTCTTCTCTGTTCTATATCTATTTCTTATTATTATCTCTATTGCAAGTCTGCTTATATATACATTTACGATCATAGTTATCTCTATGATTATGATGAAATTGAATCGTGCCCAGAATAGATGCTGAGTCAAATTGTGATTGATCATACAGTTGTAAGATAACTATCCCTGGATCTACGTTCATAGATCTTTTCATCCTTTCCTGATTGAAAGGGTCGTTGATGTAAAATATCCAGATGTGGTTAAAATATATAAAATTCCATCAGTTCCAGAACTTCAGAGAAGTTATATAACCATAGGAAATCATTAAGGATCAAAACCATGAGAGTTCCAGAGCTATACCCAGGAGTTCTGGAACTAAGTCTGAAAATTCTGAAACTAAATACTGGAGTTTTGTAACTAAGTCTGAAAGTTATAGAACTAGATGATGACTGTGTAATGGAGTTCCAGAAATAGCTTGGAAGTTCCAAAACTAAGTTGTGTTGGAACAGATGCTACCAAAAACATACTGAATGCTACATACTTCATTTATTTGACTGATTAGACCTTCTTTATTACAAAAATGAATTTCAAACACACACTTCGTCGGGAATTTAAGAGCTTTTAACATTAGAATCACAATCAATCAAAGGAAAGATAATTACATCCTAACTCGTATCATATCAAATAAAATTCACAAAACGTAATCAAACTTAATAAAAAGGAGAGTAAGATGAGATCATATATTATACATTAATCAGGCATATTCTGGCCTCATCATTTCCCCCAAGCTTACTTGTTTGTAAGTCCCTTTACAAACTTCATACTTCAAAAGTGGGGTTATATGTTCTACATTCCATTTGATTGCTCAAATCAAATGGCTGAAACTAGAATTTCCAATGCTTAAACTTAGAGGTTCTGTACCTAGCTCCTACTTCCATTTTCCTCTCCCACTCTTCAAATTCAATAGGATCTTGAGGTTATATATTTTTCCAAGGATATATGGGGGTGAGAAGTAAAGGTGGCCTTATTCACATTACCATCCATATTTTCCCATAGGTCTTATTGGTCTAAGGAATTATTGTTCATAATACTTTTTTCCTTTATAAACTCTAGATCAGATTTGTAGGGGATATTACTTCCCTTATTCTAAAGGAAACAGTAAGGAGTTACCACCTCTTTGAGCATCCTTCATAAATATCTTCAAACTTTTCCTCCTCATAGGAGGTAAAAGCATCAATACTCTTTTGTATAATGGTAAAATAATGTTTCTTGAATCACTCATCAAAGGCATGACTTCTAAAATGTATGAGGAAAGCAGAAGGTTTACCATAGTGAGCTCTTATACAAAGACCAGTTTATATAGCTTTCAATAATAACTCAGATTCCCTTTCCTTCCATGCAATTTGGTTTTGTAGAACAGCGACAAATGCATTGAGTTGGCTCTCCCCCACATATAAATTGATCATAAATCCTGTGTTTTTCTCTAGCATAAAATTACAAAGATAAAATTCACATATATATTTTTTTACTTAGGACTAGATAAAGATTAAGGTTTCATGAATTTAGATTCATCCTTTAGTTCATTTGGAATTCCACATCCAATCCTTGACAGCTTCCAATGAATGAAATGTTCTTCTAGAAACACACTATATGTAGGAGAGGGCCTCCTGCAGGAAAGCAATTTTTCACTCATAATGTAGACCATATGAATTTTTTCAAGACATTTATATTTGTTTCCTTCTTCCTTATACAAATTTTCTTCCCACTCTTTTCTTTCCTTCTTCTCTTCTTCCATCTTGGTCTTCAAATCTTCATTTTATGTTTTAGTTTCTATGATCTCCCTACAGGTGTCATTCCATAGTTTTTTGAGTGTCATATAGGTTAACTAAGTCTATGCAGAGACTATGGACATGACATTCTATTTTATGGAAGTCTAACATTCTTCCTCTTTTTCTAATTTTTTTTACTTAATTACTGATAACTCTTCAGTCCTGGCTACAAGATTAGTTATTATCTCTCCAATGAGCATTTCCCTTTGTTCTAATTTAGTTTGAGGAAATCCAATTCCTCATCCTATTCCCTGATAATGATCTCTTCTCTAGATAAGAAATGAGCTTATTCAGCATGATGTCTTTCTTCTTCCTCTGAAATTACTTGAGGAGTTGAGCATTATTCCTCTATCAAAGGAAATTTTGATTTTCTTCTCTAGGATGCCAACTCTTCTTCTTCACATTGCAATGTTGATGGTTCAACATATTCTTGAAAATCCTGATCTTCAACTCTCTCATATCCTCTGTCCATCTCAGCTTGGCTTGGTTCAGGAGGGACCATGGCCATGCTGCCCAAAATATCAACAGCTTCTTTTTCCATCTTTTCCTACTCACTCCTTCCCTTTGGTGTTTCCCTTGTCCTTTTATGAATTTTCCTTCGTTGGGAAATTTCAACATGCCCAACGGTGGATTTCATTCTAGAGCTTCTTCTTACTCTTGTTTCTTGTTGTGAAAGAGGGAATTTCCTTCAAAGGCACAAAAGGATTTGTTGTTTTGATTTTTATTAGAGACCTTCTTCTTTTTGGTATATTATCTCTTTCCACTTCCTTTTGTTCTTTTGTAGGGGCATCAATTTCCAAATTAGTTGAAGGAGAAAATGGAGTTGGTATTTTCCTTTTGATAATATTAGGATTTTTCTTGAACTTGCCAAGAAAATTTTCCAAAATTTCTTCTCCATTTTTCTTTGACAAAAAATGGTGCTCGCATACTAAATGAATTAGCCCATGATGCTTGATTATCCCAACACCCTAGGAATACCTCTGGGCCATGGTCTGGATAGAAACAAAAAGTAACCCTGGAAGGTTTATTATGTACTCAGATTTTGTTGATCCATACTTCATATATATGAGCATTTTTAGGACTTCTTTTCCTACAGACCCAAATTAACCATCACAGGTTAAATATTTCACTATCCAAAATGCTACCCTATCAAAGGGTTTGGGAAAACTGTCGCTTCTAACCCCTTTTATGATTTTCTTTGTATTGTAGATGTACTGGGGTTTGGTTTCTCCTCCTTGTAGTAGGATTTCAACCAGTTATTTTAATGTCCCTTTGCAAGGATGTGGGACATGAACAATTGGCACTCCAGACACATTACTTATTGTATTTACAGAAAAGGCAATAAAGATATTTCTCACCTTTTTCCTGGATTGCTCTAGGTTTATGACAAATTCTCTTACTAATTCATCATTATACTTTAAAAACTTCTTCAGGAACGCTAGCCATCCTGCATGCTCAAAGATAGATGTCACTTCTTCGTCTGCGAGTAGTTGGGAATCATCCTCTAGTTCTAATTTATTTTTAATCCCCATATTGAATTGAGTTCTATTTCCTTTTATTTTTTTCAAATTGGTTACAAGCATCCTTGCTTAGCTGTGGAACTGATAATTTTGGTTGCGGAACCTCTATTCTTAGCTTCGGAATCCTCTGTTCTTTGCTGTGGAACACAACCTTGATTCACTACTTCTCAAAATCTCTCTGAAAATTATTTTACTTGATTTTGCACTTAATGATTATCAATAATAACCATGCCACCACTTATCCCATCCATATCATCTTTATGATTACTCACTTGTAATCATAATGTATAAATAGATGAATCATCAAACCGACTTTTAAATCAAGTCAAATCACACATATAAACATTTAATTGAACCCTAAATAAGTTAAAAGATATAATTACTATCCTTGATGATGTAATCCTTTTGTTATGATGACTTGTCATTCCTATAAGTGGAACAAAACACGGTTAGATAAGACAGTTGGAATTCAAAAGAATTCCCTATTATTTAAATTAGCCAAAAGAAGAGGTCAACTGCCATTGCTAGTTTTCAATTGACCTTTGAGAGAAATATTTTTTATTTTTTATTTTATTTTATTATTTTTAATTTTTTTAATTTTTTAATTTTTAAACTTTTTTGGGGGGAAGAAAATGCCATTTACATGTTTTCATCTTCTTGTCTTTATTTTGGATCTCACATCTAGTTATTTGATAATTTTGGAAGAACTAGGTTCTTCCATATGATCAAATTCTTTGTCTACTTCAATCTTCCTTAAGAATTCATTCTTAGTGGGAGGCAACCTATAGATTTTTAGGCTATGTCCATTAACCAAGAGTGTTCTTCTACTACCATCAATGGGAAGTAACTGAATCGAACCATTGTCAAATATCTACTCAATCTGATAGGGTCCCAACCATCTGGTTCTCAATTTTCCAGTGAATTGTTGGTACTTAGAATCAAATAGTAATGTTGAGTCTCCTACTTTGAATTTCCTTCTCTTGATATGTGTTTCATGCCATTTCTTCCTTTGATATTAGATTATGTATGTCTGTTGAAGTGCTTCCATCTTCAATTCATCCGACTCATTAAGTTGAAGGATTTTTTTTTTGAGTTACATCCAACTCAAGTCCCACCTTAACTGTTATCCTCAATGTCTGTAGTTCAAACTGTATGGGAAACAAAGGATTTTTCCCATTGACTAACTCATATGGTGAAAATCCTGTTGTAGTTTTCCCATTTGTATTATAAGCCCAAACAGCTTCAGGTAGTCTCTTTACCCAATCTTTTCTCCCAGCTTTAACTATTTTGGTAAGGATGTTCTCCAATTCTCTATTTGTTACCTCAGCTTATCCATTTGACTATGGGTGATAAGGAGATGACTTCATATGATTGATTTGGTAATATATTGTGAAATCTTAGATCATATTAGACATAAATTGTGGTCCCTGATATGAAACTATGCTCCTTGGTGCTCCAAATGTTACCATAATTTTGTTCCAAAGGAAATCAGCAACTGCTTCTTTAGTGGCATTTGTTAATGCCTGCACTTCTGCCCACTTTGTCACATAGTCAGTACACATAAGAATATATTCCTTTCCTTGTGAAGGCGGATTAAAGGGACCAACAAAATCTAATCCCCATCTCTCAATTGGTTCAATCACTACTTAAGGTTGAAAAGACATTTCATTGGTGAAATTTGGTTGTCCCATCCTTTAACAAGGATCACACCACTTGATATATCTCTTCACATCCTTGTACAGAGATGGCCAATAATAACTAGTGCCAAGTATCTTATGAGTTGTTTTTTTAACTGAATAGTGTGCTTCACTTGGTTCATCATGACATGCTCTGAGGATGTCAAATATTTCATCTTCTCTTACACATCTGTGCAAAACAAAATCAGGCCCACATTTAAATAGCACTTCATTTAACCATTTTAATTGTTCACTAGTTTTGATTAACTTCTTTATTTGTTTCTTAGTGAAAGGAGGAAACTTCCCTATTGTAAGATAATTTTCCATATCAATAAACCATTGTGTACTTGCTGAGATAGAAAACAGTTGTTCATCTAGAAAGTTATCCTTGACTAGATCTTGTTCCCTTGTAGTGGTTAGTCTTGACAAAAATTCAGCTACCACATTAGATTTACCTAGATTGTCCACAATGGTAATATCAAATTCTTGCAGAAGTAATAACCATATAATTACTCTTCCTCCAACCATTGGTTTGTTCATTAAATATTTAATTGCTAAATGATCTGTGTGTAAAAATATCTTGTAACCTATAATGGAATGTCTGAATTTATTGATTGCATAAATTAAAACAAGAAATTCTTTTTCAATGGTGGTATAATTCTTTTCAATGGGAGTAAGATTCTTATTAAGATAATAAATAGCATAAATTTTTCCTTCTTCATCTTTCTGTCCCAAAATTTCACCAATGGAATTATTTGAAGCATTTGTTTGGATATGAAATGGATTTTCCCAATTAGGTCCTCTCAATATTGGAGCAGTCATTAACTTTTCTTTAATTTCTTCAAAAGTATGCTAACACTTTTCATCCCAAATAAATTCATAGTCCTTGGTTCAAAAATTAAACATGGGGGCAGAAATTTTACTGAAATATTTTATAAAGCACCTATATTAGCCAACATGTCCTAGAAATGACTTGATATCTATGGGGGTCTAAGGAATAGGTAAATCTGAAATTATCCTAATTTTGTTTTAATCAACTTGAATTCATCTTTTTGAAATATGGTGTCCTAATACAATCCCCTCATCAACCATCATTAAACACTTTTCATCACTAAGAGACAAATTGTGTTGTTCACATCTTGTTAACACTCTGTCCATATTTCTTAAAGCATCATAAAATATATCTCTGTGTACAGTGAATTCATCCATATATACCTCAACACAATCATTTGTTAGATCAGCAAAGATTACAAGTACAACTCTATGAAAAGTTACAGGAGCATTGCATAAACCAAATTGTAACACCCTATAGGAAAAGTTACCCCATGGATATGTAAATGTAGTTTTGTCCTAATCTTTAGCAACAACTCTAATTTGATTATATCCACTAAAGCCATCCAAGAAGGAAAAGTATTGTTTACCTGAAAGGTTGTCTAGGACTTGATCATTGAATGGTAAGGGAAAATAATATCTCAGTGTGTCTTTGTTTAGTTCCCTATAGTCAACACATATTCTCCATTTTCCATTCTTTTTAGGAAAAATTATAAGAGGAGATACCCATTGACTATCTGAGATAGGGTAGATAAAACCTACTTGTAATAGTTTTTCAATTTCTTGTTTGACTATATCCCTTAAGGTTTGGTTAATCCTTCTCTGAGGCTGCCTAATTGGTTTAACATTTTCAGTATAGATGTGATGAGTGTAGATAATTGGGTGAATTCCCTTCATGTATTTTTAATCCCAAGTAAAATCTTTAGTATGATTTTTTAGAACATCAAACAATTTAGTTCTTCATCATCCTTCAACCAGCTGTTAATGTTCAAAATTTTACCCAGTTGAATCTCAACATGCTTGGTTCTAATGTGTGATGAACTGATTTGTTGAAAGGGTTCTATTAAAGTATTTAATGGAAATGCATGTGGTAACAACATATGGTATGTAGCAACATCTCCAAAATTTCCTTAAGACAGAATACTGGAAAAAGGATAGTAATGAAAATTATGATACTTATCTCTTTGCAGGACAAAATCTTCGTCACTACTACTTTCCAGATATTTTTCACTACTCCATGATGTATTTGAAATTGAAGCTACTAATTCTTCCTCTCCCCATGAGAAATATCATTCCTTTGGAGTGAAATCGTTTCCAATCACATAGAACTGTTGTTGTCGTGGTTCCGTAACTTCATGTGGTGGTTCCAGAACTAAATGTGGTGTTTCTGGAACTAAATTTGCACATTCCAGAACTATAGTCGCGAGTTCTGGAACTATTTATAATTTCTTCGAGGAAATTTGGTGCTCATTCAATGGTGGATTAATCATCTCTTATAGTTATCTTACATGATCCTATAATGTGATCATAGCCAAAGAAGACAAATTTTTCTTATTAGTATTAGGAGAATCAACCCATAATTGTTCATGATTGTCAGTAAAAGTTCGTGCAGATGATATAAGGAAATTTTCTTAGAGTTATTACCATTCAATATTTTCATATCACCTGACTTGCAATCAATTAAGGAAACAACAGTAGCTAACCATGGTCTACCCAAAATAATGGGATAACCCAATGTTTTACCTTTTGGCTGCAGTATAAGGAAGTTAACTGGATATTTCCATGACTCCACCATAACCACCATGTCTTCAATAATCCCTTCTGGTTTTCCAATAGACTATTCTTCCATCGGCAATATGGTATTAGTAGGTTGTATACCTGTTAATGGTAATTTTTTTAGAGTATCCATTGTTATTACATTGATAGCCGCTCCCAAATCTACCAAAACATTATGTATATCCTTATTCCCTATAGAGATAGAAATAACAAGACTTATAGGATCTCCATATTTGGGAAGTAAAAGTTTTCTTGCTAACAAATCAACAAGTTTCCCATCTACTTTGATAGTCTTGGGGTACTGTTTCTTCCTTCCAAGATTTTTCAAACCTAACATTTTGATTAATTTGTTCAATTCGGGAATGTCCTTAATTTCTTGTAACAGTGGTATTTCAATATTCAATTTCCTTAGTTCCTGTATCAATTTAGACTCCTTAGTTTCTATATATTCTTTAAATCTGTTTGGAAATGGAGTCTCAGGAGTGTTGCTATCTGGCTCATTTTCTATATCCTCTTTTGGAACAAAAGTACTAGGGATTTCATTTTCTTCTGTCATTTCAGTGATTATAACAGGTGGACTACTAATTATTTTCCCAAATCTAGTTTTAATATCCTTACAATCCATAACATGTAAATCAACTGATTTTTTTGGTTCTATTCCATAAACATGATTTGTTTGTTTGTTTTTTTGGTTTTCTACTGGCTATGTTGGTATTTAACTTTGGACTACATTTTCAATTTGTGAATTCTATGTAGGGGATCCCATGATGGCATGGTTATTCTGATTTGGATATGTTCCTCCTTGAGCATAATTACTAGGGTTCTATCGAGGTTGTGACCAAGCACAAGGATTTCCTTGACCAACCCATGGTTGTTGATGTCCCTTAGCATACCAAGCTTGACTTGTCCAATCTTGAGGGTTCCATGTTGGTTGAGGTACATAAGGTGGTTGTCCCTAATTTTGTGGTATTGTCTGAGTAGCCCATGGCATCGTCTAGGGATTAGGAACTGATCTTGGCATAAAATTCCCTTGGTTAGGTTGTCTCTAAACAAAATTCAATTCTTCTATTGTGGATGATGTACTGGTTTGTTTAAGATTATTATTTATGACTGTAATTAGAGAAAAAGCATCAGTATCATGTTCTTTAGATTCATAGATAAGACACATTTTTGTTTTATCCAAAGGACAGTCTCTTATTGCATGCTTCTTCGTACATCTAGGACAATACATAACCAATTGTTCAATTTTGGCATTTTTTTAGCTTGTAATCCATCCATAATAGAGGTTAATTGAACTAAAATGTCTGTTTTAAATTGTTTTAACACATCCATTAGTTTGTTCATATCTAGATTTAGAATTTTCATTGAGTTTCCTTTTCTAGGTCCACCCCTTGTTGTAGAATAGCTTCTAAAAATATCCTTAATTTCATTCATTCTTAACTAATCAATGTCTCCACCTCCTATCAAGTTAAGGGCTTCCCTAGATTCGTCATCCAAACCTTTGAGAAAAATGTTTTTTCTTAACTCCTCTTGAACTACAAATCCAAACCTTTTGCTCACAAAGAGGAATTTGTCTAAATAGTATTCTATATTTTCATCTCCCTCGTGCTTTATTTTGAAGAATTCTTCCTTCCTATTTCTCCCTCTACAATAATCTTGGTATTTGTCTAGGAAGGAAGTCTCTATTTGTGCCCAAGTGCTAATAGAGTTTGATGGTAATGCCATTAACCACCTCATTGTTGCATCCTTCAGAGTGGATGGAAACAACTTGAGTTTTTGATTATCTATTTTATATTCATAGGTCTAACATAGTACCTTAAACTCAAATAGAAATTCGTCAGGATCTTTATATGACATCCCTCTAAATGTGGGTAAATGTGCAGGTGAGATATTTTTCATTGATGTATCATCATCTCCCAATTGGATTGGATAAGTAAAGGTCTTATCAGGTACTCTTTCAGCTTCTCATGCCATTTTAAAACTATTTTATGAATTTTCCTCCCAATCAATGTGGTATGTGGTATGCCTTTGGGAAGGTAAAAAATCAGGAGTAGGAGGTTGACTACTCAATTAAGAATCAAAAATTTCCCTAAATGGATCTTGAGTAATAAGCCTTTTCCTAAAATTTCAACTTCCTTCAGGTGACTGATCTAAGAAATCCAAAGGTGGAAATTTTGTTTCTTGTATGATAAGGGATGATGGTGCCTCCAATTTTTGATCAATTTCCCTATTTGGACTAGAGGATGTTGTGAATTGTTGTGAAGATGTTCTTGATAGGAATCTACCCTTTGAGTCTCTTAGTCTACTCATATATTTTATGATATAGTTTCGAAGATCCTTCAACTACTAGATATATGATTATTGCTCTTGCTAAAAATTAATTAGAAAATTCCAACTAGTGTGTCCCCAAAAGTGGCTCCAAAAATGATGGGTGTTGTTATTCCCTTCATTTAATCAACTTTTGTTGATTTCATATCAAACAAGGGGTTTGTCTAAAGCTATATGCAACAAGAGTAATCCTATTGATTTGGTAGTTGACTGTAGTTGTTTTTGTATTTTCTGGGGGATCTTTTCAATGTCTTAAGGAATTCTTGGTAAAAACTTTTTTAAATCATACTATGAAAAGTTTTCTGAAAGGAAACACACTTTGTAGAATGGATATAAACACACTTTCTTTTGGAAGTAAACACACTTGCTTCTGAAAGTAAACACACTTACTATTGGAAATAAACACACTTGCTTCTGAAAGTAAAAACACTCAACTTAAAATTCTTAAAAATGATTGCAAGAGAAAATAAGAATCTATCTAGAAACCTGTAGGAACAAGTATACAACAGAGTTTAACTGGAAGAATTAAAACAATACAAAATAAACGTATCTAAACTATTTTCTTAAGAAATATAAATACCAAATAAATGAATATCCCAGTCCTTGGAGGAGTAGGCCCTTGCTCCTCCTTGAATTACGATTTAACAACTCAGAATTATCTCAAACAGGAATGGCTATTTATTGATAAAACATTTGATATTACAAAATGTACTAGATCTGTGTACTTCGTCTATATCTCTCTTCTCTGTTCTATCTCTATTTCTTACTATTATCTCTACTACAGGTCTACTTATATATACATTTACAATCATAGTTGTCTCTACGATTCTGATGAAATCGAATCATGCCTAGAATAGATGTTGAGTTGGATTGTGACTAATCAGACAACTGTAAGATAACTATCCCTAGATCTACGTTCAAAGATCTTCTCATCATTTTCTTATTGAAAGGGTCATTGATGCAGAATCTCTAGATGCGGTTAAAATAGATAAAATTTCATCGGTTCCAAAACTTCAGAGAAGTTCCAGAACCATAGGAAATCATTAAGGATCAAAACTATGAGAGTTCTAGAGCTATACCCAGGAGTTCCGAAACTAAGTCTGAAAATTCTGAAACTAAATACTAGAGTTCCGGAACTAATTCCGAAAGTTCCGGAACTATATGATGACTATGTAATGGAGTTCCAAAAATAGCTTGAAAGTTTTGAAACTAAGATGTTTTGGAACAGATACTACTAAAAACATATTGAACGCTACATACGCGATTTCTTCGATTGATTAGACATGCTTTATTACAAAACTAAATTTTAAATACAGACTTCATCAAGAATTTCAGAGCTTTTAACATTAGAATCACAATCAATCAAAAGATATAAAATTACATCCTAACTCGTATAAGATCAAATAAAAGTCACAAAATGCAATCAAACTTAATAATAAGGAGAGTAAGATGAGATCATATATTATACATTAATCGGGCATATTCTAGCCTGATCAGTTATTTGCTACATCTTTTTTGTTAGATAGTTTTGTTCATTGTTGCAGATTTTCTACTAGTTCGTTGCATTTTTTCAAATGGTTATTGTGAAATTATTCGGTTGAAATATTTAAACAATGATGTGTTTTGACATTTTGTCAAATGGTTAGTGTGCAATCATTTAGTTGGCATATTTAAAGAATGATGTGTTGTGACATTTTTTCAAATGGTTAGTGTGCAATAATTTGGTTGGCATATTTAAAGAATGATGTGTTGTGACATTTTTTCAAATGGTTAGTGTGCAATTGTTTGGTTGGCATATTTAAATATTATGTGTTGTGACATTATTTCAAACAGTTGATATGTAATATTTTAATTGACATAAATTCATGAGTATGGGTTATGGAATTTTTTCATGTTGCTAGAATACACTCTTTAGACTTTATGTGAAGTTATTTTTATGGCATTTTGTCATGTTGCTTGAATGCACTCTTTGGAATTTATGTAAAGTTATTTTTATGGAATTTTGTCATGCTATTGTAATGTACTCTTTGGACTTTATGTGAAGTTATTTTTATGGAATTTTGTCATGCTATTATAATGCAATCTTTGGACTTTATGGGAATTTCTTTTTTATGGCATTTTTTCATGTTGTTGGAATGCACTCTTTGGAATTTATGTGAATTTATTTTAATGGAATTTTTTCATGCTTCTAGAATGGAACTCTTTGGACTTCATGTGAGGTTATTTATATGAATTTTTTTTAGGATTTTGGAATGCATTCATTGGAATTTATGTGAAATTAATTCTAAGGCATTTTGTCATGTTGTTGGCATGCATTCTCTGGATTATATTGGAATTTTATATTAGGCCATTTTATCATATGGTTGGCATTGATTCTTGGGTATAAAGAATTTTTTATGCCTCTTGATAAATATATAAGGTTGCTGATCTAATTTGGCATACTATTTATTTTGAGATTGTGAAGTGAAGTTCATTTTGACATTTTTTCAATTGGTGAGAATGTCTTATTCTTTGTACATGGAGACAATATCTGACATTTCATCAAATAGTTGGTATGCTGATTTGTTTTGGCATGAAATAATATTATGGAATGCATTATGTAATAAGTATTACAAGTAGTAATTTTTAAGTATTTCATGTATGATGGTTGGAGCACCACTCGTGAATGATAATTTGAACTTGGTTAGTTCATGCATGTATACATGATTTTTGACATCATTATTATAATAATGGTTGAATTTGTATACTGATGCATGATCATATATTGTGAATATTTTTTCATTTGTAGAATAATACATGCATGAAAATGGAAACCCTTTCCATTTCAGTTTAACTGACCCTTTGTGCAAAATATAGATCATTCAGGAGATAAAGGAAAGGAAAGAATAAGAAATGGATTCAAGCTGATGTTCTAATCTTGATTAGTTTCTTTTTATATTTCAGTTCATGGAATATATTGTACTAGATGTACTTCTAAACTAATTAGTATATTATATAAGATTATGAGGCTCTTTGACATTACATGTCAACTTATGAGTTGTATTGAGGTGTTGAAAATAATGAAACATCCTTTGGACTCAAATCTTATTTTTATCATTGTATCATGTATACATGAGTTGTTTATTTAATTATATGGTTTGATTATGTGTAAAATCAACATATCAATTAAATAATTCATATTAAATAATGGGAGTTTTAAAAAAAATGGACCTCATTTTTAAAGGTATTTACACTTGGTATCAGAGCCAAGGTTGTATAACACTTATGCCTCTAGGAACAGTATCTAATACTTCTCTTCATACTTACTAGGAAAAATGGTAAGTACTTGGACTAGGGGTGGTGTGAATAATCGAAAACAAGGCCATGGTGGCTGAAGGGGAGGAGCTAGAATAGGTACATGTAGAGGAGTTGGTGAAAACATCAACCTTGTACTCAGCCCCACTAAATAATTCTTAAATGTTCTTAGCACTTTCAATTCTTTGAAAGATAGATTGACATCTCATGAGAGGAACCTAAAGCAAAATATAGGCATAAGTGTTATACAACCTTGGAGACTTGAACAATTAGTTGCATGATCATGAAGAGGCACCCCTAGGGAATAGATTAATAGACCCCTTTCTCAAGGAATTGAAGAAATTTCCTATTCTTAGATTCAAAGGGTTATCAACTGACTCAGGTGACAAAGTTGAGGCTTGGTTGTTTAACTTACAACAAAAATTTGGGCTGTATGATTGAAAATCCAACACCAAGTCCCACATTACATTTTATCATGTTAAATAACATGTTGCTCTATGGTGGGATCATTTGAAGAAAGTTAAGGGTTATATGGATTCCACCATTACTTGGTAAAATTTTGAGAACAAATTCAGAACTAGATATGTCTGGGATAATAACCGAGAAAGCAAGAAAGTCGATTTTCATAGTTTGAAACAAAATAAAATGATTGTAGCTAAGTATGAAGCTAAATTTTTAGATTTGATCCATCATGTGGATTATATGAAGGAAGAAGAGTCCAAGGTAACCAAGTTAAAACTTGGTTTAAGGGAGGTTATTCAAAAATACGTAAACATGGTCGACCCTAAGATTCTTGCATAAGTTGTTACTATAACCTATAGGGCTGAAGAAAAAGAATAGTCTCGTATAAGATATCACAAGGAAATGAAAGAGAAGGCATAAAGTAGTAAGAAAATTGGTGTTCCCTCTTCTGGACCTTACTAAAAACATAAGTTTAAAAGGAATGTTTTTAATGGAAATCATATCAATGGAAAATTTCATGGGAACAATAATCATGGAGGGCCAATTCCTCCCATTAAACAACAAAAAAATAATCAGTAGGATGGTGGTAATAGATACACTTTTGCTACAGGAGCCAACAAGGTTCTGGTGGAAAACAAGAAGCCTCAACAAGGCTGTTGGACATGTGGTAAGAACCATTACCAAAGAGATTTCACAGAATTCCTTACAAGAAAGGAAACAAGCCAACAAGTCTGTGCAGCAGTAGATAACTGCAAGGTTGAGCATCAAGTAACCCCTATTAATACTTGAGGTAAAATTTATGGTATTGAAATTTGTTTTCTATTTTATTATGTAGCATCTAATTTCTTTTTCTCTCCTAGAATAGTGCAAAAGCTAAATCTGAAGAATTTTCCTATGAAAGAAAATGGAAAGTAGAATTTGGAAATAGTAAGATGTGTAGATTTCTGAATATTTAGATCAAATAGAAGTTGATCTAGGCATGTTTAAAACTAGATTAAATTTTTATGTTGTTTCTTTGGGATCTTATGATATAATTATTGGAATGGATTGGTTGCAAGACCATAAAGCTCAGAAAAAAAATTTGGACAAAAAAAATACATTGTTTTGATTATTTTGGCTTTGAACAAGTTTTGTTTGGTATTAAAAACTTCACGTTTTACCGACTCTTTCTTCCTTGGAGTTAAAAAGAGAATTTTATAAGGGTTGTATCTTATTTTCCTTACACATGGAAGAGTCTCCTGAGATAAAGCAACCTATTTTACATGATTATCCAATATTAACTAAGTGTAGGGATGTTTTACCGAAAGAATTTCCATGTCTAGCCCCAAAAAGAAAGATTTATTTCTCAATAGATATCATGTCATGTTCAGTCCCTACCTCTAAGGAACATTATAGAATGAATATTGTGTAATTACAAGGGCTACAAGTTTAGTTGTAAGAAATTATTGAGCAAGGAATGATTAGGCCAAGTGTGTTCCCTTGGGGAGCACCGACAGTCTTTGTTAAAAATAAATATGGTAAATTAAGGTTGTGTATTTTATTACCACATGGTTAAAAAGGTTACCATTAAGAATAAACATATGTTTACTAAGATAGATGATTTATTTGATTAAATGAAAGGGGCAACTGTATTTTCTAAGATTGACTTAAGTTCTGGCTGCCATCAAATTAGAATCAAAGCGGAATATTTACATAAAATAAGCTTTTGTACACGATATGGATACTATGAATTCACATTTATACCTTTTTGTTTAACCAATCCACTGACTGATTTTAGGAACCTAATGAATAGTGTTTTTAGAAATTTTCCATTCCCATCTAGTTTTCCCTCAAATTGAGGGTTTCTAGAATATAAATATTTTATTTCCATTGAATTTTTCATTCTACTTAGTGTAACTAGTTCTGAGAACTAAGATTCAATCACTAGCTTTCAATATTATGTCATTTTCAAAAAATTAGAAGTAGGAACAAAATTTTGTAGCCTCATAAATTTCCCAAGTAGAGGTTTACAAATTATTTTAGTATCAAAGCTGACAATTATATCCAAGAGATTGTGTTATTCATTCTTGTGTGATTTGTATGAAACTGAAAAGGTCTAAAGGAGAAGAAGTGTTACCTTTTGATCCAGATATATCTACGAAGAAGTGGAAATAAAGGGTTAGAGATCAAATGGAAGAAGAGAAATATTTTTGTAGAATTGAGATACTATAATCCGTGATAGATAGGGTATTTCAACACCAAAGAGAACTCTCTGATCTAAAAAAGAAGTAAGCAGTTATATATTCCATAGACTCAGTGGTTTGAGCTTTGGCAGAAATTTTTTGCATAGTAAAGATCCACGATGAGGAAGAAGATGTGGAAGAGTGTGAAAATGAAATTCCAGTTGAAAGACAGAAGGTAAAATCTGATCATACTCCTTTTAAATTTGAAACTAAAGTTGAGATAAAAATATTTGAAGGACAAGTAGATGCATAATTGCTAGACAAATGGGTAAAGAAATTGGAAATTTTCTTTAGTGAGCAGAAGGTCACTGAGTCATAAAGGATTACATTTACATGTCTCAAAATGGAAGGACATGCTCTAGTTTGGTGGGAAACCCATCTAGCCACTTGTGAATAGAAAAAGTGTCCTATTGTAAGTTCTTGGGATGTTTTGAAATATTTTCTTAGAGAAAAAATTTATCCTATTGGTAATAAGACTGACTAGATTATTAAATGGAAGTATGTTATTCAAAGAAGTGTATAAAGTGTGTAGGATTACACTACGGAGTTTTGGAGACAAGGCATGTTGCTCACTATGGACTTGGAGGATGAGGATATTTTGACCACGTATTTGGGAGGACTTCAAACTCACCTTCGAAGGAAATTCATATAATTAAATCTAAAGGATGTCAATGAAGCATGTGTACAATCATATTACATAGATAATTTGAAGAAGCAAGGAGAAGTGGAGTCCAGGAAAATACAGTTAAAAACTCATCCAAAGAAAGAGTAGGGAAAAACAAGTAATAAAGGTAAATGCAAAGGAAAAGGTAAAAAAACTGCTACCACTCTAAATACTTGTAAATATCCTTAAAAAAATTGTAAGAATTGTGATATCAATGGTTATACCGACACTACATGTTGGAAGTTACATCCAAAATTGTATCCAAAGATCCAAACCAAGGATTACAATAAATCCATCACAATTGTAAAGACAGATGGGGAGGTGGAAATAGAATATGATTATGATGTAGATGATAGGATAAGATGCATGGCCACCAACATGGACAGCCAAGAACAAGAGGAAGAGATGAGTAATATATTTCAAATAAAAATCCAAATTAAGAGAACTAAGGTAAATTCTTTGGTTGATACTAGTTCTCAATCTAATTTTAGTTTTGATGTGGTTGTAAAGAATCTTGGTATTGAATCTTATGATCATCTACTTCCTCTTCCTTTGGGATGGGTAAAGAATGGTGTAGAAATTTAGGTAGTAAGAAGATGTAAGATCAAGTTTGAGATAAATTATCATTATATAGATGTAATGGAGGTTGATGCAATTCCACTTGATGTATTTGATGTTGTTTTCAGGAGTTCTCACTTGTATATCATGGATGCTATATTCATGAGAAGGGAGAACCTTTACATATGGGTCAAGGATGATTTCATTTACAACATTTAAGAACACCAATGTAAGTCAAAACTTTCTATTGTAAGTGCTAATCAAGAAAAGAGACTAATTAAGGAAAATCATAATCGGTTTTGTTTACTTTTATTAAAGGATAAGTAATATGGGGTATAAATTTCATATATATCTAACAAATGGATGAAGGATATGGATAGAATAATTAAATATTTTCAAGAAGTATTCCAGACTCCCAATGGGTTACCATGAAAGTGAGAGGTAGAGCATGAGATTCAACTATTGCCATAGTCCCTCTACCAAATATCGGGTTGTATAGGAAATCCTTATTGGATAATACAGAGGTTAAAAAACAAATCTATGAGATATTACATCAAGGGGTAATACATCTGAGCACATCTCCATGTTTTTTTCTTATTGTGATGGTGTAAAATAAGGATGGTTCTTGGAGGATGTGCATCCACTACCATGTTTTGAACAATATTACCATAAAGATTAGATATCCACTATGATGCATAGATGATCTCTTAGACTAGATTCAACATGAAAAATTCTTCCCAAAGTTGGATCTCAAGTTTGGTTACCACCAAGTCAAGATGGAAGAGGAGGATATTTGAAACACTTCCTTCAACACAAAACATGGTTTATGTGAGTGGTTAGTACTTTCATTTGGGTTATGTAATGCACCCACTACATTTATGATATTAATGAATGTTCTATTGTGGGAATTCGTATATACATGTCTCACGTTTTATCCAGATGATATTTTGATTTTTATTACCGCATGGGAGGAACATCTAACACATTTTTATCAAGTATTGCAACTTCTCAAGGAGAAACATATGCTATGAAACATGAAGAAGTGTGAATTTTCAAAAAAATAACTTGTCTACCTTGGGCACGTGGTTGGAGGAGGAGAGCTACTTGAGTGGATCCAAAGAAGGTGGAATCCATCACTAAATGAGCAACACCAACAAGAGACACATATAATAGAAGTTTTGTGGGAGCAATACAATACATGAGGAAGCTCATTTCATGCATCTCTGATATTACTAAACCTCTACACACATCAACCACAAAGAGTAAGGTTTTTGACTGGGGTAAGGAATAAGACATAGATTTTTATTCTTAAAATACAAATTTAGTTGATTTCTATTACTTTCTCTTCCAAATTTGTAGCATCTCTTTGAAGTAGAGACAAATTTTAGTGGTTATGCTATAGGAGAAATGTTGCTATAGGAAGGTAAGCCCATATGTTATCATTGTGAAACTTTCACTTCAGTAATTAGAGGATATTCAGTATATGATAAAGAGATGTATGCACTAGTTTATTAAATTAAGAAATGGAAACATTATTAATTGGGTAAATAAACTATTGTGCACACTTACAAAAATCATGTCTAGTATTTACAAGCACAATCTAAATTGCAACAAGCAAGGCACTACAAGTGGATGGGATTCCTTCAGAAGTTACATTTAGTAATCAAGTATAATAAAGGAAGCACAAATTTGGTGGCAAAAATGTTGTCTAGGCCTCTAACACAAGAGAAAATATCTATTTTGGCCACCATATCTCATATTCATCCCTTCACGAAAGAATCTTATTGAGAGGCTTATGCTGAAGATAATATTTTTGAGTGACATATCAGTAGTTGCAATCCCAAGGGGATGAAATGATGGGTATTAAATAATTTTATCTCAAATATGGTATGCTCTACGAATGGGGGAATATTTTGTGCCGAAATAAAAAAGGATTCTATTAATGAGGGAAGCACATACCTCAAAAGTAACAAGACATTTTGGTGTTATCAAGACCATGGACCACTTACAAAGGTATGTGTATTAGCCCAATATGCAAGAAGATGCGTGTAAATTCATAATACGATGTAAGGTATGTTGTACAAGAAAGCCTAAAATTAAGAGGGAAGTTTTATATATGCCATTAATGGTCCCTACTGATCCATGGGAGGATATATCTATGGATTGTGTAGGAGGAATACCTATGTCTAAACATGGGCATGATTAATTATATGTTATTGTAGATAGATTCAGTAAAATGTGTGTTCCTATGGCATGTAAAAGATAATAAAATCATATGAGGTAGCTAAACTTTTCTTTTCTAATGTGTGGGTGCATTTTGGTTTTCTAAAGTCTATTATTTCTGATAGAGATTCCAAGTTCTTGAGAAATTTTTAGACTAATTTGTGGGACAAGATTGACACTAGGTTATAGAGGACAATTACCTTCCATGCCTAGACATATCGGAAAATGGATTTGGTAAATAGGACTTTGGTACAACTGATTAGAGGATATAATATGAAATATACAAGGACTTAGGATGAGTTTTTATCCTAAATTCATCATTTCTACAACCAATGGTACACAAATAAACTATGCAGTCCCTGTTTGAAGAAAGCTTAGGATATATACCTACTAATTCATTAGAAATTGTGGTTGGGAAGAAGGAAGAATGGGAGATACATGATTCAGAAGTGACTAGAGTAGTGAAGTTTGTTGAGAGGATTTGGCAAGTCCATCTCAAGGTAAGAGAACAATTGGAGAAATAAAAAACCAAGTACAAGGATAGGAACGATTAGCATCATAGAGATCACAAACTTCATGTTTGAGACAATTTTTGGCTTTACTTGAGAAAGGAAAGACTTGGTGTCAGCAAAATTTTAGTTATAATTTTTTGGGAACTCCTTTGAAAATTTTGAGTTTTCATGTCTTGTGATGAGTTGTGTTCATGTCGTTTCTAGATTTTAGGTTATTTCCTTAACTCATTTGGGTTACAGGAGTGCTTTATAATTATTTAATAAGTTGTATGAGGTTGTTTGGGGTTGATTTATGAAATACCCATCTGCTCAGAATGCCTAAAAGACATTAAAAACTCAAATATTTGTTCTCTTATGTTATCGGGTTTCTTAGAGTGTTTTACTTTTAAGTAACATGTTGTCCATATCAAAAAAATCTATTTGAATATAATTCTCTTATTTTCACTTATTCAAAGTAATTCTTCTTGTTAAAATTCAATAAGACAAGTAGTCTCAGAATACCGCATAATGTGCTTAGATTTCCTCATTGAGCACTAAACTCAAATGCTTTTACTTCTTATCTTTATGCTAAATCTATATTCTTCTAATTATTAAGAAAGTAAATTTATTCTTAAACACTGCTAAACTAATCCTATTCATTGTCCTAAATCAACACCCTTTTACTTGTCTTATTTGTGCTAAACCCAAACAAATTTACTTCTTAAAAAATAAAACAAGTAAAGTAAATCTCAAAGATCACATAACTAGTCATTGAAATTATCAGTGTTTAGGGACTGCTTTACTTATTTTTTTAAAAATGAACTGAAGTAGTCTCAAAAAGCCACATACAAGGAGTGATGACATGGAAATTGTACAACATGTATTTAATGACATGGAAAATATATAATCTAATGTAATTCCATGTCAAATCCATGCATTTGCATACTCAGATAGAGATTTTTCACCTTCCAAAAACCAAGAAATCTTTGTGCAACTGATTGAAGGATAATTTTCGCATTTCATCTTCAACCCGTTTTTAGAGTATGTTGGTGCATTGTTTTGTGTTATTTATTTTGTGTTGTGGTTTCATTTAGTGTGTTTTTCTTCCTTCTAGTTGATTGTTCTTTTGTGTTTTGTGAAACAGTTTTAAATTAAGTCATTTTTGATTTGGATGAGGATTTTATTTGGAATTATGGACCCACTACTACCTTCAATAAAATGTATTCATAATTTCATTGCTTACAAAACCCTTGTTTCACCTGATGATCGTTACTTGTTATTCTATGTTTTGAGTTGATGTTGTTTGTAAAAATTCACCAAGTTTTGAGTGTCTTCTATCTCCGTATTGTGATATTCAAGTTTCTTCTACTCTTATGGTTAATGAAAGGAAATTAATCCCAAATTACTGCATAACACATGATGGTTTTGTCTAGTGTTGTGTACTTCTACCTTACTTATTATTGGAACTTGGAGAAGTAGAGTCTTCAAAGTAATCATGCCCTCAAACATCACTTTACTTTCCCTCATTTTTTGCATGAATCTAAATATCTTATGGTTCCTATGTAATGCATTGTTTAGAACCACTATTACTTGCGCTAAACAAATTTCTTGTGAATTCCTATTCATTATGTGGTTTAGAATTGATTTTAATCCTAATTCTACTTTTTACACTAAACTAACTACTTAAAACTTCCCATGTATTATGGTTGTTAGAACTACTTCTTATTTGTTACTTGAGTTGCGCTAAATCGATGTCTTATTACTTGTTTTGTAATGTGTTGTTTTGCATTAGTTTTACTTCCCAAGTTTTGTGCTAAACCGACAGGTCACTACTTCATATGATTTGCACTAAACCAAGAAAAAAATAATTCTCATATATCGCGTTGTTTTAAATATTTGTTACGTCTCCTATATTGTGGAAAATTTAATTACTTTTGCTTGTGAAGTCCAAGTCTCAAATACTAGCACCCTAAAAAATCCACAATTAACCATAAAGTGAACTATTTCAATTCATCACTACAAAAAAACAATGAAATTCAATTCTAAAAGGATTTTAATAATCTTTCATGGAAGTAGATGTCATTCAGATTATGAACATTAGTTATTTAAAGGAAGAAAAATAGGCATCAAGATTTCCAAAACTATTGCGAGGTTTGATTTTGGTCCAAGAAACAAATGATATCACTCAGCTATTGTGCATAATTAATGGAGAGAGAAATGCCAAAAAAATTTGTACATGGATGTTTTACTTCATCAGATTGATTGAGAATGGAAATCCTTGTACTTTGATCAACTAGTTTTAGATTATTAGCAATAACATTGACATCTAGTTACAAAATATCACCCAAACACTACACTTTAAGATGATTTCGTATCTTGTGTATGTTGTATTAACATATGTTGATTTTTCTAGGTTAAGGACTCATGGTATCAGAGATAAAATTCTAGTTCATGAGTAGTATCAACAATTGTAATTGTCTGGGTATTGTAAGGAGTATAGATAGATCAATGATTTATTTTTATACGAAATCATTTGCAAGATTAAGAATGATTTGAAGAAAAATAGAGTAACTGATGATGCATGGAATGTGGTTGTACATTATGGATTTATATTTATTTAGTTTTTATCATTTCACATATTTGAGAGTTTTTGGTTTCACTTGAACTCCACTTAAAATCCCAAGGTATCCCAGTGACAAGTGGATTTTTCTTGAGTTATGTAGACAAATAGTGGAACTCCATGATTTGCAACAAGGGCTTCATAGATCAGTAGTTCATTTTCCAATTGTCAGTGGGATCTATCATTGTACCAACATCCACAAAGCTCATAATGTTGCTAAATAAATGTTCCATAAATACACTCAGAGTAATTATAAATCAAGAATGAACTTTGATTACAGGAATATCACTAAAAAGATGATCTCATTGGATCATGCACATTTTCTAACACTGGAGGATTTATGGATTGACTGTAGATATGAATATGAAATTAGATGAAGATATTATAGTAGAATGCCAATGTAGCAAATCCTAAGTTTGGGATTGCAAAAAATTCCAAAGAATGTCCTAGATGATGGGAAATTAATCTCAGATGCTTACTATAAATAAGGAGGTGATAATTCCCCATTGCTAATAATAAGAAATAAATCCAAGACAAATACAAAGAGAACATTAACAATTTTGGTTTATACTTGCAACTAGCTACTTAGCACAGGATATTGTCTGAAAGAATTTGTTATGAATGATATAAGTCAAGTGAGCAAGAAGAGAAAGGAAGGCCCATGGGAGAGAAATGGAGGGGATAAAAATTTGAAACCAATCAAGAATCCCAAAACCGAATGAGTGCCTCCAAATAAAACATCTCCATAGATAACTCTAGTTATGAAATTCACCCCAGGTGATGGGTAATTGCACTAAGTTGGGGGGACAAAAAGTTTCCAAATAAATGAAATTGAATGAAACGTGATCATGTTTTGAAATAACACAATCATGTAATGTTTTCTTAGGTTCAAGAATTCATGTTCCTATAACATGTATGCATTATAACACGTACATGTTTCTAGTTCTATGAAATGCATACACATTTTGAGCTATATGAAGTATAAAATTTCTTTTATTATTTGTTTATATTTTTATTATTTCTTATACTTTAAATTATTTTTAGTAAATATAATAAGTTAGGGTCACTGTCCACCTGATGGAAGTGGTCACTTAGCTTTGACAGTTATAATCTAGAAGATAGTTTTTTAAAATCTAATCTGGTTAGTACTTGCTCATTTTCAGAATTTCTATAATGACCTAAAAATTTCAGCCTGTATGTATTGTAGTCAGTATTTGTTTTGGGAAAACATATAGTCATTTTGTAGGTTTTTTGACCTTCTCGATTCAATTTTTTCCTTACCAATTCTTGAATTTGTACCAATTTTTAAATTTGTTCCATAATTCACTTTAATGATTACGAATCAACTCTATAATGCTTGTCTACTTCTTACTAAAATGAGATCCTCACTTTGTAGATAGAGGATTTATCCCCGAATGGGATTCCTGTCCTATGGAAAAATGAGGTGATTGTAATGTTCCTCATCCTTAAGGTTTGATCACAGTACTAGGTGTTGAATTAGTTTAACGAATAGTATGAAGTGAATTGGATCAAGTGAACTCAAGATAATGCTCATTCTTAGAAACATTTTTGTCCATATAAAGATCATCCCTTCACCTTTCCTGGCTCTAAAATCATCCTTTCATGGAATCAAATTCAATATTCTCATGTGTCTTTATTGATATACATCTCATGGAGAAAAATGATGCTTTAATACTTAACAAATGATGGTCTTGGATACCTCTATGGCATAACTAGCTCATTTTAGCTTCTTCTTTGGAGAGATTTGGGTACAATTATAGAGTAAGGATATGATGATAATCAAGTCACTCCTTGAGATCCACATTATACCTTTAAATATGATGAATCCTTCACACCTCACTTTATTTACCAAGATAAAACCTGGATGTAAGCATGTTTATGGTACATAAACACCTTTTTTCTCAAGTTTCTCCTCATGGAAATGGGTTTCCTTCTCGAGATAGGGGATGAATCCTTGAATGAAATTTGCACATGATTTTATTTTTCTTGACATCCATAACTCACTAAAACACTACAATCACATTTTGTGATCAATGAAAATATTCTAAAAATCTAATTATGCATACAACTCAAAATTTAGGTCCTATTTCATTTTGAACATAGAGGGGTAGTTATAAATTTTTGTAGTACAGAAATAAATATTTAAGACTTGAATCAATGTTAATTATTCCACCTTATAAAGTATTCTAATATCCATCCAATTCCTATTTTGTTTCATCCTAAGTCTTTCCATAACTCATGGAATCATCCAGATAAGTCATCTTTAGGGTTTATGGCTGAGGGTTCAGGGTTGATGCTTTAGGATTTAGGGTTTCAAGTTTAGGGCTCAGGGATCAAGGTGTAGGGTTTAATTATTATGGTTTAGGGTTTATGGTATAGGGATTAGGGTTTAGGGTTTAGGGTTCATGGTTCAGGGTTGATGGTCTAGGGTTCAGAGCTCAGAGTTATGGGTTTAAGGTTAAGGGTTTAGAGCACATGGCTTTGGGATTAGGGTTTAGGGCTCATGGATCACGGTTCAAGGTTTTATGGTTTAGGGTTTAGGTTTTAGGATTTAGTGTTTAGGGTTTAGGGTTTAGAGCTTAGGGTTAAGGGTTAATGGTTTAGGTTTTAGGTCACAGAGTTCAGGGTTTAGGGTTTAACGTTTAGGGCTCAAGTTTTAGGGTTTAAGGATTAGGGCTCAGGGTTTAGGGTTTAGGATTCAGTGTTTAGGGCTCAGGGTTTAGGGTTTAGGGCTCAATTTTTAGGTTTAAGGGTTTATGGCTCAGGGTTTAGGGTTTACGGATTAGGGTTTTGGGTTTAGGGCTCATGGTTTAGGGTTTATGGTTTAGGGATTAGGGCTTAGGCCTCAGGGTTTAGGGTTTATGGTTTGGGGTTTAGGAAACCTGAAGATTGTTTAAAATCCCTATATTATACATTAGTGATTATAAATTGAAAACTTCTCTTGATCTTTTGGACTACAAGGATCAGAAAACCTCATATATTTCTAGTAGGTCTCATGAGTGAGTTCATATTTTAAAATATCAATATTAGGACCATATTTCCTAGTATCGTGACTAAAACAATCATTAAGTATACTTGTACAACTATCTTTTTTATGAGAAGTTGAAAAAGTAACTAAATGGATATAACATCTACCTTGTGCTTTGGAATGCATATTACATATCTCTACCAAACATGTTTCTCCCTAGATATACTTGCGCTCTTGAATGCCAATTTCTTCACACACTAAAACAAACTTCACATTTCTCATATTTCTGTGTATGGTGATATGCAAACCAGGATGACCCATTGGATGATGGAAAAATAATGACATGCTCATATTCACATTCATGATTCACTTTGATACATGTTCATGTTCACAAGAACCTCTTCTTCCTTGAAAGTTCTTGGTTTATCTCACTAACTCAATAAGAATTGTGCATACTCCAAAAACTTCACATTTCTCAAGACATATATGGTTGTTTCCACATAGATGTTCAAAATTCAAGTACAAACTATATCTATCATTATAAATGGAAGACAAGTCATGGTGTCTCCCTGTATCTAAGGATCGATGACTTCTGGGGTCTATGGTAGGATTGGACATTTAGGAATCATCGAGTGTATGAGTTAGAATTTCATGAATCCTCTCAAATTGTCAGCTTACAAAATCACTTGACATATCAAGCTCTATTCTTTAAATGAAACCTTTGTTCTTGACAGCTTGCAACTGAAAGAATTGTTCAACATAATGTAAAAAAATGGTCAAATTTTCTTAGTATCCTAATCCGTCACACCCAGAAATACCATTGGACTTTTTGGTATCAATTTATAACACTCTTGGAGCTAAAAATATTTCACAAGATATAGAAAAAAAGGAGATAGAAGTATTGGGTAACATTTCTTTATACCAAATTGTTCTTGGATATCTAGAATTTCCCTCCTTCAAAATATCAACAAATGAAATGCATCAAATTTTGATGAATCTCTTTGAATGTTTTTCCTATGAAGAAGATATACCATTTTTTGTTGAATACTATCTGTCAATACTAATAAGAATGGATAAGACAAAACTAATTACAGTGACTAAAATAGTTCGCAGTAATGGGAAAAAGATGAAAACTATATTGGGTAACACTTCTTTGTGCAATCTTTCTGTAGGGAAGGGATTGCTTCTAAAAGGGTTGTACTAATTTTTTCTTGGATATCTGGCATTTCCCTCCTTCAAAATTATTGTACAAAATTGTGTACATGCATGGGGATCGCCTAATAAATGCTATTGGGTTAATTTATCTCATCTGGTAAGGATTATTTTAAGCTAGATCTATCTATAATTGGGTTATAAAACTTAGGATTCTTCTTGAGTCACACCATTACAGAGAAGACAGTAATAACGTTGCAGTTATAAAACATTAAAATTTTCCAGTTCCCACTTGTTTTCCTCCTAAATCCTTATGAAGCTCCCGAAATGATCTGGAGAAGTCAATGTTCACAATTTGACTGCTCATTCATTGCACCTGAAAGCTCATTCTTTAACATACTATCTCGTAATGATCAAAATGGTTAAGGGATCATGGTTTATGGATTAGGTCATAAAATACATGGTTTAGGGTTTAGGGCTCAGGGATCAGGGTGTAAGGTTTAAGGCTTAGGGTTTAGGGTTTAGAGCTTAGGGCTTAGGCTTTAGGATTCACAGTTCAGGGTTTATGGCTCAGGGTTCGGTGTTTTGAGTTATGGGTTTAAGGTTTAGGTGTTATAGCTCATGGCTCTGGATTTAGAGCTTAGGGTTTAGGGTTCACCACTCATGTTCAATGTTTAGGTTTTAGGGTTTAGGTTTAAGGGTTTAGGGTTTAGAGTTTAGGATTTAGAATTTAGGATTTATCATTTTGGTTGTAGAGGTTATGGCTTAGGGTTAATGGGTGAGGATTTTTTTAGGATTATACCAGTTGTACATATTAACAAGAATGTAATGAATAATGCAAAAAATGTAAAACAAAACTGAATGCAATAAAACAGAGACACATATTTAACGTGGTTCACCCAAAATGGGCTATGTCAACCAGAAACAACAAATCCTTTTATTCAGTCCACCAAAACTCTCTCTCATAGTTCCATGACTACTACAATGAGCCTCATACATAACTAATTTTTAAAGATATTATATTTTTTATCATTTTAGAGAAACATAGAAAACCACCCGTTAGATCTGTGACCTAATAAAGAACAGTCTAGATTTCATAATGCATAAATATATATAAAATATCGGCTTATGGGGACACTGCACCCTAACCCTCACAAGGGGGAAGAATCCCCCCTTGTAAACCCCGTCACTATAAGGCTCTATAACCAACAGATTTAGGGTTTAATTCACTAAGTTTAGGGATTAAATTTTTAGGTCCTAGGGTTTATGGTTTATGGTTTAGGGTTTAGGATTTAGGATTATTTTTTAGGTTTTAGGTTATAGGGTTTAGCATTTGGGGTGGGTTTAGGCCTTAGGGATTAGGGTCTAGAGTTCATGATTAGGGGTTTATGGATCAAAGTTTGTGGTTTGGAGTTACATGTTTAAGGTTTATGCTTTAGATCTCAGGGCTCTAGATTCAGAGTTTAGGGTTTAGGGTTCAACGCTCAGGTTTCAAGGTTTAGGGTTTATGGTTTAGGGTTTAGGATTTAGAATTCAAGGTTTAAGGCTCAGGGTTAATGGTTGAGGATTTAGGGTTTAGGTCATAGAGTTTATGGTTTAAATGTTTAGGGCTCAAGGTTTATCGTTTAAGGTTTAGGGTTTACGTTTTAGTGTTTAAGGCTCATGATTTAGGATTCAATGGTTAGTGTTTATAGGTAAGGGTTTAGGGTTTAGGATTTATTTTTTAGGTTTTAGGATTTAGGGTTTAGCATTTAGGGATCATGGTTCATGGTTTAGAGTTTAGGGCTTAGGACTTAGGGCTAAGGGTTTAAGGCTTAAGGATCATGGTTTAGGGTTAAGGGCTCACGGGTAAGGGTTGAATGTTTAAGATTTAAGGTTTAGGGCTTACGGTTTCATTCTTATGGTTTTGATTGTTGAATTTAAACACTAAAATCTTTAGGTTGAATGTTGAAATCATTAAAAGTACCTATGTACTGACCAAATTATACTATAAAAGTATATCTCCTAAATTGTGACTCATAGAGCTGTGAGACTAGTTCCATAAAGTGTAGAGTGACCCTAATTTCTTATATTTACTAACATAAATTTAAATTATATGAAATAATTTATTTCTTATACTTAAACATCTATTTTTGTAAATAGATGCATGCCAAAAGCACATATAATGGCTATACTTTGTTGAGTATGTACGCGTTATACATTTTTCATTTTTCTAATGCATGCCTCTAGGCTTGGATCTAGTTTGGATCCCCAAGCCTGAGGCATGGACTAGCACAAACACAAAAACTAATGTGTTTTTGTAGGAAAATGCAAAAATACCACTTTCACCATGATAAATCAACCTAAAACGATTGATTCAATTTAAAAACATTATACCTTAACATATAGAAAAGTTTCTTCTTTCTAAAAATATAACTTTTCAAATTTTTTTTACTAATATAAGGTTTGCATATTATTAATTTTCTAACTATGCAATTTTATATCTATTTTTTGAAGTTTAAATATGTCTATCTTTTGTCATGTATATTTTTTTGGCTCATCTAAAATGAAGAAAAATTATACGAGCACAACTTAAGCTTGATTATATAAATATTAAAAAAAGAATCTAATTTTTGATATTTTTTGAGGTAGTTAAGGGGGCACGGTCGGAGATCCGTTATTTTTCAAAATTAATTTTTTTTTTACTAAAGAATAATTTAAAACCAATACTAGCTAAAAAATTGCAGCACAAACTAGATGTTCCTAGCTAACTTTCTACCAAAGGGTTTTCAAAAATACTAAATGGTGCTCAAAAAATGCTGGGGGCATGAAATTCACTCTATTATGTTTTTTGACAAAAATCAAGAGCACATGTTGGTATTTTAGTTATTTGACGCACTTAAACTTATCCATTTTCAATTAAATTTTGTAGCTTAAAAACTAGAGTCAAAATGAAATGATTCATTTTTATACAACATCTTCCAATTTTTAGTGTAACTATTTCAAAAAACTTGTACAAGTTGAAGTTTTTTATTTTTCATAAAAATGCATCCACTTAAGACCCCCTTTTGGCCCGCTAACTTGGTGCACTTACCCTGATACTTCTCATTTATTGATATATTCATAAATTGGTGCTCCTACAATTCAAGACCCTCCTACAGAGGGATAGGTTGTGCTACCACCATTCAAGTGAGATACGTTCTTGTTTCCTTCAGTTTTCTCAGAAGATTCATCTTCTCATTCACCTCCCTGTTATCCACTGAACATTCATCCTCCATCTTCAGAGGAACCATCAATTACTATTCTGAAGGAAATAAAATATACTATTGTGGAAGGATCCTCACTCCATAAGCCATTGGAAAAGGGTAAAAACTTGGAGCAGAACGTGGATTTTGAAGAGGGAGAAATTGAGAAATAAAGTGAAGGAGATGTTGATGACCAAATTATTAAAGTATTTTCAATTGTAGGACCTACAATGCAGAAGGATATTGAGAAAGGAAAATAATATGAATGTGATGTTGATATAAGGAGTAAATAAGAGAAGGAAATTATAGATCAATTGGTGATTAATACAATGGCCGAATTGGAGAAAGTTTTTCTACATGTTTCTACTCTTAAAAATCCTGAGAAACAACTAGAAACACTTGTAATTCACTCTATAGAAATGATTGGTCAGGAAATGGTTGTTCATTCTAGTACCCAAGTTTCTTCAGGGAAATATTTTGTTACTTGGTTAGCTGCAAAGACACTTCCTAGTTTCAAGGAAGTTGTTAATTTAGAAGAAATGGATCTTTAATTGGTGAAGAGTATTAAAAACAAAGGAAGAAGATCCAAAGTAGCCAAGGTGACCTCTAAAATGATAATTAACCTTATGGAAAGAATTTTTTTTAAGTGTTTACACCTGTAATGGGAAAGAATAAACCATAATTGACTAAAGAAGATATGATGATAAAAAGGGTGCCCCTAAGGGAAGTAACCTCTGAAGGCTTAAAGAAAGACACACATTATTTTATCAATAGCCTTTTCCTTAAGATGGATGAAGAAAAGGAAAATAATATGAAATTAAAATAAAAAAAATCCAAGATGTGTGATTTAATCATGAAGGTTATAAGGTCTTCAACACAACTAATATTAATGAGAGAACTATTGAATCATTGGGTGATCACTATAATGGAAGAAACTGCTCAAAATGTAAAATTTGTGGAAGAATGGATGGTTGACATGAAAAATGTGGTCATAGATTATTATAAGGAGATACTTTTGAATTAATAAGAGTGCCATGAAAATTAGGATAAATTGAAGAATTTAAAGTTAGAGGATGAAAAAAAATGAGAAATTGTTGAGTTGCAACTTCATAGTCTTCAAGAGAGAGAATCACTTCCTAATAATATGTTTATTAAAGAACACATGATACCAGAGGGATTAGCGAAGAAAGGAAAATGAAAACATCTTCTCCTCTCATTCAAGAAAATAATTCTTAAGCATATAATACAAAAGATGCAGCTCTTGGAAGAACATGTAGATCCAACCTCAGATGAACTGGATGATGGAATTTATGAATTAACAAAGTATGCCACTGAAAAAACCTCCAAAAGACATAGAAGAATTCCTTCAATTACTCCAGTAGAAAATAAATAATTCCATCACTCCTTTTAATCGTGCATCCCTGGATAAATTGTCAAAACTTCAAGAAGATGTTTGTTATTTAGGGTCATGTCTTGGGAAGGTCATAGGCTATTATAATATTTTGGAGAAGGAATTATTCACATTGGAAATGGAGATGGAAGATACGAAAAAAGGAAGATAATAATATGATTGAATACATGATAGATCAATATAATATCTACCCAGAAAAGAATAAGCATGTAGATGAAGATGCAAATGAAGATATGGTTGAGGAAAAGAATGAGGACAAAGTTGAGGATAAGGAAAAATATGGAGCTGAAACTAAAGTCATACACTTGGAATAACTCTTCTTCTTCTCATTCTTCTTCTACTACTACTTATTCTTCTTATTCTTTTAATTATTATATTTCTTCTTCTTCAAGTATATTCATTGTAATATTTAAGTAAATCGGTGGTGAATCACTATTACTTCAATTTTTTTGATAAATTCAATTACTTGGTGGTAGTTATGAGTCGGTTATTCCAGTTTTAATGAGTAGAACATTCTAAGTTACTATGTGGCATGTAATGAAGAGTTTGAGGAGTAAAGTGCTCAACTCCTAAATTTTTTTTTTAGTTATTCATTTATTGAAGTATGATGGATATTTTTTCCTGGTACTTTACTTATGATAAATATAAATTGAAGAAGAGACCCACGAGTCAAGGGATCTTAGAATTTTGGCAAACTGTTGTTTTACGTTATACATGATTTTTTATCAACTTGCATTGAAATAATTATATGTGCATATTATAAACATTTTAAAGTTGAATAATAAGAAAGTAGGATTTTAGTTGAACTATGTGTCTATTAAATTCTTATTGTGTAAGGTGTGAATGATAATGGTAAACTTATGTTATCTTTTTTTTTTTTATAATTGGCAAATAGTTTTTTGAAAGGGACTATACCCTTGTTTACAAAAGAAGGCCTAGAAGCCAGGATAAGCAAGAGAACCAGAGAGAAAAGAATCAGAATCCAAATGTTACAATGAAGTTCAAAGTATCCAAAAAATAGCTACCAAGATGAAACAAAACAACAAAATTACTGCAAAAAAGTAGTAAAGGGTCCGTAAAAAAACAACAAGAAAACAAACAAGGACAGCAGAGGCATCTACAACTACTTTTTAGTAGCTTTGTCAATGATGGTTTTTATATTCTTCCAGGATTTGAACATACCCAAAGTAGTCATGTGGGCAGCGTCATTATAATCCAGCTGCTCCATGGTTTTCTTACTTTCCTTATCATTACCCCAAAGATTTGCTGGAACTCCGCTTAGGTTGGAGACACTTTTGACGTGTTGCTCAATGAACTCCTCAATCACCCTAAAGATGGCAATGTTGTAATCATGTCAAGTTTTTTCCTTCCCTAAGCGAGAGTCTAAGGAGTGCAGCTTCTTGTAGATATCTTCAATTTGGTTGTTGTCAACATCCTCCTCCTCTTCCTTCTTCCTCTTTCCTTTCTGTTTTGCCAAGTTTTTAACTTCATCCTTCAACAATTTAATTTCAGCCTCTAAGGCTTCCAGCCTTCTTGAATGGCTTTCCAATTGCACTTCCCGGGGGCTGGCACTGCTGATGTTCAGGAGGTCATGAGTAATTTCGAATTCATGAGAACCCTTCTCCACAGCAAGAGTCTTAAGGTTAAGCTTCCTAGAAACCCTGGTAACCGGTCTCCGCGAGGAAGAGGCTAAGTGGGGGGTGAGAGCAACAGAAGGGGGAATGGGAGAAGATTCCTGAACGGCTAGCAGGGGGTGACAACAGCGGTGGCGGGGGCAGAGAAAGGAGAAACAGGGCTGGCAGCAGCAGAGCCTGGCAGATGGGGAAACGAGCTAGGGGAGGATGGGAGACCGGGAAACTTGAGGAGACAACATTTGTGCAGCAACAAAATGAGCCCTTGGTGTAAAGGAACCACCTGGGAATGCTTTTGAAACTCAAGAATGGAGCGTTCAAGAGAGTTTAGCAAGTAATGGGGGAAACAAACCAAACGATCCCTACTAAAGTGATTAAGAAAAATAAGGTGTTTCGCAGGAACAGTGACAAACCTTCCCTCCAAGGAGATGAACCGTATCATCATGCGGGTTACTTCATCATAAGGCGAAGGGATCGAGCTAACAAGCAGGCCCGCTGTTATGTAGGTCAGCTTCTCCTCTCGTTCAACAAATCTCCTCTCTTCAGCATCTTTATCGACCCTTTTGTTGAAGAATCGGAAGCCCTCCAAGCCAAGGCCGGTCGCTTCAGCAATAAGTTCTTCATTGATTAAGACCTTCTGCCCCCCATATTCCACTATCCTCTGCTTCCAATCCTTTGTAAAACACACAGAGATGCTCTGATCATGCCCCTGAACCTTATCCATGAAGTTTGTTATGCCACCCTTGCTAAGAATGTTCCACATCTCAATATTCTCTTTCCATTCTAGGTCCACACTAGGCTCAATTTGACAAGGAGGACCCCCCCATCTTCTCTGCTCTGAACTGATTGCAAAAAATTCCCAACTGATCTCTAAAGTCAGTCCACTTTTTGCTATAGTATTCCACACAATATTGGAAATGAGAGTTGTTGCTTTTCCCACGATCGGTTGCGTGTCTGCTGATCTAAGCCTGCTGAAAAATGCGTGTGAGAATAGCCCACTCCCTGTCATCAATCACTTTATCACCACCTTCGGTTTCCATGGAGGTTTGAATCCACCTTTTAACAGTCTCAATGCAGCTCGCATGCACAATTTTCAAAACCATGTATCTCCACTTGAAATTCCCCATATGATTCATACTATCTTGATTATTAGTCATGATTTGCATAAACCAATACTTTAAATAAACACGTGTGGGAGTATTTTTGAAGTTGATCCACACCCAAAAATCATTACTCATTTCTAGATATTGCTTGCGCGTGGAGATCCGCCTAAATGCTATTTTGAAGCTGTTTAGGGATGCTATTATTGTCCCAAACTGTAAGTTTAACATTAATGCCATAATTTTCCAGCACATCCACCAGTTTATTACCCTCCCTGTAGGTATGCATGATCCTGATGTTACTGAAAGTATGAATAATACTTATGGACTCTGCAATAAAATCCTTGATGCTCCAACTTGGAGATGAGCACTGTTTAAGAAGATTAATGATATTTAGGGATTCTCCTTCAATAATGAGGTTCTGAATATTTTGTGTCTGGGAAATTCTCAGACCCCAAAGAGTAGATAGAGCTTCGGAAAAATGATTAGTTTGAATTCCCATTTTACCAGCATACGCAGCTATCAGATTGCCTTTATGATCCCGTATCGCTCCTCCCCCTGCTGCAATCCTAGGGTTTCCTTTAGAAGCCCCATCAAAGTTCAACTTATACCAATTTAGATAAGGAGGATGCCATTTAATAAAAGATCTATCAATGCTATTCCCGGGATTGTTCCAGCTATTAATTGATCCTATCTGCTAGTTGGATAGAATATATTCTTCATTTTCTGGATATCTCATGTTCTTGGGGGGTTTAAATCCAGTAATATTCTCTTTGATACCATTAGAAATTCTACCAATACTAATCTTGTAGTTTTGCCTTTTATTTCTAAAGATAATGTCATTTCTATCCTTCCATATTCTCCAGATTAAATGAGGGATAACCAGCTTCCAGATCCTTTTGACAACACAATGCCTAAAGGGCGGGTTCCATTGAGTCCAAAGCTGATTGAGATCCTTCGGCAGCACCCAGAGAGCTTCAAAATTAGCAAGGGAAAAACTCCATATTCTAGTGGCATACTCACAATGTATGAACAGGTGGTTGATATCCTCAGAATCTTTCTTACAAAGATGGCACCTATTAGGGATATTAATCCTCTTTTCATCAGATTGTCATTGGTAAGAATCCTACCTCTGATAGCCAGCCAAAGGAAAAAATTTATTTTGGGAGTTAAATCAGACATCCAAATCTTGTTCCAATTGAACTCTGTTTGAATACTATGAAAGAAGTTATTGTATCCAGTTTTGACAAAGTAATTCCCATCATAGGAGTTATTCCATACCAGCTCATCCTTGGAATCCATCTGACTTAATGGAATAATATCTAATTGATCTTGAAGGGAGGAAGTAATTTGTTTTAGATCATTTCTCTCCACAGTAAGTTTTTTCCACTTCTTTCTGGTACCATTTTCCTCAATATAGCCCTTGATTTTGATGCCATACTTGTTTATAAGACTATGCTTGGCCATCCCAAAACTCTCTATGAGGTTGCCATTAAACTAATTATCCTCCCAGAAGTTTATGTCCCTACCATCCCCCACTTTCCATTTACTGCCATGCCTGATGAAATTTCTACTTTTAACCAAATTGTTCCGAAAAATGGAACCATTGGGGAGTTGTTCATCTTGTAGAAAGGAGTACATAGATTGATGTTTAATATATTTAGCTTTAATTAAATCTATCCAGGGTTATTTCTCAGTCAACATTCTCCAGCCCATTTTAGCAATGAGGGCCTCATTCATTTTCTCAATATCTTTTATACCCAGAACTCCCATAAACTTCGGGGTGCAAACCTTATCCCAAGCCACTAAGTGGAATTTGAATTTCTCATCCATGCCTTGCCATAAAACAATTTTTTGGATCCTTTCAATCTTATCTGTGAAAGAAGAGGGGATATTGTACAATGACATGATATAAATTGGCAGATTCTGGAGAGTACTTTTGATGAGCAGGAACTTACCAGCACTAGAAAGAATTGCTCCTTTCCAACCAGCCATTTTTTTTTGGAATCTCTCCAATAAATCATCCCACACCTTGCAAGAGACTTTCCTAGTGCTGAGAGGAAGCCCCAGGTAAGTGGATGGAAGCTCACTTATTTTACAGCCCAGAATTTTAGCTATTTTAAGCTGTCTTTCCTCAGGAGTGTTGAAGAAGAAGATGGTGCTTTTGTCATAATTGATCTCCTGCCTAGAAGCAGATTCGTAGACCCGTAGCAAGGCCTTGGTAACCTTGGCTTCAATGACAGATGCCAGAAGAAGAAGGATAGTGTCATCTGAAAATTGCTGATGGGAGACAACTTGACTGATGGAGGTGGGCTTAGAGCCACTTAGAATCCCGTCATTCACCGCTTTACCAATTGTTCTACTGAGGTTGTCAGCCAAGAGAATGAATAGTAAGGGGGAGATAGGGTCTCCTTTTCTCAGACCCCTGCTACTAGTAAAAAATCCCACTGGTTCACCATTAACAACCACAGAAAATCTGGCCGTAGATATGCAAGCCTTAATAATTCTTCTAAATTTTTCCGGAAACCCAAATTTTGTTAAGACTTTGTCAAGGAAAACCCAAGAGACCTTGTCAAAAGCTTTATTCATATCAAGCTTGAGGACCATACTTGCCTTTTTATTATTTTCCATTGAATGTATGGTCTCGTGAACCATAATCACTCTGTCTGGTATAATCCTGCCTTTGATGAAGCCACTCTGCTGCCTTGAGATAAGTTCATTCAAAATGAGTTGGAGCCTAGAAGCAATAATTTTGGTAAAAATTCTATAGATGGCATTCACAAGGCTGATAGGTCTGAAGTCCTTGAAATCTTTAGCATTCATTTTTTTGGGGCCAGCACAATGTGAGTGTTATTAAGCTCTTTTAAAAGATTTCCCGTTCTATAGAACTCATTCACCGCTTTGAGAAGATCCGTTGAAAATATTTCCCAAAATTTCTGGAAAAAATTTATGGAAAATCCATCCGGCCCAGGAGCCTTGTCATTCTCTAAAGCAAAGACAACTTTATGCAGCTCTTCAAGCGTAACCGCTTTGTGAATATTTCTAAATTTCTGTTCCTCAATTTTATTTTGGGGAATGGCCTCCAACATAAAAGAAATAGCTTCAGAGTTGTTGTTATTCCTTTCCTCAAGAAGTTTTTTATAAAAATCAAGCGCTTCTTTCTTGATGCTATTGGGATCTTTTATGATATTTCCATTGTTTTTAGAAACTTCTAAGATCCTATTATAAACTTATGAGTACGATTATTTTAATTTTCTTAAACCTATGAGAATCATTTAATATTTTTTTATTTTGTATGACTATAACTCATTCTGGTATGAACATGTAACTAAGCACACTTCATCTATAAAATCTATTCCTATTTTCCACATTCCATTCTTAGTCTTCTTGGTAACCACTTCATACTATAGTTGTTTACTTGCTGCATAATTGTTTAGCTATGGAACATGAGCTATTGAATTAAAGTAATACACCAAAATCAATTTGAATAGGTCATATAATAAACAAATAGAGAACACGAAATCTTCATCATTAAATGAATGGGATTTATCCGATGACTGTGTAGATTATGTGTTTAGCTAAGCATAAAATCTAGCCAACATTTTTTTGAGACTCCATTGGGGAATAGAATTAAAACATTAGACTTGTGCTTATGCTGTGAATGTCCTAGAAATAATTGTGTGCTATCTATAGTTTTCTTTAGGCGTGTAGACTACCTTTTGTGTTTAGATCAAATTGGTTGTTTGCATACATGTAAATTTTTCATCACGTTGATTCTCTTACCCAAAGCTAGGCCCACATTATAAAATAATAACTCATACTTACAAGATGCACACTTTTTGAGTTAATTGTATTTTACACAAGGAATAACTTTGTTGGATATTTCCCTATATTATTTTAAAAGTAATCATTATAGTAAGTCATCCATTTATAAGGGAAAGCTATGATTAGGGAAGAACTGGTCATTTATTTCATCTGCAAGAGAAATTTTATTTTAATTATTATCCATCATAATCCTGAACCTGCCGATAAAAATTTTCATATGTAGGAAGAGTTTAGAATTCACCAAATCACTTGCAGTATAGCCCAGTCACTAGTATTATTCAGCCAGTCAATCCTTGGCTGATAATTCCTTTACAAATGTATAACAAGTCTCATGTTCCTTGATGTAGGGTCTTTGGTCCTTTGAGATTAACTCCTCTTCATGAATTATCCATAGTTTTTAGGAAAAAAATCCCAAAATTCTATGGAGATGAAAAGAAAAATCACAATAATCATTTGGTATCTTTCTATATATCATAGAGAGTGCTCACTGTAGAGCATGAAGATGTGTATATCAAGTTATTTATTGAAACACTACATGAATTAGATGGATAATGGTTATATCAACTGGATCCAGAAACCATAACCAACTAGAATACCATGTTAGAGTAGTTCCTAAAAATATTCAAGTCTGTAGAGGATGCAAGAACCCTTATTACAAATTTGGTACAGTTGAAGAAGAAACCTCATGAGAATATGAGGGACTTTATCGCCAAGTTCCAAAGAATTTTTTACATAAATTTTAATTCTTCTACTCTTACTCGTGAGAATCAGAAGTGTTTTTCATAAAATATTTGTTACTTGAAGTTAGAAATCAGTTGTGTAGAGCATGTCCTACTAATTTCTTAGAAACATGGAATGTTAATATTGAAGTTAAAGATGACCTGGTTATGGCTAGAAAGATTAAATATTCAATTTCTAAAGATGAAAGAACGTCTTCAAATAGTACCTCTAATCCACTGTTTCAAAGGTTGGCTAATGACATGCTGTAGATTAAGAAGAAGATGGTACAGGGAGGAAATTTTATCCCATCTATAACAGTCCCTACTAGGAACTTCAATAACTAGAATCAAAATCGGAATCGACTTACAACTGCACCAAATATAATGGAAATTGAAGTTGCCCCGAGGAAAAACTTGGAGATGAACAAAGAAGATCATGTTGTTGCTAATAATGAATTACTTGAAGATGAATATTTTTTAGATCCTACTAGAGAATCTAATATTGACTACCTTGATTATGAACTTGATGAAGGCTATTATGAATCTTTTGAAGATAGTGATGGTCATAAATTTTTAGTGTTTATAAGATCTCAAACAGAGAATGATGGTGAGGCTTCTTATAGTGGAATGAGGAGAGAAAGAGATGAGCCTGGAACAAATGTTACTATTCTAAAGACAGGTAGTCCACATCTCTCATCCTTGGCTCTAAGAGATAAGTAGATAAATTATTCTGCTAATCAATTACAGAAAATACAGGGGAAAGTTTTTGAATTTAGTCATACTACATTCATTCTGTCTTTTGATATTATCAATCACATTGAAATAATAAAAAGAGAATGATGTCTAAGGCTGATTATTTGAGGGCCTTTCCTAATAAATTAAACAAATTAGTGAGATATGTATAAACAAGTGGACCAAATAATTCTACTAGAAATATTTTAAGAGGTATTTTGTCTAATCCTAAGAACAATCCACAAAATAATGTTGTAACTACTACCCATGCATCGTTTGAGAGAATTGAAACTTTCTATGTTTCACTGTTTATTAATGGTTTCAAGCTCAAAAACTATATCTTAGATTCAGGAGCTTCTGACAATGTAAATCCAACTAAAGTTACAGATGCTTTGGGACTCACATTAACCAAAATAATTGGAAGGTGTTATTATATGGAGAGAGAAGTTCTTATCATTTGAAAAATCAAGGTGCTCAGTATGTCCTAGCAATATACCCAAATAAAATATTGAACATGAAAATATTGGTAGTCAATATTCCTGTTTCTTATGGTATGTTATTAAGTAAAAACTTCTACAAAGAATTGGGAAGAGAGGTGAAAATGGATTGGTTTGATGCACACATTCCATTCAAAGGAGTGACTCAGAGGTTAGAACCAGAGAATAAATCTAAATACATATTATCCAAGTCAGAAAACCCAAGATATCATATTCTTTTCCAAGAATCAGATCATGGAGTTTATTATTTGGAGTTAGACAATGAAGAACCTCAGCCTATAACTCATAAGTCACATGCAGGAGATGACAAGATATGTAATCTTGATTTTGATGGAATTTTTTGTTCTCTTGGGTCTATCGCTGGCATGGTGCTGATTTCTCTTCAAGGGAAGGTATTTTTTCATTCATTTAAACTTACGTTTGATAACACTAATAACACAACATAGTATGAAGTGTTGTTGTTAGGAATTGAGCAAGCTAAGAGAATAGGAGTAAATTTGTTACAAGAAAGATGATATTCTGAACTCATTTTGAAGCAAATACAAGTTCAGTGCCAAGTAAAAAAGGACAACCTGAGACACTATAGACACTGAGTAATTTATGCCATTATGGGTTTTGCATATTTTTCTATTTCCTACAATCCAAGAGATTAGAATTCCAAGGTGGAGTGTTTGGCGGTCACTGTAGCTCTTCTAAATATAGACCAGCCACCTATTATATTTGGACAAGGTGATTACAAAGTGGAGAAGGTATTCTGACCAAAGGTTCCAAATAACGTTGATCAGTGTTAGGTTTTTAATGATGATCAGAAGATAGCTGCATTTCTTAATTAGAAGGAGAACTTCAAGGAGGTTTACTTGAAAGGAAGTAATTCAATTCTAAGGAAGATAACTATTGGTGAGACTTATCCAGAGCTTGAGGGGATTCAAGAAATTATTTAGTTTAAAGTAAATAAAATTCTTAAAGGTTTTCTATCTCTGAAATATATGTTTGATAATCATGATGAATTTCTCAATAATAATACAGAATACAGAGAGAGTTCTTCATCATAAGTGCAGTTTTTGAATGTAGGAGCTGAAGATGAATCCAAGTTGGTGAATTTGGGTAAATTTTTTTCAAATGTGGAGCAATAAGATTTCACGTGGCTTCTTAAAAAATAAATTGATGTTTTTTCCTTTTCTTACAAGTACTTGAAAACATATCAGCGTATAGAAGTACAACATTACATTCCATTAAAGTCAGGACAAAAACCTTTCAAGAAACATCTTTAGAGGCATAATCCAACCATCTTAGGTATGATCTTTTCTAAAATTCAGAAGTTGCTAGATGCAAAGATGATTTATCCAATCCATCATTCTAAGTGGTTGGCTAACATAGTGCTTGTAAGAAATAAGAATGGTGAGATTCAATTATGTGTAGAATTTTGAAATCTAAATAAAGCTTCGTTGAAGGATAATTATCATATCTGGATTATGGATCATACCCTCCAAATAGTTAGCTAAAGAAGACCAATACAAGACAAATTTTATCACACCATGGGGAACATTTGTTTATTAGAACATGACGTTTGGGCTAATTAATGTTGAAGCTACATTTCAAAGTGAAATGGATTTGGCATTTTCTTACCTCAAAAATATAAGCATAGTATTTTACCTTGATGATCTGATAGTCTTATCTAAGATGAGAGGTAATCACATTGCTGATTTATAATAAGTCTTCATCCAATTTTGGAAGCAGGAGATCTCTTTAAATCCCAAAAATATAATCTTTTACATAATTGAAGGAAATATGCTCGTGCATATTGTCTTGAAAGAAGGAACAAAGATAGATCATGAGAGTGCGCGTTGTTGATGACTTTCCATAACCTACTTCTAAGAAAGGAGTCCATTAGTTTTTCAGTACGGTAAACTTTATAAGAAGGTTTATTCCTAATTTTGTTGAATTAACTTGTCATTTATTGAATATGATGAAGAATACATGAGACTTAAAATGGAGAGAATAAGGAAAGAAATATTTTGAGAAAATAAAACCAGGTTTTTCAGAAGCACCATTTCTAGTATCTCCATATTTCAGTAAGGGTATTATTATCTACTATTACTCCTTTGAACATACAATGTCAGCAATTTTGATGCAAAGGAATGAGGAGGACATTGAAGCCCTAATTTATTTCATAAGTACACCTTTAAAGACATATGATTTGAAGTAAAACCCTATAAAGAAACATGTGCATGCAGTTGTGAAAACATGTAAGGCATTAAAGTACTATATTATTTCTTCACATATTGTTTTCTATGTGCATGAAATTGTTGTTAAGTCTATTCTGATGCAACAGAAGATGGGGCTGCTAAGAGGAACTTGGGTAACTAAGGTGCAAGAATATGACTTGGATATTAATACTACAAATATAGAGTGAGGAAGATTTCTTTGTTAATTGATGAATGAGAAATGCAAGATGATTCAAAGAATGAATATCTGCCTATAGTTCTCTTTGTGAACTTGGTGGATGAGTAGTATAGTAAAATTGATTATTTCTTCACATATAGAGAGTGTTCAGATGATCTTACTAGAAAGGAAAAATGAACTATCAAGCTCAAAGTTAATGATATTGTTCTTTGGGACAATGGATTATACAAAAAGGGGATAGAAGGTGTCTTTCTCAAGTATGTAGATCAATCTTAGCAGGAGATATTGCTCGAACAATTTTATGAAAAATTATATGGAGGTAATTTATTAGTAATGGTTACTACACATATCATTATCTGGGAAAGGTATTAATTTCCCACTCTTTTCCAAGATATATCTGATTGGGTTTCTAAGTGTCAAGCATGTCAACAGTTTGTTAGGCTTGTTAATCTTCCATCTCTGCCTATAAAACCGGTTGTGATAGAAGAACCATTTCAGTGGTGGGGCATTGATTTCAATGGTACATTGAATCAACCTTCAAGTCCTAGTCACCATTATATTCACACTGCTACAGATTATTTACATAAGTGGGTAGAAGTTGTCCCTATTAAAGTTCTACTTTATTAAGGAGAATATCATCATAAGGTTTGGAGTACCAAACAATATAGTAGCAAATAATTTTGCTAACTTATCCTCTGAAGAGATGATAAATTTTTTATACACATATGGGATACAACTAGTTCATTCCTCAAATTAAAATCCTTAAGGGACTAATCAAGCTAAATAAAACAATAAAAATTTGATATCAATCATCTCGAAGCTGACAATGGAAAATAAGAGGACTTGGCATAAGAATTTTTTTAATGTAATGTGGGAAGGTAGAATTACTCCTACGAATTCTATAGACATTTATCCTTTCCAATTTTTGTATGGGAAGGATGTTGAATTTCCTATTAGTCTTGAATTACCCACCCTGCATACAACATATCAAGATGCACTTGAGCAAAGAATAATGTATTTATCTCAATTAGAATAATTGTGGGTTTAGGTAGTAAATATATTTGATGAACATCAAAATATAGTCAAGATGTTGTTTAAAAAGAAATCTAGAGACAAAAATTTTGAAGTTGGAGATTCGGTGCTCCTGTGGGATAATTAGAATGAGCGTAAGAGAATGCATGGCAAATTTTATTCATTATGGAAAGGGCCATTCAAGGTTGTAGGTGTTATTGGATCTAATATTTTTATCCGTGTTTACTAGAATGGAATTGAACTTCCATTTCCATACAATAGGAAACATCTAAAGCTTTAGAAGAGTTGATAATGTAGGGTAATACCTATATGTATATAAATAAATTCTTAGGGTTAGTTTTGTGTTTTTTATTTTTTGTTTCCCTTTTTTTGAATCTAAGCCAATGAAAAAGGCTTGAAACGAGAGATGTTGGTATTTAATATCCATTTATTCCCTTTAGGAAGAAATTAAGTTTTCCACAGATAGAGCTAATTGGTGTCCCCAAAATTTTACTCAGAAATTTTGGGGTACCCCTTTTAATTTTTTTAGTTTTCATGTCTTGTGATGAGTTTTGATCATGTTGTTTCCAAATTTTAGGTTTTTGTGTAGTATGTTTAGGTTGTTTCCTTAACTCATTTGGGTTATAGGAGTGCTTTATAATTCTTCAATAACTTGCAAGAGGTTGCTTGGGGTTAATTTATGAAATACCCATATGCACAAAATGCCTAAAATCCCTTGGAAAAGCAATTACTTGTTCTCTTAGGTTATCGGGTTTCTTAGAGTTTTTTACTTCTAAGTAACAAGTTATTCATATCCAAAAACCTGATTTAAATAGAATTCTCTTCTTTACACATATTGGAAGTACTTCTGCTTGTTTAAATTCAATAACACAAGTAGTCCCAAAACACCACATAACTGGCTTATATTTCCTCATTTAGTGCTAAACTCAAGTGTATTTACTTCTTAGCTTTGCGCTAAATCGATATGCTTCTACTTCTTAAGAAAGTAAAATTATTCATAAACGCCACTAAAATAAGCCCATTCATTGAACTAAATTGTCACCCTCTTAATTATCTTATTTGTGCTAAACCCAAACACCTTTACTTCTTAAAAACTCGAACAAGTAAATTTAGTCTCAAAGAATTCATAACTAGTCATTAATGTTATCGGTGTTTGGGGAGTGATTTACTTCTTCTAAAAATAATGAAGTGAAGTAGTCTAAAAAATCCACATATAAGGAGTGACAACATGGAAATTGTATGACTTGCATTTAATGACATGGAAAATATATAATCTCAAGTAATCCCATGCCAAATCCATGCATTTGCATACTCATAAAGAGAATATTTTCACCTTCAAAACCCAAAGCTATCTTCATGTAACTGATTGAAGTAGAATTTTCACATTTCATCTTCAACCCATTTGCAAAGGAGGTTAGTACATTTATTTTCTTTCTTTTTTATGTTATGGTTTAATTTAGTGTGTTTTTCTTCCATCTGGTTTCTTGTTATTCTATTTTTTGTAAAATGGGTTGAAATTAGGGCATTTGTGATTGGGATTAGAGTTTTATTTGGAATTATGAACCTGCTGCTACCTTCGATAAAATATCTTCACAATTTTATTTGTTTTAAAACCCTCATTTTAACCTAGGATCATTACTTGTTCTTATGTGTTTTGAGTTGATGTTCTTTACAAAAATTCTCCTGGTTTCATGTGTCTCCTATTTCTATATCGCAATGTTCAAGTTTTGTTCTACTCATATGGTTAATGAACAGAAATTAATCCGAAATTACCACATAACACATGATGGTTTTGTATTGCATTGCAAACTTCTAGCTTGCTTCTACTTGACACTTGGAGAAGTAGCATCTTTAAATTAATCATCCCCTCAAACACTGCATTAAATTCCCTCATTGTTTGCGTGAATCTAAATTTCTTTTGCTTCCTATGTAATGCATTTTTTAGAACCACTATTACTTGCGCCAAACCAATTGCTTGTTACTTCTTATTCATTACATTGTTTAGAATTAATTTTATTCATAAATCTACATTTTACGCTAAACTAACTACTCAAAACTTCCCATGTATTACAGTGGTTAGAACTACTACTTTGTTACTTGAGTTGGGATAAATCAATGGCTTATTATGTGCAAGAGATTTTGTTTGAACATCCTAGTCTATATATAGGGTCGGGTCAGCCTAATTTTTTATGCCTCTCGGGGCTTCTTTGGTGACTGTGAAGTCACCGGAACAAGAATATTTTTTGTGTCGAAATTTTCAAATTCAGTATCTTCTACCGTGTGAATCTCCTAAGAAACAAATTCATAGAAACATAATTTTAAAATGTTTGGGTGGTGTAGCTACAAAGATTAATGTGGTGAATTATGTGTGCTATGTGTTGTTTCACGTTACTTTTACTTCTCAATTTTTGCACTAAACTGTTAGGTCAATACTTAATTTGCTTTGCGCTAAACCCAGGACAAATTACTTCTCATAGATTGTGTTGTTTTAAAGAGTTGTTAATTCTCTTATATTGAATAGAATTGAATAAATTTTGCTTGTTATTCCCAATTCTCAAGTAGTAGTACCCTGAAAATACGCAATGATCTATAAAGTGAACTATTTCACTTCATCACTACTAGAAAACCCTGAACTTCACTTGTAAAAATATTTTAATATTATTTCATGGAAACATTAAATCTAGATATCTACATGCAATTTAAATAATGCATCTTGACTTGAGTTCTATATTTAAAGCAGGAGATGTTTCTAATCTTTAAGTAATTGGACCACATCTGTTACTTAAAGGAAAGAAAAATTCTTAAGTTAGAGAAGAATCAATTGATGTAAGTGAGAAGTCAGTAGGAGAAGAATAAGTTGTTGTAATCATAGAGGATCTTAATCTTACTATTGAGGAAAATTCTAAAGACAAGAAGGGAAAAGGGAAGTATAAATTAGTTGGTGAAGCCAAAGGAAGAAAAATGAAGTATGAATATAAATGCTATCGAGTGGAGTCTTACATTGTGTCCAAGCTCACAAAAATTAGTGATATAGATATTGGGCATGTCTCCATTACTAAGTTGATTGAGAGATCCAGGGCTAAAGTTCAAACACCCCTCATGCAAGCATTGATTAGGAGTGGGTTCATACAAGTAGTTGTTTTTCCCAGTACTGATCACCTACCTGAATTTGTACTAGAATGCGCTAAGCATTATGATTATCATAAAATGACAGTTAAGGATGCTCTAGGTAGTTTTTCGTGAGATTTGATTCTTGTTTCTTCAGTCTTTTCTTGAATATTCCTACTACACCTAAATAACTTGGTGTTAGTATGGAAAAATCAAAAGAGTACTAGAAGAACAATAGATCAGATACAATTCAGATTATGAACATGAGTTATTTAAAGGAAGAAAAAGAGGCATTAATATTTCTGAGAACTATTATGAGGTCTGATTTGGTTCGAGAAGTACTTGATATCACTCACCTATTGTGCAGAATCAATGGAGAGAAAAATTCCAAATGTTTTTCTACATGAATGTTTTAGTTCATCAAATTGATTGAGAATGCCATGCCTTGTACTTTGATCAACTGGGTTGATATTATTAGTAATAACATTAACATTGAGTTGTAAAATGTCACCCAAAAACTGGACTTCAAGATGAATTCCTATATTGTGTATGTTTTAGTAACACATGGTGTTTTTCCTAGGTTAAGGACCCATGGTATCATAGATAAAATTCTAGTTTATGAGTATTATCCACAATTATACTTTCTTGGGTATTTCAAGGAGTACAAATAGGTCAATAATTACTTTTTCTATGAAATCATTTGAAATATTAAGACTCATTTGAAGAAAAAGAGAGTAATTCATGATGCATGGAATGCAGTTGTATAGTATGGATGTATATTTATTTAGTTTTATCATTTCACATATTTGACAGTTTGTGGTTTCACTAGAACTCCACTTAAACTTACAAGGTATCCCAGTGACAAGTGGATTTTTCTTGAGTTATGCAGAAAACTAGTGGAACTCCACGATTTGCAACAAAGGTATCATAGATAAATAGTTCATTTTATAATTTTCAATGGGATCTATCATTGTGTCAGCATCCAAAAAGCTCATAATCTTGCTAAATAAATGTTCCATAAATACACTTAAAGTAATTATAAATCAAGAATGAACTTTGATTACAGGAATATCAGAAAAAATATGGTCTCATTGGATCATGCACATTTGCGAGCAGTGGATGCTTTCTGTATTTATTATAGAGATGAATATGAAATTAGAAGAAGATATTATAGAACAATGATATTGCAGAAAATCCTAAGTTTGGGATTGGAAAACATTCCAAAGAAGATCCCAGATGATGGGAAAGTAATTTCAGATGTTTACTATAAAGAAGAAGGTGACATTACTCCATTTCCAATAGGAAGAATTAAATCCAAGACAATTATGGAGAGAACATCAACAATGTTGCTTTATAATTCCAGCTAGCTTTTTATCTAAGGTTATTATTTGGAAGAATCATTCATGAATGATATAAGTCAAGTGAGAATGATGAGAAAGGTGTTAGGAATTAGAGAAAAAATATGCAAAAAATTCCTCAAATTGCAGCAGTAGGAAACTATTTAGCAAAATTATAGATTCAGAAATATAATAGCATAAATAAATAATGCACAAAATAAGACAAGACAAGATTTAACATGGTTCACCCAATGTGGGCTACATCCACCAAAAACTTGCTCAGATTTTACTATCAACAAGAGTAAAACAACTCTCATAGTCTTATCTCATTTATGAACTCACAACAATATTCTAAAGATGCTAAACCACATCTAAACCAGAATTGACACCCAATTGCTTAACTTTGATCATTGTTGATCACCTCTTGATCACAAAGACTCAATACGTCTTGAACACACAAGATATCTTCAAGATACTCTAACACCTCTATTTATAGGATTATAATCCTTTAAGAATTGAAAAATCCAACCCTAGAAGTTTGAAAGTCATGACCTTTCATCTTCCCACAGATGGAAAAGAAACTGTCATGACCTTTCATCTTCACATGGCTGGAAAAGAAACGGTCATGAAATTTCATCTTCCCAATTCGAACTCCACACTTCAATACTAATTTGAGAAGACAAAAAACAAGCTCCACACCCCTACAATCTCCCACTTGGAGATTGTTCCTACTGAGAAAAGTTCTCAACCATTCATTATCAACCATGAAGGACAATCAAAGTTGAACACAACTTCAACTTCTCCCTTTTGATCACCTTGGTCATAATATCCACAGGATTTTGACTGGTATGAATCTTTTTCATCTTCAACTTATCTTCTTCCAAAGCTTCCCCGATGAAATGATATCTTAGCTGAATGTGCTTCATCCTAGAGTGAAAATCGGAGTTCTTCACTAAATGAAGAGCACTTTGACTATCACTGTGTAGTCTCCCAAGTTCCTTCTTATGACCCAACTCATCAAGTAATTTTTGTAGCCAAATCATCTCCTTATTTGCCTCTGTGGCAGAAACATACTCATCCTCTGTGGTTGACAAAGCCATAACCTTTCGTAACTGTGAAATCCAACTCACCATTGTATCACCAACCGCAACTACATAACCTGTCGTGCTCCGTCGACACTAAAATTTTCCTCTGTAATTTCTATTTCATTAATGTATGTATTAGGAATAGGATGTTGTTAAGTATAATTAGTAGTAGCGTCCGATAGAAGATAACGACGCTGCAAGTACGATGCCGCCAATAATGTATAGTACGGTAACAGTCAAAGTACAATAGGAATGTTGTGGTAAAAAGTAAATATTTGTCATAAGTGGTTCGGTAATGTTAAAATGTCAAAGTTAGGGTAAGTAGAGAAGTAGGGTCTACATGATTAGGAATTAGAAATATTATATTGGTAATAAGGACAAGGAGTGAGGTCATAAATATTTTGTGTATTTTATTTGTAAAAAGTCTAAAAATGTGGAACCCATGTGAAATGATAAGGTTTATCTTATCTTAAAAGATAAGCTTACATGTAAAGATAAGAGTTAAGGTATGGAATATGATTCGTCAGAGTAGATTTCTTATCCTATCTTAGAGATAAGGTGGATAAGCCTGAAAGTTCTATAAATAGAGAGCCCCCCCCCTCATTTAGCATAGAAGGAAGTAGTGAGAAATATTTTATGAATAAGTGTGTTAAAGAAGCCATTAAGAGGTGTAATTGTGAAGTTTCTCCCATAGTTATTGTTGGAAGGTAAGTGAAGTTAGTAACACTTGAAGTACCTCATGGGTGAGATTGTAACAATTTCATGTTGATATTATAATTTACACTTATATTTCAGATTTTTCATCATTCCTTCATATCATAGTCTATGGTATTCTTGTGTTATGTTTGTTGTTTTGTTTCCAGATTACATCCACCAAACTAAAAGTTGTGCATTAGTAAATAATCATAGCACGAGGAGTTCCCGATGGAGAATTATCATAGTGCCAGATTGGTGATGACATTTTGGTTCCGTTTCCAGGACCATTCCTCGTTGGTGGATTTTCTAGAGAGATATTCCCACTTAGTCAGAAATCATTTGGAGGGTAACCTTGTTTTTACTATGCATAGTAGTTACCATGGTAAAGTCACTTTTTTGTGAATATTATTTACCATAGTAACTTTACTTTTTACCATGAATAGTCTTAACCATAGTAAAGTCTATTTTTACCGTAGTAAGTCAAGTTTTACCATAGTTTACCATGGTCATTCCTATTTTACTATAGAAAGGTGTAAAGTCACTTTCTATTATAGTGATTCCAATTATTTGTGCACATAAGTCTTGTTGATTGTACTTGTGGGTTGGTATTTCACTGTGGTTACTTTTGAAAATGGGGAAGATTCCTATTTTTTTAGCCCAATCTAATGAAGATGCTTCCTCTTTCATTCAAGAGTTTAAATGATCTTGTATTTGTAATGGCCTCATAAGAAGGGAACAATGAATGAATTTTTTCCTACCTTTTTGGATGGTTCAGCCCTTAGGTGGTTTGAAACACTAGGTGATAATGTGAAAAACTCATGGGATTTATTAACTGAAAGTTTTCTTGAAGAATTTGGTGAACAACAGAAATATGCAGATCTCATGATCGATATCACAAAGCTATCCCAAGGAGAGAAGGAGAAGATAAGGGATTATCATGCTCGTGTTCTAGAGCTAAGGAGGAAGCTTGATGCCCAGATCTGGAAGGAAGGATTAGCAAATGGGTTGATGAATGGCATGGATAATCTCCTCTGTAAGCACTTCATTCTTGGGATGAAGCCAGAGATCAGACAACGAGTGAATTATGACCGCTCAATGACCCTCGAACAAGTAAAGGAGATTACAAGAAGGCAAGAAGAAAGCATGGAAGAAGAGCCCAAAGAAATTGTTGCTAAGGTAGAGCCTACACCAACACCTTTGGTCTAAAATCCACAACCACTCTCGGTGAGCACAAATATTTCTCCTAGTACATCTACTGAGTATGAAGATCTACTCAGGAAGATGGGCCAGTTAACTATTAATATTCTTCAAGGAAAAGAATTTAGTTCTCATGGAGGAGATAGAGGTCCAAAAATAAATATTTCTGAAGTTGTATGTTATGGTTGTCATAAAAAGGTTCATTATAAGTATAATTGTCCAGATAGAGCTTCTACATCTGGTACAAGAGATAATGATAAAGGAAAAGCACCTGTGAATTCTTTTGATGTAGTAGATAGGAGCATAAATAATGAAGCAGATGTGTTTGTAACAAAAAGAAAGAAAGAAAAAGATAACCAAGATGGAAATGATCCTAAGAAGATGAAAGGAGAAACTAGTAAGAAACATAGGAGAAGAAAGTTGGGTGTACAGGATTTTCTGATTTCATAGGGACAAGGACCATACTCCATCTTAGAAGATCTGTCCAAAAGGCCTGCAAATATTACATATGGTCAACTTTTGGCTATGTCTTCTGAGAAGAGGTGGGAGATGTAAAGTGGACTCAATGCTCGATGAAGGAAGGAGGTTGAGGTCCCTGTTTTGGAGGCAGAGGTGGATCCCTACACTCCACAAGTTGAGGTATTATGTAATGGTATTTCAATTCATGATGTCTTAGTTGATGGAGGTGCTACAGTTAATGTAATGACTGAGTCTGTAATGAATATGTTGGGTTTAAAAATTGATCGCCCCTCAACACTTATGTTAAGGTCATTAAATAAGGGAAAAACTAAACCAGAAGGTGTTGTTTCAAATGTGGCAATATCTGTTATGGGTGTTGTATGTGTGGTAGACTTTCAGGTGATGAAAAATGGTACTGTTGTGTACCCAATGTTGTTGGGAAGACCATGGCTAAGGAGAGTTCATGCAAGAAACTACTGGAATGAAGGCTTCATGACACTTGGACGTGGCAGAGAGAGGGTGAAGATAAACATGATCCCTCGGCATCATAAGGTAGAACCTGTGGATTCAAGTGATGAAATTGATTATTGGACATCCTCTAATTACTCTAGTACTAGTGAAGTGGACACAAAAGATGAAGAAAGTGAGGTTGATGTTTCAGTCATGGATATCCTTCTAGTCACATTGTCTCATGAACCCATAAAATTAGCTGAAGAAGAAATTGATGATCGTCTCCAAAAAATAAATATTGGTGATGCTGTGATGGAGAGTGAGAAGGAATCCTACCTCTAGCTCTTTCGAAGGTACATACACCTATTCACTTTTGATTACAAGGAACTCCGTCAAGTAAGTTGGGTAGAACATTCTATTGAGCTGGTAGATGGTGCTAAGCCCATAAAGCAAATGCCATATAGAATGAATCCTAATTTTTCAAAGACTGTAAAAGAAGAAATAGATAAGTTGCTTGATGCAGGATTCATATTTGCTGTGGAGAATTCAGAATGGGTTTCTCCCATTGTGATCTCAATAAAAAAGAATGGGAAACTACGCATTTGTGTTGATTATAGGAAGCTCAACAAGGCAACAAAGAAGGATCATTACCCTCTTCCATTCTCAGATCAGATCTTGGACGAAGTAGCTGGCCAGGAGTGCTATAGTTTTGCTGATGGATATAGTGGATACAACCAAGTTAGTATAGCAGAGAAAGATCAGTTGAAGACCATGTTCACCACTCCTTGGGGAACGTTTGCTTATAGAGTTATGTCTTTTGGGTTGTGTAATGCTCCAGAAATGTTCCAGCATTTGATGAATAGGGTGTTTGAACCCTACATTGGAAACTTCATCAGAGTATTTCTTGATGATTTTTACATCTATGGGAGCAAGATGGACCACCTGCACTAGATGAAGACAACATTTCAAACGTTAGATGAAGCACAAGCCTCACTAAACCCTACAAAGTGTGTCTTTAGATGTTCTAAAGGCATTTTATTAGGGCATGTTGTATCCAGAGATGGTATTGGTACTGATCCTGATAAAGTTTCAAAAATCAAAGAGTTACCATTTCCTATGAATAGAAGTAAGTTGAGATCATTTTTAGGCCATGTGGGTTACTATAGAAGGTTCATCAAGAATTTCTCAAAGATTGCACAGCCACTAACCCAGTTCTTGAAGAAGGATGTTACTTATGAACCAGGAAATAAGGTGCATGAAGATTTTGAACAACTGAAGGAAGCTTTGGTGTCTTCACCTATTTTAAAGAATCCAGATTGGAGCAAGCCATTCATTGTGTATACTGATCCTTCAGACGCAGCACTAGGAAGTACTCTGAGCCAAAAGGATGAAAATGGGAATGATCATCCAGTTTACTTTGGGAGCAGACAAATGAGTAGTGCTGAGGTAAATTATACTATAACTAAAAAAGAGGCTCTAGCTATCATTTTTACTGTAAAGAAGTTTAGAAATTACTTGCTAGGGTAGAAATTTATAGTTGTAACAGATCATCAGGCTCTAAAATATATTGTAAATAAGCCTAACCCATCAGGGAGGATAGCAAGATGGATAATTTTTCTACAAGAATTTGAATTTGATATTATAGATAGGCTAGGAAAGAAGCATGTCAATGCAGATGCACTCTCTCGAGCCTATGATGGTTTAGGTTCATCTTGTGATGATGATGATTTCCCAGATGCAACATTGTTATCCCTTGACACAATCCCTAGTGAATACATAGATATTTGGAATTATCTGAATGAATTCAAGTTTCTTGATGGTGCCAATGCAAAGACTAAGAGGAAGATTACTCAAGCCAGTCATCCATATTCTATTCTGCATGGAGTATTATTTCGAATAGGACCTGATGGACAGTACAAGAGGGTAGTTGGACGTGATCAAGGGAAGGAGCTAATAGAAGAATTCCACAATGGTACATGTGGAGGACACTTCTCTGGACAACTTACAACAAGAAGGATCTTAGATGTAGGTTATCACTGGCCCACTCTTTTTAGAGATTGTTATAATTATTGTAAGACATGTGATATTTGTCAAACACATGGTAACCGTAAGACTTCATCAGCTCCATTATGCCCTATTCTTCCACTTGGTCCCTTTGAAAAGTGGGGAATAGATATTGTAGGTCCACTTCTAACTACCCCACACCAAAATAAGTATATTGTAGTTGCCACAGATTATTTAACCAAGTGGGTTGAAGCTAGGCCATTGAAAATAGCTTCCATGGATGAAGTGGCAAGGTTCATATATGAATGCATTGTCACCAGATTTGGTTGTCCATTAGAAATTGTAACAGATCAAGGAAGCCACTTCATTAATGAGGTGGTAGAAGCCCTAGTCAACAAGTTTTCTATTAAGCACAGGAAGGCAACAACATACAAGCCAAGCACAAATGGACAGGTGGAACGAACAAATTTTGTGTTGTGTCAAATTCTAGCAAAAGATGCAGCCTTGCAAGTACATAAGTGGGATAAAAGGATTCATGCAGCATTGTGGGCATATAGGGCAACATCAAAGTCAGCAACAGGATACTCCCCATTTCAGTTGGCTTATGGCATTGATCCAGTTCTTCCTATTGAGTTTGATATTCCCACTATGAGAGTTATGAAAAATGAAAGGATGGATGAAAGTGATTCAGTAAAAGAAAGGTTGGTACATCTTCATTTGCTAGAGGAAATGAGAGAAATAGCGAAGGATACAAGCTATAAGAAGAAAATGAAGCAGAAGGAATACTTTGATCAAAAGATCCATTGGTCTCCATTTCATGTGAATGACTTGGTTCTAGTATATGATTCCAGATACAAAAAAGAAGGCAAGAGAAAATTTCTTCCCAAATGGATGGGGCCCTACAAAATAGCAGTTGTGCATGAAAATGGTACATATCGACTGGAGGAATTGGATGGCACTCCCATTACGAAATGGGTCAACCACGACAAGTTAAAGATTTTCCAAGCACCAGAATAGTCTACTCCGAGGATGGAGTAGAAGCTAGGAAGGGGGAAGATGTCGACACTAAAATTTTCCTCCGTAATTTCTATTTCATTAATGTATGTATTAGGAATAGGATGTTGTTAAGTATAATTAGTAGTAGCGTCTGATAGAAGATAACAGTGCTGCCGGTACGACACCGCCAATAATGTATAGTACGGTAACAGTCAAAGTACAATAGGAATGTTGTGGTAAAAAGTAAATATTTGTCATAAGTGGTTCGGTAATGTTAAAATGTCAAAGTTAGGGTAAGTAGAGAAGTAGGGTCTACATGATTAGGAATTAGAAATATTATATTAGTAATAAGGACAAGGAGTGATGTCATAAATATTTTGTGTATTTTATTTGTAAAAAGTCTAAAATGGTGGAACCCATGTGAAATGATAAGGTTTATCTTATCTTAAAAGATAAGCTTACATGTAAAGATAAGAGTTAAGGTATGGAATATGATTTGTCAGAGTAGATTTCTTATCCTATCTTAGAGATAAGGTGGATAAGCCTAAAAGTTCTATAAATAGAGAGGCCACCCCCCTCATTTAGCATAGAAGGAAGTAGTGAGAAATATTGTATGAGTAAGTGTGTTAAAGAAGCCATTAAGAGGTGTAATTGTGAAGTTTCTCCCATAGTTATTGTTGGAAGGCAAGTGAAGTTAGTAACACTTGAAGTACCTCATGGGTGAGATTGTAACAATTTCATGTTGATATTATAATTTACACTTATATTTCAGATTTTTCATCATTCCTTCTTATCATAGTCTATGGTATTCTTGTGTTATGTTTGTTGTTGTGTTTCCAGATTACATCCACCAAACTAAAAGTTGTGCATTAGTAAATAATCATAGCACGAGGAGTTCCCGGTGGAGAATTATCATAGTGCTAGATTGGTGATGACAACTCCTCCTAATATCCAAATATACTATCATGTCTGAATCTACATAACCACACAATGTATTTTCTATCCATTGAGAGTAGATTGCTGGTCCAATGGTTCCTCTCAAATACCAAAGGATCCACTTCACTTTGTTTCAGTGCTCTCTACTTGGATCACTCATAAACTTGATCACTGCTCCTACTGTATGGGAAATGATAGGCCTAGTGCATACCATAGCATACATCAAGCTAGCAACCACTGATGAGTACATTACCTTAGACATCTATATTTTATCCTCATGCAAACCATAGGGTGTTGTGATCCTTTGAGATAACATTCAAGTGACCTACCAAAGGAGTCGCTAACCAGTTTAACATCGTACATATTAAACCTCTCAAATACCTTCTTAATGTACTCTTCTTGAGATATAGTCAGCTAGATTCCTCTCCTTCCTATCCCTAGTATACTCCTCATACTAAGGATTTGTTTGTTTGCTACCCTAAAATACTTCATATCAAATGAATCACTTAGTTGTCTTCTTGAGTACTTTTATTTCTTGCATGTTTTTCCCTGCAACCAAGCATTTCATCCACATACAGGCCACATGATAATATAATTGATATCCATGAAAAAAACTTCTTTGATATATACGCAATAGTCAGAATGATACATCTAATAGTAAGCTTGACTCCTATCATGAAGCTATCTAATTTATTATACCATTTTTGACTCGGAGCTTGTTTTAGGCCATATAAGCTCTTCTTTAGTTTATGCACACCATATCCTCTCCTTACCTTTGACCTCATAGCCCTCTAGTTGTTACATATATAGTTTCTCCTCCAAATCACCATGGATAGGAATGCAGTATTTACATCTAGTTTCTCTAATTGTAAGTCTTCTGCTACTCACTAAAGCTAAAAATAGTTCCAATAGAAAGTCATTTTTACTATAGGAGAAAAAATCTCATAAAAATATATACCTTTTTTATATGACAAACCCCTTGACCACCAACTCGGGTCTTGTATCTTTTCTTGCCTCCTTATTCCTCTTTAAATTCTGTACACCCACTTGTTTTGCGATGCTCTCTTTACCTTCGTGTAGCTTCACTAAATCCTAATTCTAGTTCTCCATGAGAAATTTATGCTCCACATTCATGGCTTACTCCTACTACTTTTTGGCATCTACCTACATTATTTCATTAAATCTCTCTGGCTCTCCACTATCACTGATTAATAAATAATAAAGACAAGTAGAAAAGCATTCAATTTCTATTCTTACCCTAGAATACCTTCTCAATATAGGATTTTGGGGTTCCTATTTAGTAGGTTCCTGAACCGATTCATTGTGTCACCTTGTCCCATCTAGTAAGATCCTCTACCACTGCAGTATTATTTCTTGGATTCTTCCTTGTCTGTTCCTAAAAATAATTTCTTATACATAAATTTCTCATTAAAGACCAATATCTCATAGATCGAAATGATTTTATTGTTCTTTAATACTCCAAACATTTATATCCAAAGTCATCACCATATCCAACAAAGTTGCATTTTTCTATTTTAGCCTCTAACTTGGTCCTAGCATCCTTGTCAATATGGACAAACACCTCACATCCAAAGACTCTAAGAAATGAGTAATCAATTTTCTTACTAGAGAGCAAGCCTCCTAGAATATTCCTCCATCCAAGGCCCACTTGAGGGTCATATGTTTATCAGAGTACACAATTTTTCTCACCACTTCTACCCAAAAATAAATAGGTAGTCCCGCATATAACCTCATTCTCCTAGCACATGTTCCATTATTGTCCTTGTTCATCCTTTTTGACACCCCATCTTGTTGCGGAGTATTCCTAGAAGCATATTTTTGCTTGTAAATCCCATATTACTTAGAACAATAATGATCAAGACATTCATTACTGCAATAATCCCCTCTATTATCTAACCCAAGACATTTCTATCTTAAGACCTATTTCATTCTCTACCAAGGATTTACATCTTAACAAAAGTGTCAAATACATAACATTTCTGGTCTACTACAATATACCCACAACTTTCCTAGTTGTACATCATCAATAAAAGTAAAATAATAATTTTAACCCCCAAGAGATGATATCTGAGCTCACCCCCCACACATCAGAATGTACCAGCTCCAACTTACTCTCTTTCCCGTATTTCCAACCTTGAGAAATCTTTACTTGACTTATGTTTCCCATATACAAAATCCTCACAAAACACCAAAATCTGTTTCCTATATATCTAGGAAACCTGTCATTTATTTATGATCTCCATGCCCTTATGGCTCATATGATTGAGCCTATAGTGCCACAAATGTTGTATCTACTTCTAAAGCCACTAATATTTTAAGCATTAGTACTATCAGTGGTTAAATACAAGGTTCCAACCTTGCTTACCTCTTCCCAACCACAACAACACCCTTGGTAACCTTTCAAGATTCCACCATAAATACTCACAATACAACCATCATTTCCCAATTGTTGCTCTAATACCAAGCTTCACGTCTTAACTGTAGGCACATGAATGACATCCTTCAAGTAGTCCATGTATTATCATTCTTCATCTTAACCTAAAAAGAACCTTTTCCAACTATATTGCAAGGTCTCATCATCACCAATAAAAACATGCCCAAGATCCCCTTGAACATAATTAGTAAAATAATGTCCTATGTGGAGTGAGCATGGAAAGAAGCCCCTGAAATCTAAAACCCAAGATTCGAATAATATCATGCTAAAGAGAGAATCAAAAAATCCTAGACAAGACATTACTTTTTACCACATTCACCTCCTTATTTTCTTCCTGGTGTTTCTTCTTATCCCGAAGAGCTCCAACAATAATCCTGCTTTGCATGCCCTGTCATTTCCACAGTGTTAGTATACCATCTTGCTTGTTGGATTTTGACCTTGCTACAATCTTTTAATTTTCCATGGTTACCTTCCTTCTATTCTTTTGTCTCCCTCTAGTTCTCCACCATTAAAGCATTTCATAGAAGTAGAAGATTCCTCAATATATGGTGCTCTTCCTTCACATTTTCTCACTTAGAATCACCCCTATTACAATGGCCTCAAACTTTAACTTTTAGTTAGCTAAATACCGGAGTTTCTTACCACCATTACCAGACTATGTACCAGTTACTCTCAGGTAAGGAGCACAAAATTAACAAACTCCCTAACTTCTTCATAAAATTCTAATTGTAACTGAAGATTAGCACATTCACAACCGTATTAAAATCATTCACATGATCACCATACTAGAACTATTCTTAGACATCTTCATATTAAACAATTTTTTCATTAAAAATATCTTGATTAGAGGTCGATAGCTTCTTTCATATAACTTCCCTAATGCACCTCCGTCAGTTATTTTTTATGGTCTTTTCCTTTGAAACGTTGAAATAATACTGAAGATGCAAGACATAACCAAGGATTGTTCCAAGTGATTTTATATCTAGCAAATCCCATTCCACATCCATCATTGCTCGTAGGTTTCTGTTCCCTTTTTTAGACATCAGAATATAAAGATCCTTCTGATATAAGTTAATATTCCATCTGCATCTTCCACAATACTAACATTTCTTCTCATTAAATTTATCAACCCTTGATCTTACCCTCGTTTACGATAGCTCCAACTCAAGTTAAAATTATCCTTATGATTCAACACTTCAACAAAAAGCCACCAACCAGTATCTGATACCAATAGTTATAAATTAGAAAGGATAAAGTATATAGAAACAATCCCACTAGAATCACAATAGTAGGAAACTAATATGCAGAAAGATATTACAGATCTAAGAAATAAAAGTGCAACATAAATAAATAATGAACACAACAATAAATAACACTATTTAATGTGGTTCACCCAATTTTGGCTACGTTTCCACTAAGAACCACTTGCTCAGATTTTATTATCAACAAGAGTAAAACAACTCTCACAGTCTTTTCTCAGTTATGAAATCACAACAGAATTCCAAAAATGTTAAACCACATCTAAACCACAATTGGAACCCAATTTCTTAACCTTGATCACTCTTAATCACTAAGACTCAAGACCTCTTTAACACACAAGATATCTTCAAGATACCCTAACACCTTTATTTATAGGATTACAATCCTTCAAGAAGTCTAAAAGCTGACCCTAGACGTTTGAAAGTCATGACCTTTCATCTTCCAACGGCTGGAAAAGAAACTGTCATGACCTTTCATCTTCCCATGGCTGGAAAAGAAATGGTCATGAACTTTCATCTTCCCAATTCAAACTCCACACTTAAATACTGATTTGAGAAGACCAAAAATAGGCTCCACACCCCAACAAAAGGAAGGCCCAGGGGAGAGAAGTGGAGCGGCTATAAAATATAAAATAATCAAGAAGCACATAACCAAAGGAGTGTCTCCAAAGAAAACATCTCCATAGAAAACTCTAGTTGCAGAAGTCACCCCAGGTGATACTTCTCATTTATTGGTATCTTCATCAATTAGTGCTCCTAAAATTCAAGACCCTCCTACAAAGGGATAGGTATTTCTACCACCATTCAATTAAGCTACATTCTAGTTACCTTTAGTTGTTTCAAAATCTTCGTCTCCTCATTCTCCTTCTTTCTTTCCACAGAACATTCCTCCTCCTCAATATTTAGAGGAACCATCAATTTCTCAGGTAGATGAGATAAATCATATTATTTTGGAAGGATCCTCGCTACATGAGGTATCCAAGCCATTAGAAAAGGGTAAAAACTTGGAGTAGAACATGGAGGTTGAAGAGGGAGATATTGAGAAATAAAGTGGAGGAGATGTTCATGAGAAAACATTTACAGTATATTCAATTCTAGGACCTCAAGTGCAGAAGGATGTTGATAAAGGAAAATAACATGAAAGTGATTTTGATACAAGGAATGAAGAAGAGAAGGAAATTACCGATCAATTGGTGATTAATAAGATGGCCAAATTGTAGAAAGTTTTTCTATAGGATTCTGGTCTTGAAAAGCCCAAGAAATAATTAGAAATAGTTTTACATCCATCTATGGAAATGATTGGTCAAGAAATGGTTGTTATTTTTAGTACCCATGGAAATATTTTACAAGTTAGTTTCACAAACACTTCCCAGTACCAAGGAAGTGTTTAATTTAGAATAAATGGATATTTAATTGTTGAAGACTATTATATAGAAAGGAAAAAGACCCAAAGTAGCCAAGGTGACCTCTAAAATTATAATTGAACCTTTTTCAAAGAAATTTTCTAAATTTTTTACACATGTAGTGGGAAATAATAAGAAATATTTGACTAAAGAAGATTTGGTTATAACAAGGGTGCCCCTAGGGGAAGTGACCAATGAAGGCTTAAAGAAAGACAAACAAAATTTAATCAATATGATTTTTATTAATCTCGATGAAGAGTATGAAAATAATACAAACTTGAAAGAAAAAATATCCAAGTTGTGTGATTTAATCATGAAGGTTGCAAGGTCTTCAACATATCCAATATTAACTAGAGAACTGTTGAATCCTCAAGTGATCACCATAATGGAATAAACTAGTGGCAAAGAATTTTTTTGGGTTTATTAGGTAGCTGACATGACCAAGGTGGTAAAAGATTATTATAAGGAGGTACTTGTAAAAACAAAAGACTACCATGAAATTTGGGATAATCCAAGAATTTAAAGTTAGAGGCCAACAATAAATGTGGAATTGTTGAGCTACAACTTCAGAGTCTTAAAGAGATAGAATCAATTCCTGATAATGTGTTGATTTAATAACATATGGTACCAGAGGGATTAGCGAAGAAAGGAAAATAACAAAATATTCTCCTCTCATTCAAGAAAATATTTCTTAAGGATATAGTTCAAAAGATGTAGCTCTTGTAAGAACAGGTTAAGCCATCCTTGGATGAGTTGGATGATGGAATTTATGACTTAATAAAGTATGACACTGAAAAACCTCCAGAAGATGTTGAAGAATTCCTTCAATTAATTCAACACAAAATAAATAACTCCATCACTCCTTTTAGTCATGCATCCCTAGAGAAATTGTCAAAAATTCAAGAAGATGTTTATTATTTAGGGGCATGTCTTGGCAAGGTCAGAGGTTGTTATAATATTTTGGTGAAGGAATTATTCAAATTGGAAACAAAGATGGAAGATACAACAAAGGAAGATGATGATATGATCAAATAAATGATAAATTAGTATGTTATCTACCAAGAAAAGCATAAGGATGTAGATGTAGATGAAGCTCAATATATAGCTGAGGAAAAGAATGAAATAAAATTTGAGGATAAGGGAGGAGATAGAGCTGAAACTAAATTTGTACACTTGGAATAACTCTTCTTCTTCTTCTTCTTAAAGTATATTCATTGTAAGATTTAAGTTACTTAGTGGTTAATCGTTGTTACTTCAAGTTTTTTGATAAATTCAATTACTTGGTGGTAGTTTTGAGTTAGTTATTCCATTTTCAATGAGTAGAACATTACAAATTTCTATGTGGAATGTAAAAAATATTTTGAGGAGAAAAGTGCTCAACTCCTAACTATTTTTATAGTAATTCATTTATTGAAGTATGATGGATATTGTCTCCTTGTAATTTACGTATGATAGCTATAAAGAGAAGAAGAGACCTACAGGTCAAGGGATCTGAGAATTTTTGCAAACTGTTGTTTTACATTATACATGGTTGTTTTATACTTTGCATTGAAATAATTATATGTGCATATTGTAAACAATGGAAAGTTGAATAAGAAGAAAGGAGGTTTTTGCTTGAAGTTTGTGTCTATTAAAGTCTTACTGTGCAAGATGTGAATGATAATGGTAAACTTTATGTTGTCTTTATCTTTCATATGAGTACACTTCTTTCCATTTTATTACATCTGTGAGAATAAATTAATATTTGTTTATTATGTTTGACTGTAACTCTCCCTTCTATCTATTTGTTACAAAGCACACTTATTCTATACAAGATATTCATATTTTCCACATTCCATTCTTACTCTTAATTTTAATTACTTCATAATACAGTTTCTTACTTGTTGAAAAATTGTTTAGGTATCATGCATGAGCTACTAAATTAAAGTAATATCTTGAACTTAGTTTAAAACAGGTCATAGAACAAAAAAATAAAGCACACCGGAGATTCACCGTTAAATGAAGGGGAATTATCCCATAACTTCTTAGATTTTGTGTTTATCTAAGCATAAAATCTAACGAAAAAGACTACAAGCTCAAGCAAGTAAATTCATACCACTATGGTATGGACCCTTCACCATAATGGAGAAGGTTTTAGAGAACAATTTCAAAAGTTATTTTCCACACTTCATGCGGATGTAATCAGTAGTAAATTGTTATAACGGATGCCTATATGATCCATCCATGCTTGATGAGAAAGAGGAATGTTTATTGCTACCTTCCATAGAATATCACATCTTGGATTTATGCAGTGAGTTGGAGGAGGACGTAGTGGTACAATAGAATACTAGAGAGACAAGGAGAGGTCAACCAGAGTCTTTGGAAGGTTAGATTAAAGGGGAAGAAACCAAGGCAGGCTCGATGGTACTCAAAGGAAAAAGTGAGGGAATTATTTCCTCATATACTCCCCCATTAATCTTTTGTGGGACAAAAAGCCTCATGAGAAGGGGAGGTGTGATTTATAATAATCTAGAGAAACACCACTTCATAAAAAAAAACCTATACCAAAAGAGAAATTTAGCATATTGAAAATTAGACAATAAAATTACAGAATTGCCACTCTATGCAGAGTGACAGTTGTGTAACCGCCACTCTGCAAATATTGGTAGTTACGTAACTATTAGTCTACATACACCAGCAATCTTTTCACTAATGAAACAAAATTGAATAAAGCCATGAATGGTCTCAGATTTCAAATTTTCTTACCGTGCATGTTCCTTGGATGTCTCTTCCCATTCGTTAGTGCATGGAAGGACATGGGGAACACGTTATATAAGCAAGAGGACAAGTGGAATTAGATCATTGATTCATGGGATAAGTGAGCAAGAAGAATTTGGTGTTGGGATTGAATTGTAGGAGCAAGGTGTGTGAGAATAGATAGAGCAAGTACATAAGGAGGGTCGTGACATTGTTTACCTTTCTTCATCTTATTGTAATTTTTATATCCTTTTAATTGAATTGGCCAATATATATAAATGGGAAAATAGAGTAATTTTCCCTTCCCCGCTTGTTTTACCTCAAATTGGGGGTTTCCAGGATAAAAATCTTGTATTTTAATTGAATTTTTAATTATATTTTCTTTAAGTAGTTCTAAGAACAAATATTCATTCACTAGCTTGCAGTATTATGTCATTTTCAAATAATTAGAAGTGGGAAAAACATTTTGTGGTCTTGTAAATTTACAAAGTAGAGGTTTACCGATCATTTCAATTCTATATATTTTTACATGAAGTATGAAACCAATGAAAACATTATCTAGGAGTCCTGCATGAGCTCAGGTCATCTCTTTTTCATTTCCATTTTGTTTTAAGACCAAACACTCCATGAATTTCATATCGCTCTCAAAGGAGAGTTTTGTTAGTTTTTTGAGTTACATGAATTGTTAAGATTTATAACTCTAACATTTTCTATATTTCATGTTCCAATACTGGTGAAAAGGTTTAGTCACCATGCACAATTTTTACGTACCTTTGAGCACTAAAAATATGACTCTCAAGTTGAGAACAACCAATCTGGGAGCTCATTTGGACTTATATTCACTTTTCTTACATCTCCCTTGGAGTTTAGACCTAAAAATATGACCACATGGATTTATTGACCTTATTAACTAATACTAATTCTGATTTAGCTCTTTACCTACATATAACTCATCAATCACATTGATTTTTTCATGTTTTTCTAGCTAGTCCTTAAGAACATTCCTCTAAATAGTCTTGTGTATTCCTTGAATAGTTGAACTATGGCCTGAAACACCTTCCACACATCCTAGAAAGTGTCACTATACAAAATTCATGCTTGTAATTCCATGCTTTATCTTTTTTTCTCCATTCTTAAACTTTTTCTTATACTAGGTTTTAGAAATAGGCCTAGTTGTGTTAGTTTCACTTCATATTTCATGAACCTATCCTATTTTAATCAAGTGCAGGCCTTAACATTACCTATTGATGTTCATCATACCTCTACCATGATTATTTATCATCATCATTCCTTAAATCCACCATACTAAGTCATCTTGCTGACTAGGTCTAAGGATTATGCCTACTAGACTGAGCTTGTCACACAAATTACACTCATGAACCCTTGTATTCACCATTTTTATTGTATTTCCTCATCACATACCTACTAAACCTCCTATGAAATCATTATGACATTCTCTCATGTCACGATTATGCCTTTTTTAGTCACTATCTATTCAAGAAGCTAAGTCTCCATCAAGTGTTCTTGTGTCATGCCTTATCCTGCCTTATCAGACTCATTAAAATATTCCTCTTTCTCTTCTTCATTTTTATTTTTCATTAATTTTCCTTTTACATCAATTAAAACTCGACATCCATATGCCAACAATCTCCCCCTTTGTCATTTATGGAAAACCTCCTTGTTCTTCTCTCCCTTATTACATTAATGACAATGTGTGTGTCTGTAGTTCATGGTATTTTTCTTCATCAATGTATTTAGGCCCCATATTGGTTGGAAACATCAACCGTACTCATCATTCAATCTCACCCTCTTTTATCTTCTTCTTTAACTCTATTTTTATCTTCATTATTCATTGGAATCATTGTTTCTCCCCTTGAGCTGATTCCTTCATGGCACATACACATGCCAACTAACTGAAATTTGAGTGATAACATCCTCATATCTCACAAATATTTCTATCTCATCCCATTATGCTAAAAACTAGCTTAAATCTATTATGTATTGGTTGCAAATATCACTTAGGGCTTAGGTCCCTAAACCAACATGTCAGTACATTTTTGTTATTCTTTGTTATGCTATAGAACATCATACATTACATGAAACACCTAATTATTTCTCCCCTAGGGTTATACTATCTCTATTTACATGTCTAGTCCAAAATAAGCCTTCATAACTAGCATGTGTGTCATGCAAAAGAGTCACTAATAGAACCTCTATCTTGAATTGTTTCTTCAATGCTTTTGGCCTTATTTTCTTGATATAGTGATTTTTATTGCTGTAAGACTTTATACTCTACTCAAAGTACCTAAAATAATCAATAATATTTTCATTCTATCCTCCTCAACACCTATAAACTTGCTTCATATTTGTAAAAATGCTCCCCTGCTTCAGCTACTATTCTCAAATCTGTAGGTATTTGCATTTGTAATGTCCTATTATAGTGCAATATTTTCTGATATAAACCATGCAAATTTTCTAGAATCTCTTTCTAGGTGAATGTACACTCTAGGTTCTAGAAAAATTCACTTTTACACACAACTACATCATGATGATTCAATCATAGATTGAGAATGGTGAGATTTACTACTACATACCCTGCAAATATCACAAAATAAAACTTTGAAGCATACTTCTAAGTTTTAAAACATGTTCAAATACTCTATAGGCCTTGATTATAAAGAGAGTATTTATTCAAGAATTGTGTAACCCTTCACACTCTTCTAAATTATTGTTTGATAAAATATTACACATCCTACATCACCCAAGAAACCATCTACATGTTTGATATAGTGAATCTAAACTAGATCATAACCACTTCATTTTAATTCATGATAGAGGCGTGCACTTATTCATACATCCTTTGTGGTCCATAATCAACCTGGATATTTTTTATATCTAAAATAAGGATTATGACATTACATCTAGCATCATGAAACCCGTAAGCATGCCTGAAAAGTATCATTGAATTCTGTCACTGATAGTCTGATCAGATATTCATACAAAATTGTTTACCTGCCTTTAAGATTCCAACATATTTTTCATTCATCCAAATCCTTACCAGACTTGAGACCTTCAAGAACATGTTAATAAATTCTTCACCTCACATATCTCCTTGCAGCAGAATTTCATTTAACCTTACACAACTAACATGTTTACTTCTTCTTGAAACCAATTATCATTGCATCATGAATTTTTTTATAGCATATTCAGGATAGATTGATGACCTTGTGGAGAAAATTAGATATCCTTATTTAATTTATCATCTTATTAAACTATCACACTGAGAATATCACACCTTGACATATTAATATCATGCATGAAATAACATTACTTCATGGGTTCTTACAATGTCATTTCTTCACTTCATCTCAAAAATTCCTTGGAATGAAGACCCCTTCATAGCAGTTTGGAATCATTTTCAATTGATGAGAATGAATCATTTTGCATCTTTTAATTATTCTCACTCAAAACTTTGTGCCTCTTTCTGTTTTAACATAATGAATCTCACAATGACTATAAAAAATTAACATTTCTTAGAATAATAACCATTTATACACTTGATGGGTAAGTGCATGGAAATGAGGGGGCCAAAAGGGGGTCTTAAGTGGACACTTTTTTCTGAAAAATAAAAAATTTCAACTTTTACGATTTATTTGAGATAGTTACACTCAAAATTTGAAGATGTTATAAGAACATGAATTGTAGCATTTCGATTCTACTTTCTAAACTACCATTTTTTTAATTAAAATGGTTAAGTGCAAGTGTGTTAAATATCTAAAATGTCAATAGGTCCTCCTTTTTTTGCAAAAAACCATAATAGATAGTTGGTCATGCTCCCTACCATTTTTTTAGCACTATTTAGTATTTTAAAATACCCTTTGGTAGAAAGATAAGTAGGAGCATCTAATTTGGGGAAAACAATTTATATTTTTTAGTGAGTATTTATTTTTTAATGATGTTCAAGTAAAAATACTTTGAAAATTAAAAACTAATGGATAGCCAACCTTTCCCCCCCATAAATACCTCAAAATATATTGAAAATGAGTGTTTTTTTAATGTGTATAGAATCAGTCCTAGTTTGGGATTTTATATTTTTTTCCAATTTGGAGAAGTGAACAAAAAGATACATCATAAAATTTAAACATTTACAATCACCAAGGATAGATGTATAAAATGAATAGTTTGAAATAAATATAAATGGAAACCTTAGAATGGTCAGAAAAATATAAAAAGTATATATTTAGAAAGAGGGCGGTTTTCTTGATGTTGTAAGCAAATTTTTAAGAAAGATAACAATTGTTTTTGTTGGATTTATCATGGTGAAAATTCAATGTTTGCATATAGTGTCAAAAACATGCAGTGTTTTGTGTTGTTAAAGGTACAAAGCACAGGTTTGGGAAACCAAAGCAATACCAACCCTTTTAAATTTTGGTTTGGGTGCATAACTAAAGGAACGTGCTCATGTTATAACATGTGCATATTATAATGCATATGTGTTTCATACATATGGAAATTTATGTTTTTTGGGGTTGATTATAGTTAAAAATATAAATGTTTAAATTATTTATATTATATTATTTCTTATACTTTAAATTTATTTTAGTAAATATAAGAAATTAGGGTCACTCTGCACCTTATGGAACTAGTCTCACAACTCCATGATTCACGGTTTAGGACATTGTTATTTTATAATCTAACATGGTCAGTACATAGGTAATTTTAAGTATTTCAACATTCAGCCTAGATATTTTAGCCTTTAAATTCTACAATCAATGTCTAGTTTAGGAAAGAATATTGTCATTGTTTAGGTTTTGTGGTCTTTTGGATTTTTTGGACATTGTGTCTTGTTGTTGTCATTGATGTCAAGTGTCATTGTTGGAAAAGAGTTTCAAGGTGGAAAAGGAGCTAGTATGAGGTGTAATTCGTAATCAAGATTGAAGGTTAATTATTTTGGTGTCATGTCATGGTGGCTTAGTTTGCATGCATGGTTGAGTGAACGGTTCTAGCATGAAGGTGATTTTAGGTGTGTTCCAAAGGTTGTTTTATGTCTCTAAGGTGTCAAACATGTTTAGTAAGGTATTTCAAAGTTGTTATATTATCTTCATGGTGAAGGAAATATCATTTTGTGTGAAGCATGGATTTAAACTAGCCATTCTAGGCTTAGTATTACACCTAGTTCAGAACATGTGATATGGTTTCATGGAGTATGATGTTGAGTAGGACTATGTGAGTATGTGATATGTGTTTTGATATTGCAAGGCATGTGTATAAGTTGTCAAAGGAAATTTTTCATGAATTTAGTGCATGTTACAAGTTCTTTTGAGGAATGTTCTTAAGGACAAGTCAAGAATGCGTGGGAAAATGAGATGGCATGGTAAGTTACGAAAGTATCCAAGATGTATGAGCATTGGAGATAATTTAGGATTTCATTGGAGTTTTTTGTTCCAAGTTTCACGATATGAGGATGAAGGAAAACTAAAGTAAGTTGGTTTTAGCTCTATTGATCTCTTAGAATGTTCATTCCTAGCTCGAAGGCCATGTTTGGAGTACCCACTTTCACGTGAATTATTTGCATGGATACCTGATCCATTCCCCATATCTTAGGCATGGAAATAAGAAATTTTTTCAGTTGAAATGAAGTTAAATGATGTCATATCACTTATGAATTATTGTTAAGAAGAACAGTTGGTATAAACCCTCCCCATAACCCTAGTTTATAGCAATATAGAAGAAATGATTTCTATGGTCTCCAAATGAAATGAGAATGAAAATACGAATCTTTAAGATTTTAGAGAATTTTTTAGAGTTAATTTTGGTGGTGGTTTCAGACTCAAGGTGTTTTGGTAAGTTGAAGAAAAAACATTATTTTAAAGAGAGTTACTAGTACAAATGTGTGTTGTAAGTTTCATGATTAAATACCTTATGTGAGGTCTTTCTTGGGATGTTTTCAAAGAGGTAATGAAGATATATGAGTAGGTTATATAGATAAAATGTGTGCAACATGTCCTCCAATGTGCCTTATGGCTAATGGGATTGTGAGTGCAGAACCATTCATGATTATATGAGAGAGAGTGTAACTTTACATGATATAACATGGTTTTTTGGACATGAATAGCTTGGTTTGGTATTACATGATGTGTTTGAAGTCTTGGTTTGATCTAAAGACGTAATTTATTCCCTAATCCCTAATGACCTAATAATCCCTATTATGATTGTCAAGAAGCCAATTATAACAAGCATGCTTATGAGATTTTATTCATGTGACTTATGGTTTTGAGTACTTAATCATGCTAGTAGGGATTCCCTTAAAGTGTTACATGTGGTGGAAGAGCTTAGAAGTTAGGTTTCAGGTGTTATCTCATGTTGGTATCAAATTCCCCTCATTTTCTTGACCATTATTGGAAAGACCATAACATTAATGGAAAAAAACATTCTAAGATCAATGGAACAACTTTCAAGACTTGATTATGACTGAACCTAAAAAATTTATGTCCATTTTTTTCTATAACCAAAAGTGTCAACCACGTTTTGAAATTATTCATGAAATCTTCAATCCTTAGAGAAAAATGGATTTCTTAAAAATGTAGAGGATTCAAATAGCTTTCCAATGCCTATTTTTCTCTTTTTAAATAATTATATATCTCCTGGAATATTTTAGAGAAGTCAGGTTTCACCATTAGATTGTTTTGTCCCTACACCTATAAAACTCGTTAAGTAGATAATCCTTGAATGAGAAAACCTATCCTAAATACTCCTAAATTACCACCAAAACTTATAGAATTCCTTGACATCACCTCTGTATGCTTAATATCTTTCCTAAACTCTCTCGTAGGGTGCTTGATTACCTCACGAATTTCCAAAATAAATAGCATGAAAATTTAAAATTTTGAAGCATGACAACTAAGCCCTTAATTGAAAATAAGTCTTCTCAGATATTGTGCATCGTTCTTATGGCTATTTTTTTTATCAGTGCAAACTTTACCTTGGCTCAAAGGAAACTCATAATAATATCATTCAATTTGTTTTAGCATGCAAGGAATATTTTTTAAGGTGATTAATCAACTCATTTAGTATAGATGAGAGACTACTTTTGTCAAAGGCCTAAAAAGGCCATTTTGGACATTTTGTAGTTAATTGAACACCCTTCAGAAGTGTTTATAGAAAATATAAAGAATATGAGGGTTATTTCAGAGACAAATGAATATTTTTAAGTAAATTTAGGAAATTTTAGGAAATAAAATCTCATTTAGGAGAAATTTGTTTAAGACTGGGTTTTCAGATGCAGGGAATGAAAGATAAAATGGTGAAAGATGGCTTCTCTGGATGATTCCAAGATTTCCAAAAAGATTTGTGATAAAAAAAGGTATTGGAAAGCTATTATAATACTCTACAAGGTATAATAATCAATATTTATTTAAGGCTCAAATACTTCATGAGGTAAATCAAAACTCCGCAACTTCCCCTCCCAGTTTAAAAATGAAATAGGACACAAATTGTGAGTTGCAAGTAGAATTATATTTTTAGAATAGTTTCATTTATCATAAAATTTGATTTTTAGTGTTTTAGTAAAGTCTTTAGGTTAATAAAATGTAACTCTTCCTAAAATTTCATTCAAATATTCATCCCCTATCAAGAGGAGGAAATTCATTTCCATGAGGATCAACTTGAGAAAAACGGTGTCCAGGTACCTTGAGCATGCTTCCACCTAGGTGTCATCTTGGTCAAGAAATTTAATTAGGAAGGAGTTTTCATGTTCAAAGGTGAAATTTGGAGCTCAGTAAGTGACTTGATTATCATCATATCCTGAAACTATCATTGTACCCAAATCACTCCAAAGATACAAGCTAAAATGAGCTAGTCATGCCAGTAAGGTATCCAGGACCATCATGTGTGAAGCATTAAGGAATTATCTATCTCCATGAGAGACATATGAGAAAATATGTGTATGAGAATCATGAATTTTATTCCACCAAAGGATGATTTTATATCCATGCAAGCTGAGGGGATTATCTTTATATGGAGCACCCTATTTCCAAGAATGACCAATCATCTCAATTAACTTGATTCAATTCGTTTAGTGTATTGTTCTTAAAAACTCATTCAATACCTAGTAGTGTGATCACACCTTAAGGACGAGGCATATTATAGTCACCTCAATTTTTTCATACGATAGTAATCCCATTCAAGGATCATTACTCTATCGATAAAATGAGGATCTCATTTATGTAAGAAGTAGACAAACATCATAGAGTTGAATCGTGGTCACTATTTAGTGAATTTTGGACCAAATTACAAAATTGGTACCAATTCCAGTACTGGTAGGCCCAAAATCAAATATATAAGGTCAAAACACCTACAAAATTACTATATTTTTTCCCAAAACAAATACCAATTGTTGGTGCTCAAAACTGTCTCGCCCCATTTGTGCCTATGAAAACTTTCTGATTTACGGCCTCTGTTATTTACTCCTTCCCCGTGTTGTTCCTGGTTTATCCTTGTGGCCATTTTTAATTGGTTCGTGGGTTGTAAATCTCTTAAGGGTCTGTAATTTGGGTCCCCCATTCTCTGTTCGTCTAAAAACCTGGGTTCCCCCATGTGTTCTATTCTCCATGGTTGAGATTTTTCTTCCTTATCGTTTATTCCCTAAGTACTTGAAGAAAATGAATAGATGTATCCCTGAAGAATGTATTTAATCCCTGTAACATTTATAAACTTTCTGTCCTTGAAGAAAATTTCATTTCTAGGATCAAATGGTCATTTTTCTATATTTTACGGTTTGACGGGTGTTTCTCCCGGTCAAATTTTCATTCTTATATCTACAGGGGACGTGGAACCTTTTTTTTGGACGTAGGTCAGCTGAGTACTTAGAAAAATTCATGGAAATCCTTAACTCAAATTTTTTCCATGTGGAGGCACGACACTCATTTAAAGATCCACTTTTTGGTTTTACCTTGGAGCATCACAGGGAGGAGATGTGGAGGCTTCCACTGCTTGGCCTAGACTTAGGTAAATTTTTATGAAGTTGGAGTAGTTTGAAGAAACAAGACACGTGGTGAGGTCGCGCTCATTTAGGGTCTCCGCTTTGATCACCATATTGAAGTTGCACCATGGAGACACATGGAGGAACCGTGCATGTTTGGGAACCAACCCTTCAGTTTCATTGTAAAGAAGTGTCAGGCTAACACGTGGCACCTTCTGTTGAACTTCAAGAATTCAAACAGACTTCACCAGAACAGGACACATGGTGAGCCCGCACTCATTCAAAGTATCAAATTTTTGGGACTGACTCAAGGTGCGCCATGGTGACACGTGGCTCTTTGGAAAGTCAAAGAGGTAAGAAGGCGGACCATCGGAGGCAACTTGGATTTTTTTCCTCCTTAAGGATTAAAATTTCAAAATGACCCGCAAGCCCAATGAGGGAAATAGTCAATGCTTTTCCCTAGTCAATGGCAGAGGTGTGGGCTCTCAGGGTAAATTTGGAAAAAATTCCTTTTGAGAAAAAAGAGTTAAAAGTTAAAAAGGAAGCACGGCCCCGCTCCAATCACATTTGGACACATGTTAGGCTCATTTCTTGAGGGTGGAGCTACGGAGAAAAATGGATTTTTTTTTTTTTTTTTAAATTTGTAAAAAGTCAAGGGAATCCGCTAGGTCTATTCAAAAGTTTGAATCTGCCACATGGATGGCCCAAATTCAAAGTAAAGATCAACGGAAGCTATGAGTATAAATATTATTTTCCCCCCATTTATTTGAAAACACATTTGGAAGTGTGAGTCTCCACGATTTCTTGGTCTTTTCTACACGCCAGGTAGAGAAAGAAGTTAATGATGATATCTGAAGTTTGGTGGGAAGATCTGGAAGGTGTCTTTCGCCACTAAAATGGTATGACTTTCATGCCCGATCAAATTTATTTATTTTTATTCTCCTGAGCATGCAAGGGGCAAGATTTGACAGATTAGGGGTGGAATTGGTTGGAAAATTAAAGTAAAAGTGATCTACTAGAGCAAGGAGTTGGATACAGGGGACATTCGATGAAATATGCCCCTTCGAGCATGTGGAGACTTACAGATTTGATTATGAAAATCACAAAAGAATCATGGCGAACACTAGTGCATTAAACATTTTTGTCTTTTAGGAGGAATATGCTCTATTGTAAATGTTATAAATGGAATGAATTTTTCATGCAAATGGTTGGGAAGATTGAAGTTGGAGGTCAGAGTGCTAGAGGTCAAAGAAAATTACCAAGAGGAATATTTGACTAAGCTTATCTTTTGAGACTCCATCTAAGAAACTAGGTTATCTCTTTTTGTATTAAGCTTTATTGTGTCAAGGTGGTTGTAAGTGTAGAGCCATTGACAACCTCTGAGACTGTTCTAGAAACTTTCCCCTACTAATATACTTAATCAAATTTGAGTTTTTTTTGTGTTGTCTTGAGTAAAATGTGTCTCTTTTATTTCTGGATGTATGCAAGTTGTTTTTCTTATTTCTATTGCAATCTTGTATTAAAATCTGATTCAATCACATAGGCCTCAATCCTTGTGATAGTTTAGTGGCATCTGTAATTCAATTTCTCAGAAGAGCTTTCATTTGGGATTGGAATAAACAATTTAAAATCACTTTTCTCTCATCTATTGATAGAGATTGTCTATAAGCCTTTGGCTATACCTTAGGCATGATTTGAATTAAATCTTGATGCTTTGTTGGGTTTTCTAACTCAAGCCTTCATGATAGAATCTCAAAGATTGTGTGAAAGAGTGTTGATTTGGGCCTCCATTGAAGCAAAAATTCTAGTTCAAGAAACATTTTAGCTATTCTATGGCATTTTGTTGGTCTAACTTTCCATTTTGTAAGGTTCCTCAAGGATTTGGTGAATCTACTTTCACCCTACCCAACCTCCCACCAAAAATTCATTTAACATCAACCGATCCTACCCATACTACCCCTGTTTGTCATGTGTGTATGCCAATGCACAATCCTCATCACCTAAACATACAGAAGCAAGTAGGGTATCAAATGTCCTTAGTAACCTTTTCCTTATTGTGAAATTATCTGCATAATCTGGGAGTGACAACTCGTGAGAGTCAAATCTAGTGTGTTGATCATACTTTCCCAAGGTCCTCTCTATAAAATTTATGTAAGAGAAGGATTTCTCATTGTTCTTCAACAAACAAGAAGTTACAAAATAGGTTCTATTACCTTGGTTGAAAGGCACAAACTAAAATAGTGAGGATAGATCATATCCTTTTAAGGTTCTACCCACTCCTCTCAGAGCTTGAGTGTTAACAAGGTAGTAAGATTGATTCCCCGGCTACAAAATGACATAAATAATTTTCTATCTAGCTCTGAGTGTCCTGTCTGATCCATGATGTTGCTCGGCATTTGAAGGAGGTTAAATTTGGGTACCAACACACTTATGGCGTTGTTTCCAAGGATATTGTGATTTCAGTTCATTTTCAAACCCTAGTAAAACACTTCTTGTATGCTCCAAGTGCTATGTGTAGTTACTTTAGTTTTCACATCTAGTGCACTAGATTTTATTTGATAAATCTTTGTAAAGAAAGTTTAGAATAATTCCATTTCTAGTTTCTAGCATTGAAAGACATTTGATAGATCATATTTAGTGCTTTTTCACAACTAAGGTGGAAATACTTAGTGGCAACTCACTGTTGATTTGATTCTTAATAAGTACCAGTGTCCTAAAACTATTTCAAAATCAGATTTGTTATTAATATTTGCAAACTTGGAAGGAAGAAGATCTTTCTTTGCTAGGGATCCTATTAGGACATTCTTTCCAGAGCTAGGAAAAGCAAAATCAGAAGGAAGAAAATATTGGAGAGTTGTTGGAGGTCAACAGACAAGAAGAGGGATCTCCATTGACAAAAGTGATCGTCCTATTGAAGACTATCATTCAAGTAACTTTGAATCAGGTAGCCTCTTTGTGGAATTGAACTCTCAAGCTAGAGAGGGGCCTTCATTTTATTTTGAAAGGTTTGATTCACACTCTATGTAGATCAAGAATTTATGTGCTTGTTACCTATCCAAGTTAATGCACCAAACTAAACACAAAAACCTTGAAAAACTCAAATAAAGTTGATACATGATTAATTAGACAAGATTCAAAGACGTAGATGGATAGAAATCCTGATGGAATTAAGAAGGGTGCACACGAGCAATCCTACACACTAGATCCAAGAAACCTGTGATGCACGAATACTTTATAGAAAAATATGACGTTAGCAGATATAAGGTGAACTACCTAGAAAGTGAGACCAAGAAGCGATTAGCTTCCTCGGTGGATGTCAGTTCACATTTCCAATTAATAATAAAGGCATACATGATCAAATATGTAAGCAAATGTCTAGATTTTCATATTTTAAGTTATAGACAGAATGTAAACAAAGTAGCACAAACTGAAAGAAAGCAAGAAACTGTAAAAACAAAAATGAAATTGTGTCACCTAGATTTTGTACCTTTTTGCAAATTGGTCGGCGTTGATCAGACAGTGATCGACATCAATGGTTTGGAATGGCGTCGATTGATGTTGGGTCATTTTCGATCAAGAATAAGTCACAGATAGCTTGATTGGTTATTGATGATGATTGGATTGTTGAGACCCGTAGGAGATGCAGAGATGTGAACAAAGTTCCACCTTGGCTGGATGGAGAAATGGAGTCACCCAAAGGCTGAAGAACCTAAGCGATATCGATATTATGTAGGCAGAATAACGGTGCACCTCTCTGGGATTGATCTAGACAGAATTCTCTCTCTCTCAATTGCTAATTTCAAGATTCGTTCAAATTTTTCACTATTTCTCAAGTCTATACTATCTAACCAGAACTGAGTTCATGTCGTGTATTTATAGTCGGTGCCGACCGAGGTAAAATTGGTGCCATTCCAAAAAATTAGCGTCGATCGAGAAATAGTCGACGCCAATCAAGGAACAAACTTCCAAAGTGGTGAAAAGCGATGAGTTGTGAGGATAAGAATATTATCCCTCTAACTCAAATATGGGAAAAATCCCATTGCACGGTTCCAGGAGAGGAGAAATAGGTGGGATGGATGGATAATAATAACACGGGAGGTTAGGAAGTGATATGGGGTGAATAAGTAGTTGGAATAAATGTAGAAGATAGAATTACATGGTTAATATTTAATTATCCATGGGTGAAATATAATGGGGTGGAAAAAACTTAGGATAGGCATTTTAATTAGATATTTAATTAATACCCTTAGAGATAATTAGTGATACAAAAGTGCACTGGGTTACCCGAGAATAGAATAGGTAAGTGAACACGGGGGACATTAAATTGAGTAACCAATTTTTTTTGTCTACACTCTGCTCCTACCTTTTCTGAGGTTGATAGATATTTCCAAGAAACAAGGCATTTGGGGGGTATCCATTTTTAAAATTATACTCCTGTTTTCCAAGAACCCTCTACCCCCCATCAGTTTGTCACCCCTCTAGGATCACCTCCTCGAATCAATATAGATCAACCCTGGCCTCCATTTTTTGTAAACACATTTGGACCTATAAATTTTGTGGGAATGGCTGGTTATCCAAATGCAGTACCTTAATATGTAAGTAACAGAATGCCAAAATTCCAAGGAAACAATGTTATAATCGGTGATCAGCATCTAAAGCTTTTTATCACTATTATGGAAGATTTTGAGATTGAACATGAATATGTATATATCAAGTTATTTATCCATACCTTGGAAGAGGATGATAGGGACTGGTATAAGCATTGCCAGATAACTCTATTGATTCTTGGACTAAGATGAGTAATGCATTTAGATTGCAGTATGGTGATAGAACTTACCCTAGGTTTATTTTGACAGAATTTGAAAACATCAAAAAGAACCCTAATGAGTCAGTACATGATTTCAACACAAGGTTTAATAAGACCTTAAGAATATTTCCTGTTAGAATAAGGCCTTGTGATGAGTCATGTTTGATCAAATATACTGATGCATTTGATAAAAAGGCTACATATTATTTAAGAGAAAAAAACCCCAAAAATTTGAGGTAGGCCTTCACCATGGCTTTACAAATAGAGAACAACATCAAGGCAATTGGAAAGCCTCCAAAAAGGGAGGGTTTAAATCTTCTTAACCCAGAGAAACCTCAAATAAGCAAGGCTACTGATTTGGAAGAAGTTGTGAAGACTTTGGTAGGGGTTGTCAAAGAAATCTCCTACAAGTTATCCTGGGCTGAGAAGGGAATTGGCAAGAGATCACAAGGTCAACATAGGAAAAAAGGCTAATATATATTCACAAATCAAAAAAAATCTTATGAAAGAGGCAAGGGAACTATTGGATTTTGAAATAGACAACCCTAAGGTAGGGATAACAGAATAGTATTCGATCCTTTGGCTACTAGAGTTGCTGCCGTGGAGGAGAAAATTTTTATGCCTCATGCTCCTTGTGAATAAGATCAACAAGGAGAAGAAGAACTTGATGATGATGATGATGATGATGTTTGCATGATGGAAATCCCTACAATTTCACCAAGGAAAGCAACCTCAACTGAGGTGATAAGTGCTAGAACTGTTGCCACCTTTTGGGAATGCATTCATAGGGTACCTATTCTTCCTCTCTCTCATACTTTAGAGGTATATATTGTACAAGCTTTTGAATTTCCCAATATTGATTTTTAATATTTAATGGCTTTAATTATCAAAAAGTATGATGGAGGAATCCCATCTGAGCAGGATAGGAAGTTACTGATGAATGTTGTTGTGGCTCAAGAGAAGGAATATAACACAAGATGTAAGGCTTTCAAAGGAGCAGGGCCTCAAGCCATGCCTAAAGCTCCCTTAGTTTCAAACATTCCTAAAGATTCTCCTAGGAAAGATGCACTTGTCAGAAGCCTTGCAGTTCTAAAAAAAAATCATACCCCTCCTCATGCCCAAGTTGTCAAAAAACTTGTGCCACCTAATGAGTGTGTTGGCTTTCCATCCAATACTGCCTTGCCAAAGAATGTCCCATATGACATTTCCAAAGTTTTAAGTCAAATCAAATCCTCTGTTCCAATTTTTGAGTTTCTTAGGATTCTTGAGCATAAGAAGAGATCATTTGAATACTTGGGGTTGAAAGAAGAGAATACTGCCCTATGAAGAAATTTAAACATTATGGAGGTCCCAAAGTTCATTGAAGAAACATAAGCACCACCAACATCAGAGAAGCTGGATGAACCACCTGAGGTCTATTTAGGGACATCCTTGGTGGACTCTCAGATGAATGTGGATCCATTCTTCACCACTTTGATCATTAGAGAGAGACTGCTGCACAATTGCATGTTTGACTCAGGGGCATCATGCAATGTCATGCCTTTGGAATTCATGAATGAGCTAAACATCAAAGTGATAGCAGCATATGGAAAGTGCACCTCCATGGACTCTAGAGAGCTGCCAGTAGTGGGATGCATGAAGGGTTTAGTGGTGTAACTTATAGCTTACCCAGGTAATAACTTAAAACTTGATGTTGTCATTGGTGACTGCCCAACAAAGTGGGGCATGTTACTATGAAGAAAATGGGCTGAAAGTGTTGGTGGGAGTGTCCAAATGGATATGTATTATGCTACCATTCCAATTTAGGGAAGCCTTGTTAGGTTGTATGGGGAAAAGAAAATGTTGCATCTTATTGATGATCCCAGCAATTATTCCTATGAGGTATTGTACACAAGTGTTGATGCAGATAACTTTGTGGGATTTGTTGATAGAAAGGAGCACAAGATTGAAGAATGTAAATGCCTTGAAAAATGGACTCTCCCTAGACTCTATTGTTTGATGGAGCTTTCTCCAAATTTGGGAATGGTGCTAGTGTTGTTATACTTTCTACAGGTCAGGAAAAAAAAAATTCTTCAAACTCAACTTTGAATGCACCAAAAACATTGCTGAGTATGAGGCACTATTGTTGGGTTTAAGAATTTCTTGGAAATATGGTGTCAAGGACATCATTGTCAAAGGATACTCAAAATTAATTTTGAAACAAGTCAGAAAGATGTATGCCACAAAGAATCAATGAATGAAACAGTATAAATATGTAGTTTGGGACTTCATTAAGATGTTTGATTCATTTAACATAGTGCATCATGATAGGAGGTTCAATGACTTGGCCTACAATTTTGCAGTGTTGGGGTCTCAGTTTGAAAATTATACAATGTCCCCATATTGTAAATATGAGGTTGAGGTATTGAATAGACCTTCTATCCCTAACAACATTAAGCACTGGCAGGTTATTGATAATGATGCTCAGATCAGAATATTCCTTCAAAACAAGGGATAATTTGGTGATCAAAGTATTGATTGGGAGCTAATGGTTTATACAACAGAAGGACAAGAAACCTTGTTTGGAAAGGGTATCATTCAACTAAAGACTAATACCATTCCTAGAGGGTTGGTTGCTCTTGAATCCAATTTTGATAATGTTGATCGCATTGTTAATAGATGCATGATAGCCTCGAGGGATATTGAGGAGCATGATCTTGGTATAGAGGAGAATCCAAGGAAAATTTGGTTAGGTAGTAATCTCAACAAGGAGGAAAAGTAGTCATACATCAATTTTTTTTAAAAGTATCAGGATTACATGGCTTGGACCTATTCTGAACTAAAGGCATACATAGAGGACCTGTTTCAACATGAGATCCCCTTGGTGTCTAATGAAACTCCATTTAGGAAAAAAAAAAGGCCCATAAATTAACTCTTATCCCTCAAAATACAAGAAGAACTGAAGAAGATAAGAGATGGAGGGATTATCTAGCCCAGAAGATATTCTGCTTGGGTTGCAAACCTAGTGCCAGTGAGAAAGAAAAATGGTGACATCAGGTTGTGTGTGGATTTCAGGAACCTAAAAAGAGCATCAATGAAGGATAATTATCCTTTACCAAATATGGAGAACATGCTGCAGTTAGTGACTAGTTCTGAGTTTCTCTCCACCTTGGATGATTTCTTTGGTTACAACCAAGTTGTTGTGAAGGAATCAGAAAGGATCAAGATAGCCTTCACTACTCCTTGGGGGACCTATGTTTATGTTAGGATTCCCTTTGGTCTGATGAGTGTTGGAGCTACCTTTCAAAGAGCAATGGATGTTGGTTTTTCTGGTTACATCAATGAATTTACTGCAGTCTATCAAGATGATGTAATTGTATTTTCTAGAAAGAGAAGTGACCACTTGCTGCACTTGGAGAACATGCTGATAAGATGTAGAGAATATGGAATCTCACTTAATCCAAATAAATGCCATTTTGGAGTTCAGAAGGAAAATTTTCTTTGTCACATAGTGTCACAAGAAGGAGTGATGATTGATCAAGAAATATTAGAGGTCATCAGCAAGGTCCCAATCCCAAAGAATAAGAAAGGAATTCATTCCTTCTTTGGGTATATAAACTTCAATAGAAGATTCATATCAAACTTTGCTAAACTGACCATTCCAGTCACTTCCATGCTAAAGAAAGAAGAGGTCATCAAATGGGAGGAGGCTTCCATCCAATATTTCAATGGGATTAAAGAGGCACTCAAGAATGCCCCTGTACTGGCAGCTCCAAATTATAAGAAGCCCTTTCAACTGTTCTCTTTTGCTTCAGATAACACTATTGCTTATGTCCTGCTGCAGAAGGATGATGAAGGGGCTGAGAGGCCAATTGCCTTTTTCAACAATGCATTGTATGGGGCAGAAATAAGGTATACCATTATGAAAAAGTAGGCATTTTCCTTGGTAAAGGAAAAAAATGTTTTTATGCCTTATATTCTAAGTTCAAAGGTTGTTTCTTATGTTCCCCATACCATGGTAAAGGACATCTTGTCAGACACGGAGGTCTCAAGTCAAATATGTAGATGGGTGAACAAATTTCAAGAATATGATATGGACATCCAAACCATGAAGCTAGTGAGAGGTTTGGGCCTGACTAAGCTTATGTTTGAGAGAAACTTGTAAAATATTTAGGTAAATGAGGTAGAAGAAGAAAGGGTGGGTGTATTTGAATGGTTGATGAATTCTGAGTGGTATAAAGATGTAATCTTTTATCTCAAACACCTGAGCTTCCCTGAGCACTTAAGTAGGAACCAGAAGAGAGCCCTTAAGTTGGATTCCAAAAAATATTTCATCGCTGATTATGGGTTAGCTTGGAAGAACCAAAAGGGAGTCCTCTTAAGGTGCATTACTAAAGAAGAAGCCCCAAAGATAATTTTTGATATCCATGGAGGAGTTTATGGGGGGAACTTTTCTGCAAGAGTCACAGCCCATAAGATTCTAAGGGCTAGTTACTGGTGGCCAACTATTTTCAAGGATATAACCTTGTTGGTTAGAAGATGTGAAAGTTTTCAACGCTTCTCTAGTAGACTGAAAGCTTCAGGATCCCTCCCTTTGTTTCATGTATCAATTAAAGCCCCATTTAGGAAATGGGGGATGGATTTCATTAGTGAGATTTCAAACCCTTCAAGTGCTAGCAATAGATGGATTCTTTTCGCAACTAATTATTTTACTAAATGGGTGGAGGAAATCCCCACCAAGAAGGAAACACACCAAGTTGTCATGGATTTTGTGCTAAAACACATCATCTGCGGGTTTAGGATACCAGTCAAGATTGTAGTTGATAATGCCATGAGCTTTAGAACTAAAACTTTTGTGGAAATGTGTAGGGAGCATGGAATCAACTTGACATATGCCTCCAATTACAATCCCCAAGGAAATCGACAAGCTAAGTCCAGTAATAAAAATTTGTTGAAGATCATTAGAAGGACATTGGATCAGAACAAGAGAAATTGGGGTGAACAGTTGAAGTTTTCTATGTTAGCAGATAGGATCACTATCAAGAGGGTCACTGGAAAGAGTCCATTTGAGTTGGTATATGGGACTCAGGCCCTACTGCCTCTTCATATGCAGCTATCTTCATATCAGTTTATGCACTAGATAGAAGATCAGGAGGTAGGCCCTTATGATGCCCACATTAATCAGATTGTTGAGATTGATGAAGAGAGGAGGGCATCCCACCATAGTCATATAAAGTTCAGAAAGAAACTGAAGAAGTTATTAGAAAAGAAGGTTACTCCCAGAGCCTTCAATGTTAGAGATCTTGTGTTGCTATGGGATAGTAGACATGAGGAAAAGGGCAAGCATGACAAGGTTGACTCATTATGGATGGGTCATTACTCTATTGATATCAGAATTGGGGAGCATACCTTCTTCCTCAAGGAATTGGATGGTGAACTGCTCGAGTTGCATGTTAATGGCAGGTATATGAAGCATTTCTTGGATTGATGCTTCTAGATCGAGAAAGTCTTTTGTACAGTGTATAGTTTGTTGTTTTTTTCTTGTATTTTTTGTTTTTTCTTGTTTTGGTCCTCGATGACCTGTTTTTGTTGGTTTATCTTTCTATTTTTAAAGATGGCTATGTTTCTCTACTCTTCAAGATGAATCCGTTGCCCAATGCATATTTTTGGCACTTGGTCTACTTTTTTTCTTATGGCACTCACAAGGAGTGCCCATCCCCGATTCGGAGCTGGTGTTGGTGCTCAAAACCATCTCACACCATTTGTGCATATGAAAACTTACTGATTTATGACATCTGTCATTTTCTCCTTCACCGTGTTTTGCCTGGTTGATCCTTGTGGTCATTTTTAATTAGTTCCTAGGTTGTAAATCTCTTAAGGGTCTGTAATTTTGGTCCCCCGTTCTCTATTCATATAAAAACTTGGGTTCCCCCATGTGTTTTATTCTCCACGGTCAGGATTTGTCTTCCTTATCATTTCTACCTTAAGTACTCGAATAAAATGAATAGATGTATCCCTGAAGAACGTACTTGAACCCTGTAACATTTCTAAACTTTCTTTCCTTGGAGAAATTTTCATTCCCAGGCTCAAATGGTCATTTTTCTGTATTTTACAGTTTTACGGGCATTTTTCCTAGTCAAATTTACATCCTTGTATCTACAATGGACGTGGCACCTTTTTTTTAGACGCGGCTCAGCTAGGTACTTAGAAAAATTCATGGAAACCCTTAACTCAAAAATTTTCCAGGTGGAGGCACGACGCTCATTTGAAGATCGAATTTTAGTTTTGCCTTGGAGTAGCGTCAGGAGGACACGTGGAGGATTTCACTGTTTGGCCCAGAGTTAGGAAATTTTTTATGCATTTGGAGCAGTTTGATGGAATAGGACACATGGAAAACTCGCACTCATTTAGGGTCTTCACTTTGGGCACCATCTTGAAGTTGCGCTATGGAGACACGTGGAGGAACCGTGCATGTTCAGGAAATGACCCTTGAGTTTCATTATAAAGAAGCACCAGGCTGACACGTGATGCCCTCCACTGAGCTTCAAGCATTCAGAAAGACTTCACCATAACAGGACATGTGGTAAGACCGCGCTCATTCAAGGTATCAGATTTTTAGGACCACCTCAAGGTGCACCATGGTGACACATGGTAGTTTGAAAAGTCAAAGAGGCAGCAAGGCAGACCATCAGAAGCAACTTTGATTTTTTTCCTCCTTAAGAATTAAAATTTCAAAATGAGCCATAAGCCCGATGAGGGAAATATTTAATGTTTTTCCTCGGTCAACGGTGGAGGTGCGGGTTCTCGTGGGAAACTTGGAAAAAAATACTTTTGAGAAAAAATATTCAAAAGTAAAAAAGGAAGCGTGGCCCCACTCTAATCACATTTGGACACATGTCAGGATCGTTTCCCAAGGGTAGAGTTGTAGAGAAAAATGGAATTTTTTTCCATTTTTCCAAAAAGTTGTAAAAAGTCAAGGGAATCCCCCAGGTCTGTTCTAAAGTTTGAATCTACCACATGGACGGCCCAAATTCAAAGTAAAGATCAACGGAAGTTATGAGTATAAATCTGATTTTCCCCCCATTTATCTAAAAACACGTTTGGAAGTGCGAGTCTCCATGATTTCTTGGTCTTTTCTACATGCCAAGTAGAGAAGGAAGTTAATGTTGATATCTGAAGTTTGGTGGGAAGCTCTAGAAGGTGTATTTTGCCATTAAAATGGTCTAAATTTCATGCCCGATCAAATTTTTTATTTTTCTTCTCCCGAGCACGCAAGGGGAAATATTTGACAGATTAGGGGCGGAAGTGGTTGGAAAACTGAAGGAAAAGTTATCTACTAGAGCAAGGAGCTGGATACGAGGGAAATTTAATGTGATCTACGAGAGTGCTAGAGGTCGAAGAAAATTCCCAAGAGGAATATTTGACTAAGTCTGTCTTTTGAGAGTCCATCTAAGAAACTAGGTTATCTGTTTTTGTATTAAGCTTTATTGTGTCAAGGTGGTTGCAAGTGTACAGCCATTGACAAGCTCTGAGACTGTTCTAGAAAATTTCCCCTGCTAATAGACATAATCAAATTCAAGTTTTTCTATGTTGTCTTGAGCAAAATGTGTCTATTTTATTTCTAGATGTATGCAAGTAGTTTTTCTTATTTCTATTGCAATCTTGTATTAAAATATGATTCAATCACACATGCCTCAATCCTTGTGATATTTTAGTGGTATCTACAATTCCATTTCTCAGAAGAGATTTCATTTGGGATTGGAATAACGATTTAAAATCACTTTTCTCTCATCTGTTGACAGAGATTGTCCGTAAGCCTTTGGGTATACTTTAGGCATGATTTGACTCAAATCTTGATGCTTTGTTGGGTTTTCTAACTCAAGCCTTTGTGATAGAATCTCAGAGATTGTGTGAAAGAGTGCTAATCTGGGCCTCGACTGCAGCAAAAATTCCGGTTGAAGAAACATTGTAGCTATTTTGTGGCATTCTGTTGGTCTGACTTTCCATTTTGTAAGGTTCCTCAAGGATCTGGTGAATCTACTTTCACCCTGCACAGCCTCCCACAAAAATTTCATTTAACAACAACCAATCCTACCCATAGTGCACATGTTTATCATGTGTGTATGCCAATGCACAATCCTCATCACCTAAACATGCAGAAGCAAGCAGGGTCTCAAATGTCTTTAGTAACCTTTTCCTTGTTGTGAAAGTATCTCCATGATCTGGGAGTGACAACTCGTGAGAGTCAAATCTGGTGTGTTGATCATATTTTCCCAAGGTCTTCTCTATAAATTTTATGTAAAAGAAGGATTTTTAATTGTTCTTCAACAAATAAGAGGTTACAAAATAGGTTCTCTTACCTTGGTTGAAAGGAAAAACCTAAAATAGTGAGGATAGATCACATCCTTTTAAGGTGCTACCCACTCCTCTCAGAGCCTGGGTGTTAACAAGGCAGTTAGATTGCTTTCCTGGCTATAAAACGACATAAATAATTTTCTATCTACCTCTGAGTGTCATATCTGATCCATGATGCTGCTCAACCTTTTAAGGAGATTAAATTTAGGTACCAACACTGACTACAATATATATTCCCTATAAGCTTTACGTCCTTATTGAAATTCTAACAATGAGTAAGTATGGACCAGATTGGGTTTTGAAAAATGATATTCTAGATTATAACAATTGGATCTATGGGACCACTTCAATTAGGTACAAAGTGACCCTAATTTATTTTATATACTCAAATAAATTTAAATTATAATAAATCTTATACTTGACATTTATTTTAATAAATATGACCCCTTCCCCCTTTTAAAAATCATAATACTAGTAATGCATACACGTTATAACATGTACAAATTTTGAACAAATTAAAATACGTGTGTGTTTTATGTTAGGAAATAAGGGATAAAATATGTGGAATAATCCCTCACAGAATCGCAACAGTAGAAACTAATATGCATAAAAATATTAAAGATCTTAAATAAAAGTGTAAAATAAAATAACACAACACAAAGAGATAGTATTTAACGTGGTTCACCCAATTTGGGCTACGTCCACCAAGAATCACTTGCTCAGATTTTATTACAAGCCATCACTCTCTCAATACAATACCCAGATTTGTTTGGAGCTATGCTAAAAAAACTCTACAGAATTCACACCCGAATTCAAAACACATCTGTAATGTTATAGTATACCTACCATATGCATAAAACCATATAAGTAGACAACTACTTAAGCAGTTTTACAAAACCATCGGTATTAAAACCATGGGAAAAAACCGTCCCATAAACCTATGGGTCAAAAATCCGGCCCATATGAGAAAAGCATGCTTCCCGATATATCAAGCATGTTTTAAGGTCAAAAAAAATTTCGGCAAGACAACTGTGGAAAGTGTACATTACTCTTAGTGTATAGTCTTCAACGCTTTCTCACATGAAAATAGACTCCACAACCTAACAATCTCCCACTTGGAGACTAGTTTTCATCTAAGAAAGCTTCTCAACCCTTCACTAGTTTCCGTGAGGACCAACCAAAGCTGAACATAGCTTAAGTCTTTCCCTTGTGACCACCTTGGTCATCATGTTGATAGGATTCTGACTAGTATGGATCTTCTCCACCTTCAAATTCTCTTCCTCCAAAGTTATCTTGATGAAAGGGTACCTTAACTATATATGCTTCATTCTAGAGTGGAAAGTAGAGTTCTTACCTAGGTGTATAGCACTCTGACTATCACTATGCAACTTTCCTTCCTCCTTCTTATGCCCCAAATCCTCAAGCAATTGTTGTAACTAAATCATTTCTTTTATTTCCTCTGTAGCAGCAACATACTCTGCCTTTGTGGTTGATAAAGCCACCAGCTTCTATAGGTGTGAAATCGAACTTACTATTGTCCCACCTACAGTGTAAACATAAATTGTCATGCTTCTCTTATTGTCTACATCTCTAGCCATATATGAATCTACATAACAACACAAAGTGGTATCTGATCCACTGTAGCACAAAACTATCCCCATGGTCCCTCTCAAATACCGAAGGATCCACTTTACTGCCTGTCAGTGATCTCTACCTAGATCACTCATAAATATACTCACCGCTCCCACTACATGGGAAATATCAGGTCTGGTGCACACCATGGCATACATCAAACTTCCCACCACTGATGAGAAAGGTACCTTAGAAATCTTGTTTCTCTCCTGATCTATCTTGGGACATTGGTCCTTTGATAACTTGAAATGGCCTACCAAAGGAGTCCCAACCAGTTTAGCATCCTCCATATTAAACCTCTCTAATACTTTCTTAATGTACTCTTCCTAAGATAAATTCAGCTTCTGTTCCTTCCTATTCCGAGATATTCTCATACCAAGGATTTGTTTGGCTACCCCCAAATCCTTCACAACAAATGATTCACTTAGATTCTTCTTGAGTACTTTTATTTCCTACATGTTATTACTTGCAACCAACATGTCATCTACATATAGACAAAGGATAATATAAATTCCATCCTCAAATTTCTTTGTATACATGCAATGGTCAAAATGACATCTAATATAACCTTGCTCCATCATGAAGCTATCACATTTCTTATGCCATTGACATGGAGCTTGTTTCAAGCCATACAAGCTCTTCTTCAGTTTTCACACCATCTCTTCTTTACCTTTGACCTCATAGCCCTCTGGTTGCTGCATATATAGTTCCTCCTTCAAATTACCATGAAGAAATATAGTCTTTACATCAAGTTGTTCTAAGTGCAAGTCTTCTACTGCAACTATTCCTAGACCAATTCTAATAGAAGTCATTTTTACTACAGGAGAAAAAATCTCACCAAAATCTATACCATTTTTCTGTGCAAACCACTTGACCACAAACCAGGCCTTAATTCTTTCCTTTCATCCTTCCTCTTTGAATCTGAAAACCCACTTCTTCTGTATTTCCCTTTTTCCTTCGGGTAGCTTCACCAAATCCCATGTTTGGTTCTCCATGAGATCCTGATGCTCCTTATCCATGGCTTACTCCCACTTTTTCCTGGCATCTACCTGCATTTCTTCATCAAATATCTCTGTCTCTCCACTATCAGTGAGTAATAAATAATAAAGAGAAGGAGAAAAATGTTCAGGTTCTCTTCTTACCCTAGAAGACCTCCTCAATATAGGAGTTTGGGGTTCCTATTGAGGAGGTTCCTGAATTGATTCATGTGTCACTTTCCTATCCGGAAGATCCTCTACCGCTGCATATTCTTTCTTGGATTCTTCCCTGTTTTCCTACAACTGCTACTTATACATGACTTTCTCATTAAAGACCACATCCATAGATCGAATGATTTTCTTGTCCTTAATACTCCAACATTTATAATCAAAGTCATCACCACCATAACCAATGAAAGTATATATTTTTTATTTAGCCTCTAGCTTGGTCCTATCATCCTTGTCTATATGGAAAAACACCTCACATCCAAAGAATGTAAGAAATGAATAATAAAATTTATTACCATACCAAGCCCCCTTAGGTATGCCTCCATCCAAGGCACTTGAAGATCCTTTGTTTATCAAGTACATAGTTGTGTGCACCGTTTCTATAAAAAAAAAAGAGGCAGTCCTGCATGTAATCTCATGCTCCTAACACATTCCATTATTGTTCTGTTTATCCTTTCTGACACCCCATTCTGATGTGGAGTTACTGGAACCATCTTTTTCCTACGGATTCCATTCTTAGAATAATAATCATCAAATTCATTGTTGCAATACTCCCCTCCATTATCTGACCTGAGACATTTTAGCTTAAGACCTGTTTCATTCTTTACCAAGGATTTCCATTTAACAAAAGTGTCAAATACATCAGATTTGTTTCTAATACAATAAACCCAAACTTTCCTTGTTGCATCATCAATAAAATTAACATAATAACTTGAACCCCCATACGTCAGAATGCACCAGCTCTAACTTACTCTCTTTCTTTGTAGGTATAACCTTGAGAAACCTTACTCACTTTTGTTTCCCATATATGTAGTCCTCAAATAACTCTAAAAATGTTTCTCTATATCCAGGAAAATCCTTCTTTATGATCTCCATGCCCTTATGGCTCTTATGACTGAACCTATAGTGCCACAATGTTGTATCTACTTCTGAAGCCACAAGATTACAAACATTAGTGATATAAGTGGTTAAATACAAGGTTCCAATCTTCTTACCTATTGCCACCACAATAGCACCCTTGGTAACCTTCCAAGAGTTCGTTGTAAATATCACAGTACAACCATCACTTCCCAACTGCCCTGCCGATATAAATTTTTTTCTTAATGTAGGCACATGTCTGACATCCTTCAATAGCCAAGTATTCCGATTTTGCATCTTAACCTAAAAAGAACCTTTTCCAAATATGTTGCAAGGCTCATCATCACCAAGAAAAATATGCCCAAAATCTCCTTGAACATAATCAACAAAATAATGCCTATGTGGAGTAGAATGGAAAGAAGCCCCTGAATCTAAAACCAAAGATTCAGTAATATTATGCAAAGAAAGAATCAAAGCATCCTAACATACATTACATGTTGCCACATTTTCCTTGTTTTCTTCCCATTGTTTCTTCTTGTCCTGAAGCTCCCAACAGTCCTTCTTTACATGCTGAGACTTTCCACAGTGCTAGCATACTATCTTACTTTTGGATTTTGACCTTGCTCGATCCTTTGATTTTCCACGTCTTCCTTTATTCTTCTATCTCCCTCTAGTTTCCATTGTCGAAGCATTCCCTGAAGTAGAAGATTCACTAGAAATTTTTCTTTGCATTTCCTCACTTAGAATCACCCCTACAAAATCCTCAAACTTCAACTTTGAGTTAGCTAGAACTAATTTGCTTACTACCATTACCAGGCTAGTCTAACTCTCAGGTAAATAACATAGAACTAATAAAGTCCTAACTTCTTCATCAAATTCTATTGTAACCGAAGCTAGCATATTTACAACCATATTAAAATCATTTAGATGATCTGCTACTGAACCATTCTCAAACATCTTCATATTAAACAACTTTTTCATTAAAAATATCTTATTAGAGGCAAAGGGTTTTTCATACAACTTCCCTAATGCATCCATTAGTTCTTTTGTAGTCTTTTCCTTTGAAAAATTAAATAATACCGAAGATACAAGACACAGCCGGATTGTCCCAAGTGCCTTCTTATTAAGAAAATCCCATTCTGCATCCTTCATGCTCGATATTTTGTTCACCTTCTTAGATAGTAGAATATAAAGATCCTTCTGATAAAGGTAATCTTCCATCTGCATCTTCCAAAGATTGAAATTCTACCCGTTGAATTTATCAACCCTAGATATTCCATCATCTGCCATATCTTCCACTCAAGATAAAACTTTCCTTTTGATTCAACACTTCAACAAACCAAACTAGGCTCTGATACCAATTGTTAGGAAATAAGGGGTAAAATATGTGGAATAATCCCTCACAGAATTGCAACAGTAGAAACTAATATGTAGAAAAATATTACATATCCTAAATAAAAGTGTAGAATAAAATAACACAACACAAAGAGAGTATTTAACGTGGTTCACCCAATTTGGGGTACGTCCACTAAGAATCACTTGCTCATATTTTATTACAAGTCACCGCTCTCTCAATATAATACCCAGATTTATTTGGAGCTATGCTCAACGAACTCTATAGAATTCACACCCAAATTCAAAACACATCTGTCATGTTACATTATACTGACCATATGCATAAAACCATATAAGTAGACAAATGTTTAAGTAGTTTTACAAAACTATGGGTATTAAAACCATGGGCCAAAAACTTCCCATAAACCTATGGGTCAAAAATCCCACCCATATGAGAAAAACACGTTTCCCGATATATCAGGCACGTTTTAAGGCCAAAAAAATAATTCAGCGAGACAACTATGGAAAGTGTACAGTAATCTTAGTGTACAGTCTTCAACACTTTCTCACATGAAAACAGGCTCCACAACCTAACATTTTAGGATTGGTAATTACCAAAACCACCAAAACATAACACGTGCACATTATTTCAAAAAGCATATGCATTTTAACTAATTTTAGGTTTTTGTCTACTTTTTGGCCCCCCATTTTGGTGCACTTACCCTAATATTTTTTACATCATTGTCAAGACTAAAAACCTTATATAATCATAATAGAGTCTACTAAACCAAAATATTATCATGAATTCTCTTTTACATGATTATGACCAAGTTTGAAACCCTCATGCAAACCATAAGACATGACTTAACATAGATTTTGACAGATAATTTGATATTGAAATTAAACTTGATGAATTGACCTCAAAACTTGACATGGGATCCTAAAACTCACTTAGCAAGTACCTTTTGATCATCTCATTGAATTTTATACAATGAAAAAGTATCATTATCAATTTTTCATTTATACATAGACTCGAAATACATCTGATAGCTTTTTTACATGATGTTAGACATTGGATAACATAACTATGCCTCAAGATGACTTGATTTGTCTTGCAAGAAACCAAAGGATTCAAAAAACCTTGAATGACATCATGAAATTCATTATTTCATCTATGATTGAATAACCAACCACTTACCTTATTATACTTCATATTATAGACCTTTGACGATATATTTTCTTCTTTATTTTTAAGACTCAATAGGATTGATGAATTGAATTTCATAGTGACCATCTTGTCAAAAATTTAACCTTGGTCACTATTCAATCATCTGGACATTTTCTCCCTCTCCATGATGGAGTACATCTTCACACCATTTAGGGTATATAACAATATTAGAGCACTTGTATCTTATCCATATTGATTACCATGAATCAAACACTTCTTGATTTTCTATTCATACTAAAAACCACTTATTTTTTAGAGCTATAATAAGATTTTACAAGCATGATAAGTGTTTGATTTCATGGTAATCAATATATATATATATATATATATATATATATATATATATATTACCATGAAATCAAACACTTACCTCTTGATTTTCTATTCATACTAAAAACCACTTATTTTTTAGAGCTACAAAAATATTTTACAAGCATGATATATATGTCAAAACAAGCCAATATGCTACCATATATGCTACTTCAAAACATAGTCATTCTTCACTCCTTTCAATACATATGTAGGCACAAAAAATAAATGAGGATAATACCTTTTACACTTCACCTTCCATACTCATTCACCCATTCAACTTCTTGACCTTTTGATTCATATAAAAGTGTGGATAACGTCATTGAAAACTAGTGCAAACTCATCATTACCTCTCTAAGTATATCATCTGTAAAATATGACCTTTCATAATTTTTCCTAATAGTTATACAACCTATGAGAATATATAGAAAAATATTCAACTCACTACACCTTATGACATAGTTTAATATGTTCTTCTTACAACCTGACCTAACAACTACATTCTTCATTTGTAACTGTCATGCCAACTTCTCTTCTTCTTTGGAAAGTTATTTTTTCTTCTAGCTATCATACATGATAAAACTAATCTCATAATTAGTTTTTAATGTTACAATATCATTCCTCTTGTGCTCTAAATCCTTTATACACTTTACAACTCTTCATTTCAACTTCAACCTTATTAGCTTTCCATACATAGTCATGGAGGACAAAAATTACAATCACAAGGATGATCAACTACCAATAATAAATGCACTTTTAAAACCTTATAAATATTGGAGATATTTTTTTAAGACCTCTAGTTGACCTTAAAATTATTGGGGTAGCTCTATCATTCACCTTTCACATCATACAAAACTCACTGGAATGAGGTACTGAAAATATTTCAAGCACCAAAATTTTGTCTTGACAAAGTGAGTTTTCATTTAAACTTATGTTCATACATCCAAAGCTACATTTATGAAAGTATTTATGTATTTTTCATCTCGCCAATTTCATTTCTTGCTTCATCTTAGGGAATATATGTCAAATATGCTTGAACATCAGAGACAACTCAAACTGGTTCTCAAGCTCCAAAAATAAAGTCTTGCTTTAACTTGAATCTTACACATCAAAAATACTTTCATGATGATGCAACACCTTGAAAACTTCACATGGGACCTGTAATCCATGTAAAAACATTCATATGCATGGGTTATCTGGATAAATTCATGTTTGCATTTCCATTTCACAAACCTTCTTGACTTTCCTAACAAAACAGTTTCGGACCATAAGACCTAGTATACACAAACACTTCACCACACCTTGTTATGGGATTAAGAAATTTTCATTAGAAATCTAACACCTTTTCATACTCATATTTCACTTGAAAGCATGTCATTTCATCAAGAATCTCTCACACCCAACTAAATAGTTTTGGCTTGTTTTCTCCTCTAGCAATAGATCATATATATTTATCTGAATGATCAAAATATTTCACACAACATGCTTGTATATTCTCATGAATATTTGGGAAACCTCCCATGCTTGCTCCCAAACTAGACTTGTAACCATGAAACCTTCCCTACAATAATGCACAAGAAATTTCTATCAAAATAAATATTTTTACGTATTTTATAGTTGTACCTAAAGTATGAAACCGATGAAAATATGATCTAGGATGATTCCTTCATGATCTTAGATCATCAATTTTATATTTTCATGTTTTTTTAAGACCAAACACTCCATAAATTTCCCATCACTCTCAAAGGAGAGTTTTGAGAGGGTTTGGAGTGACTTGACTTGTTAAGGTTCTTTCATAAATGATAGGACTTCATTATTCATCATTCTAACTCTAAAATGATATATATTCCATGTTCCAACACTGGTGAAAATATTTAGGCACCATGCACAAGTTTTAATTACCTTCTAGCATTAAAAATATGACTCTCACACTGAGAACAACCATTCTAAAATCTCGATGGGACTTATGTTCACTTTTCTTACATCTCCCTAAGAGTTTAGTCCTAAAATTTTTACCATAGATATTTATTAACCTTATTAACTTCTAAAAATTATCATTTATCTCTAAACCTACATATAAATCAACACTCACCTTGATTTGTTCTTGCTTTTCTAGCTAGTCCTCAAGATCATGCCTCTAAAAGTCTTGAGTATGCCTTCACTAGTTGAATTGTGTTTTGAAAAAATTTCCACATGTCCTCTACATTTTCACCATACATAATTAATGATTTTAATGTGATGATTCATCTTGTTTTTATCTATTCTTCAACTTATGTTTATACTAGGTCTTTAAACTATGCCTAGTTGTGATAGTTTCACTTCATAATTAATGAACCTACCCCATTTTCATCATGTAGCTACCTTGAAATTCCCTATTAATCTTCATAATTCCTCTACCATGATTATATATCATTCCCATACCTTCAATCCACCATACTAATTCATCTTGTTGATTAGGCCTAACGATTAGCCCTACTAGACTGAGATACTCACACAAATTTCATTTATGCACCATTATATTCACCATGTTGATTGTATTTCCTCATCACGTACCTAATAAAAATCCTATGAAATCATTATGAGATGATATTACATCATCATTATTCCTCTTCCATTCACTAGTTATTTAATGAGCTAAGTCTGTGCCAGGTGTTCTCATGCCAATCCTTGTCCTACCTTGTCAGACTCATGCCAAGCTTCATCTTGTTCTTCTTCATTATTATTTTTCAGTAATGTTACTTTTAAGTCAATGAAAACTCCAAAATAAACTAATTAATGATAATTCATTAATGTTAAGGTAATTAAAATGATTTGTCATTAATGTTAAGTTAATTAAAATGAAACTAACACCAAATAGCTTCAAAGAAAAATTAATCTACCATTAACATCACGATCAGAACTTAAAGGAAATAACTTTCTTAATGCATAAAAATGGAAGTAAACACCTAATGCTAAGCAATTCCTATTGTGGTGTGATTTTTACTCAAAATATGAAACTAAACTAGATCATTAAGCAATCAAATTAGTTTTTTTTATCTCAAGAAGGAGCATGACATCTCACCAAGAAATGGATACAAATCCATATTTGGATCTTCCCATTCTATTCAATTTGAGAGAATGAATGCAAGAGATGAAGAAGTTATTCCAAAACAATAGAGAATGCTCAAATCAAAATGCCTATATTTTTCACTAATCAAAGTATGGTGTAAGTTTGAGAAGAAGGAGCTTGGTCCTTTAAATAACTTTCCACTTTGGGAGAACCTTGCAAATTAGTGAATGTGGTACAAATGAAAAAGTGAACTTTGAAGGGATAAACATGATTAGAAGAATTAATAAGTAATTAACAACTCATGGGAGTTGGAGATGAATTAATTAATCAACTCGAATTGACTAATAGTCTAGGATAAGCTTATAAAATATATTCAGAGATGATTTATAGCAAAATAGATAAGATTTAGAGGATTTAAAGGGGATATTTAATTAATAAGAGGGTTTATTAATTAAATACAAGATTAAAAAGGTTTAATTAACTAAAAATAGTTAATTATTGTATTAGAGTAGGATTATAACGAACAAAATGTTGTTTATGGGCATTTAGAAATTGGATTTAATCAATAAGGAGGTTTATTAATTAAATAGAGGATTAAAACATGATAATTAACTAATAAATAGTTAATCAAATAATAAAAGAGGATTATAACTAATGAAGTGTTGTTAATTGACATCTGGAGTGAGGTAAAAAATAGTTTATTAACCAAAGCTCGTTAATTAACCAAAATGGAGGGGAATTTTATCTAATTTGCAGGAAATCGCTAATTATTATGGAAATGATGGGAAAGTGGGTAATTAGTACAATTTTAGTATTAAAACTAGGTAGGAAAATTTTAGATGTCTACATTTTCCCTATTTGGGGTGGTGTAAGTAACACCACTTCAAAGATAGTAAACAAGTGGAGACAAATAAATTTTGAAGGAGTGGAAGAAAAATTAGTAGAATGTCGGATGCCCTATCGAGTGTTAATGGGGTGATGAAAGAGTTTGATTAGCAATTGAAAAATATGAAGGAAGCGGATAGAATAAATAAGGGGGAGGGATGGGCGTAAATATAATCCCTATTACCGTAGGTGTTTTTTGGAATAAAAACTGTGATAGGAGAAATTGATAGGGAAGAAAAATGAAGATGAAGAGAATGGAGATAGCTTTCATCCAGATGATGTAAAAAACCTTTATTTCATCATTGTGATTTATTATCTACATCATCGGATCTATTGTATATATATACATGTAAGGATTGACTCAAAGCAATATAGAGAATGCAATTCTTCACAAGAAATTAAATAAGAAGACAAGAAAATAAAATAGACAAATTTGCTCAAACAAACAATGTTTAAGATAGTTGTTCCAATGTTTTTATTATCTAGCTTCAGATTCCACTTGTTCGAGTCAGGTGACAAGGGCTAAAGATGGCACCCCAAGTAAGGATACATGCAAGGTGAATAAACAGAGGACAAGAAAGTCCCACGGAAATGTAGATGTTCCCTATGAAATAGTACCATTCAACTCGATTGTGCGAGGAAGTAAAGACGTAGCAGGAAATTCATATTTTGCTAATGGAGGTAGACGAAAATGACCCACAAGTCATGCGTAAGAACAAGTGAGAACCAAAGAGAGATGTTGTATAGGATAGTTTTCAATTTTTGAGGACATTGTGTCCAAAAAATTTAATTGAGTAAATTATGTGTTTACTAATTTTTTTATTTTTTTGACTTTTTAGGATTTTTGACAATTTTTTACAAATTTTTATGAGTTTTTTGAAATTTGTACCATTTTTTGGGTTTTTGGAATTATACAAAGTTTTTGGATTTTTAATTATTTTTTACGATGTTTTTAAGTTTTTCAAAGCTATGTACAGGAAAAAAATGAAGTGCGGATTCCCCAAGCGATAGATGGGAATGTATAAGGGAAAAATGCCATGCGTATGTGAAAGAAAGTGAAGATGTGAAGATTCCCCCATCAAGAGGTGAAAATGTAAAAGGGAAAAGGTCATGTATATATACAAGAGGAATAAAATATGGATCAAGGAAAATATGGATAGGCTCAACATGATGATGAACTCAAACCAATGAAGTGACAAGAAGGAGAAAGCATGCCCCCAGTCTAAGCTAGCCAAGAAAAACATGATAGAAAAGATGTAGAAGATTCGTTTATTAAAATAAGGGACAAATATTCCCTCGAATATGGTAAAAAAGATATCTTATACACATGGATGTTCTAAACAAAGGAGAAGAATAATGAATGTTATGAAAGGATATGGAAAATGTATCTAAAAGACTCGTGATGAAAAATTGATTAGCCAAGGGCACAATTTGTGAGATAAGATACAAACTAAAGATATAGTCTGAACAAGGTCTAAACAAAACTTGGTAACATACTAATCCTTTTTTCTCATCAATATCCAATGTGTGCATGTAGAAATTAAGTACCTCTTGAAATGAATATTTGATAGGAATGATATATTTTGATAGGTGATATGTGAATTAAGGGTGGAAGGAGAGTCATACATTTCTCTGCTGCCATCCAGGCATCCATAGACCCAATGGAGATGTATTTTATTCTAGTCACATCATTTCTCTACTACTAGCCAAGTAACCATACCCCTGATAGAGATACTAAAAATACCCTAAGAGAGAGTTATATATTGCTTTTATTTTAATTTTTTATATTTTGATTGATTTTATTGCTTTCTAAAAATTATTTTATCTCTCTCGATTGTTTTGATAAGGGGTTAAGAACCATTGATGGACTGATGGAAGGACGTGGAATTTATTGCGATAATGATATTGGCTAGTGTCAACAAATACATCCAAAAGTTCTTTGTAACCATTTTATTATATATAAATAGTGATAGGATCTCTAATAGTTCAGTCGTTCTTTTATTTACCAATTTGATGAAAGACTCAAATGGATACTATAGAAAAAAATGTCACATAATGAACACAAACACACTAACCAAAAGATCACTAAAGGGATGAAAATGGAGAGTGATTTGCATAGGAATGGAAAGAAACATAAGAAAGAAAATCCATGCGTATGTAATACCTGATTATAATGTTTGATCATTATACATTTTCTTTTTTTAGTAATGTTTTAGTTTTTTCTTTTTTTTGTATTTTTGAATATTTTTTAGATTTTGTTTAGATTTTGGAAAATTAGGACCAACAATGTCACTATGCATGATATCATCCAACAATTATGTTTGTAAATTCTTTGATAAGTGAGGCTAGGAATTTTTTCTTATCAATATTAATATTATCTCCAATCTCAATAACCGTGGTGAGATCATATTTGATAAGTGACTGTGACTTATTTTGAAACATGGATTTTTTATGTGGGAGCTTGAGTTACGTATCTATATGTTTTTGTAATTATTTCCATACTTGATGGTTACATTGGGGTGCACTCTGTAATCAAATTTGATTTGTAGATTTGTGATTTTTGGATTTTCATGGAGCTTCGGAGCTCTTAGGATTTTTTACTTTGGCTTGATGAAGAAACTGTTGGTATTTCCTACAATATAATGTGTGATTTTATTGATCCTTAAAAATGGGAGAAGAAAGTGGATGTTTAGGATTGATGATAGTAACGTTAAGGATGATGGTGGTATTTTCACAATTGTTGATAGAAGAATGATATGATTGATGAAGAGAATATGTTCCAAGGATTGAAGACGATGGGCTACCATGAGGTGAGCCACAGATAGAAGATGAATGACTACAAGGATGTGACCCTGAGTTTGAAGAAAATGGGCTACTAGGAGGTGACCCATAGATAAAAGATGAAGGCCTACTAGGATGCAACCCAATTATAGAAGAAAATGGGATAATAGGAGGTTTCCTATAAATGCAAGATGAAGGGCTATTAGGACATAGCCCAAGTATAGAAGAAAATGAGCTACCATGAGGTGTCCCATAAATAGAACATGAAGGAATACCTAGAGATGTTCTATAAATAGACAATTAAGGGCCACTAGGAAGGGTCCCAAGTATATAATATAAAGGTATACTAGGATGTGGCCCAAGAATAGAGGATAATGGGCTACCCGGTGGTGACCCACAAATATAATATGAAGGGCTACTAGGAGGATGCCCACATATAGAAGAAGATGATGGGCTACCAGGAGGTGACCCAAGGTGAGATGTGATTGAGGAATTGTGATATGTAAAGAATGATGGGGTTATGAGAAGATAGGCCAGTGATCAATGACAGACTCAAGAATTTCTCCATGTAATGGGAAATTTAAAGATGGAAGAATAAGAGGAGGATCAAGTTTGATGTTCTTAGGATCTTTCTCTATTTTCTGATTAAAGGAGTCATCTTCTTTCCTAAAATATGGGAATGCATCGAGTTCAAAAGAGAATCCTTGATCATGACCCTCTATAGGAATGTCATCATGTAGCTCGATGAATTCTATGATTACTTATTCATTCTCAAATAAATCAATTGTTATGGGTTGTTGTTGGTTGATGATAGAAGGTTGATTGGAAGAAATAGGTCCAATAAGTGTGGAATATTTAGAAGATGTTTGATGTTGTAGATGAGGGTAAGGTTTGACATTATTGTGTCCACAAAGGATATGGATAGTGCTTTAAAAGGATATCTTAGCACATAGTTTCTTTTCAAATGATTCAACTGGACGTAAACATTGATATTTATAATATTGATTTATATAGAGTAAGGTATGATCATCATGACCTAGGGGTCAAATAGGGATTGGATTTTGATTGATAGAAGAAGATGACTCAAGAGATGAACTATATTTTTATTGGGATGTATCACGAGTGGAAGAAGACCTGCATTTGAAAAATGTTGGTATAGGTTTTCCTAGAAGATGACATAGTGCAGGTAGACAAAGATGATTGTGTAGCTAGTTAGTAGATTGCGATGTAGGGGTCGACTTGGATGATTGATTACAAAATTTTTGAGTCAAGTGTATCTTTGAAGGAGGAATATTTTTGTTGAGGCAACTGATAAAAGGGGTCCTATGAAGAAAGGTAGAAGCACGACTCAGGAGTCGCATTAGAAGAATGACGAGGAGAATTTTTGGCAACACAAATAATTAGGGGAGGAAATTTTCATTTAGGAAGCTAATTATTCCTTATAATAAAGTCAATCAAATGAGGCTCAAGAGACTGAGGGGAATCTGAATAATAGTATGGATTAGAATAATTAGGAGACTTAGGGGAATCAAAATAATAACATTGATTAGAATCATCATAATCATACCATCGACTATGAGATAAAGCTAGGGAAATGGGTAGCCAAATGAGTTCTCTATCATGAAGAACCAATCAAGATTTATTCTTGATGGGTGTATTTCAATGTGAATTCCTAAACCTAGGTTCCCTATTGTTGTAAGTGTGAGGAACCATGTGATATTTAGTCATTTTAAACACTCTTGGGAAGAAATTCGTAGACCTAGATTTTATGATTGAACTCCTTCCAATGCAAGGAAGTTCCATGTCGATTAGGGTAGCGTAATGAAGGCCAAATAGGAATTTTGTAAAGAAATAATGGATGCTTGGTGATTTTCCAAAGGAGATTTAAGGAATAAAAACATATTGATGACACAATTTTGACAATCCAAAAAATTTTGGACAATAATATGTAAGTGTAAATGTAAAAGTGGTTGATAAACATTTAGCAACAAAAAGGATGCAAAGGAAACTTTCCTAAGCTTCTAAACACTTTCTTGATAGGAAATATTTTTTCTAAGCTTTGAATAATGTGTACAAGAACTAAAATGAAACAAGTAAAAAATTAGTGATGTGATGAATGTGAAGGTCATAAATAATTTCAAATAATAATATGGAATGAAAAATAATAAGGACAACACCCAAAGACCAATCAAAGATGCACTTACTCCCTAATGCTTGCACGTTCATCTCAAAGCTCATGTTTAAAATGAAAATAAAAATACCAAACTTAAATCAAATTTTAGGAAAACAAGATTTAAGTATTATAAAAGGGTTTAGGTGACCTCCAACTCAAGGTATACTAGAAAAAATTAGATACAAACAAGGCTTAGATACCAAAGAGTGGAAGCTACAAATGCGAGCAGCGCAACAATACGACTTGGATATGTTAATAAAAATTTTTTAAAAATAAAGATATTAGTATCAAAATAATATTGATATAGTGTGAAAAACATAACAACAACACTCTTCAAAACTCAAGGCAATGTTTGGAAGAAAACAAGGTCAAAGTATAACAAGGAGTTTCTAATATATGATGAACCTAACAATATAATTAAGAAACTTATATCAATTTTTTATAAAAAAAATATGTAGGTATCAAAATTATATCGATATGATGTGAGTGGCATAACAAAGGTAATATCAATGATGATAAATTATAGATGCAATGAGATGTCAAGATTTGGCTGTTAAGACAACGTTACCCAAAATATGAGAACATACCAACACACTTTAAATGCTTACTATCGCTGTTGTAATAAGGAAGGATGTAAGAGGGTGAAAAAGCGGTAAATGAATTCTATAGAACATGAAATCTTCTAAAGAGCTTAATAACACGTACATTGTTCTGGCACCTAAAAAAATGGATGCAAAAGACTTCAAGGACTTCAGACCTATCAGTCTTGTTAATGTTATCTTTAGAATCTTCACCAAAATCATCACTACTAGACTGCAGCTCATAATGAATGACCTCATCTCAAGGCAGCAGAGTGGCTTTATTAAAGGCAGGATAATACAAGATGGAGTGATTATGGTGCACGAAACTATACATTCCATGGAAAACAATAAAAAGGCTAATATGATCCTCAAGCTTGATATGAATAAAGCTTTTGACAAGGTTTCTTGGGTCTTCCTTGACAGGATTTTATCTAAATTTGGGTTCACGGAAAAATTTAGAAAAATTGTTAAGTCTTGTATAACTACAGCCAGGTTCTCTGTGGTTGTTAATGGGGAGCCTGTGGGTTTTTTCACCAGCAGTAGAGGTCTAAGACAAGGAGACCCCATCTCACCCTTACTCTTCATTCTCTTAGCTGACAGCCTTAGTAGAACAATTGGCAGAGTGGTTGAGAATGGCCTTTTAAATGGATCTAAACCCGGTTCATTCAGCCAAGCCGTCTCTCATCAACAGTTTGTGGATGACACAATCCTTCTTCTTCTGGCCTCAGTTGTGGAAGCTAAAGCTATTAAGGCTTTATTACAACTCTATGAATCTGCTTCTGGGCAAGAGATTAATTATGACAAAAGCACCATTTTTTTCTTTAACACCCCTGAGGAAAGACAGCTCAAGATTGCTAAAATTCTGGGCTGTAGAATTGGTGCTCTTCCAGCAATGTACTTAGGCCTCCCTCTTGGCACTAAGAAAGTCTCTCACATGGTGTGGGATGATTTGTTGATGAGATTTCAGAAAAAGATGGCAGGTTGGAAAGGGGCCACTCTCTCTAGTGTTGGTAAGTGCCTTCTCATTAAAAGTACACTCCAAAGTCTGCCCATCTATATCATGTCACTTTTCAAAATTCCTTCTTCCTTCAGAGAGAAAATTGAAAGGATTCAGAAAAAAATTTTATGGCAAGGCATGGAAGAGAAGTTCAAATTTCACCTAGTGGCCTGGGATAAGGTTTGCACCCCAAAATCTATGGGAGGGCTGGGCATAAAAAATATTGAGAAAATGAATGAGGTACTCATCGCTAAGATGGGCTGGTGATTGCTATCTGAGAAACAGCCCTGGATTGATGTTATTAAAGAAAAATACTTGAATCAACAAGTTGTCTACTCATATCTGCATGAAGAACAACTACCCAATGGTTCCATTTTTTGGAATAATCTGGTCAAGAGTAGAAACTTCATCAAGCAGGGCAGCAAATGGAAAGTGGGGGATGGCAGTGAGATAAACTTTTGGGAGGATAACTGATTCAGTGACAACCTCTTGGAGAGATTTGGGACAGCTAAGGACAGCCTTATAAGCAAGTATGGAACTAAAGTCAAGGACTACATTGAAGGTAATGGCACCAACAAGACTTGGAAAAGACTTTCTATGGAACGAATTGAGCTGAAACAAACTACTTCCTCCCTTCAGGATATTTTAGACCTCTTCCCTTTAAGTCAGCTGAATTCCAAGGATGAGCTGGTTTGGAGCAATTCACAAGATGGGAAATACTCAGTCAAATCTGGTTATACCAATCTTTCTCACAGTAACCAATCTGACTTTAACTGGAACAAGATCTGGATGCCTGAGTTAACCCCCAAAATAAATTTTTTTCTTTGGCTGGCCATCAGAGGTAGAATTCTCACCATTGACAATTTGATGAGAAGAGGATTTATAATTCCTAATTGGTGCCACCTTTGTAGGAATGACTATGAAGACATTAGTCATCTGTTCATACATTGTGCTTATGCCAATAGAATTTGGAGCTTTGTTCTTTCTAAATTTGATGCTCTTTGGGTGTTGCCGAAGAACCTTAATCAGCTATGGAATCAATGGAACCCACCATTCAGACATTGTGCTATCAAAAGAATCTGGAAATTAGCAATCCCACACTTAATCTGGAGGATTTGGAAGGACATAAACAATATCATTTTCAGAAATAAGAAGCAGAATTATAAAATCAGTATTGGCAAAATTTCTCAAGGTATCAAAGAGGACATGGCCAGATTTAAACCTCCCAAGAACAAGTGTTATCCTGAGAATGAAGAACACATTTTATCTAATTGGCACATTGGAAATTGGAGCAACCCTGGGAATAGTGTTGATAGATCTTTGATTAAATGGCATCCTCCTGACTCTAATTGGTACAAGCTGAACTTTGATGGCGCCTCTAAGGGAAACCCTGGGACAGCAGCTGGAGGAGGAGCAATACGAGACCACAAAGGTAATTTGATTGTTGCTTATGCAGGAAAAATGGGAATTCAAACCAATCATTTTGCCGAAGCATTATCTGCTCTCTGGGGCTTGAGAGTTGCACGGGCTCAAAATATTCAGAACCTTATTGTTGAAGGGGACTGTCTTAATATCATTAAGCTTCTTAATCAATCCTCATCTCCCAGTTGGAGTATTAAAGACTTTATCTCTGAATCCATAAGCATTTGCCACACCTTCAATAGTATCAGAATCATACATACTTACAGGGAGGGCAACAATCTGGCATATGCACTGGCCAATTATGGCATTGATATAAATTTTACTGTCTGGGATAATGATAGTATCCCTAATCAGCTTCACAACAGCATCCATGCGGATCTTCACAAGTAAGCAATCTCTAGAGATAAGCCTTAATCTTTGGAGGAAAATCAAAATCATCAATTCTTTCACAAGTGCTGCTTTATTCTATATGGCGAGGCAAATAATATATTTTTCAAATAATAACAAGATCCATTTAAGAAACTTCAAGTGGAGTCATCTTGATTTGAAAATCACGCACGTGGGAGGTACAACAGCCGTTGATATCCGGATGCCAAACTCCACGAAAACCGATGATAAATACAAAGTGATTGTTGACAGGGAAAGGGTTTTCACACGCGACTTCCCGCATGCTCAGTTCAGCAATTACGCATCCATTCGTGAGAAGACCAATGGCTACAGTTCCCAGTCTTATGCGATCTTCAACAGTAAGAAATGAACTGTTCTTCACGCTCAGCGGCATTCTAGAATTTTTTGTAACCTGCACACCACTGAGAAGATGGGAGGACCTCCCTGTCAAATTGAGCCGTGCGCGGACCCTGATTGGAAGGATAACACCGAGCTTTGGAACATTCTCAGCATAGGCGGCTTCACCAGCTTTGTTGAAAGGGTGCAAGGACATGATCAAAGTATTTTAGTATGCTTTGCTAAGGAATGGAAAGAGAGGACTGTCGACTATGGGGGACAGAAAATTCTTGTCAATGAAGAGCTCATTGCTGAAGCGACCGGTCTCAGCCTGGATGGGTACCTCTTCTTCAACAAAAGGGTTATCAAATAAACTGAAGAAAGAAGATTTGTGGAGGAAGATGAGAAGCTTATATTTAGCACAGCGGGTCTGCTTGTAAGCTCAATTCCTTCACCATTTGATGAGGTCACTCGCATGATGATTCGTTTCATCTCCTTGGAAGGTTTTTTAATTCCATTAATAATCTCTTTAACTCCTAAGAGGTTTGTTACTGTCCCAGCTAAGCATCTCATCTTTTTAAACCACTTCCGTCGGAATAGATTGGTTTTCTTCCCTCATTATCTTTTAAACTCTCTTGAGCACTCCATTTTGGAGTTCCAGAAGCATACCTGGGCGGTTCCCTTGCATCAAGGGCTTATTTTGCTAATTCAAAAATACTGCCTTCTCAAGTACCCCAGTCTTCCTTCCTCTCCTAGCCTGGCTCCCCCTTTGATGGGCTCTGCTGCTGCCAGTCCTGCTTCCCCTGCTGCCCTTGCTGCTGCCCCTACCACCGGTGCTGCTACCCCCATGCCGGCTGCACATGATTCTCCTTCTATTCCTCTTGCTGCTCCTCCTGCCACCCACCTCGCCTCTTCCTCTAAACGTCCATTCACCAGGGCTTCTAGGAGAATCAACCTTGAGACTCTTGCAGTAGGGAAAGAGCCTCTTGATCTTGACATTGCACGTGACCTGCTGAACATAAGTAGTGCTAGTCCCCGGGAAGCACAGATGGATAACCCTTCTAAGAGACTGGAGGCCTTAGAGGCTGAGATAAAAATGCTGAAGGATGAGGTCAAAAACCTAGCTAAGCAAAAAGGTAAGAAAAGCATGGAGGGGGAAGGGAGCATTGACAATAGTCAGATTGAAGACATATACAAAAAGCTGACCTCCTTGGACTCCCGCCTTGGGAAGGCTAAGACTAGGCATGATTACAACATTGCTGCCTTTAGGGCCATTGAGGAGTTCATCGTGGGACATGCCAAAAGTGTTTCCAACCTCAGCGGTGTCCCGGCTGCACTTTGGGGCAATGAAAAAGAGAGCAAAAGGACCATCGAGGAGCTCGATAAGACGGATGCTGCCCACATGACCACTTTGGGTATGTTTCATGCTTGGAAAAAAGTCAAGATCAGTGTTGATCAAGCAGCCAAAAAGTAGTCCTCCATGCTTCTACTGCTCTCTTTTGTTATTCTTACTATTTCTTGGCTGTCGGGTTACTATTTTTTTGCTGTTGTTTTGCTGTTAAGTCTCGCTTGTGTAGCTGTTTCTGGGCTACGTTGAATTTCATTGTACTTCTTGGACTTGGTTAGTCCTGCTATGCTTCTCACTCTTATTCCGGCTTAAAGGCCTTATTTTGTATTCAAGGGTATAGTCCCTTTCAAAAAACTATTTGCCAATATTAAAAAAACACTTCATATGTTTATCTCTTTTGACCAAGAATTCCAATAAGATACCAAAGGAGATAGTACAAGTGAGGGTGAAACAAGCTTATCTTAACTTTGGTAGAGTTTCACCTCGTTGAAAAATAAGGTATAAACTAGGGAAAAGTTTTGTGTAGAAATTTTTGAGATGAATTTCATGTGGCACCGACTTTGAAAAAATCTTCCCTTGTTCAAAAAATAAGGTTTTATCTCTAAAATTTTTTTCTTTGTGAGATCTCTTTGACACACAATTGGTTTTGGTAAAGTTGGCTTTAATGCCAAATGGTTTCCTAGGATTTTGTTCACAACACCCGCCAATTCTTACCTAAGAGAGGTATGCACTTCTAGGATTTATCCTAGGGAGGTGGACCATTGCCCCATTATAAAATTAATGAATGGGGCCTCATATCGATAACATGAAGCTTTTCTCACATGGGTTTTTAACTAGTCGAGTGGGTAGTGGGGCACTTCCCATTTCGTCCACCGGTTCCCTAAAGGTGTGGACTACTTTGGGGTTCATGTGGTAATCCTCATAATGAGTTTTATGGATTATGGTATTATACTTCCCACAATTTAAAGTTGATTGAATGTAGCTCTTATCAATACCTGTAAATACATTGTTTTAAATAGTGGTGTATTTTTTATAAATTAATTTGGTTTAGCACACCATTGGTAACCTGCAACAAAATCTATTTAGTATTTGTTTAGATCCCTTTTCTTTGAATATAAAATATGGTCCTTCACTCAATATTTAGTATTTTTCCAAAATATCTACAATGTTATAAAAGAGGATTAAATGTTACTTTTTATTCTCAAGATCATCCTAAGACGTAAGACAAGAGCATACACAACAAGTAACCCAATTAGATAGAAATGAAAAAACTTCTAAATAAAAGAACTATCAAATGCTTAAAAATGATTCATTCCCTTACACAAAAAATGAATAATGAGGTTTCCAACTTGAACCAAATGTTAGAAACAAGGTCTAAAGTTGCTTTTGATTCTCAAGATCACACAAAGGTGCAAAAGAAGAGAATACACAAACATTATCCTAACTTAAGCGTGTTATCCTGCAAAATTGTCAAGGGCAATTTGTAGGTAACCATACCCAAAAATTTTATTTTGGTCCCCTGAAGAACTCTGACAATGTTCGCAATAGCTCAAAACTCCCTTTCAAAAAATCAAGTTGTGTCAAGACTTAGCCATTTTTGGCCATTTCCAAAGGCGCTGACATTGTCGTGCTGACATCCAAAAAGTTGTGCCAAAGGCGCTGACAATGTGGTGTTGACATGCCGAAGAGTGTGCCAAGGCACTGATAAGTTCATGCTAACACGATGAAAGGTGTGCCAAAGGGCGATGATAAGTTCCTGTTGACATGTTGATAAGTGTGCCAAAGGGCGCTGATAAGTTCATGCTAACACGATGAAAGGTGTGCCAAAAGGTGATGATAAGTTCCTGTCGACATGCCGATAAGTGCGCCCATTTCCAAAGGCGCTGAAAATGTGGTGTCGACATGCCGAAGAGTGCGCCAAGGCGCTAATAAGTTCATGCTGACACGATGAAAGGTGCGCCAAAGGGTGCCTGATAAGTTCCTGTCGACATGCTGATAAGTGCGCCAAAGGGCGTTGATAAGTTCATGCTGACACGATGAAAGGTGTGCCAAAGGGCACTGATAAGTTCATGTCGACATGCTGATAAGTGCGCCCATTTCCAAAGGAACTGACAATGTGGTGTCGACATGCTAATAGGTGCACCAAGGCGCTGATAAGTTCCTGCTGACACGATGAAAAGTACACCCTTTTATAGTAAAGAGTGGTTTCTTCTTGGGATCCATTGATCATTCTTGTAAGATATTTAAAAAGCATGTTGGCATACACGATGACTTCATCCATGTTGCACCATGGGATGTTGCCATCCAAAAACTTTCCCAAGTCAACTGTTGACTTTTTAGATATTTTGTAAGTGGTTGGTTTGCTTTTGCCTTCTTTCCTTCTCTTCTTCTATAAATACTCAAATACTTGTTGTATTTGAGGAGTGGATATCTTTCAGATGAAAAATAGAAGTGAGGAGAAAAGACTTTGAGCTTTTTGTAACCGAAAGAATTATTAATACAATATTTAGACTTTGTGCTGAATACCTGTGTTATATGCATTAGATCTTTCTTATGTCAGATCTGTGTGTTTATTCTGTTGGATCTGCTTCTATTTTATTGTCATTTATTCATCAGTATTGCTTTGTTTTTTTATGCAAATAGGTTTGGCTCTATTTACTACCAATCTCAAAACATAAACCCTCCGACCTTTCTGCTTTGGAATTCATTTCTTTTCTTTCTTCGGATCTGATCTTTCTTCATCATCTCTTCCATTCCTTTCTTTCTGCAGTCAGAAATAACCCTACTGGGATGAGATCCCAAACCCCCGAAGGTAGAATATTGTGAGACTTGCACAGATTCCTGCTGGTAGAATAGCAATAAACCAGTTTCGCTTTGCTGACTCAAAGAGGGGCTATGCCCTACACACTGTTGGCTCATCTATCCATAGATCTTCCCAAGCGACATATTTTCGGACCAATAGTTTTTGGCGACTCCCCTGGGGAATGAACAGATCTATCAGATCTATGATAATGATAAGATAAAAAACCAGGAAAATCAATGCCTGTTTGCAAATCTGAACTTTTTGTTAGAAATCCAAAATTTTGCAAAAGTGCTCTAAACTAAAAATTTTCTTCTGAGATCCATAGATCTGGCCTAGCTGAAGATCTTTAGTTCGCTGAGTTTTTATAAAGACCTGTATTTTACCGTAGATCTGAGTTTTTGGCTATTTATCAAAAATTTCAAACTCTTTGAAAAAGTCAAATTTAGATCCGATAATCAGCTTGCTAATCTTCACTGTCAGTTTATGCTCGCTGTTATTTGTCATTAACCGCAATCGATTTTTAAAAGAGGATAATTTTAAATATTTAGAAAAGTACATGCTGCTGGTTTTTGTCAGAAAAACCAGAAAATCAGCAAGTATAACCAAAAAGAAATTTTAAGTCTGCTCCACAACGTTGCAAATCTGGAAGGTACGCTGGCAGGTGAGCCATTTACGCGTATCAGGCAAGCTCGTGGAGAAGTCGATCCTACTTTTGATCTTCTTCAAAGGCACAATTTCAGTGTAACACCGGCGCGCTTTTCATCACTAAGTTTAGTTGATCGGTCAGCCAGAAGCGCCTCACCCCCACGGAAGAACCGGTTTTCACAAGGATCCTCTACATCCCTTTGCAGTGCTTTATTGCTCAGTGGAACCACACTCCCAGCCCGTGTTCTTTTTCCAGCTATCCAGATGGTGGTGCCATGGGGAAATGTTATGGGTCCTCTCGCATTACCACATCCTGTTCACGCGCTCCCTCACGGAAACCGAAAGAATTTTCCTGAATTCGACGGGAGCGGAAACCAAAGCATGGATTCGCACATATCTGCATTCATCATGTCGTGCAGTATCTTGGATGTAACTCACAAAGATGTGTTGGTTCACCTTTTTCTGGAAACTCTACAAGGACCTGCAGCTGAATGGTTTCAGCATTTGCCGGCCGGATCTATTACTAGTTGGGCCACCTTGCGGGATGCTTTTGAAGACAGGTACAAGCCTTCAGAAGATGCATTTGCATTGTTATCACAAATCACTCACCTGAAGAAGGAGGCCAATGAGACCATGCGTGATTTTATCGCCAGGTTCAATGCATTAATCAACCGTGTCCCTATTGCCATGCTTCCAACACCGGAAAATCGGAAGTGTTTCTTCGTGAACGCTATGAGCTCGAAAGTTAGTTTCTTGCTCCTTTAAGAGTGAGTGGATACCTTGGTTCTTGCCTAGGCCACTGCCATTCGAATAGAAGATAATTTGATAATATCTGGCGAATTGAAAAAGGAATCATCCAAGCCTAAATATTCAGACCCTTCTCCCACTACTTCGTCTGATCCGGTTTTTCAAAAGATGGCGAATGACTTACTCGCATTGAAAGAAGCAGTTGGCCCAAGCTTCTCCCAGTTCCTCATACTGGGATATTCCATGAAGGAACTTCATTCCCAACAATTTTCCTCAAATGCCGTGCTTACCCGCAACTGCTCTGTGGTTGGCGCTTGAGGCTTCTCCGGTCAACGCTCTAGCTGAAATCGAAGAAGAGGAACAAGATTATGAAGAACCTTTGTCTCAGGGAAAAGATGATCAAGACGTTGGTGAGCAGACTGGCGACTCTACTATTAGGTATATGGAATTTGATGAGGAGGAATCTGATGAAGAAGAGGGTACCCAGGGCTATGCAAGCGGACAATCATATGTTGTTTTTACCCGTTCGCAAGGAAAAGAAGCAGAGGTCGCTGCCCATGTGCAGAAGGAGAAGGCCGTGTCAAACGTACATTCAACCATTGCTAAAAGAGGTAATCCTCTTCCTACTTAGCTCCCTGTTAAGTCTTTTACAAGGAAATCTTTTCCCCCCATCTCTCCTCCAAATCAGCCCTCTCATATTCCTATCAAGACCAGTAATCCTACTCCACCATCACGAAGTGAGGGACTCATTCCTTCATTGTCCCAACCCTTGGCCGCATTTGACATCATAGACCATGTAAAAAAGACCAAGATCCAAATGTCTGAAGCCAAGTACCTCCAATCAAATCCCGAACAGCTGGTAAGATTGACCAAGTATATTCAAAGTCAAGATGTTATATCTAATCAGGTTTCCCCAAAAGGAATCCTTTCCACTCCTCCTGAATTCCGCATAAATGTTGCTTCAACATCTGCATCAGGCAAGATAGATCCTTTCTATCTCTCCCTCCTAATCAATGGTCACAAAGTTGAGTAACTGCATAATTGATTTGGGAGCTTCTGATAACGTCATGCCGGAAAAAGTCACCCATGCTTTGGGCCTCACCCTTACCAAGCCTTTTGGCAGATGTTATTCCTTGGAAACCAAGCAAGTTTCGTTGATTGGTCAAATCAAAGACGCTCAGTTCGCATTTGCGACATTCCCAGAGAAAAGAGTAAAAATGACCGTCCTCGTTGCCGACATTCCAGCAGCCTATGGAATTCTGCTGGGAAGAATTTTTTGTAGCGAAGTTGGTGGGGAGATTCATATGGACTGGTCCAAGGCTAGAATCCCCGTCAAAGGTGTAATGCAGACTTTGGAGCCAGAATCACAAAAGAAGTACTTGGTTACTAACTCTGAGGACCCCAAAGCTCAAATTCTTTTCGAATCATCAGGGATGGGGAACTATTTCTTGTCTACCGAGTCTGACAAAATGGTTGTTCTCATCCAAGAAGAAGATCTTAACAAGATCTGGACCTTGCAGTTTGATGGCAGCTGCGCAACCAGTGGATGTGGTGCTAGAGCCGTGCTAATATCTCCTGAAGAAAATATTATTCCTCTCTCTTTCAAGTTGCAGTTTTTCAACACAAATAACACTGTTGAGTATGAATCTCTGTTACTCGGCATGCAGGCCGCAAGAGAGAGAGGGATAAAAAAATCTGAAAGTACAAGGTGATGCAGAGCTAGTCATGAATCAATTTAAAAAGATATATCAAGTGAAGAATGAGAAGCTCAGGCACTACCATAATGCGGTGTGGGATAGTATTTAAGAATTTGACGCTTTTTCAATAGAATCCATTCCAAGAGCTCAGAATGACATGGCCGATTCATTGGCCGTTTCGGCATCCCTCATGCTCCCACACCCAGGTTTGAAAACAAACAAATACACCATTGAGATGGTTTTCCGCCCAAGTGTGCCAGACAATTCTCAGTATTGGCAAGTATTCAACGATGAAAATCAACTCATTGCCTTTCTAGAAAAGGTGAAAAATTTCAAGGAATTACATTTTGAAGGATCCACTTCTATGTGCCGTGATTCAGTCACCGATCAAAAGGATGAATCTGAAGGGAACGATGGCATATGTCAGCTCAAAGGAAATAAAATTCTGAAGGGCTTGGTTTCTTTAGAACGGTTGTTCGATAGGCATGACCGTTTTGTAAAAAAGAAAAGACGAGATGATACGAGCTCCTCCCCAGAAACTGAACTGGTTAACTTAGGTTCGGAAGAACATCCGCAATTCATTAACATTGGAAGATGTTGCACGCCTGAAGAGAAGCGGAAGTTTGTCAAACTGCTAAAGAAATACATGGATGTGTTGGCATGGTCCTATGCCGATCTGAAGTCTTTTAAGACAAAGGATGTCCAGCATGACATCCCGTTAAAAGAGGATGTCAAACCCTTTCGCCAGAAGCAGAGGGATTTTCAAGTGGGAGATCTTGTCCTTTTGTGGGACAAACGAAGAGAGACAAAGGGCATGCATGGAAAATTTGATTCTCCATGGAGAGGGCCTTTCAAGATCAAGTAGCTCAATGGAGAGAATAGTTTCTATCTCTCATATCTAGATGGAACCGAGCTCCCACTTCCCTATAGCGGGCAACATCTGAAAATCTTCAGGAAGTAGATCTTGCTCTCTTCTTTGTATAGTTTGCTTTAGTTGTGTGTTTGTTTTTGTCATGTGTTTGCTTTATTTTTGTTGTGTGTTCCCTTTTGTTCGCCCTCCGGTCACCCTTGTTTTTGACTCCGTTACCCAATGGATAGGCACATGAAGATCTGGGATTCTCTACCCTTAAGTTTCACTCAAAGATAGTCCCCAGAAAGAGCCACCTGTTATCCTGCAAAATTGTCAAGGGAAATTTGCAGGTAACCATACCCAAAAAATTTATTTTGGTCCCCTGAAGAACTCTGACAATGTTTGCAATAGCCCAAAACTCCCTTTCGAAAAATCAAGTTGTTTCAAGACTTAGCCATTTTTGGCCATTTCCAAAGGTGCTGACAATGTGGTGTTGACATGCCGAAGAGTGCGCCAAGGCGCTGATAAGTTCATGCTGACACGATGAAAGGTGTGCCAAAGGGCACTGATAAGTTCCTGTCAACATGCTGATAAGTGCGCCAAAGGGCGCTAAAAAGTTCATGCTGACACGATGAAGGTGTGCCAAAGGGTGCTGATAAGTTCCTGTCGACATGCTGATAAGTGTGCCCATTTCCAAAGGTGCTGACAATGTGATGTCGACATGCCGAAGAGTGCGCCAAGGCACTGATAAGTTCATGCTGACACGATGAAAGGTGCACCAAAGGGTGCCTGATAAGTTCCTGTCGACATGCTGATAAGTGTGCCAAAGGGCGCTGATAAGTTCCTGTCAACATGCTGATAAGTGCGCCCATTTCCAAAGGTGCTGACAATGTGGTGTCGACATGCTGATAGGTGCGCCAAGGCGCTGATAAGTTCCTGCTGACACGATGAAAAGTATGCCCTTTTACACTAAAGAGTGGTTTCTTCTTAGGATCCATTGATCATTCTTGTAAGATATTTAAAAAGCATGTTGGCATACACAATGACTTCATCCATGTTGCACCATGGGATGTTGCCATCCAAAAACTTTCCCAAGTCAACTGTTGACTTTTTAGATATTTTCTAGATATTTTGTAAGTGGTTGGTTTGTTATTGCCTTCTTTCCTTCTCTTCTTCTATAAATACTCAAATACTTGTTGTATTTGAGGAGTGGATATCTTTCAGATGAAAAATAGAAGTGAGGAGAAAAGACTTTGAGATTTTTGTAACCGAAAGAATTATTAATACAATATTTAGACTTTGTGCTGAATACCTGTGTTATATGCATTAGATCTTTCTTATGTCAGATCTGTGTGTTTATTCTGTTGGATCTGCTTCTGTTTTATTGTCATTTATTCATCAGTATTGCTTTGTTCATTTATGCAAGTAGGTTTGGCTCTGTTTACTACCAATCCCAAAACATAAACCCTCCGACCTTTTTGCTTTGGAATTCATTTCTTTTCTTTCTTCGGATCTGATCTTTCTTCATCACCTCTTCCATTCCTTTCTTTCCGCAGTCGGAAATAACCCTACTAGGATGAGATCCCAAACCCCCAAAGGTAGAATATTGTGAGACTTACACAGATTCCTACTGGTAGAATAGCAATAAACCAGTTTCACTTTGCTGACTCAAAAAGGGGCTATGCCTTGCACACTATTGGCTCGTCTATCCATAGATCTGCCCAAGTGACAGATTTTCGGACCAACAAAGCGAAGCATGGAAAAATAAAATTCATGGAATAATTTAAATGTGTTATAAAAATATCCATAATCATATCCATTTCTGATTCTAAAGGTCACTCAAAAGCACAAAAGAAGAGCATATGTGGTGTTGATAAAAAATGAATCTAACATGGAACGAAAATGGCTAGTTTTATAATAAATGAAAACATGTAATTTATGTAAGTATAAATCCCAAATCTATGTTTTCATTGCATATTTCACTTCAATACCTTTCCAACACAAAAAAATGGAGTCATTTTGATTTTGGAAGCAAAATTTATGGCCTCTAGAAGATGGGTTATGCATATGCGCTTATGCTCACGGGTATGCACTTAACATGTACTCAAAAAATGTCAAAGTAAGTCCCTTAATCTGAAAAAAGGTCAAATTTTTTCAACCAAGATTCAATTTTTACAACAACTAATCTAATTAATATATGCAAAGAAGACTCAACCCTATCAAACGTTAACATTCATGATCAAAAACTTAACATTTTCAACAAATTAACAAAACTAGTATGCAAAATGATCAACAATGCAGCTCTACAAATCAAAACATGGAGAAATATTTAACTTTTCTCAAAAATATTCGATTTTGAAAGTAACCAATCTCTTTAATATGTGAATATAAGACTCAATACTATCAAATATTAACCTACATGCTCAAAAAATTAAGATTTTTGAAAAATTGACAAAACTAGCATGTAGAATGAAGAAAAATGAAAACATGAAGAAAAATTGAATTTTTCATATCAAGATCCATTTTTTATAGCACTTCACCTCCTTTATACCTAAAAGGAATACTCAAAAAAACATGGCTAGAAACACAAGTTATGTCAATATATTTTGAAAAACCAAACTTAACCAAAATAAAGAATGTTTGTGAGACAAATGGATCTCCCACCGGGCATGCCAAATGCATCCATGCTACGATAAATAAAATAATTAAAATAAAAATAACATCAAGTAGATTCAAATAAAAATTAATCTACCATTAACATCATGATAAGATCTTAAAGGAAATAACTATCTTAATGCATAAACATGGAAGTAAACACCTAATGCTAATCCCTTCATACTCTTATGTGATTTCTACTCAAAATATGAACATAATTAGATCAATAAGTAATAAAATTAGTTTTTTCATCTCAAGAATGAAGATGAGATCTCAAAAAAAAATGGCTACAAATCCATATTTGGATCTTCCCATGCTACTGAATTTGAGAGAATGAATGTATGAGAAGAAGAAGGTATTACAAAAAATGGATAATGATCAAATCAAAATTCCTATAGTTTTTAATAATAAAAGTGTGGTGTAATTTTGAGAGGAAGGATATTGGTCCTTTAAATAGCTTTCCACTTTGGGAGAATCTTGCAAATTAGTGAATGTGGGAAAAATGATAAACTGCACTTTCAAGGGATAAACATGATTAGAAGAATTAATAAGTAATTAACAACTCATGGGAGTTGGAGATGAATTAATTAATCAACTAGGATTAATTAATCAACTAGGATAACCTTCTAAAAGCTATTTAGAGATGATTTAGAGGAAAATATGTAATATTTAATTAATACGAGGGTTTATTAATTAAATACAAGGTTAAAATTTCTTAATTAATTGATTAGAGGAGTATTATAACGAACAAAATATTGTTAATTGGTATTTAGGAAGTGGATTTAACCAATCAAAAGGTTTATGGACTAAATAAAGGATTAAAAAGGATAATTAATAATAAATATTTAATTAAATAATAAAAGAGGATTATAACTAACAAAGTGTCGTTAATTGGCATCTAGAATGAGGTAAAATCTAGTTTTTTAACGAAAGGTCATTAATTAACGGAAACGGAGGGGAATGTGATCTAATTACCTATAAATTGATAATTATTATGGAAATGATGGGAAAGTGGGTAATTAATGCAATTTTAATATTAAAAAGGAATATTTTAGGTGTCTACAGAATCGATTGGTCAGATTGAGATCTTGTTACAACCCGTTAGGATTTGACATTTGGTAGTCCATCTATGAAGAGTTTACTCCCTCTCCATCAGTCATAGTTGATGAGAAGTCTCATGGAGGATAGAAATCTGGTTATTGTGTTCATTTTGAAGCAAAGTAATATAATGGAGAGGATGAAGACCTGACATTTTATGATGAAAATTCTCTATAAGTTGATTCTAAGATATGTGACCCTAAAGTGGTTGATGGAGATGTTGATGACCTAGAAGGTGAGTTTGAGAGTGTTGTGAAACCTATAATTGAATAAGTAGTATGTCATGAAACCCTAACCATGGAAATGAGCTATAAAGAGACCCAAGAGTGTCTTGAGGTAGAGTTGTCCATTCATGACAATCAAATTAGTTTGAGGTGAGATTAAGGACATTTGGACATTTTAAAAGCAAAATAAGGTTGATATTCTCAAGAGAGGGGCTTGATGATGATTCCTCGTTATTTTATGAAAGGTATGGATGGTTTATCTATGAATACCTTTTCTTATTCAAGAAAATATTCCACTGGTCAGTTGACAATTGGAAGGAGTATGTGTATTCAAGGTTTGTAAAACATTGTATTGTAAAATGAGTATATCTCATGGTAATCATGTGTTTGGTTATTTGTGTTATACATTTGTCTTAGTATAATCATTGTAGGATTTGTTTTTACCTTTTTTAATTATATCTTAGAGCATGATGGTGTTAAAGTATATTTTGTAAGGAAGAAATATTCTTCCCAGTCTGGTATGTGTCTTTGAATTCAATTAGAGATGTCATTTTTTTCGTGAAGGAGATTTTGCGAAGAGTCTTGGTCAAAGTGGGTTTTTAAGATCTGAAGTACTCATTCATGTAATTAATATGCTAGTATATTGTTATTTATGTTTATACATAGTTTGTCACCTAATAAAGTGTGTCTTTGAGAAAAGAGAGTCATGTTAAAGAGTCATAGGTTCTATGTTAGTGGCTTAAGGTCATTATGTTGATTTAAAGTGTAATCATTGTATTGTTAAATTTTAATTAAAGGGATGTGTGCCATAATTTTTCTTAATTGTGTCAAGAAGTATCTTCATAAGAGGATTATTTTTCCAAGGGGATTTGAAGTATGTAAATATGTGGATTGAAGGAATTGTAAGTATCTTGAGTATGAGGTTTCTAGAAGTGTGTTAAAGGTATTGCAAGATATGATTTAAGGTTTGTATAGTGCTTTGTATAGTCTATGACCTACGGTGATTCATTTTTAAAGAGATGAAGTATATTTGAGGATACATAAGAGAAAATAATCAAGCCCTATTTTTTTGAAGGCATCAAAGAAGGAATGAGGTGTGTTTGATACTAATAAGGAGTTCTAAGGGATTTTAGGATACTCTTGAAGAATTTCAGGAGTCTATGATTGGAAGTTACATCTAGAGATATGTTCTCTGAGTTCATGAAGTGATAAGAATCCTCAAGAATATTTTCATGATTGGTATGGTGATTGTTCAAAGGTATGATCTAAATGACAATACAATAAAATGTTGACATTGAAAGATTTGTACAACCTTTTTGAGGCATAACAATCTATGTTTAAAAGCATATATGAGACAAAGATCTTTTGAGGGCACAAAAGGTTGATGCCAAGTCAAAGGAAAGGTTTGATGATCCCCAGGTATGTGATGTATTATATATGAGTCATAATCCCTTCAAAACAAGGTTGAGAAAGTTTCAACTATAATCTTGCATCATATTGTCTACATGATGGCTATAACTTTGGTGAGGCCAAAGTAAAGATTGAATATTTTGTAAGTTGAAGTGGTTATACCTTAATACATATTTTCAAGGTATGAGAAAATAATTAAAAATATGGTCTTTAGGTTTTCTCTTTCAAGATTTGAGTAAGTCTTTGTTACATGTGCATGTACATGGATGATTGAGCATGAAAAATGATAAGCTATAACTTTTTGACATCATTGGTTTGATAAAAGGATATCTCAAGTGTATAGTAGCTATGGGACACAATTTTTTAGAAGAGATAAGAGAAAAGGATGATCTAGATGGTTAAAAATACTAGTATCTTAGGGTAATCCTAACTTTACACACATATAGGTGTACTAGGAGATATGAAGAAGGATTCAGGATGATAATACTACAAGACTCTGAGTTTTTGAATGAAGCTAAAAGGAGACGGGTTGGGATACAAGCTGCTGAGTTTAAAGATCAAATATTTTTCTTTAGGTATGAAGTCTAGGGTATAAGCTCCAGGTGGAAGTATATGCTTAAAAATTGGGAGTATTTGTTAATATGTATGAAGCTACAGGGAAAAGTTTAGTAGGATACATTGTTCTAAGCATATATCAGAGACTCCATGATGTGGAGAAAAGGAACATGGAAATACATAAATCTTGTCTCATTCTATGAAAATATCAAACGTATGTTGAAATTTTTCATGGCTTGTGTTTCTCAAATATTGAAGTCTTTAAGGTCAACTCATGTTCTTAAAGGTTCTTTCCTTGGGACATTGTGTGTCCTATAATTTTTAAAGACAAGTATAGACCTATGAATTCATTCTTTTTGTCTTGGAGCCTTTTAAAACCTTCTTAAGATGTAAATATGATTCTTGGCACTCAAAGTATGAAATTGGTATGAGGAGATTATGTTTTCTTATCCAAGTGTTGTGAAATTTCATCCTAAGTCTGAGAAGGTTTTATTATTCTATACTCAAAGTAGGTCCTTATTATGTGTTGTTGCATCAAATTAGTTGTGTGAAGTTATTTAAATCTCTTTATGATCTATGCAAACCAAAAGGGATAGGACTCTATGTTTTTTTAAGGAAGAATGAAAGGATTGTCATCATATGTAAAGTGGTCTCTATGAGAGGTTCAAGAAGGCATGTGTAGAGGAAGAGGTTAGAGATGAGGTATCCAAGCATTTGGAAACTATATTAAGGTCATTATGAGTAAAGAAAAATCTTGGTGGTTGGTCTAATCCTGAAGATGTATGAGTTTATATGTTTTAAGTAGTGTTCTTGTGCTCTCTAAGGTAGTATATGATGTCAATGAAAGAGTTTTCATTGTGCATTTTTTTGTTGGATTTTTCATCAAAATAGGGTATAATAGGTCTTTAGAAAGAGTGAAAAATCTCTAGAAGATTGTATACTTCATGATAAATGTGAGAAAAGGTTTGTGACCAGAGTTTTTTGGGTTGCGAAGTTGCTTTAAATTGGAATGACATTATATCAAGGATAAATGAAGGATATAGGATTTCAAATCTATTTATAGTTATCAAGGACTACAAATTCATACCAAAAAGACTATAAGGTTGGTAGCATTGTATTTGTAGTATTAAAATCTTTTCCAAGTGGAAAGAGTTTCATAATTACTAAGTCAAGACAAAGAAATCTTGATGTTTCCTAAAATCACAGGTTATAGGTTTTTTTAAGACCTCAAGCTGAGTAAAGGACCAAGTATAGTTAATTTCTAGCCTCTTGTCTAGCTTTGGAGATTGGATTTGAACAATGAGATGCTCCAAGTCTGTACTTCCCTCTAGAGGCGGGGGTAGCTTGGTTTGTCTCTCCATTAGGTGAGTAACTAGTCTAAAATGTGTGTGTTACAATAGAAATGGCGTTTGGAGGTTTATTAGTTGTGTGGAGAAAATATTAGACTTAATAGGGTCATATTAGATTGAAAAGAGGTTGAAAACACTAAAAATGTGCTTCAAGGACAGTGATGATGTAGTTTTGTATCTCCAAGCCTTTAATGAAAGGTAAGAAATCTATATTTTCTATTTTTCAGTTAGAGTAGGGTGCTTGAAACCCAAGGGGATAACTTGGAGATTGGTTTGCATATTTGAGATGAGTTTATATCTTGTAGAATTTCAACTAAAATAGACTGAGAATGAGACTTAAGGACTATGGAACTAAAGATGGGAAAGATAGAGATAAAGGTAGATTTTGTGTTCTTAAACACAATTTAGACCTAGAAAATGATGTAAAACATGATTGAAGCCCAAATATGGAGTGTACACATTAATGGGAAGTAATTTTCATGATAATCATAGGACCATAGGATCTTCATATGATGCTGAAGGAAACAAAGAAGAGATATTTAAGTCCCAAGGGAAGATACTTGTGAAATTAATTTTGTTTTTTACATTGTTTCCATTGTGTTGTCATTTTCCATGTGGTATTGTCATGTTTGTAATAATACTTGAATTAGTGCTCACATTATTGTTTATAATAGGTAGATGTGATATTCTTATATTACATTAGTGAGTTAGTAAGATATTAATATTGTTATATTAATATCATATGTGTGTGAGAAAAATAAAATATAGTAATACTATTAATATGAGTTATGAAGCAACTTATTATTAAAGGATAAATTTTATTAGCTATGAGTTTTTTGAATAAACATATCACGTAGATATTCAAGTGTTTTGTGATAGATTGATGGGTTTGGGAGTGATTCTAGGAGAGATACGAGAGTATATTGTGGGATTGAATATTGGAGTTGAATCCTTATATTAAGGAGATCATTCTCCTATATATTGTAAGTGCTCTCACTATGTAATTGGCTCAATATTTATTCAATAAATAATATAGTGTGTTGATTTTTATCTTCTGAAATATTATCTTCATTCTAAAACATTATCTATTATTGCATTCTTGTTTTGTTCAATTCTATAATGTAGTTTTTGATTATTTAGAGTAGTTACGAATTCAATTTCACATCATCTAGTATCAAAGGATGTTAGGATCAGGGATAATTTTAGCGGCGAATATTCGTAATATGGCGAAAATTTCATTTTATGAAAATTTGAAAAGGCGAATTATTCGGAGACGGTCGGTGTCCTGTTCGCCTAAATATATAGTATATTTTTTCTGGGGGGTCGGCTTCGCCTTCATTTGAAAACATCTCCTATAAAAACCTAGCTAATTCTCCGGGTAGTATACCTCAAGTAGCTTAACAAATTACCAATACTGTGAAATTTTAACTCGCATACCCTTAAGCACTAGAGATTCAGATTACTATTAGCTTGTGATTATTGACACGCGACAACAGTTGTACTAATGCGCGACAGAGAAAGTGTTGACGCGTGACTTGGGTAGTGGTGACGCGCGACAGAGGAAGTGTTGACGCGTGACAGAGGAAGTGTTGAAGCGCGACATGGGTAGTGGTGACGCGCGACATGTGTAGAGGTGACGCACGACATGGGCAGTGGTGACGCGCGACATGGGTAGTGGTGACGCGTGACATGGGCAGTGGTGACGCGCGACATGGGTAGTGGTGACGCGCGACATGGGCAGTGGTGACGCGTGACATGGGCAGAGGTGACGCGCGACATTTGTAGTGGTGACGTGTGACATGGGCAGTGCTGACGCGTGACATGTGCAGAGGTGACGCGCGACATGGGCAGTGGTGATGCGCGACATGGGTAGTGGTGATGCTCGAAAGTATATTCAGATAGTGGACGCGTGACAGGAAATGGGTTGTTGACGCGAGACAAGTGCAGAGTTGACACGTGAAAAAGACCTCAGACACGGAGATTTTTGATGAGAAAGCAGAGGTCAGAGGCTGCAGACGCGCGACAAGAGATTTCGTTGTCGCGCATCAAGAAAATGCAGTGATGTGCGTCAACAGACCTCAGTGACGCGCATCAACAAGGTCTCCTGTCGCGTGTCTGCAGCCTTCTGTCGTGCTACTTGACAATCAGGAGAAATTTTTTCATACAACCCCTAAAAAAATCACCTTCCCGCGAAACCAGTTCCGGGGATATTTGCCAGGTATTCTCCACCTCTAATTTCCAAGAGGTCTCTTAAAATGAACCCTGGTTAGGATGAGCTATGAGAGTCATTGCAAGAAAAAACCGTGGCCTCTAGGATGTAGATCTAATAATTTTTTAATTTTTGTGGATATTTTTTGAAGTTTGGGTTCGTGACATAGGGATCACCGTCAATTCCTCTTATCACTATCGGTTCTGATCCAATCACCGTCTATTTGGCTAATCACTAATGAATCTACGTGTAGAGTGACATATTCTGAATTACCTGTAATCCATTTTATAGTCGTTGATGATATACTCTACTCATAAGTGAATTTGCTAATTATCAGTGATTCTATTTCCAATTGCCAACAATTCACTCTGGTTGCCATTAGCCAATGTGGTAAACTTGATAGCAATTTATTCTCAGTATTTTCAGTAAAATTTTCAAGCTTTCTAGTCTACATTGAGTGAGGGATTTTCAAACTAAGATCTAATTTTAAATTTTCTATGTAACTAAAGAAACATCAAATTGAGTTTGGAGCCAATGGAGGAAGGAGGAATTTTATAAACCTCTCGTCATGCACCATCAATGAGGCAACAATATTATTTTTGTGGCCATGTTTTTCAGTTGTGTTCAGTGTGTTCAATTTTCGATATATACAAATAAGAACAAATGGATTATACATGTTCATGTATTGTAATGTGTGATAAATTTATCATATTTTCCTAGTATTTCCCCTTGAATGTAAAAATGTGAGTGGGGAAACATGTATGTTGCTATGGAGTAGTTGGTGGTCCACTAGAAATCCAATTTGAGATTTTATGAATATCTTAGAAAAGAACATACATAGTGGATAATGGTTCCACTACAAAACCTGTTATAGTTGATGATACTCTTTAAAAACCATCCTTTTTTAGAACATGAGTAGGTATTAGACATAACTCATCCATGTTAGCACTAAGGGGGGAATGTTGGGAATAATCCTTGGATTAGTGCTCACATTATTGTTATTGATAGATAGATGTAATATTCTTATATTACATTAGTGAGTTAGTAATATATTAATATGGTTATATTTGTTTTTATTAAGGGTGAAAGACGGTTGAGGGGTCCCTTCCCTGTTACAATAAGCATCATTGGAGACAAAATTATAGCAATGAGGAACGCATAGGGATGCCTCTACCAGTGGAAAAGAGGATCAAAAAACAAAAACAAACCAACAACATGAGCAACCACAACAGTAAACTAACCAAAAGGCTAACTATGAGACTCCTTCCCATGGGATCTAAGATGCATCTTAAGGGATTCGTTGACTTTCCCTTTCTTCCTTCTACTCAAAATAGAAAAACCATCATTGATGTTGGGATTTACATTTTCAATTGTATAAACTGGTATGCAAATATCAATAGTATGTATATCCACCTGATTAAGGGTCGTTGAGGAGCCAAGAGGGGTGGACAAAGTCCCAACCTTAGAATTGGGGCTAGGAGAATTCTCTATAGGGGTAGAGGAAGGGATGACCCCCACATTCATAGGAAAAATTTCCTCATCCATGGAGCCATCATCAGATTCACTATCTAAATGATTTTTAACAACAAGAAGACTAGAATCTGTGTTATCCCACCAAGAAGAATGACTACTTGAATGTTTCTTCCCATACTTGCTATCCATAGCTAAATGACCAAGGGAAAAGTAGGTTCTACATCTTAAGGGGAAGCCTTCATAGTCTAAGTTTTGATTCCATATTCTATGCTCAACCTTAAGATCAATCAAAGCACAAAAATCCATTGAACTGTTCATGTCGACCAAGATGAGAGAAAATGTAGTATACTCATATAAGGTTGTTTTTGTGTCAATAGCCAAGGTTTTACCCAAAGTGTCCCCAATGGAGATTAAAAATTTCTCATCCCAAATCTGGAGAGGTAGATATGGTAGGAGAACCCAAACAGGTTTGACTTGGAAATTTGGAGTAACAGGATTGAAAAGAAGAAACCATGGCTTCATAAATAGAATATGGGATTGAAAATCCCACAGTCTATCAAATATGAGATTTCTTTTAGAGGTATTATCAAAGACAAAAATGAAAAAACCTCTATCTATTGGGTAAATGTTAACTTTACCTTCCATTAATGGCTTCCAAAAAGAGGAGATCCATTCGTGGAGTGCAGGAAGACCCAGATAGATATGGTTAAATATGCAGATAAGGCCATTTTATTTGAAATATGCCTCTGATTTCAAGACATCTACACCAAAGAAAAATATGGGGGGTGATTTATCTTGAAATGTGGGCAAGTAGATATTTTAGCCACACCCATGAAGCTCTTCATACCTAGTTTCAGTCCAAATCCATGACCTCCCTACTTAGCAACATCCACATACCCCACACCACCACCAGGTATAATCGTTGTAGCAGTAATAATAGGGTCTCTACCCACAATAGGGGACCAAGGGAAGTTGACATCTACCATCTACCCCGAATCACCAGAAAAAATCCCTGAAGTGTCATCATGCAATAAACCATCAATACAAGAACTTCCGCTGCCCACATTTTTTTATAGGACAACATTTCTGTCGTCGAATACGCCTAAGTTAGAAAAAAATAGGACATCATTGCAACATTGGGGATTTTCAATGCTAGGCATATAACCGACAAACCTTCCATGGTCGTTCCAAGTCCTTCTGATGTTGTATCTTCCAAACGATGGGGCAGATTCACCCCCATTGATACTACGGTTAGGGCACCCAAAATATGTCGCCGCCTTTGCAGACATACTGTCGGTTATATTTGATATATTAATATCATATGTGTGTGTGAGAAAAATAAAATTTTGTAATACTATTAATATGAGTTATGAAAAAACTCATTAATAATATAGGATAAATTGTATTAGTAGTGTGTTTATTGAATAAACAACTCACAAAGCTATTTGAGAGTTGTGTGAGATATTGATGCATTTGGGAGTGATTCTAGGAGAGATAAGAAAGTATATTGTGGGATTGAATATTGGAGTCGAATAATTGTATTAAGGATATCATTATCCTCTATATTGTAAGCTATCTCACTATATAATTGGTTGTATATTTATTAAATCAATAATAATGTGTGTTTATTTTATCCTCTACAATATTATCTTCATTATGCAACATTGTCTCTTATTTCATTCTTTCTTTGTATAATTATATAATGTAACTTTTGCTTATTTAGATTAGTTAAGAAATCAATTTCACAACATGTCATTATATCCTTTTTCATAGATGTTAAAGGGGGAGATAAGCATCAGAAACATGGAAATGAGGTCTAGTAGGTTTGTTGGTTTTGTTGGTTGCCATTAATGTTTCTGAAGATAGTTGCCATCAATGACAAACTGGGAGATTGTTGGCCATTTCATGTTATTATTTTCATTAATTTCAATTCCATTTATGGAAAATGGTTTCATGGTGTTGTGTGAGTCTCCATGATGTCTTATTCTGATGTCAAGCATTAAGGTAGATTGGCAGTGTCAAGTTTTGTTATGTTCTATGAGGTAATGGTGTATGGTTAAGTAGGCCTAGCAATGGTTTGATCTCTCCTAAGTTGATCCAAGATTGGTATGAGGTCATTTATGGTTCATTAGGTGTGTTAGATATGTTTAAAAGTCTACATGAGGTCAGCAAGCTCATTTTGTGTGAAGTCATGGCTGCGTTAGGTCATTATAGGATTATTCTTAGCCCTGCAACATGCAAAATTAGATGGAGGTGTGATATTTGGAGATTATTTGTCTTGAAAAAGCATGGTAGAATAAGGGTTATGGTGTATAAGAATTGTATTTTTAGTTTCATGTCAGAACTAAGATATTTAGTGCAGTTATGAGGTCTTTGGGAAGTAAGTAGATGAGAATTAGGTAAGTAAGCATAGGAAAGTCTTAATAGCTGGAGATTTTTAGAGATATTTTGGATAGATGATTAGTATTTAAAGTTAGATTATGTTTTCATGATGCTTCATGACAAGTTTCAGGTAATTATGAATATGGAATTACAAGATGCAACATTTTTGGAAAAGATGAGTGATTTAGAGTGTGTTTTTGAGGTAAAAGCCAACCTTTTGATGCTCATTGTGAGTAGTGTTCTTTCCATGGGGATTTGTAATATTTGTTATATATTCATATTTTATTTATAAAGGTTTTACACAAATAATGAGGTGGTTTGATTGTCACATTTTGATGAACAATCGTTAAGAAGATAAGTTGCTTTGAAACCCTAGCTAAACCTTAGCTCAAAGCAACTTGGAGGAAAGTTAGTATACTGAGCTTGTTTTGATTCATTTTTAAAAATTGATGATTGGATGTTGTAGACAAATCTTCCATATTTCCAGAAAGGTATATTAGATCATGTGACCATATGTGGACCCCACCTAAAAAATACTTGTTTATGAAGAAGTTTAGTTTAAGATAAGATTATTCAAACAATTAGAAAAAAAAAATTAAAAAAAAAAATATCCCTATATTTTTTTATAGATTTCCACGCTATTTTTAGATCATGGTGGAGTTTTTAAATGGAAAAGTTTTCCCTATTTATCAAGATTGATTTTTGGGGTAGTTTGGAGTAGTCTCTGGTAAAAATAGAATTGTAGCAGCTGCATGAGGAGTTAGGACTCTATAAATGTTTTATTGTGATCCTATTTTAGTATTTTAGAATATTTCCATTGGTATATCAATTTTTTTTAATATGGTAAGAAGAATTTATGACCTATTCATTGAGGGTCAAATCTAGAGGATGCTTTTTTTAGCATGATGCTAAGTAGGTTCATGAGAGTAAAGTGTTATTTCTAAGTTGTTCATGCTTGGTGAAGGTTTTTGATTTCTTAGAAAAAATGTATAAGGGTCTTCCATATTTTCTTCAACTATGGAAGTGTTTTTTGAGGTGATGGAGAAAGTTGAGCTCAAGGCCACTTCTTGAGTCCTAGAAGGATTTTGAAGTATTTTGTAGAGATTATTTTGGGTGAAGGCCTTACACTTAGAGTTGGAATGATTTATAATATTGTCTGGAAAGAATATTCATATATATTTCAAAATGATATATGGTTTTTCTCATGATGTTGAGATTTTGTGGGTCATCCAAGTCAATTTGGGGATAAGAAGGTTATTTGGTTTTCAGAACAAGATTTCTCATTCTAAAATAATGAAGTGAGTGAAGAAAGATATGGAATATTATATGTTTTATATAAGTTGGAGAGTGAAGAGGGATTAAAAAAAATTATATTGAAGGATTGTGGAGGTCTTGGAAGTGGAAGAAAGGATGCAAACTAATTGAGTTTGAAAGACTAGTTTCTTGAAGCTTAGTTTGGAGAAGAAGAACTTTGATGTGGTTTGCACATATGGATATGTAATGATATATAAATTGGATGTATGTAATCTATAGGTCTTGGGGATTCCATTGAATTTTTACATGCCACATTTGAGTTGTTCTTCGGTGGTATTGATTCCCAAAGGTGAAGACAGGGTGCTGGAAGAAGTTGTTTGGTGAAGGATATGAATCTTTTTGCTTGTGTTATAAGTTATTTGATTCGTGAAAGATAAGTAACGACCATGAATGATTTTTTTTGGTTATATTACACACGTATGATGAATATTTGAGCTATAATAATCATGTTTATGGAAATTGTGATTTTAGCTCATCCAAGTGACAGGGTTTTGAGCTACTTTTGTGCATGTTTGGTAGTTTTAGGAATGGCCAACCTATATGTGTCAAAATTTAAATTTTTAATGATTTTATTGGTGTTTTTTTATGATTCATTGGTAAAACCAAAGGATTAGGACCAACCTCTTATGTGTTCGATGGAAGAGAAGTGTATTTAAGTGAGTGTTTGAGTTTATTTTTGTTGTTCATTGAGCCTATAGAGAAAATGTAACCTAGGTTAGGGTTTGTAAGATGATCAAAGGGATGATTTTAGATATGAGGAAGTGTTTTACAGTTTGATTAATTATAGAGAGCTTGTAATTAAGGGTTTAGAGTCAAGACAAGGTGAGAAAGAAGAAGAAAGAGTGAGCTAGGTGAATGAGGGTTTGAAGGTGAATGTGAGATCTGAAAACTTGATCTCCATTAGTTGTGGAAAAAACATAATTCAGATATCATCATCATTTGGTGGCTTAGTTTTTTCTTATTCATCTTAGGGGGTTTTATCCTCCTTTTGGATTGGGTCCTTCACTAAATTAGGGGTTAGTGCTCCTTGTAGGGTTGGTGCTCTACTAAATTAGGGGTTGGTTCTCCTTATGGGATTGATGCCTCACTAAATTAGAGGTTGGTTTTCCTTATGGATTTGTTTCTTCAATAAACTTATTTTATTTTTGTAATATAAGAATATTTTCATTAGGATTTCTTCCCCATGAGGGTTTCCTACTTATATATGGTGTTCATGTATTTTTCATATTGTTGCATACTCTTTTATAATTGAATGTTGCACATATTAATAAGCTCACGTGTTTATGTATGATGAATGAAAAATATAAATGATGAATGTATGGTTTATTAAATTAAGTAAAAATTGGTGTATGACTGATTCACCCTTCCCTCTTAGTCACTATGTTTCCAACACCGGATCCTTCGTCAATAAGAGAACGTTTGGCCGTATTGTGGCCAATTTGGACTGAGATGAAAATAGGTGGATCATCTACATGGAGCAAAATCATGTGAGGGATCATGGAGGCTATAGTGAAAAAAATGTAATATTTATCATCCATGGCAAGGTTAGTATGAACAAAGAGATCTTCACACTTACGGAGGATGCTTTCCTCCAATCCATGCGATGTAGGACTATACACCAAAGTGGGAGGAAAGAGGATGTTCATTTTAAATAATTTTTTCATGAGACACTCGAATTTACAAGGTGACGTACACAATAGTCATAGAAAATGAATTTGGCTAGGTAGTTGGGTGAGTTCTTCAAGAGGATCATGTTTTTCATGATTGAGTTATGTAGTGGGATGAGAGTGATGGGAGTCCTCAAGAATAGAGCCAGAAGAAGTAGTAATCAGGGATACTTCAGAAAATTATTTTTTGCTCAATTTCTAAGCTATTGTCCCTACAAATTTCAATTTGATAGGGGTTTATGTTTCTTGCAAGAGAAATTTCAGACACCATCGACCCTATAGGATATTCTCCATAGGGGATGGTAGTGATTAGAGTAAGGGAAACAATCCTAGAAACCATCAACCTTGTAGGATTTCTTCCATATGGGCCAATGATTTTTTGAAGAGGGATATTTCTACGTTAAGAATCCTAAATTTGAGGTACATGAGGATATATAGTTATGTGAGTTCAAGGTTGGAATGATGTGGGCTATTCAGGATCTATATATGTTATGAAATGCCTAACATTATTCATGACCAACATGTTTTTGTGAATATAATATATATTAACTACATTAGTCGTAACATGCTCTTTCTTCTTAGAATTCTCATCGGAATTATGGTTAGGCATGGGATTATAAAATTCGTGTATATTTTCATTAGCTTGGTTAATTGATTTTTCATGGTATTTTTGTTGTGCTACATCATAGGCTTTGATCGCTTCTGTCAAATATTCCCAAGTGATGTTGTCTTTATAAAATAGGGAGCCTAGAAATAAGTTGATGGAATTTTTGTGTACTGGAAGAAAATTCTCATAGGAGTGACCCTAATTAGTATGACACCAACAAAATTTATTTTCATCATGCCAATGACAAATAGGTCGAGAAGGATCTAACATCATGCTAAATGACTTAGGCAAGTGACGTTTCAACTCTTCCTTTCTCAATGGTTGATGATAATTAGAATGATTTTTGTTGTTATTTTATCGATAAATTATGAATAAGCTCCTATTAGAAGAAGCAACAAGAGGAAGAGTATGAACTATTTGGTCATATTTTACATTGTTTTTATTAAGATGTTGGAGGATGTGAACTTTTTTGTTGGGTTGTATCTTAGGAGGAAATTTATCAAAATATATCATGAGGTAATCATACCTTTCAGCCTATTCAAAAGCTTCTTCTTGAGAGGTGGGAGAAAAGGACCTCACCAAGTGTATTGAAAGAGAGGTTCAAGAGCTCATAGAAAAAAATAGAAGAGTGTATCATTAGGTATATTTTGTATAACACATGTAGATAGGATCTTCAAAAATTTTGTGAAGGCTTGTGTTGATTCATTTTCATATTTTTAATAGTTCATGAAGTAATTTATGTTTTTCTCAAGTAGGTAATAATATTGAAATTCATTCACTAAGGATGTCACCAAGGACTCTAGGTCAACTCTGGAGTTAGAAGGTAAGGTAAACTACCAATCCAAAATATCTCCAGTGAGGGTTTTATCATTATATCTTGGTGGAAGCATATGAATTTTTTTTATCATTTCTTTATAAATATTTCTAAGGTCCTTAATGTTAAGAAAGCGGTCAGTGGACCCATCATAGGAGATGGAAGGAGTAATACACCCAATATCCATGTTACCAATGTACGATGTTAGAGGATCTTATTGGAATACTGTTAGGAATTTTTTGTATATAGGAGGTTGGGTGATGGACACCCCATTGGGCCAATTTGGTAAAGAGGGGGTGGTACCCCAAGAGCATGTTATAGGGAGATTGACTAGTTGAGCCATGTTAGCTTACATTTTAAGGAATTAATCCATAGTAGCGGATTGTTGTTGATTCATCCTATCAATGAGTTGTAGGATAAGGCTGGTAAGGTTATAATTAGGGTTATTTTGAGATGAACATGCTTTGGGACCTTTCCCCTTTTTCCCCTATTATCAAATTGTTTGAAGAAATATTTAAGGATCCGTTTACATATCATTTCCTCTTATTTTTACATGTATTGTGGAAATTGCGTGAGGACTTTTTGAATCTCGGGAGGGTGACCAGAAGTATTTTCATGTTGATTTTCCTCTTCTCCATCCTAAAATAGGCCATTGCAGCTAATAGGAGATTTATTTTTAAGGACTCTTCCGACAAAAAAATCCATGTAGAAGGGGGATTCAACTTTAGGATGAAAGATTTCAGGAAACGTTTGTACAACATAATCAAAATAAAATAGGCCTAAATACTCCATTATGGAGTGATAATATAGCTAAGAGCAGGTTCTAAAATGGTTCTTACTAACACAATCATTCATGAAATAAAATTTACATACGGGCTGATGACGTTGCTAGTCAAACAATTGACCTTATAAGAAGGTTTTCTCAATGGTTGAAGGCATTATGAAATAAATGTGTCGGAATAGATAGGATCACCCCTAGGTGATGGTGTCTGTGTAGGAAGGTTTATTTTGGGGTTTCTGAATTTTATTGATTTGAAATGAGGTCAAAGTTAGAGATGGACACTTTTAAAAAAGAATTCTCAGTCAGGAGGTCTATAGAATTCATATTACGTTTACCAAAAATGTATGGTGCACCCAAAATATGTGTCAATGACTTGTAATCCTAAGTCTACCATTATATGAGGGTATGAGGAAACGAAAAGGAAAGAAAAATGGATCAAAACATAATTGATTGATTCAAAAGGGGGATACTGTCGACACTAAAATTTTCCTCCGTAATTTCTATTTCATTAATGTATGTATTAGGAATAGGATTTTGTTAAGTGTAATTAGTAGTAGCGTCTGATAGAAGATAACGGCGCCGTTAGTCCGGTGTTGCTAATAATGTAGAGTACGGTAACAGTCAAAGTACAATAGGAATGTTGTAAAAAGTAAATATTTTTCGTAAGTGGTCCCGTAATGTTAAAATGTCAAAGTTGGGATAAGTAGAGAAGTAGGATCTACATGATTATGAATTAGAAATATTATATTGGTAATAAGGACAAGGAATGAGGTCATAAATGTTTTGTGTATTTTATTTGTAAAAAGTCTAAAAATGTGGAACCCATGTGAAATGATAAGCTTTATCTTATCTTAAAAGATAAGCTTACATGTACAGATAAGAGTTAAGGTATGGAATATGATTCGTCAGAGTAGATTTCTTATCCTATCTTAGAGATAAGATGGATAAACCTGGAAGTTCTATAAATAAAGAGGCCACCCCCCTCATTTAGCATAGAAGGAAGTAGTGAGAAATATTGTATGAAGTGTGTAAAGGAAGCCATCAGTTTAAAGGTGTGTTGAAGAAGCCATTAAGAGGTGTAATTGTAAAGTTTCTCCCATAGTATTGGTGGAAGGCAGGTGAAGTCAATAACACTTGAAGTACCTCATGGGTGAGATTGTAACAATTTCATGTTAATATTATAATTTACTTTGATATTTCAGATTTGTCATCATTCCGTCTTATCATAGTCGATGGTATTCTTGTGTTATGTTTGTTGTTTTGTTTCCAGATTACATCCACCAAACTAAAGGCTGTGCATTAGTAAATAATCATAGCACGAGGAGTTCCCGGTGAAGAATTATCATAGTGCCAGATTGGTGATGACAATACATCAAGTGCTAAGGTTGCATATTTGTAAGGTAATAACCCCTACACTAGGTCAACCTAGGGTGTCTAAGGCCTGTAATCAAGATAAAGGGGAGTAACCTTGTATGATATCAGTTAATAGGGAGAGGTATAGATTGATGGGAAGATGAGAAAAGCATGCACAATCTACACTACAAAAATATAGATGAAATGCAACTAAAATACAAGTAAAGGAAAGCTAAGGAGTTGATATTATAAGAGCACTCTACTAATTAACACTGATGTGCACACAATAAAAGATGACATAGAGTAATGAGGAAGGGAAATTAACTAATCTATACATAATGAAAAAGAGGGTTAGAAAATTTACATGCAAGGTAGTTGCTAATGCATCTATATCTCCAAACAAGAAGTAAAACAAGAGATAATCTCTATGGGTGGATAAGGGAAACATTGATTCTGTCCTAAAATCAGTATAGATGACCCAATAGAACAAACAATCCAAAAATCAAGAAGATTATCCAATCACAATTCAAACGCAAGATGAACTAAGAGAAAAGTGAGTAGATGCAAAGATGGCACAAAAGAGAACAAGAGAATGCTAGTTCATGTGATATTTATTCTTTGCTTCCTATGTTATGAATTTCAGGATGTAGTGTGTATATATACCCGATGCCATCACTTGCTGGAGATGACATCATCTAAGGGAAACCTAATACTGATACAATCACCCACAGGCAATGACATTGGGAAAAGAGAGATAAATGTCAAAAATGGTCCAATGTGTCATGGATAGAGCAATAATAAGTGAAACAGGTGCCAATGATGGAGTTAGATGGAATCAAGTGCTATGAGTGCTAGCATGTGTGACAAATAAGGACAAGGATAACTAAATCTAGGACCACATATCAATACATATCTTTGTGTACTGTCTCTAACCCATAATGACCATGTGAATATTCATACACCATTCCTGGTAGGACCCTTAAGGAAGTCACTCAAGAAATAGATGCATCACTGATCATTATCTACGCAAATGAATTATTAGTAACAGGGATGAAAGATGAAGATGAAAATTTAGATGTATACAATTGGATACTCTTCACAATTATTATGTCAAAAATAAATATCCACTAGATAGTACTATGAAATCTATCAGGTGGTACTATGATAACTATTAAGTATTGTGTGATCAAGATTCATGTTAACTATTGGACCATGTTCGAGTATTGGTCTTCCCCCCTATTAATATCGTCCCATATATTTACTTCAAAAATTAGTGAATGTGTTATCTTTATTTTTTTTCCAAATTTTATTTAAATCATATAATGTTACCTTTTTTTTATAAAAAATTTCAAATTCAGATCCATTCTTTCAATTGTATTTCGAGGGTAAGCAACATGTTTTTTTAGGAGAACCCTTAAAAATATACGGATGGTATAGTTTTGTTTTCAATAAAAGATCCGATAATAAAGATCTTTATTTTCTTACATTTTTTAACTATGCTTTCTTCTAATTACTTTCAATTGTGGGGAAACTATGAGCTTAAATACGAGAAAAAAATATAATTTATATGATATTACTAACACATATTCTCCTTATATGATTTATGTTTATTAAAAAATATGAGTTTACAAAATCAAGTTTAGAGAGAATATGGAGCCTGCTTTGAATTGTTGCATGTTGAACCCTGGAAAAATCATACTTTACTTGGATTTAATAATAATTATAAATATCTAAGCATTTTAAATCTTTAAATCCATAAATCTTTATTTGAGATATCTATTTTTATTTAATATATTACAAACTTCATTATTATTATTTTGATTGAAAAACACACTTTTATATTAATAACACAAATGTACAATGCTAATCATACAAAAAACGTGGGTGGAAAGAGTCACACCCCATAATGTGAAGGGTCCAATAAAATCGAGCCAGAAAGGCCTCCAGAAAGGCCAAGTTGCCTTAAAGTAATTACATTAATAATCAAAAGGTATGAACTTCAATTAAAAGAGAGAGAATTAACAACAAACAAAAATTGCAAACATGGAGGTAGCTGGTGGAGGAGGAGGTGGACTATCAAGCTTATCTCCCCAGCCCGAGCTAGAGGGGTGAGCCTTATCAGAGATAGGATTCCACCCATCCTAGCTAGTTTCCTGCTTCGGTTGTTCACCTGGATCTTCATAATGTCGACAAGAAGAAATGGCTAAATATAAATGAGGGAAATTTCCTTAAGATAAACCAAGCCAAACAAAATCACTAACTAGAGAAGAAAAAGGAAAATGCTACCTTGATCGAGGGGACCTCCACCAAGGAGGAGGACTCTACAGACGGCAAGGAGGAGCACCCCATCCTCAAACATGAGGTGGTAAACATTCGTGCCAAGGTAGTGAGAAGTTGTTTAAAGACATATCCGGGGGCACCCGACTAACGACACAGGGATCCAAACCCCAATGGTCAAGGAGGTGCTTAAGATTTTCAACCTTCAAGCGTACTTTTTCAAGTGGTTTTAAATCTGTAGCATAGTAGTACAAATCACAACCATTTTATTAGTAACAGAGAAATCATAATCAAGAGGAACATTATTAAATATTCCATTATTTTTGTCTTTCCATAAATGGAACAAAATCTCAATTTTGAAGATGTGCCAAATTGTTTTGTAAACTATAGGTAACATGGCTGAATCCCCCAAAAGAACCACTTTCCAGGTGAAAATTTGGGATAAAAGGGTTGGAAAAGGGAGTGAATCCATCCCCAAGTCATCTGACCATGAGGGAAAAACCAAAAAAAACATTAATAGGCTTCGAATGATTACAACAGAAGTAGATTGGGTTAAGCTAAAAATTCTAGAGTCAGGAACTAGTGGGAAGACCTTGGTGGAAAATACACCAAAGGACATGAGATTTTTTATGCTCAACAATGGCCAACCAAACCCTTTGAAAGTGAAAAGACCAAACATAAGTTGAGGAGGAAAGGACCAATACCTATTAAATGTATCACTGAAAACAAAATGAGAAGCCAACCAGGAGTAACCAAGCAAAGGTTTGTATCTATGAAAAGGAGTAGAAGTAGGACAATTCCAATCACGCCACCAAGGAAATCTAGAGGTAGGTCATATATTGTGTAAATAATATTTAGGAATCTAGTTAATTAATTTTTAGATAGGAGAAGCATCTGTAGGAAAAAGGTGGAATTTTAAAGCCAGAGTCTCACAAGAAAGGTAGGAACAAGAGTTAATACAGAAAAATTGCCAAAAAATTTAAACTCCTTGTAAAAAAACTGAGAACTTTAGCTCAAAGAGCCAAAGCCACAGGCTAATCTTGAAAATAAAAGAGAGAGGACCACTACAGAGAGAGAAAATTGAGAGAGATGTTCTAAAGCCATTGCCAACCCAAAAAAGGTGTGGTCTGAGAAATTCCCAAGTCTTAAAAATACTTTATAGAATAAAAGCGCCCTTACTCTTAATTGGCACAGGGTAGAAAAGGAGATATTGAAATTTATGAACCTTACATGTTAGCCTTCCTAGAGGGACACCCTAGAAAATACCATGCCGAAGGATAATTTTCCATGCTTCATTCTCTTCTAAGCTACACAAGATCCATTTAGCACAAAGAGTCCACCTTTGGTGTTTGATATCAATATTACTAAATATGTTCTACATTGACTAATTTCTAGTTTTAAAATATAAATATATTAATTTTTTTATAAATTAACATTGAAAGATATTTTTTATTATAATTATTTGTAAATAATATTATATTTTCAAATAACAAATATTATAAATTAAGAAATAAATTCGAAGCTAAATAATCATTTAAATACACATTTTAATAGAAATACATTTGAATAAAAAATTTAATTTATACGTTAGTTTTTTGCAATTCTTAAATATATTTAAATAATAATAATTATATTTTACATAAGCAAATATTTTGTATCTTAATTAAAGCTAAATTCTAATTAGCAGTGTTGTTAATTATTGGATGTTGAGGTAAACACATAAAAAATCATATATTTGCATGTTAGAATTATTTGGTTTGTGGCAATGTCACTATTATTGAGTTGTGGCAATTGCCACGTTACAATTTTTAATTGTAGAAATTATCAAAATTTTAAATTGTCATAATTTTTCCACAATATGATGTTGTCACAAAACAAATATTAGTGAAATCAACCAAATTGGATTCACAATTTTATATTTTCTATTTACAAAATAATTATAGAAATATTGTGGATATAAGGTCCCTTATCTTGTAGTGATTTTTGTGATCCCATTCTTATATTGAACACGTAGAAGAGGGTTTCCTTTTTGATAAACTTATATCAACTAGCATTTAACCTATGTTTTCAACAATATGTAAACCGTCACTACTTGATACATTTTAGGGAAAACTCTTACCTTTTTTTAATTTCTCTAAGGCGTGTTTTACTTGTTTAATTCTCATAGCATTACTTTATTTGTGTCTATATTATTGATTATGCATCCTCACTTTAAATGTTATATCTATTTTTATTCAAAACAAGTTGATTAGGTCCAATAATCCACTACAAAAAATTACTGGATCGCTTTTTATCCATTTGAAAATGAATTATTTAATCACTTATATTAATTTGGTTGACATTACTTTATTGCTTGAATTTTAGAATTTCTTTTTTCAGTAGTACATAGGGAATTTACATTCTTAAATTCAACATTTCAGTGGTTACATATCTTGGATAATATTAACCTAATAACAATTAACACTCTAAAATCAAATTCAACAACAGACAACTTAGTTCATACATATTGATCAAGTATATTCAGTTTTTATAATATAAATTTTATTATATTTCAATATTTCATATATTTTAATATTATTATCATTACGAAAAATTAATCTACACATGTTTGAATGCATTTGTTTACATGGTCCAAATGACTCATTCCATTTACACTTGTCCATACCCATGAAATTTCTTTTCAACATGTATTTATTTTATTCTTTCAATATAATATTGTAATAATATTCCAAATACTATATTGAATGGGGAAACTTTACATACCTAAAAACTTGTCTATGACACTTGACAACATAAATTTTGGCACATATTTACATTGGATAGTTTGCATAAATATAACTCTCGAATGCATTTTCCTTCTATCTATAAAAACCCTTCTTGATGTTCCCCAAAACAAAGTGCAAAAAAAACATTTCACATGATATTGGGTTTTGGAACAATCGATAACATGATAGTCCCTCCTTTCATTATATTCATAGGTAATATACATGAAACAACTAACGATAAAAAGGAAAACAATAGTGGTAAGAAAAAACAAGATAAAATAACAAGCCATTTAATTCAGATTGGACATTTAAAAGGTGAATTGTATTAAAGTCTTATGCATGTCTAGTATATAATAAAATAGGAAAAAGTAGAAATATCTTATAGAAAAAAAAATTCAAGGAATTATTTGAAAGTACATGCACGTGTCAATTCATATTTCAATAAATATATAACTATAAAGAACAACAATCTACTAGTACATGTTTTGATAAGTTTTCATCTAAGCGTGCTATAAAGGAACTACGCTATATATTGCATGTGAAATATATCCATGTCAAAGTTTGAGCAGGTGAATCAAGAACCTCACATGTGTATGTCTAAGGGTGAGAATAATTTACTTATTTTAACTTCAACCACAAGCCAAAAGATCCCTTATACACGACCTTTATAAGTAGGGGTGGCCCTACCCTTCAATGAGGGAAGAAGATAAAGGAATCCAATTCCGAACAATATCAATTTAAGAATTTAGTGTAGCATCCACACAACCACTATCATATATATTCATTAATGTATCATAAGGTGCTTCTACTATCTAATCAATCTATCTGACAAGCATTTGAATCTAGGAGGTACAATGACTGAACAAATGAATACAATGAAATCATTATATTTTTGAAATCCATCTTAACGTCTAATATTTAATATTATAGCTTATGCATCTACTTAACTAATTTAAATTCTATTTTAGTCGAATCTTCCTTGTTCTTTATGGCCGACCTCTAATACTTGATTCTTTTCATCTTTGCTCCTTTTCTTGGCATACTTAAATGTAAAAAATAATTTTATAAACCTTTTCAAACTTAACTACTTCGCCAATTAATCTAAACTTATAGAAAATATCATCCAATTTTTTTGATATCATGAACTACAAAATAAGTATCAAAATATTTGTTCATTGTATTTAGCAAAAATTGTGGGGGGGGGGGGGGGGGGGGGGGGGGGGGGGGAGTCGGGGGGTTATAACATATGATTGTAAAAAACAAATTGTTATAACCATAGTCAATCACAACATAAACATAAGAGGTTAAAATGCACACTATAAGAGTATATAGGTGAATTCAATGTGGTCAAGGTTCCATTATTTTATTTACTCACAATTTTCCAATCCAAAAAGCCATCACACTCTTCAAATGGATTTTGATTATAAACATTCTATATTTTTCTCTCTCCACAAACCTAAACCCGAGTTTCTCCCCATCATGGTCGTTGAATCTCTTTTCGGTTGTTAATAGAGTTTCTTATCCATTTGTTTTTAAACTAGAAATCACATGATGGAGCATGCAATGTGGACGTTGTAAGGGATGGGAGGGTGTTTTGTTATGTAATGTGGGTTATATTTGGCACGGGAGTGTAGCAGGACATAGGTAGGAATTGCAATATGAAGTGTATGAAGGTGAATTTTGGGTTGATTAATGTGCATGTTGATTCTATTATTGTATGGATAACAAAAATGGAAATATGTGAAGTGATGGTTTTAGATATGTAAATGAGAAACATCGTATTGAAAATCATTGAGTTATGAAAACTATGTTGTTTTAGACAGATTGTCTATTTTTCTATTTATAATGTTAAGTAGTTGCTTTCTCATTCATAACAACATGTATTTTACATAGTTGATCGTTTATAGATTAGGAGTAACTTGTATTTGTGCAAGAAAGCTTTTTTATAGAAAGGAAAATAGAAACGGTGTTGGAAAGTGTCTTCATTTTGATGTCTTGTATGTCACTAATCCATAGCCATTACTGTCTTCACCAGTTGACCTTGAGTCACCATTGCACAAATGTCAAGTAAAGTACAATGTAATTTATTCTCTTTTTTAAAAAGTTTGTAATTGTCACCAAATTTTTTTTGAAAGGTTTACTTACGTGTTTGAGAGTAGAAGCAGAGAAATGGGGGATGAAAATGTGAATGAATGTGGTTGGAGGGGGGGAGGAAGGATTGGGGTGGATTGTGTTACGGTTGTGGTGAATTGAAGATTTTGTAGTCGTGATTCCTCCTAATTTATTTTTGAGGAGGCATCGGGAAAGGGACATTTTGGAGTAGCGTTCGAAAGAGAAGGGGGATAAAATGCGTAGGTCTTTTAACGAGGGGACTCTCGACATTGTGGTGAAAGCAAGCCATGGTCATTTTGAAGAACCTATATCCATAATTGCTTTATGTAAAGTAAGCCCTTGTGATTTATGGATTGTAAGTGCCCAGGCTATTTTTAAGGGAAGTTTCCTACGGCTTTCTCTTGAGATTGGGAGTACAGGGAAATGGGTGGGGAAATGTGGATTCTAAGGAGGTCTATTGTATTTTTTGAAGTCGCTTACAACGAAAAGTGGAAGAGCTAGAGGGGATGATGATGGGGTGTTGACAATGTCAACAATGGGCCAATGGATCCATTCAAAAGTCCAAATTCAACCCACAAATTTATGGTGAGCATTACCTTTTTTCTCTTACAGAGGAGAATAATTTGTTCGAGTTTCTCCTCATCATGTTCCTCTAAATAGTTGTGCCTTGTCTATTCAACATTGGAGTGTATGATTAGAGAATTGAGGGATTTTATCAAGTTGTGTGGATCGATAAGGTCATTTGTTGCCAACAAATGTGGAGCTAGAAGGAAAGGTGCAATGTCGGTAATAGATATTTTGGAGTTTTTTCATTGGATAAATGTTTTCCGGTCGTGGAGGAGTGGGATTCAATCTCTGATATTTAGTAGTAACTACCGAAAGGAAATTTTGGCATCATTTGAACCTTGTTTCCTAAAGATTGTTTTAAGTGTGATGCATTTTGTGAAGCTAAACCATAGGTTTTTTCTGTAGGTATGGCCAACATAGAGTGGAACGTCATTGACAGCGGGTAGTTGACCAGGGACACCAATGGGAATGATGGATTTTTTTCCAAAATTAGTTGATTTGAAGTGAGGGAAGGCTTCACAAAGATGGAAGTCGATTTTTGCGAGGAGTTTCAGCCCTATGAAGCTCATCTCGTCAATGATAATGTAGCGAACATGAAGGAATTATTGGAGAGTGGAAAGTGACATGCATTCAAGTGTTTTTATTAAACTTTTTTAGATGCACAACATATCATGTATGGTTGATGCAAAAATGTTGAATGTGCCCACTCCTGTAGGTGCGATGACTAGGAGAGGAGATGGTTGTTGCGGGTATGCTGAGGATAATGTGTTGCTGATTTTCTTTATGAAATAAGATTTACCTATGCCTGCACTATCTTGTATAATCATTTTTATAGGGGGTGAAATAATTGTTTGTTTGTAATGGTTGACTATAGTATTAAAATTCTGGTGTTGTTTTGGAGAGAAAGGTGTTGTGCTAGATATGGAATTTTGCACGTGGAAAGGGATTGTTGTAGTGTTCTTGGACATATCTATGAATGATGGGGAAATGTCATATAAATGAAGTGGAACATCATTGTGGATTCAATTTTGATGCAAGTCAAAGTCTTAAAGCCTGTAGGCCTAGCATGTTGAACTTGTCAAAGAACATGGAATTAGCTAGATGTAATTGGGATAAAATTTCACATTTAACATGTAGTGGAGTGGGACCTAAGATTTCAGAACCTGAAGGGGATTTTTCAAAGGAAGATGAATCATTTGATGTGGAGATGTGTTTGACATGCCAAGGATGATAAAAATCTTTAAGTAATAGCCATTTGGAAATGAATTACTTTGTTGTGGCTCCAATGTGTTTGCGGATGTTGCAAAAAGGTTTGTAGAGAAGAATTTCACTCCAACAGAAGAGTTCAAAGGAAGGGGACTTGTCGTTGGGGATAGAATAAAATTTGGGCGAGATGAATAAAATAGCATATGTTGACTGTTGCTTCCATTTATTACCTACTCGTAGCTTGTTGTGAGACAGGCCTCTCGCTGCTTCGATAAGTGTAACTAATTCAATATGGGTAGGGTATTTTATGTATGCATCTATGAAATTTGTTGGCTCGGATTCTAGATGATCGGTTTGAGAGATGAGACACAACATTTTCTTTCCAACATTCAGTGAAACAAAGGATTAGCTACACAAAAGAAGACTCAACTCTTGCAGCATATGACATGTTTCTTGAGAACCCATATGATGATCAATGACACTATCTATAAGAATATTTTGGAAGGCAACCTTGGTTGGTTGATGGGGATCGGCTGTCGAAGATATTATTGAGAGAATTTGGTTGTATGATACAAAATGCTACTCTACTTTAGAAGCATATTTAGCAGTATACTTTAGGACTGCATGCTTGGACAGTATGAGCTAGCAATAAAGATTAGCTCTCTAGATGGACAACATGGAGGGGTTGTGGATTTTCAATCCGTCATCATTTATGGCTGGCATGTATTGGACTTTGTGGGTGTCATTGACTCCTAGTGATGACTGTTCAAGTAGTTCCCAAGGTTCTTTATACCTGAATTTCATGCCATTTTATTTTTTCACAGGCACGTATGTTCAGAGAATTTGTACTCGATTTAGAATTTCTTCTAAGTCTAAAAGAGGGTCAGTTTCCAATATTTCTGATGTCTTTAATAAGCATGGATCATCTTGGAGTGGATGATGAATGTATTCTTATCTACATGGAATTGAATGGTGATTCCATGCGTAAACGAGTTTGTCAATTTACTATCTAAGTTTTTTTACAGTAGACGTGTTACTTCAGTCAATTGTCTCCACATTTGGGGCTTCTGGAAGCCAAAGGAACCCATTCATGTGTGTGGATATTCTATGTTGCCACTCGAATATGGAATAAGATGAATAAGTAGGAGGATGTAATTAAATTACTTGATTAATTATGATTATCACCAGCAATAGAACACCAAATAACACAATATTGTAGATAAATTCTCTCAATATGAAAGTATAATAGCTTGGCCACTTCGAGGGGGCAACCTCCAGAACATATAATAAGACTCAAATACTCAACATAATAATCATTCACTACCTTTAACCCCTATTTATACTATTCATATGATATAGCCATCAATAAGGCCGACCAACCAATGATAATAGATCATATATGAAAGAGATACATCATGATAAGAAGTTATGATAGCCACAAGTCAGCTATATCCATCCCATGTAAGATATACAATTAAGGGTGTAACATGCCCCTCCACTTCAAAGAAACATTGCCCCCAATTTTGGGAAGCCCTGGATGTTATTGCATGAATGCTTCATCTTCCCATGATGCATCCTAAATATTCATATTCTTCCACTTGATCAGGTACTCGGTAATGACTCATGTCCTCAATCTTTTGGTGTGTGTCTAAATAATGCCTTCAGGTTCCAATAAGATCCTTCCTTCCTCGTCTAGTTCTGAAAGCACTGATTGGGTGAAAATGTGCTACCCAATAACTTTCTTTAAACAAGAAACATGGAAGACTAGATGTATTCTACTTCCTGGAGGGAGCTCTAGCTTATATGCCACACTACCAATTTTCTACAAAACTCGGTAAGGACCATAGTATTTAGGAGCAATCTTATTATCCTTTTGTTGTTGTTTTTAAGGATAACTACTTATATGGATGTTACCTTACAAAAACAAAGTCTCCCTCTTCAAAGTGTCACTCACTTCTATGTTGATCAGCCTGTTGCTTCATACGGTTTTCTGCTCATGCCAAATTTTCTCTAAGACTAGAGAGTACCTCATTCTAATGCTGAATGTGATCTTCGACTGCTCTCACCTTTGGTTTGACCTTCAAGCTAGATATGAGTGATGGAGGATGGTACCCATAAAGTTCCAGAAATGGCGACATTTTGGAGGAGGTATGATATGAAGTATTGTACCACCATTATACTAGTGGTAACCATTGCACCCAATGTTCTTGTTTATCTGAAGTAAAACATCGAAGATATCCCTCTAAACATTTATTTATCACCTCAGTTTACCCATCTGTTTGGGGATGATAAGAGGAAATATGGGCTAGTTGGGTACCTAGATAAGAGAACAAATTAGTCCAAAAGTTACCTGTAAATATTGGATCACGATCACTTACTATAATTTCTGGCATGCCATGGAGCTTTTGAACTGTCCATAAAAGAGATGGCAACTGTACTAGCTGTGAAAGGATGAGCCATGGCAAAAAAATGAGCATATTTGGTAAGCCTTTCTACCACGACCATGATGACACTTTTCCCTTCTAATTTAGGTAATCTTGTGATGAAATCCATTGATACCTCTTCCCATCTTTCACTAGGAATAGATAGAGGTTCGAGAAGACCAGGTGTCTTAATGGTCTCGCCCTTATTTTTTGGTAAATCAAACATTCTACCACAAATTTTTGAACATCTCCTTTCAACCCCTCCTAAAAGAAATCCTTCTTAACTCTATGATATGTTTTCAGGACCCCAACATGGCTACCTATTGGAGAAGAATGTAGCTCTGAAAGAACATGGTGTTTAAGTGTAGAGTTCTTACATAGATATAACCGATCTTTGTACCACAATGTATCCCCCTTCTATATAAATTGAGCTGATATGGACGGATCTACCTGGAGATTTTGAATGAGAGTATGTGAGGTTGTATCTTTCTTCCATTCTTCATGTGCTTGATCTACCCAATCTACATTTAGTATAGATATGGCACATAACAATGCTTCGGCAGACTCATCCCTCCTAGACATAGCATCAGCGACCAAATTTTCTTTTCCTTTCTCATAAACAATCTCAAAGTCATATCCCAACATCTTTGTGACCCATTTTTGTTGTTCTTCTGAAGATAGACGTTGCTCTAAGAAATATTTCAAATTATCATGATCAGTTTTTACCTTAAAATGTCTACCCATCAAGTATGGTCTCCATTGTTTGACTACATGTAGTATTGCCATCATTTCCTTTTCATAGGTGGGCTTTAACAAATTCTTTCCTTTTAGTTGTCGACTCTCAAAAGCAATGGGGTGTCCTTCTTGCATTAGTACTGCTCCGATTCCATTTCCTGAAGCATCGCACTCAACTACAAAATTTTTGGATAAATTTGGGGTTGCCAATACTAGAGTGGTGCACATAGCTGCCTTCAATTTTTCAAATGCCCTAGATGTTTCCTCATTCCACTGGAAGGAGTCCTTCAATAATTTTGTGAGTGGTTCTGTTATACTGCCATAGTTTTTTAAATATCTACGATAATACCTTGTGAGACCTAATAAACCTCGTAATTGTTTGAGGGTTCTTGGGGTTTCCCATTCCACCATGGCCTGGATCATGTGAGGGTCCACCTTAACACCTTCATGAGAAAAAATATGGCCCAATTATTCCACTTCTTGTACCCCAAAAGAACACTTCGAAGGCTTGGCATAAAGTTGATGTTGCTCTAACACTTCGAGGACAATATTTATGTGATGTAAGTGTTTCTCCCACGATTTACTATAGATGAGTATATCATCGAAAAATACTAAGACAAACTTTCTTATGAATGGTCTAAATACTGAATTCATCAAGCTTTGGAATGTGGAGGGAGCATTGGTAAGACCAAAAGGCATCACTAGGAATTCATAATGGCCTTGATGAGTTCTGAAGGCTGTCTTATGAATATCTTCTTGCTTGACTCTAATTTGGTGATACCCAGAACGCAGATTTAGTTTTGTAAAATAAATGGCACCATGTAACTCATCTAATAAATCATCAATGACAGGAATAGGAAACTTATCTTTGATAGTGAACTTGTTAAGATCTCTATAATCTGGACACATGCGCTATCTTCCATCCTTGCAACGCACCATCACCACAAGAGTAGAATAGGCACTCTTACTGTGATGAATAATACCCATGGCCAACATTTCCTCCACCATCTTCTCGATCTCACTCTTTTGCACATATGGATATCTGTAAGGCCTGATGTTGGGGGGTTGGATTCCCGGAATCAAATAAATAGCATGATCATGCTCTCTTTCAGGTGGCAATCCTCTCGGTTCCTTAAAGACAACTACATGTTGATTAATAACCTTTTGAAGATTAGGATGCAATAACTTCATTTGCAGTTGGATTTCTATATAGAATAATCAAGCTACAAAACCTTCAGACCCCTTTTTAAGAATCTTCTGCATTTGGTGAGAACTTAACACTAGAGGATATTTAGCTTGTAGACCTCGAAGTTCAAATTTTTTACCCTCAAAATGAAAGTGCATGAACAATTCCTAGAAATTTATCTCTATGGTGCCCAAAGTAGTGAGCCACTGAACACCTAAGACAATATAGGCTCCTCCCATGGGAATAGCAAACATCGTAGATTCCAATGTGTAATCACCCATCATGATTTTGACTTTATGGCATTTACCTGAACATTGGAATGTGCCACCATCTGCAATCAGTACTTGAAATTTAGGTGTTTGGTAGATAAAACAATTTAGTCATGCTTCTAAATTATGATTGATGAAATTATGTGTGCTCCCTGAATCAATCAAGATTGTTACCTTCTGCTTCTTAATATAACCCACAACTTGAAGGGTTTGTGGAGTACTAATACTTGATAGAGCATGACATGAAATAGTGGGCTGAGGATCTCCAGATTCTTCCTCTAATTTTTCCACTTCCTCTATTGATGTTGCCTCATATTCTTCCTCGTCACCAGATCCTTCAATGTAGAACATTTTTTTCTCAGCTAATTTATGATTTGGCCCATATTTGCTATCACAGTTAAAGCATAACCCTTTGGCTCTTTTTTCTTCAATTTTTAGAGGTGTTAACCGAATTTACTGAGGGTAAGAAGGAGACAAGGTGTTACAATATTTTATGCTAGAAAAGGACTTCCTTCTACTGGAAATAAATTTTTCCTCTACTCGACATGCCATGATAATAGAATCAGCAACCTTGAGTGGGTTAAACATGCATACCTCATGCTCAATGTGGTCCTTAAGACCCCTAAGAAATAGGTCATTCAAATACTCTTCTGTAATATCCTCCACACAGAAGGACAAAGTTTGGAATTGATGGACATACTCCTTAACTGAACCAGTTTGGTGTAAATTTACTAATTGGATGAAGCAATTCTCAGAAACAATAGAACCATAGTGTAATTGAAGCTCTTCAGTAAACACTGTCCAAGTGACATTTAGGCCATTCTTATGCCTTTGAGCACATAACCAATGATACCAAACAAATTGATCAGGTTCTAGGTATAAGGATGCCACAGTTACCTTTTGTCCTCCTGGGATCTGATGGAGATCAAATAAATTTTCCATTTAGGTATTCCAATTGAGTGGATCCTTTCCATCAAATTTACACATTTCAACTTTTAGAATCATGCCCCTCCATTGGTGAGAAGATCCACTTGAATGATTATAGGATCCTCCCTGATTTGAGTGATTTGGATGTGTGTGACCATTTTCTAGTAGAACCCATATGACTAGCATTGGAAGTTGTATTAGAAATAGCATTTAACAACTCCTACTGCATTGCATGAAAATCCTTCTGAATCTCACTCCTAAGGCTACCTTTCAGTTGATGAAGCTCAACATTAAGGTCATCCTTACTCACCATATTGTTTATCCTTTCCTGAAGTTGGATGATCACCTCAGATACTCCCAAACCAGAAGAATCTGAAGCCATATCTTCCTTATTTGGGGTCATTCCTAGAGTTGCTTGTCCTTTTCCTTGGCCTCGGGTAGATCTACCAGCCATGATGAAGGATGTGGGCCTATGGGTAGACTTAATAGGGAAGAATTTTAGGGTTTAGGGTTTCATAATTTTTTTGGCCGAATATAGGAATTTATAAAACAAAAACCCTAGGTATTTTTTAGAGGGGTTTTCGAAAATATAAGAAATTTGAAAATTTTCCAAAAATTACGCCCTAGGGAGCCAAATTATGAATAAATATAGAGCCGTAATAAATTTTGTAAAACAAGTCAAAACTTATTGAAATTTGGAGAGACACTTACTTGACTTATTTCTCCTCACCACAAAAAAAATTGCAGAAAAAATCGCTACAAATATTGAGATATAGCTAAACCTTCAGAATTAGGGTTTGACGCCGTCCTGGCCGAGATCATGAAATTACTTGATTAATTATGATTATCACCAGCAATAGAACACCAAATAACACAATATTGTAGATAAATTCTCTCAATATGAAAGTATAATAGCTTGGCCACTTCAAGGGGGCAACCTCCAGAACATATAATAAGACTCAAATACTCAACACAATAATCGTTCACTACCTTTAACCCCTATTTATACTATTCATATGATATGGACATCAACAAGGCTGACCAACCAATGATAATAGATCATATATGAAAGATATACATCATGATAAGAAGTTATGATAGCCACAAGTCGGCTATATCCATCCCATGTAAGATATATAATTAAGGGTGTAATAGAGGAAGGGTTATTTAGCCATTCATACATGGAAAGAGATGAACAAATATAAGGAAGCTTTGTGGAAGAGGCAATAAATCAAGAAACATTTTTTTTACCTATACTAGTAGTTTGTTGCTCCTAAGTATTTTTTCAAGATCTCTTCACAGAATACTCTGAATCTTTGGTGTAAGTATGTAGAAACGCAATAACAGTTGGATACAATGTTATGGTTCCTCCATTGTTGTGTTTTATGAGGATCTATAGGGCTAGTGTCAAGCATCACACTATGGAGTTCCATCCATTTGGTGTCAACAGCACTTAAAGTGAAGAACAAAGTTAGTGTTGCTATTTGTTCAACCATATTGGAAAGTTTACCTCTACTTTTCAACTAGAAAGACCTAGTTGCACGAAGTGTCATGCCAAATAGTATAAGATTTTTTCAGAGTGCATCATTTGGATTAGCTTGAAGGATTTTTCGTAACTCACTTATAGTTGTTGGAATGTTTTGAAGGATATCTTGTCTCATGAAGACAAATGTTTTTTTTTGGCTATGATGATGCATGATGAGGTTGAGTAAAAAATACCCGAACATGGGATGTTCTCCAAAGCAGTTGTCAAAGTAATGGAGTAGGTGTAGTGCATATTCATGAAGTTGGACCTCTTTCATGCAAGGTTGTTTAAACATGGTTGAACCTATGGGAAACAAGGTTGGGAATGGCATTGAAAACAATCCTTTTATTTTGTATTCATTGATTGGGGAAAGGCTGATTTAAGGCCAAGGAAATGATAATGGTGAGCCATTTGCTGAACGAAATAAGAATTGTTGAATCTCTTTCTCTTCAGTACCTGAATCAGGGAAAACTGGTACAAAGGATGATGGAAGGGATTGACTATTGGGTGATGTAGATTCTTCAGGATCTGATACAAGGGGAATGTCCTCTTGATGAGGGGAGTTATCTATTTCAACAGTCTGTAAGATGGAAGAAACATTGGTTGGTTCAATCGGTAAAGAGGACAAGGCATCATAGTCGATCAGAACATCTTTGTAGTAAGGGTCGTTTACAATTTTGAACTGGAGTGCATCCCAAACATGTGATCTGCTAACATAGAAATCATACTTTGTTTGGTTCTATGCTTGTATTTGTAAAAGCAAGATGTCCACATCTCCTAGACTTCGCGTGGAAGCTATTTAACAATAGATTCAATGTTTTGTAGGAAACTGACAGTGTGGCCAGTGTATTTGTATTGTCCCCCATGAACTTGGCTAACCTGTAAGATTGGATTAAATCTTACAATAATCATTTCCTCCTCTTGTGTAAAGAATTTAAAAATTGTAGGTTGATGGCTTGGATTCATGTTGTTTCATGTAGAGAAGCGGTGAACATTTTTCTCGTCCAAACATCTATTGTATAGGTATTTTTGTTCTCTCATTTTCTCGGTGATTCCTAGGTAGCTTTCCATAAAGATAGAAAGTATCCATATTTGCAAATGTATCTATTATTTTATGAAAACATCGTTGTGCTTGCTTAAAGGAAGGAAGTGATGATGGTATTTTGGGTGTGGGAGAAGGCGAGGGAGCATATCCATAAATGTTGGTTGTTGAAGCAGAAGTTGAGGAGCAGTATGGGGAAGATTATGGATGGGAACTACAACTGTCATCCAAAACATTTATGTGATGTAGATTGGGGCAGGGCGGGATGGAATAGGAAGTGGAATTCTAAATACTTGGTGAGATTACCTAAATTTGTGGTTGGTGTGAAGGAAGAGAGGTTCAAGGGTTACCCGATAGTCTGCGAGTGTGGTATCTATGACGTTGTTTCTCGGTGATGTGCTTGGTGATGTGCATAATACGCTCATATATGCTCCCTTGTTTGAGGAAGAGACATTTAGAAGTTATGAAATTGAATGTTGGAGTTTTCTAGAAGAAATTTGATAAGCAACAAGTAATGAGTGTATAGCTACTTATTGAAGCGTAAATATAAATGTGCATGCATGATAAAATGTAAACATTAATTTTTGGTCGAGAAGATAGTAATAAGTATGCAATTATGCACATGGGAAATGATAGAAAATGATCCATTTTGTACAAGAGCAACATGAAATAATTTCATTCATAATCATATATGAGGAAGATACGAAAAATACTATGCAGAGGAATTAAAACTTAGTTGATGACCATAGTTTATTTATGCAAATAATATTTGATTTTTATATTGTTGGAATACATACAGTAAGGAAGTTACAATATTCTTTTTAAAAAAACTGAACTTATAAAAGGTTTTACTATGGGAAAAAAGGAATATAAAAAGAGTGTAGTTGCGAAGGGAGGATTTGTGCATTAACAAAATATATAGCACTCATATGGTGGAATTTTTAGGATATTTCATGTTGTCTTTGACTTAAGAATAACACATTTCAATTGCGTTTTTCCATTGTATGTTTCCTTTTTAAGAGAAAGAGTGAAGAGGAACACATGGCAAATGACATGACCAAAACTCTCATGGTGGCGTCATTATCAATGCACATAAATTATAAGTCTGTAGCTAAAATTCCCATTATAATTTTTATAGTTTCATCAAATGCTATAACCCCTTTAAGTCCCCCTGTAGCATATTTCAAATCCATATGTAGAGCGTACTTGTAATTATAATTTTGAACATGAATATTGCATTTTTTGCAAAACCATTTACCATATGCTTGTTCATAAACCTTTTTTCTGCATTGTTTGTCATTCACCATTGTTGGGCAAGCCATGTAGAAGAAATTATCCATGTTGATGTTCAATACTTCAACTTCAACAGTCACCCAGTCATTGGTTTTGATATTTCCCATCTCTAAAATTTGTAACAAAGTAGCATTAGCAACCAAGGCCCATCTTTTCTAGTGACTGACGGGCATGGAACATGTGAATTTGGTGAAGATATCCAATCATGGAGAGCTTGTGTTTCATAAATCAGAGGGTTGATGTAGCATTTTGAAGCAGAAATGGTGTCAACAATTGTGCCATTGAAATTTCAAACACGGCTATATTTTATTACCAAGAGTAGAAAATTTGGAACTGAGAGTATCTCTGATAACTCTTCACAAAGATCGTGTAAAAATTTGCCCCATAAGGTCACAAAGATACTAAATTTGGACATATCTCATACTAGCAATGTTCTCCTTATAGCCTCAGACTTGTCTCTGCAATGAATAGTTGAGCAAGGAGAAATGTCCATCACAACACCAATTAATTCCACCATTGATTGTGTAAGGATGGATTTTATATATTTTATCTCTTTGAAGTGGAAATGATGGAGAGGAACATCGTTTTGTAGTTCAAATGCAGGAGCGACAGTAGACGAGGGAAGCAAGAAAATTTCTAACTCATTTTTTACATGGTTGTAAGAACGATATGCTTTACCCACTCTCTCATTAGATATATTTTATAGGCTTGCATTTTCTATTTGTGGATAGAATTTGTTTTCAGCATCATTGAAAGAAGTGATCCTTATTTCTCCTCATTTTTTGTCCATGAAATCAAAGGTGAAGATGACATCACTGCCCCTTGTATTTTGGTACTCTCGAAGAGTTATTTTAGCAAGATAAGTATCTTCTATAGTCTAGATCCTTGATATTACAATCAAAGAAGAAATTTCTTTGTAGTTCTTTTCACTATTTGCAATAGTGTATCTATCGCGTGCGGGTGTGTTTGGAGACAGCTGAGTGTGTGTAGGGGCATTTATTTGCATACTATTTCTTTCACTCGTAAAATATGTTCAGGAATGGGAATAGGTGTTCCTTTCCTTGACCATTAGATACAATGTTGTCCATGTCACTAATAATAACCATCCTATAACATAGGGAAAGAATAATGGACATCATAAAATCATCAAATAAGGCTTTATAAAACTCGAATAATGATGAAGATGTAACTTACAGATCTTTATTACAAATTATGCAGACATATTTTCAGAGCAACACAATGGACCCTTCTTAAAATATTTTGTTGAGGACATGACTGACAAACTTAGAGGGAAGTAGGGAAGGTTGAATATGATTTCCATCTGACAGGTCCACACGATGTTGAACTGCAAAGTTAAATGATGAACGTAACTGTGATAAGTTCAATAGTTGCAGTGTCAGGCCGTTACGGGGGGATACTTTAATGATACTCAATACACCTCCTTTAGTGAATTTTATCTCCATTGTGTCTAAGACTATTTAACTTTTGGCGATTGTTGCAATCCTGTTTGAAAAATTGTTGATTTATTCTTAGTGTCTTTTTTTGATGTTGTCATATGGATTTTTACTCTATTTGTCTAGAGTATTTAATTTTAATCAATGTGCATATTATTATTAGTTGGTACATATTTATTAATTTTTTCTTCACTATAGTTATGCAATGGACATTAATGGAATATATATCAAAAAGAAATGAAGATTTCTATTTTTTTAAATGCAAGTTTGAGCTTGCCTATCAATTTGAAATATGGGGGTCCCTTATAATTCAGCGACAGAATGGTATGAAAACATAAACTACCTTTGATGACCTTAGAAAATGATGTAATGTTTGATAACCTTAGAAATTTACCTTTTTGTGAAGTGCAAGCAATTTGAGAATAAATGAAGTAGTGTTTGGCCCAGTCAAAGATGTATTTTGCAAGCACTGCAAAAAACAAATTCAATCAACATAATTCGTTAGTGATTTTTTTTAGGCTTTGCAAATTTTGAGTTGCATTATATGGAATGAGGCAGGGAACAATATAAATGATATAGTGCACAGGTCGAAGTTGTTATAAATGCTTCAAATTTTTAAATTACCTCAATCTAGGACAATGGCGTAATATATGCACTTCAATTACTTTTGTAGCAGTTTTTATCATTAACGAGACAACCAACCCAACAATTGTTTCTACAAGTAAAAGTTGCCAAATATTAGATGATTTTTTTGTGTCATAAACTTAAAAAATGTAGAAATAAAACATTCAGGATTTCTTTAAAATTTTAAAACATACTTTGCTATATGCATAGAAATTCAGGATGGCACAAGGCAAATATATGTATCACAACCAAGAAATAGAGGTTTTGCGATAAATTTTAACTCGTAAATATGTGATTCATTTATGTTCAAACTCTCAAAATAAAATAATGAATATAACAGGGAAGGTCACGATACATGCCCAAAATCACAACAAATGTTGTCATATATTTCTGTTGTATTCAGTTTCACCAAATCATAGTTGACAATCATTTTCTAATTTCCTTGTTATATCACGATATTTCTATCTTTTTCTGTGTCAAAATTGCTTATTGGTTTGACATACTTTACAAATAACAAGTTACTAGTTGACTATAAAGTGTGAGAGTAAAAGAAATTCTATGTGAAAAAAAATAAACTTCATAGAGAGATAACTTGCAGTCAGTTTCACATTACTTTCTCAATGGAATAGAGACATTGTTGTGATGAAATTTGAAAAAAAAAGATGTTTGATGTTTGCAAAGAAGGAAATGAAACAAAAAAACAAAGTTCTTTGATATATGCAACATAGGGTAACTTGTTACAATTGAATCGTATAAATAATGCGAACAATTCAAGATTTAATTAACTCATGTTTAGATATGCCAATAGAAATCTAAAATAAAATTCATATGGGAAGAATTTTGGTATAAATTTATTTCCAATCTTATGGACTAAAATTTTATTCAATATATGTATTTTCCCAAACTTTCTAGACCGTCAGGTAAATTTATTATGACAAGCAAAATTGAACGTCAAAATCCAGCACTGGATCATGTTTGAGGGAGCCTACTTAAGCAAAAATCCGCCTCAATAAACACCAAGAAGCAATCTTTGAGGGATTTTGACATTTGGTAACAACCATTGTTACTTGCAATTTTCAGTGACTAAGTGATAGGGACAGTTTGAAATGTTTCCAACCCTTTAAAATGTGAAATTGAAAGCGACAATGATGTCTGAATAGAATATTAATTAGAAGAACATTATTGTGAAGTAAGGGAAGGTAAGAACATAACCTTGAGTACCCAAAGAGAAAACCTTTAGATTAACCGATGTTCTTTTTTTTGATGATACGCCTGGATATATCTGCCACATCAGTAGTTCAAGCTACCAAATTGGATAAGATATATCTTCCACATCTGTAGTTAATGCAGATGCCAAATTGAATAAGCTATCTACCATTGAAGATTATAGAAAGAAAGAAGGAAATATTGTCTCATCCAGTCACGGAAGAGTGGGCGAGGATTATACACTTAGGCATGTCCCTTTCTATGAATTGCAATATAGTTGATTCTTAACATCTTGAAGAAAATAGTTGTGAAAGGTATGAAAGATTGCCTTGGCAAACCTTAAATCACTATGCCTGGAACTACAATGTGCAACTGCGGAGGAGGTTGGATTCTTGTGTAAGGATGATAACGAGGCTCGCTCTTACATGGATGCCAATAATTTTATTTCTCCTCTTGTGAATTTCTTGTCGGGCTGTTATAGATGTATTAGATATCAAGGCACAAGAAGTAGGAGCATTGGCTCATGTCAATATGGTTTTCAACAAAAATAGGTAGACAATTTCAATTCGACATGTTGAATCATTTGCCAGGAGGAATCCTTTGTAGGGATTTTTTAGTTTGAATATCTTCATAGGTCATTTAACTATTTTGGTCATGTTTCACCTGAATATTGGTGACCTAGTTGCTGAAGTTTAAAGAGCTGATGTTCGAGCCAATTGGTGTAATACATGATGTATGCTATACAATTAATTGATTGAATCAGTGTGAAAAGCAACCAATTGAATCGTGCTCAGGATTTGTGTTTAATAGTGCACGTCCTTGAAATGATACGATGGAAACACCGAAGGGGCATCTTTCGTAGGAGTTAACATTTGAAGTTTGGATGAAGATGACTGTTCATAACACTGGTACAAAATATGAGATAATGAGAACACCGTTAATGAGCACTTGTAAGGGGTGCAACTGGGAATGCCGATTAGGATTTATTGCAGAGCATCAGTGGAGGATGCGGGAAAGGGAAGCTATGGAAAGGTATTGAGGAAGTCAGAGGCCATTAGAATGAATATTAGAATATGGGAACCTTTAGATGGAAATCCACATGAATCGACACTCAGATTTGATTGTTGAGTGGAACAAACTTAGTGCCCCCTGCAAGTTTAACAACCTACACTATCAACTAATGTCCTTATAGAGGGAGCTTCTCTAAAACTAGGGTACACTAATGAGATCTTTGTTGATAACTGGAGTAATGGCTATGCATATGTAAGTAATAGTGGGTATCTATGATATTGATGTACTTCAGATATGAATGAGTTTGTACAGAAGATACATCTAATCTGACCTTGTTGTCAATACAAATATGGTCATTTTCATCCTTTTTAGAGAATTCTCGATCAATGAGAAACAATACTGTCTGAACCCAGGTCACAAAATTTTCTTCTTCGGTTATATTAGGTGATGATAAGTGTTTTCAGCCACATACACACACAAAAAAAGTCTTTAGTTGTTGATGCTAACAATGTTCATGCACTGAGAAGCCATTTGATCCAATTATCACCTCACCATGACTATTACCAATCCTATTCTCTTATCAACACAACTTGATCAAACACTCATTTATATCCATCTATGTATTAGAGCACACAACATGATCAAAGACAATAGTTAGAGATAAGGTCTCTGAGAAACAAGAGTTACCTTAGCCAATGCACACTTGTATTTTGAATCTCACACCTTCTTCAAGTTAGAATTCTTCAAGGAATTGTTACAGAGCTTGCTTAAACCTGTAGATTATCATTTCTTCAATTTTGACAGTCATAGCATATGCTCACGACTATGATTTCCATGAAGTATGCTTGTACAAACCTTGTTCAACGTTTGAAAACCTTGAAACCTATAGAATTTTCTATCATACCAAGTTTGATGTTAAACACATCCATCATATAGGGCTTTCTCATTCTAAGCACTTGTGTTCTTGAGTTAACTCTTTCAATGACATTTCTTACCTTGGTATTCATCATCTATCATGTAGACACACTTAGAAAGCCTTGTCCTTAAAATAGTGATCCCATCTATTATTGACCTCATCCACCTCATTAAGACTACTATTTAGTTCTCCACATATATTCACATTTCATTGGGAATTTTCTTGATTCAAGCTTGAACATAAGTTTTTAATACATTCTCACAGCTGCATAGACCTTAGATTACACATCATAATACTTGAAGATTATCTTCTCATCTTTAAATCTTATGAGACTTGAACTTCTGTAGTAGATCATTTTAGAATACACTACTTTCAATATTTTTAAACATTTAATGTGCTTTCAAGCTCAAACAGATCAATGAAGACCTTAACAACACATCTGATACCATTCTTAAGGTCACATATTTACTTGAACCATTTACTTGAAGGACACTTCACATTCAGAACAAACCTTTATCTTTACAGGCACCAACATTTTTGTAGGTTGTCTGATAGATTCTAATAAAAGATGTTTGTCAAATAAAAAAAGAATGAGGTATGTAGGTATTTGGTCAGGGATGTTTTTGGTTTCCTTGATAGGACTTGTTAAATTATTCGCAATGGTCACCACTTTTCATGATAAAATAAGAAAATCCAAAGTGGTAAAACTATCAAGATATCACAACTTGAACAAGAATTTAGTCCACCCATAGAATTCCATTACTTACTTTGAGATTTTTTATACAGATCATGCTTTCCTATCATTCTTAAATATTTGTTGTTTAGATCAAAATTACAGATAAGAAAATAGAAAGAGATCATGAAATTCTTCAAGGAACCGTTACAGATCTTGCTTAAACCTATAGATTATCATTTCTTCAATTTTGAAAGGCATGCCATATGCTCACAACTATGCTTTCCCTTAATTAGGCTTGTACAAACCTTGTTCAACCTTTGTAAACCTTGAAACCTATAGAAGTTTCTATCATACCAAGTTTGATGTTAAACACATCCATCATATAGGTATTTCTCAGTCTAAGCACTTGTGTTCTTGAGTTAACTCTTTCAAATGACATTTCTTACCTTGGTATTCATCATCTATCATGTAGACACACTTACAAACCCTTGTCCTTAAAAATAGTGATCCCATAGATTGTTGACTTCATCCACCTCATTAAGACTACCATCTAGCTCTCCACATATCTTCGCATTTCATTGAATTCCAAAAGGTGATACAACACATGAAAAAGATGGGAAATATCCTTCTACTTGAAACATACCTTGAGAATTTTCTTGATTCAAGCTTCAACATCAGTTTTTAATAAATTTTCACAGTTGCATAGACCTTATATTACACATCATAATACCTGAAGATTATCTTCTCAACTTTAAAGATTCTGAGACTTGAACTTCTATAGTAGATCACTGTAGAATACACTGCTTTCAAGCTTTTAAGAAATCTCATGTGCTTTCAATCTCAAACAGATCAATGAAGACCTTAACAACACATTTGATACCATTCTTAAGGTCACATGTTTACTTGAACCATTTACTTGAAAGACACCTCGCATTCAGAACAAACGTTTATCTTTACAAGCACCAACATATTTGTAGGTTGTTTGATAGATACTAATAAGAAGTGTTTTTCAAATAAAAAATGAATGAGGTATGTATGAAGTTGGCTAGGAATGTTTTTGTGTGCTTGATAGGAATTGTTAAATTATTCACAATGGTTACCACTTTTCATGATAAAATTAGAAAACCCAAAGTGCTAAAACTATCAAGAGATCACAACTTGAAGAAGAATTCAGTCCACCTAGAGAATTTCATTACTTACTTTGAGATTTTTTTATACAGGTCATGCTTTCCTTTCATTCTTAAATCTTTGTTGTTCACATCGAAATTACCGATAATAAAAAAGAAACAGATCATGAAATTCTTAGTCTAGTGTCTGTATTTTAAAAGATATAGTTGTATACAAATTTAGGCTAAGCCCTCTTTCTTGTCATGAACTTTAGGAGAATGCTATGTACTAAGAGGGGTCAACTAATTGTAAGAATAAGTCATGTCATATCTTAAATTATGCTTACCAGATAAAATCTATTTAGTACTAACCCTAGTAAAACAATGCTAGTACAATACAAAGTATTTTGGAATGTCAGGCGAAAGCACGAGTCACACCCAATCATGATGAATGGCCTTGTGTATGATAAAGTCACCGGTAGAAAATAAAATTTGCCAATTGATAGTATGCAATATGTATCTAGATAAATTAAAATTTGTGCAAAAATGTGTTTATATCAAAAAATCAACCTCATAATAAAAAAATTGGCAGATAAACAAATACATTTGATGATTTTTTTCCACCTAATTTCAGGCATCTTCCTACAAGTTACAACTACTATATACAAAACAAAATAAAATAAAAAGCAAGACAAAACAACACTTAACTAATGTTTGGCTTGTCTTGGTGGATGAATTAATTATGACAGACAACATGATTACCTATATATATTGAGGTAATATCTAATCTATAAATATTTTATTAAAAATGCTAAGAAAACAATTCAAAGTGCAATACAATTCCTTTTCTTCAAATATGATACCTTCAATGGTGGCCATAAAGCAAGAATTTCAAAACACGTGAAACAAACTAGACCATAACAAGCAACCAAAACATGGCATCAACAAAAAAATTTCAAAGCATAGTTGAAGACATGAAGTAGCAACAGGGAGGAGATGACAAATACACTTTCACTTGAGGGAGGCTATAGTAATTTAAAAACTAATATATTTATGGTGAAAAACTTCACTTCAAATTTTAAATATTATATAAGTAAGAACATTATGAAGAAACACAAACTATGACACAATATTTGCATTGTGTATTTCCAGCTTGCCAAAAAGCTAATCAACGGTAATTAGAGTATGATATTTATATAAAGTATTTTCAAAGCCAAAAAATAGCATGTACAATACAAGACATATTACAACATGACATATATATATATATATATATATATATATATATATATATATATGTATGTATGTATGTATGTATGTATGTATGTATGTATGTATGTATGTATGTATGTATGTATGTATGTATGTATGTATGTATGTATGTATGTATGTATGTATGTATGTATGTATGTATGTATGTATGTATGTATGTATGTATGTATGTATGTATGTATGTATGTATGTATGTATGTATGTATAAAGGAACATGATGTAATTAAAGGAACATGCCCAATGAGAAACATCATTTTTTTCTAAAAATATTTCTTCTGCACATAGGGGATTTTCTTGGCACGGTCATGTTTTTTAAATCCTCTTTTCCCCTTGTCAACAAAGACACCATCTTATTCAATTTGTAGGGGGGCTCATACTTCTCTGCATCAACAACTGTGTCGTATGCCAACCCAAACCCTTTCGATAATGAATACACCGTTCGAAATTTTGAAAGATAGATGACAGATTATGCCAGTAAGTGAAGGCATGCCTTCACAATTTCTGTAATCTATTCTTTTTTTGGGCGCAATTTTTTATGATGGAACACATTCACCACAAACTGATTTCTTTTAAATTGTTCATGCCTACGCAGTTGTGGTGTTGTCACAGTAATACTAATAGGGGGAATGCAAATTTGACTTCGTGTTTTCATTAGTCCAATCTGAGAGGAAACAATAAAACGTTAGCTACCTTAACTGCAAGCAAAACAGGTTAAAAATAATGAAGACAAGTAGCTTAAATGGCCCTACCAAAGCACAGTCTAATACCCTACATGGGGCGTATTGAGTGGCCTCCCAAAGAAAAAGAATCTCTCAGCACACTCCAATTCCTGACCTTGGTAGGACACGTGCCCCTACATTTCCATTTAGGTTTAACAAAAGTACAAGACATATTACTTTATATAATCTTTACAAAATTCATACTATTATTCTTGACGGAATTAAAAAAAATTCAAGAAAAAACAATATAAAACATACTGTCACAGCACAACAATAGACGGAAAACATGCATTTTGTTTCAGTGGGTTGCTAACAAGTTAACCAACTTCATACAATCTGAAAAGCTACAATCTAGTCACTAAACTAGCATATAAAATTAAAACGATACGCTGGATTTGAAGATCAATTGTAAAATCCCATAATAATGTGTTAGAACTTCATCATATGCTAACATTAAAAAAGAAGAATTATGCCTCTACATTGGTAATCATACAATCCAAATTAGATCTACAAGTTTTTAGGCAGAAAAACCCAAAAATCGGACAATACTAACAGTAATTAATCACACACATATTAAGATGCATATACACATATAAATTATTAGCCAAGTGTGAAAAAGTGAACATGTTGTTTGTGAAAGCTGATGAAGAATAGCATATTAATAGACTTCTTAAATGCAAACGAACTCATGTAAAGCAACTTTGTACTTTATTTACCAGTCTCAACGTGTGAGTAGATTGAGACTATAAAATTCAATATAGATCTACAAATATTTTGTCTTTTAAAACAATATTTCATAACGAATCATTCGAAAGTTTGTGAGACTTTACAATCTATAAAAGACAATTTTTCTAGGTTTATTCGATACACTATAAAGGTCCTGACATTGCGTGGTCCGCTTAATGGTTTCTATCAGATATTCTTCTAGGTGACTTTAAATTCAAATTCCCAATATTCAAGACTATCCCTTTTAGTTAGTCTGAGATAAAGCTTTCCTTTGGAAAGTTTAAAAATGAGTATTGAATTAATCCTAGTGATAATAAATCATTATTTCACCTTCTAGGAAATGTTTGTTCAATCTTTAATGACACATGACCTGTAAAGAGAAAAAACTCTTGTTTCCTTTATCATAAATAAGAGTGAAGAATTAATTATGATCAAACCACAAAAAAAATTGGATAAGGAACGTAGTTTTGTCCTTTGACAAGTGGTTGCAGTTTGTATGCAGTCTAAATTTAACAAACAGGCCTAATTAAGGCAGCAGAAAACACACATGTCAATCATGTCAAAAAAACTGTCCACAAAAACTAGAAGAAATAAATTTAAAGAGCTTACTACGTGTTGAATCCCAGTCTTTGAATTCGATGAGATAAGAAAATATTTTGCATGTACATCAAGAGCTACTAATCTTATTTTATGGTTTTATAGCAACATAAAACAGAAAAACAATTTTTTAGTGGATTTACATTTACTGTCACAATCGTGGTGGTCGGAATTATTCCCAAAATGCATATGATATTCAAGTGAAGATATAAACCTTGCTATTTTTTTTAGAGCTTCATACTGTTTTTTAAAAATAGGTCATTTTATGTTTTAATTTTGAAAACAATTAGAAAAATAAATCAAAACTTTGTTTTAGCCTTGGATATGGCCTGAAAGGTTTGGATATGCCCCAGATGCGTCTGAACACATCTGGTTGTATACAAACAGTTCAGGCTGCATCCTAAGACTATAACTTCGAGAATGTAATCTACTCTTTATCCAGACTTTTCCAAATTTAGGAGGTACTTCCATGATACTAATATTTGGCAGACTTATAGAATTAGTTGCAGATGTAATTTAAAAATATAAGGGTAAATATATTTCTAAATAAAATATTCTATAAAAAGAAAACCACCATATGTAAGGGGGTTGCACGGAATTAGATCAAACAAGGAAAAGGTTGCTACTTGCGGCACCATGTTATCCTAATGAAATCAGACTTTTGACATAGTTCCATCCGCATTGAACTTTATAGAAGGTAAAGTGAGTCGAGAACCACCAAATTTCAACCACAAGAGATGATGACATAAGGTCTCAGATTTATTAATGGATGTGTAACAAGAGGTAGGAGGTGACAGTGCAGTATAATGTAACACTAGACTGGAAGTGCAATTAACCTATCTGCAATTAAATAATTGTTTTGCATCAGAGCTTGTTTCTGTCCATGACACCATTCAAATCCGTACACAAGGTTGGGGTCAATTTTCCATTACATCACCTTTTGCATGTATGTAATTTGGTTTTCATGTAAAGAACCATGTATCATAAAATAAGGGTTAGGAAGAGCATTTCATCAAAATATAAAGAGCTGGTAAAGAACCATGTTTAACTAACTACATAAAATACTGTAAGCACCTAATAAATATTAGCATTTTTTATGATTTAATAAATTCATAAATTGTATCTTATTATGGGTTTTTTTGTGAATGTACAAATCACAGATATTTGTAACGAAAATGCAGCAGAATTATTGTTTAAAAATTAAAAACATGAGAATTAATGAAGCAATTGCCAAACCAAATGGTATAGTGCCCTGCAGACAGGGACTAATAAGGAAACATAGACAACTATTCTTTCGTGGGGAATGGCAGGAAACAACATAGAAAAAATAATCTTGAGTGGAAAATACAAGGAGGATACCAATTCATCCACAGTCCATACATAAAACAGATGTATATTTAGAATTTCAGTCTCTTGGAGATCAAATTTCAAGTATAACATTCTTCCTTCAATGTTTTTGCTATCGAATAGTGTTTGAATGTATAGTGTGGCCTTTGCCAAGTGATGCTAGGGGAAATTTCTCAGATGCCCCCAAAGAACACAGATCAAGGGCCTTTGTCATGTTTTCTAAGACATCTCCGAGAGAGAGAGAGATTTTATTAATGGGGAACCAAATAGCGTTGGTGCAAGTGCAAGTCTCACTTGAATTCGGTAGAATAAATATAATATCAGACAACACATCTAAGGTTTTGTAATACAACCCCTTATCTCAGCGGTGGACCATTTTATCACGGTGAGTAGTTCATGCACCTAAATCCTAACATGCTCAAATTTTTCAACACAATATGATGTAGAGACCTCAAAATGAATTATTTACTTCAAAGGATATTGAAAATTGCAATACAATCTTCACTTCTAGATAGAACAACATTCTTATCAGCTGAATCTTTCTTAAACAAAAGAAAAAATCAAGCATAAAATAAGGCTTTTAGATCTCAAGTAAAATAACTCATCGCCCAGAATGGGATTTGGGGGACCTTGTGACGAACTAGTAACTAGAGGTTAGTTCTATCGCTATTAATAGTTCAAAGCATTTCAAGGACAACACATAACAACACTATATTTGGTGTTTTATTGTGATTTAATGCCCTCAATACACAATCATAATCAAAAATCAAATTGGAGATCTTATCATTTGCACCTATTTAGCAGCAGGTCTTGGTGTTATTTTCACTTCCTATTAAACATTAGCAAGCCAGAGAAGTCTATGCATGCCAAGGGCAAACATAAAGGAATTATTGCAGGTCCCAGAAAACCTAACGTGACCTCGCATTAATAAGGAAAACCCATTTTTATTCACTTTACTATTAGAAAAGCTTTCCATTCTATACCTATCAAATCCTATGAAGACATCACAGACCACATACCTTTGAATCCCCTACAGAGAATATGCCTTGGACCACAAAAACCACCTGCACAAGACACCGGAAGCAAGGATGAGTAACACCCACAACAAAATTACTTCAGCAGGAATAGCCGCATTCAGTGTTACCATAAAATGTCACACATAAATGTAAAAAATACACACATGCAAGGAAACAAACTGTTAACCAAACATGGAACAAATCGACAAAATATCCCGATAAAACTGTAACTCAGTATGAGACAAAATAATTTCGATCAGTACCTAGGGCTGCTTGAGTGAACTGTTGTCTCTATCAAACAACCGTCCTGAACAGACAACCACACGAATCCAAAACACCACGAATATATACCAACACAAATCCAAACCACCATGAAAAGATATAGATAGGAATCCAAACCGCAAGCATTTATAGCAACCCAAATTTCACAAACTACTACAAAAACCACCGCGACGAAACGTAAAACCTCCTCGAGATGCAAACCCCCTCTCAAATTTCTACCACACACAACATAACCCCTCCATTGCCAAACGAGAGACGCTTACTTCAGGTTTATTTTTGCCCCATACTACGAAGCGCAATGATCAACAACCGTCGAAGCAGTGTACAGCTATTAATGCAACTCATGCAATCTTCAAACAACCCTTGCAAACTGAAATCCACCACACAGAAAAGTAAACGCAGTTTTCTAAGCAGCCATGAACATTGTTTATCCTTTTTCTCTCCATCTGCCACGCCAATGAATCCTAGGCAAAAAATTAGCCACCACGCGAATGAAACCTAGGGCAAATAAATTTCCTCAGCAAGTTTCCTCCACCATTGGATTTTAACGACACCACGACAAACATATTGAGTCATCCAATGACCAGAACCTGTCAGAAAAATTAGGTCACAACCCACTACAAGAACGCCTTACGACATAATGAAGGTGTCCAATTTTTAAATGGTTATAATTGGCTGCAGTCCTGCCTCCATTATATTTATTGGTGCAGCCTCTATATCGGCAAATGGAAACATTCAAATGCTATCCCTTTCCGAAATACATCTTAAAATCTTTCATAAAGCCAATGAATGAACTTGATCTCAATTAGTTGCAACCCCAGACTGGTTCATAATATAATGGATTCTTGCACAGAGTCAAATACAAGACCAATCCTCTTTTTAAGACTCGAAAAAAATGGACTCTTGCAAAGAGTAATATACAACATAGATTTTTGTAATTAGCTTTAGTTTGTTTTTGTAGAAGGCATAGTGATAACTATAAAGCATTCTTATAGCATGCTGATGGTAGTGGTGTTGCTATACGTAGCGATGATTTTGGCATATGGCTCTGTGAAATGGTGGAAGATTTTCGCGTTGAACCAATGCTCGGGCCGGGAATACATCCTTTCATGGCCATGTTTGTAGTGTTATTGTTGTCATTGAGTCAACGTTGCGTTAGGTAAGGCAAACTATTTTGTCGGTATGCAGAGGAGACAAAAACTATGGGTGTTACTAGCCATGGGGTGAACGCCTCTTATGCTTGTTTATACGTTAGAGAATTCCCTAAACAATGAGATACCAAGTAGCCGAAATGTGACCGTTGTGGTAGTACATGTACGGGGTAACTCCTGAACGGTCGGGTCTTAAACTCAGAGGTGGATATAAACCAACACATGTGTTGTCCCTAAATGTCACTGTCTCAAACACAAAATCAATTTCATTTCCACCAAACAACTCATACTTTATAAATATCAAGTTCATTACAGTGAACACTTTGCATAAGGTTCTAATGTTGTTTGTGTTGGGGATATGCCCTATCAATAGGAAATTTGAATTGATTGACACATTTTCATAAAAGTAAGAATTAAAAAAAATTGTATTGGAAAACTATAAATGACATTCACAATAAATATGATGACATCATGGTGCCTCAATATACATAAAGGTGGGAAAAAGGGGTGAAAATTGTTAACCAACCACAACTTAAATAAATATATTTTAATTTTTTTTTTGATTAAAAACTATACTCAAAACATTTGAAAATATACATAACAAAATATACCCTCATCTTATTAATTGAAAAATAGAGAAATATTAATAAAACTAAAATATATAATAACCCTGCCAAACACCTAGACCAATAATCAAGGCTGCCACCTTGAAATTATAAAATGTCTAAGGCTTCCTATTGGCTTGCACCCCTCTCATCCTTATTTTCGAAGATGTTCAAACATTTGTATGTGCTCATAAATTATCCACATCATTTGAATAAGTTGCTAGGTCAAAAGTGAGCACCACCTTTTATAAAACGATTGCACCTTTTTAAGTTGAGCTCACATGTTTGAATGGTCTTTTCTCTTCTGAAAGATGGCAAACAATTTAAAATGAGAAATTTTTAAAGTGTGTCACAACATTCCTATTATTTTACTCAAAACCCCAATAAAAATAGGAACGTGGGTCTTACTCTTCTCTGAATCTCACCCTCCGAACGCTAAGCATATTTCCACGTGCATTCAATATTTTGTTATTAATACATTGGTCATGCACTTAAAAAATCAAATTCCTAGCAATTGGTGAAAACGGGGAATCAAAGAAAGTCAAGCCCACAAAAGACGATGGTGTTATGTAAAGAGGAGAAGCCAATTTCCAGATTCATGACATCTAAGAATTTCAAGAGAAGAAGATCACCATAAAGGATTAAAATCCTAACTCAATGGTGAACAATGTTAACTTGGACAAAGAATCCATAAAAGAGGAGAGTCGTTGAGGTGTTGAGTTAGAGGCATTCATGTACATAGTAGGAAACAAGTAAAGGCCTAGCCTAACAAGTTTGAGTGAGTAAAACAAATGGTCTTAGTGTCCAAACAAAGATACAAGTGAATCGGTACGTTATTCACAGGAAATATATATTATTATATATGTTTAAAAGGCTCGCCCAGTCGACAATGGAAATCATGAGTGAAATTGGGTGGCTCACGTCCAAATATATTTTGTACACTTACCACCACGACATAGCGATAGAATTATTTGAAAGGGTTTACAATTGGATTTTTACAAAGCCACTAAGACATGAAAATGACAAAAACAACCTAGTGTTCACTACTGCTTTAATTTTGACACTCGCCTTTTTTAAAATGATGGTAAATTTTCAATATTACCCCTTCAAAGCATGCAACGCAATATTTGTAATTACGCCGAAGGCGTTCCCCCTATGGTAAAGGACCTCCGGACGTTTCTGCGATTGTCTTAAAGTTGACGGTTTGACGGATTTTTACAAAGCGCTATCTGGACGTTTTCGTGTTTTCCCACTATTTTTAATACGCCGAAGGTGTTCCCCCTATGGTAAAGGACCTCAGGACGTTTCTGCGATTGTCTTAAAATTGACGGTTTGACGGTCGTCTGGACGTTTTCGTGTTTTCCCACTATTTTTAATAGTTTTTTTGGGGCGGATTTTTAACCAGACATGCATACGAAAGAGGAATGGGGGTACCCTTGGCGGGCTGGACGTACATCAGTTGGACGGGGAATAGAAAGTGCGAAGCCTTATCTGCTAACTTTTCCTTCCACAAAATCAATTTATACGGTTTTATTTTACTTACGTTAACGCATTAAACTTTGCTCAAATCTTTTCTCTATGCCTTTCGAAGAATATTAGAATTTATACCTTGCAGGTTTCGAGGAAAGCGAATCAAAGTCCACATATATCATGACATAAACAATGCATTTGATATTAAATAAGCCTGCAAGGAATCATTTTTCAAAAAATGAACATGAATGAGATTTATTCATAAATATTCGTATGTTTATTAAATATGGAGATTTTAGAGAAAAGTTAACCTCTCAATTTTTAAATATTTTACAAAGTTTGTTTTTATAAATTATTTATTTTATTTTGTTTGTTGGAGAGATAGATATAACTAATATAAATATCTAAAAAACGAGGAATATATTTATTTCAAAAATGTTAGTAGATATCAGTTTTATAAATTTTATGCAAGTCACATTTTTCCCGATTAATATTGATTAATAATTCCATCACATTATGTTTATATTTCTTATATAATAATAAAAAATAAGGGGCTGAAATATAATAATGTTACGAGTAAGTCTATATTAAATTTGAAACAAAAGTAGCCATTAACTCTCTCCTTTAAGTTCATTGTCCGCTCAAATTACAGAGAATGATCTTGAAAACCCAGTTCAGATCAGAAGTCCTGGCTCCTGTCATATAAATTTGTGCTAAACAGCTACGGGAACTTCAACCATCAGAACCTATTACTAGACTTGGTAAATCGTGATTGCCTCATCAATAAGTCCAGACCATTCTGAGAGTGATGTGCCTATATTATGCAAGTCCAGCTGCATTATGGAATTTGATCAAGTTAACAAGACCTTCTATACACTAAAAAATCTTGAGATAGGTAACGGTAAAGGTGGTTTTTTAGGTCACTGCCCAGCAAGATCCACCAATTTGGTGTCTGAGACCCCCCTTGTGGAAGCCCGCAAGAGGTGCTTTTTTCCATTTACCTTATATATTGTTCAACGAGATGTAAAACCCTACTCCCATATGGATTCGAAACCTGTGCCTCCTGTATAGTGTACACACACCTTCACAACCAAAAATAATAACTACTAAGTCTATTCCCATCCATATCAACTAATGTAGTTGGGGAAATTCAATAAAAAAACTTCAAAGCAATGACAAGCAGGCAAATTTTCCAACCAGCACCAGAAAGTCCTATCCTGGAGGATTCACAAAATAGGCTCACAAAGGGAAAGCTATATAGGACATTTTTCTCAAATTTAATTCACCAATTGGCAAAATTTTCAAAAAAGGTAAGGGGAATTACATTTGCCGCGGAAACGACTTTTCAAAATAACTTTATCAACATGCATTTCAAGTGCAGGAGTTTGATGGATGCTCGCAAAGTGTTTGACGATTTAAAACAACAAGACAACTTCTCATGGAATGCTATCATTGTAGCTTATGGAAGACATGTCATTCTTGCAATGGTTCTTGTTGAATACTGCATTCGGGCTCAGAGTCAGAACTAACATCTGTAGCAAGTCTTGTGTCTGCGGTAGTGCGTAGAACATGGCACGGTCTGTAATTGTGCTTGTACATGTCCCAAGTGTCGTTGATGTCATGTGGGGTTGATCCAAATTCAAACGCAATATTTCTGAAAGGCTTGTATAAAAGGAGTTCTGACCAACAGAAAAGGTCATATGACGTTGATTCTTGAGCAAGGACATCCACAAATCTCGGGTGGACCCAAACAATTGCTTGACGTCAACACTTCACATTCACTACATTCTCGAGAGTGAATGTAAGTGTAGAAATATAGACGAACCACTTCATTTAAAGGTATCATCTCTTCATTTCAAACTTGTTACAAATTTGTACATATACATTTACAAATCTCATATCATGAGTGGTAGCATTTTGCGAACTATTTTATTTGAACTTAACATGAATAAATGAAGACTTTCGTGCATGTGCATATTTTATATCATGAGTGGTATCGTTTTGTGGCCAATTTTTTCGCTCTAAACATGAATACATTTGATACCGTTTTGGATAGTTACTTACTTTTGTGTAATTGTGTTAGTGTTGCATTACTTATATTCCTTCTATTTCTTGTTCTCATAAGTCCGTTTTAATGGAACTCGTATGAAATTCAAGTGCTTGTTATGGATTATCTGACCTTAGCTGGAAGTGAAGTAAATTTAAAAGTGCTTAACATAGGTGTGGTCCTCGCTAAATATTTGGCAATTTCTCTTTCAATTGTTTTTAGTATCTCTAATATTGATGCTTCATGCAGGTTGATTTGTCATTATCATTTTGTCACGAGTTGATTTTTCTTTTGTTTTGTTGATTTCCCACAACGACAGTGGCTTGCGAGCCTCAATGGTCACTCAAACTCAAAGATTTTTTGTGTGCAAAAAAAAATTCTGAGGTGAATTCACAGGGTAGTTTGGCCACCTATCTCATAATTTTTAAGGCAAGGTAATGTTTATTTGTGGGTTAGGTAGCTGGTAGATAATTATGTCAGAAAATTTTAAAGAACTGGATGGTGGTGTTGATTAATAATAGCCAATATATTGAGATTTATGTTGATAATGCAAGTTGAAGCCAAATGGAATTGTGTTGGTTGGTGCAGAAGAGACTTTAAGTCAACTAAAATTAGTTCAAGCCTTAGCATCTACTATTCCTAACCAAGTGTCAAATGTCAAACATACTTTGTAGTGCAAGAAAAATCAATTATAGAAGTTGAAGTAGGTATGACATGATACTCTTCTCTATCTAGCAGAAAGCAATCACAATCTCAAATTATTGACATTTACCCAAGAAGAGTATTCAACTACACTACTGGCAACATCAGCACCTGAGTCACTACTAGACATTTACCCAAGAACATTTTGTCAAACATATGGCGCACATATTCTATATTACTGCACTTAGCATACATGGTAATTAGACTATTCAACAAATATATGCTCGGCTCTTCTTAGGCTTTAATGATATAGGATGCAGGAATCAATCTTACAAAATGGTTGTCCGCACCTGAACAAATACATGTTCTAGGTTACAAAGTAGAAAAATAGGGCTATTGTCTACCCTTAAAATATGTACAGTCTTGAAATATGAGTTTGAAAAAATCCACAACTTTATAACAGTATTTTTTGCAAGTTGTCGTTGTTTCATTTTCCTCTTGATTAACAAGTATAGCTATGGCCCTTTGTGTACACAATTCTGAAACATGGCATCTTCACTCAGCAATTTAATTATCAAGTATCCTCAGATTAAATGAAGTAGGCGTATTGGGGATTTTGCTTTCAAAAAGCAGTGGGCAGAGGAAAATGGAGAGGAGGCCGTGAGAATGTTTTGTCAAATGTAGCGGGTGGGCGTGAGAGGGAATGAATTTACTTTCGGCAGTGTGATTCGAGCATCAGCCAGTTTGATGGCATTGGAAGAAGGTAGGTTGGTGCATTGGAACAAACACTTCACATTCACTACATTCTTGAGAGTGAGTGATAGCAAACTTACATCTCTTACTTGCATTTGTATTCAATTATTACACAATTAACTATTATTGAAAATCCCTTCTGATGTACTTTGCAACATTTGTTTTGGCTTTAATAGAAAATCAAAATTGTCAATCACACCCCTTATCAACAACTACAAAAATGATGGATGCATTTACTTAGCATGATTCAACAATTCAATGAAGGTGCGAAGTTTTTGTTAGCTTTCTCGGCTATGCAATACTGTATACTGAGAGAGGGGCCTCATAATCAACAAGCATATATACTACAAAAAAGCAGGGGCCTTCAACTAATTGGCCTTCTATAGAAAATCATTTTTTATGAAAAATACCGTAACTGCTGTACATTCTTGACACTTTCTATATTAAATTCACTTTGGGGAAATTTTCAATCTAATTGTATTTGCTATAGAAGAAAGAAATCTTCACTTAGACTTCTAAAGTCAGTACATCCAAATGTTTAAAACTACAATGCCATATATGTAAAATTGTAATCACTACCCCAAAAAGTTGCATGCTTTAATTTAGAAGAGATCCCCTTTCGCTACTGCTCAAACCAAATAATAATTACATAACCAAGAAAGAAAAAATCTTCAATTGCCAGACTACTATCCATGAGATGAAAAGTGTAGACAGTATACATAATAATTGCATATCCAAGAAAGAAAGAATCTTCAAATACAAGACTAATATCCATGAGATAAAAAAGTGTGTAGACAGTACCATGAGATAAAAAGTGCAGACAGTCTACATGACTTCAGTATAAAGAGAGAATGTTTAAATGCAATACTTAATCTATATTCCTACATTTACAAAAATAATTACACCCCTTATCAATATCAAATAAGAAAGTATTAATTATCCTTCTAGAAATCAAATATCATATACCGTTCAGCGTTCACATTGCATTATACACATGTGATTGCTAGTAGTAGCAATTCCACATTGATGTTTGATTTGTTAATTTAATGTTTGATATATTAATTAATTTTTCAGATACATTACAATAGAAATTTGGTCAAATAATATATAACTACATTAAAATATACCACTGAAACATCATAAGATAACACATTTCAAAGTAAAGGAAGGTAAGTGCTACGAGACATGACACGCATCTTTCAAGGTTATGTTTGGGTTTTATCCCCTTAAGTCAATATACCCAAAGTAAGGAACATCCATCACATGTACTCATGATAATATAAGTGATATAAAAATACTTGAATCAACGCAAAACACGTCTCAATCAAGTTATACAATCATTGGTGATAGTGGCACTATACAGATGGATTTGATTTTCTTGGCATCACATATTCTTAAAGGATCTCAATAAGCATTGCAAGAGTTTAATACAATTCATGTAGTCATCTTCTAATCATATCAATAAGTACGATGTATTTCTAATATTTTTCACATTTTCGATACATGCACAATAGTCACCACTTTAATACGACCAATTTTCATATCATAAGAAACTATCTTCATTTAATGCACCACATTACGAATACTTGAATTTAAATAACACATTATCTCCATAGAAGAAGGTATCATAATGCTTCCATGATCAAAAACTACAAAACACATAATAATTCAAATACCTTGCACAATGTAGATCCATAATATCATAACAACTTGACTAGCGTGAGGTAGAAGATCCAAGTTCGCTTTTCAAAAAAACTATATTATATATAATCATCATCTAAGCTAATCAAAATAAAGTTATCCCATATATCTCACCCTTTGAGATTGTAATAAGAAACTAACCAGGGAAAAATTTAGTGCAAATATTCGTAATTTGGAGAATATTCCATATTTGGAAAATCTAAAAAGGTGAATTTTTTTGAGTAGGACAGTGTACCGCTCACCTAAATTTTCCAGTATAAATATTTTTAATGGTTGCCTTTGCCTACTACTGAAACCTATTCCTATATAAACACAGGTAATTTGTCAAGCAGTATACAAGTAGCTTACTAGTAAGGATCCATCTGACGATAAAGGAGATGCACAACTACAAAAAGACAAGGTCATACGACATGAGATTTGTTTTCACGTGATAGTAAATTTCTTGTCGAGTGACAACAAGTTTGCATTCATGCAACTACAAACTTGTTGTTGCGTGACTGGAAACTTATTATCATGCGGTTGCAAATTTTTTGTCACATGACGACAAATTTTCCTGTTGCGTGACTCGAAAATGAAATCTTCTGTTGGGAGAAAATTTTTCACAAAATCCTCAGGAAATTCATTTGTGTCGCGAAGGTTGTTCTAGGGATATCTGCCAGGGATATTCCACCTTTAATTTCCCATAGGTCTCTTAAAATGAACCTTGAAATTGACCAGTACTTAGTGGTAGATCATAAAAAGACAAGAACAACTCTTTCAAATGGATTGGTAACATCCAACAACTACCGCACCAATTAAAATTATTTCCTTTGTTCCATTGGAAGTTCCTCACTAAAAAACATACAATCTACCATAGAGAGGGATAATTAACCATTACAAGCATTCAAGAAGCCCTTAAAGAGAAATTTTTTTCACAAGAAGCAGTCTAAGCAAGTATCACATTGGAGGGTGTCATAAATGCCTAGGATCAAAGTTCATTTTAAACTTAAAGTATGTGTTGTTATGGTAGTGTCAATATTATTATTGAATAAAATTACTTCTCAACAAGAATCATCAAATGAACATAAAGCTCAATATATAGAAGACTTCCAACACCTTCCCAACCACTCCAAGTAGGGCCTAATACCCACAAAACCATTTTTGTATTTGAAAATTAACTTTCCCACATCTAAATCTCCCAAGACAAGTAAAATGAGATGTTGGGAATGCATATCATCCATGATACCGTAAACTAAAAATATTATCTAGAGAGAGTGACATTCTATTAACCGAAAGAGTCTCATCACAACCAAGCAATATATCACCATAATAACTCTATAGTCTATCCTAAGATAGAAGAGGGATCACATAAGCCTCAATCATGCATAATCTACAATATTATTTCCAAAGTCTGAAAAAATCATATGTACCACTCTCAAACCTAGATAACTGCACCTACACTACTTTCAATATTTGATCAATACATTTATATCACTAAAATAGCTGAGTCACTATACATGCATATGTCCCAAATGTTCAACGATATGTTTGTATCACTCAAAAATCTATCCCAATGTACATTTTTCAGCCCCAAATATAAATCAATTTATTTGTATTACTAAATAATTAGAACCAAAACCATATTCATTGATGAACAAGTTAGTGAAGAAAATTACATTACATAGGCTAAAAGGTTTCAAAGGATTTCATAAGAAACAATTCAACTGGAAAATCAAGAAGAGGGGTTTCAATATTGGATTTTTTCATCTCTCATCATTCTTAATTTATTTGGTTTAAGATTTTGAGACATGTATGATTGAAATTAATCTTTGTAAAGAGAACTATGGATAATATACAATTTTCTATTAATACGCTAAATCATTTTGAACAATGAAAGCACAAATTTAGAACTAATGTAGAAAGGGGATTCCAAGGGTTGAAAGGATTAGTGATGTCACAAGAAAAGAGATAATATGAAAGTGGAGCTTGTATTAAAAGTGTGGGCATATTTTTTTGATGAAGAAACACCTTGAATGAAATGAATTTATTACCATAAAATGGTAACAATATTCTATAAGAAAGGATTCAAAATGATAAAAAAAACATCCAACTATTTTCCTTAAGCCTCCTAAGTACTAATTAAGTATCTGCTAAGAAACACTTCGACTGAGCAGGGATGCTTCATTTTGTGGTTTAATCCATGCATATCCCCTCTGTATTGTACTAAATATTTATACGACACACAATGATTGGGAAAGATAAGGTAACTTTATGTCCAATCCACACAGTCCCTCCACCTTGAAGTGAAGTATAATGAGAACAATGACGTAACATTTCACCTTGTAGCTCCAAGCAAGAAAGACCTCATTATCTAGTAAATCATGATAGTTAAGGCCATGCCATCTCATAGTCCTAGACATCTGAGGCCACATCACCTTAAATTTGAAAGATATCTAATAAATTCCAAATACCTTCAAAAGGATCAAGTGAATAGAGGAGGACCTAGGAAAATAGATATACACATTATAAACATTCTAGAACTAGCTTAATAAAACATTTCAAGACAACTTAATTTATAGATTTGATAATAAATGTCCAAGTGACCTCGATAAACCATAGATTCAAGTTAAATAAACAAGTGAAATCAAATAATCTTCATCAAGCCATGAAAAATGGCTAAGATGCCTCATTTAACCTATGAAAATTGATAACAATAAAAAAAATTGAAGTTTAGACAAGAAATCAAGACTGATGGTGGTTTTGAGTACAATTCATATCTATAATAGAAGATAAGTGTAAATAGTCCACATAACATGCACTATGTGGCTTTTTATAACCCAAGGGGGGTAATATTGTCATAAATACATTTAGTGCATGTCATGACATCCATATCCAGATTAGATCATGTCTGGCATTAAGCATGGTTGAGGATAAATAAGCATATTACAAGTTGTTGAACACTATAAGTTTTTGTACTATCTATATAAAAATCCAACATACTATAAGATAAAACCACTATAACTATCAAAATAAAATTATACGAATATATATTTAGACATGATTTCATTACTATAATCTTTCACAATATTTCCCCCGTAGACATGTCCATGTAAAAAAAAAATAGTCTTTCCTCAATGTTTCCAAGTGTTGATTCACTAAGAGGGAAAGAAAAAGTTGTCATAATCTAATAAATGTCACATGAACAACCTCTAATAAGGGCTATAACTCGGGATACTTTTTTTCATAAATAACCAAAATGTCCTCAAAAGACTCCATTTTTTACCCACTACTTAACATATCATAAAATGATTCTTTCTAGTTAGTGTCAAGCCTATCATTAAAGAAACATATTACATATAATATAAATCTCACCAAATCATCACATTATATATTCCTTTGAGTTCCATACTTATCAAATATAATTTTGAGAAGGAAAGACATTATTAAAGTTTTTAAATCTATTATCACACACAATGTTTATATCGTTTTAATAGAACAAGGGAATATCAAAAGGCATAAATTATTTGCAAAGGAAAAGGAGAAAGTAATCTCATATTACTTGTGCAATCTCACAAACCCTACACTGATTCCAAATGAAAACCACAAGGTTACCCCAACACTTAGGTGCAAAATATTCTCATGTGCTAACTGATTGTTGAAACTAGAGAAAATCAACTTTACCTAAAGATATTGGTGTCATAACCTTGATCTAATACCAAATATAATTATTAAACTTTCAAGTGCATATAGATAATATATATAAAAAAATTTAACACAAGTAAAAATCCAACAAAATAATGCACAAGATATAGTTTACATTAAAGAGAATATGATATGTTTGATTTATATAATAGCTTAGAAAAGGAAAAGACCCCTCATTACTTTCCAAACTTTACAATATTGGCATGGGTTTTCCAAGGACCCACTAATAGGTCAACCAATGTACTGAGTTTACTTAGAACTTGTAACCAAGAATTTTCACCATTTTTGAGTACTATACCATTGTAATTTGTGTAGCTATCCTTGTCAAGTCTCTATCTAGTTTTATCTCAATCGTTCCATCTTAGGTGGGGGTAAATTATTTTCATTCAATTTTTCCTATTTTGGATTCATTCGATTCATATTTCCTTAGTTAAAATGTCCATTAGCTTGTTAGTTGTGTTGATAGTGACCACTCTCTTGATCATATCCTTATGTCACATTATTGATCCTTTATTCAAGGACATCTATTCTATCCTAGGTATTACATATCAAGGTAGGAATTTTATCAACTTTAATTTAAATTTCCCTTTCTTGATGGTACTTCTCTCATTAACTCATCTGCCAATGTTTGCACCCTATTTAAATATATGTTATAAAACATACACAACAATAAAGAGGATGTAAGGGATTATACATGTGATTGTTATAATCTAATTAATTCTCAATTAACCATTCATAACTTGATTAATTTATTAATACTTACATAGATTGATAAAATGATAAGTAATATCTGAAATACATAAGAGGATAAAGAGAGTTAGATGTAAAGGTTAGAGCACATAGGATCCATATGTGCAGACATATGGAAAATGTAGATAAAGGACTAAGAATTCTTTGGTGCAATTTTTGGAATTATAAATTGAGGAGAGACAAGACTATATAGTTATTGTATGGTCTAAAATAGAACTATATCATCCTAAACTATGAATATATAATCTTATAACCTTCGTTAGTCTAGGTTTTAAAATTATTACTTCCTTCACTTACCTTTAAATAACCAATTTGTATGTCTTTCTTACTCACACAACCTTGGGATGAAGTATAATCACCTGCAACAATTTGGAAACCCTAGAATCATTCATCAGATAATTAGAAAAAAAAGGGAGAAATTTTTTTACGTGGTGTAGATGGACTAACCTTGGAGGTAAAAATCTAGTAATGAACCAATCTAAGAGTTGGACTGAATGCCCTTGTTGTGAAATCAATACTCATGTAGTTATCCTAGGTGTTTTTGCAAGTATGAGTGAAAACTCACCAACCCTCATATCAATATTAACATTAAAAAAAAATTCAAAGAATGTAGAGCGGTAGAATCATATAATATGAAAAAAATAGACCCCACATCATGAACCTTTGTATGGTCTTAGATAGAAGATATGTAAATTGAAACAAAAAAATTGTTGCATAAATTAAAGAGATTGTTTACTTCTTTGATTTGATAATAATACTTGAATTGATGAAAGAGAAAAGTGTAAAACTAGACTAGAGAGATAGATATACTAGATTCTAAAAGTGAGAATTTATCTTAGTAAGGGTTCATCTTCAAACTTGGAATTGTAAAAGGACAAGTTAAAAAAATTTAGCATCTAAATTTCTCCCGTTTAAGTGTGTAATTGAATATTGCATGTTGGTGAAATAATTTTTCAATATGAAAAACTAGGTTTTTTCCATCAATGCTTATGGGACTAGGTCCATCTACATTGATTGGGGCAGCTCCCATTATTGAATGTAAACTAATATAGTCGTATATGAATGTTGTGGGTTGGCACAAATATGTCGGGGATCACATAGGAACACTCCGGTGAACCTGTGGAAAATTGCTTGTATGGGATACAAGGGAGGAAATTGCAACGATGAGGAGTGAAGGAGAAAATTAGTAAAGGAAGGTTATCATTTTGAGTAGGAAATTATAGAGTTCACACCCAATAAGAAGTGTAGTTAAACATTCAATTGGATGAAATATCCATTAATCCATTTAGTGAGAAGAATAAACCCAGACACATAATTATTAGGTTGATTTATCAAAGATGCAAATCTCTTTCTTGATCACTATACTTACAAAGTAAATTTAAGAGAGAAAACAGAGAAACATATGAGAAGAAAAATTGCAATACAAATCAATTTTATTTGACATGTTGGTGATACAAATCTCGACACCCAATTTTTTTTCTAAATTTCTACCAAGAGCTAAAATTTAAAATTGTCAAGATCCATTTGAATGGAGAAGCCATCCCAATTTATAGCCTTGTGGATTGACCTTTCATCTCCCCCTACATGACTCTTCGTGTTCCTATTCCACTTGTGACCTTTCAATTGACCCTAGAAGGAAGAAATATAGTATCTCTCTTATAATTTTGAGATAATAAATTTTGCAAATTACAAATATTGTCACTTAAGTGAATAGGAAAAAATACCATGATTGCGTACAACAAAGAATTAGAAAAAAAGGAGAGAAGAGAAGAAGGGAAGGGGATTGATTCAATTTGTTAAATAAGCTCCTTCTAATGAAGAACTTGCTAGTGATAATCACATTCTCCTCCTTTTACATGGTACATAGGATTCTAGGGCTTATGAATGAGTGTTTATAAAAAATTTTGAAATATTCCCCGATGTGAGCTCAAAATGACCGCATGCACTGCTCATAATGATCCTCTTTGATGCTTGATTGATCAACTCCCTTAGCCTTCCTACGATCATGGGGAAAAACAAGGGATAACATGGGCATCGGGTGCATTTTTCTGTCCCAACTTTCCCAAGGGTATAGGACAGATGAGACATAAAATTATTCCCTCACCTAAGACTGACTAGTGGTGGAATTTGGTTACATGACAGGAAGGGATAGGAAGAGGTGTAAAAGAGATTAACTAGCATTGTGGAGATTTTTGGGGTCATATGATGAATGACTAGGATCAAATGTACATGGATGCACTTTTGTGACCCAATTGTCCATAGGGGATGTGACAAACGGGAAAATAAAGTGCACTTTTAGCCTGAGAGTGACATGTGTCCTCTTCAAAAAAATTCTAACTGCGAGAGCATGCCCTGAGAAAGACCTTGAAGATAAAGTTGTTGGAGCTCTGGAAAGACCTTTTGGGAAATTATTTATATGAACTTGAATCTAATTACAATTTGGATAATAATGGGATGGCTCCCATTATCCAATTCTTCCTAAAACTCCATAAAAAATGGTTTTTTTTCTCGGGACTGCAAGTTATGCTATTTGAAAATAGACTGTGGAGAGAAGCACCTTCACCTTCAAAAACCCACTTTCACTGAATTTGTTCCCACACCTTGAAATATTCCTAAAATTTTCCTAAACCACTTAAAAAAATTTCTTATCTCCTCAATACCACTTCCCAATGAATATTTTCCTTCAACCTAGTCTTAGAGGATGCACATATGTCTTAGAAATGTTAAAAATAGCCATTTCTAGGTTTACTGAAGAATCTACCTTAAGAAGAACTACATCAGAAGAACTTCATGAACTTGTTTTCAAATTTCAAACACATGGTTAAGGTTATTATAACACATGTGAGTACTTGTTGGATGGGGATGGGCATGACATAGAGGGAAAATTGATCGTATGGATTGTCAAGGAGGGTTTACAAGAATTTTTTTAACACTAGGGTATAGTTGTCATGTTTTCAAAATTGAATTGTTCCCTTGGAAAAACACATGAAAACAACTGGATCTAACTTAGGGACATGTTTTGGATCAAGGATAGTGAGGATAAAGAAAGAAGAAACCCTATAATATCAATATACAGTTTGGACCAGTTCCTTATATATTGAGCTTATGGATTCATTTCTTCCAAACACACACACATGAAAAAACACATGGAAGGGAAACATAACAAAAAAAGGAAAAAATTCCAGCAGAAAAGAGAAATTATATTACAAGGGAGGTATTTTTACAGAGGCGAGGAAATAATATACACATACTTGACAATGGGTTGAGATAAGTACACACCATCATGGAACAACAGACTGAAATCCATCCTCCAAAGTTTGAAGGTAATTATCTGATCATACCATCCTCATGTGATGGCTTTTGAAGGTTTTAGAAGAAGAAGAGAAACCAATATTACTCCATATTCACCATGCACTGAAAATGTTCTTATATCTAATGAAAAATTTATTACCAGCTTGGAATTATTGTGCCTTGTAGCTTCTATTTGATGCTTTGTGAAAATGAGAAACCAATTCTCCATGTTATCAAAAATGGAAACATCGAATTTACCTTTGAAATATTAATCATGTTTGAATTGTAATCTGGGATCATCATTCGAGTTAGCTAGGTAAATAAAGGAACTGTGACCAAGATGACTTTCTTCCCATTCAACAGCTTCTTCGAAACTTTCACCTTGTTGTTCTGAGATAGTTATTTCCTTAATAGATACCACATTATTGATATGGAGGTTTTCATCTTCCTTGAGAAAATTTTGCAGCATGGAAACATGTTCAAGAAAAATTAGAGCTTGGGAAATTGTGGCTGCAATGTGATTTTGAATCTTTTCACAAGAATCATGCAAATTCTCAGTTTGTTTTGAAAAATTATTTTCAATACAAATCGTTTTAACAATTTTCTCACTATCATCATCTATTGCAGAAGTATTGTCTTCATAATTGATAATATGCATAGGATATTAAATAATCTATTTTATTTTACATTTATGATCTTCTTCACAATACAAGAAAGAGGAAGACTTTCCTTCACTTTTCCTCTCATCAATTTGTGCATTGATGGTAACATCAAGCTCATACATTTTCTCCACATCATCATCGAACATTGGTACATGAAAATGAGAAAAAACTTTCCTCATACATGTCTTGCATTTTCATGGCCCAAATCAGGATCTCAAGATTGATTAGGTTCTTTAGTTGCTTCCACATTTTAAAAAATATCTTGCAGAGACAACTCTTCTAAATATTCCATATATTCATTGTCACTTTCATTAGTAGAGTCATTGCACTAGGCCTCAAGGTGATGATTGAAAATATGATCCACATATGGCCATGATTCATTTAAAACATCCTCTTTATCTTTCTCTACGTTTCTTTTCATCCAAGACTCACCTTCTTGCAAGCATGTGCATGTTTGTTTTTTAGCACTCTTTGATAAGCATAAGATATCTAGGCTTTGTGGGAAGGGAATGCCTTTGAGATAAAATTCCATTTCATCATCTTCATGATGGGAAGTAGAGAACCATGTTGGGGCAGAAATATGGGAATAATTTTCAACACTATCTTGATCATTAATTATTGTATCTTCTTGCTCATATGGATAGTGAAAGATTTCATACTCATTGTGATGATCAAAATTATGCTCTTTGGGCGAGGATAGTGGAGTTAAATCTTCATAGAGGTTATGCTAAAATTTCTCATCCTCCCTGGATTTCAAAAATAAATTTTCCTCTTCCATTTATTCATCCATGATTGAATCGGGAAGATAATTTGAATCTTCAACTATTTGCATTTCATTATTCAACATTTCTACGTCATTTTAAGAATCAAAATTAGAGGGGATATTATCCATGATTACCTTGAATTTTTCATCTTTGAGGCATGATGGATAATTTATTTCTAGCACATATTCATGGTTGATGGAGTCTTCTACAAGCATTGGGTTTTCTGTTGTGCAACAGGAATCCACCTCTCTTAAACTAATTATTTCTTCAATGGGTTGCTCCTCGAGATTGAATGAGTTGATGAATGTAGGTTCAACCATAATTTATTCTTCATCATCCTCCACAATGTTGATTTGATTCTCATCAGAAGGTTCAAGGTTATGACATTCATTACAAGTGCTTAAGAATATTCTAGTAATGAACACCTCATAGCATGAACAATCATCATGGTCTTCCTCTATAGGAATAATCTCCTCTTCTTCCTCCTTTCCATTGAGTGCTTCAAGTTGTTCATACCTTCTATGCAATTCCAATGCATATTCCCATGCTTCATGATAGGCCTCAGGATGAGAATTTACGTCTTCCACATATTCTCTTCTCAAAATATCCATTTCTTCATCACCGTATGAAAGAAAATAATCTGGAGGAAGGGAGATGAAGGAAAATGTTCTGAACTTGTTATTCAACCATGTGAAGTTGAAAATTTTACCTTCAGTGGATTTTGCACCATCATGTCCTTCATACAACCTTTTCTATCTCTTATGGGTCTTGCCCATCCATCTCTTGGATTTTCGCACATTAGCAATAGTAATTCCCATTTTCTTTCTCTAAAAACACTCTTTTTGAATTCTAACCACCATGAATCTATGATAATCTATTCACAAACAATAATTTCACCCATTCTAGAAAGTCTTTTTTTTGATACTGTAGAGATGGTATGAACCTTCTTACCTCAAATTTCTTGGCTTTACAAGAGTTGTTCTCGAATAATGGCTGATTAAATTTTTTCATTCTCCACAGTCATCATCTTCTTCTTCTTCTATGTCACTCTTTGGTACCTCACTCTAAAATCGAAATTTCTTTATTGTGTTATGGGAAATGAACGTGACACAAATTCATTCCTTAATGGAATCTCCTTTAAAAATTGATTTTTCTGTGCAATATTAATTTTTATATATAGTATTTTGCAGAGATATTATTGGGTGCACTTGGGAAAATATCTCCCTAGTGGAGTCATAAATAATTATTTGTGAAATAATTTTTCAATGTGGCAAATTAGGTGTTTCCACCAACACTAACAGGATAAGTTCCCTCTCCATTGAATGGGGAAGCTCTCATTATTTAATTTAAACTAATATACTCCTATCTGAATACATTGGGTTGACCCTAATAGGTTAGGGATCACACTTGCACACTCCACTGAACATGTTGCAAAGTGTTTGTACCTAGTACAAGGGAGGAAATTGTAGCAAGGAGGGGTGAAGGAGAAATCTTAGGAAAGAAAGGTTATTGTTGTGAGTAGGCGATTGGAGATTTCACACCCAATAACCAATGTAGTTCAACATTGAATAGGAGGAAAGCAAAATGATACCATTTAGTGAGAATAAAAAACCTAGACACAGAGTTCTTTAATTAATTTATCAAAGATGCAAATCTCTTTCTTGATCACTATAATTACAAAGTGAATTTAAGAGAGAAAATATAGGAATATATGAGAAGGGAAATCAAAATAAAAGTAGGTTTTATTTCACATGTTGGTGATAAAAATATCAACACCCAAAACAAAATTCACAATTGCTACTAAGAGCTAAAATTTAAATTTTTTAGGATATTTTGGAATGGATATTTAAAATTTCATCTCCCCCTACATGACTCTTCATGTTCCTATCCCACTTGTGACCTTTCATTTTCCCCAAAAAGGAAAAAATATAGCATCTCTCTTATAATTTTGAGAGAATACATTTTACAAATTACAAATATTGTCACTTAAGTGAATAGGAAAAAATACCATGATTGCGTACAACAAATAATTAGAAGAAAAGAAAAGAATATAAGAAGGGAAGGGGATTGATATAATTTGTCGAAGAAGCTCCTTCTAATGAAGAAATTACTAATTATGATCATAGTCTCATCCTTTTACATGATACAAAGGAATCTAGGGATCTAAATACGTGTTTATAAACACTGTTGAAATATTCTCTGATGTGAGCTCAAAATGACCACATGCACTGCTCATAATGATCCTATTTGATTCTTGATTGATCAACTCACTTAGCTCACTTAGCTCATTGAGATTGTTGATCTCACTCTAAATAAGTAACTTCAAACCACCCATTTTACCATCTCATCCCTACTAATATTAAAAATAGGTTTCCAAGACTATGGTGGAAGTTTAATTTCTCTGATTGATCTATGGGCTCATCCTACAACCATGTTTTCATTTGTTTCACCATGATGTTGCATATAAAACAAATAACGTAAAGGTGAGGTGAGGAGGACTACATGTGAATTTGAATAAGGTTGCACAATGCTAAGAAGAACAGGCTTATCATGAAGAGATCTCTTTTGACTAGGAAGGAGTAGTTATAGAAGCACAACAATACCACTAAATAGAGTTAAATAGCATATGACAGTAGATCACCTAGTGTATGCTAGATATGGGAAGTGTGATACTTCCTAGAAAGGTCATAAATATAATGTTTGAAAATTACTTAATCTAAAGAAATGATAGTAACAGAAAGGTCCTATTGTAACCATACAATTTAGGTATCTCATATGTTAACGCTAGACTAGATTTAAGGTAAATATTGAATATACAACTAAATCTATAGAAGGAAAGGTTCTGTTAAGGATGACAGGTGTGGTATAAGTGTTTAAGAAGGTTTGGGTGAGATTGGGAGAGGTTTAGGAAGGTTTTGGGTGAGTTAGGAGCTCGCTAGTCTGAGATAAATTATTAGTCATTGAGACTGGTATCGGTTGGGTGACTGATGTCAGTATGGGCAATTAGATGAGAAGGTTAAAAGTGGGTTGGTTGGGAGCTCTCTGTGATTGCACTGAGAGTTGGGATCAATTAGCCTAGGTGCTAATATTTATGTGAAGACTCAGAGATGGTAAAATAGGTGGTTTTAGAAGAGTACAAGGCTCAATAAGGTAAGTGGTTGGGTAGAGGTGATACAGATGAGATCCGAGAGAGGTAGAAGGTGAAAGAAAGAAAATAAATTATTAACAACCAAAATACTGAAAGCAATCAAAAGGTAGAGATTACTTGTAGATTGGAAGCTGGTTGTAGAAGGAATGGTTATGATTGAACGAGAGAAAATTCATGGTCCCATGTAACAACAATAGAAGGCTCTAGAATTCCCTGTGAATGATCCAATACTCCGGAACACACTTTTAATGCTTGGTGGAGGTTGTGAATGCCTAGAATGATCTCTGGTTCATCATGAGGAAGCCTAGATGCATGAGAGTGCCAATTCCGGAATTCCCAAATCTAAGATAAGATTCAAAACCTAATGAATGATTTGGAATTGATTACTTAATGGAACCAAGAGAGGTTCTGTGAACAGTGCTGACCAAGGATAAACTGATGTCGGTTAGGGAAAGATAGATTCTTTTTTCTAAAAACAACTCATTCTCTCCCATTTGGGTGTGGTTGAGAATGGTTGCGGGTAAGAGTTGATTAATTTTTTCTCAAGATCACAGGAATAATGTAGGGGAAGTGATTGGTATTAATTTTAAATTGTACAATAAGTGTTAGTTAGGTTTTAGAAATAGTCCTAGTTAATTAAGGCAATTTGATAAGTTAGGGTTATGTGTTTAGGGTTTGAGAATGGGTCCAACATGAGGTGAAGTGGCTAGGCGATTTAAAGATTAATTTAATTTAGGTAATTCAATTAATAATGATGTTCAGTAATAATTAATTAATTGGAAGGGGCTTAGAGGGTTACAGCCCAAATTTGGGTGTCTACATTTTCCCATTTTTGTTGCATAGCTTGTATTGATAAGTGATGATGATAAAAATAGGAGGTGGTTTCCCCAGGTATGACTATAGGTTGATCACCCTCAAACCATGAACTGATTAAGGGGTAGGTAAAATTGATGACGGATTTCATAAAGTGGTAGGTGTTGAAAAAATGAGGTAAGGTGTGAGTATAGGAAATGGTGATATCGGTGTGGGTAATAGGTAGGGGCATTCAAATGCATGCACAAATCCGGAATGCATTAAGGCACTAGGTTGAAGAGCTCACAAACTCTACATCGTCAAAGGTCAATATTTTATCTACACAAGGTTTATATGGTCCAGGTATCCAAGGTATAATAAGTGATCCTGGAAACATAACGAGACTAGGTGTAGGAACAGGCATAGGTATGTTTCAAAGCACCAAAAGGTTCGGTCTGGTCGAGATAAACATCACAGAATAAGGAAAGGAAAGGTTTTTAGGTGAAACAACATGAGTAACATCATCACAAGGGACATTGAGTAATAGAATTCAAGTGTCAAATGGGCATTCAGTGTGGGTATATAGGTAAGGTCAAGGGTAAGGCCGAGGTGTAGGTAAAAATGTGTCCCTAGGTATAATTTAGGGGGTGACTAGGTTGGTAGGGCTATTAGTTGAACCTATAGGGTTATGGTAAGGCTATTGTATCAAGAAAATGACATCTTGCAACAATTTTTTTGGTAAATTAGGAAGAATTGGTTTAGGTAGTGTGATTTGTCTTATCACGGTGCAAGAATTAGCTACGACAAGTTATATGCCACACATCCACATGAGACTAGATTAGCAGTGTTGATGGTGGTGGGGATTGGTTGTAATGTGCTCCCAGAATTAGAGGCTAGGAGGTTTCCATGGGAAACAATGGTAGTGTTAGAGGAGATGATTGAGGATAGGGTCTACTTTGCATGGGTGCCAACTTTCCTAGTACAGTTATATATGGAGCTGTGGGCATATAGGAGGATTCTATGGTTTGGTTTATGTTGGACCTATCTTCTTTGCTGTTGGGCCTATGAGCATATAGTATGTCTGTGTACACCAGGTCTTCCATGACAAGATTGGTATAGAGGGGTCTACAGAGCAAGCTTCAGATGGTAGATTCAGATAGGGGCACATGTAAGGGTGGATGCAGCATCACAGGATGTGACATATTACAGGGATTTACTTAATGGCCTATGAGCAGTTGATATCTTGTAGAGGCCATATCTTGGTTACCCTTCATTTGAAGGTATGACTAAGGAGCTGGTAGGTATATAACTAGTGCAATCGATACAGGGACATAGACCCGAAGAGCATGAGATGATCTTGATCGATCGGTCAAACATTAGTTTGGGCTACGACACGATGTGCCTCCATCCTTCCCATAGTACCATAGGGAAGACATGGAGAGACCATTATCTTCACCACATCCAGAAGACCCAACATGGGTAGAGGAGATAGTGGTAGAAAGGAGGATAGAAGATGCATGCTTTATGGATAGATATAGGAAGTGGTGGATAACATAACTACATACAACACCTCCGAGGCTAGGACATCCTTATTTGGCTACTGTTACTGTTTAGAGGGACATATTACAATTACAGGTGACTAAATTACATGGACAAGTCATGGGGTTATAATGGAAGCTAGTAGTAGATCAGGAATAGGTGAATACCTTGCAGGGATAGTTTGAGGTGACATAGGCATATGTTGAAGACGGGGGGCAGGTTGCAGCATTGTAGGGATAGGTTTCTAATTACAAGCATAGGTGGCCATTTTACAAATGTAGTTGAAATAGGCACAAGTAAATTCTTGTGGTGGGGGACACATGGCTTCCCCTCGTTCACCTCCAAAGAAACATGATGGAGCACATGTACAGGGACAAGATCCATCTAGATAGGTACAGGTGCATGGACCACTACCACAGTCACAGGGTCCATAGCCTCAGGGACCAAGACAAATAGAGATGCCACCACCTGTGGTGATATCCATGGACCAATACAGAGAGGTTGTAGTGGAGGCCAAGTATTATGAGGATCGAATGATAGAGAGTAATATCCCTTTTGTTAGCTATGCCACTTAAAGAGCCCAGTAGGCATCCAGTGAGAGGTCTAGTTCATGGAACCATTATACCAGTAGTTCAGGGAGCCATCGGTCACATGGGTAGGGCCATCAGGAGGTGACCAGTGCATAGAGACAGAGGCTAGGTGAGGGGACAAAAGAGAGCAGTAGAGGTGTTGGGCCCTCTTATAGATGAGTACATGATGGAGATACTGGGAATTTTTTATTTTTGACTTATATATATTGACCTGCATGTCGAAGATGCAAGATGTACATGAGAGTTTTTGAGATACTTTATTTATACTGGTATATACAATATATTGACATACAAACTTTTCAGTATATAAATGATGACATTGATATATGTTGTGTTGTTTCATTTCCATTGTATTGTTATCATGGAAACTAGAAGTGTAGGAACTTTTCAGGTGATGTATGTTGTGAATGATTTATTTTATTTCCATTATATTGATTTTAAGTGTGGATGTAATGTATAATTTGATTGAATGGTATAATTTCCAATGTATTGATGTTATGAAAACTAGATGATTCGACATGGTATGGTTGATATTTTGATATGAGATGATGTTGTTTTGATTTACAAGCTAATGTTTTTTATGGAAATGAGCTATGTAGGCATGGTTTTATTTTGTATATTTCAATTTAATTTCCACATTATTGATATTATGGAAAGTAAATGATGATGTGTATGGGTGATGTATGGGTGATGTATGTTTTATTTTGTGTTAATTTCCAAGTTATTGTATGGAAAATAACTAAGTTTTTGTTTATGGGGTGAAATGGTGGGGGAAAAGAGTGGCCGAGCTAACCTTTGAGGGCCCCATGCCCTCAGACTGCTGCCTACATAGCCCTTGTAAAAGGGGCCTTAGGCCAATTTAGTTCTATAAAACAAGGAAGAATGAGATTGGGTCTGGTAAGTTGAGTAGGTAGGATGGATAGGTAAGTTGGTTGGGTAAGGCTTGTTTAAAAATATTCGAGGTTGAATGTTGAATAGGTAATAGGAAAGGTGAATTAGGTATAGACATAGATGAAGGCATTATGGTTGATTCAATTTCAATAGTCTTGTCCTATTGAAGAAATAACCAATAAATAGATAAGAAACCAAAATAAGTGGCATGCCCATATTTTTCAAGGACCATAATTGTCATACCCCTAGACTTATTGAACACAATTCTGTAGATACGCCACATGAGCGATGGGTCTAGAGTTGAAAGAATTTACGTGATCATAATGTGTAGATTACATGCCATGTCCCTTGAGTAAATATGAGTAAATAAATTAAGGTAGGGTGGAGGGGTTCATTAAGCATAACCTTGTTGTGGAACAACATGCACCTTCTGCAAGATACCCAAAACCAAAATAGGAAAGTCCATGACTGAAAGTTTGTATTTTTCTTGACTTTTTCTTTTTGTTTATATAGAACGATCAATGTTGGATGTCTATATTGGGATAAATAGTAGTGTCTTTTTGAGGTTTTCATGAAGTTGATTGATGCGGGGAGATCCAAGATAATTTTTTATTTTGAAAAATATAAATTAGTCTTCTTTTTGGATAGACTAAGTGCAATAGGTAGCTAGTTTTTTATAGTTGTCTTTCGAGGGAGAAATATGCTTATAGAAACAAGAGAGAGACATACATGTCCTTTTGAGGGAATCATTTATTTGTAAGAAGTTTGAATCAAGGAGTAAAGTTTTGGTTATCTCATATATTTTTTTCTTTTATTTTTATACTTGAAGCCATGGACAAGACTATAAAGAATTATAGGCCTATTTTATGAAGGAAAAACCATACCAAAAAAAGGTTAGATATGAAAGAGGGGTTTCAAGTGACAAATGACCATGGGATTTAATCCTAAAAAGGATGAAAAGTATCCATGAGAATCATGCCATGAGTAGAGATGTGGTACTCATATTTAAGATAAGGATGAATGGTGATAGATAATCACACAATCCTAGTTTTAGTCGTTGGTCCTTAAAAGAGGTGGGTGGAAGGAGATGTTTTCTCAAGGGATGAGCATATAAGTGGCATAAAGTGATGTAGTACTTTATTCAATAGTATAACAGTTGAAGATACAAGGCATTAAGGGGCTCGGGTTTGGGTTTACCCTCAAGAAAAGATCAACGATAACCTCCTGATCCATAGGTATTGGTGAAAATATAGGGTCCAAGAAAATTAGGAACAAACTTGCCTCATTTACTTTTCTCCTCTTTGGTTACATGTTGATTTTCCTTCAGGACAAGATCATCGATCTTAAACGTTTGTTCTTGAACATGTTTATCATAGGCATGCTTGATGCACTTTTGGTAGACTTGAAGATGGTATAGAGCTGTTAAACAGTGTTCATTCAATAGCTTAACTTGTGTCAAATGTTTGTAGTGAAAATATTCATTTCAAAGCATATCTTTAAGTTATATATGAAGAGATGGAACTTGGAATTCAAGAGGTAGGATAAATTCTATATCGTAGACCAAATAGAAATGTGTGGTGTCAGTAGAGGTGCAAATTCTAGTATGATAAGCCCATAAGGTGAAAGGAATGTGTGTGTTCTAATCCGTACCAATGTCATAAACCACTTTTATACGAATTGTGTTGAGGGTATTGTTAGAAGATTCATCTTAACTGTTTGATTGTGGGTAATATGGTGACAACAAACTAAGTTGAATGGAGAAATTGTCACATAGTTTACATAAGTTTAAGGTTTTGAATTTATTTCCATTTTCAGTGATGAGGTGATGAGGATCACCGAAGTAAGAATTGATGTGGTGGTTGATGAATTTAGTTATCTTTTTGACTTTGATCAAAATGAGAGGGAGTCTTCCACCCATTTAGTGTAATATTCAGTCACTGTGATGATCTAGTGATGATGTTGAGAGGAATGAGGGTTAATCTCTCCAACAAGATCCAAACCCCATTGAGAGAAGGGCCAAAATTCTCGGGTGATTTGTAAGGCATGTCCAGGGATGTGGTGAAGGTTAGCATGCTACTGACACTTCACACAACATATTACATAGTCACAACAATCTTGGTTAAGCATTAGCCAGTTATAAACAAGGTGAAAGAGACGTTTTACGACCAAAAGACAACTAAAATGTCCCCCACAAATCCCATTATGAATTTCTTTGATGGTGTATGGGATTTCAGAACTAGCGAGGCATCGTAGGAGAATATCGTCAAAATTGTATTTTTAAAGAAGAACCCCCGTGATGAAGTAATGAGAAAATATTTTTAGGAAGGATCTTTTTCCATTGTGAGTGAGATCTAGAGGCAAGATTGAAAGGGAAAGGTAGTCAGTGAAGTTCTTATACAAAATGTCGCATTAGACAGTTTTTATTTTTTCCACAAAATTTACTTCGTGGATAATATAAGAGGGTAAATGCAACCATTGTACGGTGACAAATATTTTCAATTATGAAGGTGAGGTAGGTATTTGAGATAAGAGACAAGATATGGTACTTATGAATTTGTTAGTGGATCGCGGAGTGGTTTGAATGAGGAAGTGATCAAAATTGGTTAAAAGTATGTTGACATGATGTTTATACTTTTTAAGTTCCTCATTACAACACTGGTACAAACCATTGAATTGGTTCACAACTAGGTAAAAGCCACCAAAGATATTAATAGATTTAAAATCTATGGTAATGGAAGTTTGAATACCTAACACAAGTGCTTCATATTCCTCTATATTATTAGTGTAGTCAAAGTCAAGTTTGAAGGATAACTACATAGCCTTGCCACTAAGAGGAATGAGAATGATCCATGCACCACCCCCACATTGACATTTGGAATTGTTGGAGAATAAGGTAATTTGGTAAAAAATATCATCAAGGGAGAGGGTAGTGACAGATTCATCAAGAATATCAAAGTTAGAAGATTGATTTCAAGGAAGATGAGTGTCTGTAATATGATTTGTAATGGTTTGTCCCTTGACATAATTTTGATGAATGAATTCTAGGTCGAGGATTGCAAGGAGCGTGAGCCAACACATGCTGCATTGGTGTTGGTGTTGGTGATAATGAAGGTTTTGTGGTTACGTAGGTAGTGGAAAAGTTTAGTGGCCACAAAGATCGAGGCTAGGAAAAACTTTTCACCATGAGTATACCTAGTCTCATAGTCTAAAAGAGTATGGATTATGTAATAAATGACTTGCTCCTTGTGTTTTTCATCACGATGAGAGAGCATGACACCCAAGGAATGATCAGTGGAAGAAATGTAGAGGTAAAATTTTTTGTCATCTTTAGGTGGGATGAGAAAATGTGGCTGAAGAAGGTATTTCTTCAGCACTTCAAAGGCTTTGTGGCACTCATTGTTCCAATTGAAGTAAACATCCTTTTTAAGGAGATGATGAAAAGGGTGACATTAGTCGGAAATTTGGGATATAAAGCATCAAATGGATTGAAATTTTCCTTGCAAACTAAAAAGTTTTCAAAGGTTAGTAAGTGGACGAATCTTAAGAATAGACTTGATTTTTACAGTATTGAATTTGATGTCCTACAAAGAGATGATGAAACCAAGGATTTTTCTGGAGAGAACGGAAAAGAAACACTTCTTTGGATGAAGGTGAATGTAGTATTGGATGAGGTGATCAAAGATGACTTTAAGAACTACGAGGTGTTCGGCACGAATTTTGGACTCACCAAGATGGTCATCGACATAATATTCCAATATGTCATGCATGATATCGTGCAAGATATATGTCATAGCACGTTGATAGGTGGCACCAAAATTTTTCAAAATAAAGGGCATGATGCGATAACAGAAAGTTCCCTAAGGGGTGATGAAGGATATTTTGTGTTGATCTTCTAGAGTGAGTAATATTTTCTTATAACCTGAGAATCCATCCATAAGAGATAACATCTCATGGCCGGTTGTAAGATCAATGAGTTGGTCGATGCTAGGCAGAGGAAAGTTATCCTTAGGGTGGGCAATGTTAAGGTCACAAAATTCCATGCAGATGTAGAGTCCCCCTGTCACTTTGGTAACAATAATAATGATAGAAATCCATTGTGGATAGTCAATGTGTAGAATGAAGGAAATAGAAAGAAAGCACTAGAGTTATTATTTCACTAGAAGGGAAATGCATGGGTGCATTTTTCGTAGCTTCTATTTCATAGGTTTGGCATCAGGGATACTCGCGATATTATGGACCATGATATTAGGGTCAATACTAGGAATATTGGCATAAGACCAAGAAAAAGTGTTGTTATGATGTCGAAGGAAAGTGGTGAAGGCTTCCTATTTGGAAGAATCTAAAGATTGACCTATTGTTAGAATTCAAGGGATATTATGAGTGTGAATGTTGATCTTTATGGTCAATTCATTTAGCAAGGTTTATGTCTCAGAAGGTAACGACCGGTGAATGTAAGAATCATCTACACCTAAATCAGTGAGAATAAAATCATCATCCTAATATAGAAAGATATTGATAGAAGGTGTGTCATCATCCAACATGTAAGGATAAAAAAGAGGAAGGTAAGAGGGCAACTCATCAACATGATTATAGGTTAGAGGTCCCAAGGAAATGGTGTTCACGGAATTTTTTTTTAGGAGGGATGGGTTCTAGATCCATGGACTTCATGGGTGAAGGTGGTGTAGTAGGAAAGCTAGGTGGTGAAGGCTTATCTTCCTCTACAAGGTCGATTATAACCTTCTTAGGAATAGGTGGCACATAAAATATGATAGGACTATGGTATTTGTGTTTTCAGGTAGTGGAAGGTATGACAGTGTGACGACCTTGTTCATAAATACAAAATCCAAAGCCGCTCTAGGCACATCGATGAAGAAAAGTGTTGGCAAAGGAGTGGTTGGTGAGGTATTATAAGTCATATGAGGAAGGTCAGGTTTCGGTAGGTAGTTCAGGAGAATACAAAGAAGTTTTGAGTCCCCCATATGTCAGATTGGTGCAAAGGTGAGGAGGACCATATGGAAAAACCTCTCCTACATGACGGTCATAACATGGGTATTGGTGAAGGATTATGTACTCTTAAGGGGTAAGGATAGTTTCTATGTTGTACATACGGTACTCCCCTAGGGAAAGGCATTGAAAAAATGCTACCAAGGGGTTGGAGGTCGGTACTCGGGTAGCAGGGATGGATTAGATAATCGAAGCCTGAGAAGGTGGGGCATCAGTTGCTAGAGAAATAGGTGGGTTGGTAGATGGGATAATAGTGGAAGCTATGGTAGCAGAGGGGATTGATTTGCTGGATGTGGAAGGTGTAGTGATAGAAGTGGTATATGAGGCAATGAAATAAGATGAAGTGGCAGGGGTGGTAGATACCTTAAGTGGAAAAAGGACATCATTTGGATGGTAAATCATGTTGCAATATTTGAAAGGTAAATTATTTTCTTGAATGGTGTAGGGGTGCCCTTCATATTCAAATTTTAGGCAATGGTGGAGGGTTGAAGGTACACACCCGATGACATGAATCCAGGGTTAGCCTAATAGCAAGTTATATTGAAATTCCCCCTCAAGAACATAGAATAGTTCGATATTGGTGCAGGGATTCACGCGAATGTGTAGGATGATGGTGCCAAGGGTATAAGTCATGCCATCATTGAAATAATGTAGCATAATAGGGTTAATATGCATGCAGTTTTTGGGTGTCCACAATTTTTTGTATGCATGGCAAGAAATGATATTAATGTTATCACCTCCATCAATCATAACACATCGAACGTGAGTATCATTGATGTAGGAAGAGATGAAAAGAATTGGATCAAGATCATCTGATTGTAGAGGGGTAATTTGTGAGTAAGAGAAAGTGATGATGGAAACCTGAGGAGAGGTAATGGGGGTAGAAGTTTGACGTGTAGTGGTGAGGGCGGCCACATGACGAGGGGTAAATATGGCAGCCATTGATGTAGGATCATTTGGTGGAACCTTGATAGATTGCAAGACCTGAATGAGGGCTTGATGATGAGACTCAAAGGTTTTAAGTAGGTTGTAGAAGGAGATATTGAGAGGATATTGATAAAGCTATTTAATCATAGATAGATGTGTGAGTCTATCAGAAATAGGATAAGCCATCCCACATATGGTTACCTTGGGGGAAGGTGTAGGTGGAATGGTGGGTGAAGGTGCATTGGATGGGTTACCAATTTTCTCTTTTCCTTTATATTTTTTCGATCGAGTGGCTACTCAGACCATATTTATTTCAAAGATTAGAAAATGAAAAGATGGTTGTGGAGATGCAGGTAAAGGTCGCTGAATAGATATAGGGCTAGACTATGTAGTGGCTGGTGAAGGGGGAATATAATTCTCCTCTAATAGGTCATCATCATCGAAGAGAACATATAAAGTACATAGTTGAAGGATTATGCTTTTTAGGGCTTTACAACCTTCGACATCATGCCCTAGTGAGTGATGATATGCAAAATTTTTGGTGTCATCAAACCCTACTAGTTTGGGTTTGAGTGGGTCCAAAGGCTTAATAGGTGGTAGTGAAATAATGAAAATTTATCAAAACCTAGTGAGGATTTTAGAATATGATCCTGCCAATGGATCGGCGTGAGAAGTTAGAGTTGGTTTGTACAAAGATGCGGGTGATTTTTGTAGGAGAGGTACTACTAGAGGTGATGTAGGTGTGAATTCCTTTCTAGTAGGTAGTTAAGGTTTTTGTTTCATTATAGGTTGCACCTTCTTTGGTAAAGGTGCAGGAGGGGTGCGCAAGGTAGAGGGATATGTAGAAGGAGGTGCCCTAGAAATATAAGGTGAGAGTGGTGGTGTTTGTAATAGTGTGGTTATATGTAATGGAGAATATGCAGGCATAAGAGGTGATGAAGGTGAAGGTTTGGAAAAAACTAAAGGTAAAGGTATGGGTGTATGTTTCTGCACCTTGGATTTGCATTATTGAAGAGGTATTTTGACCAAATTAGAAGGGTGTGGACCTAAAATTGAAGTTAGAGGTGAAGGTCAAAGATAAGGCACAAGAGATATTAGGGTGCGAGGTCTAGGAGGTTGGGTCTTCTTCTTAGGTGTGGGAATTGGTTTTGTGATGGGTGTTGGTTGAGTAGACAAGTCTAGTTTCATTGCGGGATGTATTAGACTAGGTGTTGGTAGGACCACTAAGGAAGTGGTAGGTTTAGGTGCAGGTAGGGCTTTGGGTGAAGGTGAGGATGAAGAAGAAGGGGCTGATATAATTGGTTCAGGTGTCATGATTTTAGTTTCCTTGAATACCTTAGGATAGATAGTTGAGGTATATGATGAAAAAATATATATTTTGGTGGATACTAGGAGTCAAAGGTACCCCAAGAGTGTGGAGTAGTCAACATAGTCTAATCTGTATTTGGTTTAGAAAATGAAAAACCATTGGTGAAACCCATCTAAAAATCCAAGTCTTGTAATACAGGGAAGGTTTTCGCCTTTGATTCAGTAGGGAGGAGTGATGTAAGAAGGTTAAAAAGATCTTGGAAGACACTGGGAGAAGCATCACCTATAGGAAGAGGAGATAAGAGTTGATCTTCTATGGTTTGAGGAGAAGGAAAAACAAGTAATGTGGAATCATATTTAGGTAGAATGGTGGATAGGGTTGGCTCCTCCTTGGCTAGAGGAATGGGTGAGACAGGTTCCTCCTTGGGTAGAGGAACGTGAAAGATAGGCTCTGTGGTAGGTAAAGAAGTAGATAAGATAGGCTCCTCCGTGGGTATAGGAGTAGGTGTGATAGGATCCTCTGTGGAAAGAAGAATATGTGTGATAGCTTCCATCATGATTGGATGATTTTATGCAAGAATTTCTTTGATAGATGTTATGGGAGGAAATCGGCTGGATGGAATAGGTACTGTGTTGAAAACAACATGAACGTTGTGCATATTTTTGTCACTAGTAGAGGTCTCTAAAGCCTTGTTTGATGAAGGGGGATGATTAGGAAAAGTTTTTTAAACACACCTATATTAGCATTGGAGGTGCATTAGGGTTTTCCTTGGACAATTTTCTTGAATGTTTTGTAATTTCCATCACTATTTCCCCTAACTCGGTGATAGTTACAAAAGTAATTTTATTTTTACCACGATGATATAGGTCGAGAAGGATCAAAATAAATGTTTTGTTTGATAGGTGGAAGGGTGATGGCTCCATCTTTTAAAAGCTTTTCCAACACAGAAGAATATAGTTCTCTGATAGGAGTATAAGCCCTCTATTCATATTTGTATTGAAAGTTTTGAGCAAGAGAGAGGTTAGCAGGTGGTTTTGGTTCATTCAATGGATGAGAAGGGTTAGATTTCATAATCAAAGTGTTGAAAGATCCTTTGGCCATTGAATGATTATTAGAATGGTTATTCAGTGGTTTAGAAGAAGATTCATTCGATTTGAAGTTATCAATCTTGTTACGTAACTAAATTCTATCTTCTCCAAGGGCATGAATCTCTAATTTCTGGGCCATTGTGAAGGCTTTGTTAAACATGTAAAAATTATGAACCTGGAGAGTCGGGCACATGTGTCTAGAACATTCCCTTGTGAACAAATATATGATCTATGATTGTGGTAGCTAGAAGGTGAGTTGATTAATGAGACCTCACTAATGTGTGAAAAAATCTGCAATAGATTCATCCTCATATTGGTGAATACAATATAAGTTTGTCATAGATACCTTCTTAGAGATATTGATTGATAATTGATCAAGGAAGGTCTAGGCCAATTGGTTGAAGGAGAAAATTGAGTCTCTAGGGAAATCACTATACCAATATAGGGTATGTCCAAAAGGGACATGAGAAAGTTTCTAAGGAGCAAGGCATCATTATGGGGGATCAAATAACACATATTTTTGAATGATCATAAATGTTGTTGATGGTTTTCCTTACTATTGAAAAGGTTAAAATTGGGAAGCTTCCATTGCATAGGATAAGGGTGGATAGGTATATATGGGTGGATGGGATTGCTATATATTTAATCATAAGTCAGGACATTCCGAGATCAGGAAACATAGGCCTCGAGTGTTTGTATTTTATCCATCATCATCTTGATAAAATCCGTGGTGGGATTATATTGAGGAGTACACCCTACTGTATAAGGGGGTGGATGAGATGAATAGGTCATAGATGACATACCAGTGTATGGTGGTGCCGAATATGTGAAATGATAAGTGAGTATGTAGGCAGGAATAGAGGATGAGGGAATATACTCAGAATACAAAGTGGATGCTATAGGCTATTACCAAGGTAGGGTGTAGGTGGGAGGATATTTTGTAAAGACCCTTGTAGTGATGGGTGGAAGAGTTTGGGGTATAGAAAGGACATTTATTTTAAAGAGGTTATAGGATGTTGACGCAATTGAAAGTTGTGGAGTAATAGGTACTAATGATGAAGGGAATCCTAAACTAGGAACTTTGGATCAATATATGGCAGATATAGAGGTGTTGGTAGATGTCGAGAAGTGACATATGTCATTTAGGTACAACAAATGCCAAAGTTATGATGGATGTCAAGCGTGTAGTAGGTGGTGTTGATGTGGGAGTAAGTAATTTTAAATTAACATTCACGAATATGGCAGGGGGTATGGAGGTAGGCATACCAAAAAATGACTAGCCCGATGAATCGTTGGTAGAATAACGGATGAGGTAATGTTGTAAGGCTATGAAATAATGATTGAGGAATTTAGTGAATTCCTCATCACCTATAGGTATAGTTACAAGAACGTTGGGGTCCATTGGTGAATAAATAGATGATGACGAAGGTGATGTAGTAACAGTATGTGGCTAGCGTGAAAGGAAAAATCTCATGTCTTTTGGCAAGTTCAAACCATAAGAACGATGGAAGATAGGTATTCTATGCTCTACAGAATTGGCAGAACTTAGAAATAGATGTTTGGTGAAGTCTGGAGGATATAATATTTTTTTTTTGTTTCTGATAAAAATAAAAAACACATAGACCGATACTGATGAGTAAAAATTTTCCGGTTAGGAAAAAAAACCAATGTTGGTCGCTGGACCAATGTCGATTACTATGAAAATGAAGAAATTTGAAAATTTGGTGAAGAAAAGTGGAAAACAGGTATTTTGGGATTTGTTAAGGGTGATAGAAACTCAAAAACTGGTTAATTGAAATAATCAAAAACATAAAAATATGGTATGTAAGAATAGCTTGCTATTTTGACATAAAATCAAAAATATAGAGAGACCGATACCAGTCAATAAACCGGTGCCAGTATGATGAAAGAACTAATTCTGGTCATTATACTGATGCCGATTACTAATAGAAAATGAAAGAATAAATAAAATATGATTGTTTGAGTTAAATTTGATGAACAAAAGCCTCGAAAGAGGTTATGTATGAAAAAGATGATTTAAAACACTCACAGAAAAACTAGAATTAACCAGTTGTGATGGTTGAGTGTGAAAAAGAAATAAAAAGTGGTGAATGCATCCTCACAACTCAAACTGAAGAAGATAAGAAAGAAAGATGATAATCGAACAAGCAAAAAATAAATAAACATGTTATCCTTGGATTAAATTTTTGGCGTTTAGTTGGCTTATGCCTTAAGAATGAATGTGAATGATATAGAATATTTGGATCACGAAGGTAGCTAGAAAGCAATATATTGATGGTTTTAGGTTTTTTTTTTGCGAAGGATTCCTAGATATAACTTTTGCTACATGAGGTCTGAGCTCTGATATGATAAACTGGCCAGAACACCGGGTGGGGCCCATCCCCAATGTGTTTTTAAATCCTTGATAGATTCTTCCTGGAAGGGAATGTTTAAGAATTTTATAGATTGTGTTAAGTGATTTAGATAAGAAGTGTGTACACAAATGTGAACTACACTTCCTTAATCAATCAAAAAATGGTCATGACCTTTGTCGTATGATTGCTACTTAACTATGTGACATAAATATATAGACATACAAAGATGAAATGCAAGTGTTTTAAGCTCCAAATAAAAATATGATATTCGAAGTAAACAAGAGTGAATAGGAAGAAGAATGAATTTCACTAATGCAAGAACAAAAGAAACAAGAAGGATTATTTTTAAATGTACCAACAAAAGTGTTTTATTTAGAACAATTAGAAAGGAGTAGATTACCAAAGAGGAAGATTTAGTGAATAATGATTTAGAAAGGAAACACATGAGATGCAACCTAAATGAATAGAATGGAACCCAAAAATAAGGGTCCCACAGGGAGTTTCAAAATGTTTCACCACAATGTTGCGTATAAAATCGATAAGGTAAAGGTGAGGTGAGGAGGAATACTTGTGAAGTCAAAGAAGGTTGTGTACCTTTAAGAAGATCAGGCTGATCATGAAGAGATCCTTTTTGGCTAGGAAGGATTACCTGTCGAAGGACAACAATACCACAAAATAGAGTTAAATAACATATGACAATGGATATCCTAGCCTATGCTACATCCAAGAAGTGTGATACTTCATAGAAAGGTCTTTAATACACTATTTATAAACAACTTAATGTAAAGAAATAAGAGTAAAATAAAGTTCCTATTATAGCAATACAATTTAGGTATCTCGTATGCTAATGATATACTAGATTTAAGATAAATATTTAATATATAACTAAATCTAGGGAAGGCAGGGTATTGCCAAGGCTGGAAAGTGTAGCATAGGTGTTTAGGAAGGTATGAGTGAGATTGGGTGAGGTTTAGGAAGATTTTGGGTGAGTTAGGAGCTCACTAGTCTGAGATAAATTACTAGTCACAGAGACCGATATCGGTTGGGTGACAGATGTCAGTACCTAGTAATAGCAGACACCGGTTGGGTGACTGATGTCAGTAGGGGAAATTAGATGAGAAGGTTAAAAGTGAGTTGGTTGGGAGATCTCTATGATTACACAAAGAGTTAGGAGTGTGTAGGCTAGATGCTATGATTTATGTGAAGACTCAAAGATGGTAAAATAGGTGGTTTGAGAAGAGTACAAGGTTTAATAGTTAGGTGGTTAGGTGGAGGTGCTACGGAAGAGATCCTAGAGAGGTAGAAGCTGAAAGAAAGTAAATAAATGATTAACAACCAAAATGCTAAAAGAAATCAGAAGGTAGAGATTACTTACTTGTAGATTGGAAGCTAGTTGTAGAAGGAATGGTTGTGATTGAACGAGAGAAAACTCATGGTCCTATGCAACAGTAGTAGAAGGCTCTGGATTTTCTTGTGAGTGATCTAATACTCTGGAACACAATGTTAATTTGGTGGATGTTATGGATGCCTATAATGATCTCTTGTTCATTTTGAGGTTACCTGGATTCCTAAGAGTGTCAATGCCAAAATTCCCAAAGCCCAAAGTAGATTTAGAACCTAATGAATGAGTTATAATTGATTACTTAATGGAATCAACAATGGTTCCATGTCCAACACCAACCGAGGATAAACCAATGTCGGTTAGGGTAGGGTAGCTGATTTTTACTCAATATAAATTATTCTCTCCCCTTTTAGTATGATTGAGTATGGTTGTGGGTAAGATTTGATTAATTATTTCTCAAGATCACGGGAATAATGTAGGGGAAGTGGTTGGTATTAATTAGAAAGTCTATAAGAATTGTTAATTAGGTTTTAGAAATAGTTATGATTAACTAAAACAAGTTATTAAGTTAGGGTTTGGGATTGGGTCCAAGGTGAGGTGGCTAGTTGAGGTAAAGATTAATTTAATTTATGTAGTTAAATTAATAATGATGTACGGTAATAATCAATTAATTAGAAGGCTCTTAGAGGGTTGTGACCTAATTTTTTGTGTCTACGTCATTCCTTAATGTTTCTATCATGTCTGGAGGACCATGCATGTCATTAATTCCCATTATTCAAAATTTTACTATATTTATCCATTCCTTTCCATAAAAACTTGCTATTTTAGCAAGTGTACCACATGTTTCATAATGCAACAAAAAAGGTCTTGGAAAATTCTACTTCTCAATATGATGATTTACTCCAATGTTTATGGGTTTTTCTTATCTGGATATTCATGAAATTCAAAAGGAAACTTATAGGTTTAATTTTTCCTCATTTGATAGAGCATAATTATGATTAAAAAATCATTCCTTCATATCCCTAAAACATAGGGTCTTCATGGCATGAAAACTAGTTCACACAAAACTAGATTTTCTAGGGATCATTTTGGCAAATTTTTATGGGTTTTTTTTCATCTGGATATTCCCAAATTAAAAAAAAAAACTTACAGATCTACATGTTCCTCATCTAATAGGGAAAAATAATGATGAAAAACCCAGTCCTCTATATCCCTAAAAATTAGGGTCTTCATGGCACAAAGTCTAGCTCATGTGAAACTATATTTTTCAAGGATTGTTTCCTGCATTTTTAGCATGATTATGCCCAAAAAAAACTTGGGAAGTGAAGAGGTACCTTATTTTAATTTCAATTCTATGTCATTCAATCCATTAATGGATTCTTAGAGATTTGATGATGAGAAAAATCATCCATGTGCCCTCACCTTTGGATTGACAAGTGGCATTATCGCATTGGTCAATGGGAAGGGTTTGAATGAGGTGAAAAAAAGATTAGAATGACTCACAAAGATTTTCCAAGGTCATATGATGGACCAGAGGGAAAAAATAGGCATAGGAAAACTTTTTTTCCCAACTATCCCTAGGCAATGGGACAGAAAAATGTGTCATGCACCAGAAGGTGAACATTTCTAGTTGTGGAAGTATACCTTGAGGGAGACCTTGAAGGTGGCATTTCTGGAGCTCTAAGAGGTCATTTTAAATGAAACCATATATTATTTTTACTCCCAAGATCCTTATGAAGAAAATGGTATGGATACAAAGATCCAATTATTCTGTAAACCCCCTGAAATTTATCCTTCTTTATCAGGACAATGGGGTGGGTATGCCAAAAGTGAGCTATGGAAATTAGCGCCTATATCTTGTGAAGTTTTTGATTATTTCATAATGTATATAATTATGTAAGATTTTCAATGAGTATTTTTTCCCTCTAAATCCTTAAAAAGATCTCATAATCATCCATACAAGATCAAGTACATGTTTTGACTAGATTCTTCTTACACCTTAGGCACTCGGGGGCTAAGATTGGGTCATATTGGGAACTTGGGAAAGAATTTGACATGGGAAAATTTTTGTGTTCCAAATGTCCCAAGGGAATGACATAGATAGGCTATAAAATTTTTCCCTCACCCGGGAGTGACAAGTGGTGGAAGGTGATTTGATGAGGAAGAGAGGAGAAGGGGCTAAAAAATGGCTTGTGGAGCCTTCTCGAGCTCATATGGACAACAAAGGGATAACATGCGAATGGGGCACATTATTTTTTCCAAAATTTCCCAAGGGGATGGGAAATATGGGGCATAAAATGTTTCCTTCACCTAGGAGTGAGATGTGGTTGAATGTGGTTGCATGACATGAAGGGCTACGAAGAGGTGAAACAAAGCTTAACTAGCATTTTAGAGCTTTTCAGGGTCATATTATGGACCAGGGGGCTCAAATGTGCATGGGAATTTTTTTTTTTTCTAATTATCCCAAGGATATGGGACACATAGAATAGGAAAGTATGCTTTTATCCTTAGAGTGACATGTGTCCTCTTAAAAAAATTTCTAACTGCGAGAGCGTACCTTGAGAGAGACCTTGAAGATGAAGTTTATGGAGCTCCAGAAGGACTTTATGGGAACTTATTTATATTAAATTGAATCAAATTATAATTTTGAGAATAATTTTATGGGTCCAATGATCCAATTATTCTTGGAACTCACTTAAAATAGAATTTCTTCTCGAGACTACAAGGTGTGCTTAATGAAAACAGATTGTGAAGAGAATCACCTTGGTCTTGTGAAAAATATGAAAGAAAGATTATTTATAGGATTGAATCAAATTTCCAATTATATCTTGTTTTACCTCAAAATCATTACAGAGCTTTCAGAATCACTTCCCGAAGCTAAAGTACTAGTTTAAACTACAAGCCCCTTCACCGTCAAAAACTCGCTTTGATTGAACTTGTTTCAACACCTTCAAATGTACCCTAAATATTCATAAACCAATTTTAAAAATCCATTCCTCAATACCAATTATTAGTGAATTTGGGCCTTTAGCTTAGTCTCAGATGATGCACAACTGTCTCATAAATTCTTAAAATATCCATTTCTAGGTCTACAAAATAATTTACCTTGAGAAGCACTACATCAGAAGAAAATTGTGAATTTTTTTTCACATTTAAAAAACATGGGTAAGTTTATTAAAACACATGTCAGTAATTGGTAGATGGGGATAGACATTCCACAGAGGGAAAAGTGATCTGGGGGAGTTCCTAGGAGGGTTTATAAGAAATTGTTTTGACACTAGGGTATAGTTTACATGTTTTCAACATTGAATTTCACCCTTGAAAAAACACATGAAAACAACATGATTAAAGGAAATCATTCTTGAATGTGCACACACAATTTTTTTCTTGAAAGTGGTTCTTTGATGTGTTGGTTTTAGCGTTCCCCATGGTGAAACTAACAACATAGAGTCTAGTCATTGTTTATGATAGAACCTAATCCATAACTAAAGATATAGATAATTCTTGTAACTTTGAACTTGCAACATATAAGTGAAGGATATGTAAAATATTGAAGGAATACATCCGTTAATTTCTCAAAGGGAAGAGTTCTCACTATTATTTTTCCTTATAAACTTATAATTATTCCTGAGATATTGGAGGATTAGGGGTGACCAGTTCTTAATTTTTACCAAACAAGACAGTAGATTGTTAAGTGAAACCAAACAATAAAGAGAGAGAAGAGGAACCAAAGTTTCCCCTTTTAAAAACTTGTAAAGAGGATGACCAACCTACAAATAAATTATCCATTTAGATAACTTCCACATGCCACTTTAATACCTTCCACATTTGAAAAACTGGTGAGAGAAAAGGAAGGGAAACTTATGAGGAACTTACATGCTTCAAGACCTTCCATAAAACCCATATACCATAACACTTTAGACATATATAGGTCCAATTTGGTACCATTATACCCATTGAGTAAGATAAAAACCATGAAAGGAATGGACATTATCATGCCCACATAAGGTGTTGTTAGTATAGAAAAATAAATTAGTAATCAAGAACATCATAAACTGGAGTAGTAATAGTATAGAATTACAAACAATATTGTCAAGACAAGTAAGAAGTATGATATCAAAAAATATTCATATGTAACAATATAGAGGTAAGTGTGGGACACCCACAATGTCACAAGGAAATATCAATAATATGAACAACATATAACATACATAGAAACAAGTTCACACATGCAAGATAGGTAAATAGCCACATAAATGGGACACCCATAATATCACATGACATTAAAGGAACTCAGGCTATATAAATAAAACAATCATACAATTCTAATAAATAAATACACTAATCATCCTTAAGAAAGGATTCAAAAAAAATAAAAATCAATCAAACAAGTAATCCGTATAAGTAATTATAAAAAACAACATTAGAATAAAGTATACAAAATACTAATGATAAAAATATAGATAGCAAGATGGGTCAGTGTTACATAACATGTTAATCCCTTTAGCTTAAAATATATCAATTAACATTGTATATAATAAAGCATGAAGAGTAAAGTGTCAAGGAATTATAATAAAACAAAAAAAAAAAAAACTATAAATCATTGAGGGATGCCCCCAAAGAGTAGTGTAAGGAACCAATCCAAAACCTATCATCATGTATCAACTTGTGTATTTCTTGGATCAAGCTCAATATACCATGTGAATCCATGTGTGTAAAGAGTGTAAATATTACATAAAGAAATGCATTAGCTATTCAAACCAAAAACATATCTTAGTTTGTATTTTTTTCATATTAGCATACTTTTATATTATGTGATTATTTGAATTGTTTTGAAAAATATATATTTATAGAGAAGGGGATAAAATAAGAGACACCAAATAATATCCTCCTAAATATGAATAACACAAGTAAAGGGTAAAGGGGAGTGTTGTCAAAATTTCACCCCCCAGGGTAAATTTCGATAACATGCATCAGAGTTTTGCAGTTCCAAGCATGTAGATTGGGCCAGGAAAAATCACGAAAAATGGCTAAGTCCTAGTCCTAGGAGCAGTCGGGACATTTGGGACATCTAGGCGCGGATCGGCCAAAAAGCCTCCAGGCGGCCCGTGAAGAAAAGGGACATCTGGGACAGAAGTACGCGGCGGGTGCAAGAAGCCGATCCAACCGAAAGAGGAAGAAAAATGACTAACTGCTGAGTGGGACAGTTCGGGACAAGAGTACGTGAAGGACGTGAACCGGCCGGTTCGCCCAAAAAGGAGAACTTTCGCACTAACTGCTTTGGGACATCTGGGGCAAAGGTACGCGAACCGGCCGAATCAGGCGAACCAGAGGAATTTGTCCCAAGCATTCTGGGACATGTGGGACAAATGGACGTGAAGGGCGCGAAGGAGCCGAAAGGGCCGAGAACCAACTAGATCACGACACGTGTCGCAGGGGAAAGAGTCCAAAGGTCAAAGGGCGATTTTTGACGGGTCAGCCCGAGCCAATCAGAAGAGGACACGTGTCCAAGTTTAAGGGGCCCATAAGGAAATTTCAAAAGAAAGCCTACCGAAAGGTGAAGGAGAGAGAACTGCTCGACCAATCAGCGCTTGACACGTGTCATCCAGGTGGCAGAGCGTGGGAAAGATTTCAAAATCCGTTTTGTTCTGTTCCATGCCCTAAATATTCAGATCATCATATCTTTCGATCCAGAACTCGGATTTACATGTTCTTTATATCAACGGAAAGCTGTTGAAATTCTCTACATGATTCTGGGATCAATCTCGAATTTTGGTGTAGTCTAGAGAGAGAAAATTGAGAAATGGATCTGACGCATGATAATGGCCAGAAATGACATCCCAGCGACCAGATTTAATGCAGAATGGGTCACATTCTCCTGTAATTCGGTCAAAGTGACAGGGTATGGGTTTGTAAGGTCCCCCATGCCATTTTAATGCATCTGTGGTCAAGGAAGGATGGGTTCCCATGTTTTGTACGTTTCTGTCTCCTGGGCTCGACCCATGTAATGTAAAAAGCCAGATTTGGCTCATTTTAAAAAGAAGTGGTTCATCTTTTCTGCTCTTCCCTCCCTTCTTTTCTTCTCTAGGGTTGAAAATGGAGTTCGAACCTCCTCCCTTGCTCTGTAATGGCATTTTTTCCTTTTACTATTGAAATGATGTTCTGTGCAAACTTCTGGAGCAACAAAACGTGTTTTGTGATGCATCTATCCATCCTTGCTCGTTTTTGCTTGTTCTCTTCTTGCCTCTCTTCATTGCAAGTATTTGTGCATGTTCGAATTTTCATTGTAGGTTTGGAGCTGTGTTCATGGAGTTTTGGGACATTTTCTGTGTGAAATCTATCCTTGGGCCTGTGATGCATCTGTTCATCCTTCCCATTGCTCACCTCTCTTTGTTCCATGGCAGTTTTGATAGATGTTCAACATTCTCCTTCTCTGGTGTATCATCGTTTTAGTGTAGGATTTTTCTGTTTTTCCCTTCTTTCTCTCTCTCTGTCTCCTTGGCATGGTTAGATTAGGATTAGATTAGCTTGCCTACACTGGAATAGCTTGTGGCAGGTAGTTTAGGAGTAGGAACCAGCCTTCTCTGGAGATTCCTCTCTTAGTTTCACAAGTCCCACGCTTGGAGAGAGTTTTTCATGTTGTTCAATCACACTGGATGCCTGAGTGATCAACCTAGAAGCCTGATCTGCATCCGGGAGTGCTGTGAAACATTCATCCCCTCCACAAGATCTAATAGAAATAATCCCCCCTCCAAAGAAACAAGAGGTTCCACTGCCTCCACCACCACAAAAAATTGTAAAATCAGTTGAGTTACAACCCATCCCTCCTCTTGTATTCCCCAATTCCATGTGGGGGAGAAGAATTACAAAAATCGGCATGAAAGAACTGACAGACACTTGAGAAGGGAAGCTATTTCTCACAACCAATTTGCAGGGTTTGTTTAGCTTGCCTTTGCTTCCAGTTAAACGTAGAGTAGGTAGTTTGTTCTTTTATAGACAAAAGTTCTTGTGCAAACTCGCATGTTCCAGTCGGAGCAGTATGATTTTTGTTATGGAAAGGGGTTGGTGTTGCTGGTTCTGCTCTTTGCACAGTTCATTTTCAGTGGCATTTGTGGTGAGAAAAACTCCATGTCCGGTGGGTTTCAAGTGGCTCAGAGGGAAGTTTTCAAAGTTCAAATCAGTTTTCAGACTTGCTTATGACTCCATGCCCAATGGATTGCTTCAGGCTACTGATCATTCATCTAGCAGGCAGATGACCCCACTGAGTCGCCAAACTGTTGTCAAAATTTCACCCCCCCAGGGTAAATTTCAATAACATGCATCAGAGTTTTGTAGTTCCAAGCATGTATATTGGGCCAGGAAAAATCACGAAAAATGGCTAAGTCCTAGTCCTAGGAGCAGTCGGGACATTTGGGACATCTAGGCACAGATCGGCCGAAAAGCCTCCAGGTGGCCCGGAAGCAAAGGGACATCTGGGACAGAAGTATGCGGTGGGTGTGAGAAGCCGATCTGGCCGAAAGAGGAAGAAAAATGACTAACTGCTGAGTGGGATAGTTCGGGACAAGAGTAGGCGAAGGACGCAAACTGGCCGGTTCGCCCGAAAAGGAGAACTTTCACACTAACTGCTTTGGGACATTTGGGGCAAAGGTACGCGAACCGGCCGAATCGAGCGAACCGGAGGAATTTGTCCCAAGCAGTCCAAGACATGTGGGACAAATGAATGCGAAGGGCACGAAGGAGCTGAAAGGGCCGAGAACCAACCAGATCATGACACGTGTCGCAGGGGAAAGAGTCCAAAGGTCAAAGGGCGAGTTTTGAAGGGTCAGCCCGAGCCAATTAGAAGAGGACACGTGTCCAAGTTTAAGGGGCCCACAAGGAAATTTCAAAAGAAAGCCCACCGAAAGGTGAAGGAGAGAGAACTTATCGACCAATCAGCACTTGACACGTGTCATCTAGGTGGCAGAGCGCGGGAAAGATTTCAAAATCCGTTTTGGTCTGTTCCGTGCCCTAAATCTTCAGATCATCATATCTTTCGATCCAGAACTCATATTTGCACGTTCTTTATATCAACGGAAATATGTTGAAATTCTCTACATGATGCTGGGATCAATCTCGAATTTTGGTGCAGTCTGGAGAGATAAAATTGAGAAACAGCTCTGACGCGTGATAATGGCCAGAAATGACATCCCAGTGACCAGATTTAATGCAGAATGGGTCACATTCTCCTGTAATTCGGTCAAAGTGACAGGGTATGGGTTTGTAAGGTCCCCCATGCCATTTTAATGCATCTGTGGTCAAGGAAGGATGGGTTCCCATGTTTTGTACGTTTCTGTCTCCTGGGCTCGACCCATGTAATGTAAAAAGCCAGATTTGGCTCATTTTAAAAAGAAGTGGTTCATCTTTTCTGCTCTGCCCTCCCTTCTTTTCTTCTCTAGGGTTGAAAATGGAGTTTGAACCTCCTCCCTTGCTCTGTAATGGCATTTTTTCCTTTTACTATTGAAATGATGTTCTGTGCAAACTTCTGGAGCAACAAAACGTGTTTTGTGATGCATCTATCCATCCTTGCTCGTGTTTGCTTGTTCTCTTCTTGCCTCTCTTCATTGCAAGTATTTGTGCATGTTCGAATGTTCATTGCAGGTTTGGAGTTGTGTTCATGGAGTTTTGGGACATTTTCTATGTGAAATCTATCCTTGGGCCTGTGATGCATCTGTCCATCCTTCCCATTGCTCACCTCTCTTTGTTCCATGGCAGTTTTATAGATGTTCAACATTCCTCCTTCTCTGGTGTATCACCGTTTTAGGGTAGGATTTTCTATTTGTCCCATCTCTCCTCTCTCTCTCGGTGTCTCCTTGGCATGGTAGATTAGGATTAGATTAGCTTGCCTGCACTGGACTAGCTTGTGGTAGGTAGTTTAGGAGTAGGAACCAGCCTTCTCTGAGATTCCTCTCCTCAGTTTTCAACAAGTCCCCACGCTTGGAGAGAGGTTTTCATGTTGTGCAATCACACTGGATTCCTGAGTGACCAACCTAGAAGCCCGATCTGCATCCGGGGGTGATGTGATTCCGCATCAACAGGGAGATAATCCCTAATTTTTATAGAAGAGACGAAGGATGTTTCATGTATGATTGAAATATAATCCATGAAATGTGGCACAAAATAGATAAGGTAAGAATACACATGATGAGTAGTAATCCTAGGGGTGGACAAAGCAAGACATATGAGAGGGTGGCTTGCAAGAAGAGTATTGCTCTAGCTGATCCCAAATAAGGTGAAGGCGAATAGTTGCCTAGGGAAATGATTATGTAACGAGTTAGGAGAAGTGTTGAATAAATACCGCTACATCGATGTCCTAGAAAGGGGATATCTTACTAGAATAATATACACGCAAAAGGAAGAGTTGTTAGATGACACTAATAACTAGGATGAATAGCATATATTTTTAGGATACCCTATTTTAATATGCTCTATCACATAAACTACCCAAATCACAACAACAAGTTATTAAGGTGAATGAATTAACATATTAATTCAATACGAACAGGTTAGATGTGCACGTGCGAGCCAGATTACCCTCCGACTCATGCACAAAAAAAAGCTAAGAGAAGATTTCCACCCAGAATGTGGAGTCAACCGGTACACAACCGAAAGCTAGAGAGAAATAACCTGGAACAATTTGTGTTGTCTTAGGATAATCCATGATGTGATTATTATCAACTTGATAGAAAATTAAATTACCAAAAAGTGCCACATATTATAGTGACTAGTACGATTGCTCCAAAATATATGTAAAAAGTTGTGCATAACAAAAATATGAAAAAGGGTCTGTGGTAAAAGAACATATTTTTTTTTTGTTTATTTCCATACTTCGAATTCTTGAAATTAATAGATGGAACCGGGCAGCCATGGTAGTGTTGATAAGTTTTTAAATTTGGTGTTTTCATTGATTCATTAGTTCATTTAGTTAAAGGAGAAATGGACATGAGTTGATGGTAATGAAAGTCATTAATGTCATGTGTTGTGTTGATGAAAATTGAGTTGCTTGATGAGGTGCCTGGTGTCCTTGAGGGGTACAATGGCTTTTAGGAGGATGGGATGGTGCTAGGTATACAGTGAAAAGTTGGACACTAATGCTGTCATCATGCAAGTTTTTAAAGGCTTTTGTAGGTGGAAAGAGGGAAAAGTCTGAGGTGGTCAACTATGGATGATGAAAACATGCTCAAGAAGCCTCGTATGGCATACTCAAAAGGCTGATGGTATGTCGTTAGGTTTCTTAGGAATTTGGAATATTTAAGCATGGTAAGAGTAAGGAGAAAGAAGTATGCGTTTAGAGACACTTTCACAAGTTTCTCAGAGCGTGCACTCAAGGTTTGGCATGTTTTCTAGGTCGTTACCTAGACCTTGTAATAAGCCCTAGGTGGCAAAAATTAGAAGAAACTATATATTGATATGACAAATCGGTAAAATGTACTAATAGGCAAGGGCTAAGGTTTGTTTTAGAAGGGTGCGTGAACTTTCCGGGACATGGTTTGCGATGCTTAAGAAAGACATATTTTTTCCTTAAAGAGTAGTTATTAGAAGTCGAGATTCGAGATCGGAGAAGGGGATGTTTGATGCTTGTTGGAACAGTGAAGTCTAAACTGGTGAGGGTAACTATTCATAGTAGTTAGGTAAGGGTCCTATCTCAATGTTCCTAACATTTATTTTATGGATAAGAGGTAAAGCTTTATGGGACACTCTCGTTACCGACAGGTACGTTGGTATAAAACCCACTAACTCTAGATAGGTAGGTTAGAGAATAAATTTATATAAATGGCTATATTAAATTTGTAGTTTATTTTAAAATTCTGATTTATTTGAGGTTTGTATAGGAATCAAATGTGTCTAGGTGGCAGGTAGGTTTAATGATAGGTGCCTTCACTACGGTTAGTTTGTAAGTTAGAACCAAAAAATGTTTCATCCGAAGTTTGAAATATGCTAGATGATTAAAATGCATTTTTGAGGCGTGTAGTCTGAATAAGATTCAGTCTTTAGGGTTTTCATTTCAGGTTTATCCCTTTGAATAATTCTGTAAGAATTTGTTTTGGGATTTTTTTTTGAATTTTAGTGTCATGATGAAGTGATGCTTTTGGATATTATTCTAAGAGATGGTGTGTTAAAACGCCTGGTTTGCTGACTTTCTTCATGGAGTTTCCATACATGGGTCATATTTCATGGATGATTTGTTTTTGATGGTGTTTGAGCTGCCTTCTTGAAGACTAGTTTTTGTAGGTCATAGGACCTATGTAGGATAGTGATCTCACTTTGTGGGCTTAATGCATGATTCGAAGGTTTCGCTTCTTTCCAGGATTGTAGGAGGCATGTAACTTATAAAAAATGATAGATTGTTTCGAATGTTTGGTGATGAAGGGAAGATAATGTTGGGCCAAAAAGAACCTTCTCTTGCACAAAAGGTGTTGTTTTAGGAATCTATGCCGTAATGTGTTCTAATGGCGGCATATGTACTCTTGATGCTAATATTGACCTAAGTGGGTCCTTTCATGATGTTATATGCGGGTTTTAGGGTGTTATTATGATGGATGCCATTTAATGTTGACCTATTATGATTTGATGTTTATTCATGTATACTAAGCAGTATTACTGACTATTATTGTTGAATGAGTATGAGAAGTGTGAGGTAAGGAGACATTTGAAGAGGTGAATTCCAAGATGTGGGACAAATGAATGCGAAGGGCACGAAGGAGCTGAAAGGGCGAGAACCAACCAGGATCATGACACGTGTCGCAGGGGAAAGAGTCCAAAGGTCAAAGGGCGAGTTTTGAAGGGTCAGCCCGAGCCATTAGAAGAGGACACGTGTCCAAGTTTAAGGGGCCCACAAGGAAATTTCAAAAGAAAGCCCACCGAAAGGTGAAGGAGAGAGAACTTATCGACCCAATCAGCACTTGACACGTGTCATCTAGGTGGCAGAGCGCGGGAAAGATTTCAAAATCCGTTTTGGTCGTTCACGTGCCCTAAATCTTCAGATCATCATATCTTTCGATCCAGAACTCATATTTGCACGTTCTTTTTATATCAACGGAAATATGTTGAAATTCTCTACATGATGCTGGGATCATCTCGAATTTTTGGTGCAGTCTGGAGAGATAAAATTGAGAAACAGCTCTGACGCGTGATAATGGCCAGAAATGACATTCCCAAGTGACCAGATTTAATGCAGAATGGGTCACATTTCTCCTTGTAATTCGGTCAAGTGACAGGGTATGGGTTTGTTAAGGTCCCCCATGCCATTTTAATGCATCTGTGGTCAAGGAAGGAGGGTTCCCATGTTTTGTACGTTTCTGTCTCCTGGGCTCGACCCATGTAATGTAAAAAGCCAGATTTGGCTCATTTTAAAAGAAGTGGTTCATCTTTTCTGCTCTGCCCTCCCTCTCTTTTCTTCTCTAGGGTTGAAAATGGAGTTTGAACCTCCTCCCTTGCTCTGTAATGGCATTTTTTTCCTTTTACTATTGAAATGATGTTCTGTGCAAACTTCTGGAGCCAACAAAACGTGTTTTGTGATGCATCTATCCATCCTTGCTCGTGTTTGCTTGTTCTCTTCTTGCCTCTCTTCATTGCAAGTATTTGTGCATGTTCGAATGTTCATTGCAGGTTTGGAGTTGTGTCATGGAGTTTTGGGACATTTCTATTGTGAAATCTATCCTTGGGCCTGTGATGCATCTGTCCATCCTTCCCATTGCTCACCTCTCTTTGTTCCATGGCAGTTTTGATAGATGTTCAACATTCTCCTTCTCTGGTGTATCACCGTTTTAGTGTAGGATTTTTCTATTTTTCCCATCTCTCTCTCTCTCTCTGTGTCTCCTTGGCATGGTTAGATTAGGATTAGATTAGCTTGCCTGCACTGGAATAGCTTGTGGTAGGTAGTTTAGGAGTAGGAACCAGCCTTCTCTTGAGATTCCTCTCTCAGTTTCACAAGTCCCACGCTTGGAGAGAGGTTTTCATGTTGTGCAATCACACTGGATTCCTGAGTGACCAACCTAGAAGCCCGATCTGCATCCGGGGGTGATGTGATTCCGCATCAACAGGGAGATAATCCCTAATTTTTTATAGAAGAGACGAAGGATGTTCATGTATGATTGAAATATAATCCATGAAATGTGTCACAAAATAGATAAGGTAAGAATACACATGATGAGTAGTAATCCTAGAGGGTGACCAAGTCAAAGACATAGGAGAAGGTGGCTTGCAAGAAGTAGTATGTGCTCTAGATGACCAAATAGAAGGATGAGGAGAATATTTCCTAGGAGAATTATTATGTAACTAGTTAGGAGAAGTGTATGAACTAAAATACCTCTACATAGATGTACTAGAAGTGTATATCTTACTAGGAATAATATAAGAAGCAAAAGGAAGAGATGTAGATGCACTAATACTAGGATTAATAGCTATATATTTTAGGATAACCTATTGTAATATAGGATCATCAAATAAACTACCCCAAATCACAACCACAAGTTATTAATGTGAATGGAATTAACATATTAATTCAATACGAAAGGTATAGATGTGAAAGTGCGAAGCCAAGATTAACCTAGACTCATGTCACATAAGCTAAGAGAAGATGCCACCAAGAATGTGAGATCAAAGGTAACACAACCAACTACGATAGAGAGAATAACATGACATTGTGTGTCTTAGGATAATCTATGATGTGATTATTATTACATTGGATAGAAAATAATTACCTAAAAAGTGCACATATTATAGTGACTAGTACGATTGATCAAAATATTATGTATAAAATGTTGCATAACAAAAACATGAAAAAGGGTGTATAAAGAACAATTTATTTCCATATTAGACTTATTGAAATTAATAGATGGAAAGGGAGCCATGGTAGTGATAAGTTTTATAAATTTGTGTTTTCATTGATTTCAATTAGTTTCATTGATGTTTAAAGGAGAAATGGACATGAAGGTTGATTGGTAATGCCAGTCATTAATGTCATGTGTTGTGTTGATGAAAACTTGAGTTGCTTGATGAGGTGGCATGGTGTCTTGAGTAGGTACAATGGATTTTAGGAGTGATGCGGAGGTATTACAGTGATAAGTGGACATTATAATTATGTCATGAAAGTTTTTAAAGGATATTGTAGGTGGGAAAGAGTGGAAAAGTCATGAGGTGGTCAACATGGATGATGAAAACATGCTCAAGAAGCCTAGTCATGGCATAATAAACAGGATGATGGTATGTCGTTAGGTTTCTTAGGAATTTGGAATATTTTATAGCATGGTAAGAGAATGGAGAATATAAGTATGAGTTTTAGAGACACTCACAAGTTTCTCAGAGAGTGCACTCAATGTTTGGCCATGTTTTCTAGGTCTTTACCTAGACCTTGTCATAAGCCCTAGGTGGCCAAATGAGAAGAAATTATCTATTTATATGACAAATATGTAAATGTAATAATTAGGAAAGGTGCTTAAGGTTGTTTTAGAAGTGTGAGTGAAATTTCAGGACATGGTTTGCATGATTAAGAAAGACATTATGTTTTTTCCTCTACCGAGTTCTTAGAAGTGAGATTCAGAGATCGAGAAGGGATGTTTGATGATTGTTGGAACATGTGAAGTCTAAATGGGAGGATAATATATTCATAGTAGTTAGGTAAGGGTCATATATCAATGTTCCTAACATTATTTTATGGATTAAGAGGTAAAGCTTTATGAACTATCGTTAAGAAGGTAAGTTGGTATAAAACCCACCTTAAACTCTAGATAGGTAGCGTTAGAGAATAAATTTATATAAATGGTATTAAATGTATTTATTTTAAAAATTATGATTATTTGAGGTTGTATATGAATCAAATTGTTTCTAGGTGGCATTTAGGTTTCATGATAGTGTGCGTACCCTACGGTAGTTTGTAAGTTTAGAAAAAAAAATTGTTTCATCCGAAGTTTTGAACTATGCTAGATGATTAAATGCATTTTTGAGGAAGTGTAGAATACATTATTCATGTCTTTAGTGTTTTCATATTAAGGTTTATCCCTTTGAATTAATTCTTGTAAGACTTGTTTTGGGGATTTTTTTTGAAATTTTAAGTGATCATGATGAAGTGATGCTCTTTGGATCTTACATTCTAAGAGATGGTTTTAAAAGCCTTTGGTGATGACCTTTATTTCATGAGGTTTCCATACATGGGTCATACTTTCATGGATGATTTGTTTTGATGGTGTTTTGAGCTTCATTCTTGAAGACTAGTTTTGTAGGTCATAGACCTAATGAGGATAGTTGATCTCAATTGTGGCTTTAATGCATGATTCGAAGGTTTAGAGTCTTACAGGATTGTAGGAGGCATGTAAATTATAAAAATTGTATAGATTGTTTCGAATGTTTGGTGAAGATCATGTTGGCCAAAAAGAACCCTCTCTTGGAAAAGGTGTTGTTTTAGACATCTATGCCTAATTGTGTTCTAATGGAGGAATATGTACTCTTGATGATAATTATGACCTAAGTGGTCCTTTTCATGATGTTATTATGCTGTTTTTAGGGTGTTATTATTATGTATTCCCTTTAATGTCTGACCTATATGTATTTGATGTTTAATTCATGTATATAAGCATGTATTTACTGACCTATTTCATTGTTGAATGAGTATGAGAAAGTGTGAGTAAGATGACATTTTGAAGAGGTGAATAAGGTATTTTTGGCTATCAAGAGAGTGTGGAGATTATGTCATGATGCTTTAGAGGGTGTGCTACTGTTAGAAAGATAGGTCAGATGACCTAATCAGCTTGGTGAAGAAGATCTTGAGTGAGTTAATAAAGAATGCATATTTGGAGAATATAGAAGGAGATATTAATATATTTCATCATCATTTGTTGTGGAAAAATTATATGGGTGAAAAAGAAAACTAGGTAGCTGACTCATTGTTGAGTCATCTATGGGGTTGGTGTCTCCATGTAGGGTTGGTGTTCCTTGTGTCTCACTAAACTTAGAGGTTTTTGCTCAAATTAATTTTATTAATGGATGTAATAAATATTTTTATTAGTGGGTTTTATTCCATATAAGGGTTTCCCACTTAATTCTAGTATTCATGTGTACTTGTGTCCTTGTGTTCTTATTGTTCATGTATGGTTCTTGTTAAATACAAGTTTAATGGCTAAGTTGAATTGAATGGTTATGGATGTTAATGTAAAAGTGAATAAAATTTTTAATACACATTGATTAACACCCCCCTCCCTTAATGGAATTTCTTATGAAAATTGGTATCATATCAGCGCCTGTGAAGTAAGATTAATAGCTCAAGGTTATCTTTGAAGAACAAAATGAGAAAATTCAAGAAAGATAATGAATTTAGTGATAGAAGTGTTTATGATGATTATTTCAATGAAGAGGTTGAGGTATAATTATAATTATATTTGGTGATTCAAAAATAAATAATATCAAACTAAAGTTAGTAATCAAATACTACGAGGAATATGTCAGTTATATGGCCAATGAGCATGAAGAGATTCTTAAAGAGATGGAATATCAATTTAAGGCTAGGGAAACAATCTTAAAGGATATAAAGGAAGAATGCATCAGCTGTGAAGTAAATATGAATACCTTGAAGTAATATTTGAATAAAATAACAAGAAAATTGAATACATATGAGAATTTTGACAAGTACATTGAGGATTTAAATGATATGTTTAGTATTCAAAAGATTTTAGGTGATAGGACATGTATTCGATTCATTAAAGATCAAAAGGAGGATGCTTTTATGAGAAAGGAGGTCAATATAAAGAATAAAAAATCAATAATACAACCCATTTCCATAAGGTATGCAACTTATTTTAATGGTTACTCTTATGGTTGCAATGAATTTGGTCATAGAGAAAGGGAACATGGAAGAAAGTCCTAAAGGAATGAGTATTCATGGGATTATGAAAATTCTTTCAAAGGTTATTTTTATTTATGTAATGAATATGGACATAAGGACATGGATTGTATAAGGAAACTTAGCTCATATCAGTCACAAGATATGTTATGTGATGTAACTATAAAAATACTTTTCATATAGAAAGATTTTTTCATTATGATTCATTCAGAAAAAGTAATAAGTTTTAAACACCTAGACATGATGATATTTTTATATAAGGAAGAAAAGAAAATAAGATGTACATAAATAAGTTTGAACCCATGAATGAACTGAATAATGAGCTAAAGACATTTATGAAGATAGATTCTGTAGACAAGGATAAGAAGGATGAAACTAAGATAGTCAAGCTCAATTTTGATCTGCATACAAGTAATGAAGGATTATTTTCCATGATTTAGAATAAACTAGAGGTTGAATTGTTCTAAGAATGATATGTTTGTTTGATAGTAATTTAGTCTGTAGAGAAGAAGACTAATGTAAACATCAAATCAAAGATGCCAATCAAGACAAGAAGGATTCTAAATACAAACTATCAGCCTACAAATTGCAAGGAGGTGGAAATTTGGGAATCTCATGAATTCATTGTGTTTTAAGTACCCTAAGAAGAAAAGGTGTCTCTATCAGGATTCAAAGAGGCATTAATCATCTAATAAAAGCAATATTAAAGTGTTTTGTAGGTACTTTTCTCCTTGTAATGACTTGGTACAACTATGAGGAGGAAAGTCAAGATGATTGAGGTATGTGATTATTTTCCTAATATAATTCTTGGAGTAATAATAAAAATTACATAGTTCTGAATGTCTAGTTATCTCTATATCAAACACATCAGCAACTGGTCTAGATGATTCATGGAGATAAGGGAGCCTATCAGGTTCCTATAATAGGTGCATTGTACCAAAATAGGTACACAAAGATATAGATACATGGTAAGTAGTTGTGTGTTCTAAGATGTGAGAATGTTGTAAAGATGGTACATGTCTTCTATAGAGGAAGATCCAAATGGAGATGTAAAGAAAATCACAAGAAGTAACAATAATTTAAAAATAATAAACAATACTCATAATAATCTCTTTCATTCTGGTTTAATTACATATTTACAATATAAGCCATATATAGGAATATGATTCATATATTTGAGGATGTAGTTCAAACTAATCCTTTCACATTTTCTCCCAAATATATCAACATGATTTTTTGAAACTCACTCAACAAATATATTTGTTATAGTTGTGTTATATAAAAAAATTTATAATAAATTACTGATATATATATATATATAATAATTACCCTATTAATTATTATTTACTATCTCAATAACTTACACAACCTTAATAATAATTACTTCATGTAATTATTATTTACCCAATTTTCACTCTATTTACTTTCACTAGTAACATTTACATATTACAATGCATAAATATTAAACATATATATTTTTGATTATTGGTAAAAGAGGGTTAAGGGGACCCTACCCCATACAAAAATGCAAGATATAAAGAAAAGGACCAAGGGAGTGACCATTGAAACCCCAAAAGTGTCACAGACCCACACAAAACACCATCAAAAGAAACAAGAACCTATAAGCCTAAAGTGATATAACTAACAATAGAAGTCAAGGAACTAAGAACAAGAAAAACAATAAAGAGAACCCACATCACAAAAAGGAATAACCACCATCATTCATTGATCTATTCACCCACCATGTGCATGCACCATTCCATTCCTTAAGCAAGCTAACAATAGTTGATTTCCATAATTGGTAATATGATTGAACTATCTCCACTTTAGGTCCTGACCCATATTTTTCTTTATTCTTCACTATCTCCATGGAATGGCTCATCACAAAAAGGAGTTTAAGATGGTGAATAGTTCCTTTTATATTGAAGATGTGAACATCTCTGATCTAAAGAATAATCCCCTTCATCTTCAACATATCATTCTCCATGGCTAGGAATATTTCATTTTCATTTTGTAATTATTCACTAAGAACAATACATGTAAGCTTCTCAATTTTTTCCTACAACTCCCTTAGATCAATGGTCACCATGCTTATCTTGTGTCTATTGATGTTGGTGTCTAGCCTACAGTTCTCAAACTCTCTCATGAAAACATTGGATTTGACCGCAATATCTTGGGTATTAAACAAGTTCTTTTGGACATTTTTGAGAGCGTGCAAACTTTTAATAGCCTCATCCGTATGTTTGAATCTTTACATCAGAGGTTTTTGGATCTTTATTGATTTCCATCTCCTCACTACTTTCCACATGGAAAGCTTCCTCTTCTTATTTTTCACCAGAGTCAAAATGGTCAGTTTCCTCTTCCTGATGTTCATTTGAATTTGAGATAAATTCCAAATTCTCTTGAGGCTCCGAAGTCCTAGTCTCAAGATGCTGCTTTTTAACACTTTCTTTGGCTAGATGGGATCTGGTTCTTTTATCTACCAACTTCCATGTATCCTCCTTACTAAGAGTATCCACACCAGCTTCCAAGATATTTGTTTTCCCCCCGAAACAATATTTATTCTAAAAAGTAGAGGCTCTAAATTTTTCATTTTTTCCAATGAGGGGGGTACCTAACTTGAGCATGGATTTGATGAGGCCTTGATGCAGAGGTAGGGAGAAGATTCCTTTCCTGACCTGGGAAATTGATTTCGCCTAAGAGAGGTATAGAAAATTGGGGAAGTTAAAGGGTCTATTATGCCTAACATGATTCAACATATGAAGGTTATACCCATAAATCACTTTATATCACCCTTCAAGGGTAATATATGCCATGATTAATTGAGAAATTTCATTGAAAGGCTGGGGAAAATCCCCTCTTGCATTACCATTATGGAGAGTTTTAGGCACACCCTTACCTTACATAAAGCATTCGATCTCTTGAATGTAGTCTGAATTGGGCTTGAAAGTACTTTTTTCTTCCTAAGACAAACCATAAAAATTTGTAATGAAATTCATAGAGATAGTGAATGTAAATTTTCCAACCCACACATGACCATCCTTCCAGGTTTCCATGACTACGTCACTCAATTTTTCATCATACCCGTCGAAGATATTGAAATTTTTTAACATACCAGCCCTGTCGAGCAACTCCTCTTCCTCTATAGACATTACCGAGACCTTGCTCGGTTCAGTTCTTAATAAATCACCACCCATATTGATTGCGTGACTCTTCTTCCTACAGTGAAACTGTTTACCCTTGTTTTGGATGACTTTAACATGCTTGTTAAAATGATTCAAAATTAAAAGAAAATCCTCCCAGAACTTGAAAAGATAAGTAATAATCATTTCCATGAGTCCAGGATTCATGATATCCTGGTGCGTCACCCATTTGCATTATAACTTGTGACCATCCTCATTCAAAGATATGCTATTAGGGACACATTCCCATTCCAAGATATCTATAAAGTTAGCTTCCAAATAGGTTATTTCCTCAACCACCTTTAAATCCTCATCTTCCACCCCCTCATTATCCATTAAATAGGAAAGTTTGTTTCCTTCACAGTAAATATGTTGGAAGGAGATTTTAGAAAAGGAGGAAATTTTATTCTTGGTGTTATTAATGAAGTCTTCAATAGATATAGATGCAGTATTTTTTCCCCCCATACATGAAATTATATTCAAAGAATCCCCTTCCACAAGAAGGTATTTGAAACCTTTATCTTCTACTAACTTCACTCCCTAGAACATCGTTACAACTTCAACGACATGGTTAGATTGTATGCCCAAGATAAAGAAATATGCAAGGAGAAACATACCTTTAGCATCTTGAAAAACTCCTCCTCCTACCTTATCTGGGTTCCCTTTAGAAACACCATAAAAATTGAGTTTAATAACACCTTTGCTAAGAGGAGTTCACTTAACCCCTTCTCAAGGATTTCTCTTCTTTGGTTAAGGATCATAGGTTAAGTTCCATTTCTTTATGATATGTTGTTCAAATTCCACGACTTCCACTTCTTTAATCTTTAGGATAGAAAAATTGTTTCTAACAACCTATAAATATTTTTTAATAATAAACCTATTGGGAAGTTTCTTGTTATTGAAAATCCTTTTGTTTCTCGCTTTCCATATTTCCCACCATAAGTGTCTAAGTATCAATATCCATAGATTTTTCAGTCCTTGACTAATGAAAGGACATTTCCATTGATTCCAGGCGGATTGGATCTCCTTCAGATTCACCCAATTAACTGAGAACATACCCAAAATATAAGACAATATATGATGAGTAAAGGTGCATTCCAAGAACATATGATTCATTGTTTCCAAGTTCTCTTCACAAAGAACGCATCTATTGACCAAATGGAAACCTCTTTTAGTAAGGTTATTCATAGTAAGAATCTTATTTATCACCATGAGACAAATGAATACACTTACCATGGGGGTGATATTCTTATTCCATATCATGCAAACAATAATATCTTCCTCTCTAGTTTCCTCCTCAAAGATGAATGCATAGGAACATTTAACTGATAAGTTACCAATTTGTTGTCTATGCCACACAAGTCAATCTTGTTATTTATTGTTAGAAGACACATAGTTTTTTAGGAAAGAATTGAGGATAACAATGTGTTATTTAAATTCCTTCCTATCCAATTCTATGTGTTTCTGAGTCTTAAAGCTTTCTTAATTTTCCATATATTTTTTTATTTTTCCCCCATATTTGTCTTCTCATTTTTTTGAAATTTGGGGGAATTTGTCTTCAAGAGTAAAGTTAGCAGCCCATTTATCCGTCTAGAAACATATTTCATTGCCTTTCCCTATTTTCCACCTTCTTCCCATTGCAACTATATCCTTGGCCTAGTTAATAACTTTCCATACACTTGTCCCATTGAAGGATGCCTATTTTAATATCCATCTTTTATCATTTGCATCCATACAATATTTTTTCATTAAAATTATTGTCCACACCCCATATTCTTTAGTTAGCCTCCATCCAATTTTATCCAAAATGGCTTTGTACATTTTAGTCAAATCTCTAAGGCCAAGTCTCCCTATCTTTTTAGGTTTACAGCCCTATTCCAAGCCATCAAAAAAATTCTTTCTTTGCTTTCTGTACTAATCCATAAGAACCATTTTTGTATCTTTTCAAGCTTTTCCGCTATTATCCTAGGAAATTGATAGAGAGCCATATCATACACTAGGAGGCTTTGAAGAGAGCTCTTGAGTAAGGTAATTTTCCTGGCCTGAGATAATAAATGAGATTTCCATCCTTCAAGCTTCTTGTTGAATATATCAATAAGAAAGTTCCATTCCACACTAGAAGGTCTTTTATCCCCAAGGAGAATACCTATAAAAATGGCTAGGAAGGGCTTATAGACACATTCCAAAATTTCAGCTATCTTAATACATCGATTTTCTAAGGTATTAAGGAAGAAATGAGAGATTTTTCTATAGCTCACCAACTTTCTCGATACTTCCATGTAATCATCCAAGAGATTTTTAAACTTCTTAGCTTCAGGAATTGACACTTCTCCCACCAAGATAGTGTCATCAAAAAAATGTTGATGAGTCACATTATCCATACCCCTCACCGGAGATATCCCTTTGATGAAATCATTACTAGTTTCCACATTGATTATTTTTCTAGGAGATTCTTCCAGATTTAAGAAAAGAAAAGGGGAAATGGGATCCCCTTTCCTTAAACCTTGGGATCTAGGAAAGAAACCACAAGGGGTCCCATTAATAAGAATAGAGAATTAGGAATTAGAAATATAAGCCTTAACCAAACTCTGAAAAGAAAACATCAAAACCAAACCTATCAAGGATTTTGTAAAGAAAACTCCACAAAATCATGTCGTAAGATTTAGCCATATCCATTTTTGGAATCATAGTTTCCTTATTTTTAATTTTAGCCAAATGAATAGTTTCTTTTATTGTAATTATCCCATCTTGAATTCGGTGACCAAGGAAAAAACCTCCTTGCTATTAAAAAATGATAGAAGGGAGGATCAGTTATAAACTAAGTGCCATGATTTTTGTGAAAATTTTATAGGTAGTGTTGAACATACTCATAGGTCTAAAGTATTATAATTCCATGGCATTACCACATTTCGACACCAGAGAAAGAAAGGTACAATTTATATCCTTTAGCATTTTTGTTGGTTGAAAAATTATTTTACAACATTATAAACACCCTTTTCTATTATATCCCAAAAATGTTGAAAGAAGAAGGCTTGAAACCCATCTGGTCCAGGAGCCTTATTAGGACCAAGATTTTTAACCATAAATTCCACCTCCTCCAAAGAAGGGGTCACAAAAAGAAGCATATTATCTTTAGTAGAAATCAAAGATGGGGTGCAGTTTAGAAAATCTTACTTTTTGGCTAGATTAGGTACAAAGTGATTAGTGAGCAAGTTTTTAAAGAAATATATAGCCTCTTTATTTATTTCATCCTTATCTTCCACAAGGATTCCTTCATCTTTCCTAAATTTACTAATTCTATTGACACTTCTACACTTCAGGGTAGACAGATGGAAGAACCTTGTATTTTTGTCCCCCTCCTTGAGCCAAGTAATTTGAGATTTATGTCTCCACAAAATTTCCTCTTTTCCAAGAATGTTGTGGCATCCCGAAAGGAGAGATATTTAATTTTCATAGTTTGCTATGTCTAGATCGTAATCCCACCTTTCATTTTTCCTTTGGAAATTTTGTAAATCAGTTTTGATTTCCGCTTTCTTCTGAAAAATATTTCCAAAACTTTTCTTATTCCAGACTTTGAGATTCATTTAAACATTTTGAAGTTTTTTGATTAATCTGTACATCACATTTCCCCAAACCTTTAGTTATCACCATTCACTAATAAGGTATTTCAGATCCTCACTATGGAGCCACATTTTCTCAAAATGGAAGGGGGTTATTCTTCTTGAAGGGTTCTTAATCATCAACAAAATTGGGTTATGATCAGAGCCTACCCCTGGAAGAGAGAAACTGGAAATGTCTTGGCTTAACCATTCTTCTATTACCAATAATCTATCCAATCACACTTGTATATGTTGTGAATTAGCTCTTCTGTTGGACCAGGTATATTTTTTTCCTTTAAGATCTATATCATGAAGTTGAGAGTTAGTAATAAAATCATTAAAATCCCCCATACCAATATAAAACTCCTAAGAGCCACATTTTTTCCTGCCAGGAGATAAGGGGGTATTAAAGTCCCCCATCACTATCCACTCAGAACTTGTGATATGGTATTTGAAAATTTGGAGATGTTTCCATAATTTTTTCCTTTCTTTGTAATGGGAAGGAGCATATATGTTGGATAGGACCCATATTTTTCTGTTTTCAATATTTCTCATCATAACAGACATGTGGTGATCTCTTTTCACTAGAAGAGTACCCTCATAAAAGTTTGGGTTCTAGACCATAGCTAGACATCCTGAGGCCCCATTTGAACTAACAACAAAGGATTTAGAATTATTCCAAAAATATTTACAATAATTTAAGAAGATGGCTTCTTTCATTTTAGTTTCTTGCATAGCTAACACGTCAATTTTATGTCCTTTAAGCAAGTCTTTAAGAAAAATCCATTTCATAGGGCTATTGAGCTCTCTACCATTCTAAGATATTCAATTCATTTTCTAAGATTGGTTTTTTTTTTAAACCTTCTGATCTAAACATGAATGTTTCCATGAGTCTATTTCCTTCTGAGTTGATTTATTCCTTAATTAAAATTTGTTAGGCATTCCTTTTTTACTGTTGATACTCTACACATTAATAGGATTCTCTCCTTCCTACAATTCCCCTTTTCCAGAAGGAGAAATTTTGGAGGACTCACCCTTTTTAGTAGCACAAACTACTTTTATTTTTCTTGAAGGAGTTATTTCCAAGGGGACCCCTTATTTCGAGGAGTTAGAACTTCTTTCTTGCCTTCCATCTCTTTATTTAGGGAATTTTGAACATTCATTATTTATTTCATGGAGAGATTAATAAAATCCCCTACTGTCATCCTTTCTCCCGTTGGAGTAGAAAAACTTTCATTCGGCACCTGTCCCTTCTGAACTTTGCTTTGTTCCTTCATAATTTCCTCTAAGGTGGAAACTACTAATAGTAGATCAACCTTAGATTTTTTCTCCGTACTTGCATGTCCACAATATTTTTTCCCATTCCCTTTATTTGAGGAAAATAGCTACATATTTTTTCCCTTAGGGGATTCCTTAGCTAATAGTTCCTTCACTTTTTCCTTAACATATGATTCAGACCAGAATTGATTTTTTGATGTCCTTCTATTGACCACTAGGGTAAAACCTTCCTCATCCATTTCCAGAAAAAATTTTGTTGGAGTTTTTTCAATCACCTCATTTTCTTGGATTCGTAGGGGCTTGTATCCTTTAGTATGATTTTTGGAAAAATCTTTCCTATGATTTGTTGCACTTTTCCTTATTCCTGTACCTTTTTCTTCTTTCCATTCATTCCTCGTCATTTCTATGTACATTTTGGATATCTTGAACTTAAAATTTTGAATTGTGTGTCCCCAACCATTGAATTTAGAACATTTAGTTGGAAATATTTCCATTTTAATCTTATACTCCCAAATCCCTAGTCTAGACTCGAGCTTGATGATTTTTTGGATATCCTTATCTGTAATCGTATAGATACAAAATCTTGTACAACTGAGTTTAGTCATATTCAGGGTTGCATTTTCTATTATAACCACTCAACCTAAAGAGTTCGCTATTCCTTTAAAAATATTTTCATGCCAAAATTCCAAGGGAAGGTTATGAAGATGTATCCACATAGGGAATTGATTCAGATTTTCTTTCTTTGGGTTGAAAGTTGCTTCCTATTTCCTAAGATACCATCATGATTTTCCCCAAAACCAAGGTCCTTCTTCCAGAACCTTCTGCATATCTTCTTGAATAATGAATTTAAAAAGGAAGAAACCATTTGAAAGAGAACTTACCTCCAAGTTTCCTTTTGGGTTCCACTTCCATTTGACCCACCTTCTAACAGGATCGATATTTGGTCTCCCTCCCACTAATTTCCTAACCAAAGATTTGTTCAAGTTTTTAGTAGTGCTTGTGAGAAGGGAATCTAGAATTTCTAAAACACTTCACGATGTGTCCTTGAACACCTGGAGGAAAAAATTTTGGTTCTTCGAGATAGTTTCGTTTTTAACTTAGTTTGAATAGGAATCCAAAGCTTTGTTGAGGTGACCCTTTTCTAAGGTAACTTCTTGTCCCTGGATCTCACCTTCTTCTATAGTAGCAACATGTTGGGCCCCTAAAATATTGACTAAGTACAAGAAGGAATGTTAGCGCACAAGGACTATTGGAAGAAGGGATCGCAAGGAGAAAGTGTACAAGACATGGTTATAGTAGAACCAATAACACGTGTGCAAGGCAAAGAAAAGGTCTTGGGACTTAGCCATATTTGGTATATTAGGAAGGACATGAGGAAAGCATGACTTGAGTACATATGCAGAGTGGATAAGGTGCCATCTTATCAACTTGGTGCCAAGAAAGGAATATACCTTGCGATAGAAGATTCTAGAAGGTCATCATGGCAAAGGATGGAGAGATCGCATCTGAAGAAGCATGCTCCCATAGACGAAAATTTGGACACATGGAAATTGATCTAAAACTTCAAAAAATCATGGAGGTGCTTTCTAAAGCTATGTATACAAGTGCTTGGTAGAAGAAACAGATGATGGATGCAAAGTTATAGAATGCAAAGAGGTGAAGCTATGTAGGAATATTGTGAGAGATCCATGGGTTGGGTTTAGAGGATCTATAGGAGTATGTTGTATCAAGGGGATGGGTCTGAATATTTTTCTTTGTACTATAAAGGGCCTAAGTCTAGTTCTGATGCATGAATTTGGTCTACACTAATATATGGATCTATGATTGCCTCAGTTAATATAATGTGGTTATCAACATACTTAATATGGATATATGTGTGGTTCCATTTTTTCTTACATATGTATGGATCAGTTTTATAGATTTTTCACAAGAGTGGGTGTAAACCCTTGTGTATTTATATTTTTTTATGATTCAGATCTATATTTTGTAATACTTTTCTTATCTGAATGAATACATTGGTCTAGAAGCCGTTCTGAGCTCTAAGATGAATGTATGGTTCATTTCCAGTCTCTCCATTTAAGTTTGAGAAAGAAATAATGAAATATCAAAAAAATCACATAAAAGAGGGGCTTGATGCCTATGTGTGCCTCAGGTGAGCACCGAGTGCCCACTGGGTGATAGGCTGATGCACATGGGATTTCCTTGTTCTTTAAGAGGGCGTAAAAATGAATACATCTTGGTACTATTTCTGGGAGCCCTCTTCAAAGTTGTGAGAAATGGCATGCATCTTTGTATTTGTGATGTGAAATGATAGAGCACTTGACTTTACAAAGTGGTGAAATGTGGTTCAAGAGCACGGAGGACGAATTTTCTCATAGATTCAGCACTGGACCTGAGTTCAATACATGTAGATGGGTAGAAAAAAACCTATACCATGAGTTATATGAGAAATTATTTTGTTGCTTCATAGTAGGGATATATGAGTGGCTTTCAACATATGCATCTAGATCAAGTTGGTTCTATAGATTGCACGTGTGGACCCAAGATGACTATCAGATGCTGCAGGATGTAGATCTAACTTAGATGAGTGCTATTGATCACTAGTGGAAGGGAGTGATGGTCAATTACACTTTAGAATATGCCATTTCGATGTATTATTTCCCATAAGTTGCTAAGTTTGAGTTTTTGAGGGAGCTTAGAGGGTCATTTTTGAATGTTATTCCTTTGGATATGAAGATCTTGGTCACTATTTTGAGTTTAGATGCATTCCCCATGGCCAACTAAGTTAATGTAAGAACTTGATGTAGAAGCTAAGGTGGAGGAAGATGGAAGACATTATAGATGAAAAGGAAATGGAGAAGAGATGACTCAAGTATAGTGAATCCCGTGAAAGGGAGATGACTAAATAACGTGAAGTTACAAGTATGATGGATCTATGGATACAAACATTGTGAGAGGGTGTTGAAGTTCATGCACAAGATGGAAATATGTGCTACCCCATCTTGAAAAGTACGGGAGGGAGGCCCCTTTAGCTTCTGATGATATTTCATCACATGGAGAAAGGAGAGCCATTGGCATGCATCTAAACCCACCCAACGACCAACCTGTGGCGCCTGGTTTTCCAAATCAAACGAGTATTGATAACCCGGTTGGTATTAATGGGAGTTACCAATCAGTGCCCAGAACATATAATTTTTTGTTTAGAATGTCCATGATTGCACATACCATTCTGTTTTTTTGAGGAATTTTTGGGAAAATGGAAAGTAAGCAAGGTTTAGGCAACGTGTCTCGGAGTGGCACGTGATACACTTTTGGCAGTGGAGAAATGTCATAGGCTATTGGCATGCATTTTAATGGCACATTAGGGACACTAGGCATGACCACTACAGGCCCATTGTTAGTCATAGGAGGAAAAGCTGGTGGATCTTATTGTCACCCTCAAAATTCCCCTCATTTTCCAAGTCTAGACTTAAAATTTTGAGTTGGTGCCTCTAAAAATATTGAAAACAAAGTATTGTGAAATATAGTTCTTTCCAAGGGCTTGTGGTCTCTTAGAAACTTCTTCATTGGATGGGAAGTTTCTTCCAATTTCTAAAAAGGTAAAGAAGTCCTCCTAACTCTTCATATTTTTCAAGTTATGGCCCGATGAACCTGAGATGGTATTATTTGCCCAAGGTGGGCTAGTGGGGCTGCAAGAGTTATTTGGCACTTAACACCTTTTGGAAAGGGAACTATCGGAAATGGTGGGCCCACGTAGAGAGATAGAAAAAATAATTCCTATGCCCCACCACCAATCAGATGGTGCCACGTAGTCGTGTTGAAAAGTCAAAGTGGGGATGTAGGTTGGCGGAGAATTTTGAAGTTTTAAATTTTTTTGATCAAAAATATTTAAAAGTGACAAAGCAACCCATGACCATGTCACAAAGTAGATAACACCAAGTGTCTGACCATTGAAAATTGAAAGTGGGTGAGCGGGCTAATATGTTCCAAAATTCCTTTTCACTATAAAAGTTATAAAACGTAATGGTTTCCCTCGCGCTCGCTCCAATCAATTTCTTCCACATGGGTGACCAAAATTTAAAGCTGTAAAATAAAATTGAATGGCCCATATTTAAACTGGTGAAATAATGTAACGACTGTATATTTGAAAACCCAGTTTTTCTACCATTAACATTTCTTTGCGAATCAAGAATTTGAAAGGGTGTGAATGATTAGAATGATTTATAACTATTTATTTCTTGCTTGAGGAAGTTGTAATGGTCTCTTGTGAGCTATTTCATGGGATTTCAAAGCCATTGTAGGTGGTGGGAATTTTGATATTTTGGAATTGTAATTTCTAATCTAAAGAAATCAATACAAGGGTTTCCCTGTTTTCCCTCTATTTTTTTTTTCCATCTTGCTCTGATCTATGAATCATTATATCCTTGAATGCTTAAAAACTTTTTGTTCTAGTTTATACAATCTCAAGAATGTTGAGTCTATGGATTGTGCCTGTTATAAACTTGAATGGTTCTATTCTATATCTCATTTTCTTAATAGATATAAGGTTTTTCTGTTCCATCTCTTTTCCTTGAAAGTATTGTCTTCTTCTTCCTCCTTCTTCTGTTTAAGTCTTCTATCCTCATGTATTGATAACTTTCCAGGCATAAATTTTTTTTTAAGATATCAGGAAACCACCATTGAATGAAATATTGTGTATTTATACATAGGGTTTTCCCCTGCTTTCAATAAGGGAACCTCTCCCATTAAATAGGAGGGACTTGCTTGTCCCTAACTGCGGTTTCATTCCAAATGAAAATATGAAACCCAACAATTTTTGGTGACTCCACCAAGGATTTGTTTAAAAATTTTCCTTTCTAAAAGAAAAACTAATTTGATCATTTCTTTAATACGATGACTCTAAGATACACTCGTGGTAGAAGGGATCTTGGAATTGAAGATCCCTAATTTCAACTCCTAGATCAACAAGGTTTTCAAATTCCTCCAACAAGAAGAAATAGAAGATCTCATTCCACAAGCACACCTCCTATTGAAAACATAGCTTCTGGTAGTAACATTCCTCAAACACAACTTATCCCTAATATTTGTGCCCTAATTATTTTTGGTGTCTTAGTTCCACTTCAAATAATCTTTCCAAGGATGCCGACACCTCAGACTTGGGGACAAAGATTTGGGCCTCTGGATCTTCCTCAACCATTGCATGAGTTACCTAGGGTTAACCAATTTTTTTTTTCCAAATTTAGAGGTGATGGAAAATTGCACACTGATGAACATATTGTAGCCTTCATTATTTCATGTGGGGTCCTTGGAGTTGAACACGAGGATGTCTCTATTAGGATATTTATGGAGACCTTGCAAGACAATGTTGCAGACTGGTTTTACCATCTTCTTGCTGGGACCATCACCAATTGGAATAGTATGAGGACTAAATTTGAGAAAAGTTTCAAACCCACTAAATATGTGCATGCTTTGTTAGCTCATATTTCTCAAATCAAGGAGCCACATGAGCCTATGAGAGAATTTCTGTCCAAGTTCAACAGTTTGATTAACAAGATTCTACTAAATATTAGGCTTGTTGATCAGATTCAGAAGTATTTCTTCTTGAATGCTTAATTTCTGGAAGTAAGCTATGCCCTAAGGAGAGAAAATATTGCAACTTTGGATGTTGATCAGAGATTGGATGTTAGTGTGGAAGATGACTTGATCATGTCTGGTAAGCTGAAAAAGGAGTCTTTAAAATCCAAAGCATCTTCTTCTTCCTCTTCTCATAGAGGTAATGCAGATTAGTTGGTACAAAAGCTAGCTAATGACCTCATTGCCATCAAGAAACAATTGGCTCAGCATGCTCCATAGCAAGATGTTCCAAGGAATAATTTTTAGCCTAGGAACCACTTTCCCTCTTCTCAAACCAGGTTGGCCATTGAAGCTCCACCCCTCAAGGTGCCTGTCAATGCTACTTGTGAGGTTCTTGAGCTAGATGATGAGGAAGAAAATAGGATCTATGATGAACAAGAAGAGGAATTTGATGAATAACTGGAGAAGCCTGGTGGTTCTTGAGTTCATTTCCTCACCATTGAAGGTGTGGATGACGAAGATGACTATGATGATTTAGTGGCTGAGATGAACAGTGAGTCATATGTTGTTATGACCTGGGAGAAGACCAAAAAAAGGAAAAGGTGGTGCACCTTGCAAAAAGATCCAAGGAGTACCCCATTACCATCCCGGTGATTGCAAGAAGAGGAGCTCGTATTCCTACTACTTCCACCCAAAAGGTAAGCACTGGTAGTCCTTCTCCTTCTCCTTCTACTTCTGAGAATTATTATCCAAAAAATGATAAATCTGATAGATCAAAATCTCCTCCTACTCCTAGTAGTGATTCCCCATCCATATTTGGATCTTTTGAAATTATAGACCATCTTAAAAAGACCAAGATTCAGATTTCTAAGGTATAGTTCTATCAAACTCATCCTAAAGCCTTTGCCAAAATGGTTAACTTTGTAAATTATAAATCTAAAACCCCAGCCCATTCTTCTAAAGGAATTTTCCCACTCCTTCTTCTTTGCCTCAACCTAACCTTGTGGTTGCAGTCACTTCTCCTAATGAGAAGATCAAACCATTCAATGTGACTCTCCTCATAGCTGGCCACAAGCTTAGAAAATGTGTCATTAATTCTAGTGCATCTGATAATGTAATGCCTATAAAAGTGGTTCATGCTTTGGGTCTAACCCTATCCCACACTTAAGGATCTTACTATTCCATGGAAAGTAGATAATTTCCTTTGGTTGGGAGAATCAAGGATGCACAAGTAGATTTTACTGCTTTACTAGAGAAGAAGGTCTTGGCTACCATCTTAGTTTTTGATATCCCTCCTTCCTATGGCATGCTGTTAAGGAGGAAATTTTGCAAAGATGTTGGAGGTGAGATCCAAATGGATTGGTCACATGCCTTGATCCATGTCAATGGGAAGATGAATAAGTTACTGCCTGAGAAACAAGTAGAGTATATTTTGGAAAAGGCATATGATCCTAAAGCAAAAATACTGTATAAAGACGTTGGGAATGGGAGCTACATGATCATGTAAGAAGAGGAGACAAGTCTGTTAAAGGGAGTGTTGTTTTATCCTAATGGGATGTGGACTTTGGAGTTTGATGGAAGCTGCTCTTCATATGGTTCTGGATCTTGTGTAGTGCTCATTTCTCTTGGGGATAAGGTTCATCCTTTCTCTTTCAATTTTTAGTTTGAAAATACCAACAATACTGCTGAGTATGATGCCCTCATTCTTGGGTTGAACATGGAAAAGAAAATGGGAGTGAAAAACCTTTTTGCTCATGGAGATGTAGAGCTAATTATAAAATAAGTTAGAGACCTTTATCAGGTAAAGAACAGAAGTTTAAAGCACTATAGGAATCTGGTATGGGATTCCACTAAATTCCTTGATGCTTTTTCCATTAAAGATGTAGCAAGGGAAAGGAACACTAGGGCTGACTCTCTAGCTATTTCAAGGTCCTTGTTGATTCCTCAACCTAATTTCCCTCAGGAGAAATTCACCATTGAGTTGATCCATAGACCCAGTGTGCCTAACCATGCAAACAATTGGATAGTTTTCAATGATGGCCAGCATTTTTTTTGTTTCTTAGAGCTTAGAGAAAACTTTGATCAGCTATACTTTGAAGGAAGTGAAAATCTTCCTAGAGTTTGTGTGTCATCAAATGAAGAGGGTGTCAAAGAAGAGATGGATCAAGATGGATGCATCAAACTGAAAGACAACAAAATCCCTAAAGGGCTTGTGATTTTGGAGCATATTTTGTATAAACATGATAGGTATATGAAGTCTAAAGTTTCCCAAGGATCCCGAAAATCTACTGAGACTAAGAAAGTGAATATTGGGAGTCTTGATGATCCCAAAATGGTCAACATTGGAAAATGTTTCACTCATGAAGAGAAAAAGAAGGTTGTGAATCTACTGAAGAGGTATGTTGATGTTCTAACTTACTCTTACGATGATCTTAAGGATTTTCAGCCTAAATAAATGTAACATTTCATTCCTCTTAAGATTGGGATCAAACCCTTCAAACATAAGAAAAGGAAATATAATCCAAAGATAGGTAATACAATTTTCCAAGAAATACAAAAGCATTTGAAGGTTAAGATCATCTTCCCCATCCACCATTCAACTTGGATTGCTAATATAGTTCCTGTAAGGAAGAAGAATGGTGAGATCTAGATCTGTGTGGACTTCAAAAATCTAAAGCAGGGTTATTTGAAGGACAATTACCCTCTCCCCATGATGGAACAAGTGTTACAAGCTGTCAAAGGATGAGAGATTCTATCTATGTTAGATGGATTCTAGGGGTATAATCAAGTAGAGGTGAATACTGCAGATCAACATAAGACTACTTTTACTACTCATTGGGGCACCTCTGCATACAAGAGGATTCCATTTGGTCTCATCGATGTTGGTGCTACTTTCTTGAGGGCCATGGAATTTCCTTTTGGTAGTTTGAAAGCGAAATGCATTGTTGTGTATTTGGATGACTTGACAATGTTTTCTACAGTAAGAATAAATCACTTCCAACACCTTGAAACAGTATTACAAAAGTGTAGAGAGAATGGAATTTCTTTAAACCCTAAGAATTCTATGTTTTTTGTCACAGAAGGAAAGCTATTAGGACACATTGTTTCAAAGGAAGGGATAAGGATTTATCCAGAGAGAGTTTAGGCCATCCAGAAAATTTCTCTTCCATCAGATAAGAAAGGTGTTCATTCTTTCTTTGGTAAGATAAATTTCCTAATAAGATTCATCCCAGATTTCACAGAACTTACTATGAGCATTTCTCACATGATGCAAACACTCCAATCTTGGTGTGCCCTGGCTTTAGTAAATATTTCATTATCTATTGTTATGCCATTGAAAATACCCTAGCTGTTGTGTTAGCCCAGAAGAATGTTGAAGATCATGAGATCCCAATTACATTCATGAGTTATGTATTGAAAAATCATGAGCTGAAGTACACCATGATGGATAAACATGCTTTTTCAGCTTTCAAAGTTGTCAAGAAGTTTAGGTTTTACATCCTTAATTCTCATTATGTGGTTCTGGTACCTGATACAACAATCAAATCCATTCTTACTCAATAAGAATTTGGAACCAAGAGAGGTAATTGGGTAGAAAAGGTGCGAGAGTATGATCTTGACATCAGGCCAACAAAGATGGTTTGGGGTAAGGGCCTATGTGAACTCATTGCTGAGGGATTTGCCAAGGAGTTGTCCAAAGATGGAGTTGATGTCCCTGTTGTTCTGTTCCTCAGCTCAAGAGATGTATGGTATGCTGACATTTCTCACTTTCTAACCTATGGAGAGTGTCCATCTCACTTGAGTTCCAAAGAGAAAAGATCCATAAAACTAAGGCCTAAACAATATGTGTTATGGGATAATGCTTTGTGCAAACGAGGCATAGATGGAAGGTTTATTAAGTGTGTAGACAAGGAACAAAAAAAAGGTTGTTCTCTTATTTTCATGACCAGGATTGTGGAGGTCATTTCTCCTCTGCTGTAACAACTCATAAAATACTTAGTGTTGGTTATTATTGGCCCACTATGTTAAGATATGCATCAAAATGGGTTGGTAAATCTGAAGCATGCCAAATTTTTGTTGGAAGACCTAAGTTGGTAGATTTACCCCTCAAGCTTGTAGTGATTGAAGAGACATTTCAACAATGGGGTTTAGAATTCATTAGAGTACTCAATCCATCTTCCTAGTTGCTGAGGCATACCCATGTGTTGACTGCCATAGATTACTTCACCAAGTGGGTGGAATCCATCCCAGTCAAGAGCAATACTTCCGAGGTAGTTTACAACTTCATTAAGGAGAACATATTGATCAAGTTTGGGACCCCAAACAAAATTGTGACTAACAATGCTTCCAATTTTTCTTCTGTTGAGATGATGGAATTTTGCTATGGGTATGGGATCTCCCTTGCTCATTCTTCAGATTACTACCCCTAAGGGAATGGACAGGAAGAATCAACAAAAAAGAACTTGGTGGACATAATTAGAAATATTGTAAATGATTCTCAGAGGAATTGGCATAAGAAGTAATATGATGCACTTTGGGCTGAGAGAATTACACCCAAGAGAGAAATTGGAATGTCTCCTTTCCAAGTGGTGTATGGTGTGGAAGCTCAACTACTAGTCACGGTGGAATTTCCAACCTTGCATCTAATGAAAACCATTGAAGATTCAATTTTCAGTAGCTCTTTGGACAAGATAATTTTGTACCTTCAGAATCTTGATAAGGACATATTGCAAGTGGTTGAAAAAATAACAGCTCATCAGTTGAAAGTGAAGGCTTTGTTTGACAAGAAAGCCAAACCTAGAGTTTTCCAAGTGGGAGAGATTTTGTTTATATGGGAAAAAAGACATGAGCCATAAGGAAGACATGGTAAGTTTGATTCTTTTTGGCTTGGTCCTTTTAGAATCAAACATTTTACTAGAGAGAACTCTTTTTATCTAATTACATGGATGGATCTCCTCTCCCAATTCCTTATAGTGGGCATAACCTAAATTTTTTCAAGTCCTAGGTGGCTAGGAAGTCCTTTGTACATTGCGTTTGGTTTTTCAATTTGACTTGTTTCCCTTTCTTGTTCTTTTCTATGTGGTGTGTTTTGTTTTGGGTCTTCCCTTTTGGTTTGTTTTGTTTCTTTTCCCATCTTGTGTGTGTTACCTTGTATTGGTTTTTCTTTTGAATCCTTTGGCCAATGGATAAGGCACTGGTCCTCTTTCCCATAGTTATCTTCAGTTCTTTATCTTTCCTTATGTCTTTATTCTGAGCCAAGTCATCCCCAAAAAGAGCCAACTGTTGTCACCCTCAAAATTCCCCTCATTTTCCAAGTCTAGACTTAAAATTTTGAGTTGGTGCCTCTAAAAATATTGAAAACAAATTATTGTAAAATATGGTTCTTTCTAAGGGCTTGTGGTCTCCTGGAAACATATTCATTAGATGGGAAATTTCTTCCCATTTCTGAAAAGGTAAAGAAGTCCCCCTAACTCTTCATATTTTTCATGTTATGACCCCGCAGACCTGAGATGGTATTATTTGCCCAAGGTGGGCTGGTGGGGCTGCGAGAGTTTGTTGGCACTTAACACCTTTTGGAAAAGCACACAGTTGGTGATAGTAGGTCCACAAGGCCATGTAGAGAGATAGAAAAAATAATGCCTAAGCCACGCCACCAATCAGATGGTGCCACGTGGCTGTGTTGAAAAGTCCAAGCAAGGATACGGGTCGGCGGAGAATTTTGAAGTTTTAAGATTTTTTTATCAAAAAGAGTTAAAAGTAAAAAAGTGATCTGTGACCCCATTGCCAAGTAGATAACGCCATGTGTCTAATCGTTAAAAATTCAAAGCGAGCGAGTGGGCCAAAATGTTTTAAAATGCCTTTTCACTGTAAAAGTTATAAAATGTAAAGGCTCCCCCCGCGCCCTCTCCAATCAATTTCTTCCACGTGGGCGACCCAGGTTTAAAGTTGTAAAATCAAATTGAATTGCCCATATTTAAACTGGTGAAATAATGTAACTAACGTATATTTGAAAACCTGGGTTTTCCGCCATTAATGTTTCTTTTTCAATCAAGAATTTGAAAGGGTGCAAATGATTGGAATGATTTGAAACCATTTCTCGCTTTCTCGAGGAAGTTGTAACCATTTCTTTCTTATTCGAGGAATTTTTAACCGTCTCTTGTGAGCTATTTCATAGTCTTTTAAAGCCATTGTACATGGTGGGAATTTTGATATTTTGGAACTGTACTTTCAAATATGAAGAAATCAATACAAGGGTTTTCCCCTTTTTCCTCTATTTTTTGTTTCCTTCTTTCTTTGATATATGAATCATTTAATCCTTGCATGCTTAGAAACTTTGTGTTCTAGTTTATACAATCTCAATAAATTTGATTCTGTGGATTGTGCCTGTTATAAACATGAATGGTTCTACTCTATATCTCATTTGTTTAATACATAAAAGGGTTTTCTTTGCCATCTATTTTCCCTGAAAGTATTGTCTTCTTATGCCTCCCTCCTCTCTTCAAGTCTTTTATCCTCATGTATTGATAACTTTCCAGGCATAAAACACATTTCAAGATATCCAGAAACTATCATTGAATGAAAGATTGTGTATTTGTACATAGGTTTTGCCCCTGATTTCAATAAGGGAACCTATCCCATTAAAGAGGAGGGACTTGCTTGTCCTCTAATTGTGGTTTCATTCCAAGTTCAAATCTGAAACCCAACAGATCTACAGGTACAGAACCTGGTGGATCCAATGGATTTGGTGGAGGGAATACTAGAGGAAACATTAGAGGGAACTATGGATCTAGATCAGGAGGACAGGGGCCTCATCCACCTCCTCAGGTGTTCTTTGAAATGTATTTACACTTACCAGATTACCAAGGTATAGAGGATGCTGCAAAACACATACACAAGTGTGAATTACTATGGCGTGTGAAGGGTATCACTACCACAGAGTGGAAGGTAAGTTATTTTGTAACAACATTGCAAGGATGCACGCATAGCTCATAAAGGAATTACGACCCTTGTCAGATGGTGGTAGACTACACTGCATTGAATAACTCCTTCCTAGACAAGTTCCATATACCGTAGTTTGAGAAGAATAACATTAGCACTTTGAAAGATATCCAACAGGGAATGACAAAGAGTTTACGAGGGTATGATGCACAGTTTAAAAAAATCCTATCAAATTGTCATATGACATTGAACCTTCACAACATGCTTAATGGTTTGTTGGAGGGTTGATCACTCCTTTTAGGAGGGCATTATCCCATAAAACATATACTAACCTGTGTGATGCTCTTTATGATGCCTTACGTGTTGAAGTAGTGGGGAGCATTGATACTGATGTGAGCCCATTTCTGGAGGCTCAAATAGGTGCCATGGCCAAAAAATTAGAGAATTTTTCTACAAACTTTGCACATGAGACTTGTGGTGGTGTTTGGTGTGTGGATTGTGAAGTAGAGTGGCATGCCAAGGATAGTTCCCCCGGAAGTCAATACGCACCACAAAAGTAGATTGTGAAAAATTTCACTAGGACCATGATGTGAGTAGATGTCTCTTGTTGCAGTGTACAATCTAGAAGAATGTGTCTTGCTACTATAATATCTGCACTTCTACAACCCATGATGCTAAGGATTGTAGGCTTATTGACTAGATCCATGAGGCCATTAATCATGGTGTGTGCTAGACCATCCTTACTAGTAGTTCTAAAGAACATGATTGCCGTTATGAAGGATGTACGGATGGAGGGGTGCATGGGAGAGATTATCGCGGAGGATTCCATGGTCACAATAACCGTGGAGGATGAAGAAGTGAGTTCCCATGAGGAACTTGCTATAACTATGGATCTACATAACATTACAGGTGCAAGTGTCCATATTTATTACAGTGCTCATGGTATGAGAAGAAACATAAGTATGAGGAGTGTCCTAAATTATTTGAGAACATGAGCCAACAGTAACGAAAGGAAAAAGGTGCTAGGATGGTGAGTATGAATAAGGATAACACACATTCAATTCCTAGAGTGGCACGTGAGTCACAGTTAGAACCTTTTATGGTGACAACATGAGTAGAGGCTATGCATGCCAAGGAATTACCAAGGAACAGGACTCTAGTATCAAGATAAGAATTTGTGCATGTGAAGTATCAAGACCCTTCCCACCAGAAGGAAGTGTATCAAGAGACAATGGATGTCATTCAAAGTTTGAGTGGAGAAATCCAATGTCTAAAGGAGCTGTCCATGCAACTGGATAAAAGGAGGAATGTTGAGGCTCCGTAGAAGGACTTGGATGAGGTCAAGGAAGTATGCAAAATGTTAAGAAAAGAGAATATTATTCCCTTTCTAGGAGAATGGATAAGGGAGAAGATGCCATACGCTGGGGTGGAGCACAAAAGGTAGGTGTTACATGTAAACCTCCCTCCCCATAGCCTTCAATATGAAAAAGAGATCACACTGAACATAGTTATGGATGGTTGGATTCTAAGCAACATATTGATTGACACGAGAGCAGAAGAAAATGTTCTTACATTTGATTCTTGGCATCAAATTGGAAGGCCCATATTACAACCATCTTTAAATGTGTTTTATATGGAAAAAAAACTAAGGCAATGCCCATTGGAGTATTAAAGGATGCAGTGATCACCATTCAGGGGGTTAAGTTTACTGGAGACTTTGAAGTCTTAGTGCTCGCCAAGGTAGACAATTTTATAGCATTACTTGGTCACCCATGGTGCTATAAGAACAACGCTAACCTAAGGTTCAACAAAGGATATATCAATTTCAAGAAAAAGGAAGAAAGGGTCATCATCCCCTTGACAGATGGGAAGTTGGTGCCTTACACTGAGCCTTTGGGAGAAAATTTCCTTGATAAGATTTATGTGCAACCCATCAGAGACCCGAAGATAATTCACCCTAGAGAAGGAGTTATCCAATTTGAGGATGCCCAGTCTGTGAGTGATATAACAAGCATGACATGTGACGATTGGGTGTGTACGACCTATGAGTTAATTGGGAGACAGCTGAGGGGGTCTGTAAGAAAAGTGACCAAGGCATGCTCACTCAAGCGTCTAGGAGGAAAGAAGTTACTAAGCTACTCGGGAGGGGCATACCCTAAAATTTTCTTACGGGACATGGAAGCTCGGTGGAAAATGTGGACGAAAGAAGAGGGATGCTCAGTTATAACCTACTTAGGACTGAAATGTGCTGGTGGTATACACATTAGGAGAACCTCCTAGAGTGGCACGAGGTAAGAATCATGTTTTCTATAAGGTTTTCCAGAGAAACATGCCCACGGTCATTCAAGACTACCATGATAAAGAGATGGATTCATTTCATATCCAAGCATGTGAGAAGGCCTAGATAGAAGGCACAGAATCCTTTCCACCATCACTATGGGTGCATAAGTTGTATTCCAAACTTCAAGGTTATGCACATGCATGGTATATCCATTCAAAAACACACTACCAGAAAGGAAACTGGTAGGATATGATAGTTGATATCATCCAATATTTTGAATATCAGAGCACAAAACCATTAATGGATAAGACATTGCAAGTGATCAAGTGCCTTAGAATGGGGGATATTTCCATGATGGAAGATAGGCTACTAGATTTTATAGGTGAGACTAGTTTAGAGGCACACTTAGATGAGGATGAGTCAGAGGAGATGCTATTCGAGCATGCGTGCATAGAAAAGGAAAAAGGAAAGATGGTTTATGTCATAGATGGAGAGGAAATGGAGAGTCTAGATGTTAACCACTTTGTAGGTATGCACGATGCTATAGATAACACTTATGGAAGGATGTGCACTTATAATGAGCCCTTAAAAATAAAGAAAGCTAACATTAGGTTAGGGGTAGAACCCAAGGAAGAAATCATTGGAGACTATTGGTCGGAGACAGAGGTCTCAAAAATCATTGATCTGTTACACAAATTCTAGGATTTATTCCCTCGCACGTATCATGAACTCAAAGGTGTCCACCATTCCTTGGGGGAGATGAAGATAAAATTTAAGGAAGGTGCGCGCCCAATCCAGAAGAGACCATACGAGATGAATCCAAATTTTCTCGTGTGGTTCAAGGAGGAGATAGAAAAAATGATAGCATTATGAATCATTGAGGATGTGGAAGAGTCAGAATGGATATGACTAATGGTCATCAGCATCGAAAAGGACAGAATGATCAGGATATGTGTTGAATACAGGGACCTAAATGTAATATGTGTCATTGATCCCTTCCCTACCCCATTTATTGAAGAAATCTTAGAGGGGGTAGCCAGGCGCGAAGTCTACTCTTTCCAGATGGGTACCACTAGGTGAGGATTGCAAAGGAAGACTAGAGAAAGACAAATTTTACCACTGAATGGGGATGTTTTGCATATACGGTCATGCCTTTTGGTTTGAAGAATGCACTTGTTTTGTTCTCATGCATTTTAGTACAAGCCTTTCAAGACTTCATCCATAAAGATCTTCAGGTCTATTTGGATGATTAGATTGTGTATGGTCTAGTCAGGGACCATTGTGATAACTTAAGACTAATGTTTGAAAGGTGTTGATAGTTGAGGATATCCATAAACATAAAAAAGTGTGTCTTTGCTACCCCATTTGGAACCTTATTACCACATATCATATACAGGGAAGGTTTACTAGTAGATCCCGCCAAGGTTACAGTCATTGTGGGTTTAAGGAAGCCTACTAGCCAAAGCGTCATGCACAGATTCCTTGGGCATACAGGTTACTATAGGAAATTTATAAAGGGATATGCCAAGATCATCGTGCCCTTGGAGGAATTACTGAGACACAAGAGTGCCTTTCTTTAGGGTGAGGAACAACAAAGGGAATTCGATACATTAAAGGATAGGCTTGTCACAACACCCATACTATATTTCCCAATTTGGGATAAGCCTTTACATGTTCATATGGATGCCTCTGGTACAACCATTGGAGTAGTAATGGAATAACCTAGTGAAGGGATTATTGACCATCCCTTGTGTTTTGTAAGAAGAAATTTAACATCAACAGAACAAAATTACACCACTACTAAGCGTGAAGCACTATTCATGATCTAAGTGCTGCTCAAGTTCAGAAAATATCTACTAGTGAATCCATTTATATTCTACATGGACCACATGGTATTAAAATACTTGGTAAATAAGCCCATTTCATAAGGGTGCATATGTTGATGGGTCCTACTATTCTAAGAATTTGAGTTCACAGTGGTTGTTAATTTGGGAAAGAGTAATTTTGGACATGATCACTTTTCTAGAATTGACTTAGGATAGGACGCATAAATGTTTAGGTTACGGCACATTCCCTCAGACTTAGAATATATTGCATTGTTTCTCAAAACAAGTATGGCGCCAGAAGGGATGAAAGCATTAGAAATGAAGCAGTTAGCCATATGCGCCACACCCTACATGTTGGTTAGTGGTGATTTGTACAAATTAGGATGTGATGAAGTATTGCATTGGTGCATGCTAGAACATGAGTGTCTAGATATTATGGAGGAGGCGCATGGAGGAAGCACATGTGGACACTATAAAGGGGATGCCACTGTGCGCAAGATATTACAAGCTAGGGTATGGTGGGAAACCCTATATTAAGATTGTAAAGAGAATTGCAAGGCATGTCATCATTGTCAGTGCCTTGGAAAACCAGGGTGGAGGGATGAAATTCCTTTACACCCTATTCAAAGTACAAAGCCATTTGAAAAGTGGGTCATATATTTTGTAGGCCCCATTTCACCAGTTGTGCATAAGACATGATCACACTATGTAATCACTTACACAAATTATTTGACAAGATGGGAAGAAGTAGTGCCTACCAAGGATTGTACAATGGCTACAGTAGATAGGTTTCTATGCTAAAATATTAATACACAGTATGGATGCCTGTCGATATTAACTAGTGATAGGGGTACACATTTCCTAAAGGAGACCATTGGGATTCTGTTAGCAGAGTTCATGGTGGATCATATCCTGACCAAAATTTGTGACATTGGTAGATGATATTGGGATGACAAAGTATCAACAGTTATATGGGCATATAGGAAAACCTACAAGAGGTTAAATAAAGTCACACCATTCCAATTTGTGTTTGGCGCAGAGTCTTTCCTACATGTTCAATTCATGTTAACCTCTTTGTGTATAGTACACATAGGATGATTTGGAACGAGCAAGCACTGGAGGAAAGGATTGAAAAATTGATGAAATTGGACGAGAGATGATCATTGGCCAGGTGGAGTCAAAAGGCTGAAAAGACTAAACAAAAAGCATGGCATGACGGCCACATAAAAAAAAACATATTTAGGTTGGGCAGATGATATTGTTATATGATTCTAAGTTTCTGCACCATCTTGGAAAGTTGAAAGCCCATTGGTTTGGGCCCTATATCATCTTAGACATCCGTGATTCAGGCACATTCTAGTTGATCACGTTGAATGGGACAAGATGTCCAGGACATTTCAATGGGAGTAGGTTGAATCCCTGCTATAAATAAGTCTTATTGGTGTTTATAATAAGGCAGTTTTTCCATTATTATACGTTTCCATTTATGCAATTTCCTTTCTTGTGTTTCCCTTTCTCGTCGTTTGTTATGTTATTTGTTTTGCACCTTGGGCACTGGTAACCACATTATTTTTTGAAGTTTGTGTATTTGCAAAGGACTGTGCATATTTTTTAGTGTGGGGTGGAGTGATGTGAAGTATAGGCCCATAATAAAAGTTTATTTGACAGTAGAAGTTATGGTGAAATGGCCTGGTTGATGTATAGAAAGCGTGCAAGAATGAATGAAGCATATAGAATAAGAGGTGGATCAAAAATGTTGTTTCCAAGATAAGACTTTAGAGAAACCACATAGAGAGAAGGAAGAAGCACATGAACAACATGAGGTAGGCAAGAGAAAAAATCAGGTGGAAAGAAGAAGTGCCTTCAGCGCTATTGACACACACGTAAGAATATTTTTTCAGGATGAGTTTTTTACATGCCAAAATGTTGTAGAATGTCTCATGCAATATTGGGTGTTTACGTGAAGGTGCGTAAGGTCGGCTTGGTGGAAAAGGCCGCATTTAGTGTTAAGTACGGTGGTAGGTAAAATAACATTTAGTGTGAAAGAAGGAAAAGCTATAAATACAAAGTTGGGTACTTCATTATTTACCTTGAATTTACAAAGTAAAAAGACTTTTTGTAAACCAGGGCATCCAAAAGTGATCTGTGTGAAGAAAAATTTAAGGAATCTAAGAGGAAATGACTAGAGTAGATCCGTAAACCAGTAGGAAATGAATACATAGGCATGGAGGAAATTTTTGAGTAGAGACTTGTTGAGAAGCACCATTTTGTGGAAGAATTGTTCCAGTTAGGATTTGCTGGATAGGGCATGGTTTTAGGAGGGTTTCTTCACATGGTTTTTCATTAGGATTGGATAGAGTGGTAGAGCAGAGAAAGGAGAAGATGTGTGAAGTTTTAACCTAACCAGAAGAATGACACCAAAGAATGAAACCATCTCACCTAAAAAGCAGAAGGGCAAGGGAAAGGGGAAGAAAATGAATTCCATTACAAGCACAAATGAAGAGTGGTATGTGGAGATGCAATACCTGGATGGGGTATTGCTAGGAAAAGAATGGGAATCTCATTTACGAAAAGTGACTGTGACTATAATCACCATACCAGCACAACAGAAAAATAAATGGCTTTGGAGTTGGTTTACCCAAAAAACAAGAGGATACCAGAGGGCATGCCCATATACAATGAGGAACAAAAGGTTAAATTAGAGAAGGAAGGGTTACTACAACTTTACGAATTTCCCTACTTTGGAAAACCTAAGCACCTCTATCAATGGATAATGGCACACGTTCACGGGGCACAAGATGCACATAAATCCCTAGTTAATTTCCAAATTCATAGGCCTTATCTGTGAAGGGGATAACATTGATGATGACCTGAGTGACAAGGAGGCCATCAAGGAAATAATTTCTACATATGACTATATATACAAGTGCTTAGTAGAACAAAAAGATGACAGATGTAGAGTTAGAGAATGCAAAGAGGCAAAGCTATACCGGAATACTGTGAGAGATCTATAGGAGTATGTTTTATCAAGGGGATGGGTCTGAATAATTTTCTTTTTACTATGAAGGGCATAAGTCAAGTTCTGATGCGTGGCATTGGTCTACACTAATATATGGATCTGTGATTGCCTTAGTTAATGTAATGTGGTTATCAACATACTTAATATGAATATATGTGTGGTTCCATTTTTCCTTACATCTGTATGGATCGGTTTTATATATGTTTCATAAGAGTGGGTGTAAACCCCTGTGTATTTCTATTTTTTTATGATTCAGATTTATATTTTGTAATAATTTTCTTATCTGAATGAATACATTGGTCTAGAAGTTTTTCTGAGCTCTAAGATGAATGTATGGTTCATTTCTAGTCTCTTTATTTAAGTTTCTGTCATAACTAATGCAATCTCACAAAAATCACATAAATGAGGGGTCTGACACTTGCACATGCCTCAAGTGAGTTCCCAGTGTCAGCTAGGTGATAGGACGATGTGCATGGGATTTCCTTGCTCTTTAAGATAGCATAAAAATGACTACATAGAAGGATCCATAGATCTGGGTGGGATTTCGATGCCATCAGTTTCCCGCTCTCCCAATTTAAAAAACTCTCTCTCCCTCTCTTATTCTCCCTCGCTCGCCATTCCCTGCATCTTTGTTTTATGTGGGGTTTAAACATATGAGAAAAAATAAACCATATAATTCCTAACATCCCCCTCGTTAGTGTGAACATGGGGAAAACACGCTTGTATACTAAAACGTGTCACTTTGTAGATTGCTCATGATTTGGATGGTTTCAAGGAAAATACTAATAATCTCTAGATGGTTTTCCTAGTAGTTTACCAAAAACCAAAACTATAGATAGTTTTTCTAGTGGATTACTAACAACCACAACTATAGATGGTTTTCCAGTGGATCCAACAACCACAATATCATGATGTTGAAGTACATTTCTCATCTTTCATCATTGTTGCTCTTCAAGAGATTAAATATCAAAATCAATGATAGAGCATAAACTTATTCACCCAAAAAAATTTGAAGAACGTGTCATTTCCACTCCACAATGTGAAGTTTCCATAACACAACATAGAAATCTGAAATCAACACACCATACTGAAAGTAAACACACACACGCGCACATGTCACTAAACCAATGATGCAGCCCTGTCATAGGTGACTAACGAGAGGATGATGTTTATCCTCCATCCTCCATTTTCTTTATCCTACAATGTCATGTTGCAACATAAACCTGATTTATCTTTGAGGATCATGATACAAATATTTAGTATGATGAGGCTATGAATCTAACAAAAACAAACCTCTAGTGTTTTGACGATAACTTGAGAAATGTAGCTCATTTTTACAAACCATAAAATGCATCTGAAATATGGTTTCAATATCTTGTAGATAATTTCTGGTGATTTATAAGTAATCGATAGAGATTTGGAAAAATCATTGGTGATTGTCCCTAATCACTTGCGATTGCGTTTCAGGTCCAAAATCCTTGGTGATTATTGTAAAAATTCAACAGACCTTTCTAGATCCATGTTTTTACATGTAATTAAATTTGTTCAACTTTTGATTTCTTCCTGTGATAGATTCCAACATAAAAAATATTTTCTAAATGAATCTACAACATAAGATTTACAATCAAAACTATTGGATTCAATCTGAGAACCAAATTTGAAGAAGGATGATGCCAAATTCAAATGAAGAAATAATCACTCATATGTCTCATTTATTTAATATTACACAATTATTACTAGTTTAATTTTACACAAATAATATATAATATAGTAGTTCATGAATTACTCTTCAGATTTCTTAAAAAAATCCAAATATTATGCTCTCATTCTCTTAGCTAATAAATATGCACATATGTGGGACAACCATAACTTGCAAAAAATATCCCCATTCATGGATCTCTTTAAAGAGCCATAACTGCTCTAATACTAGATATAGAGGAAGATCCAAATAGATTTGTACAAAAATTCACAATAATTTATAAATAATAAACAATACTCATAATAATCTCTTTCATTCTCTTTAATTTATAATACAAGCCATATATAGGAATACGATTCCTATATTTTAGGATGTAGTTCAAACCAATCCTTTCACATTTTTCTCCCAACTCTATTAATGTGAGTTGTTGAAACTCACTCAACAAATATATATTTTTATAATTGTTTTATATAAAACAAATTACTAACATATATATAAATAATAGTTACCCTAGTAATTATTATTTACTATTTCACTAACTTACATAACCTTAATAATAATTACTTCACATAATTATTATTCACCCACTTTATACTCTATTTAATTTCACCATTAACTTTTATATATTACAATGAATAAATATAAAACATTTGAGAAGCACTAAACGATAAAATTCCAAACATCTTCAAAGTAAGGGGGAGATTAGATATTATTTTTTATTAGGATTTTAAGAAGATTGTAGGTACACATGTGATATTTGATAAGTTTTGTCATTGTTTTGAAGTTGTATTGCTAGTTATAATGTTGTAAAAAAAGAATGGATTCAAGAAGGTTGTGTAGTGGTTCTTCAAGAATAATTATGAAGGTTTGAAAGGGTTGGAGTCATGTTGGAGACTCAATATGGCTATGTGAAGGTATAAAAAAGGTATGTTTGTATTTATGCATGGATTTATGATGCATTGTGATAGGATTCAAGTAGGTCTTAGAAGGCTCAAAAGGTTGTTTGACAACTTGGAAGTATCTTATGTGCTTGAATGAGTAGTAATATATGTTTTGAGTCTGTGAGCAATGGATTGTTCTATTAAGACCAATATGATTTTGAGTTATAGAATCCTATAATGCTATAAGGGCTATGAATACCAAAATGGACATGTTTACTATTTGTTGAAAAATCCATGTTTTTTAAAGTTTATATGCAAGACCCCTTTTTTTTCTGAAAATATTAAAAAATCCTTAAGTTTCCATTTTGCACTTTGTAGTGTATTTTTGGTTTGGAGTTCTAGTTTGCACTTTTTAGTACATGGCTTAAGTGCATGTCAGAAGTGCATGTCAGGACTACATGTTAGAAGTGCATGCCAAAACTACATGTTGGAACTACAGACGTACATCACAGGTCCCAAGCTCCCCTAGAGAAGTCAACAATTCAAAAGCAAGTTTGATTGGTCAAAGTTGCACAACCATCTGGATATTTTTTAGGACTATTTCATATATGTAAATGCATCCAATATTTAGAATGTAATTAGTTAAGAAGAGTAGCTAATATTTCTCAACCTTATTAGTTATATAGGAGGATGTATTATGTATTCAGGCTTGTATGAGGAGGCTCTACCACTTTGAGTACTTGTATATAGGATTAAGCCTCAATATTATATACAAAACAAATATTTAGCCTCCTTTTAATTTAATGTGCTATGTTTCTTTGTATAAATCTTGCACTTGAGAATATTTATTTCCTTGTACTAGAATGATCCTTTTTACCTTCACATTAAGTCTTTCCTTCGTAGAAATTTGTATGTTGTGATTCATAAAACCTATCAGTAATTAGTTGTGGAATGAAATTAATTCCATTATGTTATTGGTAGGGTTTAGTTTCATAAAAAGACCCCTTGTTATGAGAAAAGGTATAAAGTTTTTCAAGTTATTATCTTTTTATTAAATATTTTGTTCTTGTAGAAGCTGATTCTTTTCCTTGAACTATTGGTGCATCACCATTTTCAACTAGTTCTAGTTATCCCTCTCCTTTTTCTCCAAAAAGATCGGATAGTGTAGTTTGTTTTTAGGATCATAAGTTTTGCAGCCTAATTTTTTATCAGATGCACATAGTTTACAAGGAATCCATCCTTTTTCAAAGGTTCATATCAAGGAGCCAAGGTTCCACACCTTGAGGATGTTCCCATTTTACAGTAGATCATCTAACGATTTAGAAGGTGTAAGATCCAAGTGACAACAAGACCTATATATGCTCTTGGAGGGATGATCAAAAGATTGGATAAGAAGGTTAGTATGAAGATAGAGAATTATGGCACTAAGAGGTGATATAGTTTAAAGATCAGAAATATGGGAATGATGCTCATAAAATCAGGCATGCGTACAAATTTGAGGTGTTTATGTGCTTATATTTTCATGAACTATGTTGTTTTGTCTTAGTATTGCATAAGAAATATTGTAAGTATGCAGATTTGATGTAAAGTTGATAGAAGATCTAGTTGATTGTGTTTAGAGAAATAAGGATGTCTTGATGATTTTTGGTTTCTTTTGGTACACACAAAGACCTAGTTGACATAAAATGATGAGGTTTGATGATTTTGTGGTGTAGTAAAGAATGTAGAATTTGACCTGGTGTACAATATAATGAGGTTTTTACTATGAAGTATGTATTACTTAAGGGGATCTTTGTGGAATTTTGATTAAAGGGTTCAAATGATGAATAAAAGGTATAAAATATGCTTATATTTCTTGATGTGTTTTGAGAGATCAAGTTACGAGATATTGGTCTTATGTGGAGCTAGTTATGCTCTGAGGATCATATGATCAAGGTATGTCGATGTATCATTGTGAGATTATAGCCATGATTTCTATATAGGTATGATTTTTCACATTTGATGGATTAAAAGATGAAGGAAATCTTAGTTCTGATTGAGAAGTTATGTCATCAGCATGAAAGTTAGATATGGTTGTAAAAACAAAATTTAGCATCAATCATGTGGTCTATGAAGGGATATATGACTAATGAGGAGCTTAACAAGTTGATTTTTGATATCCATGAGAAAGTATGTTGTGATAAGAAGCTATGATGGTCATCAAAATAGGCTGAAGCATGTTGTCAAGATAAGAAAGGTTGATGAATGTTTTCTTTCAGATGTCAAGAAGTCAAGGGAGGTATGAAATTATTATTTTAGCTCCATAAAAAAGTGTGTTTTAGGCCTCATAAGTAGGTTTAGCAGTGTCAAGGAATCATGGGGAGTCGATCAAGTATGTTCTCAAGTAGGAGTTTAATGCTAAAATTTGTGAATCTCATGAAGACAAGGATGAATATTGCATATAATGTTGTTGGTAAGTTGAGGAGGTTTGTGACTGTTGACTATTTATTACAAATAGTACCTGTTAAAGAAGATATGTATGAGTGAGGGGGAACATGTTTATGTAATGGTTCCATATGAATCTTCCCAAGGGAATTTTTGTATTGCTCTGATGGTAAAGAGTCAAGAAAATAATCAACACAGTCAGAAGATGCATGATTATTTCAAGTAATCTACATAAACAATGTATCATACTAAAGTATTTTATTTAGCTATTGACATCAGTTATGTGTTGATAATTTCTTGTTCAAGGTTTGATTCATATTTGAAGGCATGAATTTTCTAAGGGGGAGCTATGACTTCTCTAATGTTGCTAAGAGACAAAACAAAGAATAAGAAGATCTAATGGACCTTTTTGGATTTAGTTGATGTTTATAACCAAATGGTGAGACCTATTGTGATGAAATAAGGAGAGAAATAATATGATGCATGTATGTTTATTTTTCATTAATGTCAAAAGGGAGAGAATGATCTAATGGCTTGAGATATTGAGCTATTTATTTTTTCCATCAATGGGTTTCCATCAATGAAAAAGGGGGAGATTATTATAAATTGGTGTTTTTATTGATGTCAATTATTTTCATTTATGTCAAAAGGATAAAGGGAAATGAAGGTTTATTTGTATTCTTAGTCATTGATGTCATGTGTTGTGTTGATGAAAAATTAAGTTGCTTGATGATGTGGCATGGTGTCTTGAGTAGGTATGATGGCTTGTAGGAGTGATGAAATGGTTTTGTAGTGATAATTTTACATTATAATAATCTCATATAGTTTTTTGAAGGTTCTTCTAGGTGTGAAAGAGTGGAAAAGTCACGAGGTGTTCAATATGGATGATGTAAACATGGTCAAGAAGCCTAGTCATGTCCTAATCAGCAGGATGATGGTAAGTCATGATGGTTCTCAGGTATGTAGAATTTTATTGAGCATGGTAAGTGCATGAAGACCATTAGGACGAGTTGTAGATACACACAAGTGTCTCAAAGAGTGCATTCAGTGTTTGGTCATGTTTTCTAGGTCTATACCTAGACCTTGTCTTAAGCCCTTAGTGGCCAAATGAGAAGAAATAATCTATTTCTGTGCCAATTATGTAAATGTAAGCATTAATAAAGATTTGTAAGGTTTTTTATAAGTGTGATTGAAGGTTCAGGTCATGGTTTTCATGATTAAGAATTTTTTTTTGTCTTTTCCTCTACCGAGTTTTTAGAATTGAGGTTCAGAGATCAAGAAGGAATGTTTGATGATTTTTTTCACATGTGAAGTATGCATGGGAGGATATGATCTTTATGGTAGTTGGGGAAGGGTCATATATCAATGTTCCTTGTATTATTTTGTGCATTCAAGGGCATAGATTTATGAAAAATTGTTAATAAGATAAGGTGGTCTAAAATCCTCCTTAAACACTAGTTAGGTAGTGATTAACACTAAATTTCTCTAAATTTCCCAAAATGATTTTTTTGAACAATTATGATGATTGGAGGTTGTAGAGGACTCCATATTTTTTCAAGTGGAATTTAGGTGTCATGCAAGTTTGTGGGACCCCAATAATTTATAATTTTATGAAAAAGTTATGTTTTCTCTCATGTTTTACACTAGACAAGATTATGAAACGTATGTTTGAGGAAGTGTGGAAGTTAATATTATGTGTTGAGTGGTTTCATAAAACTTATTATCCCTTTGAATGTTTGTTAAAGTCATTCTTGTAAGCTTGGTTTTTGGGAAGTTTTTTCGAGTTTTTGGTGATCATGATGAAGTGATATTATTGAGATCTTACAGTCAAAGTGATGGTGCTAAAATAATTTGGGGATGACCTTGATTTCATGATGTTTCTAACCATGTGTCATAATTGCATGTATGAGGTTTTTTTATATTCATGTTTGAAGACTAGTTTTGTAGGTCGCAAAACTAGTAAGGATTGTTGTTCTGAATGGTGGCTTCATTGCATGAGTTGATAGTGCAAAGTTGTAAAAAATTGTATGAGGTACATAAAAGAATTAAAAACACATATAAGTTTTTTTAGATGTTTTTTGATGATCATGTTGGCCAATAATAACTCTTCCTTGGTGAACAAGTTATTTTAGGCACCTAGGCCTAATTATGTTCTAATGGAGTAACATATCTTCTAGATGTTATTTCTGACCCAGTTTGTAATTTTTATGATGTTCTTATGAATTTTAAAAGTTTTAATTATAATGTGTGCCCTATGATGGCTGACCTAGATGTATTTCATTCTTAATTCATGTATATAAGCATGTTCGTAGTGACATATTTTGTTGTTGGGTGAGTATGAGAAAGTACAAGTAAGAGGGAAGTTTTAAGAGGTGAATAAGGTATTTGTGACCATCAAGAGAGGGAAGAGATTGTGTCATGATATTATAGATGGTGTGCTGATGTTAGAAAGATAGGTCAAATTACCAAATCAACTTGGTGAGTAAGTTCTTCATAAAGTTAATAAAAAAGCATATTTTGAGAAGATAAAAGAAAGGAGAGCTTAATAGGTGTCATCATCAGTTGTTGCAACATTATATGGGTGAGTTAGTGATGAGTTATGTAGGGGTGTTTTTCCTCAATTTAGGGTTTGTTATTTACTAAATGTAGGGTTTTGTGCTCTTTGTGGGGTTAGTTCCTCACTAAACTTATGGGTTTGTGCTCCTTATTGGGTTAGTGCTCAACTAAATTTGATTCATTGATGTTATAAATATTTGTTTCATTGGGTTATATTCCCTTTAATTTTTATTGAAATAGTTATGATTTTAGGTTTGCATGATGATATATAACATTGGAAATGGCTTTAACTCTGGAATATAACATAAATAGGTTTTTTCTTAAAGCTAGTCTTATTTTGAAACTTTTTATTTGATATGTTGGAATGATTAACAACATGATTCAGTTCATGTTAAGATTATTATCTTCACATTATTTTAGAGTATGACGTAAATGATTAAATGAATTAAACTTGTCATACATAAATAATAGTGTAAGGGGACAAGAAAAATATATGTACAAAGTTTTTTTAATTCATTGTTGGGAAAAGTATTGTTCATATTAGTAATCATGTTCTTATAACATAGGACATAATCCATGATGGGATCAATAGAACCTTGTTGCATTTTTGTCATTTGAGAATGTGATACCTTGTTTGAAATATTTATTTAAAAATATGTAAGAAGTTTATTTTCAAGAGGATTGAAAGTCTAAACATAATGTATGGGTAGATTTTAGTACCTCTATAAGGAAAAATATTTGAACCTTTTAGGGAAGATACTTGTAAACAATGTATCATTTGAAGAATATTCTATAAAGCAACATGAAATATATGAATCCATTACTTAGGATCACCATTTCCATCATAGATAGGAATATTAGGAGAGAAAATAGTGATCGGAATATGGTAATAGGCCATTTTAGGTGAAATTGGGTTATGCAACAACTGATTAGAGTTTATAACATGAAAATGGTATATGCACCTTATTACAATCATGGAATTTGGCCTTGGAAATTTTGAACAAGGAATTCCAAAGCATGTGTGCTAGATTAAGAATCATGTGAGGAACTTGTGATAGTGGGGAAGCATGAATATCAAGAAGGAATATGTACACTTCAAGAAGTTTCAATCGAACCGATACGTGAAGTAGATCCAAGATGAAATAAAGATTTCAATCATAAGAATTAGGAATGCGTAATAAAACATGTCTAATCATTCTCATAGATCAAAATGAAAAAGGTAAAAATAGGAGTAATATGTAACTCCCAATGAGAGACACATAACACCTCCATAATAGAGAAGATGAGTTATGTTCCATAAATGCAGTGTAACTCTTATATGATGCACACTGACACATATGAAAAATTTTATGTCACAATTTTTCATATATCTCCTAAGACACCTAATGACCTATGATCTCACATGAGTGAGATGACTCACCTTTTGAGGTGGTAATTCACCTAATTAATGAATGAAATATGAAAAATACCACTCACACTAACACCCCCCCTCATCATAACTTAGGATGAGGTAAAACAAGTCAGAGAAAAACATAGAAATGGGTCCTAGTTTCTACACATGATGAGGTACCCATGTAAAACATGGATATCAAGTAATGGAGGAAAACCTTGTGGTAAAAACATCCAATTTTAAGAGATAAAATAATCCCTTAAACAATGAAAAAAGATGTGTCAAATGGGTCCCGAAAACTAAAGGCTTGATAAGGTACCGATGCAAAAACTACAACCTTTCTACGAGAAGAATAAGATGAGAATAAAATGATGGGAATAAGAATAATAAGAAGAAGATCCCCAGAGTCCAAAGGTGTTGTTCCCATCCAAGGAATAATGCTTATATGTTAGGTACATGTGTCAACTACTCCATGAATATATGATGTATATGAAACAAAAAAAGAAGAAGGAATGCAAAATGTCCAGTAATTATATAGAAGAGTTCCCAATGTATGATGAGTCCTCAATAAAATTAGCTTCTCCTTGAAAATTCTGTAATGGAATAGAATTAGGTGGATAAATAAATAACTCCTCAAGATGTGGAAGGTGATAAGTTGATGGTGGAGATGGGTCTCTATAAATATGGAAATCAACTATGTTAGAAGAGAAGTCATCATCATCAGAAGTGTGCTTGAGATAAAAAATATCATCAAGTCCAAGTGAGTCACATGAAGAATCTGAGGGAGGAACAAAGTGAGAATGATGCAAGAACATCTTTTCTCTAAGAAGGCATTTTTCTGTTTTTGTAAAAAATGAGAAATTTTGGGTTGAATTAAGCTGGGAAAAGTGTAGAGGATGTTAATAGGTTCCCAATAATCCCACTTAAATTTTTAAGTTTGTTTAAGTCATCAAGGAATTCAAACTAGGAGGTTTCCCTCCAAAATAAAATTCAAATCCTTATAAGAGCATCATGATGGAATTTGTCTTGTAAATGAGTCTAATTCATTATTTAAGTATGGTAAGGTCTTGTATGTCCTAGAGAGTCTAGTTGAGGTCATGATATTAGACCTAGGGTTTAAAATTCCTAGTTAGGGTTAGTATTCAAAGCGAGTAAAAGGTAATTTAGGAGTCTTAAGGCTAATACAATCTCAAATGAGTTTTAACTGTCATAGAAGGCTATAAAATCCTCAAATGTAACTAATTTTTTTTTGTTAAAGGAGAAGAGCTTGAGTGGGGGCTTTGAAAGAAATATTTTTGTAAAGGAAATTCAGTCTTGGCCAAGGATTGTGTCAGGTTTATATATTTCTTGCAATTTTATTGATGTTTCTAGGTTGAAATAACATTGTGGAGAGTTGGTTGTTATTCATACTTGAGAGATAAGACAAGAATAACCTGAGAAACATGTTCTATATTGGTGGATGCATCTTCATGGTGTGAGTAGATGATACTGTGCTATTGATACTAATTTAAGGAAAGTACTATAACTGTTATAGTGAAAAATAAACTTGAAAATGGTAATTTTGTTGCATGTAAGGAATCAAATATCTAGGATTATGAAAATTTTTAAGGTATATTGAGTAATGTCTTCATAAACTAGTTTTTGTAACCATCAGTATGCATTCAGGAAGGAACCTTGCATAAGACTTACATGTATATTGTGGAAAGGTTGACTATGAAACTGGGAATTTGTTTCATTTTGGCATGTACTCTTCTTATGAGAGATATTTTTGAGGTTATGTTAGATGTAATATATTAATGAGAGATCATTTATTGTTTCAAAATGGATCTAATCTTTCACAATAGGCAATTAATTGTGGAACTTTGTTATGAGCATTTTTTTCTTAGTCAAATGATGCAAGAAATGAACCTGAATCTCCATATCATGATCTAATAGTAAATTTATCATGTGCATGACATTGAAACAAGTCCACAGTTAAAATATCAAGCCTTGATTTGTGATTTTATAAGAGTTATCAAAAATTTAACCTTCCCATGCTCTATAGTGAGAATTTATAACAGTCAACCTAGGGTTTGTTGGATGGAGCCTGAAACCATCAAAACTTTAGATGGAATTTTAAAGATTAATATATGGAAGGTTATATTTAAATATTATTGAATAATTTTTATTGTCCACTATCTAAAAAGTGAAAAATCCTTGACAGTCTAAATATGAGAGAAAATTAACAGTCAAAGGCCTAATCTTAGTAGCATATTCACAAAGAAAGAAAATGTTTCCTTAAGAATTTGTTCATGATAATTATGGGAGATGACAAGGGAGTTATTAAGAGTAAAAAAAAAACATTTGTTCTGAATGCGAGTCACATATAAGCTTAGAGACCTATGATAGAGGATTCTAGACCTAATTGTGGGTTAAGTGTAAGATCACAAAAGTTAAATAGAAAGAGTTATAAGGAGAGCTAGAGTCTATAATTTTAAACACATTTAGATTACTTTAGGAAGTCCTAAAAACCATAATTATTTTGTCTTTATACCCTTGGAATGTGTAAATTCTTATAACACTATATGTAATTGTTGTTGCAAATTAGCAGCACCCCTGGATGCAAATCAGGGTTCTAAGTTGATATTTCAGGCATCCAGTGTGATTGCACAACATTGAAACCTCTCTCCAAGTGTGGGACTTGTAAAATGAGAGAGGAATCTCCAGATTAGAGGCTGGTTCCTCAAACTCCTCTGATTAGATCTATTATTTGCACAACTGCAGAGGTTCAGATCCTAATTTTATCCTAGATTGCAAGGAGACAGGGATAAGAAATGCAAAAATTGAAACTAAACTAATGATGGTGATGCACCAAAGGAGTGGTGAACATTTTTGCTCATGTAAATAGACACAAATCAGAAATTGCAGCATAAAACATCATGCACAGGTTGATAAGCTGTAATCAAAGGTTTGAAATGAAACAAACAACACATGCAAAGGACTGAAAGCATTCACAGAGCCTGCATTGTGATTTTCAACATCAAAATCCTTGCATTCCAACACCAAAGAGGAAAAAAAGGCCTGTTACAATCCCTGGAAGGTCTGGTACTTCTAAAATCACTTGCTGAAGATGAAAACAGAAGCTTGTCTGTGCAAAAAAAGTGTTCCCCTTTGAAAAATGAGCCAAATCTGGCTTTTTACAGTGCATGGGTCGAACCCAGGAGAGAGAAAACATGAAAAAACATGGGAGCCATTCCTCATTGACCAAAATGCATTAAAAACAGCATGGGTGACCTGACAGACCCATCCCCTGACATTTTTGACCATGCTGGAGAAGAATGCGACCCATTTCGCATTAAAATTGGTTGTTGAAACGTCAGTTCTGTCCATGGGCGCATACCAGAAGCGTTTTTTGATTTTATCCCTCCAAACTGAACCAAAATTCAAAATTGACCATGGAATCTTGTAGATAATTTCACCATCTTTCCATTGATATAAAGAACATGAAAATCCGAGCTCTGGATCGAAAGTTATGGTGATTTGAAGTTTTAGGGCAAAAACAGGCCAAAATCGGATCGGCGGGCAAAAAGTTTGAATTTTTACCTGTTTGGTCTTTGGAACATTTTTCAAATTTTCCCCGCACTCCACCACTCCAGGTGCCACATGGCACGTTCTGATTGGGCGCGGGCCCTTCCTGACCATTTTTTCCTTCGGGTCGCTTGGTGTTTTTTCGCCCTTGGACACGTGACAGCTCCTGATTGGCTGCGGGCCTTCTAGGGGAAAATTTCCCACCAAAACTCCGCTGAGCCATAACTTGAAAAATACATGGAGTTAGGAGGAAAAATTTACCTTTCTGGAAAGTTGAGAAAGATCTCTATCCAATGGTGCCATTTCCAGAAGGTTTTGAGTGCCTGGAAAACAAAATATTCTGACTGAGGCACAAGAGAAGGAAAGATGTAAAGGAGTTAGCCACAAAATGAGCAGGGGGCACATTTGGGATAACAATTTTGGCAACTCAGAGGGGTCATCTACCTACTAGATGAAAATACCAGTTGCCTGAAGTAGTCCATTGGGCATGGAGTCATCAAATTTTCTGTTGGAACCCCAACTGACTTAGAATGTTGCAAGGAGGAAGATGGAATATCACCTGATGGAAGCAAGGACTGCAAAACATCTCCAGGGACAGCAAGCTGTGCCAAAGCACTTAGGGAAAGAAAAACTAACCTACAACAAAACAATGTGCACAAGCACTTGAAGGAATGGAAACCTAAGCTAATATTTACAAGGTGGAGAATTTCCCTTTAGAAGCAATGCTTTAGATAGATTCCATTGACTGGAATCTGCAGTTCTTCACCATCCAATGAAGCCAATTGGAAGGCATTGCTGTTCTTGCACTTCGTGACCATGTATGGGCCACTCCAAATGGCATCAAATTTTGAATGCCTTCCCGGTTTTGCTCTATCTGCATCCCATTTTAACACTAGATCTCCAACTTGGAAAGATCTACTCTTGGCCTTCCTATCAAAGGTCTTCTTGATCAAAGCTTGATCCTTCTCCATTGCTTGGGATGCCTGATCTCTGATCTCTTGGAGCTCCATCAACTCTGCATATCTCACCTCCATGGGCCCAAACTCTAGCAACTCTAACCGCTTCATGAGTTCCAATGTTGGCAACTCAAGTGACATGGGCAAGATTTCCTCTCTTCCATAAACAAGCCTGAATGGAGAGTTACCTGTGGATCTCTTGGGAGTTATCCTATCAGCCCATAAGGCTGATTTCAGTTTGGTATGCCAAGACCTCTGATTCTCATCAAGAGTCCTCCTAATGATCCTCAACAAGTTCTTGTTTGTAGACTCGGCCTGGCCATTACCTTGAGGGTAATAGTTTGATGAAGTGCTTAGGTAGATCCCATTCTTGACAGCCCACTCAGTCACCTTGGATCCAATGAATGCCAATGCATTATCTGAGATTATTGTAGCAGGTATACCAAATCTGGTTGCTATCCCCTCATAAAAGTCTAAGATGCTGGACTCATTTGCCTCTTTGAGTGCTACTGCTTCAGTCCACTTGGTGAAGTAGTCCGTGGCTGTCAAAATCCATTTGTGCCCTTGACTTGAATTGGGATTAATGACTCCAATGAAGTCCAAACCCCATTGCATGAATGGCTGGTCAACTGAGATTGGATGCAATGGAAGGGCAGCAAGTCTCTCTTTTCCTATGAAGAATGCACAATTCTTACACCTCTTGATCCATGCATAGCAATCACTGAAAATTTTAGGCCAATAATAACCAGCCTTCATGATTTTTAGAGCTGTCACTCTTGGTGCAAAATGACCACCAGCTGGTCCACCATGGAACTCTTCCAATACCCTCTGAATCTGATTTGTGCTAATGCATCTCAGCAGCACTCCATTCACATCTTTCTTGAACAAAACTCCATCAACAATGGCATATGGGACAGCCTGCAATCTGAAGTGTCTTCTTTGGGTCTTGTTCATCTCCGGAGGGCATAGGCCTGTGCTTAGGAAGTGCATTATACCTTGGGTCCAGCAAGGAGTGGGGGCAGCATTGTTTTCTTCTTGAGTGCCACATGGCTCATGGCTGTCTTGAACTGTCAAAACAACCTCTCCTTCATTGCATGCTTCTTTTTGCTTCCCCAAAACCAGCTGCTCACACAATCCTTTTCCTCTTACCAGCTTGGTGATTTTGATCTCAATGTCATACTCCATGACACGGGTGATCCAACCTGCCCTTTTCTCATTCAAATCTTTGTTGAGGAGGAAGTCCTTAACCCCAGCATGTGAGACCAGCAACTGGACCTTGTTGTTTGAGACTAAATGCTTGAATTTCTTCAAGCTTCTGATTACTGCCAGCACATGCTTCTCAATAAAAGAATACCTCACCTCATAGTCATCTAGGCTCTGGCTGAAGAAAGCAATTGGCTGCTCATCGTTGTCCTTGTTCTGCTGTACCAAAATGGCAGAAATAGTATCATTACCTCCAAATGCATAGAGGATGAAATCCTTGGAGAAATCTGGGTTGATGAGAGTTGGTGCTTGAGAGATAGCTTCTTTGATTGCTTCAAAACTCTCCTTGCCTTCTGCTGTCCACTTGAAAGCCATGCTCTTCTTTAACATTTTGGTGATGGGCTTGACAAGGGCTACAAAATCTGGGACAAACCTCCGAACAAAGTTTATCCTCCCCAAGAAACTCTGAAGGGCTTTCTTGTGGCTTGGCAATGGTAGTGCTCTTATGGCTTCAACCCTCTCTGGATCAATTGCTAATCCTTCTTTGGAGACAATATGGCCAAGGATCTTTCCTTCATGTGCAAGAAAGATACACTTCTTAGGATTCAAAGACACTCCAAATCTCCTGCACCTCGTGAAGACTTGTCTCAAATGAGAGAGGTGGTCTGCTGCATTCTTGGAAAAAATAGTGATATCATCAAGGTAAATCAGCACCACGTTGTTAATCAAACCTTTGAATGCCATGTCCATTGCTCTTTGGAAAGTAGCACCAGCGTTGGACAGCCCAAATGGCATTTTCCTGTATGCATAAGTTCCCCATTTGGTTGTGAAGGCTGTCTTGAACTGGTCTTCTTCCTTCACCATAATCTGATTGTAGCCTGAGTAGCCATCAAGTAGTGAAAACCTCTCGGAGCCAGCCACAACTTGCAAGATTTTCTCCATGGAAGGGAGTGGGTAATGGTCCTTGAGAGATGCTCTATTCAAGTCTCTGAAGTCAACACACAATCTGATCTCTCCACTCTTCTTTCTGACTGGAACCAAGTTGGCAACCCAACTAGAATGCTTGATTGGGAATATGATTCTTGACTCAATCAACTTGTTCAATTCCTTCCTCATGAGAGGTTCCATGTGTGGATTGACTGGCCTTTGTTTCTGCCTGATGGGCTTAGTATTTGGATCCAACTCAATGGTGTGCTGAGCTAACTTGGGATTGAAACCTTTCAAATCTTCGTAGCTCCAAGAAAACACATCAGGGAACTCTTGACACAGCTGTATGAACTCATACCTTTCTTGTTCAGTTGTCATCTTTCCAATTTGCAATGGTTTGTTCTCTTCCACCAAGATGGATACTGAATCTTCTCTCTTGACCTGAATGTTTGCTTTCTCTTTCCTAAACTGATCATTGGGATTGAAAATGGACTCCAAAGTGATAAGTCCCTTGGGCAGCTTGTTAGTTCTCAGCTGTACCACTTGGTCACCATACTGCTGTTCCAATTTTTCTTGATTTTTAGCTGAGAACTCAGCTTCTTCTTGCAAGAAATGGATGATTTGCTGGTCATTTTCAAACACTTGCCAACTGACATTGTTATCCGGCACTGAAGGCCTCACAATCACATGGATGTTTGGTTGTACCTTGTCTTGTTGAATGCTTTCCACAATGTCAAAGGCTGCCCCTACTGCTGCAAGCCTGTCAGCAGCTTGGTTCTCTTTCCTAGGAATGGATTTGATGCCAAAACCCTCAAAATCTTCAATGAGGTCCCACACCCTGTTCTTGTAGCACTTAAGTAGATCATTCTTGGCAGCATGTTGTCCCTTGACCTGATTTACAATCAATTCACTGTCACCAAAGACTTGCAAGTTCTTTATTCCTCTCTTTATTGCCCAATGCATCCCTTGCACCAAGGCTTCATATTCAGCAGTGTTATTGGAGCATGCAAACTGAAATCTAAAAGCTGAATAGTACTTTACTCCTTGAGGTGAAACAAGCATGGCTCCACCTCCTGCACCTTGTCTACTCCTTGATCCATCAAAAAATAGCTGCCATACCTCATTGTCATCCTTGTGGTTTGGCTTGGTGATGCTAGGAATGGGCTGATCTTCTTGATGTATGCAATAGACCCCTAGCTCAGATTCTTCTACTTCTTGATAAGGATCAAAAGCATGCACCTTGTTTTCCCATTCATCAAGAGTTAGATCCGGGATGCTTCCAACCTTGGTGTCAGCTTCATCAGTGCTTGGGTGATCTTCTTGATCAAATGCCGAACAGTTGGCATTGATCTGACTTGGAGTGTAGGGCTCAATGTGGAAGTTTGCAATAGGTTCAGACCTGATTGTAGCTTTGGTTCCATACCTCATTCTGAACAGCATGTGTGACCAATCAGCAGACAAATATCCTCCAATCTTGGCTGTGAAGTCCCTTGACAAGCATAGGGAAAAGAGTGGTGGAAGGTCTATAACTGATACATCTTGTAAAACAACAACATTTGGACATGCATGCAAGGTAAGACTCAAGTTTCTAATCACTCCAACTGTTGTTACTGCTGTCCCATCCAGCTGCACTACCCCTTTGGATATGGTTTCATACTGGAGCCCTAGCTGATCAGCTATTTGTTTAGGCATCACTGAGCTACTTGCCCCGGAATCTATCATGCAATTGTGCACTAACTGATTTCCAATGATTAATGAAACATAGAAAGGAGGGGGCTTCAACATTTTACCTTGTTGTCCTCCATGATTCCCTTCAGGCTGGGCAGCATTTGTGAGCACTTTCTCTTGCATCTGAACTTGCTGATTCAAAGTTGGCCAGTCCTTCATGGCAGCTTGTAGCAAATCTCTTTGGCCTGGGATAGATAGGGATTCCCACATTGATATATTTACATTTGTCTTCTTCATCTGATCAATGATACTGAATGGTGATGGAGGATCTCTTTGTTGTCCCTTGGTTGGCACATTCACTCCTTGCATGTGGGCAGCAACAACTGGTATTTGAGTTGGTCTAGGAGCTGTTCTTGGCTGCCCTTGTGCATTTGAAATTGGATTTTGCTTGCCAACCATTTGTGGAGCCATAGAAGGTTGGAGATTGGTTGGAGCTAATGGCTGCTCTTCACCCAAATTCCTTCTTTTTGACCTTGTGTTGGCTGCAACACCTTGAGAAACTGCTTGATTCATGCCACAGAAATCTTCTGCTTGCCAGTTTACCAATGTGGTGTCATTTGGGGCTGATTGCTGTTGGAATGTTTCTTGTTGTTGGTTGTTTCCTTGACTGCCCTCACCCTCCACACCAGTAGTTGTCACCATTAATGCTTGATTCAAGGCACCGTTGAAGCACATAGATTGGTTGTGAGGTTCATTGCATGGAAAACACCAATCATACTCCTGAGCAACATTGTTTTGTGTTGGCACCAATGCCTTAGAGGCAGATATAGCATTTGGATTATAGGGCTGAAATGGTCTGTTGGCAGGAGGCCTTGCTTGATTTAGATTTGCAGCTGGATTGGGTGGTCTATGAGGTTGATATGGCTGCCTGTTAGGCTGAGCTTGAGGCTGGAAGGAAGGTCTAAAACTTTGGGCTTGTTGCCTCTTGAGAGTAACCAGCTCATTACCTAAATTTTGCAATTGCTTCATGACTTCTTGAAGCTCATTTGGGGCACTTGGAGATGAAGTAGAAGCTTCATTTGAACTCTGATTTCTAGGAGTGGGAGAAGGAGCCAAATTAGGTGCTTGATTAGTGTTTGGGCTCTCTAAACTTGGAAACAATGGCATGGGAGGTCTAGGGGCTAGTTTTCCAGCTTGGATCAAACAATTTTCAGCCCTAATGGCAATGCTATAAGCCATAGGGATAGTTATGCCTCCCATGGACTGAATCAACATAGAAATATCAGAATTTAGAGCTTTGAGATAGTAAAGAAAAGCACCTTCTGCTGTTGGCCTGACTGCCACTAGAATTCTCTCCCAAGTCCTTTGAAATCTGAAATTAAAATCAGTCAGCTGCTCATTGGGAGCTCTTTTGATAGTTGTCAGCTGCTCCAAAAGGGACAAGTTGTCTCCCTTTTCCCCAAACTGCTCATGGAGGGCTATACATAGCTGATTCCAATTCTGAATAGAACCTGAGGCAAGACTTCTAAACCATTGCAATGCTTTCCCCTTGAATGAAGATGCCAGCAATTTGACAGCCACTTGCATCTCATTGATTTCATGAATTGCACAAAGGTTGGCAATGTCTTTAACATGATCACCTGGAGTAGTCTGATTCTCTCCAGTGAAGTATGGAATGTTCTTCAAGGCTGCAATTGGAATTGGATGTTGTGCATTGAGGGCAAGTGGGCTGCTGCCTGTGAAATTGACATACGGATTCGGTGGTTGCGCCATTCTAATTGGTCTTAGAACCCTTGTTGATTGAATGAAAGGCCTACCAGGTGGAGGAGTTGAGAGAGTTCTGTTTGGTGGAGATGGAGACCTTTGGATTCTCCTCCCACTTTGCCTTACTCTTGGAGATAACTGCAGATATTCAAACAACACCTCTTCTTCTCCAGCTCTTGACCTTGTAGTGATTCTTCTCATGAGTTTTCAGGCCTGCACTGCTGAAACCAGTTGATTCTTCTCCTTGGAGTCGCCAGATGTGCAATTTATAGCTCTTTTGAAGCAAGAAAATTGCAGTAGATGCACATCAACTTTTCTGCAATAAAAATGAGACCTCTAAGGTCCCACCGGGCATGCCAAAACTATTGTTGCAAATCAGCAGCACCCCTGGATGCAAATCAGGGTTCTAAGTTGATATTTCAGGCATCCAGTGTGATTGCACAACATTGAAACCTCTCTCCAAGTGTGGGACTTATAAAATGAGAGAGGAATCTCTAGATTAGAGGCTGGTTCCTCAAACTCCTCTGATTAGATCTATTATTTGCACAACTACAGAGGTTCAGATCCTAATTTTATCCTAGATTGCAAGGAGACAGGGATAAGAAATGTAAAAATTGAAACTAAACTAATGATGGTGATGCACCAAAGGAGTGGTGAACATTTTTGCTCATGCAAATAGACACAAATCAGAAATTGTAGCATAAAACATCATGCACAGGTTGATAAGCAGTAATCAAAGGTTTGAAATGAAACAAACAACACATGCAAAGGACTGAAAGCATTCACAGAGCCTGCATTGTGATTTTCAACATCAAAATCCTTGCATTCCAACACCAAAGAGGCAAAAAAGGCCTGTTACAATCCCTGGAAGGTCTGGTACTTCTAAAATCACTTGCTGAAGATGAAAACAGAAGCTTGCTGTGCCAAAAAAGTGTTCCCCTTTGAAAAATGAGCCAAATCTGGCTTTTTACAGTGCATGGGTCGAACCCAGGAGAGAGAAAACATGAAAAAACATGGGAGCCATTCCTCATTGACCAAAATGCATTAAAAACAGCATGGGTGACCTGACAGACCCATCCCCCGACATTTTTGACCATGCTGGAGAAGAATGCGACCCATTTTGCATTAAAATTGGTTGTTGAAATGTCAGTTCTGTCCATGGGCGCATACCAGAATTGTTTTTTGATTTTCTCCCTCCAAACTAAACCAAAATTCAAAATTGACCATGGAATATTGTAGAGAATTTCACCAAATTTCCATTTATATAAAGAACGTGAAAATATAAGCTCTGGATCGAAAGTTATGGCGATTTGAAGTTTTAGGGCAAAAACAGGCCAAAATCGGATCGGCGGGCAAAAAGTTTGAATTTTTACCCGTTTGGTCTTTGGAACATTTTTCAAATTTTCCCTGTGCTCCGCCACTCCAGGTGCCACATGGCACGTTCTGATTGGGTGCGAGCCCTTCCTGACCATTTTTTCCTTCGGGTCGCTTGGTGTTTTTTTGCCCTTAGACACGTGGCAGCTCCTGATTGGCTGCGGGCCTTCTAGGGGAAAATTTCCCACCAAAACTCCGCTGAGCCATAACTTGAAAAATACGTGGAGTTAGGAGGAAAACTTTACCTTTCTGGAAAGCTGAGAAAGAGCTCTATCCAATGGTGCCATTTCTAGAAGGTTTTGAGTGCCTAGAAAGCAAAATATTCTGACTGAGGCACAAGAGAAGGAAAGATGTAAAGGAGTTAGCCACAAAATGAGTAGGGGACACATTTGGGATAACAGTAATTAGACCTAACAAGAGTCTAAGAAGACAAAATGAAAAAAGGAGAAGTATTGGGAGTTATGTATGGAATGGATTCTTGAGATTTTAGGAGAAAGTATGAATAGATAAATGGAAACTAATAAAGTTTACAATACCTTCAGAGTAGCTTTGGGAAAGTAAATTCATGATTGACCCTTCTTGAGATTTTAGGAGAAAGTATGAATAGATAAATGGAAACTAATAAAGTTTACAAGACCTTTAGAGTGGCTTTGGGAAAGTAAATTCATGATTGAACCAAGGAATATAGACTCAAGATGGCTTCTAGGGAATTTTTTTTTGAAATAAGAGGAGAAATGTAAAGTGGAAGTTTTGGAAACCTATATTAACTACATCTAACCATATTTTGAGTGTTAAGATAGCGGATCATAATAGAGAAGCATTGGTAAGTTAAGGAAACTAATATCACTCAACATTATAAAGACTAAAACAAAGAGACTAAGAACAAGGTAAAGGTGAGAACCCTTTCTTTTGATGATTGATGGGCATTGGGTGATTGGAAAAGAAGATGTATATACAGAGAGAGATTAGTCAAATTCTTGGTGAAGCTATTTTTGGAATATTTTTCTAAATATGCAAGGTTTGGAGTAAATTTTGATTAGTTTTAGCCTTAGAGGCTTATTGTTAATCCTTCAAGTACTAATTAAGGTGTAAAATTTGACTTTGTTAGCCTTTTGATAGTGGTTAGAAGGTTTTAATTGATAGTGTCCTACATTAGAGAAAAGGATTAAAGCTGAGTGTGATGATCAAATTTTCCAATTGCAATGATAGTGTCACTATGTAGCTATCTAAAGTTAATTTAATCCGAAGTGAACTCAACCTGCATGTCATAACTAAGGTGATTAATTTTATAAATTGATAGGATATTCTTTGTAAGTGAAGGAATAGTAAGCACATTATTACATGTTACACCATTCACTTCAACATACCCTCTCCCAAAAACCAGTGTAGAATTTTTACACCCAACTAAATAGAAGACATGTCACATGGATCTAATCAAGAAAACACTTTGTCTGACGAGGCCATATGATGAGATGCATAAAAATCAATAACCCATGTAAGAGAAGGTGAAACAACTACAACTAAATCTCTTACCTTTGTTTTATCCTTAGTTGTTTATTTTTATTTTTATTTATTTTTCCCTTTCCCCTTTCCATTGTATTTTTCCTTAGAGTATTTGTGAGTTGATGAAGATGGTTTGAGAGACTCAAGAAATCCTATGTTGTTCTTATCAAGAAGAATCATGAGGAGGTAAATATTATTCTTCAAAAAAAAATTATTCATCATGTCTACTAATGCAATACCCACATTTGACCCATTATTTGTGAGGTTTATAACTAGAAGAGGAAATAGAATAGTTAGATTTGGTGGTGGAATGGTCATTTTTGTTCTCATGATCCTTGTTGTTCTATTTATTTTCTTTTGAGGACTTTTATTTTTCACTACCCACAATGTGAGTATAGGATTTTAAAGTACCCATCTAAATTATATTATCCTATTCCCTAGTCAAATCAGCAATAAAATCATCAAAGGAGGGAATAGTGCAACTTGCAATAAATTTCATTTTTGTTGCATGGAAGGTAGAGAAAAATATAGAATATTTGGGACCAACTTTGGAAAGGATGGAAAGTATGAGATGTGAGTCCTTTTGTCAATTCCATAATATTTTAGTTATAATATTAGAGATTTGAATTTGGTCAAAAAGTCTTGGAGATTGCCAAAACTACTAGGTCAGAGAAATTTTAACTCATTTTCAAGTTCATGCCCTCTAATATCATCCTCTTTAGAAATTTTATTTTTCTGAGCCATCCCAAACTTCCTTGGGTGTTTTGCACATGAGTTAATATCAAACCGTAATTTTGGAGACACAGAAAGACACAAAAAAACTAAAGGCTTCATCAAAATTATCAAACCATTTATCTTTCTCTGGAGCATTTTCTTGTTCAATTTGCAATCCCATAGTTATCCAAAAAAAAAATTGTTTTTGCAAGGCAAGAGTTACATCATCCTTCCATACATTGTAGTTAAAGAGAGTAAGAAAAAGAACCACATTGAGATCCATATCAAATAAGATTGAGAAAATAAGATGACAGAAAGAAACAAACCACACAAAATAAATAAACCCCATGATTGTGGAACTTTATAAGTAGTATGTCAATTACACCCAATTTTTTTTGTGACATGTGTATATTGATCACTCACCTTATAATTTCTGAAATATCACACAAATTTGGATACCAAAATAATCTCATTCATGTGCAATGAAACATAATAACAAGCACAAAAGAAAAAAATAAGGGAAAGTGTGAGAAAGGGGATCTCTTTCTAAAAGGTTATGGCAGACACGGTCACTAATGTGTAAGAAAATAAGAGTGCTTACAATGTCAAGAGAAAAAGGGAGGGGCTCAGAAAAGCCCAACTACCCTATTTTAGAAAAGATAGTATTTCCCTTGAAAATATTAAATGTTTTCTTAATTGAGATACGATTAATTACAAATAATTAGTCTAAATTTTGAAAAAATAGGTAAAAAAAAGGAAAATATTACCTTTTAGAGTAACGAGCCATCTTATCCTAGCAAGCTAGCTAGCTGATTGTCGAGCCGCTAGATGATTTACCTAGGAGGAGCGAGTTGAGATATTGGTCCGAATGCTAAGCTAGGTTGATAACGAGTTAAAAAAGGGTCACTAAGTTTAATTGGACTTAGGTTTGATATATTGAGAGGATAACACATGAAAATTAAACAATGAGATGCGTGAGCCACACGTCGAGTTGAACATGGAACAAGTTGGGGGTTGTGTTTTCAAGTGATGCATGAGCCACCCATGAGCTAAGTAGGAACCAAATGAGTTGAGGGAGATATTACCACATAGATGGAAGGTTTGAGAGAGTAGAGTAATCATCAAGTTTGGATTTGGGGCATGCTTCTAGTTGGATCCAAAAAGGACTAGCTCCCAATGTCAGTAGAAAAATCATTCCACGATGCATGCAAAAATGAGAAATTATGGAATCACATATATTCCACTGAAGAGTAGGTGAAGGAACAAAACAATTTTCACAAACAAAATCCAAAAATGAACAAGGAGGTGTAAGAAAACAAATGCAAGAAAACCACAAAGTAAAAGATGATGTGAAAAAGAAACTTGTCAATATGGGGTTGAAAAGTGGGTGAGCAAGGATAGGATGAAGAATGAACCATGAGAAAATTAGGGAAAGGATGACATGAGCAGAATCCATAAAAATTTACACAACATGAGCTGAAAAATAAATTCCACATCAAGTTGGGCGTGACTACAAGCTTGGACAACGCGAGTTATAACAATTATGTAAGTGGAGGACAAGAAATAAAAGTGAGTGGGTAATCAAAGAATAGTTTGCAAGATGGCTGGGCTATCTTGTTTCCCATCTCGATGAGATGGGGCTGAGATATGCCTAAAAAATTAGCTTAAAAAATATTCAAAGAACTCAAAAACTACACTTTAATCTTGAATTTTTTGTTGAACCGGCACACAAACACTTGTAAAAAACAAAAAAAAAACACTACCCAAGCATAAAGACCTAAAAAATGAAAGTAAAACAAAAAATAAAGTATTAAATAACTTTCACATGAAAATAAAATATGACAAAATGGAGAGTAGTAAGCAACAACTGTAGCGAGTGACATGATTCTAAACCACTAGCTCTAATATTGTGTGAGAGTAAGGAAGCACATGGATCAAGAAGGAATATGTGGACATCAATAAGTTGCACTCAAGATGAGACGTGAAGTAGCTCCAAGATGAAATCAAGAGTTCAATCACAAGAATTTTGTATACATAAGAAAGCATTTCTACTCATTCTCACAGATCCAAATGAAAAGGTACAAATCAGAGTGATGTGTAACTCCCAATTAAATACCCATCATACCTCTATAATGGATAAGAGGAGTTATGTTCTAGAAATGAAATGTAACTCCTATATGATGTGCACTAATGCATATGATAGATTTAATGAAATAATATGTCATATAACTCTTAAGACACCTAATGACCTATGATCTCACCTAAGTGAGATAGATCACCTTGTGAGGTGGTAATTCACCTAATTAATGAATAAAAGATGAAGAAACCACTCAAACTAATAGAACTTTGAATATATAGAAAATATGTAGAAATATTAGTGGTTGATTTCACTTTTTATTTCTGAATCTTTCGTTCCTTTTCAAGTTTTACAATGGTTATTAATTAAACCTATATAAACAACATTGAAATATTGTTACCCGTGGATATTCTATTTGAATTAACTTCTAAAATTAATTGCACAAATCAGAATAACAATTTTTAAAGTGAATAATGAAATAAAAAGTCAACAAATAAGAGGAAAGAGTCTACTTAGTTGATGTTTTGTGGATATGTAAGACTCTGGGTGATCCAAGTGTATGAACAAGATAATATAATAATGAAAATTCTTCTTTATTGAAATCAACACCTGAAACTAAACATGGTCAAAACTATAGAACCAAGTCAAAAGTGTTCATACATTCTCAACTCTTTTGTAAAATTAGGGACCTGCATGGAATCTTGTTCTATAACTTCCTCAATGCCTAGTATTACTACAAATGTATGTCATTGTGTTTTGGTCTTCTTTTCTCACCTTTAGAATGGACCTTTGAAATATTCTCAAACCATAGAACCTAGTACAAGGAGCTCATATAAATAAAAATTTAAGTGGGTTATAAGAATTCATGTGCATTGTTGATGTTTCCACTTCTCCAAAGAGGACTCAAACCACACATCATTCTCCTAGTATGTGATATCTACCATAGTGCAATGAAAACTTGAGAAGTGTCATTTGAAAATGTTTTTCTTGAGTTTCACACTTTGTCAAATACTTGGGAAGGTTAACTTTTCTTTCTTGTAGAATGAATATGGAGAATCCTAGACCTGAAAGGAGACCTCACACCTATAGAGTGTGCTTCCCTAATGGATTTTCATGAGTTATTTTATATTTTAGGTATCTTGCAATGTATTTCGGGATTTATTTTACATGAATATTTTTGGAAGCACAACAAATTAGGGGGGGCGAATCAATATTCTTAAATTTTTTAGATTAATCAACCATGCACATGTGATAATTATTAAGATTTAGGATCAAGAAACAATGTATACACTATTAACCATGAGAGAAAATAAGAACACAAGTACACATGAAAACCAAATATAAGAGGGAAGAAAACCCTTTGAAACTTCTGAATATATTACTCAATTCAAAAGGTTTGCATGAATATTACACATCACACAAGATTAATTTAGTGAAGCACCAACTTCACAAGGAGCACAAACCCCTATTTAGTATGAAACCCAATATAGAAGAAGGATATAAACCCCCAATATGATCAAGCACCAAATCAACCACCTGACGATGAAGATCACTTGACCTTGTTGGTAAAATAATTGATTGTGATCACTGATTTATCTCATACACCTCAAAAACTTCTCAAAACATACCTTCTTCTCCTTTGCTCATCCGTGCACCATATAGTACTGATTAGGTCTAATGTCCTTATTTTTATTATCTTATCTCCTCACCTCTTCATACTCTTCTTTACTCTATTATAGAGCTCCTTAACCTCTTACCTTATGTCCTTTTTCTCTCTTAATTCTCCATTCACTCAACTCATCATAATGAGAAAATACAATGCACTTTTATACTTAACACTATCCTCCACAACCAGATAAGTCAGCGAAGACCAAAAGGTTTGTCATACCAATATGAAAACATGATGCATGACACTATAAATTACATTTAAAGACCCTTATAGGTCAGAATATTCTTTACAATCAAGAACCATACTAATTATCCCAAAAATGGATAAATCACTAGTCTCAACTCCAATGACAACATCATGAACTTAAAGGACATCTAACAAATTTTTCAAGAAAAAAAATATCTTCACACATCAGGAACAACCGCTAACAATATTCAACAAGCTCAAAGACTTATGTAACCTCCAAATTTAACATGGAGCACACTAAAGCACAAGTAGCCTCATTTAGGTCTTAAAGACCTAAATGTCTGTCTTCAATATTGAGAAACTTGGAATATTTAAATTATTCACCATAGCAAAAATGACACATCAATGGAAATATCATGATGTATAATAAAATTAAAAAATCATTATATCCTTCAAATCATGGTACAATAAGAAAAACATCATACATATGTGAAAACTACTCTAACTAGCAACAAAGTCTCAAGAACTAGTCTTGAAAGAAACATGCTAGAAAAATTTAAGGAAATCTTGAAGAAACTCTCCAAGAACTCGTAACCATAATTTATATGGATAAATACAAGCCTTCATACCTGTTCCAAACCATCTTCTAGAAAATCCTAGTAGGGCTATTTAGGAAACTAGGGTTTTAACATGAAACCACTTCTTCATACCATTCCAAGAGCTAAAATAAAACATGTCAAATGTATACAAGTTATTTATACTAAAATGAAAATCCTCCATCTTGTAATTCTATAAATCACACCTCAAATGGTTTTGTACCTTCTAGCCCTTTAGTGGTAAGGCAACTTGGAGGACATGTCTCTCCATTTTCTTGCATTGAACATTTTTGAAAATTTCCATGGCCACTTATAACATCTCCCAAGGTTTCTGGAATAATTTTTTTGCTTCATAAAACTTCCATGTCAACTCTTTAGTTGATAATTATTGATTACAAAGGATATTTCTGTACATTACAGTTATACTTGGAGCATTCCACCAACACAAAAATGAGCACAAAGGATTCCTATAAATGCATGATAAATTAAACATACTTTTGCAATAATTTTTATTCTCAAACCAATCATTTCTTCTCCATCACTACAAGACAAGGGTTTTAGCAAGGGGTTTCATATGCTTATCTTCTTAACAATGGCTCATAAATATGTGAAAACAAAAAGACTTCATTTTTTTTTCAAAACACTCTTAACTCAATTCCCTAACAACCACCAAACTATTACATCCCCATGTAGAGCTCACACATTTGGATGAGTATTCAAAGTTCACTATCAAGTTGGGATTTTCCTTCTTACGAGATCAGTGTAGTCAAAAAAATCTTTTTATAACTTTAATCTTTGACATATGACCTGAAGTTTGAACCAAAACACAATGACAACCTTCTTGAGGATATCAAACTCCCATTTTTTCATACGCAATTCTAAATCTCTCCATGCTCCATGAATTACTTGTGTCTACTTGCCTTTTCTTCAATGTATTTCTCCAAAATGACCTTAATCATGCAAAAAACACTCAAGTTATGACCTGATGTACTTTGTACACATGTTATATAACCTAAAAATACTCCTTACATGCTAAAAAAATTTCATCCTACATCAAACTTCATGACACCATACTATACTACTTGGACTAGGTCAAGAAAAAGGCCTAAAATGGCTTCTTCAATCCATGATTTCACTAAAACTAACTTGATCATCATCATGCATACACTTTAACATATTTTACACATCACCCTAAACATGTTAAACATAATATAAACCTTTGTAACTCATAAGATGATCATAAAATATAGAACCATGCAATCAACCATGCATGTTGAGCAAGACACCATGACTTGACACCAAAACACCATATCATGTCAAAAAGATTGAACACTATCAATCAACATTCAAGATTGATAATGAAGTTAACCTCAAGGAGACACCTAAACCACCTTGACACCTTTTGACATTGATGGAAACAACTTAAGACATAATGTCCAACAATATCCCCTTTTTCATTGATGGAAACCATACACCAAAACACCTACAAGAATATCTTTTCATGTTTTTCTAATAATACTCCCCCCTTTGACATCTAAATAGAAATGATACATGAAAACTTGGCATGAAAAATAATAATAATGTAAAAAAAAATTCTTTCCCCCCTTGGATTGTACTTTCCATCTTGACTCCAATTGATGCTAATGAACCATGAATGTGTCTATAAATTCACTTACCCAACTCTCCCTGAATACATTATTACCACTTTGCTATAAAAACATACATTAGAAAAAAATGTATACCTTTACTACTAGCTTACCTAGTTCTTCTTCTATCAATAATTTACAAAGGTTTTGTAATCTCTTGGCATATGTCCTACTCCTGATAGGATCCTCTTGGAATTGGTCATAGATTCTTCAAAAAAGATAGAGCACAAATCTCCTCCTATAATAATGCATCACTAACCCATTTTATTATTTCTTAATAAAAATTGTTTACAACCCATACTAAGTCCTTGTCCATGCACTCAACTAATATAATCCATCAAAATACAACATAGTATGTTAATACATTTACACAACATTTCTTTTTTTATTATTGGCAAATAGTTTTTTGAAAGGGACTATACCCTTGAATACAAAAGAAGGCCTGAGAGCCGGAATAAGAGTGAGAAACAAAGAGAATGGATCAAGATCCAAGTGTTACAATGAAGCTCCAAGTAGCTCAGAAACACCTACACAAATGAGACAAAATAGCAAAACAACAGCCAAAAAACAGTAAACCGACCGCAGAGAGACAACAAAAAAATAACTAAAAGCAGCAGAAGCATCTAGACTACTTCTTGGTAGCTTTATCGATACTGATCTTGACTCTCTTTCAGGCATGAAACATACCCAAAGCAGTCATGTGGGCAGCATCAGTCTTATGAAGCTCCTCAATGGTTCTTACATTTACACAACATTACTTACTTGACACTCTTCATAGTTTCTTAGATTAGATTGTTCATTTTATTTTCTCCCCCTTGATGTATTAACCCTTTTAGTGATTTCCAACATAAGGAATCATACCCATATTTTTATTTCAAATGTCATTTTTTGGAGTGGTGTGGTCAAAATGTCTACTATCTCCTCCTTGGTTGATGCATGTTCTAATTTAATACTTTTATCACTTACCCGATCCCTTAAGAAATGATATGTGACTGGAATGTGTTTGGTTTTAGAAAAAAAACATAGGGTTCTTAAAAACAATTATAAAACTTGTACTATCACATTATATAGGAGTAGGTCTATCACATTCCACCTTATAGTCTTCTAGGGTTTGTGTCATCCACATAACGTTTTCTCAACATAATGTTGTTGCTATGTACTCAACTTCACATGTGGAAATAGATACCAAATATTTATTTTTTCTCAACCAAGAAACAAGTCACTTACCATTAAATAAGGATCCTCCAATATTACTTCTTATGTCATTAATAATTCCTTTCCAATCAACAGCAGTGAAATATTTCAACTCAAACTTCTCAATTCTTAGGTACCATAAACCATACTCTGCAGTCCCATTAAGATATATGAGAATCCTATTTACTATTTACTACTTACAAGTGTGTGTCCTTGGGATCCTCTTGAAACCTTCCTATAATACTGACAACCTATTACATGTCAAGTCTAAAATTAGTGGCACACAATAATCTACAAATCATGGACCTGTATTCCATTTGATTCACTTTTGGGTGTGTTGTATTCATTGCTAATTTTTCATCCTATGACCATAGGTGTCCCAACAGTCTTGCAGTCCTCCATTTGGAATTTACTTATCACCTCATTTATATAATTTTTATTATATCTAAATATTATTTCCTTGGATTGATTGATTTGTAAACATAGGAAGACTGAAAATTCACCTAACATAGACGTCTCAAATTCTTTGTTAATGAATTATGCAAATTAATGAGTCATATGCCAATTTTTTCCTCTAAAGATGATGTCATATACGTAAAATAATACAATAAATAAGTTTCCTTCTTCATTCTTGATTTATAAATTAGTGTTAGATATACCTTTCTTGAAGCCTTTTTTTAGTCAAGTACTTCTTTATTCTTCCATACCAAGCCTTAGGGCCTTTCTTAAGTCCCTAAAGTGAATTTTTTAGTTTGCATCCATAGTCTTTATCATATGTTAATGAAAATAAATCAGGTTTCTCAATGTATACAACATATTCTATATTTCCATTCAAGAAAGAAAATTTAACATCCATTTGGTATACTTTAAGGTCTTTATATTTTGCAAATGCTAGAAACAGTCTAATGAATTCCATCCAAGCTACTAGTGTATAATTACCATCAAAATCAAATCCCTCAGCTAGTGCACATCCTTTATAGAAAATACTAGATTTTTTTCTTGTAAATTCACCATTCTCATTAAGTTTTTTCTTGATTAGACATTTAGTTCTAATGGCATTCATGTTCTTTGGTCTAGACACTGATTCCATAGTTTCGTTCTTCTTAATTTGACAAAACTCTTCATTCATAAAATTGATGCAACACTCATCTCTACATACTTCATCAACATTTTAGGCTCAAACATAGATAATAGAGAAATATTTTCATGGTTTTAAAAAATTACAAGCTTTCTTCTCTTTTTTATGCCTTCTTCCTTCTTGCCTAGAATTCGAGTTCTAGGATGATCTCTCCTAATTTTCCTTGAAGATGTTTTGGTGTCATGACTCTCTTCTTCATCATATTATTCCTATTTATATGCATCTATAGTATCTTCATCTTACCTATATTCCATCTCTTGAGAGGTATCTCTTGATTTGAATTTATCTGTTATAGGAGATGACTAATCAAAATTTACACTTACATTTTCAACCACAATTTTTATCCTTTCTTTATAGCACCTGTAAGCTTTACTTCTTGAGGAGTATCCTAAGAATATACCCTCATTTTTTCATGTTGAATTCTAGGTGTTTCTATTGATGTAAAATATCACTAATGACAAAGAGGATGATGGAGAAGGATTAGAGTATGTTCATTAGGTGGATGACATGGAAATTCAGGTTTGTATAAGTGTTTGCAAGATGAAATACAAAATGCTTCAATGTCTGTTTAATTGCTGTCGAGTATGAACTGTTTGCTTCAGAATCTAAACTGATTTCTTCAGATTCTCATCAAGGTCTATGTTACTATTGTTTTATAAAGGTCCTATGGTCTAGTATATGTAGAGTGAGGTGGAGGAGTGCAAATCAAGGCTTTAGCTTTGTTTGTAGGTGATCATCTAGACCTAGTCTAGGTACTTGAAGGAGAAATGTAGCATGAGAGTGAGATGAATATGGATATGATCTTATGGAAGCATAAAAAATTTTGATACCTGTTATATCAAGAGTTTTAGTTACTTTTGGAGAGGTTTTATGATGAGTTATAGTGTGGGTTAAGTTGACCCTACCCAAAACCACACAAAACCCCAAAGGCTAGTCATTAAAATGAGATGGGTTGAGAATATGGAGACATATTTGAGATATGATGATATTTGGTGATGATGTAAAAGGGTGTCATAGAGGTGTGAACAAAATTTGGAGTCATTCTAAAGAATATTTTGAAAGTTATGTTGTTTTTAGCGAAACAGGGTTAAGAAGAGAGTGTTTTATGGATCGAATTACACCTTCTTATGCTCACCATAAATCATGTGATTTTCATGGGACCTTGTGGATTTTAGAGATTATTTTACATTAAAAAAAAATGTTTCAAAAAAATAACGAGGTCATTTCATTGTCAAGTATTTATGATCAAATGTTAAGAAGGTAAACAATGTTTTGTGTGCTTGAAACCCTCTCTCAAAAGTGATAGAAGAGATATTGATCATAAGTACCTAGAATGTTCTTCTTTTGCTAGTATGTTGATTTTATGTTATACAAGACTCATACATATTTCCATTAAGGTATGATAGAGCATGTCGTGATGAGTGGAACCCATCTGAAAATGCAAGTTTCTTAAGAAGTTCAATTTGGGACAAGGTTATTCAAAGGAGTTAAAATTGTTTTTAGTATGGGATTTTTTCTTGATTTCCATGATGATTTCAGATGATGGTTGTGCTTATAAATGGATTTTTTCCCCCTATTTATGAAGATTGGTCTTAAGGCATTTTTCAAGTAGTTTTTAGAGATGGAATTGGTTGAAGGCATTCCACTTGGAGTTGCAAAGAAATACGATATGTTATGGAAAGAGGATTTTTATGGATTTCCAATGGTATATGGTTTGTCACATGATGATGATATTTTATGGGTCATTCAACTCCGTTTATAGAGAAGAAGGTTGTTGGTTTCTTAGGACATAATTATTTTTTCTGAAAATTTGAGGTATATCAGGCATGATACATATTGTTTTATGCTTGATATCCATTGAAAAGTGAAGAGAGATGAATTTTTTTCATATTAAAGGAATTTAGAGGTATTTAAAGTAACATCAAGGGTGTAAACCAGTTGAATTTTTATAACTACTTTTTGGGTAACTTAGTTTGGTGAAGAGGAAATTTAGTGTGGTTTGTACATATGGATGTTTTATGAGCTATAACATGCATGGATGTGATTAAATGTCCAAGGGATTACACATAGTCATCACATGATATATTTGAGGTGTTTTTATGTGTTCTTGAAGTCTAGAGGTGAATTAAGGGTCCTGGAAAGAACTATTTGGTGAAGGATATAAGCCTTTTGGGTTGTGTTATGAATAATTTGATTAGTGAAAGAAAATTTATGACCATATATGATATTAATATGTCATATTACACAAGTGGGATGAATTTTTGATCTTGAATAATAATTTTTATGTATTTGTTGTTTTAGCTCATCCAGGTGATGGGGTTTTGAGCTAATTTAGTGTATTTGAGCATGAACGACCTACATGGGTCTAGTATAAATGTTTTTATGAATTTTATAGGATTTTTAAAAGTTTTTTTGGTCTAAATTATGATGTAGGATATACCTACTTTATATTTATGAGTTGGAGTGTAAATAAAAGTGTAGTTTGAATTTAAATTTGGGCTAGTTGAGAGAATTGGAAAAAGTGTTACCCATGTGTGTGATTGTAATAGGTATGAAATAATTTATTCATAGTTGAGGAAGTATTAAATACATTTAAGAATTTTATTGAGTGTGCGTGTAAGGTTTTGAGGCCAAGAAAAGTTGTGAAATTGTGTGAAAGACCGAGCTAGGTGAATGAGGGTTTGAACAACGATTCGAAGGTTGTGGGATGAAGTTGTGATCTCCACCAATTGTTGTAGAAAAGAATCATTAAATAAATTTATATAAAGGTGGTTGATTGGTTTCTTGATCATATAAGGGGAATGTAGCCTCTTTGTGGAGTTTTAACTTCACTAAACAAGGCATCAGTGTTTCTTATATGGTTGTTGCTCTACTAAACTAGGGGTTAATACTCCTTGTTAAGTTGGTGCTTCACTAAATGAATTTTATTTTTGTAATATAATCAGAAGTTTCAATCATTTTTATTCCATTTGAGGGTTTCCCACTTATATCTTGTGTTATTGTGCTTCCTTCATGGTTGTTTCAATTTGATTAACTGTTATGAACACATTAATCAATGGTTGAATGCTTTTTTTTAAATAAGAAAATTTGAAATTGATTAATGTTTTGTAAGGAATGATTCACCCCCTCAATCCATGTGATTCTAAAAATTGGCATTAGATTAGTTCCTTTTAGAGAATTTTGATCACTTCCAATGAGATACTTGAATCACAAAAATGTCGAGTCTCAGAGTGGCTCTTCTACTAGCAAGGCATAATTTTTAGATGGAGGGAAATATTATTTTTGGATTCTTTGGATGAGGATTAAAACCATGTCCTTAGGGTTTGATGTTTATTAAGCTATAGAAGATGGTTGTACTGTCCATGTTACTTATCTATCTGGTAATGAAGAAAAGAAGCTATGTAGTGATAAATCAAAGGCTATGAATGCTATCATGTGTGGCCTGGGTGAATATGAGCTTGTGACGGTGATTCATTGCAAATAAACTAAGGTTATGTGGGAGAAGCTTCAGGTTCTGTATGAAACAGAATCTAAGGTAAGAAGTGTTAAGCTCCAAACTTTCAGAAATCCATTTGAAGGTCTTAAGATGAGTGATGGTGAGTCCATTGCTGCATATTTTCTTAGGTTTGACAAGGTTGTCAACACTCTGAAATGGTTAGGAAGAGATGTGAAGGAAGAAGTTTTTGTTCAAAAGGTTTTTAGATCCCTAACACATAATTTGTACACTCTTGAAGATGGATGAGTTGTATGGGACTTTGAATTCCTATGAAATTAAGATTTTTTATTCCAAACCAGCTAAGAAAGAGATTGATTTCAAATCTGAGATGAAGAAAAAATGCAAGAAATCCAAGGATGATGATAATGCTCATGAAATTGATGATGAATAACTCTTTACAATGGTGGATACGAGATTGAATGTTGGATCTAGTAAGTACAAAGATAAAATCCCATTTAAGTGTTTCAATTATGGTGAAGTAGGTCAATTTTATGCTAAGCATCCTCATAGGAATGAAAAATAAGGTCATGAAGACCATGTAGATGATCACGACAAGAAAAATCATAAGTTTAGTTAAGGTAAGAATAATTTCAAGAGGTTTTACTATAAAAAGAAGGGGGAAAGAATCTTTTACACAAAGGAATAGGCTTGTTTATCTAATGGTATTAGCGATGTTTTATATTTTGAGACTGAATCTGACCATGAAGATAATGGAGATGAGGTATTGTTCATGACTAAAGATGCCATGAGAGTTACTAGTGGTGGTTCTTCATTATTAGGTCATTTAATATCAAGTTCTTGTAGAGATTCAAAGGAAAAAATGATGATGTTGAAGATGAACTAGTGTGTATCCAAAATGAGTTAAGGAATGCTAAAAATAAGAACAAGAATCAAACATCTCAAATCAAAGGATATGAAGATACGATTCATGATCTAGAAGAGAAGAACTAGTCTAAAAAAACAAGATAAATGAGTGAGTCAGGTTACTAGAAGAAAAGGTAAAGTTCCTAGTCAAAAGTTTTTAAGACAAAGAGAGAAAGATTGCCAAATTATAAGAGGATGTAGAGTTTCTAAGGGTATAATTGTTAGAGGTTGGTAAGAAGACCATGTCCTTTCAGAAAATTGAGAGAATCACTAAGGATCTTGATTATCTCCTTCAAAAACAAAGAGCAACATGTGATAGAGAAGGTTTGGGGTTTATTGATGAACTCAAGGGAAAATAAAATATGCAAGATGATAGTGTTCTAAGAAAGAAGGATGAAAAACCAAGAAATAATGATTCAAAAGAGGAGAACTCCACTAAAGACAAATGTAGTTAGACAACACAATTCTTCAAGGTATGAGAAATATTTTAATGCTTATTGCTTCAGTTGTAATGATTTTGGTCATATGGATAATTTTTGTAGGATTTTCACTATAAATTATCACCCTTGGAGGATTCATAGGAGTTAGCAAGATAAAAAAGTGGTGTTCTAAAACTGTCATGAGAAATGTCATATTGCTAAGTATTTCTTGTATGAATCGTTAAATCAATATTTGGAGTAATGAAGACTACACATGTAAGATTTCAGTTATGTGTTTTGATTGTAATAAGTATGGAAATATTTCTAGGGATTGTTATGGGAAAAAAATGAAAGGAAGGAACCATGAAATTTGTAATAAGTAGACTAGAAGGAAAAACAAGTATAGGGAACCTAGCAATTAGTGGATGGAAACAAATCAAGATTAGGTGTTGATACAAATCAAGGCATGAATTAGTGCTCATATCAAAAACGAGTGGATGGAAGTGATTTTTAGGTGTCCAAGAAGGATTGGACCTGTTATCCATATTTCACGCCCATGCCAAATATTAGATCGACCATGATCCCACATAAGAGGAAATAGAGTCAAAAGGTGGACAGAAAAGGCTTCAAATTGGCTAAGTATAAAGGTGTAAGTGGAGAATGCCAAGTGTCAATAAGATGTTGATTCATGGGCTGAATGGAGAAAAGGTTTCTAAACGAGTGCCATAATCCTGCGTGTCCTAGGGGAGAGCGGGGCATCGGGGGGAAAAATGATATTTTTCCCCTTGCTATCTCAAAAGGATAAAAGTTGAAAAATAGCCTGTAACTCCGCCCAAGGAAAAAGTCAACATCTGGGCCCTAGTCAAACAAAGCGGGAATTAGAGGAAAGGGTGAAAGATAAATTGTGGACCCATATGCCCAATTTTTGTTCCAATTTGGCTAACATGTGTCCCATATCAATAGGGGACCCATTTTTCAAGTTGTTTTCCCACCCTCCTGTATGGACCCAATATAAAATTTGAAGGGGAATATCTTTTGACTCAGGGCTTGAAATATTGAAAATATGATGCCATTGGAAAGATCTTGGCCTCACACACACCATGGAGGTCTAAGAATTTATTTTTGAGGAGGTTAGGTGAAGAAAATGGAGAAAACGTCTTTAGGATTTAAATGCAAGATCCATCTGTCTCAACAACCAGATTAGATTTGATTTGTTTCACCGTTTCCTCTTCCTTCAAGGTGTTGAACCAATGATTGATGCAGTAAAGACATATTTGGGGGAATATTTTATCAGAAGCATTAACAACAGTGGTTGAGTTTTGACCTTCTTTTCCCACTTCTCTCTCTCTCTCATTCTTCTCTTTGATCGAATCTATAAAAATAGGGGAAGGATTCATTGTAAAGGGTTGGACATTCCCTGTTTTGTAGGCTCCCTTTTCTTCTAGTAAAAGAATTTGTGGAATTTCAGGACTTCCATCAAAGTCACAATATATTTCTTGCCTTGTGGCTATTTTGTAAGGTATTGTATCAATCTGCAGAGAAATAAAACACATTTGTGATTGATTATAGATCCTTCCTATCTCTTTTGCTCACATCTGGTCTTTTGTTATAAATATGGTTATCTGTGTTTGATTATTGCATATATTTGTTAGTTTGTGTCTATTGGAAAAAAAAGTGTTCATCATTCCTTTGGTGCATCACCTGGTAGTTTAGTTATTTCTTATTTATTATACTCTTTTATCCTTGTTTCCTTGGCAAGTTCTCACGTATGCACCTAAATAGAGGAATAAGGAACCAAACTTTAATCTGGAGATCTTTCCCATTTTATAAGGTCCCACACCTTAGGGAAAGTTCACTGTTATGTAATCACACCAGATGAGTCTGCCTTAGAAAATCAGATCCGACGACTCATTTGGGGGTGCTGTGATTTCACACTAACAGTTTTGGCACACTCAGTGGGACTAAGAAGTCTCCATCTTATTACAGTAGTGATTGATGTACACTTGTGATTCTAGATTTTTAGAAGCCTTAAAATTATACATCTGACAACTCCAAAAGAAACAAATCTACTGGTTCCAGCAGTCCAAGCTTGGGAGATTCATGAGAAAATACCCAGTCTAGAGCAAGGAAAGAAGGTATATTTGATTACTTGCATCTATCTCTAGGAAGAGACAGGAGAGGAAGAAGAGTTCAGAGGTCTCCATCTCCACCAAGAAGAACCTTGTCAACACCTCCACCTATGAGGCCTTTCTTTCAGTCTGTAAGGGTTCTTAAGCCAATCAGAATGGCACAACCAAATCCATATGTAAACTTCACTGGCAGTAGTCCAGTCACATTGAATGCAAAAAACCTAGTTCTAATTACATCATTAAAAAGAATCCCATATTTCACCAGGGAAAATCAAACTTCTCCTAGTGACCATGTCCAAGATATTGCAAATGTCTGTACAATCCATGAGATCCATGAGATGGACATTGCAGTCAAGTTGCTCACCTCTTCATTCAAAGGGAAAGCTTCATAATGGTTCAGGAGTCTTGAAGTAGGCTCTATCCAAAACTGGAACCAGATGTGCATGGCTCTTCAAAATCAATTTGGGGAAAAAGGTGATAACTTGTCCTTGTTGGAGTGACAAACAACAATCAAGAGAGCCCCAAATGAGCAGCTGACATACTTCAACCTCAGATTGCAGCTAACCTAGGATAGGATTTCAATAGTAGTAAAGCCCACTAATGAAGGTACCTTGTTATACATTCTTAGGGATTTAAATTCTGATATTTCTTTGATGATTTAGTCAATGGGGAGCACTACATTACCTGCATCCTATAGCCTCTCCATAGGGGCTAAGAACCATTTGATTCAAGCTGGAAAAATCACTCCTAGGCCATCCATGCCTTTGTACCCTAAGTTAGGAAGCCCATATACTAGCCAAGTGCTTACATTAGCTCTTATACCCACCCCCAGGAGTCAAAGCTCAGCTGAAGCTTCCACTTCATCAGCAAATACCTCTAAAGAGCTTTAGAAAGTGATGAAGCAACTTCAAAAATTTGGGAATGAGCTAATGACCATCAAAAGACAACAAGCTCAGAGTTCTAGGTCATATCAGGCCAAGGCTCAATATCAAGCTAGACCCTAGTACCAGCAGAATAGGCCACCACCTCAAACTATAAAAAAGATCCAGGACCAAGAACAACCCTAAGCTGCTAGACCTTTCAGTTCGTATGATCCTAACACAACTTGAACATCAAGAGCATTGGTCCTAACATAGAAGAATATGGCACATAAATATGATTGGGGTTTTCCATGCGATCATCCACATAACCAATCAACGTGTTTTAATGGTCCTCTAAATCAAGCCTTGATGGTGCAAACTAGTATGGTGCCACAAGAACCTGACCAAGAGGAAGATCAGTAATAAGGGGCTTAATAAGGTGGCCCCCAAAATGATACTATGTTTGTCAATTGCCAAGCTAAAGACCTCTATGGGATGAATCAGTCCCCTCCTCAAGGTGTGGCTGCCAACACATTGTCCAAAAGGATAAATATTAGAGAGGGCCAACCACTGAATTCAGGTAACCCTCAAACTTCTATCACTCCATAAGATCTTGGTGTTCCAAGTGTAACTCCAAACATACATAACCAACCCAAGCCACCTTCCAAACCTAGGTAGGCACCGGTTGTAACAACCCATTTGCAAGAAAGGAATGTGTCTGGGAAGGGATGGAAAAAAGATAGCTCATTCAATATTATTGAGTAATTGAAAAGGAAAATTGTGAACATTTCACTATGGGAGTCCCTTTCCATTCCAGGATAGAGTGATCTATTACAGACTGCCATGCAAAATTTGTCAAATTCAAATCACCCCCCTAACCAGCAAGAGAGAGTGCTTGCCAATGAAGTTCAACTAGGGAGAAACCATGAAGAACAATAAGGTAAGAACCTGATACCTCCTCCCTTCTATGTCTCAATGATTGTTAGAGAAAAATTGGTTCACAATTGTATGATTGATTTTGGGGCCAGTAGTTATGTGATGCCCAAACAAATAGCTGATCAGTTGGGTCTTCAATATGAGGTCATCTCTAGAGGATTAGTCCAATTGTATGGGACATAAATGAATACTATGGGAATCATCAAGGACCTGAGTCTCACTCTACATGCTAGTGCTAATGTGACTATTTTGGAAAATGTGTCAATCATAGACTTGCCACCACATTTTGCTTTGTGTTTGTTCAGGGAATTCACTGCCAAAATTGGAGGATACCTATCTACTGATTGGTCACATATGCTCTTTAGGAAAAGGTATGGACTGAAGGCCACAATCAGATATAAACCTATTTCCTATTATCATATTGAATCCTATGTGGATAGCCCAATCAATGCCAACTACTGAGCTTTTGATCAAGAGGATCTCCTAAGCACTTCTAAAGCAAATATCAAGGTGGGATGTATCCCAGACTTTAATCTTGATGATTGGGCCAACAAAAGTCATGATTTTAACCCCTATAGGGAAATGGAAGAATCTGAGCTAGGTGTATACTGCCTACATGAACAGAACCACCCTCTTACTTACCTGATTAAACAAGAATGCAAGGATGACAATGAGGTATGACAATTATTCTTTGATGGCTCAAGGAGTAGACAAGGAGCTGGAGGAGGAGCCATGGTTGTGTCCCCTAGAGGTATGAGATATTATTCATCCTTCAGATTCAAGTTTTCTTTCTCAAATAACAATGTTGAATATGAGGCTTTAGTCAAAGGTCTTCATTGGGAAAGAAAGCTAAGGATCAAGAACTTGCAAGTGTTTAGTGACAGTGAACTAGTTGCCAATCAGGTTAGAGGACTTAATGCTTTCCAAAATGACCTGCTCAAGAAATACAAGAGTAGGGTATGGGATCTCATGGAGGATTTTGAGGCCTTTAGTTGTGTCCATACCTAGGAAGGAGAATGAAGCTACTGACAGACTTGCAATGGTTGGGGAAACATTTGATGTGGTTGAGAGCATCAATAGAGATAGAGAACATCCACATATCCATATGGTTATGAGGCCAGTAGTGCCATATAATAATACATACTGGAAGGTGTTTAAGAATGATCAACAGATCATTAAATTTCTACAAGAAGAATCTAAATTCTCAGCTATAAACCAGAACAAACTAGAGAAACAATATGGGAATCAGATAGTACAACTACATATAAACAATCTTCCCAAAGCCTTAGTGACAATGGAATACATTTTAAATCCTAATGATTAGATAAAAGAAGATAAGGCTAACATGCATATCAAAGGAGAAGATTTAGAGTCAATCCCAGTTGGAGAAGATAAAACACTTCAAATTGGCAAGATGGCCACAAAGAAAGAAAGGTATGAATTCATAAAACTTTACCAAGAATTTCCTGATGTGTTTTCTTGGAGTTATGAAGACCTAATAGGGTTGAATCTAAAACTAGCACAGCACACAATCGAACTGAATCCAGCTACTCAGCCCATGAAGCAGAAGTAGAGATCAGTTAACCCACTGATGAAGAAGGAGTTGAACAAGATGATAGAGGAAATCATCATATTTCCAAACAAACACTCAAGATGGGTTACGAATCTGGTCCTAGTGAGGAAGAAAAATAGATAAATCAGGATGTGTGTTGACTTTAGAGATTTGAACAGAGCCTCCCTCAAAGATCACTACCCACTCCCTTCAATGGAGCAAATATTGCAAGTAGTGTCTGGGTCAGAAAGGTTCTCCCTCCTAGATGGCTACTCAGGGTACAACTAGATCATGGTGAAAGAAGATGATCAATTCAAAACAGATTTCACCACCAAATGGGGAACCTATGCCTACAGGAAAATGTCATTTGGATTATCCAATGCCAGAGCCAATTTTCAAAGGGAAATGGATATGGCATTCAAGTAGCTGATTAAAAAATAGTGTTGATCTATTTGGATGGCATTACAGTGTTTTCCAAAAATGCAACATATCATCTCTTCCATTTAAGGCAGGTGTTCTAAAGATGCAGGAGTTTTTAGGTGTCACTGAACCCCAAAAAATGCATATTCTTGGCCCATGAAGGTAAAATTCTATGCCATATTGTATCAGAGGAAGGATTGGAAATTGACCCAGAGAGAGTTCAAGAAATAAGATCATTTCCATTACAAAGCCACAAGAAGGCTCTCCAAAGCTTCTTGGTAAAAATCAATTTTGTCCACAGGTTTGTTCCAAAATTTGCTACCCTTGTTAAGCCAATAATGTTGATGTTGAAGAAGAGCTTAACATTCAGGTGGAAAGCTAAAGGAAAAGAAAGTTTTGAGGCTATCAAAGAAGCCATATCACAAACCCCAACTCTTGTGAACCCATATTTTTCCAAAGACTTCATATTGTATGCCTTTGGCAGCAGTGACACAATTTCTGCAATCTTGGTGTAGTAGAAAAAAGAAAGTACAGAAAAACCAATTGCTTTCTTCAGTAAGATTCTGGAAGATTATGAGGTAAGGCACTCCTTCATTGAGAACCAAGTCCTGGAGGTAATCAGAAGATTGAATAATTTTAAGCATTTGGTTTCCAACAACAAAATCAAACTATTGGTCTCCCATGTGAGAGTTAAATAATTCCTTCTTAGCAAGGACCTGAATTAAAAGCACATAGGATGGATCACCCATGTCATGGAATATGAAATTGAGATCAAGGTCACCAAGCTAGTCCATGGGAAGGGGTTATGTGAAGAACTAGCCTCAGGTCAACAAGATGAAACAGACAGTGAAAAGGAGGTTGTTCTTGTTCTACAAGAAGATCAAGAAGAAGGGAGAGATGATGTACCTGCTCCTTGTTGGACCTAAGATTTGGTGCATTTCCTTTGAATAGGCATGGGTCCTCATGGGATGAGTAAATAAAAAATAAGGCATTTCAGGCTACAGGCCATCCCATATGTTCTTATTGATTGTGTCTTTTTCAAGAGGGACATCAATGGAATTTTGCTGAGATGCATTAGGACAGATCAGGTGGAGAGAGTGCTACAATAATTCCATGTTGAATCACCTAGAGGCCATTTTTATCCAAGAGTAACAATACTCAAAATCATGAAAGTAGGATATTATTGGCCCAGAGTGTTTAGTGACTATTACACATGGATCAAAAGGTGCAAGAATTGTGCATTCTTCAAGGGCAAGGAAAAGCTAGCAACACTTCCATTACATCCAATCTCAGTTGACCAACCTTACATGTAATGGGGATTGGAATTCATTGGAGTCATCAATCCAAGCTCAATCCAAGGTCACAAATGGATCCTGATATTGACAGATTATTTCACCAAATGGACGGAGGTAGTGGCACTCAAGGAAGCAAATGAGTCTAGTATCCTAGATTTCTTTGAAGGGATAATGACCATATTTGGAGTGCTAGTCACCATCATATCAGAAAATGCATTGGTATTTATAGGTTCTGAGATCACAGGATGGGCCATCAAGAATAGGAATTATTTGAGTACTTCATCAAACTATTACCCTTAAGGCAATGGCCAGGTTGAGTCCACAAACAAGAACCTGCTAAAGATCATCAAAAGAACTCTTGATGAGAATTAGAGGAGCTAGCACAAAAAGCTCAAAATGGCCTTATGGGATGATATAATAATGCCCAAGAGATCTACAAGAAGCTCTCCATTCAAGCTTGTCTATGGGAAAAAGGAAGTGTTTCCTATATAACTTGAGTTGCCAGCAATGGAGCTCGTGAAGCAACTAGAGATGTCTAAATTTTTACCAATGGAGGCCAGATATGTGGAGCTAATAGAATTAGAAGAAACCAGAGAGCATGCTCTCTAAGTAATAGAGAAGAATCGCACTTCATTCAAGAAATTCTTTGACAATAAGACAAAATCAAGGACCTTCCAGAAGGAGACCTAGTTTTTGAAAGGTATACAGATCGGGAAAAACTAGGAAGGCATTCAAAATTTGATGCCATCTAGGGTGGCACCTATATGATCACAAGATGAAAAAAATAGCAATGCTTTCCAATTGTCTACATTAGAGGGTAAAGAGTTGAAGATTCTAGTAAATGGGATCTATCTAAAACACTGCTACTAAAATGGGATTTCTCACCTTGTACATATTAGTTTAGTTTTCTCTTTCCTCTTAAGTGCTTATGCACATTGTCTTGGTGTAGTGTAGATTGTTTTCCTCCTAAGTGCTTTGCACACTCTGCATGTTCCATTTGGAGCATGTATGATTTCAAATTTTGTGTATAGTGTGTTTTTGTTTTTTGGATCTTGTGCACTCTGTTCTGAAAAATAGATAAAACCCCGAGTTAAAACAGTTTTCTTCTCTCAGAAACCTTCATTTTGCTATTTCTTATGAAAATTGAGAGTGTAAGTAGTCAGGCTCATGAATCAGAGGAAGAATTAATACCAGACTATCTTTCTCGACTCCATGCCCAATGGATAATACAAGATAATTGGTATTTTCATCTAGTAGGTAGATACCTCTGTGAGTAACCAAATTGTTATCCATATTTCACCCCCGTGCCAAATATTGGATCGACCATGATCCCGCATAAGAGGAAACATAGTCAAAAGGTGGACAGAAAAGGCTTCAAAATTGGCTAAGTATAAAGGTGTGAGCAGAGAATTCCAAGTGTCAATATGACACTGATTCAATGGGTGAATGGAGAAAAGGTTTCTAAATGAGTGCCAAACTCCTACGTGTCCTAGGGGAGAGCGAGGTGTTTGGGGGGAAATTTATTTTTTCCCCTTGCTATCTCGAAAGGATAAAAGTTACAAAATAGCCCGCAACTCTGCCCAGGGAAAAAGTCAGCATCTGGGCCCGAGTCAAATCCAAAGCGAGAATCAGAGGAAAGGGAAAAGGATGAATTGTGGACCCGTATGCCCAATTTTTGTTCCAATCTGGCTGCCACGTGTCCCATATCAAAAGGGGACCCATTTTTCAAAATTTTTTCCCACCCTCCCATATGGACCTGATACAAACTTTGAAGGGGCTTAACTTTCGACTCAGGGCTTGAAATATTGAAAATATGATGCCATTCGAAATATCTCAGCCTCGCCCACACCACAGAGGTCTGAGACTTTATTTTTGAGGAGGTTAGTTTAAGAAAAATGGAGAAAACATATTTGGGCCTTCAATACATGATCCATCTGTCTCAACAACTAGATCAAATTTGATTTGTTTCATTGTTTCTTGTTCCTTCAAGGTGCCGAACGAAGGATTGATGCAGTAAAGACAAATTTCGGGGCATATTTTATCAGAAACATTAACAACATTGGTTGAGTTTTGACCTACTTTTCCCACTTCTCTGTCTCTCTTTCTTCTCTTTGATCGAATATATAAAAACGGGGGAAGGATTCATTGTAAAGGGTTGGAATTTCCTTGTTTTGTAGGCTCCCTTTTCTTATAGAAAATGAATTTGTGGAATTTTAGGCCTTCCATCAAATTCGCAATATATTTCTTGCCTCCTGGCTGTTTTGTAATGTATTGTATCAATCTGGAAAGCAATAAAACACATTTGTGATCAATTCTAGATCCTTCTTGTCTCTTTTAATCGCATCTGGTCTTTTGTTATAAATATGGTTTTCTATGTTTTATTGTTGCATGTATTTGCTAGTTTGTTTCTATTATCAAAATAAGTGTTCATCATTCCTTTGGTGCATCACCTAGTAGTTTAGTTATTTCTTATTTCTTATACTCTTTTATCCCTATCTCCTTGGCAATTTTTAGATTAGGTATAGAAATGGATCCTCTACAAGTTCTCACGTATGCACCTAAACAGAGGAATAAGGAACCAAACTTTAATCTGCAAAGCTTTCTCATTTTGCAAGGTCCCACACCTTGGGGAAAGTTTAATGCTATGAAATCACACCAGATGATTCTTCCTTAGAAAAGTAGATCCGATGACTCATTTGAGGGTGCTATGATTTCGCACTAACATGACCTTTTCAAGTCTTTCTTATATATCCATCATGATGACATATGCCTCTACAATTCCTCTTAAAGCTATATTTATCCATATGAATCATTAAGAAGAGGAAGATTTTGTTGATTGAAGCTTGTTGCTGTGGAGTCTTTGCATGATGTCAAAACATGCCAAGGTGGTTCATAAAATATGTCAACATATTTTTTTAGTCCATTTTAATGTTCAAATAATGAAACAATTGTGTCAAGAGGTCTTTGAATCTTTGCAGTCATGCCATAAGTTGGTGTTTGTCAAGATTGATGGTTGAAATCTCTAAAAGGCTTGATTTTGAGAAGGTCACAAATGATGAGTGTATTTATTTGAGTATAGAGTCATGTTCAATCATCAATAGGGTCTATCTTTTCTCATTTTTATTAATGATCATTTTGTGTCCCAAAATTTTAAGGGAAGTATGTGATCCTATGAAGTAAAGTTGTTATATCAAGTCTTATTCTGAGTTAGTGATCTAAGTTAGGGACACATATAAATGTTTGAGTTTAACATGAGAGGTTTATAAGTCTTCCCTGAGTCACTAATGTGTTAAAAATATATTTGACATCAAAGGATGTCCATAGTATTCCAAATTATTGTAAAAGGTAAATGAAAATCTATTGGAATTGCAACATGTATGTTGATTTTTTTTCCAAGCATGTCAAGTATGTGTACCTTAAGGAGATGGTTTGAGGAGTGTATAGGTATGTATAAGACTCATGGAGGTTTGTGTTAAATGTCAAGTATTAGCTAAGTCCTATATACTAGACTTTAGGAAACCCTATCTAGGGTATAGCAATTGTTTGTGAAATGAAGGTCTTAGAAGTTGGTTCAAGCTCTAAAAATTTGAACATATAACCTTGAAATATTCCTCCTTATGATTTTAATGGTCTCATAGATAAAAAAATCATTGGATATCTATAGTTCATGATAGTTTGAGTTCACAGTATTAACACAGTCCACATACATAATTACAAACTTGCTAAGTGAATTTTGATCAATTCTTCCAAAGAATATGGTGAAATAAGATATACAGGTAAAACATGGAAATGAGTATTCCAAATAGGTAAATTTTCCTTGTGAAAGTGGATGGATTAAAAAATTAGGTGTGTATATCATTTGAAGTAGGGTTAGTAGCTTGTGAAAGGAGAGTGATGAAGTAAAAGTGAGTTAGAAGACTTAATTTGTAATTTAGTCATAAAAGGAAGTTTGAAGTATTTTCATGGAGTTTTATGAATTTGATAATGAATGTTGAATTAATGAATGCTTTCAAGGTTAAAAAATAAGGTAGAAGAGAGAGAGTGGAACTAAAATTTCTCAAAGGATCATTTTCTTCGATATGTGTCTAGTGGGTATAAGAGTGTTCTCCAGTTATGTGATGATCCATAATGAGTTATTGTTTATTGAATCAAAGTTGAGGAAGTATCAAGTCCATATTTTCATAGTGATGACTACATTAAGTATCATGAAGGACTATTTTGAAGGTAAAAAACCTCCATGTGGACTAGGTATTGTGAAATTTCTAAGTAAAACTTCTTGAGGTCTTTTTCATTATCTATTATAAAGATAAAAGGGTCGGTGAAGATCAAAATTGTAATTCCCAAGTATAAGTGCATGCTAACTATAGTAATAATTTCCCAAATAGACTAATTTGTTTTAAGACTATGTGAATGAAGGCACGGTGAGCACAAAGGTCTCATATAAGTATCTACAGGTGTAAAGGTTAGGATGAAACTTGCATTGATGATTTATAGACCCTCTAAATAATTTTATAGGTGTATACTTATCACAAGGGTGTATGAAACGAGAAAAAGAAATTCCAAATAAAAACGTAAGATCTAAGTAGATAATATTTGAGTTATGTTATTAGAGATAATATTCAACTGCACAGGTAATTAGAGTATTAAATTATTATGCTAAAAACATGTAGGTCATGTTTAAAGGAGAAAAAATGAAGATTTAAGTTTTAACCAAGTGGATAAGGTATGAGAAGTGTCAATAAGATTGATTGATACTTGCAAGAACTTGAATAAGTTTTCTCATGCTTTGAGTCAAGCCATACTATTATCACCAAATCACAACATCTTTTTATTGCTTATCATGTGAGTCTATTAAGGAAAGCAGTCTGACTTGGTAACCTGAAATTATCTCAAGGTGTGGGATCTTGCAATTGAGATAACTCTCCAGAGAAAGCTAGTTCTTCTTTCTAAACTAATCTCAAAAACTAAATCTAGTGAAGGAAAATCTACTAACTACTCCTAATATATGATTTCCAAGGGACCAATGAGAGGGAAAGTCCATGAAAATAAATAAATCCTATAGTAAAGAGGTGATAACACCAAGAGAAGGGTGTGAGAGTCTCTCCAATGGGTGAAAATGAAAGAAAATGTAGAGGAGAGAGGGTAGAAAAAATTACCACAATCCAACAACAACACCCACATTACCATTTTATAAAGGCACAATGATATAGACCTTGGAAGATGAATAAAATATAAACAATAAACCTGTAGCTGAAATGAAAAGGTAAGAGAATGTAACAACATAAGGAAAGGGAAGGAGAAATATCCAAAAACTCAATTTTATTTCTTCATCAATTCACATAGTCCATTAAAATTCAAGAGAAAAGAAAATATCATCATGAAACATGTCTAAAATGGAGGTCTACAACACATTGGTGTTTCTAAAACAATTTTGGTAGAGTTTTGTTATAATGAAAATCCCCCCTCAAAAAGAGATGTTACTACAATTTATAGAAAAAGAGAGAGAAGAGGGAGAAGCTTAAAAATATAGAAATTTCCCTTTCACCCACTTAAAAATTACCATAATTAGCTGCAAATGATGATGCAAAACCTAAAAAATCCATCCCTTGTTGTCTTCTTAACTTGGAGCAGAAGAAAAATGGTTACCCATGCTAATTTATTGCTTTCTCAATCACACAAAGGTCATCATTTGCAACTCGGTTTTTTTTCTACATTTTTCACCACTAAAACTACATCAAATATTTAATTTCTTGGTTGTTCAATGTAGAGGATGGAGCCATGATTAACACAATTCCATTTTTTTGCAATTTGGCTGAGAAACGAGAAAGTTATGGTTGTTTGAGTGCAAGCATCTTTTTATCTCCTTCCAAGCTTTTTCAACACTTGATGATATTATGTATTAAAAATGGTAGTTAGAAGTGATAATTTCTCCCTTTTCCATTTTTTATTAAAATATCCATGTTTTGAATGGTCTAGGGATCATTAAAAATTGATGGGTCTACCAATTTTGAAATTCAAATGAGGGGGATAGTTGGAGTGTTGAATGTTGAAATAGGGGCCAGCTCGCCAGCCGAATCACCAAGCTAGCACCCCATTACACCCTGGGCTCCTTTGTGACTCACTACATGTCTCTTCCTCTAGTTCCAACCTACCTCTATAACCCATCAATACCACACTATCTTGGTGCCTCTATCCAGCTTAGCCCCACGCTTACCCCACGCTTTGTATGTCATTTTATTTACCTCATGAGGAACACGCCCCGACTCAAATTATTCCACCTTTTTCTTGTGTGCCCATGAACATATATGTGTCTGACCCATGTTTTACTGACTCCTCAAGTCCTTGCATTATTCCTTGTGCAGCTAACTCGGTGCTCAGTGGAAATCATGGCTTGAGTTCCTCTGGGCCCGCCATTGCATGCATGGCCATGTCAGCCACATTCACCTTGGTGGGAACCCAACTATCGGATTTATCATTCTCAATTCCATGCTAAGTCTTTGCACCGACTATCTCCCTTGCTTTGTGGTATTTTTGGGGCTCGTTTGAGAAGGTCACAAAGGTACTTTGGGACATCTCTTCACTGTGGGCCCGATGCTGTTGTAACCCCTTTTCATGGAACCCATCTGAGGCTCATTGTGTTGGCTTGGTGAGCCAAATCCAACTCGTCAATTTCTTAAGTACCAACCCATCATGCACCAAGCAGACCCTCATAACTTACCCCTTCAAAAATACTCATTGTTACATACTTATTACTTGCCATCTAAATAACTCACTAAATTGTGGAGTAACTCAGCTAAGATGGTTAGATCCTTAGCCATTTTTGAGATTTTTTCTACTTTCCCTTGGTTCTTTGGATTTTCCATGAATTTTTCTAGACCCAGGAGGCCAAGTAGATGCAGTGGGATGTCCTGATGATGAATTTATATTTCTCTTCATTTTTTCTAATTTTATCAAATTTTTTCCATTTTTTAATCTTTCGTAGCTGAGTCTATGTAAAGAGAAAACTACAAGCAATAAAACATGTTCTCGAGACACTTAGCGAAATTAAAATCTACTCTAACAACAAAAAAATGTGCACATGAACTTAGAGTAATTAAAATCCTAAACTAATATGTAGAAAGGGTGATATTTTACTTTTAGTAACAATATTTGAGATAGATTCCATTGACTAGAATATGAAATTCTTCACCATCCAACTTGGCCAATTGGAAAGAATTGCTACTTTTTCACCTTGTGATCATGTAGGTACCACTCCATATAGCATCAAACTTGGTATAATTACCAAGTTTTACCCTATATTCATCCCACTTTAGCACCAAATCCCTTTCATGGAAGGTTCTGGCTTTCATTTTCTTTTTTAAGCTCCTTTTTATCAAAGTTTGATCCTTATCGATGGTTTGGATTACATACTCTCTTATTTATTCCAATTCCATTAGTTTTTCATACCTGAATTCCATAGGGTCAAACTTAGCTAACTCTAACTTCTTGAGAAGTTCCAATGCTAGAAATTTAAGTGATACGGGTAGCCTTGCCTCCCTTTCGTAAACTAGCTTGTATGGAGAGCTATTTGTTGACCTTTTGGGTTTGATTATATCATCCCATAATGTTTATTTGAGCTTGGTATGCCATGTCCTCTAGTTCTCATCTAGAATCCTTCTTATGATTCTCATTAATTTCTTTTTTATGGACTCAACTTTCCCATTACCTTGGGGGTAATAACTTGATGAAGAGATGAGGTATACCCCATTATTAACATCACATTCAGTGATCTATGTGCTAATAAATTCTAGGACATTGTCTTATATAATAATATTTGGGACACCAAATCTGGTTACTATCCCCCCATAGGAGTCCAAGATGCTAGAATCATTTGCCTCTTTGAGTTCTATTGCTTCAGTCCACTTGGTGAAAAAGTCTGTTGGTGATATAACCACTTATGGCCTTGGCTTGAGTTTGGATTTATGACTCCAATGAAATCCAATCCTCTTTTCATGAATATTTGATCAACTGAGGTTTTGTGGAGTGGTAGTGATGCTAGCTTATGTTTTCCTGTGAAGAATGAACATTTCTTCCATTTCTTGATCCATTCATAATAATCAGTAAATAAGGTAGGACAATAGTAACAAACTTTCATGATATTGAGAGTTGTTACTCATGGGAAAAAATGACCTCCATCTTCTCCATCATGGAACACGTGTAGCACCTTTTAAATTTGATTTTTTGGAACACATCTCAAGAGAAATCCATTCATGTCCTTCTTGAATAATATTCCATCAATGAGAGCATACAAAATATATTGGAGTCTAAAATACATTCTCTTTTCTTTTCTCAACTCCTAAGGGCATAGATCTGTTGAAGGTAACACATCATACCTTGGGTCTAACAAGGGGTGGACATATCATTAGCTGGTTGTTCTTTATTATCTTACAACATTAGGATAGCTTCTTCTCACATCATTTGATCTCAACATGCTGATTGGAGGCTAGCTATTCAAACAAGATTTTACCATAGACCAGCTTGGTCACTTTGATTTCTATATCATATTCCCATCACGCAGGTGATCAAACCTTCCCTTTTCTCGTTCAAATCCTTTTTTAGGAAAAATTCCTTGACCCCAGCATGAGACACTCATAATTGAATTTTTTTGTTTGAAACCAAGTATCTAAATTTTTTCAGGCTGCTTATGACTAATAGCGAGGACATGTTTTTCAATGAAGGAATACCTCATTTCATATTCTTCCAATATTTTACTAAAGAAATACTATGGGCTATGCTCATATCCTTATTTTTTCATCTACACCAAGATAGTAGAGATTGTGTCTGAACCACCAAAGGCACAGAGAATGAAATTATTTGAGGAAGTCTAGATTAACGAGAGTTGGAGTTTGGGATATTGCATGTTTGACGGCATCAAAACTCTCATTTCCATTTTATTTACATTTGAATTTCATACTCTTTCTTAACATCATTGTTAATCTCTTAAGGAGAGTGGAAAAATCAGGCATAAACCTTTAGACAAAATTAATTCTTCTCGAGAAGCTTTTGAGATCCTTCTTGTGACATGGAAATGGTAGAGCACGGATAGCTTCAACTCTTTCAAGATTAATAGTCAAACACTCCTTTGAAACAATGTAACCAAGGAGATTTCCTTCATGAGCCAAGAATATACACTTTTTGGGATTCAAGGATACTCTAAACTTCCTACATATTTGCAAAACTTTCCTGAGGTGATAGAGGTGATCCACTGCATTTTTCGAGAACACAATGATATCATCAAGATAAAAAATCACCATATTGTTAATCAAACCTTTGAATTTCATATCCATTTCCTCTCTATAAAGTAGCTTTGGCATTTGATATTCCGAAATGCATTTTATCTATAAGCATGTGTGCCCCATTTTATGGTGAAAGTATTTCTTGAACTGAGTTATCTTATTTCACCATGATTTGATTAGTAACCCAAGTAACCATCTAGGAGTAAGAACCTTTCCGATCCAGCTACTACTTGTAAGATTTCTTCCATGTAAGGAAGTGTATAGTGGTGTTTGATGAGAAGCTTTCTTCAAATCCCACAAATCCACACACAATCTGATTTCTCCGTTTCTCTTTCTCAATGGCACCAAGTTTTCCACCCATGACTTGAGTTTTTGATTAGAAAAGATGATGTTTATCCTCTATGATTTTGTTCAACTCCTTCCTCATGAGAGGCTCAATATGAGGGTTTACCGGTCTTTGATTTTGTCTGATGGTCTTGGATTCTTGATTCAATTCAATAATAGGTTGTGCCAATCTTGGATCAGAATCCTCTCAAATATTTATAATTCCAGGCAAAGATATCTAGAAAGTCTTGAAAATTTTGAGATGAAATCATATTTTTCTTGAGTACTTAATTTTTCAATCTGGAGCACTTTGTCTTTTCCAACTAAAACTGCAACTGATTTTGAAATCTTCACCCTTGAATTGAATATTTTCTTTCTCTTTCCAGAACTAGTCATTGGGGTTGAATATTGACTTCAAATTCACTAAACCTTTCACTAGTTTGTTTGTCTTTAGCTAAACCACTTGATCACCATACTTTTACTCTAATTTTTCTTGGTTTCTAGCGGAAAAATCAGCTTCTTCTTGCAAGAAATTTATGATTTATTGATCATTTTTGAACACATGCCAACTAGTGTTGTTATCCAGAAACAGTTGGCCTTACAACCACTTTGATGTGGAGGATGAGTTTTATCCTTCTTGTTATCTTTCAACAACGTCAAATGCTGACTCAATTGTTGCAAGCTTTTTTATAGCATCATTTTTCTTTCTTGGGATGAAATTGATGTTAAAAGCTTCAAAATTCTTCAATGAGATCCCATACTCAGTTCTTGTAAGTCCTTCAAAAGATCATTCTTAGCAGCGTAGAGCCCTCTAAATTGGTTTACAACCATCTCACTATCTCCAAATAATTGTAAGTTCTTGACACCTCTCTTTCCTTGCCCAATGCAATCTATGGATCAATGCTTCATATTCAGCCATGTTGTTAGAACAACTGAATTGGAAGCAGAAATCTAAGTAGTAATTTATACCTTGAGGTGATACAAGCATGGCTCCTCCTTTAGCACCTTGTCTACTCCTCGAGCCGTCAAATAATAGATTCCATACTTCATTGTCATCTTTTACATTTGGCTTAGTGATGCTAGTGAGGGGTGGGTTTTCTCCATGCAAACAATAAATCCCCAATTTATCTTCTTTCATCACATTTTACGGATCAAATTCATGCTTCTTGTTTACCCATTCATCGAGATTCAGGTTCAGAATACCTCCAACTTTTAAATTTGTCTCTGGAGTGCTTGGGCAGTCTTATTTATCAAAAGCTGAGTAATTGGCATTTATTGGGCTTTGTACATAAGGCTCAATGTGGAATTTTACAATTAGTTCTCCAACCCGATTGTAGCCTTAGCTCCATACCTCTTTCAGAAAAGCATGTATGACCAATTAGTTGATAGGTACCCACCGATTTTAGCTAGTGAAATCTTGAGACAAGCACATAGAGAAAAGAGTGGTGGCAAGTCAATTACTGATACATCTTGTTGGACCATGGCATTGGGGCATGCATGTAAGTGTCAGGATTCAGATACTTGATAATTCACATTGTTCCTAATTTCATTGTCCCATCCAATTGCACTACCACTCCTTTAGAGACAAACTCATATTTTAGAACCTAACTAATCTGTAATTTTCTTTGACATCACTGAGTTGCTTGCTCCCGAATCAATCATGTAATTGTGCACAAGGTTGTTCCCGATGATTAGAGACACATAGAATGGTGGAGGTTTTATTTTTTTCCTTGGTGAACCTATTTCTTGTTACATAGCATTGGTGATAACCTTATCCTGATATTTCGATGGCTCATTTGATACAGACTAATTTGTCCATGGTTCCTTGCAATAGATTTCTTTGTCTTGGGATTTCCAATGACTTCCACATATAGAGATGTTTACATTTTTCTTCTTCATTTGATCTATGATGTTAAATGCAAGTGGGTTGTCCTTCTATTTCCCTTTTTTTTACAAAACTTTTTCTTGAACGTGAGATGTTACAACTAGTACATGAGTTGGTTTAGAAGGTGGTTTGAGCTGATTTTGTACATTCGAGGCTGCATTTGGATTGCTAACCCCCTGAGATGTGATAGGAGGCTAAGAATCAATTGGCCTTTGATGATTTCCATTCCTCTATACTCCTCTTTTTAGATCTTGTGATGGCTTCCATACACTTGAGAATGGGTCTGATTTATTCCACAGAAATCCTCAGCTTGCTAGTTTACAAGTGTAGTCTCACTTGGAGGTCTTCTTGAGTAGTTTTTTGTTGCTGATTTTCTTCTTGGTTTGTTTCCTGGGACACACCAATATTTTTCACAATCAAGGATTGATTCAGAGCACCATTGAAGCATTTTTCTTGATTATAAGGTTGACTACACAGGAAACAACATTCATATTCTTATGTCATGTTGTTTTGAACTAGAGACTAAGGCTCTAGATGAAAAGGTAGGATTATGATTGTAAGGCTTGAAATGGTCTATTAGCAGGAGGTTTTCCTTGATTTTGATTAGACATATTGAGTAGGTGGTCTATTGATATGTATTGGGTTGAAACTGAGGCTGAAAAGGTACCTAGGACTTTGAGCTTGTTTCCTCTTGAGTGTTACTAACTTGTTTCCTTTATTCTACAATTACTTCATGACTTCTTAGAGTTCATTTGAAGTGTTAGAAGAAGAAGTGGAATATTCATTAGAACTTTTATTTTTTGGATTAGGAATGGGGGATATTATAGGTGTTAGACTAGAACTCTGATTCCCCATTTCCAGGATAAATAGGCATATGTGGCCTAGGTGCAAGTTTATTGGCTTGAATCAAGAAATTATCATCTCTAAGGGCTATGTTATAAGCTCATGACAATGTTTTACCCCCATAGATTGTATCATCATGGCTATATCAAAATTAAGAGATTTTCGGAAATAGAGAAATGCACATTCAGCAGCTTGGTCGTACAGAAATTGGAATCATGTTCCATGTTCTTTAGAATATGAAATTGAATTCATCCATTTATTTGTTTAGTGCTCTCTTGATTGTGGTTAATTTCTCCAACAGAGATAATTTGTCTTGCTTTTCTCCAAACTAGCCACAAAGACTTGTGCACAACAGATCCCAATTCTGAATTGATCTTGCCCCTAATATTTTGAACCACTGTACAAGGATTTTCCTTTGAAATAATAAGCTAACAACTTTCACTGCCACATCCATCCCTAGCAACCTCATGTATGGAAAAAACATTTGAAATTTCTTGAATGTGATCAATTGGAGTTGTGTGTTTTTCCCCAGTAAAATAAAGAATTTTTTTCAATGTTGCAATGGGAATTGGGTTTTGTGTATTGAGATTGAGTGGACTACTTCCCATGAAATTAAAAAATGGATTAGTTGGTGGTTGTACAGCCATTGTGATTAGTCTAAGAACCTTGGTTGATTGGATAAATGGCCTACTAGGTGGAGGTGTTAATAAGGTTCTATTCGGTGGAGATGGAGATCTCTAACCTTGCCTTCCCCTTTTTCCTATGCTTGTAGATAGCTGCAAATACTCAAAGACACCTTGTTCTCTTGTTCGTGACCTAGTTTGAATCCTTCTCATGAACTTGAACCACTAGCACTACTGAAACTAGTTGAAATATGACTCTAGGAGTCACTAGATGTGTTTTTACAAAGCCTCAAAAGGATGAAAATTTACCAAGATGCACATCTAATCTTGATAAATCTGGAATATTTGACCTCTCCTATCCCACTCGGGCAGTGTCAGAACTTTTATCACTGAATCACAACACCCTCTGATTTATTAGCATGTGAGTTTTTTAAGGTAAAAAGTGTGACGGGGTAACATGGAGTTATTTCAAGGTGTGGGACCTTGCATTTGAGATACAACTCTCCAGAGAAGGTTGGCTCCTCTTCCTAAATTAATGCAACAACTAACTCTAGTGAAGGAAAATTTTCTAACTACTCCTAATATATGATTTCCAAGGGACCAAGGAGAGGGGGATTACATAAAAATTAAAATCCTACACTAAGGGGGTGATAGAACATAGAGAAGGGTGTGGGAATCTCTCCAATGGGTGAAAATGAAAGAAAATGCAGGGGAAAAAAGGATAAAAAACCCACCACTATCCAACCACAACATTAAAACTCACCACCATTTTAATGAAGGTGTAGCAAAATAGATCCTACAAAAATAATAGAATAGACACAATACACCTACAATTGAAATGGAAAGGTAATAGAATGCAAAAAACACAAGCAAGTGGAAGGAGAAATATCCATAAACTTGGGTTTATTGCTTCATGAGTTCACACAGTCCATTAAAAATGCAAGAGAAAGGATAGGATCATCATGAAAAATGTCCAAATTGGAGGATTGCAACACATTAGTATTTCTAAAATAATTTTGACAAAGTTTTGTTACAATGAGAACCCCCCCTCAAAATGAGAGGTTACTACAATTTATATAAAAAGAGAGAGAAGAGGGAGAAGTTGAAAATCTCAAAGTTTCCCTCTCACCCACTTGTAGAGTACCATAATTGCCTATAAATCATCATGGGAAACCTAAAAAATCCATTGCTTGTTATATTTTAACTTGTAGCAGAATCAAGTTTTTTTCCCATGCTCATTTATTGCATTCCCAATTACCTAGAGCTCATCATTTGTAACTGGGTTCATTTTATGCATTTTTCACCACTAAAAGTCCATAAAATATTTAATTTATTATATTTTTATTATAAAATATGGAGCTAAGATTCAAACAAGTCCCATTTTGTGAAATTTGGTTGAGAAATGAGAAATTTATTGTTGTTTGAGTGTAAACAACTTTTTATCTCCTTCCAAGCTTGTTCAACAGTTCATGGGAATGTGTATTAAAAATGGTAGTTGGAAGTGATAATTTATCCCTTTTCCCTTTTTCATTAAATTTTTCATGTTTTTAATGGTCTGGGATCATTGAAAATTATGGGGTCCACCACTTACAAAATTCAAATGAGGGGGGGGGGGGTGCTAGTTGGAGTGTTGAAATAGGGGCCAGTTTGGCCAGCTCACCAAATGACTCACCGAGCTAGTATCCCATTACAACTTAGGATCCTTTGCAAATCTCCACATATATCCTCCTCTACCTACATCCTACCATGATGGCCCGTCAATACCAAGCCATCTTGGTACCCTCTATCTGGTTTGGTGGGTTTTGAATAAGGTGTTGACGTGGCCGCTTACCCTACACTTTGTATGTCAACTTTATTTACCTCACAGGGAACACACCCCGACTCAACCCATTCCACCTTTTCCTACTATACCAGAAAACACCTCCATGGCTGATCCATGTTCTACCAACCCACCAAGTGCCCACATTACTCCATGTGAAGCTATGTCGAGGCCCGGTTGAACTCATGACTCAAGTTCCTCTGGGTCCTCAATTTCATGCATGGCCACCATGACCACAATCACCCCGGTGGGAACCCAACTCCCCACTTGATCATTTACCATTCCATATTATGTATTTGGGATGGCCACTTTCCTCAAATTTTTGGTATTTTTTGGGTTTGATGGAACTCATGTCACGAGTTTCCTCAGGCCTTCTCTTCACCATGGGCTTGAAGCAGGCGCAACCCCTTTACATGGAACCCATTTTGGGATTGGGGAGAAATATCTAACTCATTGATTTCCTAATTCCTAACCTGCCATGCACCGAGATGACCATAATAAATATCCCCTTTAAAAATACTCACTGCTACATACCTATAACTCACCATCCAAACAACTTGCTAAGATGGGAGTAGCTCGACTAAGCTGGTTAGACCCTTAACAATTTTTGAGCCTTTTTCTACTTTTCCCTGGTTCTTCAAATTTTCCATGACTTTTTCTAGACCCAAGATTCCAAGTAGATGTAGTAGGATGTCCTAAAGATGAATATATGTTTCTCTTCATTTTTTCTCATTTTATAATTTTTTTTGTGGTTATCTTCCGTAGCTAAGACCAGCGGGTGGGGGCTTGTAATTTCTCTAAATCCTTAATTTCTTCTAATTTTTCCTGTTTTCTTGGGTTAAGGATCCAAATGAAAAATGGGAAAAGTTTCCCCTGGCCTCATATCCTACTGTTTTCCACATTTTTCTTGAAAATTAGCCTGAAAACCCAAAAGATGAAAAAATTCCTCTCATGATTTCAAAACTTTCCAAAGACTTTACCGATCCCTTTAAAACATGGATAATTTCCTGCATATTCCAAATTGATCCATGAGGGCCCCTTGGAAATTATTTCAATGCAACCCTTCCATGTTTTCCTTTTCACGGGAAAGGTAAAAATGGATAACACATATATCATTACAGGTGTTATAGGTGGAAATTGTGTGTAGGATATGATGTCATAGATATGTGAAGGATTCCAAGATAGGTGGAGTTGAGCATGGTCTAGCAAAATGATTCTAAGGCATCTTAGTAAACTAAATAGATAAATTAAGGATAATTACACATATTATGGGTTGAGAAATAATTCATGTGTTCAAAAGGTTGCATTGGCTTATAATTAAGGATGAAGAGACTGAGAAGGAGATTTAGGATTGTGTTGAAGTGTTTAACCATTCTTGAAGACACCCATATAAGGTAAGGATCTAAAATTATGTACTCTCTACTAGAGTGGGATGGTATGAGTCCAAGGTGAGCCATGAGGAAGTATGAAGTCATTATATGAAATAGTCGTACCAATTTTGAGCAATAATTAGTTGAGATAAGGAAAGTAAGTGGTAATTGTGATATTTTTGGCTCTCTACCATCATTATTGGCATGTGTGTGAGTGTTATGCATCATTTATAAGTCGCATTAGTGATCAAATTCCATAAAAATTTCAAAAATATAGTTCAAGAAGGTAAGATTCACTTACATATTTAGAGGATGAAATTGATGTTATTTTCACCCAAGGTGGAGGAAAAATGATGCTTTAAACTCACATATCATGGTAGTTGGTATGCACGGATTATGTGTATGTTATTTCCCAGGAGGATTTTAGTTGTTTTAAACTATGAAAATTGGTAAAATCAGGTAAAGATGAAGAAAAATCAAGTACAATTATGATTTTTCATTAATGTAAAAATGGAGATAAGAATAGGTAGTTTTTCATCAATGAAAAAGGGGGATATTGTCGGCATGTTGAGTTCTAGGTGTTTTCATTGATGTAAAAGCTTATTAATGACAAAAATGATGATGGATAAGGATTAGAGGATGCCCATTAGGTGCATGTCATATAAATTGAGGTTTCTATAAGTGTTTGCAAGATGGAATACATAATGCTTCCGTGTTTATTTAATTGATTCAGAGAATGAACTGCTTTCTTCAGAGTTTGAAATGATTACTTGGGCATTTGACCAATTTTTTTGTTTTTGTGTTTTATAAATTTCCTATTGGTATAGCAGATACAGAGTGCAGTGAAGGAGTTTATCTACAATCTTGAACATTGTTTGGAGGTGATCATCTAGACTCAGTCTAGGTGCTTGAAAACCAAATGGATCATGAAAGTGAGGTGCAGAGGTATATGAGCTCACTGAATCATACTAAAGTATTAAATATGTTTTTGTAGGTGTGTTAGAGCCTTTCAGAGAGGGTTCATGATAGTTTATAGTGTTGGTTCAATTGAACCTAGCCTAAACCATGTAAAATCCCAAGGGATAGTCAGAAAAATGATATGGATTGATAATATGTATACATATTTTACCTATGTTGATGATTTTACATGGTGCACATGAGTGTCGTAGAGGTTTTAGAAAAAATTGGAGTCATTCTGAAGAACATTTTGTAAGTTATGTTATTTTAGGTGAAATATGGTCAAGAAGAGAGTTTTTCTAGCTTGAATCACACATTCTAATGCTCACCATTATTTTTTTACTTTGAATGCGACCTTGTGGATTTAAAGCATTATTTTCGATTAAAATAAGAAGGTTTCACAAAAATAATGATGTCATTTAATTGTCATGATTTTATGAACAAATGTTAAGAAGGTAAACAACGTTTTGTGTGCTTGAAACCCTAGCTCAAAAGAGATACAAGAGATATTGATAAGAAGTGCCAAAAGTTTATTTCTTGTGCTAGTATGTTAATTTTATGTTATATACTAGTTATTCATATTTACATAAAGGTATGATACCACATGTTGTGATGAGTGGACCCCACTTGAAAATGCAAGTTTCTTAAGAAGTTCTATTTGGGACAAGGTTGTCCAAAGGAGTTGAAAAATATATTTATTTATTTTAGTATGGGATTTATCCTTGATTTCCATGATGATTTTAGATCATGGTGGTGATTATAAATGGAAAATGTTTCCCTATTTATGAAGACTGGTCTTAAGGTAATTTTGGGACAGTTTCAGGTAGTTTTCAGAGATGGAATTGGTTAAAGGCCTTCCACTTCGAGTTGGAAGGAAATGTGATATGTTATAGAGATGAGATTTAAAGGGATTTATATTTATTGAAATTTTTTCACATGATGATGAGATGTGATTGGTCATACAACTCAGTTTATAGAGAATAAGGGTGTTGGTTTCTTAGGACACAATTTCTTTTGTTGGAATATTGATGTAGAGGAGGCATGAGATGGCTTATTTGATGATTTATAGCTGTTGGATAGTGATGAGGGACGCATTTTTTTTCATATTAAAGGCCTTTGGATGTCTTGAAAGTGATATAAATGGTGCAAACTAGTTGAATTTGTAAAACGTCCTTTTGAACAACTCAGATTGGTGAAGAGGAAAGTTGTGGTTTTCACATATGGATTTTTCATGAGCTATAACATTCATGTATTTGATCTACAGGTCCAAGTTATTCTAATTAGTGGTCACATGCAATTTTTGAGGTGTTTTGATGTGTGCTTGAGGTCCAAAGTTGAAGTCAGGATCCTAGAAACAACTGTTTGGTGAAGGATAGGAGCATTTTGGGTTGTGTTATGAATAATTTTATCGGTGCAAGAAAATATATGACCATGGATGATGTTGATATGTCATATTACACATGTGTGATGACTTTTATATGTTGATTAATCATTGTTTTTTTAATATTTGTTGTTTTAGCTCATCTTGGTGATTGGGTTTTGAGCTAGTTTTTTGGTTTTTAATGAATTTGGTCATGTCCGACCTAAATGGGTCCATTATGAACGTTTTTATGAATTTTTCAGATTTTTTTTAGTTTTTTTGGTCAAAATTATTATGTAGGACCGAAATCCTTTATGTTTTATGAGTTGGACTGCATATAAAAGTGTAGTTTGAATTCAAATTTGGACTAGTAGAGAGATTTAGTAAAAATGCGATGCATGTGTGTGATTGTAACAGGTATAAAGGAATTGATTCAGAGATGAGGAAGTGTGAAATAGGTGTAATAATGTTAGAGAGATATTTTTCTAGGGTTTCAAGCCAATATAAGTTGTGAAAGTGTGTGAAAGAGTGAACTAGTTGAATGAGGGTTTAAACAAGGGTTTGAAGGTTGTGACCTAAAGTTGTGATCTCATTAGTTTTTGCAAAAAAAAGTAATAAAATATCATCATATAATTGTTGTTAATTTTGTTCTTAATTATCTTAGTGGGTTTTATCCTCCTTGTGGAGTTTGTGGTTCACTAAACTAGGGGTTAGTGCTCCTTGTAGGGTTGGTTCTCTACTAAAATAGGGGTTGGAGATCATTGTGTAGTTGGTGCTTTAGTAAATGCTTTTGTTTTATGTAATATAATAATAATTTTCATCATTTTTTCTTACCTTTTAGGGTTTCCCACTTATATCTTGTCTTATGGCATTTCTTTCATGGTTGTGTTGATTTGGTTAAACATTATGCACATATTAATGAATGGTTGAATGATTTACGGTTTAAATAAGAAAATATAAAATTTATTAAATTTTTATAAGGAATGATTCAACCCCCTCTTATTCCATTTTTATTCCAACACCTCATATGATATTGAATCAAAATGTCCTAGATCTTCTTCAATCCTCCTAGTAAAATACCTACTTCCAAAAACTCAACAATGTTCTACACTTGCAGATCTTCCTTTCTACAAATCATAGGGGTCTTATTGTTATATATTATTATTTGACATATATTGAGGATATAGGATGATTCATTTAATTCCTCTTTCCAATATCCATCAGATAATTTTGATTCATTTAACATAGTCCTATCCATTTCAGGAACAATGCTTTTCTTTCTTTACACTACCCCATTTTTCTAAGGATTCCTAACAGCCGAGAGCTACCTCATAATACCGTGAATGTCACAAAAATGATTAAATATATCAAACCAAAACTCACCTCCTCTATTTTATCTGAGAAATTATATGCTTCCATTCTCCTCATTCTCAACAAGTGATTTGAATGCCTTGAATTTATCAAGTTGTTCTATTTTTTCCCTTCAAAAAAAACCCAAGTGAATATAGTATAGTAATATATTAGTAGATTACAATAATACTCACCAGTCAATATTTTACTCCTTATAGGTCCAAAAATATCAATATGAATCAGTTCTAAATGCCTTGTTGTGGAATGATGCTCTTTTAGCTTGAACTTTTTCCTTGTTTTCTTTCCATGTAAGCATAATTTTCATATGCTATCTTCTGGTTTATTATCATTGACATGATCCTTAAACATTCATTGGAGTTTATATTGACTATATTTTACAATTTTAGATGTCCTCACCTGTTATTCCACAACCAACTATCATCAAACTTACTTATGAGACACTTCTACTTGTTTATCTCCTTCAATGTGTACATGTTGTTTTCATTCATGTTTACTTTTCCTATAAGGTTTCGGGAATAATAATTTATTATCTTTCATTCTTTATCATCAAAGGTTAAATTTTATCCTTAATTTAAAATTTAGATCACATTGAGTAGATTATGCGTCAAACCCTCAACATACAAGAAATTTTTATTTAGATTTTTTCCATTGTCCAAAGTTAATGTACCTCTTCCTGAAATTTTTATACTTGTGTTGTCTTCAAACCTAATGGATCCTCATGCATTTTATCTTAATAAAATGTACATACTTTTATAACTATTCATATGACTATAACATACACTATAAATATACCATATTATATCTTCATCCTGAGTATGAAAATATGTATGAGAAATTTGAATTTCGTCATCCTTTTATCTTTGTTCTATCTTAAAATTCTAAAATAATAACATCATATAATTTTTGTCCTCATCTTCTTTTTCAACTTCATAACTCTTAAAGGTAGATATAGATGTATATAGGGTAGAATAATTTCATACATCAAGGATGGAGTCTCATATGTCAAAACCCAAGGGTTTTAAGTATGCTCTCATTTTGACTAGAGGTAAAAATTGCCATTGCACTAGATTGTCTGCCATACTTATGCTTCAATGATATCTTTCGAGCTATTAAAAATTATTTACAAGGACATTACTCTGATAAAAATTATTGGTATCAAAATATATGATAGGGGGTTGGTGAAATAGTCTTCTTAAATTTTCAAATAAAAAAACCATGCACATGCATGAATTATTAAGTATTAGAATCAAGAAGCAATGCATGCATCATTAACCATAAAATAAATTAAGAACATAAGTACAAAAAATTCCAAGACTAAGTGGGAAACCCTCAAGGGGAAGAAACCCACTGAAAATTATGAATATATCACTCAATTCAAAATACTTGCATGAATATTGCACATCAAACAAGATTTCTTTAGTGAAGCACCCACTTCACAAGGAGCACCAACCTTATTTACTATAACACCCACTATAAATTGAGGATAAAACCACCCAAGATGATCAAACACCCACTCAACCAACTAATGATGAATAACACTTGACCTTTTTGCTAAAACAACTGATTGTGATCACTGATTTATCTCATACACCTCAAAAACTTCTCAAAACACACCTTCTTCACCTTTTCTCATCCATGCACCATATAGTATTGATTAGGTGTAATGACCTTGTTTTCCTTCTTCACTAATATCCTCACCTCTTCATACTATTATTTTCTATATGATAGAGTTATTTAACATATGCCCTTATCATCTTTTACTTGTTAAATTCTCCATTCACTCATCTCATCATAATGAGTAAATATGATGCACTTTTATACTTAACTTTAGCCTCCACAACCATATAGGTCATGTAAGACCAATAAGGTTAGTAATAGAAATATGTAAAAATACTACATGAACCTATAAATAAAATTTCAATACCCTCATAGGTTGACATATGCTTTACAATCAAGAACCATACTAACTAGTGCAAAACTTACCTAGATCACTAGTCTCAACTCCCACAACAACATCATTAAATTCAAGGGCATATAACAAATTTTTCGAGGCACCAAAATCTCTACACACATCAGGGACATCCTATAACAATATTCAACAAGCTCAAAGACTTTTGTAACCTCCAACTACAACATGAAGCACACCAAACCACGAGCACCCATAATTAGGTATCAAACACCTAAAAATTTGTCTTTAATATTGAGCAACTTGGAATACTTAAAATCTTCACCATGGAAAAAATGACACATAAATAGAAATATAATGATGTTTACTAAATGAAACCACTCATTAGATATTTCAACTCATTTAAGAAGACCCCAAAACTCATGCATCTTTGAAAGTGTCTCCAACTAGCAACTAGGTCTCAAGAACCAGTCTTGAGAGAAACATGATCTAACACATCATTTATCACTTACAAGCTCAAACACATGCTCCAAAACATCAATTAAATAATGAAAAAATCTCTAAGGACTCAAAACCATCAGTTATATGGAGAAAATAATTCATTGATACATGTTCCAAACCATCTTCTAGAGAATCCTAGTAGGGATATTTAGGCCACTAAGGTTTTAACATGAAACCAATTATTCATATCATTCCGAGATTTGAAAAATAACATGTGTGATGTTTACAAGCTATTCATACTGAAATAACACTATTCCATCATGAAATTATATCAAATAAACCTAAAACCATAAGAGTGACTCACATGTATCATATTTTAATCTTTGTTTGAGTGGAGGAATTAGGCCACAATAGAAAATGCGTTGCTTCTATAAATAAATATGTTGGAATATTAGTTCATGTATACAAGAATTGAATCATAAGATATAATACTTAATAGGTTTAGAGGATTTCCGATTTAAATTATTTATGTGATCATAAGATATTATAGGGCCATTTTTTATGATGAAATAACGAAGGAAAGCATCCTCAATGTCATAGAAAGTGTTAATGGACCCAAAGAGAAGATGAGTGTACCAATGTAATGACTCATCAATAAGACTGTATTGAAAGGCCTTAAGTAATAATATATCATTAGAATTAGAGGCCATAAACATGTGGTAATGTATAAGATGAGCATGAGGATCACCAATACCATCAAAAAATGTGAAAGTAGGCATGATAAAATCTTGAGGAAATATAGAGTTACGAATCTTCTTAGGTGCAAGGTTACCATGTAATGAATTTTTGTCAATAGAAGTAGAATAATCCCTAATTTGTAAAGTGATGGAGTGAACTTGAGATTGGAGCTGAACTACTATATACACGAGAGAGATGATATCCTGTGAAGGAGTGGTTGAAGATGGAAATAATGTATTAAGCGGTTATAGTTTTACATTATGGGTAATCATAGGAATATCATGAGGTGACAAGGAATATTATGATGCTAAGGGAACACTACGATTAGGTTTCGAGGAAGCTTTAGTAGGTGAAATAGATGGAATATCCATATCTATGGTAGGAATAGCATCAAAAACAACCTTAGTAGATGATGTGACTGATGGAGACACATATATAATAGAGGATGGACTAGGAGATGTAACAATAGGAGAAGAAGAAGATATATATGGTGATGACTCATGCACAATGGTAGATGCAATCTCAAGAGAAGTTAACAATGCAGCAGGAGAGTCACATTCAATAGTATAGAAATAATGAGAACCATGACTATCATATGCCTCACTAGTATTAGATAGAGACTAAAAAAGGGTAATGTCACTAAGAATGCTATTAATAAGATTATCAACATAATGTGAAGGAGCATGAAAACTAGTAGGAGATGTATCATGAGAATCAATGTCAGAAGTAGTAGAATCATGAGAAGGAAATATATCAGTGGGTGGAGTAAAATAAGTATCAGTATATACATGTGAATGATTTTCAATACCAAGTAAGTAATCAATAAACTAATCATCTAAAGTTTCCTTTGAAATATTAGGAGGATCGCAGGTAACCATATAACATGGTGTAAAATGAATAAAGGATATTGGATGGTCATTAAATCTAATGCCTATAGGAGAATATTCAAAACAAGTAGGCACATGTTGTTGGCCATCTAAAATTTGTTATTTGATATGATCAGGTATAGTAATAGGAGTACTATATAGGGCTTTGAGCTCAACTATGGAAGCCTCATCATAGATACAATCAACGCTAAAATGAGAAATGATGGGCGAATAAGATGAACTATCTTTTTCCATTTGGGTTTTATTGGATATTAGGGAAAGCTATTCGAAAGGAAGGGTTCAAAAAAATGATTAACTAAAATATAAATCTTAGATCTATATTATAAGTTAATCCAAGTAGGTAAAAAAGTGCGATAAATGATGTAAACTGAAATAATGATGCTAAATATTTTATTTTGATATTTTAATGAAATGAAATAATGAAAAGGAGAGGGATAAGGTACTAAATTGAAAATTAATTACCTTACTATGTGTTGTACTTGAACAAGCTGATGTGTGGACTAGATAGAATGTGAAGGTATTACCATGGAAATTATAGCAACTAAAGATTTGTAAGGACTGGGGCACCTAGGAGAGGACTAGAGCACCTGTAGGTTCCCTAGTATATAATATAGGCACTCTAGTCTATAAAGAAGCTTAGGATCTGAATCTAATAGTGTCACTAAGTCTTTACAATATCTTTATCTTTGTTACATAGTTATCACAATATCATTGCTTATGTCATCGTAAATATGATGTGAAGATCTACCTACAAAACCCTATATAAAACATCAAATCCTTAAAAAAAAAATGCATATGAAGGGGTCAGACTAACCTTAGCTACCACAATGGTGGAATTACAACTAAGTGTTGCACTACATTCTAGACCCAATGTAGTTCTATGTGCTTGTATGTGCAATTGCGTGCCTAGGGTATCCTAACGTTAATGACGTAGAAGTAGGGGGCAATAGTTAGATGTAAAAATGAAAATGTGTTCATGGAATAGAATGAATACAACCCTTTCCCACTATTCTTACGTGATGAAAATGTAAATGATTCCCAAATGCAATATTTTACCTTAGTAGATAACTAGATCTTGAAAGGTAGATAGTATGCCCTTAGAATAGTGAGTATGTTATGTTTATATAGGGATCTGTTGTTTAAATTTTGACACTAATGACTTGACATGTAGACTATCACTTAGGGGAATGAAATAACAAACCATAAATAAACACCTCGAAACTCAAAATGAGAATAAAGTTCAATTGGGACCAAGGAACCTAAAAATAGCATCGGGGCACCGACGGGCGCCCTAATATCTTTCTAGGCACCCTAGTAAGAGATTAGGGATGACAGATGACTAAATAACGATAGCTAAGACTCTTGGATAGAAGAACAAAAATGTGTAAACAACTAACTACTATGTACAACAAGTGACAATGAATATTGACTAACTGACGACAAAACTAGGGGATAATCCATTAGTGAATGTTTTTCTTACATGACATCCATATATAAAATAACTTATTTATTGGTATAAATGTAATATTGAGTGCCTAATTTTATGACTTCATTTTTCCTCACTTTATTTTGGTGAGAAAAAGATCATTAACATAAAGTAGATAAAGATGCATACTTGAGATGAATCTGGAGAAGCCTATGATGTAGTAGAACACACAGATGTGTAGTAGAAGCATGCTCAACCATGGATTGGCGTGTTGAACCATGGAATGTAGTGGGAACCGTAATTTCATGATTAAGTGTACTAAATGAGAGTGACAATATAAATTTGAGATAATTTATGATTTCAAATGTTGTATGATGATGATGAGATTGAGTAGGAAGTGATCAATTCCCAACTTGAATGCATGTATACGAATAATTAATCAGAGGATTTGGGTGTCCTTCCGGAAGAAGAAGAGTTTAGGGAGAAAAAAAATATTCTCCAATATCTAACTTCATCCTTAATATGTAACTGTAGCATATGGACTCAGATCAAAGACTTGTGGTTTTCTGGATCCAAACAATTTCGATCAAATAGTTGACCAATATAGGAGTGGTATAGGAAAGGAAGTCTTGTCCCCACTCCACAGGTGTCACTGTAATGTGATAGCTTCCAAGTTAGGTCATTTGGATGTAAATGCTAAAATGTATAATGGATTCCAAGTTAGGTCATCTAGAAGCAAACAAAAAATGTAGAATTATTTCCCAAGTTAGATCATTTGGTAAAAGTGACTAATGTAATTTCCCAAGTTATGTCATGTAGGAGGCCAATTGTGTTTAATTTTATTACCTGAGTGGTGTAATTGTGATTGTTAGAGTTTTGACCTTATTGTTTGATTCGATTGATTCACTTAGTTACTCATAGAGATATTTTACACTAGTTACCCCCAAGTTAGGTCATTAGGGGAAATCGATAGAAGTTAGTGAATAATTTGTATGTAAATATTTGTAATCATTTGTTGCCCCCAAGTGAGGTCATTAGGGGGAAGTGATGAAATGTTACATAGAAAAATTATATATTTTTTGCCCCAAGATTAGGTCATTTGGGGGAATTGATGGTGAAATGTCATATGATGAATTAGTAAATATTTTGGAATCTGTCACATCGATAGTGTTTTAAACATGTGGTGATATAATGGGAATTATGGGATGATCCAAATGATGTGTCCTCCTTTTGGCGAAAGGGGAAGTAACGATAAGAATGAATGCTAAGTCGAAAGTAAGAACGAGATACATATAAAGTGGTAACAATATCAAAAATATGTATAAATGGAATGGAAGAGAACATCGAGGAGAGATAACATGGGTGGAATGTGTTCAATAAAGTGGTAGGAAAATTTCTAAAAAGAACTACACAAAAGGGTGCAAATTGGAGTAGAAACACTCAAGATATGACAAAAATGGTGTAGTGTGTATTTGTAGTGGTGAGAAGCACTAAAAAATGACTATAGTAAAGTAGGTGATGAGAAAGTAACTCCAAGTAGTTAAGTGAAAAATTATTTAGTCAATGCATTTGTTTTGTATGTGATTGTGAGAGTGTTTATGAAGTGAGTGAAGATGTTGTAAGTGACGGTACCTTTTCCTAGTCAGTTTAACAGAGTGGTGATTGTTGTAGCATCACATATGACTGCAAAGTTGGTAAGTACATTACTTATAGAAAAATACAGGGTGTAGTTGTTATTTTTGTTGATTTTTTGTAATTTTGAGATTTTTTAAGTTTCTTAGCGTTTTTGACCTGGACAACATTAGTGAGAGTGCTAGTGACCCTTGGCACATGAGCACCCAAATATATACATTGGTGTCCTAATCTTAGGTGCGTCAATATTGTATCTGGGCACCCTAGTCCAGAAAGTGTGCATTTGATGTATAATAGGAAAAATAGGCTTCTAGTGTAATAATCGAGTGTAGATGATTTTGGAATGTGTTCTAAAACTGGGTTTTGTTGTTATTTTGAAGCGTACAGAGCGATATCTACTCAAGGGAGTTCCATGGTAGGTGTCACATGAGTACATTGCTTAGATTGGGGTTGTCAGATGATGAGTGGAATGTGATGCACCATTCTGGTCTGCAGCACATAGCACAGATGGGGTATTTTCCCTATAATATTCCCATTTTGACTACACTATGTGAGAGATGGTACACAAATATGTGTACATTTTGGTTTCCTAAAAGAGAGATTACTGTGATGATGGAGGATGTTTAATGCATATTGTGATTGCCAATCATTGGGGAGAGAGTATGGGTTATGATAGTAGAGGATATGGAGAAACAAATGCGAGTGGCGAGATGGTATTTTTTGGGGACTCGAGTACTTGTTGAGGCCCATATCAGTTTAGAGGCCATATTGCAGTCTAGGGTTCTGTACTTATGGAATTTCATAGTGGTTTTGATTGCTTCATGTATAGTAGTAGAAGGAAGAGGCGTAGGTATCTTATACAAGATGCATGACATATGCCAGTAGATAGAGGAGGAGGGTATTATATTTTCCTAGGCACAATGTGTGTTGGCCCACCTATATAGGGATCTATACCGATTTATGCATGAGGAGCATGGAGGAGGGATAACAGCCACCACACTATTTTATGTATGGTTTAATGAGAATATAGTTGTGTTGAGACCGGTTTGAGGTCCACAAGGAGAGTGGGCCAAGAGAAATATCTATGCACGGAGATGGATCGTTATTCGTGGTAGGAGGATGGAAAAAGATACCTAAAAGAAACTAATAGATAGGATGGGGCCTAGGGAAGTCACATGGTGGCCATATCATGACTATGGAGGATGGCCCAAGGATGAGGTAGAATTGCAATGTATTTGGAGGACAATGTGGCTTGAGGATCGATTTCCAAGTGTTGCTAATATTTTTCAGGTAGATAGAGTATCAAGAAAGTTTGGCATGGCTCAAGACGTTGCCCCAAATCCATATATATGGTTACTGGCTATTAGAGAACCTAGTAGGGCAAAAGGTAGACCAGGTACGACAACAAAATAGTTAGTACTGTCAGAGCAAGATGAGTTAGACATGGTGATAAAGCATGTAGACGAAAAATATGTAGGTGGCATCAAGGTGTACCACGCATGGTAGGAAGCTCATCAGTGGGTATTGTTATTTCCATTGTTTGTAGCTCCAGAGGGGTTACAACCTGCAGTAGGAGGAGAGGGGTAGGCACACACTCAAAACCCCATAGCAACACCGATAGTGGAGTGTAAGTACTTGTGTAGTTATGTACTTTATTGGATGTCTACATTCTTATATATGGTTGTCTAACATGATGTGTAATTACTATTTGTAGGTGATACATATTAGGTGTTGATAGTAGACAAGTCCATCCACACATTGACACAGAACGTACCAAACAATGTACTTGGTGGAGGTTGAATAGAGCACGTGAATGATATCATGGGAGAGCATAACCATTTATCTGAGCCGGTGGCCATAACAGTTGCAACATGTACTGTGTTGCTAGGTGTTGTCCACTCAAAATTTCCCGCTCTGATAAGAGTAAAATTTTCAAAATTTTGAGTTCAAGGGATTTTCTCTGAAGTGCCTAAGTCATGAAATTGAAAAAATCTATGTTTTGGGTCATCTTGTGTGTCATTTTCGGGCCTGCCGGAACTTTTTGTCCCATCTTTCCCAAAGTACGAAAGTGCATTCTGTTCTCCTTTCGGCCGAAGTTCCTGAAGCTGTCCCATTCTCGGGCCCGTCGGAAAGTTTTCGTCCCAAGTGTCCCAAAACTCATTTTGTGCGAGATGTTTCAATTTCGGCCGAATCATCCTTCCCGCGTACTTCGCACTTTCCTGTCCTAAATGACCCAAAGTCAAAAAGTGCGAGCTTTCTCATTTTCGGCCGAAACTCCCAAGTCGCGTACTTCAGCAGCTCTTTGTCCCAAATCGAAAAATGCAAGACTGTTCCCATTTCGGCCGATTTGCCCGAACCGCGTCCTCCGCGCATTTTCGCCCCAAATGTCCCATTCTCAAAAATGCGCCCTGTTGTGCATTTTCGGCCGAGCTAGTCAAGTCACGTACTTCGGAACTTTTTGCCCCGAATGTCCCAAGTCCAAATGGGCCCTTTGTTCCAATTTCGGCCGAAACACCCGAATCGTGTACTTCGCACATTTTCGTCCCATTTGTCCCAAATGCATACCTAGTGCGTCCTCTCACACTTAGTTTCGCCCGAACCGGCACGAGCCGTGTGATTCGCGCATTCGCTATCTCACCCGCCCCAAGCGTACCAAGTGGTGGTTGTATATTCAATGCGCATTAAATTCATTCCGCCCCCCAAACGGCTATATAACCAAGCATACCACCTTCGCATTTTTCGCATTGCTTCCTTGCTATCGTCTGCTCGAAACCCTTGTGAGTCTGAGTTACCTGCGCAAATATTCCTTCCCTTTGCAAATTCCTTCCAGAAGTCTAGGTCCGTAGCTCCGAGATCTATCAATATGAAGATCAAGTTTCAGGGACAGGAACAAATCTCTCCGCTTGAGTCTGCTGTTAGCAATATCGGGGACAACGAAGCCCGTCATCTCGACTTCAGTGATTTCTGGGCAAGAATGATAGATGCAAACCCTACACCAATGGCGCAGATGATTCACGATAGTGGTTTAGCTTTTGCCGGAGGTTTCCCAATCTCAGTGTAGTGTGCTGATACTGTGCTGTCATGCGGAGCTCACTTTGACTCCGCTACGAGTGAATTGACAAATGTACATGGGGAGCTCATCGCCAAGCTGGACGCCGCCACCATTGGAGCTGCTCTGAAGATTCTGGAGATGGACAATGCTATAGTCATTTCCCGAGATCAAGCACAGGCTATGTTCGACCAAGATAGCAATAAGTATAAGGCACGAGTAGCGAAATCCTGGCTTAAAAACCCTAGGAAGGGAGCTTCTCGTCTGACCAAAACCCTCTTCTGGGCGGATTTCAATGAAGAATTGTCAGATTTTATAATCCTGCTGGGTAGGAATATAGGCCTGCCATCTACCAACGAGTTTCACTTCTGGATGTGCCCGCTCATCAGCATGGTGTGCGAGGGAACACAAAATATCAGCTGGGCAGATATCATCTGCATGAATTTGGCAGAACAGTTATCTAACGTTCAGCAGTCGAAGAAGTTCTTCATGACTTCGTATCTGATGTACACCTTAGCAGCATAAAGGCAATGGTTCGGTTTCTCCTACATAGATGCACACAAGGAAGATCCAGTGTACGCCTATTGCCCGCAGTTCACCCTAGAGACCAGCAATCGGAATTTCAGAAGGGTCAATGATGCTTTCACCATGTACGTGGTCAGATTGCTTGAAGGTGATACTGCTAGGAGATTTTCAGATGAAGCTATGAACCTGATATCGCAGTATGGAGCCTACTTCATCCAATTCAGGAAGTTCTCCTACATTAGGCTAGCTGGCTATGAGAGCACTCCTCTGCGACTTCCTATGTTCTGCAATGACAAAATGGCTCTGATAGAAATATGCAGGCAACTAGACAAGTTGCATAGAACCTATAGAGACAAGAAAATTTCTGGCTTACACTTTCCCATCTCTCTGGGAAATTACACGTGCAAAACAGCTCTGGATGCCCAAAACATAGAGAGATGCCTGGTCCCCATCACTGTTCATTTCTTCAAGCCTAGAACCTGTTTTGACTTGAAGAAGTTTATTGAACAGAATATCAAGATAGTTTATCATCACAGGGCAGATGCTGAAGACTACTGGGCTGATTGTGCAGATGATTTTGAAGCCAGAAGAAGGAATTGTGGCAGGTTCTCCCTGAAATTGATCAAAGAACTCAGTCTGTACCAAGTTCCTGAAGGTCTCCAGGATGACAATTCCGAACTATACTCGTATGAGTATGAAAATGTGATTAAGCACACTCCTCTGGAAGACTTGGATTGGAACAGAAGAGAGAAAGATGATCTGGCTGAGATTCTTGCTCCAGTCTTGGTCAGAACTAGGGTCTGGTTCAGTAAGAAGATCTGAGAACTCAAGAGGCACTCAGGAGAATCCAGCTCCAAAGATGATTCGACACCCATAAGGGAGACATCAGTTCCAGAGTCTGGAACACCAGTCAAAACTCCTTCTGCCCCAACAGCTCAGGGACCTGTGGAATCTACTCCTTCTCCATCTACCCAGGTATACAAAAAGAAACTCAAAGAGGTAAAGAAGGATCCTGTAGAGAATGATCCTCTAAGAAAGCAGACAGATTTGCCTATAGGACTAGAGAACATCATTGTTCTCAGTGAAAGTGAAGAGAGTGAGATGCCCACTCCTGCAAATGCTCCTGAAGACCCAGCAGATAAGGACAAAGAGGTTCAGAGCACTGAACTTCCAAGTACTATTGATTCTTCTACTGCCATTGCCTCCAGTGCTCTACCCACCCTCAGCTTGAATCAGCAGCAGCACAGACCCTGAGTGTCATGAGCTCCATGTCTCTTGGTCCCCTTGCCTCTCCTGCAGATTCTTCTTCCACTTTTGCTTGGGTGCAACCTCTGGTCGACAAAAGGAAGAGGAAATCCTCCTCTCAAAGCTTGGGACCCAATTTTGATGCTGTTGCAGCCTTGTTGGGCACCACTCCTTCTCGTGCCAAGAAAGCCAGAACTACTTCCAGGATTGTGTCAGATGCTCAAGGTCAGCAATTCCTGGAGATTGCTAAGCCCACAGTGGATAAATCAGAATCAGACCTGCTGACATCTGACTTAGAGCTTTCTAGGATCCCTATGGGAGAATCTACTCCCGAAGGTGAGATTCATAACCTTCAGGAAACAGTCACAAGGGTCATTGGAAGGGTCGAGAAAGGGCAGCAGACTATTGAACAGTTGGAGGAACAAGCCCAAGCTCCCACGAGCTTTATCAAGTCACTTTTGTCTAAGGACAAAGTTTTGGACCCTACCCCTTTGACTGCTCTACCGCCTCCTGTACTTCTAAGCCAAGATGAAATGCAGAGTATCAAAAATATGCACAAGTATTCATTCTATGGAAAAGCTATTGAAGCCATGGTGGATGACATGCTTGTTGCCGGGCTAAACTTCATCGATGAAGCTTTTAAACTACATGGAAAGGTAGATAATTTGCAATAGAAGCTATCCTCTACCATTGGGGTTATGGATAAAGAGCTTAAACTCTGGAGTAGTTGCATTGTAGACCTTCGCCTCATGGGACAGACAGATGAGAACATCTTACTGGCAAATAAGGTTTTCGACGATGCTAAGGACAATATGTCAACATCTTGGGTCTACAGCGTGGAATAGAAAATCAAAGTTCTGGAAGAGGATGTGGGAGAAATGAAGAACAGCTGGCAGAAAGGAGAAGCTTTCAAGACACTGGCAGCTGCTGCTTTCAAAGATATGCACTGTCATCTTCAGGATGAAAACTCTGGCGTTCCCTTGTCCTTGCAAGAAATTAAAGCTCAGTTTAGAGCTTTTGTCAAAGATAACCTTTTCAAGGAAGACTCCATCTCTAAAGAAAAGATGAAAGAAATTTGCTCTCTTCAGTCTGCCATTGAAGAAGCAAACAAAGACTATCATACTCATGTCGAGTTTGATAAAGAGATGGAGAAATGTCTAGGATTTTGGACTTAGTCTGCAACCAACACGTCAGTCCCTCGTGGCAGAGATATAGCTGAGTCATTGAAGAAGTTCAGGCAGCGGATTCTGAAGACAGTGGGTCCCTCCCAGTAGCCGGCCACCTGTCTCCTTCTCTTTCCTTTCCTCTTCTTTCCTTTCTTTTCGTATTCTTTGTAATTAGTTAAGGTATTGCAATTGGCGGTGACTTAACTATTCTTGGTTAAAAGAAACGGTTACGAAGAGTAACCGACTTGTAAGCTATATAATGGCCTTTCCACGCCATTTTGAGGAGGAGGAAGAACTTGGATATTTTGCTGAAAGTGTAAATAGATCTTAACGAAATCAATACAAAAGGGCTTTCCATTCTTTGTCTATCTGATTCTTGTTGTCTCTGTGTTTTCCTTTTAGATATTGTGAAGATCATTTTGTTCCTAACTATTTTAGTCTCTCTGATTGCATACTGTTCAGTTTTGCAAGTACAGTGATCTTGTACAACCAAGGAGGAACTTTGTGTCCCCGATTAACAAATTTGAAGAAGGTTATTTATGGAACTTTGCGTCCTTAAATTTAATCTCACTCAACCATCGCAAATGATCTTGTCTTAAAATTCCTTTGAAGCTTCGCACACACGAAGAATTATTCTGCTATCTATAATTCTGAATGTTGCTATTATGCTCATCTTCTTATTCCTTTTCCTCAGTCCTTCTGTAACTGATGATCTTTGTAGAAAACACTTTTGTAATATTCAAGTTCAACCATAAAATAATGTTCTGTCCATTTGTAAATAAGTTCGTTTCAGAATAAGGGAACCTCTCCCATTAAAGAGGAGGGACTTCTTGTCCCCTGACTGTTGCTCTTCTAAAAAGTCCTATTTGAAAACCAACACTAGGTGAGAGGGATAAGGCACGTGAGGAGACTCGATGAGACGAAGAGGCAGTAGGTGGTGATCCCTTGGCACAAGATGTGTTTGCATGATATGTAGATGTATAAATCTAGTGTTCCGAGAAGGATACCGAGATTACCTTACTACAGAGGAAGGTCGAGAGATATTAAGGCCATAAATATCGACATCATGTGGGTGGATAGGTATCTAGTTCTAGCGCTCCCATAATACCCAGGAGTGATAGTGATGACGAGGTCTAATTTGTACTATCGTATGTGATATAGGGGAGTTTCCCCCTAGTGTTGAGACATGTCATGTTATGATGATTATATTTATTGACATGAGTCTTTATAAATTCTTGGTATAAGTTGTGGAGCTAAAGGAATATCCGTAAAAAAAAAATGGAACCATGAAGGAAATAGGGAAGTCACGATACATAAAGGATGAAGCCGTAAGAAACTACAAATCCATGAGATACTAAGAAAATTTGTGATACAAAAAGAATGTTGTTGAACACTGGATGAATCTGCGTAAGACTGGGAAGAACTGTGGAAGAAAACAAAGAGCCACAAATTGAAGACAAATTGAAAAAGTGTGAGACATAAGCTGACATAGGCATGAGTCAAAGTAATTTAATTTTAGAATGTATATTTTTTTATATTTATTATAATTAACATTTTGTATATGTGTGCACCACAAAACATATATGAGTGGGTTCCATTTTGAGATATTTTTGTACAATATATAGAGTACATGAGATAGAATGAGAAAATGTATAATTGAATTACTATTGAAAAATAAATAAAGATTGGAGTTTGGAGTAAAATTTGTTATGTGTCTTAATTTTTATATTTTTGTTATTGAATTAGATGTGGTGTATTTCCCGAGTACATCCTTAACTAAGGTCGATTATTACTAAACCTCACAAGTCTGTCGGGGTTTTAGGTCAAAATTTTTGTGTCTGAGCCTAGGTTCCTAGTGTTAAGCGGATGTCAAGAAATATTTCACCACCAGGGTATTGGAAACCCACATGATTAGAAATTGAAAAGTGTTGGGAAAAATAGATCAACATATTTATAAAAGAAGAATAAAAAATACAAAAGAAAAATTATAGAGCAACAAAATAAGAAGTGTTTGGGGAGTACAAAGAAGAATTTGTGGTTCAGTCTCCTCATCTCTTATGGTCCTATTTATTAGAACATGCAATAAGGAAAGAATGGTCACTGATGTACTTGAGACAACCCTTGTGAGTGGGATGCAGCAAAATTATCTATAGTAAAATATCTTGACGAACCATGGACTAAAGCAATCAATTACTGGTATGAAACTACTCTAGACTCTTACATAATCACATGTGGGAAATTCAAGGATGGACTAGTTTTGATAACAAGAAGATTAAGAAGTTTTAATCGAAGATCCCATGCGGTCGATTTCTTTAGTCAGTTCCATTCTTAATTAAAGTGTTAATGATTGAAAAGGGGTTAATTAGAGAAGCATAATAAGTTCTTATTAGGGGGCAGAGGCACCATGAGATGGCCGATGTGAAGGGGGGCGATACAAGAATTATGACCTATCGGAAATAATGGGGTGCTAGTTGGGGGTGGGTAGAAATAGGACGACATGGGGAAAAAGAAAAATAAAAAAATAGATAGTTAGTAAGAAGAGATTAAGAGACTTAAGGATAATTAGTAATTTGTGAGGGGATAACTAAAAAATAAGGAGAAGAAAGAATGAGGAGGATGAAAGAAATAGCTTAGGATAGCCATGGAAAATAAGGAAGTAGAGAAAAATTTGGAGAAACAAAGGATAGCTCAAGAAGAAAGAGCTAATAAAATGAAATGAAAGGAAGGAAAAATTGAATAAGGTTAAGGAAAGTAAATTAGAGATAAGGATAATCACCCATGATCAGGTGGAGGCCATACAATTGGCTCACCCAGAAATTAAGGTGGATGCATATCTAGTCTAGCTATAATACCCATGTCTTGCAGAGACAAAAATAGGGTTTTTGTTACTCCCCATGGAATCTCGTGGTTCAATATACTATAGAAAGTCTAGTTCAACATGACCTAATGAGACAAGAAATCTTAATGAGGGGATCTACAACATTTAGTAGGAGGGTTAGAACCAACATTTAAGAGATTATTAGAAGCTAGAAGGTTGGAATGAAGAGGAATTAAGAACCCCATTAATGATCAAGGGAAAGAGGTGAAGAAGAATAAGAAGTCACGGGAATGAAGGAGTTATTTGAAAGAATTCAGAGAGAAATAAAAATAGTAGATGAAGGAGAAGAAAGAAGGAGAAAACATAGATAAACAAGAAGAAGAATAAGATATAAGTGGTAAAAAGAGAAAAATTAAGGAAAGGGATAGACAGGAAAACCAAGGAAGAGAGAAAGTGAAACAAAATTGAAGAAGAGAGGAAGTGATGAGGGATAAGAAGAAAGATATAGATTATGAAATAATAAATATAGAAAGGTAGTTATGGAAAATATTAGCTATGAAAAGTCACCAAATAAAGACATGCCCCCCAACCAACACATGAGCCCTAAGGATATGATCTGCTAGAGTGGATGCCACTCCATGTGCCACTTAATACACCATTTGAGAATCTATAAAAATGAAAGTATTTTGGAGGAAAGATATCAAATATTGTGAGAAGAGAGTTAAAGAAGACAAGAAATAGTAAGAGAATTCCAAGAACTATTAGGGTGAACTTTAACTTTGAACATTCAATTTAGTAGAGATAAGGGGAGAAAGAATAGACTCAAAATTCAGTTCATAACCTTAACAAAGAAAGTAAACACAAATCAAAAAATAACCCATTGTTTAGCCAAGAACAAGTACTCGATCAACAAGTGGATCAAAAGATTAAAATGCCACTTTTTGACAAGGACTCTAGCGACATGCATTGGAACACTTGTTCCTATTAGAAGCCTACTAGAAGAAAAATAATACCACATGATGAATCTACGTAAGATACAAGATTTTACATATTCATTAAGATATGATGCACTCCATGTTGGTACATGAAGATTACTTCTCAAGGAGCGAAATCCTCGGATTGAGACTGAAAGAGAAATTTAAAACAAACTTCCATTTCCCAGAGGCACCAACATACAAAGTGAATAATAAGATGAGAGACCTTATACAGAAAAGAAGGAGAATTAGTGAAGGAATTTAGTCAAATATTTAATAATGGTCACTACAAAGTTGGAAGAGCCATTGATAGATAAATAGATAATTGAGTGGTTCACTTTAGGGTTACTTCCTTATCTAAGAGTAGTAGTAGATTCATAGCAATTTAAAGGATTAACAAAAGAAATTGAGATGGAAATTAAGCTAGAATACCTAGCCATGGAGAAGAGGGATAAAAATTTAATAAATACTAAATTATAGAGGGTGGAGTTAGAACTAGCAAAGCTAAAACTACAGTAAGAGCATGTAGAGAACTGAAGGATTAAGAAGTAGTTCACCTCCAAAAATAAATATGAGGCCAAAAATATGGTGTACAGTTAGTTGTAATGAATTTCATAGTAGACTTTAATGCCCATACTTTCAAAAACTTCAAAACAGAGCAGCTCATGGGTAAGAGTACATTCATCCCAAAAAGTGATCATCTAGTAATATATCTGCCATCAGAAAGAACATGGTGTGGTATTTGTAGACTTGGGGACCAACATACGTAGGACACTTGTCCTTTACTTAAAGTAGCACCACTCCTATAAAGTCAATTGATGTATTTTATTGCATGTGGGTTATATAATATTTATCATCATACTTTCCCCTAGGTCGATGCATTGGACGACCTGAAATATTACGCTACCAGGAGAGCAATGACCACTAGACAAAAAACAACACATAATCCTCCTCCCACACAACCACAGACGCTAAAAAAAAATATTCCACCCTCAACACAAATGATGACTGCACTGAAATATGTAAATCCACAAGGTCTCCAACATTAGTTTGGAGGCGGATATCAAGGAAATAACTATATCCCAAACTATCAAGGTTATAATGATGGAGGATACCGAGGTGGATAGGGTACTGAGAGGGTGGATATCAGATGTGGGTATTTTAGAGGTGGATATGATAACTAACATGGCAGTACAAGATATCAAGGTTACAATGATGGTGGTTATCATGGGGGTTATAGGGATAACCAGGGATGTAGATATCAAGATAGAAGACTGTTGACTTGCTATAAATGCAGGACAATATGGGCATCTTGCAAGAAATTATACAGAACCCTATCCCTACAGTATTTTTCCATGAGAAATGCTCATGACATGATTAATTTTCCTAAGGATACCCAGTTCTACAAGAGTGGAACAATGAAATTAGAATCTTTAGGAGAAAATTCTTAAAGAAAGGTGTAGCACATCACAAAAATCCCTTGGGTTAAAGAAACTATAGCTAAAGATAAAGCCGCAAGGGTCTATTGCTTCAGGAAGTATACGTGCAGAAGTAAGATAGAAAAGAGGAGGAAAAAGAAAGTTACATGAGAAGAAAAGCAAGAAAAGTTGGAAAAAGTATTGAAGAACCTCGAGTACAGGGTAGTTGTTACAACTAGAAGTGCCACTAGAAATGAGGAAACCCCTAAAAAGAAGAAAATAATAAGGTTACCACAAGAACAACATTATTTTTGATGAAGAAGATTGGAATGATAAATAAAATAGGCCAAGGTTTCACATGAAAGAATTTGAAAAGAGTAGGGAACTTATAAAATAATCACAAGCCATTGAATGAAAGAGATAAAAAAATTTCTTTGTAGGAGAAGAGGTCATTGCCTTAAAGGAACTGGATGAATTAACTATCAATCATGGGTTAGTAGATAAACTGAAACAATTCACTAAGTATTGGATCAAAGAAGAGATGACTTGTCATGTCCACAAAATTGAAGGAGGACATGATAAGAAGAAAATAAACATATTTCGTACTCAGTGAACATGGCGTAAGTCTGCCATATACCTAGACGTGGACATATTTAATACCATCATTACCAAATTACTATTGGATCTTGGTGTGGATGTTAATATGATGTCTAAGAATACTTGGTAGATGATTAGAAGTCCTACTTTGGAACCCGTGAGATATTTTATCAGTTTAGCAAACGGGTCATCAAGATAGCCATTGAGAGTGCTAAAGAATGTAGCGCTGAATTTCATGGGAATTAAGAAGATGCTGAATTTTTAAGTGGTAGAGATTGTTTATGATAATCCTTCATATAATGCTATTCTAGCTTTGGAATGGTTTGTGGATTGCAATGGAAGATTAAGTTTTGAAGAAGAAGAAGTAACACTGAATTCAGATGGGATATGTGTTCATGTACCCTTGCATGTAGGAATGAGTGCCACCTTGGGTATAAGAAGTATTACATGATACAGAAGAGGAATATTTTGATGAAATACAAGGAGTATACAAGTTAAACAGATTTTCTAGTATTGACAAATAATTTTAACCAGTCTGGGATGGTGAGATTTCAGTTAATCAAAAGATACCACTAAAGGTTCAGATAATGTAGTAGAAGCCTAGATACATGGGTTTCCAGAGGAAAGCACTCAAAAATTATATTTTTCAAGAATAATACACCCTAGGATCATCACATTAGGAGACAATTATAACACCGCGGGTGAAATTTTAGCACCTCCAAAGAAAAATTTGAAGAAGATGATGAATATTACTTTGCATACAAGAAGGGAAGAAGATGACATTTTTTATGCCTACACAAGATATATTTTCCGCGAAAGAAGAAGAATGGATATAAAGATCTACCAATTAAAAGGGTTTATAGGCTGAGCTGCATGGAGCATCTCACCAAACATTACCCAAATACTCATAGTATTTGAAGACCTAGAAGGGTACATCAAAATCATGGAAAGAATATTTCCTAATGAGAAGGGCAAGGATGGAGGCATTAGATGATACCTTGACTATAAATTCCACAATTTGGTGGGAAACAAATAAGCATAATCTGACTCATTAGGAACTCGGTAAAAACACTTCTCAAATCCAAATTCATGGAAAGTGAAGGCTAGTATGCCGCGATTCTCGAATACTCAGGAGAAATTGATCCGTAGAAGAAAAGTCAAATTTTTGAACAACACTGGCGGTTATGTGGGGATACTTCTCACTTTCTATGAATTCAATTATTCATATGGACCCTAGGGCCCATACTTAAATCTCGGTATTCACATCAAGAAATTCGATGGGAGACTAGAGATTGGGATCAAATAGTCAAGGAATTTTTCAATACCTTTAATATTCGAGACGCATAATTAAATGTATTAACAGAATTGCAAAATATTTGTACTTTCCTATTTTTGACACTAGATGAAGCCATAAAACAACATTCTGAACAAAATAAAAATAAAATTGAGATCCAAAAACCTCAAGAAATTTGTACAAAGATTCATGAAAGGGCTCAATGTTTTAAGGTAGAAAAACAAGAAAAAAATGAGAAACCAGAAAACTTAAGATACAAGGTCATAGAGGATGAATGAACAGTAGTGGAGAAGAAAGAGGAAGGAGAAAAATATTATTACCAAATTTTGAAAATTAAGAATGAAAACATTGGCACAAATGGGGAGGAGAATTTTTCCAAAATTGGAGACTATTGGTTAGAAGAAGAAGTGGCTAAAGTTATAGAATTACTGCGGGAGTTTTAAGAGATATTTCTCAATGACTTCAAGGAATTGAAAGGAATCAAAGAGGAGCTAGGGAAAATGAAAATTCATATAAAATATGGATTTAAACTAATTAAAAAGAGACCATATAGATTGAATCCCAATTTGAAGGTGAAAGTAAAGTCAAAAATTGATAAGATGTTAAATGTTGGGATCATTAAACCTGTGGATGACTCATAATGGATCAGTCCCATGGTGATCCAAAATAAGAAGATTGGAGATATCCATGTGTGCATAGATTACAAGGAGATAAATAAGGCATGTGTGCATGATCCATTTCCAACCCCTTTCACAGAAGTACTGGAAAATGTGGCTGACAGAGAAGTATACTCATTCACAGATGGTTTCTATGGTTATTACCAAGTCAAAATTACCCCTGAAGACCAGCCCAAAAATACTTTTTCCATAGAGTGGGGGTCCTTTATGTATACATTTATGCCATTTGGACTTAAGAATGCCCCAACAGTATTCAGTAGGATCATGATTAATGCATTCAAAGATTTCATTCATGATTTTCTAGAAGTTTATCTTGATGACTAGACTATTTATGGCCTACTAAAAAACCACATAGAAGTACTAAGATTGATGTTTTAAAGATGTAGAGCCTTACAAATATCACTAAAATTGAATAAATGTATTTTCTTGACTCCCTTTGGCACACTTCTAGGGCACATAATCTGTAAAGAATTATTTTATTGATCCATTAAAAACTTATGCGATTGTTATTTTACCACCTCCAAAAACACATAAAGTGGTGAGGAAAATCCTTGGATACCCAGGATATCACAGAAAATTCATCAGAAATTACATAGAGATAAGTGCCCCATTAGAGGAATTATTGAAGAAGAGAACAAACAAACATATCTCTTGGTCCAAAGAATGCGGGGATGTATTTGAGATCTTGAAAGATAAAATTTTACATGCACCCATTTTGATTTTTCCTAAAAGTACCCTTCCATGTTCATGTGGATGCATCAGGGATTGCAATTAGAGCTATATTAACTCAACCAAAAAATAAAATGGATCTTCCTATAGCATTTTCTGGTAGGAAATTGGTAAAAGCAAAGAGAAATTACATGACAACAGAAAGAGAATAGCTCAACATGGTCTATGCCTTGATGAAATAATTTATTTTTTTATCAGCCACATCATTTATATTTTATACTTAGCATGAGCCCTTAAAATATATATTGAATAGACCATTTTTGCAGTGAGGGATATGTAGATGGCTCATATTGTTTCAAGAATCCGATTTAACTATCGTAGTGAAACCTAGAAAATTAAACAATGGCCTAGATTATTTATCAAGAATTGAAAACAAAGAAGATGCGGGGCCTATAGATGATGATTTTCTTATTTCTTAATTATTCTGGATGGAAGCCATAATTAAGGAGTTTGATGAAATAACAGAATTTTTGCATACAGGAGAATTTCCAGATAATTATACCCAACAAAAAAATAATTTTCTAAGTAGAGAATTTCCATTTACATTGATTCAAGGGAAATTTTATAAAAAGGGACAAGATGATTTCCTTAGAAGAGTATCTATGGAACATGAAAGGAAGAACATCCTGATTCAAAGCACATGAAGGGATAACAAGAGGTCATAATGGAGGAGATAAGACAGAAAGAAAATATATGATGGCTGGCCTATATTGGCCTATACCTTTTAAAGATTCTCACAAACATGATAGGACCCCTAACATATGCTAGAGAGTTGGGGAACCCAATGTAAGAGATGATATTCCAGTGAGACCTGTTTTGGTTTTAGTTCCATTTGAAAAAGGTCCATTTATTTCATTAGACCTATAAAACCAGCTGCCAAAAATTCTCAAGCAAGCTTTATTATAGCTACGAAAAAGTATTTGAAAATATGGGAGGAAGTCAGTTCCCACAAAAGAGTGTATTAAAAAACATAGCTTCCAAATTCATCTATGAAAACATCATTACAAGGTTTGGGTGTCCTTTGAGTATTACAAGTGATCAAGGTAAGAAATTTTTGAATTCAACTATTAAAGAACTATTCAGCGAATTCATGATCAATCATAATAGAAGCACTCCATACCATCCCCAAGTGAATGGAAGGGTAGAGGAATTCAAAAAAGTATTGGAGAAGGTGTTAACCAAAATATGTTCATTACAGGTTGCAGATTGGGATTCAAAGATACCCATCACTCTATGGGAAAACCACAAAAATATAAAAGGATTACAAAGTACTCACCACTCAAACTATTCTATGGATTAGAAGTCATGGTCCCCGTAGATTTTGTGCTCCCAAGTTTAAGGATTGTGCATAGCCTTTAGAATGACTGAAGATTATTCACTCCATGAAAGGCTAATATAACTAGAATAATTAGATGAGAAGAGGTTCATAACCACATATAACTAGACCCAGGAGAAAAATAAGACATAAGGCGTGGCATGACCGCCACATTAAGAGGAAACAATTTGATATGGGAGATGAAGTACTTTTGATTGATAGTAAGTATAAGCACCCAAGAAAGTTGATTGTAAAATGGCTAGGGCCATACATCATTAAGGAAATATTATCTTCTGGAGGAGTAAATTTACAAACTTTACATTTGATAGAACTCCCAGGATATGTGAATGGATCAAGGCTTAAATTATATGTGACTTAGAACACAATCAAACAAAAAATATATATATAATAAAATATAAGACCGACATACCTGAAAACTAGTAATTCAATGGATAGGTTGAGGGGGTAGGATGAAAACCCGCAAGGGAATATCTACTCTTTGAAATAGAAGGATGAGGAGGAAGAAGAAACCACAGAGGAGGAATATCCACTTAATAAAAAGAACCCCGACCTATCTGAAAACCAGAAATTTGGTAAGGATGAGGGGTGGAATGAAAACCTGCAAGGGTATCCTTACTCTAAGAAATATAAGATAGAAAAAAAAGTGCCACAGAATAAAGAAATGATAGAACCATGGAGGGAGAATATCCGTGCACTAAATAAAAAGCAAAAGAAAAAGAAAAGTTGCAGCAAAAAAAAAAAGAAAAACCACACAATAAAGAGAAGAAAAATAAAGTTGTCATATGAAGAAAGAAGGAAAATCACTAAAGGAAGAAGAAATAAAAACCATGGAAAAGATAAAATGAAGGAAGTTGTGAAACAAATATAATAGAGAAGAATTGTAGAAAGAAGAAATATGAAGAACCACAGAAAGAATGAATAAGAAGAACCATGCAAAGAAGGAATGGGGAAAACTGGGGAAAAAGGAGGAAAGGAAAACCACGAAGAAAATAAAAATAAATAAATAAATATGAAACAAATAAATATATTAACTGTGATACAAAGAAAAGAAAAGCCACGGAAAAACCGTGTATAAACCGTGTAATAAGGAAGATGTGAAAAAAGTAGAAGTCGACCCACCAAGAAAATAATAAATACAGTAGGTGGACATAAAAGCTATATAAGGGGTCGATTATGAAAAGATAAAGCATTGAAAACATAATCAAGAGAGTGAACAAAATATCAAGAATGAAAAAGTGAGCTAGGGAAAAGAAAGAAGAAGACATGGACACTCTAATTGAAGTCGCACAGAAATTTTTTCCAAAGCCGAAGTATCATAAGAACTCCATGAAAGAAAATACACATGATCTAGAGGGGGTCATTTTCACATATTCCCTTCAAAGTCACATTGTACACATGACCTCTAAATATACATCCATTCCCCAATTATTAAATATGATCATTCCAGACTTGAGGTAGATAGGGAATTACTAGTCATTAAAAATTTAGAAACCTGGAAAGAGGAGTATAAGTAGAATGCAAAAATTATTGGGGAATTGAAACTTGATGCGCGGAGTAAAATTTTCTATTTCCCTAAGGCAGATAGGGTAATCAAAGTTCTCCTTAGTCATCTACATAATCAAATGCTTTATCTCGACCAACCATACCAAATTAACATTGAAGTAATGGCTAAGGTTACCAAGCTATGGGAAAAAGGATGGCTTCTCCCTAACAAAGAAAAAGGTTCCAATGAAGGATACAGTGAGGGAAATGGGCATCAAGACAAGAACATTTGGCATCAAAATCTCCAATATTCCAAATGCTACTTTGAGGTATGCTGCTAAATCTATCTATTAAAAAATCTATAATACTAATAGGGAGGATGGCACCCATGTTGTTAGTGCCTAAATCACATTATATATGGTTATGGCCAACTCTGAATATAACCTAGTAGAGTTATTAGCAACAAAATTCCCCAAAAAATTAAGAATAATAAAATATGTTAAACACACATTTTGTTATGTCTAGATACTCATATGTCTCGAAATGTATTTCACAAAACACCCCCCGCAAAAGAAGAAGTATTCAATTGGAATTCGGACACCCCTATATCAAAACAAATTTGGGAACATATAAAAAAATGGATGTTATCACCCAAATCAATTCTCTCATTTAGTGGACAGATAAAATTAGGGGGTTAGTTTCAAATAGAGCCAAAATCTGAAGAATAAGTTGTGGCCAAATATGAACAACAAGTTATGTTCATCGTGGATATTGATTATACTTTTATCAAGCCACTAGTTTTGTGTACCAATAAAATACTGTCATTTCCTTACAAAGCTTGAGATGAACTCATAGAAACATTTATATAAGCATTGTAAACATGCCTTGTGGATCCTCATAAACCTATAATTCCTATTTTGGATGACATTATTGCATAAAACTTAGAATATATCAACAAAAATACTCGGGCCAATCAAAAAAACTAGAATAAAGTATGAGACTTCCCAAGACATATAAAATAAATAAAAGCCTTAGTATTGCAATACCTATCACTAAGCGATAAAAATCCTTAGCAGAACAAGCAAAGATGAAAGAATCCGTGGCCAACAAAGGAAAAGAGGAAGAATAATATGAGGAATAGAAAGAGGTTTCTGAATCAGATGAAGAGGAAAATCCATATACCTCTTCACCAATACATACACATCAGTTATTAGAACCCAAGATTCCAGAAGAAGAATAACCAGTGGAGGAGACAAGCCTCACTAAAAAAAAATATGGCTATAACCAAAAATGTTTAATTACCATCATTATTTCACAAGTTTCACAATAATCCGCTTCCAGTATAGGATGGGATCAAATGGATATCACATAAGCTTTAGTTTATTACTTGCACAAATATGCCTCTGTACTTGATGATATAGCTCATTTTCTCACACCATCTCTAGCAGAAGAAGTTCATGAGTAGATAGATGTAGAATGTAGACACCGTTTTGGTTTTACTTCAAGAATAAATAAGTAACTTAAAACAAAAGAAACTCTGCTCTAAAATGGAATTGCAAAGAATAAATTAAGTGGAGGAATTAATTGGATTGATTGATTAAGAAAATAAATGAGAGATCATAACAGAAAAAGGAAAAATAAAAACAAAAGGAAACATGAGAAAATACTACAGAATTTGAAAGGAGTAAGGAAGAACAAGAGTATATGGAAGAAGAGTTAGAAAGGAAAAAGAAAGAAGAAATAAGGAAGAATAAAGAAGAGCATAACAAGAAGAAAAAACAAGAAAATGAACAAACAGAGAGACAAAAAAAGAAGAGGAATATAGAAAAGAAAAAATGGAGAAGGAAAAAAAAGAGAAAGAAGACATAGCACAGGAAAAGAAAATTAAAAATGAGAAAGAAGAAAGGGAAAAGAAAGCAAAAGAAAGGATGGTGGAAGAACAGAAAAATAAATAAGAAAAATAGAAGAAGGAGAAAGAATAAAAAGAGAAGAATGAGAAATAATAAAAAGAGAATAAGGAGAAAGAATAAAATGAGAAGGAGAAAGAAGAAAATGAGAAAAAGGAGAAGGATGAAAAAGAGAAAAAGGAGAAGGAAGAAGAAGAAAAGAAAGAACAAGGAAAGGAATTAGAAGGTGGAAAAAATAAAAGGAATGAGAGGAGAAATAAAAACAATAAAAATAAACATGAAGAACATGAATTGAAAATACAAAAATAGAAAAAGGAACATGAAGAAAAAGAAAAAATGGAGAAATCCAAGAAATAACAATAGAAGAAAGAAAAAGAGGAAGAAGACAAGAATAAGGACATAGAACTAAAAACATCTTAAAGCATGGTACTGACCCTAAGACCTAGAGACTCGCTAGAAAGGCTCAAACAAGCATTGCAATAAATGAAGAATGAACAATCCATTCAGTTGCAATAAGGGGTAGTAGAAACAACTACACAATGATACATGGTGAATTTAGATAAAATTAGTCCCATACAAAAACTACATGTAGCTAAGTCTTGGAACAAAGTGTTAGACATGAATGAATGGAAATATGTGTGGAAATAGAAGAATTAATGTGAAATATGCTTTCATCCATTCAAACTACAAAGCCTCATATCAACATCCAATCCAACCTAGAAATAGAGGTACAAACAAAGAAAGAAGTTGAATAAATACTTAAAGAACACATAGTGCAATCAAAAAAGGAAGAGATAAAGATATGAGAGGATTATGTAGAATAATATAAGCAAAAAATTCTGAATCCACAATAGGTGGAAAATCAAAAAAGAAGGAAAGACATGAAATCCGCAACTACCAAGTTAGAAAGAAAACTCCAAAATGTTCCGGCCTACTATATATATAGAATAGTGTGGCCTAGTGAAACTCAATAGGAAAAAGAAGAACTTGATAAATTAGAATAAAAAATCAAAATACAATATGCTACATATGATATCACTACAAATAATGATGGGGTGCAAAGAATAAAGCTTGTTGAACTCACAGAAACATATCATAGACCAAGCAAAAGAAGTGAGATAGAAGAAGATAAAAAAAAATGTAAGAAGTGCATTCATATGATGGAAAAGGTCCATAATCGGAATGCAACAATAGGAGGTCATAACTTTCTCATCAAAGATGGTATCTAATCCAAGCAAAGCATTGCTACCATCATGACATTCTTCCATTTATCAAAGAGAATGCACAACTACAAGAATGGGTACATCAAATCAACCATTGATCTTGAATTATGGTATACTTTTGAGAAGAACATAACCGCACATATTAAAAATTATATTCCCCAAGTAACATCATAAAGGAATAGAGGTTGAGGTGTCCCACAAACCCAGTTGGGCGAGTCAAGCAAAGGATAACTCTTGCATTATGCTAGATGCCTAAGTTTCTAGGGATGTTGATGCCTCTACAAAATTGGTGTCCCATAAATCCATTCGGGAAAGTTGAGTGAGGAAATCCCTCCCTATGCTAGATGTCTAAAGTTTTAGTGCTTGATGGCCACATAAGATGATTTTTGAAGAGACATTTTTGAAGGAAAGCATGCAAGAGTCATCATCATTTGCTGTCTTGAGGACGAGACAAGGATCAAGAGGGGGGATAATTTTGATAGGAGTCTTAATCAATTTTTTTGTATAAGCCACGAAGTTAAAGTAATATCCACCAAAAAAAAAAATGAAACCATGCAAAGGAAATAGGGAAGCTATGCAATAAAATATGAAGGCGTAATAGACTAGTAAAGCCAAGATACATAGAGAAAGTCTATGAAAGACTACAAAGATGTGATACATAGATAAATCTGTGAGAGACTAAAAAAAGCCTGCGATACATGAAGAAATCCACCAAAACACTGGAAGAAGCCACATAACACTGGGAATAACCACAGATGCTGACAAAGAGCCGTGGAGTTGAAGACAAACTGAAACTAGTACGAGACAGAAGTTGAATAGGGGCACAAGTCAAAGGAAGTGACTTTTGGAAATTATTGATTTTTGTATATTTATTATAATTAAGATTTTGTATAGGATGTGCATCATGAGAAAATATATGATGTGAATGTCCATTTTGATAGATTTTGTATGAGAGTAGAGATAGAGTAGAATGAGATAGAACATGCATGTATTTAAATGTATGATGGAATTACTATTGAAAATAAATAAAGATTGGAGTTTGGAGTAAAATATGTTATGTGTCTTCATTTATATTTCTATTCTTAGATTATATGTGGTGTATTTCATGATTACATCCTTAAGTAAGGTCAATTATTCCTAAACATCACAAGTCTGTTGGGTTTTTAGGTCAACAATATTTGATATATATGTATGGAAATATGTTTATGATATATGATAATGTGGTGCAATGTGTTGGATGATGTATGATTTGATGTTTATTGTATGTGTAATGTATTATTTTAGTAGTGTAGATTCATAGTATAACGTTAGGAATTGTAGACAATATGTGTATGGTGAATGATGGTAAATAATAAACGTAATGTCATTGATGAAAATTTTTATGTGTACCATGTAGTTAATGTAATGATGATAGAAAGATAAAATTTAAAAATAGATGATTTATAACTATCAAATAAAGTAACGTGTTATGTTAAATGATGAGAGGATGTGATCATAAAATTTTAATATGATGAAAGTAGGGGTGAAATGAATGATTCCCCCTAGCATGTGGATGAATAGAATCATTGAGTTAAGACCCCTCTGTAGTCAAGAATGATCTGTGTAAGCAACAGTGCATCATTGGGAAATGATTGAGTACGCTAGATAAGATGATGAAGCGCACTAGGAGAGGTTATTAGAACAAATATTTGGATAGTCGTATAAGAATTGTAAGATCCTGTTATCACCAAATCAAAGCACCCTTATGTTTCCACAAGTGCATATACTTGAACTCACGGTGTGATTGGATAACATGGGTACTTTCTCCAAGTTTTGGGACTTGCTACTTGAGATAGACCTCCAGAGAAAGCTGGTTCTTGCTCCTAAACTACCTACCACAATCTACTCTAATGCAGGGGAAACTAACTATTCTAACCTAAATTTCCAAGGGACCAGGGAGAGAGAATGCATAAAATTAAATCCTACACTAAAGCGGTGATACACCAGAAAAGGAGGGTGTGAGAGTAGTCTTCAAATGCATTAAATACAGAAGCAAAGTGCACACTAGAAGAGGTGATGACAGTTCTCCATAATCTAGCAAAACACATTCACAACAAAATTTGAAACATACACAATGATAATGGATCCCTGCATGAACATAATAATAGACACAATATTCTGGTAATCAAGGTTGAAGGGGCAAGAAGAATGCAAGAAAACACAGCAGGGGAAGATACATCCACAAACTTATATTTTATTGCTTCATAATATACACAGTTCAATCTATTACAAGATAATGGCCTGGATCACCATGCAAGGAGTTCACAACAAGGGCCTACAACACATTGACTTCACAAAGCAATTTTGACAGAGCTTTGCTACAAAACTACCTCCTCTTTACAATGAGCCCAACACTCTAATTTATAGAAAAATGAGAAGGGAAAGAGAAGGGAAAATGAAAATCCCAAAATATGTCCTTCAACCACTTGTAAGAGGCATTAAATGGAGTACAATGATTATATATTACTTGCAAAATAATCCCCATACTGTCCCAGGTGCTGCAGCAGAAGAAGAATGATGACCATGCCTCTTAATTGCACTCCCAACCACTAAACAAAACACTATTATGAACCCGGCCACGTTTTGTAAAAAATATCCATTAATATCTCATCAAATATGGAATTTCTTTATTTCTGTGCGTCGGGCTCAGAGCCACAATTTCAATGGTACCAATTTTGTGTGATTTCGTTGATAAATGCAAAAGTTATGGCCTTCTAAGTGTGGGCAGCTATTTTAGGTTTGGCAGGCGTTTTCTGTCATTTGACAAGAATGAGCATTAACTAACTGGAGCTGAAAATGTTTATTTTATTTAAATATATCTACCCTTGTTAAAAATAAGAAATCCAGTTTTTGTGGCGTAGAGGATGTCGTGCTCGCTCTAGAAAGTCCAATTTTGTGAAAATCGGAGCTCGGAGTCAAAAGTTATGGACGTTTGAAGTTCACGGGTCAAACGTTGACTTTTCTTCTTTGCCTTCGGCTGTTTCGGCTTTTCGCGTCCCACGCGTACTTTTTTCCCGGCTGTCCCAGACACATTCTCCCGCATCGGCTGACCGATCCAGGCTTCCTTGTCCCTTTTGCGGCCTTTTTTCCTTTTCGCGTCCCGCGCGTACTTTTGTCCCAGTTGTCCCAAACAAAAATCCCCAAATTTCCCAAAATGGACTGTCTTTTGGTAAATCGGCCGATTCGCGTCCCATGCGTACTTTTGTCCCGGCTGTCCCAAACCGCATGAAACAAAAACTTGACAATTTTCCCTACTTTCAGCTGATTCGGCTTTTCGCATCCCTCGCGTCCCGATGTCCCAACTGTCCCGCGGACCACCTGGGACAAAAATTTCTGACTTAGCCAATTTTCTTTGTTTTCTGCCCCAAGCTTGGTACGACGAACCTCAGTATGACCCGAACTGGTATGACCCAAAACCTTCAGACCCGAATGCTTTAAAATAGTCCTGCAACCTTATTTTTTACATGTTTTCCATTTTTAACTTGTTGGGATTTCTTCTTAGATGGGAGAGTTAGAGAGAAGCCGAGGGGGGCCCAAAAAACATGATTTCGGGCCTTGAATCAATCTACTTGCTCGGGACTTAATAATTTGATGCATGTTATCAAATTTACCTTGAGGGGTGAATTTTGGATAACAGATCCTAAGTACGTCATTGGGGGGTAAGGTGATAGTAATCACTTATAAAATACTAAGAAAATGTAAAGAAGTGGAATCATGTGGGATGGAAGTAGCATGAGTGTATGAACTGAATTGAATATCATATCGAGATGCGTTGGGATGTGTGAGACTAAAGTGTTGTGGAATCCAATGCAAATGAGTAGCGTTATGCAGTGGATATCATGAATATGATGGATGTGATGGATGAAGTGAATATAATGGATGCAATGATGGAGTGGTGTATGGATGTGGTGGAGAATTTTTATTAGTAATAGACTGTGGTGGACGAACCATAGCCTGAACACTGTATGTAGGATATGACTAATTAGTAGTAGAAACTCCCTGAAAAGGTAGAGGAGAAATGGAATCCTCACATGAGCAAGAGAAAAAGGAGATGATGCCCTTATTGTCTAGTTGATGTAATATATCATGAAGGGAAAGAAATTCATTGTCCCTAGGGCCATTTATGTGATGATAGTTACAAAAAGGTTGGTCATGTTGATGTTGTAATCGGTGTTGTGGATGATGTTGGTTGGAGGGTAGGAAAATTAATCACTCATAAATTAAAACATACAACACATCATGTGGTTGATCCCAATTAGAGAAATGTAAAGGCTCACGCAACTTAGGTGGAGTGGTAGGAAAAATATCTTGTCATGGAGCTGGAGAAGGAATATCTTTTTCTGGTGGAGTGAGTTGAGCTTGCTTTATTTTCTTGTGAGGAAAAGCTGGAGATTGCATTGGATTCTCAACTAGAGGCACTAGCAGAGAATTATATGAGGCAATATCCCTAGAGATGTGTGGAGAATATAAGATGTGAGATGAGAGAAGATATTGTTCTAGGTTAATGAATCTATAACATAGGAGAATGAATGACTCACATGTATCATATTGTAATCTTTTCTTGAGTGGAGGACTTAAGCCATGATAGAAAATGAGTTACTTATCTAAATCAAAAGGTTGGAATACTAGTTTATGTATACAAGTATTGAATCGTAAGATATAATCCTTGATAGCCCTAATGTAAAGTAGGTATGTGATCATAAGTGACTCTAGGGCCATTATTGATGATAAAACAATGGAGGAAAGTGACCTCCATGTCATAAAAAGTGTTAATGGACCCAAAGGGAAGATGAGTGTACCGATGTAATGCCTCATCAACAAGACTGTATCAAAATGCCTTAAGTAAATCGATCATTAGAATGAGATGCCATAAGAATGCAGTAATGTATAAGATGAGCATGAGGATCATGGTACAGTCAAAACATGTGAAAGTAGGCATGATAAAATATTGAAGAAATGTAGAGTTGTGAATCTTCTTAGGGACAATGTTACAATGTATTGAATTTTTGTCAATAGAATCATAATAAGCCATTCTTTATAAAGTGAGGGAGAGAACCTAAGATTGGAGCTAACCTACTGCATGCATGAGAGAGATGATATCCTATTAACGAATGGTGGAAGATGGAAATAATGTATTAAGCAATTATAGTTTTCCATTATGGGTAATCACATGCATATGAAGAGGTGACAAGGAAGATTCTGATGCTAAGGGAACACTAGGAGTAGGTGTTGAGGAAGCTATATTAGGTGAAATAGATGGAATATCCATAGGTATGGTAGGAATAACATCCAAAATAACTTTAATAGATGAGGTGACTGATGGAGACACATTTATAGTAGAGGATGGACTAGGAGATGAAGATGACATTACAATAGGAGATGTAACCAGTAGGAAAATAAAAAGTGATAGATGGCAGTTATTCATGCACAGTGGTAGATGTGATCTTAGGAGAATGTAATAATGGAGTATGAGAGTCACATTCAGTGGTATAGAAAGAAGGAGAACCATGTCTATCATTTACCTCATAGTATTAGATAGATAATCGGAAATGAGAATGTCACTAAGAATTCTATCAATAGGATCATCAAATGCAAACTAGTATCAGATGTATCAAGAGAAGTAATGAAAAAAATGGGATAATCATGAGAAGGAACTATATCATTGGCTGAAGTAAAATAAGAATAGATATTTACATGTGAGTGATTGGCACTACCAAGTAAGTAATAAATAAGAGAATCATCCAAACTTTCCTTTGAATGATTAGAAGGAGGATCAAAAGTAACCTTATAGCATGTTGTACAACAAGTAAATGCTATTGGATCCTAAAAAATAATAATTCCTATAGGAGAATCTTAAAAATGAGTATGAACATGGTGTTGGCCATCTAAAATTTGTTTGTTATGATCAGGTGTAGTAACAAGAGTATTGTATAGGGATTTGAGTTCATCTATGACAACCTCATCATAGAAAGGGTTAATGCTAAAATGAGACATGAAAGTGAAAAAGTTGAGATATATTTACCCATTAGGGTTTTATTGGATCCTAGGGAAAGCTATTCGAAAGGATGGGTTCACAAAAATGATTAACTAAAATATAAATCTTAGATCTATATTCTAAGTTAATCTAAGTAGGTACAGAAGTGAAATAAATGATGTCATTTAAACTGTTGATGATAAATATTTTATTTTGATATTTATTTGAAATGAGATAAATAAAATGAGAGGGATAAGGTACTAAACTCAAAATTACTTACCTCATTGTGTGTTGGACTTGAACAAGATGATGTACAGACACATCTTGGGTGTTCAAAGGATGAAAACTAGATCTTAACGCACCTTCCCTCTCTGTAGATCTAGGGTTTGGCTGGGTGGAGGAATAATCTATATGTATGTGGAAGTGGCTATATATGGGGTGGGGCCCTCTCTATATATCTAATGTTTCTTCCCTGCCTAAACAATGAAAGTCTACGTCTTTGAAAATGTAGAACTCCTTTGACTAGGGGCTGATAAAATATCCCTCATGTGGATAAATAAATACATATATATCCTTTGACATCGGTTCTTCATTATCTTCTTCCTTAGTTCTTAGGACAGAATGTGAAGGTGCTACCAAGGAAATTGCAGAAACTTAAGATTCGGATGGACTGGGGCACTTGGAAGAGGACTGGGTTGCCTGCGGACGCCCTGGTCTGTAATTTGGGCACTTTGGTCTAAAGAAAATATCATGATCTGAATCTAACAACGTCTCTAGGTATTCAAAATATATTTATCTTTTTCACATAGTTGTCACAATATATTATCTTATGTCATCGTAAATCTGATTCCTAGAGAAAAAAAAGCATACAAAGCATAAAATTCCTAAAAAAAATAAAAATACATATGAAGGGGTTAGACTGACCTTAACTACAACAATGGTGGAATTACAACTAAGCATTGCACTACACTCTAGACCCACTGTAGTAATATGTGCTTGTATGTGTAATTGTGTGCCTATATAATGTTAATGACGCAGAAGTAGGGGGTAGTAAATAGATGCAAAAATGTAAATGGGGGATGGAATAGAATGAATAAAACCCTTTACACCTATGCTTATGTGATGCAAATGTAAATTATGCCCAAGTGCAGTCCTTTTCATTAGTAGATAGCTAGCTCTTAATAGTATAGATTTTTCCCTTAGAATAGTGACTATGTTATGTTTATATAGGGATCTCTTGATCAAATTTCAACACTAATGACCCGACATGCCTACTAGCACCTAGGGGAATGAGAAAAAAAACCATAAAGACCGGCATCAAAAATATAAATGAGAATAAAATTCAACTATGACCAGGGCATGTATAAAGAGTACTGGGGCACCGAAAAGTGCCCTACTACCTTTCTAGTCACCCTAGTTAGAGACTTGGGATGACAAATGACCATATGATGACAGTTAAGACTCTTAGAGAGATGAAAAAACTATGCAAACAACTGACAAATGTGTAAGACATGTGACAATGATGATCGACTAACTGATGGAAAAAATAGGGGATAAGACATTAGCCAATACTTTTCTTACACGATATCCATATATGAAATAACATACTTGGTGGTATAAATATAATAGTATGATTTTTTTAGTACACGCAAAACCTTTATATATATTATACACAACAAAGGACTTGAGTAAATATTTCATATCACAAGATATTTATTTAATGAGGAATAAATCCCAAAAGGAGCACCAAACCCTAAACCTTTACTTATATTACACATAACAAAGGACTCAAACAAATATTACACTTCACAAGATATTTTTTTAGTTAAGCACCAACCCCACAAGGAGCACCAACCCCTAAACCCTTGTTGATATGACTCACAATAAGATACTCCTCTGAATATGGCTCATCATAAGAGACTTTAATAAGTATTATGACTGAAAATATTCTATCACAAAAACTAATAATGATCAGAAAATTCAGCTCCAAACACCTTCAAACACTTGCTCAAACCCTAAGTATTCAATCTTGCACTATCTTATTATTTCTCAACTTTTCATGGATCTCAAAACACAAACACATGATATATTATCTTCCTCATCATTTCATGATGTTCCTCAGCCTTAAAATCATTCAAAAATACCTACAAAACACTTCTACATGGGTCACAATTTTCTCTCAAAGAGTAGTAGTTCAAAAATGTACTCAAACACTAGCTTTATAGCCTTCTTTTAAAACTCAGCATAGGTTTCTATCAAACAAATTTAAAGATAAAATAATCATAATTAAATCCCATAAATGTCATTACAATGTTCACATATGACACAAGTAGGCTGCCCTGGCTGAAAACCACTTTTCCTGCACCAACAAGCCTCACAACCTTATCATTAGAATGCCAAAATTATCCTAGCACCAAAAATATTTTTATTAAAGAAATGAAAATCAGCACACATGTTTAAAATAACATTTTAACATCATATATGGTTGCAATTATCATGAACCGATAAAATTATTTCTTTTCATGGGTCCAATGGCTAATTTCCTTCACAAAACACCTATTTTTAGCACCATGTCTTCACCTTTTGGATTCAAGATCATCAAATAAAACCTAAACTATAGCATGTGACAACTAAATTTAAATTCAATAACTTGTATAAAAATTACAAACAAATTAAGCTTATGAAACAATCACTTGTTCAAACCACATCAACCTTTACCTTTACCTAAATAAGATGCCCAAAATGTAGTTTTTAAAATGCAACTAGTTTAAACCTTTACTAATATATTAAATACCTACAAATAGATTAATTGGATACAAAATTTATATATATTTAAATTCAATGTGGTAGAAAGCATCAAAAAATCCATTTCATACACTAACCAATTCAATATTTCAACAAAAGTAGTTATGTCCTGGAAATTCAAAAATATTCTTGTCCAAAAATTGACATGGAAACCATATAAAAGTGCATAATCATGAGGAAAACATTATATAAATTGAAATATATATTAATTATCTTTCGAAAAAATCTTGAAGCACCTCTTAACTCTTCCTTAGCTCCTACAATGTCCAATGTACCACAGACTACTCAAACTTCCCCAAAACTATCCTTTGAGCAGTCAACATAAATAGCACACACTTTGAACTTTTTCACCATAACCATGACCTAAAAACTTCATGGACATCAATTAAAAATATAGGGATATCATAAATTCCAAATTAGTCATAACCTTGTTTGTATATATTTTCCACAAGGTGTGGCTCTTCATAAACTTGCATTTTCAGATGTGGCCCACATATCACCACATGCTCTATCGTACATTTATGGAAATATTGAAGAGTCATATACACTATACAATCATAAATTTTGAGGAAATATTAAAAAATTGTATGATAAAATAAATTTTCTCTAACTTTCTCTTAGCTAAGGTTTAACTAGGGGTTCAAACAACTTTTCCTCCTTAACGACTGTTCATAAAATGTGCCGATAAAACCACCTCATTAATTTTTTGAAATATCAATATATGACCATAAAATCTACCCAAAATATATCAGGTCCCCATGCAAAGCACACAATTCAAAATGAGCATTTGAAGGTCCAATTTTATTTGAAACACATAGTTAACCTTACCTAGTTTCACTAAAACTTGCATATCTTCAAAATTAATCAAAATTTTGAGCTTAAACATGTCATGAAAAATCATGAAAACATCCTATAACTTTACATAATCACCACACAACACAAATATATCTTAAAATCTCTATCCCATCTCATTTACCTATGCTTACCTGCATGTTTCTCAATGTTTTCTTCCCATGAATGTCATATATACATAGAACCTCTAATTTATGACTTGAAATTCATCATAAAAATCAAGTAAAATATAATAACATTATTCCCATTATTAAAAAATACTCGTAAAATCCAAATATCATATCTCTACCTCATACTCCATGATCTAGTGATAGGAACAAGCCTAGAATGACCTGACTCAACCATGTAACCTCATGGCCTGACTAATATGAAATCATAAAGACTCAACAAAACCTATAACATACCTTTTGGACCATGAATTAAATCATGAAAACCTCTAACCAACTCTATATAGCTCAAATAGTGATTTAGCTCACTCAACCATGTACTAGGACTACAGTGAACTCACCAAAACTTGACACTACCAATCAACCTTTATATTTGACATCACACTAACACCTCATGGAGAATCACATTAGCTCATGACACCCTTTTCCATAAATAGTGTTGAAATAAATGACAACACAACCACACAATGGCAAAAAATCTCCCCCTTTGTCATTGATGACAACCATCATTCAACAACATTGATGGCAACTAATATGAAAAAAAATCACATGACCTTATTCCTATGTTTCTAATGCCTCTCTCCCTCTTTGACATCTATGAAAAATGATACAATGAATTTACTACATGGAAATGACATCACACAATGGAAATAATACTAAAAAACATGACTTACTTAACACAAGATCTCTCTGGGATTGTATTTTCTCTTTTTTGACTCTTTTAGCAGCATATGAAGATCCTAAGAACCTTAAAAAACCTCCCCCTGAGCATGATACTCCTCTTAGGATTCAATATTTTTCATTCATCATTTTATAGGTCTATTCTCTACTTTATGCCATCACTCCTATCTCTATAGCTATCACATCAACTTTAGGACCACTTTCCCTGTACAATATCTTTAGTACAATTTTGAAAAAATTCACAAGGTTCTAGAAGGAAACAAATAACATATCAAGAACTTACAAAGCTCCCCCTTGACATATTGCTTCCAATTTCAACTAAAAGTAAAACATTTTGGCTCTTACCTTGTATGGATGCCCTTATGAATAGGTCAAACACTTCACCTTGGTCCTGAAGTTCATGCTCAGTCATCTTTGTCTTCTTTTAAGCTATTATGACCCTCAACACTTTCTTTGAAAATAAAAAAGGACTTCCCCTGAAATTTTTCTTATCTGCAACCATTTCTCTCCATTTTAACTTTTATGACATCTTGCATACCTAATTAAACTCAAACATGATCTCCCCCTTTCTTACCAAGCTATTTTAGAATTTTACCCTGTTATTTGAGATCTTGATGACTCATAACATGTCTAGTAAACACTATTTCAGACCTAAGTATCACTCTAAGGTAGGTATCATTTCATTTTCTCCTCATTATCTCTTAACCTTTCATTAATGATCATAGATAACATCATTTCCTTCCATAATTCTTACCATATTGTCACAAAAATCTGACTCTTGCCCAAATAAGATCATAAGAACTATGAATAAGAACCATCTTCTATTGGCATTACACACACAATACCATTGTGTTGTCAATTTTTTCCCCCTGGAAATAATTGGACAATAGGATAATACCCTGAGACCGAAAATTCTTCTATAAAAGATTTTGGGGTTATCAAGATAATTTCAAACTTTAAGAGGTGTGTATGATCATCTTGGACCGTTCTTATCTTTCCCTGGTCCTGGAAGCTTGAGTCTTACTCAGAACAAGGAAATTTCCTGTGGAGAATCTAAACTCACCCAACTTGAACTAAATATGGTTAAAAGTGACATATAAACGTTTAGGTTTCTTATCACACCTCGATATGAGCCAAGCTATGGCCGATGAAAGGGTTGTGGAGGTCGGCTTGGTGTGAGTGATAAAAGGTTGAATTCGACGAGTTAAGATCAGTGGGTTTGCAAAGTTTTGGTAGTTTGGTACAGAAGCTTTCTTAGTATAGATCTCGTTGGAAATGCATCTCAGTAAGTGTGAAAAGAGCCCGGTTCATGAATGTAGCTCGCCAAGAAAATGGAACTCGGCTCTGAGTTTAGTTTTTAGATTAGTGGAAAGCTCACTTTGCAAGCTCAAAGATAAAGGAGCTCATTTCAAAGAAATATTAGCTCAATGCATTGGTGATGGACTCTACGCTCGACCTAATGTGCAAAGATCGTTCGATCACGTGGATGAATCATCTTGAACTCAAGATTGCGATGCCCACATGAAAAGAACTAAGTGTTAGCATCGGCTAGGACCAGGTTAATCCGAGTAGGTGATTATCTTGGAGTATCTAATTGGAAGTAAATAGAGCTGGAAACCAAGTAACTTGGTCAGTGCAAAAGAAGGAGGAGCTTGGACCCAACTCGGTGAGTTGGATCGGCGAGCCAACCACCAAGTTAAGCTATTTGTGATCTTTTCTCATAATTTCCCCTTCGAGGAAAACTATTCCAAAAGGGGCCCACCATTAATTTTTATTTAAATATTTTAAATAATAATATTTATTATTATTATTTAAATATTATTTTAATTAATTAAGAAGACTATGTCAACAAGCAATCAAGGATGCATGATGGAGCCTTTTGAGGTGGTTCAACTAAATGTGATAAATGATACATCATCTACCTTCAATTTAGGAAGGGGAATTTATGAATCTTTCTCTCCTCTCTCTCTCAATTTATTCTATAAATGTAAATTGGAATTTCATTCCAGGCGATCGAACAGAACAAGTAGGTTCCAACAAGTAGGTTCCGACAGGTCATACAAGTTGGAAAAAGTTAGATGTTTTCCAAGCTTCCCCTCTCTTCACAAGCTGAGATCCTATGATTTGTAGGCTTTCAAGCCTTTCTTTGAAAATTTTAATAGAATCTTATGCCCTTTCCACCTGATGTAATGATACACTGTGCAAGTGCTTGAAGTAATGAGAATTATGTTTTGTGATCTGATAAATGTCCTTTCATGATTTTTCTACTTGTATTTGCCTCTCTCATGTTTTCAGGTGAACAGTGGAATCAGGTTTCCATTGTAGGTTTGTGGAGTTCTTTGGTTATCAAGTTGTGGAATATTACATGAAGTTGAGTTGTGGTGCTGGTTTACCCTTCTCAAGTTCATCCTTTTCCACTGGGATATTGGTAGCTTATTGTTTGATCTAGTTTAACAAAGGAACGTCCGCCCCTGGTTTGTGGTATTTTGTACCCTTTATAGTTGTGATAGGTGAAGGTAGTTAGTGATGTAACCATTCCACCCACATTAACCCTTCCAGATGTTAAACATCCCTTAATTCTATGCATCACCACTTCTAGTATAGGTTTTATTTCCTCACAAATCTCTTTCCCTAATCCCATGAAATGTTAGCATAGGACTAGATAGCCCTTTTATCTTGCATTAGAAGTAGTGTTGTGTTTAGTTTAGGAAGAGGAATCCGGCTTTCTCTGGAGGCTCACCTTGAGCCCAAGTCCCAAAGCTTGAGAGATGATCCCATGTCCCAATCACACTGAATGTCCTATTCACATTTTGGCCATTCTTAGGGTGTAGTGATTTGGTGACAATACCTTGTCCATGAAACATAGATTTCATATATCATTCTCATAACTGACTCATATAATCAAAATACCATCATCCCTTATCATACTTATTTGAGACTATGTAAGGAGTCCCCATGTCTAAAACCACTCTTATAGATTTGTGCCTTCATTTTGGAGAAAATGTACTATTTAATAGTCCTTTAAGCCTTTGAATAAATTTACATAGATCATGTCTTGTAACTTGCAAATTGTACAGTGCCTCAAAGGTTTTAGAAAACATGAAGAATCACATACAATCCTGAGAAAAAATAACACATCCTTTCTACTTGAGAATACCTTGAAATACTCTACCTTTGTATCTTGTACTCTATCTTGCTCCATTCTCATACCTTGTAGAATGTTTTCGACACCTAAGGACACATCTCAACACCTATAGATTGTCATGATCCTCCTTATTCACACATTCCTCATAGTTTTGTGAATACATACTCATATCATCCATTTATTAACACCGTAACATCATAATTCGGTAAAAACCATCCAACCTCTTCAGAGAGCATCATATTTATTCACATACCTAATAAGTAATGTTTTATCTTCTTAACATAGGTTACTATACAATCTTATAGATAGTCAGAAGGTATGATTCCTGAATTTAGGCTATGAAGTTTCATTACAGTCATTCTTCCTTCTTCACATGATGCCCTTAGTTATCAAGGAAAATACATACTTTTATCAAGAATTTTCAACTCAAAATTATCCTTATCTTGCAAAACCACTTGAATAATTTTATTCATCCTTAGAGCACTTACCAAGTTTAAGATAGAACATACCTTCCCATTTAGATCAAGATAAAAGAAAACATACAAATAATGTCAGCATTCTTAACCAATGAACTCATACTTTGGATAGTTTCTTGCACAAACTAATGTCATACATACACCCACAATCTTGAGAGTTTCATTTCTTTCCTTTACAGATGTCATCAAAAATCATTCATCCATTCCTCTTTTCTCTATAAGAATAACACATATACGTGATTCACTATTGAAGCAAAATAGTTCTTAGATTTCTCATTTTAGACTCATTCATCAACACTTCTCATGAAGTCCTCAGATAAATTTTTCTAGTATTGAACTAATGAAGCATGATTTGATCAAATTGAACCCTTCCAATCGAAATTCACTTAACAATACCAATCATTCCGTGTCCTATAAACACATTCTCTGACCTTCAATTTCAAATTATACTTGTAGGACATTACTTCAAGACTCATCAATCTCATGAGTACATGACACATAAATTTATAAGCATATTAAGCCTTGATCAACATATTACGAGCCCTATCGACAACTTGAAATGTAATCTTCCTCCTTTGACTAAGACAACCCATACGTAACGTTGTTGAAAACACAAAAACCTTCTAATCTATCTTATAACTTACCATAGACCTATCACACTTCACATTTTAGATACTGCCCTTTAGAACTTTCAAGGAACTTGTCATAAAAATATATCAAATTACCATCGTTAAGGAGTACATTTAGACCTCTATCATATAAATACATCTAGGAGGCACTTCATATACCTTGTAGCTTATATTTTTACATTTGATAGGCATAATATATGTAATATACCTTCCAAATATTGACACCTTCTTGTTCAATCGTATCCTTACTTGATGCAATTTCACAGAACCCTGTAGAGATGCATTTTTCTAAATTCATAGTTCTATAGTTTCTTCACATCTTCATGGCTATGTCTAGCACTTGAAGACTATTGGAGATCAAAATTGCACCCTCGATATGATCAATGAGGATCATGAATTTTGAGTCAACATGGGACTGCATCTCAGTTATGGGACATGTGAACTAAGATAGATGTTCGGAGAAGGCTGAATTCCTCTACCTATTTCTAATGCTAACACTAATCCTAAAATTGAAATAAAATACTAACCTAAATGTGTGAAGGGACCATGGATAGAAAGAGATTTAGAAAATGGAAAATACTAATCAAAGAAGGTGATATCACTAGAATAAGGGTCGATCACTCTCCACAAAGGTGACAAAAAGAGGGAAAACATGGGAGAAAGGGCGAACAATTTGACCACAGAAAAAAACCACACAGATCTATATTTCTTCACACAAAAAAAACATGTAATGGATCCTACAAGTAAGAGGGAACACACACCATGCTAAAAAATTAAAATAGAGAGGTAAGGAAAAATAAAACATGAGACCAGGGTAGAGAGATAACAACAAAACCTGATTTTATCGACCAAATTATGTAAAATCGTTTAAATTCATGGAAGAAGATAAAAATACATTACAAAGATAAACCTAAGGTCTAAAACCCGTGGGAATTATGCCACCATTTTGACATGGTGTCGTTACAAAAAAAGAGAGATCTCTTTTTTAATGAGCAGAACTCTTACATTTATAGAAGATGAAGGAGTGAAGAAAAAGAGAAAGAGGGAAAACTTAATTCAAATTCAACCACAAAAATTCAATTCTCTTAGGGAATAGGGCATCACTCTGTTTATTGATTGTTACACATATTCTTCAAATGAGTGCCCATACTGATTTTAATGATGGTGGTTGTGCAACTTGAAACAACATATCTTGCGTGTTGGAGATGTCTTATGTCTTTCCACCTAACAATCTCCCCTTCAATTTATGAAATTTTATTTTATTGTGTGGATGAGGTCAATATTATTCAAATGATATCATATTTGAAATATATGATTCTAAATCTCCATCAATTGCAAATCCTATTGAAAAATGTTGTCCTTATTACGTGGCTCTTCACTTTTAAATCTGGTCGGTTTTGAGTTTTGTGACTTTGTATTCTTCATTCTTCGACTCCACTATCTCTTCTACTTGGACCGCAGTCTATTTACTTGTGAAAATTTCAACAACATCTACAGACTTCCTTTACTTCATTCTGCAGATTTTGAATTCTCCTTATTCCATGGAATTACTAACTTCTTTTCACCCACGGTGTCTAAATTCTCTACTTTATGTACCATGGATTTTTCAACATCCACAAACCCTTTTTACATAAATCTGTGGCTTATCTGACCTCTGTGGCATGCTCCAATTATCTCGTAAATATTTCCTAACTTTTGAGGCTTAGTCTCTTTAGTCACGACCTTCATTCTTTTAACCTTCACTTAGTGACATTCATTCCTTTTCCCGTGGCTCCTGACTTATCTTCATAGAAAACTTAAAATTCTCCACAGTACTCATTCTTAGTCCATGGTAATCCAAGTTATCCTATTTTTGCAAGGGGTACAAAAATAGACAAAGTTTTTGGTTACTCACAGGGGTTATCTTCCTACTAGATGAATTTATCAGTAGCCTGAAGCATCCATTGGGTATAGAGTCAGTCTAATAATTTAAAGTTTGATCTTGAATTTTGAAAATGAACCCCCGAGATCGCTAGAAGCACATCTAGACTTGACCTCTGAAAATGATCTATTGGGGCTGATTGAATACACATTGATATTATCCCCAAAATATGATTACACCATGAACCTGTAGAAACTATATACAAAGGGAAAAAAGATACATGTCCCAAGTGGAACATGCACAGTATGCATAATGCACTTATTCTACTAAAAAAACCTACTCCTACTCTATTCCAACTAATAACAAGAGGAGATAAAAAAATCTTGTAATAAGTAGGGAGAATTAGCTTCCCTTATTTACAAATTGTAGCCATGTCATTAATTTGGATATGAAATCACATGCAGAAGTGAAAAGATAATGTAGAATTCCTCTTTCATCAAAGTATAAACTACAAAAATAACATATACCTCCTCGTGTTCTTCTGTATCTAGTTATAGGTATTCCTGCTAACCTTTGGTACCTTGAATCTCATCCTCATGCTCGTAAGTGAGCATGACTGGTGGCAGATCTATTTTTGACTCCAATCTGGCCAAATATCTAATTAGGCATGCAGTCTTGGGAATCTACTGACTGTTCCTCATGATTTTCCCATCTCCTTGAAGCCCATCCCCATGGATGGGGAAATTCTACAAAATTTCTAGAAGGGAGATGTTTGCAAGATAATTTTTTTATTGTTATGCCTCTACAAACAACTCATGAAATGGATCTTTCATGTCCATGATGACTGAGATGTCATCATCCTTCTCTTGATCCTCCATATGTTCATCAACTAAATCAGGTTCTATGAATGAAAGCTAGAAGTTTTTAATGATGTCATCTTCTTTCAAGGCCTCTGAAACTGATTTAGTTTCCCCTATATGCTCCTCTTCTTATGGATTTGGAGATGATTCCTCCTCCAATTTTAATTTCACTTCTTGTGAAGATAAAAAAATAGCCTCTATAATGCCATCATCCACCCTAGATTATGAGCAAACAGGCTGTTGGTCATCATCTTCATGTTCTTGCTCTTTAGTCCATGGATTTCTTAAACCCGTGCATTTGTACAGTGTTGTGTGACTTTGATATAACCTCCATGTATTGTTTACTTCATTCCACGGCTCAGTTGAGGGTTTAACCAACAATGACATGTCATCAAGCTAAAAATTTAAAGCCCAATCCTTCACATTTTGTATAAATTCTTCTTTGTTGGCCTCTTCAAATGGTTTTTTTATTATTTGTGGTGGAGAGGAATGTATGCGATATTTTTGTGAAAGAGGTGGAGTTTTGGAAGGTAATAAATAAGATATATGAATATGGGATGGAAGAGAAGAGGATGGAGAAGGAGGGTCCTTAATGGGAGCATGGAAACAAGAACTAGGAACATGGAAAATAGGATGAGATGGTGTAGGTTGGGAAGGAGGAATATAAGGGCTGTAAGATGGTATAGAGTAACCCCATTGAAAGGGATTACTAACACTATACTTTTAAGAATCCATTATTTTGACCTAGTTTGTAATCCATGACATTATTTCAACCAAAAATTATAGGTTCTGTTGAGGGATGAACTAGTTTGGTGTAAATCCTATCAATGGGTAAGGCTTTATGAAACTAATTGTGGTTGTGTTCACTGTGCATGTAACTCTGTCATGTGCCATGCTCATCTCCATTTCTTCAATATGCCTTTAAAAATTAGTATCTTCCATAGGAATGCTACCATCGCCTGCAAAACCTTATTCTTCATAAACATCTTAGTTATATGAATAACCATATGGGTCAGTGGAGGGTGGGTTATACACATATTATTCATGATGCAGTTTATAAAAATGATTCATAGGAGGATTTTGAAACTGTGGGGATTGAATGAAATGGTTTTTTGCTACAAATGAGAATCCTAGGAAGTGAATGAAACCATGATTACACAACTTCATGAATGAATGAAAATGGAAAGATATGGAAAGAAAATGAATGTAATGCAAAAAGTGAATGAAATGAAAGGAGAAGATATGTAAATTAGAAAAATGGGTTACCTGAATAAGTGGAGTTTCCATATATACTTGAAAGCTTCCTCCAAAGGCTGAAATCTTCACCAAGTTCACATCAAACTCAACAAAGAGAAGTGGTAAGGTGCTTCAAACCTATCCCATCAGTCGTGCCAAATTTGTTGGATGTGGTCACATGATGGCTAATGATTTAGTGTTTAATAATGAGACACCTCTGAAAGATGAAAAATCTAACTCCTGTGATGTCCCACTAGGCATACAAAAATTGTTGGAGCTCAAAATTGCACCTTGGATATGATCAATGAGAATCATGAATAATGAGGCAACATGGTACTGTCTCTCAGTTGTGGGGCTTACAAACTTACGTAAACCTCCAGAGAAGGTCAAATTCCTCTACCTATTTCTAATGCTCACACTACTCCTCAAATTGAAAGAACTTACTAACTTAAACATGCCAAGGAACTAGGGATAGAAGGAGATGTAGAAAAGGGAAAATCATAATCTAAAAAGGTGATAACACCAGAAGAAGGGTCGATCAATCTTAAAGAAGGTGATATAAAGATCGAAAACATGAGAGAAAGGGTGAACGAGTTCACCATAGACAAGAACCATGAAAATTCATCTCTATTCACATGAAAAACATACGAAACAAATCTTTCAAGTAAGAGGGAACACACACTATGCCAAGAAATTAAAATAGAGAGCAAAGGAAAAATAAAATGCAAGACCAGGGCAGAGAGATAGCCATAAAATCTGATTTTATTGATCAAAATATGCATAGTCATTTACATTCATGGAAAAAGATGAAAATACATTATAGATACCAATCCAAGGTCTACAACCCATGGGAAGTTAGCCACCTTTCTAACATGGTGCCATTATGAGAATAGAGATATATTTTAATGATCATAGATCTTATATTTATAGAAGATGAAGGAGAGAAGAAAATGAGAAAGAGAGGGGAAAATGAATTCAAATTAAACCACCAACATTAAATTATCTTATGGAATAGAGCACAACTATGTTTATCCACTATTACACGTCTTCTTCAAATGAGTGCTCATACTGCTTTTAATGTTGGTGGTTGTGTCACCGACAACTGCGTCTCTTGCATTATAGAGACATCTTATGTTTTTCCTCCTAACAATATCCCATTTAATTTATGAAATATGATTTTATTGCATGGAGGACATAAATATTCTTCAAATCATATCAGATTCGAAAAAACTTATTCTAAATATCCATCAATTATAACACCCATAGAAAAATGTTGTCCTCCTTATTACACAACTCTCCAGTTTTAACTTTGTGTTATTTTGAGTTCCTCATATTTTTCTTCTTCATTCTGCGGCTCCACTAGCTCTTATACTTGGCTCATGCTCTATTTACTTGTCACACAACTTTTATCAACATCTGCAAAATTCCTTTACTTCATTTTTTGGCTTTTGAATTTTCCATGTTTCACGGAATTACTGACTTCCTTTTACCTGTAGTCTCCAAATTCTTTGCTTTACGTTCCAGATATTTTTCAACATCTGGGGACCCGTTTTACATCAATCCACAACTTATCTGACCTCCGTGGCATGCTCCAATTCTCTCATGGATATTTCTTGACTTTGGTGGCTTAGTCTCCTTAGACGCGACCTTCATTATTTTGACCTTTACTCCATGACATTCATTCATTTTCCCGTGCTTCCTGACTTATCTCCACGGCATACTTAAACTTCTCTATGGTATTCATTCAGAGTCTGCAGTAGTCCAAGTTGTCTTAATTTTGTAAGTGGGGTAAAAATAGATAATAAAGACCTGATCTTCACTATAAATCATTTCTTATAGCTTGAGTATAATTTTTACCATGCATTTAATCCTCGAAATAAGACTGAGACATACCTTGAGAAGCCCTCACTATGAGTGTATACAAAATAGAGACATTAATTTGTGAAAGTTGATCTACAAATAACACTCTTAGCCTGTAGACACTCAAACCACACATTACCATGCATTTTACAAATATAAAGACACATATATGTTTTCTTGAGAGACTTGAATGCTTAGTTGCATATCTTGATGAATTGTTAGTCACCAACTTTAACCTAAAACTAGTTGTAGGAGCCCATTGTAAACTTCATTTTATACTTTTGGACCATTCATGATCATGCACAATCTTTGAGAGACTTGACGTGATGCATATCACATCCTAAGACATCTGGGAAGACACTCTTTTCATTTTCATTTTAACTTTGGACTTATGCATACTCACTTTTTGTGGCATATCATAACACAAGAACCTTTTGTAAACCCTAAACAAAAAACTCACCATGATTATTTCTCAATACCATAGGATCATTAAAATTCTATTTTCTCTATAATTGACTTCAACCTCAAATAAGAACATGGTTTCCACACTTCCAAGGTATTATAGAATTCTTTTCTAAGATATAATTTTTTTTCAATAACCGGGACTAATAACATTAAGCACCAATTAACATGACCTCAAAGGTTCAAAACCTAGATATTACATTCAAAATTGATAGCAGGATACCTTGAAAATTGGTGATTAGTACTAGATAACCTTGATAACCTATCTCCTTGAAGGGTCTTAATGAGGTATCTTGACTGTAAATACAAACTTTCAATATTTGAACATACAACGAACATACTATGACACTTTGATGATACACTTTGACTACACGACATACCAATGATCATGAAAGTGATATAATTTAAACTCTTTTCTCAACATGACACACACATACAAATCTCACAAAGATGGTAACATAAATTTTGAAACTACTCCAAGCTCTTTAAATAACAACAATATGAATAACACAAACTTAAAACATACTGAAATGATTCATGACTTTAATTTGAGATTATAATCAAGAGCTTATAATATTGTCTTATCAACCACACACTTATAAGATGACATTTCATTAAGACATAAGACTCAGAAACAACTATGCTAAAAAAATGACATCCTTGAATATTCACATTAACAACTTGACAGATATCAAACCAAGAACCATCACAATAATTTTTAAAGCTACACCATGAGATTTTGTAGCTTAGAAACACAAACATGGACTCATCTTATAGTGAATTACATGACTAGATCACAAAAGTAAATGTAAGCACACATTCACACTTATAGACCCCTGTAAAGAATAAGATAAGACACTAAAATTTTTTACTCATACAACAAGACTCAATGACATTAATTAAAAATAACATGAATCAATCTCACATGTTGAACATTCACACTCCTTCCACTTTTCAAATCTCCTATGACCCCTTAGCTTGAATGAAAATGAGTACTCAATACAAATCTCATACCTCGTTTGAAGAATTGATGAGCCTTGATACTTTGTTTGAAGAATAAAACTCTTCTTGGCCTCAAACCCTCCATGAATTTTCATATTTATAGGTCCAACTGTACTGATTTGCCCTTTATGACTTTTTGTATCTATCATAGAATTAACTAGGATCACTTCCTTGATTTTCATCATGATAAGATCATCATGAAATCATTCTTCTTTCTATATAGACTAAAACACATCTACATCATCCTTTATACTAAAATATTCTAGTATAAACTCAATTTCAACTCCTAGGGCATCATTAGAAACTTCATCATCAATTACAGGGGACTTTATCCTTTGCAATAGGGAAACCTCCTTAAAAAACAATATAAGAACTTGTTTTTCCTCCTTCATAAAACTTTTTATTATCTATACCCACTAGAAAGGGAGTAAAAAATTAATAGATGAATTTTCATATGTTAAAACCTAAGGGTTTCAAACAAAATCTCAATCTGAAAAAAGTATTCCATTCAACTTTAGCCTAACAATCTGTCATAAATGTGCTTCAGTAGGATTTTCTTTAAGTGGTAAGACTTTCTTTTCAAGAACCTAATCTCAAAAAAATTATTGGAAGCACACTGAATGAGGGGGGGAGTGAATAATTCACTCAACAATTACAAATTTAGTTTCCAATTCTTATATTAATCATTCAACTGAACCATTTAATATCCATAAACCATGTAAACTTATTATGTGTGAAATAAACAATCACATGTGCAATAATCAAATGAGATAACACAAGACACTAGATATAAGTGGGAAAACATCAAGGGCAATAAAACCCACTAAAAAAATTTCTTATATTATTCAAAGAAAGGACTTTCAATAATATTACAAATCCTACAAGATTTATTTAGTGAGGCACCAAACCCACAATGAGCACCAACCCCTAAACATTTACTGATATTATGCACAAAAATTGACTTAAGTGAATATTACACATCACAAGAGATTTATTTAGTGAGTAACCAATCCCACAAGGAGAAAAAATCCCTAAACCTTAGCTAATATTACACACAATAAAGGAATCAAGTGAATATTACACCTAACATGAAATTTCTTTAGTGAAGAAACAACCCCATAAGGATCACCAACACCTAAACCCTATTTAATATGAATTAAAACAAGAGAATCATATTAATATGGCTCGTAGTAAGATATTTTTATAAGTATTACCACTTAAAATATGATTATAACACATCTGATAGTGATCCAAAAGTTCAGCTCCAAACACCTTCAAACCCTTGATCAAACCCTAAGTCTTCAATCTCGCACTATCTTGTTCTTTCTCAACTTTTCATAGCTCTAAACACATGAAAAAATGATCTCTTATATTCCTCATCCTATATTTCTCTTCCTCATCCTTAAAATCATGTACACATATCTACAAAACATAGTACATGGGTCACATTTTTCCCTCCAAGAACACTAGTTCAAAAATGAACTCAAACACTAGCTTTAAAGCCTTATATTCCTTTCAAACTCACAATAAGTCAGTATTAAACCTATTTCAAGACCAAATAATCATAATAATATCCCACAAAAATCATTACAATGGTCACATATGACGCAGGTAGGTTGGCCTAGCCAAAAACCATTTTTCATGCACTAACAAGCCTTAAAATCCTACCATTAGAATGCTCATAATCTCTTAACAAAAAATGTTTTTTATTCAATCTCTAAAAATAATGACACGTGTTTACAAGAAAATTTGAAGATTATCTATGGTTGTAACTATCATGAACCAATAATATTATTTTGTTTAATGGCCCCAATGGCTATTTGCCTTTATAAAACACCTGATTCCAACACCCCATCTTAACCTTTTGGATTAAAGATCATAAATCAACACATAAAATACATCAATTAAAAATTAAATGGAAATTTAATAACCTATATAACACTTCTATACATATTATATCTCATGAAAAAATCATTGGTTCAAACCACATAATCTTTTGCCTTCATGTAAACAAGCTTCCCAAAAAGTAGTTTCCAAAATGTAATTGGTTTTCACCCTTCCCTATACATTAAATACCTAAAAATGAATTCATTAGATTAAAAATTCATCCCTCTTCACATTATAGGTGATATAAAACATCATCCAATCCAATTCAGGCATTAAAAAATTCAATCTTTGAACAAAACCAGTTATTTCCTAGAAAGCCAAAAATATTATTGTCCACAAATTTACATAGAAACCATATCAAAAATCACTATCATGAGTAAAACCTTATATATATAAATATATATGAATTATATTTCCAACACAACTTGAACCACTTCCTAACTCCTCATGTAGCACATGTAAAGTCCATTTTACCACAAAATGCTCCAGAGAGCCCTAAAACTGCCCTTTGATCAATCAACATAAATAGGTCACACTTTGCACTTTATCACCATAACAATGACCTAAAAAAATCATTGAAATAAATAAAACCTAAAGGGATATCATAAATTCTAAATTATTCATTACCTTCTTCCGAGATATTTGCCACAAACTAAAACTCTTCAGAAACTTTAATTTTTAAGTGCGGCCCACATATCCACCACATGCTATATCATAAATTTTTGTAAATTTGTAAGAGTTTTGTACAACATCCAATCATCAATTTTTAGGAAAAATTCAAAACTGGGCTAATACATGTAATTTTTTCCAAGCTACTCCTAGCTAGGGTTTAACTAGGGTTTTAACCAACTTTTCCTTCTTAACGATCGTTCATAAAAACGTGAGAATCAAACCACCTCATTATTTTTTGGAAATATTAATAAATAACCATAGAAGATACCCAAAATATATTATATTCCCATGCAAATTACATTTTTCACAAAAATCATGAGAAGGTCAAACTTTTTCTTAAAAACACACTCAACCTTGCTAGCTTTCACTAAAACTTGCATATCTTCAAATTTGTTAAGATTTTTGAGCTGAAACTTGTCATGAAAAATCATGAAAACATCAAAGAACTTAACATAATCACCATATATCAAAAATAACTTAGAAACTGTCTAGACAATCTCATTTACCCATGCTTACCTACCTATTTCTCAATTTTTTCTTTCCAAAAACCTCATATGTGCATATAACATTTGAATTATGACCTAAAACGCATCACACACATCATGTAAATTGTCATAAAACTGTTCCCATGATTTAAAAACACTCATCATCTTCAAATGTCATATATTTACGTCATTCTACATTATTAAGGGATAAAAACAAGCCTGCAATGACCTGAACATTCTGACCTCATACAAACTCAACAAATCCCTTAACACATGTCTCGGAATTTAAATTAAATCATGAAAACATCCAACCAACTCTAGAGCACTCAAACAATGATTTAGCTCACTCAACCATACATCAGGATTACAATGAACTCACCAAAATGTGACACTACCAATAAACCTTCATGTTTGACATCAGACTAACACATCATGGAAACTCACATGACCTCAAGATACCATTTTCCATAAATGGGGTTAACATCAATGACAACAAAAACACATAATGACCAACACTTACTAGATCCAAAAACTCATTTTCTTTCTTTTTTCTTTGACCCGTGACCTAAAATTTGACCCAAATCACTGCAACAACCTTGTTAATGATATCCAACACTCATTTTTACTTGTAAACTTCTAAATCTCTCAAAATTCATGAATTACCTGTGTCTACATGCCTTATCTTCATTGTCTTAGTCTAGAATGACCTTAATCATGCATAAATAACATGATTTATGACTTGATGTAGTTTGCACACATGTTATATAGCCTCAAGATACTCCTTACATGCTAATTCAATTATATAATGCATAAAAATTCATGCCACCATACCATACTACTTGGAATAGGTCAATAAAAATCCTTAAAGAATGGCTTCTATAACCCATGATTTTACTGAAAATGACTTGATCATCATCATACAAACCCTCTAATATCTTTGATACACCACCCTAAGAATGATAAACCTCATATAAATATTTTGAACTTATACCATGTTCATACACGATATAATCAAACACTCAACCATGCATGATGAGAAAAACACCATGAATTGACACCAAAACACCATATCATGTCAATGATATTGGACATTACCAATGATAAACTGAACCTCATGGAGAAACCTAAACCACCTTAACACCTTTTGATATCAATGTGCCACTTTGAGATAAATGATAATAACTCAGGACACAATGTCAAACAAAGAGTTCTTAAAGTTCCAAGTTACCAAACGAAGTATGATTTACTTGCTTATATATGCTTCATAAATTTGTTATGTCATGAAAGGATGACAAAAGGGACATATTATCTCACAAGAATGTGATATAATTGTGTCGGTGAAATAAGTTTTTGTGCTAAAAATTAGTTTTTTCCATCAATAATAAGAGCTAAACCCCTCTTTGGGTATGGGTATTCTGCCATTATTGAATATACACTATCCTAATTTTGTGGAGTGGCCAATAGGTCAGGGATCACATAAGAACGCTACACTAAACTTGTGGAAAATTTCCTATATAGAGTACAAGGGAGGAATTTGTAGTGATGAGGAATAAAGGGGAGTAGGAAAAATACAGAGTGTGGAGGTATTGTTATGAGAAGAAATTAGAAGAGTTCACATATAATAACCAGATTAGGTCCACATTAAATTATAATAATATAACTTATGCTAATAACAATGATATCAACAAACTAAATACACAGAGTTCCATTAATATTTTCCTCAAAAGTACAAAGCCTTTTTTTAGTTGTTCAAGATCACTATTCTTGTAAAGAGAGGAAAGAAAGAGAGAGTAGAGGAAAGCATAAGAAAATAAATGGAAGAAAAAAAACTCTTATTTATTTTGTAGTGGTGATACAAACATCCACACATACCAAAATCCATAATTATTAGCCAAAGAATAAAACTTCAAAACTCAAAACTTGAACTCTTTTGGAATGGAGAAAACATTATAATTTATATCATCACAATGCGAATCTTCATCTACCCTGCACAATACCTTTCAAGTTCTTATCCCACTTGTGACTTTTAATATTCCTTAGGAGTGAGGAAATAAGTCCCTTATTTATAAATCAAAATGGACTTTTACAATTCAACATTAAAGAGTCACTTAATTGAATAAGAAAAAATATCATGATTACATATAATGAAGAATTAGAATGGGGGAGAAGAGGAGAAAAATGAAAATAGGAGAGAAAATATTATTCCAAGCATGGAAAAAGGTGATTCTAGCCTTGATGGAGATCATCTTCGAAGAAGGTCCTTTGATAACTTTTCCCCCTTCAAAAAATCTTGCAACCATGAACCTTTGCAACACTATTTGGACACAACGAGAAGAGGGATGATGAAAAGATTCAATACGAAGACCACTAAGAGTATAGAAAGATGACTTCCCTCATTGAGGAAATCCTTATAATTCCTTAGACACTTCCATATATTTATGATCAATCATTCTCATTGAGATAATTTGGTGCATTTTCTCACAAAACCATGATATTGATTATGTCATCGTGAGAGCAATGATGGTGAATGTAGAGTAAAATTGAATCCTTTAGATACCAAAGTAAGAGAAAGAGAAATTGGGAAAAACAGTCTCATCGATTTTATGATCATGCACTCCATTTTAGATGAAGTGAAATGGTTCTTGGGACAAAATTGGTAGTTTCCCATTAAGGCACTTTATGTTCACTGTATCGGGGAATGCAGGGATTTACTCTTGTATTGTGAGAAAGATTCTCGTGAGTACCAAAATCACTAGAAAAATCATGAAGGAATTATATGTGATCATTTTGATCTCATTTCATCCATTTACTATTTTTATCATGTTCATCATGATTGTCCTATTTTAACAATCTTTTTCAATTTTGCCAATTTTGCCAAATTTGAGTGTCTCGAACATGGAGGAATTAAATGAGGTATCTAGATTCAAATTTTTCTTATAGTTATTATTGTTATTAAATGATATAATGGAGAATTAATAAAAATAGAAAGTGGTCTTCCCAGTTTCAGCTTGGAGTGAAACCACTTGATTTTTTTTCTATTTTGCATTTTGGGCCTTTGCTCCAATTTTGGATGGATTTTAATCATCAGCTTTGTGTAAATCTAAAAAATGGGTATTTCTTTGATAAAATTTTCATTTGGATGTAGAAAATGGAAAGGATAATTAATGGAGGCATGCAAATACTTGCATTTAAGGTGTTTTTGCAAGGATTCTACAGTCTAGATATCATGGCAATTGGAGTAGGGGTTTGGGAGAAATGAGCAAATTTATGTTTTAGAGCATAAGAGTTTTTGTTAAATTTTTGGTAGATTAAATTAAAGGGATCATGCATTTGGGGAGTTAAAAAAATAAAAATTTATTTAAAAATGACTAAGGATGAGTTTTATACTTACCCCCTTATATAAACTTAGCTAACTCATGTTTTGACTCATCTCACTTTACCCAGATAAGAATAAACTAATGGATAGAGTGAAAATTTTATAAATGGTTCTCAGACCTCCTTGTATCCCTTACCACATTTAATAAGGTAGAAAGGGAAATCATCGGTGTAAAATGCACATATGGTGGAAGCATCATTAAGAAGGGGCCATAACATGTCATGAAGGTGAGTTGAAAACACTTGTCTAAAACCCCATTTTGTGAACTTTGCATGAGTGAGATCTTCGTCCTCAATGATGACATAAATTTGTTTCCCCACATCCCTTTAATACAGGTAAAAAGGGACATCACCCTCTTTCAAGTTCACATAAGGCCTTTTCATCATGAAGAGGGGGTAGACGAGGTTAGGTAAGTTTATGACATTTTCTAACCACCAAGTTGTCACTTAAGTGAAAAAACTTATATTTCTCATATGGGGGTACACTTTTATGTCCCTCATTTCCATTTTGAATTTTGGAAAATGTAATAAGGGACATCAAGGGTATCCAAGTTCAGATTTACCCAAAATAGATGTCCGCCTTCACTAAACACTGCCTCAAATAGCTACCTGAGCCCATTTTTTCAAAACTAAAGCTAGGAGTAGACTTCCAAGGTAAGAAGTTATATGATTTTAAATAAAAAAATTCTGATGAGAAAATTTACACAATTTAGAGGAGCCCATTCATCCTAAAATATTCCATTTTTGCAATTTTTTGACTATGTCCAAGCTTTTGCACTAATGAAAAAAACTACCACCAAATTTCATGATGATAAAAATAATAAACAATGACTTGAATGTGAAGGGGGAATTGAATATGAAACATTTTGGAATTTTTATCATCTTCTAAATCTCCATGGAACTCTCAAAATCCTTAATTGAATCTTCACTAGGATTGAAGATCTTTTTTTTCACTTCTAGGATAATATATACAAATATGATCCTAAGAATACCTTAAGACTTTTTTCAAAATGAATTAGACATCTCTATATTTGCAATGAGTATATGATTTTTTTCCAACTCCTCCAAAATCTCCCCAACCAAATGAAACTTGAAAAAATAGTTTTAAGGAAAAAATAATCTCCTTCATCGACTCAAAATATACCGGTTTTGAATAATATTTTCCCAAGGTTCTAAATCTTTCCTAAATAATTTCAGTGTATCTTGTAGCTCCTCTAATCAACTCCAAGGTGAGTTTGTGCCTCAATAGTCAATTTTTGAGGGGTGTTCACTAATGTGAAAAATAAAAAAAAGCATCCTTTTTGGGCCTCTGGGAGAAATTCCTTCTAAATGGTTATAAATGGATCCATGAATCACCTCCCTACACATGACAAAAAACATGAAAATCATAGTAGTGCATTATTTCTAGCCATTATAAGGGAAGCAAAATAAATAAAATTGGCCGATGGACATGTTTACATTGATGCAGAGAGAGATTTTCAAATGTGGGCTAATTTTTATCATAAATTTTAAAAAAATTTCATGCTAGGAATTTTGCATGAAAAAAATTATCTCTATTTAGGGGATTTATTTTCTATTGAACACAATAAGGATAGGATAAGCATGAGTTATAGAATATAAAGACACTATTGTTGGTAGGTATATGATAAGTTGTCATTGATTTCAAAGGTATATTAATGAAAAATAAGGATACAAGAGAGATAGAGAGAACTTGGAGTGACTCAGATGAGACAGAACAATTCAGTGGCTTGAGAACACCCTAGTAAGCTTTGATTCTTTGAGTAGTTAGAGACATGTACAAGAAAACTGATGATATGAGAGAACACCATCACAATGTCAAGAATTTTATAACATGTATATGAGGGGGAACTAGAGTGAGAAGGATGAATACAAGAGTACATGAGGTGAATTTCTCAAACTAGCTCATTTCAGGGTGTCAAATCCCAAGGCCTAGGAAACATTATGACCTAGAAAGGTGAAGTGAATGCATGAGGATTATGGTGAAGTATAATAAATTCATGAAATACATAATAGGACATGTAAAAGTGGTTAAAAGGTGCCACATGATGAAGAACAATTCAGATGTGGTGAGTTGCATTGTAAACTAGCCCAAATTGGCATAATTCAGGCGCCCAGGATGAGGCTGTGAAGCAATTAAAGTTGGGCCATGAACTAGTGCAGATATCAAAATCCTGTGTAAATGTGTAGATACATTTTAGAGAGTCATAAAATTAATTATCAGGTCATAATTCAACATTTAGAGGCATATTCAGAGTCATTAGTGTGGTTTTTCTTAAGGACAAATAGGTTTAGCATGCACAAATGAGATTGGATTGGAATTTTCAGAGTGAAATAGAACAAAATGGTAATTGGAGTTCATGGAAGACATAGTGTTGAAGGCATGGTCCAAATTTTAGGACCTAAGGAGGATTTTTTCCCAAGATATTGTATTTTCTGTAAAACTGGGTAAAGTAAAGCTGCTAAAATAACACCCTAACTTCTTAGAAGTCAAAAAATTTGGTGGATCCTTATTAATATAAATCATAACATAAAAAAATGGATTAAATTTTTATAAAAATAAGATTCAAAAATTTCAATGAGGTCAAATGGATTCAAATAAGAAAGTTCCATCCATTTTTGTGAAGCTGTCTGGAGCAATCCTCAAACCCAGTGAAATCGGTAAGGAGAAAATTGATTTTTTATACCTCCAAATTGAATTTTTTTTTCTTGAAAATTATTTTAGAGTATATATAAATCACCATAGGTCATTTATATGGTGATTTTAGTTCATGAAACCTAGTGGGCCCCATAGGAAAACATGATTTTTGTGAGAAGTTAAGTGTATAGACAAATTTTGACAAGGAATCCATGCTCAATTTTTTTTGGATGATTATTGGGGTGTTTTAGTTATTCTCATGAAGTCATATTGGTCACTTATTTGGATAAATGTGAAGGTACATGTGATTTTTTTCAGTCCTAGCATTGAGAAGGAAAAATAGGCAAAAACTAGTCTCTTGTTTTTGAAAGGTAAATGTGCTTCTCCTCATAAAATATCTACAAATGAAGGATCCAGAGTGAATTAGAGGTATCATATGATGTCATTTCATGAGGGTATTTTATTTTAAAACATGTTTTTTAAGTGTTAAATTTATCAAGCACAAAACTAGTTTTTGGAACCCTTGAATTCAGTCTGATCTAGTCTTTGAGATGTTATTTTTTTCATACTTAGATCCTTTGAATTTAAACTTTACTGGTAAGGTTTAAAATTTGATCAAAGTTTAAGATATTTCTATAGAAGGTATTTCATTGAGTCATGATCAGGTTTTTAGGGATAGATTTATACCTCTTTTTTGTGAAGACTAGTTTTATGGGTGTGCAAATATGAATGTTGCTTGGTCAAATCAGTATTTTATTGATTGAGTGCATATGGTGGCGAAGCTCATCTTTGTTCACTTGAAGGTGGTGTAGAGTTATAATTTAAATTATCCAAAGATATTTTTTGGACTTATGAACCTACATGAAACAAAAATCATAAAATCATTTATCTTGACTACAAGTTCTTGACCTCCATTAATGATAGTTTAAATCTCACAATGAAGTATTGAAGGACTAAATGGCGAGCTAGGAAGGATTATAGAGGTTTTAAAGGTGAATAAGGTGTAATATGTTTACACATATTTAATGTATATGAATACAATTTTCCACCTATATGTAAGGAATCTATAATAAGACAAGACTGGTCACATTGGGTAGAGAATAAGACAAATCAGCTTTTGACATGCAATTACAAATCATACAAATACAGACATAGCCAAATAAATTTACGAAGAAGTAGTCAGATCAGTTTTGTCTGTTGGAGTGAAAATGTTCGAGAGGATTTCTGAATTTTATGTAATATTATGAAACTTATTTTTTACATATTTCCTCAAGACAATTTAAGAAATTGAATCAGTCTTTATATCAAACATAATAGATGCATTTTAATACTGGTTGATAATTTTGATTTAAGTGAGGTCTTTTTTCCTTCTATGTGCACGAGTTACGTGGTGTAAATAAAAAGTAAAAAAGCCCTGGAATTTGTCATAGTCAAGGAATGTGGAAGTGTAAAAGACATTTTTGAAGTTTATTTTTCTAAATGATAGAAATATTCTCTTGTAAGTAACATGGTTTTTTTGTTATCGGAATGTGGTAGTGTGTGTATGAGTGTAAGGTGGTGAAAAATAAGAGCATGATGGAATGTGTTCTAAGACATAATTTTTACAAAAATTTACAATGACTGAAGAAGTCCAGATGTTTGGAAGTAGGCATGTAATTTTTAAGGTGCATCTCTTGAGGTGATTACATTGTATCATATAAAGGAGACTAAACAGAGAATAAGAATGATCTAATCAAGTGGTCACAATTTGGTGTGTGAGACATCCTATTTTGAGTAATCAAAACATTGCATAAGACTAAGTTGTTTGCTTAGCATTCAGGGAGTTGAATATTCCTTGTAAGTTGAAGCTTACTAGAAGGTTAGTTGACTAAATTTGGGATTTGAAGCTTCCATGAAATTTGAAGCTTGCTAAATATAAGGTTTTAGCTTGGTTAAATTTTAGAGTTACAGCTCCATGTTGAGTTAAAGCTCAACTATGAAGCCAATGTAGCATTTATAGGACCAATCATGTTCCTAAGCTAGTTCTTGGTTTCATTGGGTTTTCTCCCAATATGGGTTTCCAACAGTAAATCTTTTTTATATGTGCTTTCACTCATGTTATCTACTTGTGGATATTGTTTTTAATTATGATGCTACAAATTAAGCAACTTGAATTATGAGTTAAATTTTAATACATACTTATTCAACCCCTCTCAGTGTCATAATATTCAATAATTGGTATCAGATCCTGGTCCTCCTGAATCAATCCTAGCATCTTGGATGTGATCTTGAGGACACAAGTATGATTACATCAGCAGATTCACTGTTGAAAATAGGTATGAAATTGCACAAGATCTTAGAAATGAGTTAAAGACATAAATTAAACTCAAGGAGGATAACCATGGTAATGAAATAAATGATATGTCCTAAAGGTGATGCATATCTAAAACTTGAAGACATAAAGACTTTGAAGGTTGAGTTAGAGAAGGTTTTTTGTAAACTTAATGGGTTGTTGATCAAACAGACATATTCTGGTGAAAAGCCTAGTTTGGAAGTAAAAAATACAAAATATCAGACTGAAATAAAGCATGATCTCAGTCATGAGTTATGTTAAACATCTAGCCAAGCTAGAGTGAAGAATTTGAAAGACTAAGTGTAAAAATAAAAACCCTAAAAGAGGTGCTAGAACAAACAAAGAAAAGGAAATTAAGAGCTCAATTAAGTCATCCTTCTTGTTAAGAAAGTTCTCAATCCAAGAATGAAAACATAGAGCACAAGAGGATATTTATACAACCAAATTCAAGGAGATTATCAGGTAAGTTTCATGGAATTCTCTTTTTATGCATTATTTTTGGGCATAGAGCTAGGGACTGCATGAGTAGGTTTGAAAAAGAACATCCATGGAGAGCTTATAATAATGAATATGAAAATACTATAGTAGGCATCAATTGCAAATAAAAGTGTCACATATCCAAGTACTTCCTAAAAGATCTAATCAATCAGATTTGGGAAGAAGGAGACTCAAGAGGTAGAAATCGACTTGATTTATTCAACTGTCATACACACGGGAATTTTTCCAGACACTTTCACGAACCATATAGATTTAGTTATAAGATTAATGCATTCCATAGGAAAGATAAATTAATATTAATATAATAAAAACTATAAGAGTAATACCAAGTCATCCATGGCTGAGAGATATACTGGGAAAAAAAAAGAAAAATGGTTATAGAAGGTCAAGAAAGGAAAGATAGAAGTTGAGACAGTGAAGAGTGATAGGGAAATAACAATGGTAGTTGCTGAAGAGACACAAAAATATTAGATAGTCACAGGAGAAGAAAGTACAAGAAATATATCAGTAGGTGATGAAAAAGACACGAATAAGGAATACAGATCTGATGTAAATCATGAATAATTTCTTCCTCAAGTAGTGTTGGAACAGGTGCATGAGTTGCAACATGTATTTTTAATAGGTTCTCAATTAGAAAGTGAGAGCTAAGATAATATGGTTGTTACAATAAGGAATGCAAGCAATAAGAATAACAAGATGACAAAGACAAGAAAAGAAATAAGTGAGTCATCATTCTTCTTTGATGACTTCCTCCTATTTTGAGAAGACTTCATAAGATGATATGCATTTTCTAGGCTTCTAGAAGGTATAAACGAGCTGAAATAAGCATGATTTTAGATTCATCTGTTTGTTAATCTACCAATCAAGTGTTATCCATGATAAATTTGAGTGAATGATCCAAATAATGTCCTTAAAAAAAGTTTCCAACAATTGTTGCTGACTAAAGTCTACACTATGTTTCCAAGGTATGTAAAACTCAAGGAGTGGTTGTTTGGTCCCACGTTGAAGTACCAATTTCATTAAAGCCCTTAAATGTCTTTCTTGAGTGGTCATACAAAATGAGTGTATGATTAATATGTCCCAAGGTCTAATTCATTTCTTTGAAGTTGACAAGTTTGTGTCATGGTTGTCTCCTTCTCACGGTTGCATTCTGGTAAGATGAATCATCAAGGACATAAAGAAGGTCAAGTGCTTTGAGTCCTAATGTGCATTTCATTCACAATTTGTGTTTGTATGTAACAAAACATCAGGTGTGTCTTTTATCTTGTCTAATATGGTTATCTTGAGAGAATCAAGTCTTGATCTATTAAGGAATGCCAAATGTTTCTACTTTCCTAAACAAGGATTTCTCTAGTATGTATAAAATTGCATATCTTTCTCAAATTTTTCCAAAAAATCATTCATTGTAGTGTACATTCCCAATAATATTTATAATATTGTGAACATATGTCCTATGGTCTTGAGTTGGTGAAAAGTTGTCTATGATATCTTGACTAGAATACACAAAGTCTATCCTATCAAAGATGAGTTTCTAGTATGTCAACATCCCTCCATTAACTAAGATGTCCTCCAGAATTTTTTTTTGATGGTATGATTAATAGTTAAGAATAATATGATCAAGATTAAATTTATAGTTATGTGTGACATAGTGGTCTTACATATCATATCCAATATTATAGTATTGGATTATGAAAGGAATGTCAATGGTTAGCAAGATTTGCAAAAAGAGTACACGAAGCTTAAATATGTGGGTAAAAAAGCTCACTATATCTTCAAGAAGTATTAGGTCTACAATGAGAAACCTTCTTTGTCGAGGGTTAATGTCATTATGAGGATTATCAATTATTGTAAGTTCAAAAGTAATGGTACTCATATGAGAACTTTAAAATGCTTCCCAGATGTTTTTTAGAGAGCTCAGAGTTTTCAAACTTCACTCAATCCAATAAATCATAGAAAAACAAAGTTTCAAAAGAAATGATGGTCTCCAGGATACTTTTCTTCATATCAATATGTTTGCATTTGATATCTTTTAATGTTGGTGCAGTTGATGGAATGGATAGTTCATGAAACGAAAGAGAATTTTGATGAGTACTTGTATTGTGTTCTCTGCAAAAACTCACTGATTTCTTGAGATTCTAGAATCAAGTTCTCTTAGACACCTATTCTCAACCAAATTTTAGCCATAGTATTATAAATCCTTGCAAAAATATAAATCAACATTCAATGCAGTTCAATAAACAATGTTGGAATTTGGTCTAGAAAACTTTGAAAGACATTGAACACCTTGTTCCAAGGGAAAAAAGAGTAATGTATACATTGTATCCATAGGTGAATGAAGTGTACAATCTCACTGTCAAGACAATAAGGTCAGAAATGGTGGTACAAATATCATAATCAAGTATCAGATCTTGACATTTCTCTGTAAAGGTTATGTAGAGGAAATAATCTTACTCAAGACTCTTGAAACCCTCTCTAGGGTTTTATTTCTTGATTTATTTCTTATTACATCAAGAGGAAGGATAAAATGATAATGGTGGTTATAAGGTTTCTAACAACTTGTATAATAGTAGTTCAGACCTTCAAGAATTATTATTGGGTGCAAACAAGGTGAACTTTATGATAATGAACTCATCAAAGATTAATAAATTACCAATGGGAGAAATAATGTATAATTAGAGAAGTATAAGCCTAAAGAAAATATGATAAACATGGACCACCATGAAAATAAAATACAGGTAATATGGAGAAGGATGACTATGTGAGTCTCTGTAATTTATTCTAAAACTCCTCAAATATCTTATAAAATCAAGGAACAATGATAAAGTTGATTAAACATCCTCAAAGGATTAGGTAAAGTAGAGAATCCATGTTTCACAAAGGCATAACAATATGCCTAGTGTTTGTATGGCATGAGTTAAATAAAGATGGAGCCTACTGATAAGACCATGAGATTTCTTATCAAAAAATAAATCTCCTTAGGAAAATTTTCATGTTTTGAATTGATGTTTCAAATGTTTTATAATGATTTGAGTCTAATTGGGTTGGGTAAGAAACCCTACTAGGGTTTGATGGAACAAGGAAAACTAACAAACATATACTCCTTCATAAATTCTAAAACTCATAACTAATCATCTATAGAGAATTCCTAACAAGAGTTCAATTTTTTTTTGAAATCAAGTGTCTTCATTCAATGCATAAAAGTGATAGTCCATAACAAAGACGTTTAGATGCTTATAGAAGCCTAATTGTAAATAAATGTTAGTGAGTTTGAGAAAAAATATATGAATAATTCCTATGTAATTATTTTCATAGTGAATGAGAACCCAAATAAATATCCCGAATGATCATCTATTTGCAACTTCAGTCATTTCATCACAAGTTAAGAATAAAAAACCTAGAGTAGGCCTAATGAAGTAAGTTGGTTTGGAAAAGGAAAATGATGATTGAAAAAGGAACACAAGGTTTTAGAAAGTGCTATTACTCTATTTTGGGTATGAATGACTTAATCTATTCATGAAAAAAGCATGAGGATGATCTTAAATGAGCTAAAATGGAACATTTTGAGATAGTTGAAGGATTGGTTTGAGCTTGTTGGTATATGTACAAGTCTGTATGATTTTATACATGGCATGAATGTTGTAAGAATAGAGAAAGGGTAGTGTTCAAGACACTAAGGTGAAACAAGAAAAAAATTTACAAAATTCGAGTTGAATGACATTGGGATAGATTGATTATAACAAGGCTTGAAGAAGTTGTGTGGTGTTTTATGAGTATGACAACTAATGACCTAGAATACATCAAGTATGTATGTTACAAGTTGGTGTATGAATTTGTTCTCTCAATATTTTGATATAATCAAAGCTTAAAAAATCCATCTATAGGCTTGAAACACTCTTTACATGCAAGATATGTAGATATAGGGCAGGGGAAATCATCTACAAAACTCAAAAAAGTAACTAAGGCATCAAGGGAGCATCAATTAGATAGTTTACCAAGGAGGATGAAAAAGGTAGAATTATACAAGAGGGAGCTTCACCTAGAGCACTGAAACATGATTGTAAAGAAAGAAAATTTGAAATATGTCAACTTTAATTTGATAATGATGATCAAAACATAGTTTAAAATTATTTTGAGTGAGTATCCAAGATTAATAAGTGAGTTTGAAGTGAGTACAGATTCACAAATTACATGACATGTACTTTGAACTCCTTGCTAAAATAACCTCAATGTTTCCAGAGGAAAAGTGAGCTACTACAGGTTGTACATGAAGAGGTATTAGTGTGTATTCTAAGTTGGAATGTGTATAATACTAGTGAATGGGGATGGTAACAATAATAACAAGTCGGAACTGATGTTATTGGTGTAATCACACCAAGTGAAATAAAAAAGGTACGGTATAGACAAACTAGTTTTCCACAAAAAGAAGGATCCCTCAGGTTTTAAACAATAATATATAGGGTAGAGAAAAAAAACTGAAGGCCAGGTAAAAGTTTTTATAACTTTCTAAGAAGTGCATAAGGTTCTTACAAGACTAGAAAGAAAAATTTAGATGATTGATTGAATTTTGCATGATTATTATAAGTGGGAGAAAATGTTAACACCATGAAGATCCTATTAAACCAATATAATAGGGACCACAAAAAATGAAATTTCAATTCAGGGTAGAGACAAAGTTCTTTATCCAAATGTATGACTTGAGATTAAGTTTTAAGGCCTAAAAAGTTAGTTGTTTGAGAACACCTGAGTAAATATTAATTCTTTGAGTAGTTAGAGACATGTACAAGTAGAGTGATGACATGAGAGAACACAAGTATGATGTCATTCATTTTATAACATGTATATGAGATGGAAGAAGGGTCATAAGGATGAATACAAGAGTACATTAGGTGAATTTTTTAAACTAGCTCATTTGAGGATGCAAAATCCCAAGGACTAAGAAGCATAGACTTGGAAAGGTGAAGTTATGACATGAGGATGATGGTAACTGATATTAAATTCATAAAATAAATAATATGACATGTCCAAGTGGTTACAAGGTGAAGAATAAGACAAACATGGTGAGTTGTAGTGTAAACTAGCGCAAATTGGCCTATTTTAGGTACCCAACATGAGGGTATGAAGAAATGAAATCTTAATAGAGCTAGTAATGGCATGGTAACTGTGAAGGTACATTTTCAAGATTCTTAAAATGAAGTATCAGGTCATAATGCAGCAATTAGAGGCATATTCAGAGTCATTAGTGTCATTGTTCTTAAAGATAAACATGTTTAACATGCACAAATGAGATTGGATTATAAGTTTCAGAGTGAAAAAGGACAAAATGGTAATTTTAGTTCATGTATTAGTTATTCATGAAGGTTTTTTCGAAATTTATGGACATAACGAGGGATTTTTATCAAGATATTGTATTTTCTACAAAATCAGGTAAAGTGAAGTTACTAAAATAGAACCCAAACTTCTTAGCAGTCAAGAAAAATTATGGATCCTTCTTCGGATAAATAATAAAATAAAAAAATGGAGCAAATTTGGAAAAATTCATGGTGCAATAATTTCATCGGTGATTGGTTTATTATTTTATAAGTTCCATCCATTTTCGTGAAGTTTCTTGAAGCATTCCTCAAATCCAGTGAAATTCACAAGGAGAAATCTGATTTTTTATGCCTCCAAATTGATTTTTTTTTTATTATATATAACACATCATAGGTCATGTTCATGGTTATTTGAGGTCATGGCACCTAGTGGGCCCCATAGGAAAACATGTTTTTTGCGAGAAGTTGAGTGTACAGACAAAGTTTGCAAAGTAACCCATGCTAGAAACTTTTGTGGATGATTGTGGGGGTGTGTTAGTGATTCACATGAAGTCATCTTGGTCACTTATTCAGATAAATTTCAAGGTACTTGTGATTTTTTAGTCCTATCATTGAGAAGGAAAAACAAAAAAGTAGTCTCTCTTGTTGAAAGGTAAATGTGTATTTATTCATAAAATATCTGCAAGTAAAGGTTCCAAAGTGAATTATAGCTCACATGTGAATTTTTTCATGAGTTTATTTGATCTGAAAAAATTATTTGAATTGTTTTATGTCTCAATAAAAAAACTGGTTTTTAGAAACCTAAAAATCAGTCTGGTCACTATCTGAGATGAAAGTGTTTCCATGTTAGAATCTTAGAATTAAAAATTTCTAGTAAGATTAAAGGTTTCAAAAGATCAAGATATTTATAGAAAGGTATAGTAGGCTCAATTAAGTTATTTTTACAAAAATTTATACCTCTCTTAGTGAACACCAATTTTCTGGGTGTGCAAATTTGAGTGTTGCTTGTTCAAATTAGTATTTTCTAGATTGAATAAGTGTTATGAAGATCCATTTTGCATTTGGAGGTGATAGAGAGATAAATTTATAATCTCCAAAATATTTTGTGGACATGGAGCCTACATAAAAAAATAATATAAAAGCATTTTTCTTAAATGTAAGTTCTAACCTTCATTAATGGTAGTGTGAAGCTCACCTAAAATGGTAAACACTAAATGATGAACTGAGAAGGAGTTAGAAGGTATGAAAGGTGACTGAGGTGTAAATTAAAATTCTTTCATGTATATGAAACTTGGTCTCTTGTGTAAGGAATCTAAAGACAAACTTGTATGTTGGAGAGAATAAAACAAATCATCTTCTGACAATTACAAATCAGATTGCAAAGGTAGTTGAAGATTTTACAAAAGGAGTCACAAATTTCAGAAGTACAAGAGGGGTTATAAATATGGTATTTTCTATTCTTTTGTATGTATTACCTAATGGAAAGTTACAAAAATGTTGATGTCATGTTTTTGTTTCAAGTAAAGCCTTCTTACTTTAAATAAAAACTAAAAATTCTTGGAAGTTGTATAGTCAAGGAATGAGAAGTGAAAAAAGACATTTTTGGAGATTTTTTCCTTTATGAAAAATATTATCCATAAAAAACAAGTGTGGGTGTGGGGATGAAAGTTTGAATGTGTGTGAAAAGGTGGTGAAAAATAATAACATGATGGATTGTGTTGTAAACTAATTTTTTTTAGGATATGCAGTGATGAAGAAGATGTTTAGAAGGAAGATATAATTTTGAAAAGACATCTCTAAGGAGACTACCTAAGGTAGATAAAGGAGTGTGAAAAAGAAGACTAATGAGATAATGTAGTGGCCATTATTTGTTGTGTGAGACATCCTATTCAGAGTGATCAAAACATTGCAGAAGACTATTTTGTTGCTTAGTATTAAGGGAGTTGAAGATTCCTTACAAGTTGAATATTATAGAAGGCATGTTGAATGAATTATGGAGTTGAAGTTTCAATGCAAGTTAAACCTTGCTAAAGATCAGGTTGTAGCTTAATTGAATTTTTGAGTTGTAGCTCTAAGTTGAGTGTAAGCTAAATTATGAAACAAATGTAACATTTACATGATAATACTGTCCTAAGTTCTTGGTTTCAGTGATTTTTCTTACATTTTAGAGTTCCCACTTTAAATCTTGTCTTTGTGTGTTTTCTCTCATTTCATTTTCTTGTGAATGTTGTTATGATGTTGATGCTACAGATTAAGTAAACTGAATTGTGACTGAAAAATCAAACAAACACTTATTCTCCCCCCTCTCAATGTCTTGACTTCCAACAAATACATGTACCAATGACTTATCCATTAGGATATAGAGATTCACGTCTTCATAACTAAAAAAATAACAAGAGTGAACACATGATGGAAAAGAAAAAACAACAGAAAGGGAAATAAACAAAAAATAAATAAAAATAACCTATATCACTATTGTACATGCAGGGCTCACCCCATATTTTTTTAAGCACCAACTAAAACTGGGTGCTTACCTATATACGTGTATCACCAAATTCCTTTCTTCTTTAAATCCATTGAAAGAATCACTAAAATATGATCCTTATTTCATTTTCTTCAGAAAAATTACATGGCTATTATTGCAATTGATGACACACTTATTTATTTCATTTGCTTTGTTTTATGACACAATCTTTCCTTTTTATCATGAGTTCCCAAGTTCATTATAATGGTTGATTTTCCATTCTTAATGTGAAGATGGGTCCTGATTACATTAGGATTTTTATTTCCACATCAAGACTTATTATATTTTATAGGAGTTTGTTCTTCATTTTTAATCTTCTTCATGGCCATTGTCTTCATGAGTTGATTCTCAACAGATGCTTTGAAAACATTAACATTATAACTAGCCTCTTGATGTTCCCTAGTTGCAAGTTGTTCCAAATTGTCTTATTTCATGCTTACTAGCTTAATATTAACATACTACCCATTATTATGTGATGTGTATAGTGTTTTATTATCTTGAAAATAAAATGAACATAAGCTTGGATTTGAACAATGAAAACTATCACCTTTCTCAACATGGACATTTTAGACCTAAAAATTCATCTTGAAAATGAGAGCATCCTTTTCTCGAGGTGAGTAAACATTTAAAGATTGAAGCCCATTATTTTTCATACATTGCTTGTAATGAGAAGATTTTCATTTTGAACAAAATCAGCATTGGGATGAAAAACTATTTCATTTATCCATTTTTTATTGAAAATATCTCCATCGCCATGAAAAGGGAATGAGCACAAAATTGGAGATGAAATATTTATATTATCATCTTCCTAACCTTGATAACCAAGAAATAAGGAGTCCATTTTTGGGATGAAATCATCATTTCCTTGATTAGGATCAGATTCAAGATATTGAAAAATATTTTCTTTCTTCCATGCCTTTTCATTCTCTCCCAATGGGAAACAGAAGTATTCATATTCAAAAACACACTTATTGAATGGAACTTGATATTGAACATTGAGAACATTGTATTAAAAATTAATCTCACCTAACAAGAAGTCGTTGGGTATAACTCCTTGATCCACATTTCTCATCATTTTGAGATCGCTTTGTTGTAAGTTAAGAATCACATGACCATCATCAACAATTAGTGGAGAAACTACATTAATGGTCACATCTCATGGGAAGTATATGTTATAAAATTATTATTCATGGATAATTTTAAAAGGTCTCTTGGTGAATTGGAGGTGGATATCCCTGGAACAACTTTTTTGATAAGGAGAATTCTTGGGGTTTTTGAATACAATATTTGAACAATTTTTTTTTTCATGTCATATGAAAATAATGCCCTTCTCATATGATAAGACATTTTCTATCACGCAACTAGAAATATTGTTTCATACAACAAAAAATTTCCTGTCATGCAATAGTAAATGTACTATCGAGCGAATGTATTATTGTCACACATCTCTATTTATTATTTGTTTCTTGTTTGTACTATACCTGATTATATTTTCGACAATATCTTACTAGTAATTTTATAATATACTACTTGGCAAATTACCTATGATTATATAGGAGGAGTTTCCAATGGTAGGTGAAGCCGACCCCTAAAAATTTAATTCTATAAAATTTAAGCGAAAGGTACACTTTCATACTAAAAAAAATTCACATTTTCAAATTTTCCAAATATGGAATATTCTCAAAATTACGAATATTCATAACTATAATTTTCCTTGTTCTTATTTAATTAAGTCATCATGAAGTTATTTTACCAGCTCCGTGATGCTGGGATACTCTTGCAATAATATGGGAAGCTCGAGTTCTTTCTTGAAAGTGATGAAAAAGTTGTAAGACTTTGATGTTTGAAATAAAATATCTTCCATTAGGTCATCAAGTCTTTGAACAATGTACTTCCTTTTCCTAACGGGAATAATTTTATTTATCTTAGAATGACCAGAATGGTGGCAGTTGACAAATCTAACTAAATATCTCCTCTAAAATCTTAACAAAAGCTTTGGCTCAATAATATACAATAAAAGATAGGCATGTCTTCTAGAAATATTCTTATTATGATATTTTTTCAAGAAAATATACCAATGATACCTAATAATCCTTGACCTATCTAGCGAGAGGTACTTCTTCTATTTCCATGGAATAAAAATTGAAATACATAGGGGAGAGAGAGACCAAGGGTTTTAGAAAATTTTATAGGCATGATGTTGTTATAAGAGGCACATTCAATGATGAAATTTATCAGTTTATACCAACTAATAAACAGAAATATATATACATTTATAACCTTCCTAGAGGTGGAGGGTGTGGAAGAGAGAAAATTACAATAAGGAGTGAAATGAGAAACCTGAGGTAGTTCTTTGGTTGTGGCATTTTTAGCACATGAAACTAAAATACTTCCTTTGATAAAATGAACAAGCCTATAAAATTACTTGGAATGTGTTTTCAATTACTCATACACAGAAATTTGGATTTTTGTTTTCTTGCAATGGTCAATGATCTCAAAAAATGAGGAAGTGGTAGTCACATAAGGAATTATGCCAGCATTGACATTGGTATTATTAGGATAAAAAAATATTTTTTAGGAGAAATAAAATGAGACTTACCTATAGAGGTAGATAGATTCTTAGTTGTATTATCATGCTTCTTATTAGCTAACCTTGTCAAAATGGACATCAATAATCTTTAATTTGTTGTTATTTTTCATAAAGTGACTATTTGAGGATTTAATTTCTGAGCTTGGGAAACAAAGGAATATCCTTCTTTCCCATTTGTGATCAAGTTAACAATGCATAGGAGTAGCTATCTATAGGTTCTTCAAATTCTTCATCCAAAGTGAATTGAAAATACAAACTTCTTAAAAATTCATCATCATCTTCTTCTTTAATTTCTGATTCAACAATTTCCCCTCCTTCATCTTCATCATTTCCACATATTGCATTGACTAGTGGAGCTTCCAATGCAAGCTTTCGAGTTTCTCTTGCAATCTAATTCATATTATGGTTTGGATGGGCCTTATCCTTCATTGAATGATTTTTCATATTTCCCATTAAGAAAATTTCATCTTCCAATTCAATGGAATTGTCTTGATTATTGTCAGAATATCTTTCTTGAATTATCCCTAGAAAGAAACTAACTTTAGGAAATTGGGAATTCACAAAGAATATTTTAAAATTATCTATATTAGGATGAGCTAAATCAGTAATCTTTTTGACTGACTTATTGATATTTTCAATGAAGTCTCTCATGGAATATTATAGTTATTTCTTCAATTGAGTTAATTGAGAAAGGAGGGAATGAGCATGTTCTATAGTCTTGAATATTTATTTAAACTTTTTTTTATTTTACCCCACTCAAAAATTGAGTGTGATGGAAAATAGTAAAACTAGTCTGATGTGATATCTTTTAATTTTCTACATGTAGCTACACTATAACATCTTCATGTTTTACCCCAAGAATTCCACAAATTGAGATGAAAGTGATGATATGATCATTTGGTCATTACTTTCCATCTCCATAGTGTATTGGAAAGTTTTTTCTTGATCCTTGTAGACGTTCATGAAGTGGAGGAGTAAAAAATATGGACCAATGTTATGTCTCCATGGTACATGTGCTTGTGCTATCATTTCTTCCTCTTATCTTTATTCTTCTGAAGGAATGACGACAAGTGGTTCTATAACTAGTTCTTCAGTATGAATGTAAAGAGGAATTCCAAAAATTTGTCTTCTTTCCTATATAATAACAAGTCTAAAATCAACTTATAATTGTTCTTCAAATGTTGGATCAATATTTCCACCTACACGATCAACTTAGGTGTACCTTCTTTCTTTTAGTTTGTTTAGAGTGTTAGAGAGGAATGAAACTTAAAAAATGTATATTTTAAAAATGGATTGCAATAAGGATTTTGAATAAAATAATACTTTTGGTAATTTTCAATTTTTCATTTTTTTGATTGTTTAGAATATATAATTTTGTTATTATTAGATATGTTTATAGGTGCACAAGGGTAGATCTCTCCCAATATATTTTTCAAAAAATATTGGTTAAAAACAAAATCATGTTGTTAATAAGGTGTTTCCACCAATGGTAACGAGGCTAAGGCCCTCCTTCTTCAATATGGGGAGACCCCTATTATTGAAAATAAACCATCCTAATTATGTGGGATGGCCAATAGGCTAGGGATCACAAAGGAACACTCTACTAAACCTATGGAAAATTTCTTGAATAAAGTAAATGGGAGTAATTTGTAGTGATGAGGGATAAATAAGAATAAGAGAAACAAGGAGAGGGGGTTAATGTTATGATTAGGCACTAGAAGAGTTCATATAAAATAAAAAAAGTAGGTTGCATTCAATTATAATAATCTAAGTTATGCAAACAATAATGAGATAAACAAAATAAAGACACAATTTCATTAATTTGTTCCTCAAAAGTACAAACCCTTTTCTTGGTTGTTCAAGGTCACTATGTTTGCAAGATAGGAAATAGAGAGAGAGTAGAGGAAATCATAAGCAAAGAAATGGAAAAAACAAACTCTTATTTCTTATGTAGTGGCGATAAAAAGGTCCACACATACAATAATCCATAATTTCTAGCCAAATACTAAAACTTTAAAAATCAAAACTTGAACTCTTTTGGAGTGGAGAAGCTATTTCAATTTATAGCATTGCAATGCAACTCTTAATCCAACCCCCACATGACCTTTCAATTTTTTATTCAAATTGTGAATTTTCATATTCCTTAGGAGTGAGGAAATAAGTCTCCTTTTTATAAATCAAAAGGGAGTTTTACAATGCAACATTAGAGAGTCACTTTAGTGAATAATATAAAATATCAAGATTACATACAATGGATAATTACAAAGGGGGGAGAAGAGGATAAAAATCAAAAGATGAGATAAAATATGTTTTCATGCATGGATGAAGGTTCCTCCACCCTTGATGCATATGAGCTTTGATGTAGATCCTTTGAAAAATTTCCCCCCTTTGAAAACTATTTAAATGATGAACCTCTACAACATTGTTTGGACACACCGAGAAGAGGAATGATGAACCCATGATACATAGAAAAAAAAGATCATGGAAAGATGACTTAACTCATTGATAAAATAATTATTATTATTAAGATAATGAAATATCTTTATGATCAATCATTCTCATAGGAATACTTTGGTGCATTTTCCTCACACAACCATTATCTTGATTCTGTCACTGTGAGAACACTGATTGTGAATGAAGAATGAAAAAAAAATTATGATACAAGATTAAGAAAAGGATAAAGGGAAAACAAAATTTCCATACATTTTATGATTATGCTATCCTTTTGAAATTAAGTTAAATGGTTCTTGGGACAAAATTGGTAATTTCCCATTTAGGCACTCTATGCTCAGCACATCAGGGAATGTAGGGATTTACTTGAGATTTAAGAGAAAGACTCATTTGAGTTCCAATATCATTAGAAAATTCATAAAGGAATGATATTTTATCATTTTGATCTAATTTCATCCACTTACTATTTTAGCAAGTTACTCATGATTTTCTTATTTTAACAATTTTTTCCAATCTTGCCAATTTTGAGTTTCTCCAACACGGGTGAATGAAATAAGGTATCCAGATTAAATTTTTTCTTGGACATAATAACATTATTATTTTATTTAATGAATAATTAATAAAATATAAATTGGTCTCCTCGGTATCTAATTCAAATGAAAGCACTTGTAGAAGTTTATATTTTTTATTCTGGGCCTTTACTTAATTTTTTGGAGGATTACAATCACCAGATTTGTATAAATATGAAAAATGAATATGTAAGCTGAAAATTTATTATGGATGAATAAAATTTAATGTTTAATTAATATAGGAATTCAAATAATACCCTTAATGGTGTATTTGAAAGGATTCTATAGTCCACATTTCACGACAATCAGAGCAGGGGTTTGGGAGTAAAGAGAAAAATGTGTTTTGGAGGATGAGGGTTTTTGGAGAAATTTTCATGAAAAAATAGTAATGGATCACAAAATGTGGGAGTTAGAAAATGAAAATTGATTTAAAAAGGACTAAGGATGAGATTTATTTTCAACCCCTTTTATAAACCTAGATAACTCATGTTTTGACTCACCCTACTTTACCTGAGTTAGATGAGACTCATGTATGGACTGAAAAATTTATAAATGGGTCTCAAATCTCCTTGATTACCTTAAAATATTTATTATGGTATAAAGTTAAATCAATGGTGTAAAAAATATGCATTGTGTAGAAGCATTATGGAAAAGGCACAAAAATATGCCATGAAGGTGAGTTGAAATAACTTGTATAACACCCCATGTTGTGAACTTTAAGTGATGCAAATATTTCTTCTCTATGGTGGCACAATATTTTTCCTGAATGTCCCTCTAGAAAATTGACAAAGGGAAATCACCCTCATCCAAGAGCGCATAGGGTCTTCTCATCATGAATAGGGGGTAGGTAAGGTTAGGTGAGTGAATAAAATTTTCTAACCACCAATTTGTCACTTAAATGACTCAACTTATATTTATCATGTGGGGGAAAATTTTTTGTCTCCCCACTGTCCCATTTTACTTTTGTAAAAAGGAAAAATGGACATAAGGGGTCTTCAAGTGTGCATTTACCCAAAATACATGCCTTACTTCATTGAACACTTCTTGAGCCAATTTTCTCACCACTTGAGTTAAGAGAAGAATTAAAATGGAAATATATATATGATTTTGACTCCAAAATTTCTAATGAGAGCATTCCCACAATTTTTCTTAGCTAATTCTTCCTTAAATATTACATTTTGGCCCTTTTTTAATTCTACGAAGGCCTATACACCAATGAAATAAGCTAGCACTAGATTTCATGATGATAAAAATAAGATAAAAAAATCCTTGGATATGAAGGGGGCCTAAAATATTTCACATTGGAATTAAAATCAAATAATTCTCCATGGAAATTTTAGAATCCTCAGTTGAATCTTCACCAATATCGAATATATTTATCTACACTTCTGGACCAATATATGAAAATCGGATCATCAAAAACCATTGAAACATTTTTAAAAATGAAGTAGATATCCTTATATTTCAAATGAGTATATGATTGTTTTCTAGATCCTCCAGAGGCTCTTGAACCATATGAAACATGAACAACTACTTTTTAGGAAAAAATAATCACTTCACCATCTAAAAATAGCCGAGTTTTAGAGAATATTTCCCAAGCTTCAAAATATTTCTAAATTATCGTAAATAAATTTATTGAATCATATCTCTTCATCACAACTCCAAATTTGTTTGTTCCTCAACATTTAGGTTTTGACGGGTGTCCACTAATTTGAAAAATTGTGAAAATGGACCTTTTTGGGCCTCTGGGAGCAATTCCTTCTGAATGAACTCCATGCACATGAAACACACTTGAATATACAATTAAAACATTCCTTACGTCAATTATTAAGGTAAAATAGTAACTAAAGTTTGCTAGAGGATGTGTTTACATTGACTAGGAAAGGGATTATCAAATATGGGCTAAGTTGTCAAGATACTTTTTTTAAAGTTTTCATGCTAGGAATTTTACATGAAAACAAATATTTCTAGCCTGGGGATATGTTCTAGATTAAACAAAATGAGGATAGGATAAGAAATAATTCCATAATTTCAAGACACTATGTGGACCGGTGCGTTATCCATTGGGCTATAGAGAGTCATATCTTCACTACTAAAAAAAGCAAGTTGTATAAAAAACAACAAGAGAAAACACATGACAAAAATGGGAAATGGCTAAAAGAAAGTTAAGGACACCAAAAAAGGAAAAATAACCTAAATCACCTATGTACATACGGGGGATAGCCTACTTTCATTGAATCACCAACTCAAATAGTGTGCTACCCATATATGGGTATCAAAAAATTCCTTTCTTCAACACATATATTGACATGATGACTGAAATATGATCCCTTTCTCAATTCCATGATAAATCTTACATAGATATTATTTTAGTTGACTACTAACTTATTTAGTTCACTACCTGTGTTGTTTTGACACATTCTTTCCATTTTCTCATTGACTCTCAAATTCATTCCAATTGTTGACTTTTCATCAATGTTGTGAAGATAAGTCTTGATTACATTAGGCATGTTATTTATGCATTGAGACTTATGATATATTTTTTTATTAAAGGTAAATGGTTTTGAAGGGAATATACCCTAAATTACAACAAAAAAGGCTCAACATCCTAGATAAACATGAGCGAACAAAGTTCTTTATTGATACGTGGGGGTCACACCCAAACCACAAACCAAAAAACTAGATAAAAATATAAGAGTAATAAGGAAGTGGCCAATTGATTACAAGAATCCCAACAATAGACTGACAACAAAAAAACAACAACATGAAATCAACACTACACCAGCTGCAGAGAGAACAAAGAGGCAAAAAGGGCACTAATTAACAGATTTTCTATCCGCCTTAAGTGTTACCCTCAATGTATTATAAAGACTCATGGCTGCCCTGATATTAGGGTCTAGATTGGTTACTTTGAAGAAATTCTTAGTGATCTTCCCATTCTTCCAAGTTGATGTAGGAATCCCACTAACATCACATATATGATTAATATGAACCTGGAGGAGATAGAGTACTACTATGTGAATGGCCAATTAATTGTTATAGTTTTCTTCAAGTACTCTAACTTGATTAGAGAGTGATTTTACTTCCTCTTGAAGGATCGTAATGGAGGTAGGTTATGTTGTCTTACTACTAGTATTAAGGAGAAATTCTACATTATCTTCAATATACTTCAAAGCATTAGCCTCTTGTTTAAAATTATCAAGAACATAAGGGGTGACCTGAGCACTAAGTCTAACATGGATGATATTTGGAAGGATTTCTTCACCAATTTTCTCCTTGTATTTCTTGTTGCTTCTAGGAATCCACTTAGGAGGATGTTCAAAAACATGGTCACAAAAGAGTGAATTTTTAGATCTAATACGGGGCTACTGGGTAGGTGGAGGAGCTTAAAGAGGACCTAGGTCATTTTATACTACATCAAGAATAAATTGGTGGATAAGTTAGATGAATCCTTGATGGAGTTGTAGAAATCTCTTATGACCTTCGACCTATAAAACAATTTTTTGCGAAGAGTGTAAAATGTAATATGAAAAATTGATCTTTGCTTCACGCCTGAAGTGATTAAGAAGAACCAAATGGTGTAGAGGAATAGTGGAGAACCTACCTTGAAGTGTTATGTAATGAACTATCATGTGAGAAAATTCATAGTTTTATTTCAATTTTTTCTCCATCTTCTAAGAAAAGCCTTTTCTTTGCCTCTTTTTCATACTTATTGCGGAAGAACTTGTTTCCCTCCATACTCAAGCCTATGATGAAGCAAATAAATTTCTCTAAATTTCTAAATTCTCTACCTTTGAACTTGATATTTGTGTTCTTCCAATTGGTTAAAAATTACAAAGAGACATGTTGAATGAAGTCTATGAAACCTCCAATGTTGAGGGTTTCATAAATTTCAACATTGTCTTGCCATTGGGGGTCAAAAACTTGTTCAAAACTAGAATTTTCCCCTCCCATCATGGATGAAACTAGTGAAAAAGAAATTTTAGACTAATGACAGCAGGAGGTAAGCCTTCTGACAACAATTCGGTAGCCTAGATACTGAATTACTTTCCTTGTAAAACCCGATGCCTTACTCCAAATTTTTTTCTTATGTCAAATTCCCTCATTGTTCGAGGTGTGGAGTAAATAGAAATAAATAAATTAAATTTCTTTTAAGTACGAAAGAGGAGAATTCCATACTTGTGAAATCTTCCACTTAATGAGTAATGATGGGTTGAGCGGTAACTTCCTTAATAATGACGGAGTGAGTTACATAGGTGAAGTCCTTATTATCATGCCACTTACTATAATTATTCATATGAATACCTACATTAGAAAGTGCGTCTGCGGTATTATTTCCATCCTTATACACATGTTGAATCATAATATTAAGACCATTGCAAACATCATTAGCTTCATTAATGAAATCACTAATGGTCCTATTAGGTGTTTTGATTCCAGGGAGGTTGTTAATGATATTTATATAATCACCCTCCAAAATGAGATTGTTTATTGTATAGATTAAGATCGACACGCAACATTCAATTACACTTGACTCCTCGAGGTCATGCCAAGGTAGCTAGTGTGGAAATATGGATGGCTAAATGGTATAAAAATGCGATAGGTGGTGAAAGTGTGTGTAAATGGTATGGATAGGTTGTCAAGAACATACGATATATTCAACTCGCAATAATGGGATCTCCTCATTGAGTGAAAAAAACCCTTTCTATCCTAGATTGGTAAAATGGATGGATAAGAAAGGATAGAAATGCAGAGGATCCATTCAATATCATCACTATAAATACCCGTTCTACCAGTTGTGGAAGTTGAGGGAAACCAATGAGATCCTCGTAAATGGTCCTGACAAGGTCATGTAGCTAATGAGTAAGGCTTGGTTTCATGGAATCTAGATCTAGTTAGCGGGAGTATTCCAAAATATGAGGGCTAGGTGGGATTCCTTGTTTAGAACGTTCATTGTGATATGATGTCATGTGGCTATGGGTGATGTACGTAGACTCATGTCAATGTCTGTGATAAGCTTTGACACATTTGATTGTGGGATTGTAGTATCACAACACAAATTTATTGGTTTCTGGGGTCCTTGTATGGTCATGTAAATGAGCAAACTCTATTTCCAACTATCCAATCCTCATAAAATTTTCATCTGCTACATTTAAAACGAGTAGTTAGGTGATATTCTCAGAATACCTTACTGGGGTTCTAGAAAATTTTATGTGTAATCTTGTATCTATATCACTAAGAAGGTCTCAATGCATTTGGTTGTGGAACTAATTGATTGCAGCCAAATGGTTTTTCTCTTCAGGTCCATTTATGGTCATGTAGATGTTTAAGGTAATATATATTGTGTTTTTTTGTACCAAAATTCATATGCTTTGTCGTCTTCAATTTTCAACATGTCTAGTTATTCAGTGATTGCTTGTAGATATCTAGTTATTAGGAATACGTTAAATCTAAGACCTTGATCAATATCTATTAATGGTACAACTAGATGTGGCTGAGGCACTATTGGTTCTAATATAAAATCCTTTGGTTCTCTAGGCCCCATAATTGTCATGCAAGAAATGATTGGATTAATCTAGTGAAGCAAATTAACTACGAAAAATAAATCCACACTATGTTTTTGGTATTTTTCAATGTATGAACTGAATAAAGAAATAAAAGTAACTAATCTAATGAAAGTAAATATTTTTGGTTCTTTTATGATATTATGAAAACAAAGCTTCTAATCTAAATAAATTAATCTAATATAGAAAATCAAACGGATGTAGCTCATTGACTTTGTAATTATGTTAATCTAAATCTAAATCAATTAACAAATCGAAACCTTTCTAATAAAAACCCTCAATCCTACCTCAAACGCATGAGAATAAGTCACAGCTTCAATGAAGTTATTCATCCCTTACAACTTACCTTGAAAAAATGAAGAGAATGATTTTACAAAAACTTTCTAATATGATTTTGATCTGTACTCTTGATGATTTACAACAATGCATAATTTTCTCTACTCTATGTGATTATGATAATTTGAATGATACGATACAGAATTGAAAAATTATGCAAATAATGAAAATTAATTGAATCCAAACTGAAAGCCCCAAATAGTGGTAAAACTCCTTTGGTAATTACTTTATTCCCTTAGTTAACCTTTCACTTCCTTAATAATGACGGAGTGAGTTACATAGGTGAAGTCCTTATTATCATGCCACTTACTATAATTATTCATATGAATACCTACATTAGAAAGTGCGTCTGCGGTATTATTTCCATCCTTATACACATGTTGAATCATAATATTAAGACCATTGCAAACATCATTAGCTTCATTAATGAAATCACTAATGGTCCTATTAGGTGTTTTGATTCCAGGGAGGTTGTTAATGATATTTATATAATCACCCTCCAAAATGAGATTGTTTATTGTATAGATTAAGATCGACACGCAACATTCAATTACACTTGACTCCTCGAGGTCATGCCAAGGTAGCTAGTGTGGAAATATGGATGGCTAAATGGTATAAAAATGCGATAGGTGGTGAAAGTGTGTGTAAATGGTATGGATAGGTTGTCAAGAACATACGATATATTCAACTCGCAATAATGGGATCTCCTCATTGAGTGAAAAAAACCCTTTCTATCCTAGATTGGTAAAATGGATGGATAAGAAAGGATAGAAATGCAGAGGATCCATTCAATATCAATCACTATAAATACCCTTTCTACCAGTTGTGGAAGTTGAGGGAAACCAATGAGAGCCTCGTAAATGGGTCCTGACAAGGTCATGTAGCTAATGAGTAAGGCTTGGTTTCATGGAATCTAGATCTAGTTAGCGGGAGTATTCCAAAATATGAGGGCTAGGTGGGATTCCTTGTTTAGAACGTTCAATTGTGATATGATGTCATGTGGCTATGGTGATGTACGTAGACTCATGTCAATGTCTGTGATAAGCTTTGACACATTTGATTGTGGGATTGTAGTATCACAACCAAAATTTATTGGTTTCTGGGGTCCTTGTATGGTCATGTAAATGATCAAACTCTATTTCCAACTATCCAATCCTCATAAAATTTTTCATCTTCTACATTTAAAACGAGTAGTTATGTGATATTCTCAGAATACCTTACTGGGGTTCTAGAAAATTTTATGTGTAATCTTGTATCTATATCACTAAGAAGGTCTCATGCATTTGGTTGTGGAACTAATTGATTGCAGCCAAATGTTTTTCTCTTTCAGGTCCATTTATGGTCATGTAGATGTTTAAGGTAATATATAATTGTGTTTTTTGTACCAAAATTCATATGCTTTGTCGTCTTCAATTTTCAACATGTCTAGTTATTCAGTGATTGCTTGTAGATATCTAGTTATTAGGAATACGTTAAATCTAAGACCTTGATCAATATCTGCTAGTGGTACTACTATATTTGGCTGAGGCACTATTGGTTCTAATGTGAAATCCCTGGGTTCTCTAGGTCCCATAATTGTCATGCAAGAAATGATTGAATTAATCTAATGAAGAAAATTAACTACGAAAAAGTAAGTCCATACTATGTTTTTGGTATTTTTCAATGTATGAACTGAATAACAGAAATAAAAGTAACTAATCTAATAAAATTAAATGTTTTTGATTCTTTTCTTATATTATGAAGAGCAAAAATTCTAATCTAAACAAATTAATCTAATACAAAAAATCAAACCGGATGTAGCTAATTGTCTGTGTAATTGTGTATTGAATCTAAATCTAAATCTAATTAACAAATCGAAACCTTTCTAATAAAAACCCTCAATCCTACCTCAAACGCATGAGAATAAGTCACAGCTTCAATGAAGTTATTCATCCCTTACAACTTACCTTGAAAAAATGAAGAGAATGATTTTACAAAAACTTTCTAATATGATTTTGATCTATTGTAATTACTTGATGATTACAACAATAGCATAATTTCTCTACTCTATTTGATATGAATAATTTGAATGAATACGATACAGAATTGAAAAATTATGCAAATGAAGAAAAGTAAATAATGAATCCAAACTGAAAGACAAAATAGTGGTAATCCAGTTGGTAATTACTTTATTCCCTTAGTTAACCTTTCAATTCCTCATATCCACATGAGTCCAAATGTTGGGAATGCAGTGACAACAATAAAAGGAAAGGTGCTTGGAGAAATGGGAAACTTGAATTTGAATACTAGAGCAATGCAATTGGAAGAAATATAGTGCAATAGAACTGATATTGGCTATACAATTTCCATCAAGAAAGAAAGCAGTTTAAAAATTGTAAGGAAACACAAATAATTCTATGGCCATTTACTTGAAAACAGGCGATCAATTTATAGAAAGTTATATGTAGAGTGAAAAAGCACACTTGGTATCAATGGGATGCCAAATAATCACATGAAGAGGTAATTAAATATGCAATCAATAATCATAAGTGAAAGAGGATTTAAATAATGAAAAATAAAGCCTAAATTTAGGAAATTTGACTAAGAACGACTTCCAAAAAATGAACTGAAGTTAAGTTACATGCATTCAAAATACAAGTAAAACATTCTAGAATATTTGCACAGAATCACCACCCAATCTAGAGCAATGACTATAGGACCGCCGCCTTGCTTGGGTGACAGTTACAAAACCATTGATCTATCTCAGAATTGGTTACAAAATTTCCACCTAGGCAGGGTGGCGATTTTGACACTAAAGGGAAAAAATAAAGGAAAATGAAGCGGGGAGATGGGACTAAGCTTCCAAAGGATAAATAATACATACTAGGATACAAATATAAATTGTAAGTTGGATTTAGTGGCTCGAACACCTTCTAAAAGGACATGAATCATCATTGGGGACCTTTTTGTAACTATTTCTAAAAATGTAGCATGTGTAAATTTAGGTGCGTACTTATTGCCCCCTCAGAAAAGTGTTTTAGCCATGAAGATGCGTGAAACATAGAGTCCGAGTATGGTATTTCCTAAATGGGGAGTTATAAACTATACCTGACATGCCCATGTGATCAAATGTCTCTGTCAAAGCTCCCACTACCTGTAAGATGAAAGGAAAAATAAAGTGTAGATACATAAAATATCGAAAATAAAATGCTAAAACAAAACAACAATAAGACTTACCATTTATGTGGGGATAATAACATACCTTCGGAAATGGTCTAGCCCTATGGTCACATACACTCAAAACGGAGTCGAAAATCAACATATATATATATATATATATATATATATATTTTAAATCAAAACAACCCACTTTTCAAATCATTTACACAAATCCTATTGGTGATTTTTGAGTTTTGGGCCCAAGGTGACCATTTTGAGCAAGATTACAGCTAAAAAAATGTTTACAACAAGGTAAAGATGGCTCTGTGACCAAGAAATACAACGATGTAGAAAAAGGTCAGTTTTTATAAGTTAATCATTTTAAAACCTAAAATGTAAAATGTTGAAAATTTAAGCCTAGGTGGGGAGATTTTCAAAATTCCTTATTTTAAAGTGCTCCCCCTAGGGGTTGGCGCAAATGGGCTAGCCTTTGATTTCATGAAAAATGGTCTTTTCTTACATTTTATGGATTTTTTAGGGCTTAAGGGATGGCTCATCGGATTTTGATAGGATCGCCGCTCTGCACAGGGCGGCCATTACAAGATCACCACCTGGCCAGGATGGTGTTTACAAAATCACTACCCTAGAAAGGTGGTAATTACCAAATCTCAGCTCTATATAGGGCAGTGATTCTATCATTTTTGGGATAACGGGTAATTTTACAATGTTTAGAATAATTTGTTTTGATTTTGTTTTTTTTTGCTATGTTTTTTATGAGCTTGCCTATGTGACTGACTCACTCTTTTATTTTTTTACGAGTGAAGATAGAGGATTATGTCCACTGGAGCTGGGAGAGAGAGTGTGATTTGCTACCACCTATAGTCAACTAGCTAACTCAGATCATGATAGACACACTGCACAAAGAAGGGATGTGGAGGATTTCACAGGTACCTCATATTATACCCATTAGTCAGATCATGTGTGACTTTTTCTCTTATAGGGGCATGGACCAGAAACTTTATTTGGTTTTTAGGGGTTAGAGGATAGTGGAATATCACTCTTAAGGATGTATACATGATACTCGATGTTCACATACTTGTCTAACAATTGACACTTGAGATGACGGGTTCTACAGACAGGACCAAAATTTGTGCCACTTACTTGAGAGATGATGGGGTGTCACCAGGCACCAAATCAGGTATGAGGATTCTTTTTGTCCCTTTAGATCCTATCCCTACACTCTACAAGGCCATCATAGGTATATTGGCCTTACGGTTGATAGAGGATAAGGGCATGAAGAAGTTGTTGTATTGTTGGGACTAGATAGTGATGTAGATATAACAGTACAGGCATACCTATGCATGGGGATCAGATATACTGGGAACTACATACAGTTATTTATACTAGGTGGTAAGAATAAAAGGTCATTCAATCAGTCATTCTACACATGCGATGATTTGGGTTTATGAGAGGATTATACCCTATTAAAGGGGAGTATAGGTATAATATCTAGGGGTCGTTAGGGCTGCGAGGTAGACAGGGATGTCAGTGCTTAGAGTGTACACCATCTCATGGCCACTCTCATTAAAGATGGCATTCACTATGCCCTACCAGGATATGACAGGGTTATGAGGACCAGATGGAAACACAATGATAGCTTATACCACCACCGGTCAGTTAGTTTACAGATCAGGGAAGGTGAAGACTCATCCATTTGACAAAGTCCCCCAGATGTTTAGAATACTATACATTGGTATTCTTCCTCATATGCTAGTGGTTTATAGGAGTGTAAGGGAGTCTTGGGGTGGCTATGCAGGTGATCATGGTTGGATTATCGTGACATAAGGAGTTCTTATTGCCATGATAAGGGTTGTCCATGCCCACCGAGTAGCTAGACCTAGACCGCTTCTCTTGCTTGAGGTCACACCCACTCATAGTGGGGAGAAGAAGGAGGCACCTATTGATATATACTCCGAGACTGAAGTAAATATGGGGAAGGAGACTGATGAGGAGGTAAGAGAGAAGGCAAGTGCACAAGGAAGGGATGAAAAGGAGGAAACCAACACTGAGTGGCATGACACTCAAGAGATATGTAGAACTGAGTGAGAGGAGGTAGATGCAGAGATGGAGACGTTATTTTTAAAGGACCCAATTCCTTGTGATGGAAGAGGAATTAAGGATTTAGTTATATAACATCACATTGCCTCAGGAGGAGGAGAGGCACAACATGCACCTATAACAGCTGCACTGGCTATAATAGTGGACCCTACATGGGATACTCGAGATCTAAGTATGTAATTTACTCCTTTCTCGACTTTGCTAGTTTAGAAATTATAATCAGTATATAACGTACTTATATATATATATATATATATATATATATATATATATATATATATATATATAATTTTTGTGGTTTTCCAACACACCATTGTTTTCTTTTCTTTGTAGTGACTACTCAGGAGTGGAAAGATCTTATTCATTGGGTATGTGCAGACACCTTTTTTCTCCTTACGAGGAAGACAAGAGAGGAGCTGTTAGAGGATGTGTGGTGTCCTTTACTTTCTGGATGCCACACCGATGTTTTTGTGCCTCTTTGGAAGGTGACAGAGACCATTCCTGGTTTGAAACAAAATGTTTTGGGGTATGAGGTAGTTGAGAGAGAGGAGGTGGTGCCATTTGCACAACGAGACCAAGGCCAATGGTCATAGTCACAACCAATCACACCACTCATTACATTTATGAAGTTGTAATCGTAATAGAACTTCTAGAGTCATGCACGCTCCTTCTCAGGGATCCCATAGGGATTGATAGACTATTGAGCCTTTATTACTTCATTTCCATTTTGTGAGGCACATATTTAAATTTTTATTTGTATTTACATGCTCATTGAGAGTTTTTTCACTATGCCTAGTGTGTGATGGAATTGTAGAAAACTCAATTTATTATGATATATATAAATATACCTCTTTTTGGTTCAGATATTCTTTGCGTAGAGTTGACTTGTTTTGGTGGTTTTCTTCACATGTGTACTCTAGATGTTTAAAAATTCCTATTTTTTATTATTTTTAAAATTTATGGAATGTATAGCGTATGATAACAAAATGAATTTGTTTTGTTGTTTTGTAATGCTAATATATGATGATTATATAGACAAGTTGTAATGTTGAACTTTCTTTTTTCCAGTAATGTTTAGTACTTCATTTTGTTTATTTGAAATGTTGATGAATAATGATATGATGATAAAATAAATTCACTCCACTCTTACTCTCATGCAACTAGTAATATGTGAGGGCTCAACACTAAGATCCAGGAGGGATGTGAACTCTATGGTTTTGATAGAGATGGAAATGGTGAGAGAAAGACAAGAATTTGACATAAACCCAATTAGGAACCTACAACTTAAGTTTGAATATAGTTTACTACATAACCTAGAATGGAACTTCTTGTACTTTTATCTAGACTTAGATCCAAAGATGGCATTTTAATTAAAAAAATATGATTTTAAGATTTTGACTCTCTTTTGGAAAATGCACATCTAATTCATTTTTCTTGGGATTTTTAAGAATTTCAAAGCACATTTATTTAATGAAATTGTTTTTAATTTATTAGTTTATTTAAAGATACCCTATACACCTTTCCCCATGATATCATTAGGAAGCATGGGCTCATCACCAAGGAAAAAAAATAGGTGAGTAAGGGCACTCCCTTCCTTTCCTAACCTCATGCAACTTGTAAGAGGCATGAGTTCAATACCAAAGGCTTATAGGGAAAAGAAGTGTGTAAATAAAAATTTTGAATGATTTTTTATTTGAGATGTATACTACTTTTGTTTGTCTTTAAAATTTAATTTATTCTTTTGGAAAGAAAATATTTCCCCTGGCCTCAACCCCACCCAACTAGTAAGATGTGCGGGCTCAACACAAAAATGTGGAGATAGGCGAAAAAATGTTCTGGATTATTTTTTTTTAGAATGTTTTTGTACCAAAGAATATTTTTAGGGAAAGATATGACATCACAAAGCTTCTAGAATTGACTATGGGAAAATAAAACTATGCCAAAAGAAAGCTAAAGTCAAAACCAAGTATTTAGGCCTTGGTGGGATTAGTGATAAAATTTCATCTTATCTTGTTGAATTGATGAAGTGATAAGAATTTTTAATGATCATATCGTGAATGTGTGAAGGGATATGATTTGAAGGATTGTCAATGTTTTGTAGAATTTTTTTAGAATTACTTTGAAAATAAGTTCCTTGACTACCAATTTTACATAATGAGGTGAAATATGGTAATGCAATGCAAATGTAGTAATATACATAAGGAAATTCTTGTGGATCATGCATAAGATTTTTTAAGGTGAAAAGAGTTGATGGATTAAAAAAATATCCTACCTTATAGTGTACATATGCGATATACCTCATTCTTATAGTCTTCTATGACCCGATACGGGCCCAACCATTTAGGCCTGAAATTCCTACCTTTTCTAGTCTTTTTGTCTTTTCGGATGTCGAGTCTTAATACAAGATCTCCAGCACATATCTCATGTTCATAAAATTTCTTGTTTTACTGCCGAGCCATTCTTTCAATGTAGACGCTATGTTGTTTCTCAGCATTGAGTGGACCTTCATCAAGGATTTATAATTGAGATAATCATGTTTCTCGATAGCCATCTTCTCCCAAAATTCCTTATAGTGAGACGCAGAGACTAGGTAATTCAACTTCGAGTGCTAAAATGGATTCTGAACCAAATACCCACGAGAAGGGGGTTTCCCCCATCGGTATTCTTACCGATGTTGGATAGGACCAAAAGGATGGAAATTGTTTTAAGTGCTTGTCTCATTTCTTCTCCTTGAAATTTTTAAGGAGGATGGACTTTAATATCTTGTTAGTCACCTCATCCTATCCATTTTCTTGAGGGTAATAGTGAGAAGTCGTGTGATTTTTTAATTTAAACTTGTCACATAGTTCATGTACTTCCTCATTTTTGAAATACATGCCATTATCACAAAATAATGACTTGTGTGACCCATACCTATAGATAATTTGGTTCAAAATGAACTTATCAATTACACATATTGGTATGGTGGTAAGAGGCATAACCTCTACCAACTTAGTGAAATATTTTGTGGCCATAATTATGAAGTTATGGGCGTCTTTTGATAAGGGAGAGAACTTCCCTATCAAATCTAGGCCCTATGTGGAAAAGGGTCATGGTGTTGCAATTGGTTGCAGAGGCTCTTCTGGTATGTGGACCTCATGAGATAAATCTTGGAAATTTTTGAAATTAAGCACATACTCTACCACATCATGTTCTAATGTAGACAAAATATAGCCCATCCGATGTATCTTGCGAGCGGTGATTTGGCCTCCAAAGTGACATCCACACACTCCACTATGGGATTCATAGATAATCTTCTCAGATTATTCTTCATCAACACATCTTAGCAAAATTCCATCAAAGGCTCTATGATAGAGAACTTGTTCTATGATCACACATTTAGTGACTATGACACGTAGCTTTATTCTTTGTTGTGATGTTGCATCTTTAGGTTGTGCATGGTCTACAATGAAATTAACAATATCAGTATACCATGGATGTACAGAAAAGGGGGGTTTGATCTCGATGTATTATATGGATTTTTCAAAGAATTCCATTTTAAATAAATCACCTCTATCTAATGGTTTTTCATCCAACTGGTCAGTAATGATTTTTTATTTAACAAAATTTTGGTTAACAAATGTTAGCTCGAACTCACCCATGAGAGTTAAGAAACATCCGAATTTCTTGGATAACGAACCCTATGTTAGAAAAATTTACAAATGATCAATATTTACAATAACCATTGTTTCTTGGTTAATCATGTAGTCTATTAACCATTTCAGTGCAAAAACTATAACTAGGAGTGTGTCTCATTGTTGAGGAACGTTCGACTGATAAAGTATACTTCACGCTATCATTTTTCATCATCCTCTTGAGCTAACATGCAAGCTAATGAGACATATATATCCCATGAATAAATAATAAGAGGCATAAGCATGGAAGGCAATAATAGGAATCGTTTGACTGACTCAAACGCCTCATGATACTTTATCGTCAAAATATCACATAGATAATTTTTCAATAGATTATTTATTGGATGAATGGTGAAGGTTAAATGAGGAATGAACCTTTAAATTACACAGAGCTTTATGAGAAATGAAATTATGCATGAATTTTCCAACGGTGGGATAATTTCCAAAAGTGCTTGGATTTTGGCTGGATCTATATCAATCCCTCGTGAAAAGATGATGCATCCCAGTAAATTTCCTCCCATCAAACTAAACATGCATTTTTCAAGATTTAGTGTAATTTCATATTTGATTAGATGAGAGAGGATAATGTGAAGCACCTAAGGGTGATCACAACATTTTTTGGCCTTAGCTATAAGGCCATCAACATAGGATTCCACAATCTTATGAATGAGATCATGGAATATGTAAGTCATTTCCCGTTGTTATGTGGCACTAATGTTCTTGAGACTGAACAAAATGACTGCGTAATAATAGGTTCCCCAAGGAGTGATAAATGTAGTCTTTTTCTGATCTTCCTTGAAGATCCTGATTTTATTATACCAGGAAAATTCATCCATGAGGGATAAAAATGCATAGCCATATGTTGCATCAACAATGACATTAATGGATGGGAGAGGGAAATTGTCCTTGGGACATGCCTTATTGATATCTTGAAATTCAATTCAAATGTGGATCTTTCCATTATTTTTGAGAACAAGGATGATGTTGGATACCCATATCGAGTAATCGACCAGTTTACTGAACCCCACTTGTAGGAGCTTGATCACTTCCTCTTTGACCATAAATGCCACCTTTGATTTCATTGGCCTAGATGTTTTCTTTCTGGGCTTTGCATCAAACTTGGTCACTAGGTTATGAATGGCCAGATGAGGAGTAATTCATGTCAGTTCTATGTAATTAAATGCAAAGTCTTTTAAATGTTCCTTAAGGATCTTCATTTGTATCTCAACCTCTTAAGGGGTTAGCAAACAACCTAGCTTCAAAATGTTTGGGTCTTCCTCCATCCCGATATTATTGTGTGTTGTACCTTAAATAAAATAGGTGTTACACTTTTAAAACTTAGGCAGGGCTACAAGTAATTCTAATTCCCCCTCCTCTTCTACCTCATAAATTTCAAGGCCTTCTAAGGAGAGAGGATCCATTGTGTGATCTCCAAAATAATAGGATGAGTGAGGAACGAGAGAAAATCCTCTCTTCTAGTGTTGGGGATGTAAATCCATGTAGGCATTAAGATATCCTAAGATAGCTTCATCATTTTCTATATAGTATATGGTTGCAAGCTCATTCTCAGCCTCAATATATGCCAAAATTGGGTTCAATGGTACATTATGCACCAAGGGTTTTGCACGAACTAAAATTGTGAAGTTTTTTTCTTCTAACTCCTTGCTTAGATGTAAGAAATAAACAAAAGTGGCTATGGAATATGTAAGAGGGGTTTTCTTCTCATGGAATGGATTCAATTAATATTAAGTAAAAAACCTTTTGTCAGATTAAGCACCGAAGCTTTATAGAGTTGAAGATATTCTTCCCTTGTCTCATATACTTATGAAAATTTAGTGGAAACTAGCTGCGAATCAACCATTACTCTAATATTAAGAGCACCCATCCTTTTGGCTACTATAATACCAAGAAGGAAAGCCTTGTATTCTTCTCCATTGTTTCTGCACTTGAAATCCAGTTTGACGGAAAAAAACATTGCCTTCCCTTTTAAAGAAGTGAAGATAATACCTGCCCTAGTGCCAAAGTGGCACTTTGCTCTGTCAAGGTGGATAGTCCAATAGTTTCTTGGGAGGATTTAAGTTAGATCAATCTTTGTATCCTCTTCCTTCACTTCTAAAAATTCCACCATGGAGATATCATCAGTTGGTAGAGATCTGAGTCCTAGGGCATGTCCTATGCCCATGGAATAAAATGGATGGAGAAGGGGTAAATCATTCTCTAACATCTCGATAATTTTTTCAATTTTTTTTATTGATATTGTTTCTACGATAGTAGTTTTTTCCTTGACCATAGGAACCCACTCGATGAAGCTAGTTGTTTCTAAATCCATTGTAGAAACTAGTTTATCTTCTAGTGATGAACTTGGTGGTTAGTTTAATTGGTTCAGGGGGAGTTCAAACTCAGAATGTAATTATGGTCTCTTCTGCACATTAGCTAGGTGTATGTAAAAGGGATTTGGGTCAACTTGTGCAATGAAGACCTTCCCCAAGTGTAGAAATATTACTTCCTAAAACAAAGTGGAGGGAATCACCTTCATGCGGTGTATCTAAGGACATCTGAGGATCATATTATATTTGGTTTCATGATCTATAATATAAAACTATGTGAGGATTGTCTTGGGTCCCAGAGTGACTGGTAGCATTATAGTTCTAATTGATGTTGCCTTGAGGCTATCATAACCTCTTAGCGTGTTTCATGTTGAAGAGTAGTTACTATCTCCATAACCTAATTTCTGGAGAAAAGAGAAGGTGACAATGTTAACTACTACCTTGTCATCAATGATCACACACTTTACATAGTTATTGTAGATTAAAACTTGTAAATATAGAGCTGGATCAATTCTAAGTGCTATTTTAGCGTCTATGGGCATATTATTGATGTTAAATAAAATATTGAAATATCTTTCTTGTTGTCAAGATGATAGAAATCAAACTCTATATTGTTTTTCTATGCTTCTAGAGGAGGAGTGACGTTGATTTAATTTACAAGACCCAATACTTATAACAAATCAACTCTATGAGCAGGGGATTTCTTCAACAAGTCTAAAAAGGAGATGTGAGAAAAGGTCTTTTTTAGGTTACTGATCAAGTCAAAAGATCCTACCAGATTTTCAACCGTCTCACGAATATCATCTTATATAAATAGGTAAATTGGAATAGGCTACAAAGAATAATCTCTAGTTCTTGTGGCAACATTTATCTCAGGATCAATTTATACTTCTATAAGGCCCTCTATATTAGTTTGCTGGAGGCCAGCCAATGGAGGTTCTGCCGATAGGTTTGATGAATTCAAAGATTCTTGATCATTGTTTCTCACCATGGTACCCTTGTTTGATCCATTGGGGTCCAACTTATAATTATTGGGACATGTTAGGAGAGGATCGTTTAAGATCTCGAGTTGGACATTTTTGGGGGATATAGCCCCCATGCAAGTTTTTAAAGTAGGAACTATAGGATTTTCCAAAAATATGTCAATAAAGAGTTGTATTTGGTCTTCAGGTAAGAACTGTAAAAAATTGTTACAATCCAGGAAGGTTATGAAATCAGGTTCTCTCTATTTGGTGGACAAATGAATTCCATTGTGTTAATCGTGGGAGAAAAAATGTTCCTGCTTTGATTGTTACCATTATTATTGTTATTAGCAATATTTGTATTCATGGTACTAAAAACTTTGGGTTTCTTCACTTAATCGGTAACACCGTCGGTTGTAACACTGAAATTTTTATTCAGGACCTTAGGTCCTTGGTTTTTATTTTTATTTTTTGGGTAACTTGAGTTACCTTGGTTAGGAGTGATTAACCTCACATTATAGCCATAGGTTTTTCGAACGCTGTTGATTGTTGCTTGATCTATCTGAAGAGCACCTTCTAGCACCTCTTCATATCTTGTAAGAAGGAACTTATAGACCTCATCCTTTATTTCTAGGTTAATAGAATGATTGAATAAGTCACACAGATATATTTGATCCATATTAGGTGTGCTTTCTGAAGAGTAAAGGAATTTCCGCAATCTTTGGATGAAGTACACAACAAGCTTGTTATACTCTTGTTTTATGTGTAAGAATTCCCTGATTCCTATCGTTAGCAATTTATTCATCCCAAAAGCATTATTAAAATCATACACAAGTTATCTAAAAGAGTGTATTGAATCCTTTGCTATCATATAATACCACTCGAGAGAAATACCTTCTACATTCTTAGGGAAGATATTTGTAATGACTACATCCCATGGGAGAATATCTCGAATGGCAGTCACATAATCCTTAATGTGCTTATTGGGATCTCTCTCCCCCTTAAGGTTTTGAAGTTCTGGTAGAGACCCGGTGATCATAACACTCTGTATGGAAAATTCAAGGGGCTGCTTGAGATATTATTAGTAGGTACCTAGCACGTAGGACTCAAACATCGATGATCCTTATTCAAGAGGTGGATGATGAATTGGTTGTTGGTATGGTGTTGCATATACATTTGTTGGGGCATAGGGAATCCCCTGTTCCTGACCATATGGGTAAGAGTACATGTCTCCCTGTGATGACTTAGAATACATGTGTATGTAAGGAGGAACATTATTTTGTTATGGTGTTTGAGAATGTTCTTCTGGTTGGTGTCTAATGTTGATATGCATATGTAGCATAGGGGGTATACCCAATGTGTTTGACCTAATGAGAAGATCCTAGGGGCTTGGAGTGCACATGTAAACCGTAGGATTTGGGACAATTGGCACTTGACCATAGGTCTATTGATGGTGAATCTTCCATTCCCTATATATGAATCATTAGATACTTTGGCAAGCCCTTTTCCCTAACCTTGTCCACCAATGTTGAAATGACCTTGGTTGTTGATGGTGTAGCATTTTTATTTGGCACGTACTATAGAACATTTGTTGGTTGCAAAGGCATATAATATCCTACTATAAATTGTTCATTGTCTTACCACCCACCTTTTGGAGCATTCTCTATTATGGGAGGGATAGTGGTGTTGTTTTGAAGAAAAACATCTACATGTCAGTGTGCCCTATCTAGATGTTTTTTCATACTTTGATATCATTGTTTTCTTTGGTTATGTAAATTATCAAACTCTTTTTCCAACTATTTAATACTGATAAGATTGTTTAGGTTCTACGTTTCAAATAAGTTGTTGTGTAATCTTCTCGGAATACCTTACTGGGGTTCTAGAAACTTGTATGTGTAATCATGTACCTATATTAGTAAGAAGTCCTCCTACGTATGGTTATGGTACTAATGGATCACATCCAAATGTTTGTTCTCTTTCAGGTCTATTTATGGTCATGTAAATGTTTAAGGCAATCTCTAAATGGGTTTTTGTGATCAAAATTCATATGCTTTGTCGTCTTCAATGTTTAACATATATAGGTTTTCAATGATTACATGTAGATCTCTGGTTGTTCAAAACACGTTAAATATAAGATGCCGATCAATATCTGCTAATGGTACCGCTATATTTGGTTGGGGAAATATTGGTTCAAATACAAAATCCCTAGGTTCTCTAGGCCATGTAATTGTCATGCAAGAAATGATTAAATTAATATAGTGAAGTAAATTAACTAAGAAAAATAAATCTAAAATATGTTTTTTGTATTTTTCAATATATGAACTGAATAAAGCAATAAAAGAAACTAATCTAATGAAAGTAAATATTTTTGGTTCTTTAATGATATTATGAAAACAAATCTTCTAATCTAAATAAATAAATCTCATACAGACAATCAACTGGATCTATCTAGCTAAATGTACAATTATATTAATCTAAACCTATAGCATTTAAATAATAAAAACCTTTCTAATAAAACCCTCAATTGTGCCTCAGAGGCATGAGAATAAATCACAACTTCAAAGAAGCTATTCTTCCCTTGCAATAATAAATAGAATGCTTTTATAGAGACTTTCTAATATGATCTAATATATTGTAATTACTTGATGTTTACAATAATAAAATACTTTCTCTACTCTATTTCATATGAATAATTTGAATGAATATAATTGGGAATTGAAAATTTATGGAAATGAAGGAAAGTAAGTAAAAAATCTATCTTGGAATATAGAACAACATTAATCCAATGGGGAAGTACTTGGTCCCCTTATTTATCCTTTCAGTTCCTCATGTACACGTGAGTCTAGATGTTGGGAATGGAATGATAACTATAGAAGGAAAGCATTAGAGCAATGGTCTTATTAAATTAGCAGACTAGAGAAATGAAATTAGAAGAAATATATCACAATAGAAATTATATTATCTATACAATTTCTAGCAAGAAATAAATCAACTTAACAATTGCAAGGAAACACAACATAATTCTTTGACCATTTTCTTGAAAACAAGTGATCTATTTATAGAAATTTAGTTTGAGGGTGCACAAGCACACTTGGTACCAATGGAAGGCCAAATCATCACATGAAGAGGTAATTAACTATGTAATCAACAATCACAAGTGAAAGGGGAGTTAAGTATGAAAAAATAAAGCATAAATTTAGGAAATTTGACTAAGAAATGCTTCGAAAAACTGAACTTGAGTTGAGTTACACGCGTTCAAAAGACAAGTAAACCATTCTGGAAAATTTACACAAGATCTACGCCCAATGCAGAACAATGATTATAGGATTGCAGAATTGCTTTGGTGGTGATTAAAAAACCACCGCCCTGTCTGGATGGTGGTTACAAAATCATCACATAGGCAGGGTGGTAGTTTTGACACTAAAGGCCAAAAACAAAGGAAAATGAAGCAGGGAGCTAGGACGAAGCATCTAGAGGCTAAATAAGACATACTAGGATACACATATAAACTATAAGTAGGATTTAAGAGGTTAAACACATTATAAAAGGACATGAATCATCATTAGGGACCTTTTTGTAACTATTTCTAACAATTTAGCATGTGTAAATTTTGGTGCGTACATTTACCTTGAGAATCCTAGCCATTCTGATTCCCAAATAGAAGCTAGGGCCTTTGTAAAGTGATTAGTTTTCTTACACATGGGGACTGTATGAAAAACAATGAGATGACCGTGTTGGTTTCTGATGAGACATCCTCCACCTTCTTCCTGTAGGTTACCTTTATAGGCACCATCGAAGTTTAACTTATACTAACCATATTTTATGGGAATCTACTTAACAAGAGATCTATTAATGTTGGGTAAGGAAATTAAAATATGGAGAACATTGATATTCTAGGACTTTAATTATATCTCCTCTTCTTTAGGGTACTGATAGTTTTTAGGGGATTTAAACTTCAGGGTGTTTCCTTTTGCTAAAATTGTAATTTCATTAAGAATGCTTTTAATAGTTTTATTAGTATCTTTAAAGATAATAGAGTTATGAGCCTTCCAAATTCTCCAAATAGTATGAGGGAAGATGAGACTCTAAATCCTTAGAAGTAAAGCATATGTGAAAACAGGTTGTCACTTAATCAAGGACTGCATAATGTCATCCGGGAAAGACTAAACAATACATATCCTATTGAAAATAAACTTCCAAAGAGAAAAAACAACTAGGAAGTGAAAAAGGAGATGTTGGATGGTTTCATTATATTTTTTATAGGGGTAATATATATTTGACATGGTGGATCTCAATTTGATAATATTTTCAATGGTTAGGATTCTGTTATTCAGAAACATCCACATAATTTGGTTTATTTTTGGGGTGGATTCTTTAAACCAATTATTTCTCCAAGGAAATTTACAAGTGGGTTCATTAGCATATAATTGATAACCTAATCTCATCATGTAGTTTCCATCAAAAGAATGAGACCATATAAAATCATCCTATTGGTGCTCGATTTAATCTCACCCTGTTTTTTCAAAAAAAATCTCAGTCCGCTTGGTTTGAAGTATTTTCTGTTTCCCTGTATGGATGCGTGAAAAAATTATTCTTCATTTATTTGCCATTTTTAATCCTTCTCTATGGTCCTGGACCACGTTTAGCCATGTATTATTTGCATTTTCTCTGTCCATGAGGAACATTTTGATTTTTGGGCAAGAATGGTGAAGTTTCCCTTGCATTTTATTTTTCCATGGTCTGTTTTCCCTGTTAAATTTTATCTCAACATTTTCAGATACGTGTTCATATTCAATTGGATAAGGCATGGCAGGTTTATTTGGTGAACTTGTCACTTTTGTCACTTTTGCAAAAAAATTTCAAATTGGCCTCGCGGCTCTATTGATTTCTAATTGGCTAGTCAAAATTATGAAGTGGCGGAGAAAATTTCTTATTTTTTCCCCAAAGGTGTAAACATGTCGTAATTTGAGTAGTTGCGGGAAAGTGGGCCTTTTTGTGTTTTAAGGCGTTATGGCAGAAAGAGTAAAAAGGTAAAAGAAATGCCTAAGGCCTGTAAGAGGACACATGGCTTCTTTTAAGCCAAAATTTGGAAGGAGGGCTATTCGATGAATTTGAAGTTTTTTGGCTTTGTTTGTGAAAGGGATTAAAGTTATAAAATGATTTGCGACTCTACGAGGGACCACTTAATGTAACATGTTTGAGTCAACATTGAAAAGTCAATGTGGGGAGGTAGATCGTTGAAGGTTTTTGTAACTTTTAGCTTTGTTATGAAAAAGGAATAAATTATAAAAGTGAAGTGCAGCCCCGTTAATTCCCAAGAAAAGCCACGTGTTGATTCTGCATCAAAAGCGGGGAGGCGGTTCGCCGGAGCACTTTGGCATTTTTAAGCTCTATTTTGAAATGAAGTAAAAGTATAAAAGTGAGCCGCGACTCTGCTAGAGCCCACATAAAAAGTTAAAAGTGGAGAGATGGGTCACTGGGGCATTTTGATATTCTAAGCTTTGTTTTGAAAAAGAATAAAATTCATAAAGTAAGTCGTGACAATGTCGATGCCCTGGAAAACCATGTGTAGGGCCTATATTAAAAGTTGGTGGGCAGGCCAAATTATCTAAAAGTACTCATTTTATTTAAGTGATACAAAATGTGAAAAGCACCCCCAAACCTACTTTAACTCAAATCTTTTCAATGTGGATGGAACAAATTTGAAGTTATGAAAGACAAAGTTAACGGTTATGATACAATGCATCTGTTTTTCTTGCCATTATTGCTCCTACACAAACTAGGGAACTTAAGGGATTTGATTGCTTTCATACTGTTTGTTTAATTCCATGGTCTCTCATTTTTTTGTTAGTGAAGTGTAATAAAATTGATTTTGGAGCTCAATTTGTAAATATGAGAAGTGCAAAAGTTGAAGTTTGGAAACAGAGTTGTTTAGGTACCTGTAGAAAACAAATTATCAATAGAGAAAGATGTAGAGAAAAAGGATGCAGAGAAAGAAGATACTGGCTTGAAAGAGGATGGACATGCTACTAGAGGAGATGACCGAACACCCAAGTTAAAAAAACCAGTGGAATTAATTTTAAAATCTTATCTTTTGTACACCTGGAAACTTTTGGCTGTAAATTTGTTAAATATTACTTTTTGGAAAAAATCTGTAAGAAACAAAGTATTCTTGGAATACTCTTATTTTGGGGGGAAAATTTTGGATGAGTGATGAAGTGAAAATGTATAAATACAATGAGAATACTCTTGCATCGGGGGGTTAATTTTTCTAAGAAATTCTTCGAAAAACCATTTTCTCGAGAGACCATCTAAGAAACCTATTTATTTCCCTATGTTTGTAGATTTAGTCATGTCAAGATGGTTACAAGTGTACAACCATTGAAAAATACTGAGATTGTTGAATAAAATCTCCCTTGCTGATGAATCTAGTGAACCTTGAATTAATTTGTGTTGATCATGAGCGTAATTGTGTCTGCTTTTATTTCAGAATCTTTTCAAATAGTTTTTCTTGTTCTTGGTGCAATCTTATGTTAAAATCTCTCTAAGTCACACAAGATCTCATCTGTGTATTAGTATTTTGGCATTTGCAATTTCATTATGAGAAGAGCGTTCATCTTGTGATGCAAATAAACAATTTAAAATCACTTGACTTTCATTATGTTTATAAATATTGTTTAGAAGTCTATGAGTGTATCTTAGGTGTGACAAAATAGGGATTTCTAACATTTGATTGAGTATTTATTATGATCCTTTGTGTTGAATTCTTGAAGATTGTGTGAAACCATGCATCTCTGGGCTTCCATTGATTCATATCTTCTAGTTGAAGGAATATTTTGGTTGTTTTGAAGCATTTTGTTCTGTGAGTTCCCAATTTATGTTAAAGGATCTCAAAGATCTGGTATAATCAACTTTATCTTTCTTAACTTCCCACCAAAAACTTCTCAAATGATAAATCCTACATGAACTAACCCTGTTTGTATTGGATATCCACAAATGAAAAAATTCAATTGACAAAGTATGTAGAAACAATGAGGCTTCAATTATTGTCTTTAGTAACCTAAACCTTGTCTAGAAAATCTCTCCATTATCTAGAGTGACAGCTCGTGAGAGTTAGATTGTGTTGTATTGATCATATTTTCTCAACGTTTAACTCAAACCTATGAAAAAAAGGATCTATTGATATCTTCATCAATATATGTTACAGAACGGGTCCTCTCACCCTTTTTGAAGGCACAACCTAAAGTAGTGAGGGTAGATCAAACCCTTAGCAAGGTGTTATCCATTTCTCCAATGCATAGGTAATAAAGAGTCATATGAATCCCCTCCCTGGGTACAAAATGAATTATATCATGATTCATCTATCTTTTAGCATCCTTCTAGTTTTGTGATGCTACTCGGCCCTTGCAAGAGAGTCAATTTGGGTACCAACATTGAAGTGGCGCAATTGCAGCAGAGTTTTTTTAAAAATGCATACACATATTGATCTTGGTAATTTTTCTTACATGTTTTAATTACAAATAGGTGGTTTAAACGTCATTCTTTGTCAAGATTTGTAAGAATTTTGTGATATTACAAGTTCATTGTGTAATATTTCCATTTTCTAGTGGTTATTGCACTAAATTTGCATCAATAGTGATAAACGTGGGTAAAGGAAGGTCAGATCTATTAAGATTTGCAGAAGATAAGAATTGATAGATACTTGGAAAGGAACTTATAATGCATCTGCACAACTAAGGTGAAAATCCTTAGTGGAAACTCCATGTTGATTTGAAATTTTCGTGATTACCATTGTGTTAACATGTATCAAGTGAAATTTTTCATTAATATTTGTAACGATAGAGGAAAGAAGATATTTCTTCACTAGGTATCCTACTAGAAAGTTATTTCTAGAATTGGGAAAAGGAAACTCGGAAGGAAAACAAGTCTGGAAAGTTATTGGAAATCAAAAATCAAGAAAGGAGATATCAGTTTTGAAAGGTGATCAATCTGTGGTTGAAGATTACCATACGTCTTCAAGTGATTCTAAACCAAGTAATATTTATATAAATTTGAGTTCTACAAGTGGAAAGGGGCCATCATTTTATTCTAAAAAGAGTGCCTCTTAGTTTTCCCCTATTTCTTCCAAGGTTGATAGGGTTTTCCAAGAAATTGAATCATTAGAGGATATTTACTTTCAGATTTATAATCTTGTGCCCCAGAGACCGCTCGTCCCTTATCATTTTGATTCTCCTACAAGATCACCTCCTCAATGAAATATGGCTCAGCCTCCACCTAGACCTCCTTTTGTTTTCAACACTTTTAGATCTATAGAGTTCAGAGGTATGGATGGATATCCTAATATGGTGCCACAACATGTCAAAAATAGGCTGCCAAAATTTCAAGGGAATAATGCCATCACTAGTGACCACCATTTAAGACTCTTTGTCAATATGATGGAGGATTTTGAAATTGAGTTTGAAGACGTGTATATAAAATTGTTTATTCATACTCTTGAGGAGGATGCACATGACTGGTACAAGAATCTACTAGATAATTCAATAGATTTTTGGACCGAGATGAAAAATGCCTTTAGATTGCAATATGGGGATAAGACAGGCCCTAAGTTCCTTTTATCTGAATTTGAAAATATAAAGAAGAATCCAAATGAATCTTTCCATGATTTCAATAATAGGTTCAATAAAACCTTGAATAGGCTACCTATAATCCTAAGGCCAAGTGATGAGTCTTATTTGATCAAATATTCAAACTCTTTGGATAAAAAGGCTGCTTATCACTTAAGAGATTAAAAACCCAGGAATATTGAGGCAAGCCTTCACTATGGATTTACAAATTGAGAATAATATTAAAGCAGTTGGTAAGCCTCCTAAGAGGGAATGTTTTAAGTAATCAATCCTAAAAATCCTCAGTCAGGAAAGGATGTAGATCTAGAAGAGGCTGTAAAAAATTTGGTCAGAGCAGTTAAAGAGATATCATATAAACTAGCCAGAGAAAAAAAGGGATAGGACAAAATTCCCAAGGTCAACATAAGCCACAAGGTTAGGAGATATTTTGAAATTACTCCAGTGGTGATCATAGACCAGATGACCAAAGGAAAGGGCTCATGGGATCAGGAAATAAACAATCTCAACTTGAGAAAATAGAGCGGTTCCTGATCCTCTGACTGCCAGGGTTGCTATTGTGGAGGAGGCCAATGTTATCGAGTGGTGTGATAGGTGTTTATGACCACACTCCCGATGTGATGTAGATCAAGAAGTTGAGGAAGTGATGATGAGACGTATGATGATGTGTACATGATGGAATGCCCTGTAAACTCATGACAGGGGGCAACCTCAACTGAATTGATAAGTGCCAGATCTATTGAAAACTTCTGGGATTGTGTCACCAGGTATTACCTCTTCCTCCTATTAATACTTTTGAAATTGATATGGTTCAAGCATTTGATCTACCTAATCATGATTTTGAATACTTAAGTGCCTTGATGATTAAAAAGTATGATGGATGGATCCCTTCTGAAGAGGATAGGAAATTATTGATGAATGCAGTAGTTACTTAGGAGAAATAATATAACACCAAAAGTAAGGTTGTAAAAGGGGGAGGGCCACAAACCAATCCAAAAAGTTTCATTTCTTTCTAATATCCTGAAGGAAACCCCTAAGAAAGATACATATGGAAAAGGCATAATTACCCCAAATAAAACTTGTACTCTTGCCCATGCCCAGAATCTGAAAACTCTTATACTATCAGAGGAAGTGGTGAATCTCCCTCCTAATACTACCCTACCAAAATATGTTTCTTGTGACATAGCCCAAATCTTGAGTCAGATCAAGTTCACTGTTCCCATTGTTGAATTACTCAGGATCCCTGAGCATAGGAAAAGGGCAATTGAATATTTGGGATTCAAGGAAGAAAAGATTACTCAACACAAAAGTGTTAATAATGTAGAGATTCCTCCTATTATTACAGAATAAAAAATACCAAAAAATTTGGAGGAACTGGGTGAATCATCTGAGGTATATTTAGGAAATTCTTTGGTTGAATCTCAGTTGGATGATGATCCATTTTTTACCACTTTGATTATTAAGGATAGACTAGTACATAATTGCATTATTAATTTAGAAGCATTATGTAATGTAATTCCTCTTAAGGTAATGAATGAGTTAAATATCAAGATAACAACATGTTTTGGGAAATGTACTGCCATGGATTCAAGATAAGTGCTAGTAATTGGATATGTCAATGAATTACTAGTGTAATTGGAAGCTTATCCAAGAAAGTACTTAACCTTGAATTTCGTTATTATGGATTCTCCTACCAATTGGGAGATGTTATTATCTGGAAAATGAGAAGCTAGTGTGGGTTGAAGTGTGCAAATGGACATGTCTTATGCAACCATACCAATTGAGGGAAGCCTTGTGAATTTATATGGTGAGAAGAAAATGTTACATCTCATTGAGGACCCTAACAATGCTTCTTATGAAGTATTGTACACATGTTGATGTTGATAAATTTGTGGGATATGTTGATTGTAAGGAGCATAAAATTGATGAGTGCAAGTATCCTGACCAGGTAGGTTCTCCTTGGAATATGATGTTTGATGGAGCATGTTCTAGTTTTGTAATAGCGTTGGTGTTGTTTTGATATCTCCAAGCCAAGAAGTTTTAACTTTTATTTTAAACTCAATTTTGAGTGTACAAACAATATTATAGAGTATAAAGCATTGTTTTTGGGTTTAAGGATTGCTTGGAAATATGGTTTCAAGGATATTATTGTTAAAGGGGATTTGGAGCTGATAGTCAACTAAGTTAGGAAACTGTATGCAATAAATAATCAAAGAATGAAATAGTATAAGCATGTAGTTTGGGAATTCATTGAAATGTTTGATTCTTTCAATATAATACATCATGATAGGAGGTATAATACTATAGCAGAATTAGGGTCTAGGTTTGAAAATTGTACAATGTCTCCCTATTGTGAATATGATATTGAAATATTGACCAGGCCATCTATCCCTGAAAATATCAAGCATTGGTAAGCATTTGAATATGATGCTTAGGTCTAAAGGTTTCTATAGAATAACTGAGAATTTGTAAATTAAAGTATGGACTGGGAACCAATGGTTTGTGCAAGTGAAGGAAAAGAGTCCTTATTTGGTAAGCATAATATCCAATTGAAAAATATAGTACTCCTAGAGGTTTGGTTGCATTGGAATAAAATTTTGATAATGTTGATTGAATTATTAATAGACACATATCAGCCTTGAGGGATGTTGAGGAACATAACCTGGGAACAAAGGATAAACCTAGGAGAATATGGCTAGGCAACAACTTCAAAAGAGAAGAAAAGCAATCATATGTCAAATTGTTAAAAAAGTACTAGGATGGCTTCGCTTCGTCATATTTAGAACTGAAATCGTACACGAAATACCCCTGGAAGCTAATGCCAAGTCTTGTAGGTAGAAACAAAGACCAATTAATCCCGTCCTTTCCTAAAAAATGCAAGAATAGTTGAAAAATTTAAGGGATGGAGGAATTATATATCCTAAAAGATACTCATGGGTAGAAAACTTGGTACATGTTCAAAAGAAAAATGGGGATATAAGATTATGTGTTGACTTCAGAAATTTAAATAAGGCATCAATCAAGGAAAACTATCCCTTACCAAATATGGATAACATGTTGCAATTAGTTACTGATTCTGAGTTATTATCTAATTTGGATGTTTTTTCTGGGTATAACCAAGTGGTTATGAAGCATTCAGAGAGAATAAAAACCTCTTTCACCACTCCATGGGCAACCTATGTGTATTTCAAAATGTCACTTTTCCTGATGAATGTTCGAGCCACGTTTCAAAGAGAAATGGATGTAGCATTATCAGGATATATAAATGAATTCATTGTTGTGTATCGGGATGATGTGACCATTTTTTCAAGAAAAAGAAGTGATCACCTGGAACATTTAGAAAATATCTTGTTAAGATGCAGGGAATATGGTATATCATTGAATCCCAAGAAGTATCATTTTGGGGTTCAAACAAAAAATCTTATTGGACATATTGTGTGAAAAGAAGGGGTCATGATTGATCCTGAGAGAGTGGAAGCCATTAGTAAAGTTCCTATTCCAAGAAGCAAAAAGGGAATTTAGTCCTTTATTGGGAAAATAAAATTTATTAGAAGATTTATTTCTAATTTTTCTAAATTAACTATCCCAATCACCATTATGTTGAAGAAGGATCAGAGTATCCGATGGGAAGAAGCAGCTATTCAAGCCTTTACTGGGATTAAGGAAGAATTGAATAATGCCCCTTTTTTAACAACTCCTGATTATAAAAAAGGATTTCCAAATGTTTTCCTTTTCTTCAGAGAATATTATTGCATTTGTGCTAGTAGAAAAGGGTGATGAAGGAGCTAAAATACCAATTGTTTTCTTTAGTAAAGCATTACAAGGAGTAGAATTTAAGTATACTATCATGGAGAAAGAAGCGTTTTCTTTGGTTAGGGCCAAAAAAATCTTTATGCCATATATTTTGAGCTCTAAATTCATAGCTTATGTACCCCATACCATGGTTAAGGATATCCTATCAGAGATGGAAATTTCAAGTAAAATATTTTGATGGGAAAATAAATTGCAAAAATATGATATAAACATCCAAACTAAAAAATTGGTCAGAGGATTGGGCCTGGAAAAACTAATAGCAGAAAGAAACCTGCAGACATTTGAGAGAAATGAGGTTGAAGAAGAAAGATTGAATATTATTGAGAAAGTGACAAATTCTAAATGGTACAAGGATATTATTTTTTATCTGAAACATGTAAAGTGCTTTGAATATTTAAGTAAGAATTAAAAGAGAGCACTTAAGGTAGCCTCCCATAAATATATCATCACTGATTATGGGTTAGCTTGGAAGAACTCTAAGGGAGTTCTTTTGAGATGTATCACTGAGGTTGAAGCCCATAAAATAATTGATGATTTGTATAGAGGAGTTTGTGGAGGGAATTTTGCTGGAAGAGTCACACCTCATAAAATCTTAATGGCTGGTAACTAGTTGCTAACACTTTTTAAAGATACAACTCTGCTAGTAAGAAAGTGTGAGAGCTGTCAACATTTTTTAGGAAGATTGAAAGCGTCAGGCTCCCTCCCTTTCCATATTGTATCAATTGAAGCCCCATTTAAGTAGTGGAGAATGGAATTTATTGGTGAGATTTCAGATTCTTCAAGTGTAGGCCACAAGTGGATATTAGTGGCCACTAATTATTTCACCAATTGGGTGGAGCCAATCCCTACCAAGAAACCTACCCACCAAATTATTATGGACTTCATTCTGAATCATATAATTTACAGGTTTGGAGTCGCTACTAAGATAGTTGTTGGTAATGCTATGAGTTTTTGAGCCAAACCTTTTGTAGCCATGTGTCGTGAGTATGGGATTAATTTAGCATATGCTTCAAATTATAATCCCCAAGGTAATGGAAAAACATAATATAGAAACTATAATTTTTTGAAGATAATCAGAAGGACTTTGGAAGTAAACAAATGGAATTGGGGTGAGAAATTGAAGTTTTTTGTTTGGCCTGATAGAATCATTGTTAAAAGAGCTACTGGAAAAATTCCATTTGAGTTGGTGTATGGAGCTCAAGCTCTAATTCCCCTACATATGCAATTTATTCAAAAAATTGAGGACTAGGGGATTATTCCCTATGATGCTCGTATCAATCAAATTGTTGAATTAAATGAAGAGAAGAGAATCCCATCAAAGACATGTGAAGTTCAGGGAGAAATTAAAGAAATTGTTTGATAAAAAGGTAACTCCAAGAGTTTACAGTGTGGAAGATATTGTGCTATTGTGGGATATAAGACACGAGGATAAGGGAAAGCATTGAAAGTTTGATCCATTATGGATGGACCCTTATTCTATTGACATTCGAATTGGTGAGCACACCTTTTTCTTAAAAGAATTAGATGGGGAATTGCTTTAGTTTCCTGTTAATGGCAGGCACTTGAAACATTTTCTTGACTGATTTCTCATAATCAAGTTACGCATCATTGTACAGTGTATAGTCATTTGGTTTGTTCTATTTTTTTTTCTGTCTCAGTTTTTCCTGGTCCTTGGTGACTGGTTTTTGTTGGTTTCTCGGTTCATTCTTGGGAAGTTATTTTTTATTTATTTGTTTTGGAGGTTAGTTCTTGACTCCATTGCCCAATGAATTTTTGGCACATGGTATGCTCTGTTGTTCTTATGGCACTTGTTGGGAGTGCCCATGCCTGAGTCGGAGCTGATGTTGGTGCTCGATTTAATCTCACCCTGTTTGTTAAAAAAATATCTCAGTCCACTTGGTTTGAAGTATTTTCTGTATCCCTATATGGATGCGTTAAAAGTTTCTCCTTCATTTGTATGTCGTCATTAATCCTTCTCTATGGTCGTGGATCATGTTTAGCCGTGTATTATTTGTAATTTCTTTGTCCATGAGGAACATTTTGATTTTTGGGCGCAAATGGTGAATTTTCCCTTGCATTTTATTTTTCCACGGTCGTGTTTTCCCTGTCAAATTTTATCTCAACGTCTAAAAATACGTGTTCATCTCTAATTGGACAAGGCATGGTAGGTTTATTTGGTGAACTTGTCACTTTTGCAAAAAAAGTCAAATTGGCCTTGTGGCTCCATTGATTTATAATATGCTAGTCAAAATTATGAAGTAGCAGAGCAAATTTGTTATTTGTTCTCTGAAGGTGTACATGTGTCGTAAGTTTAGCAGTTGTGGGAAAGCAGGCCTTTTTGTGTTTTAAGGCATTATGGTAAAAAGAGTAAAAAGGTAAACAAAATGCCTAAGGCCCGCAACAGGACACATGGCCACTTTTAAGTCAAAAGCGGGAAGGCGGGCTATCATATCACTTTGAATTTTTTTGTATTTGTTTTTTGATAAGGAGTAAATTTATAAAATTATCTGTGACTCTGTGGGGGGCCAATAAATGTCACATGTTTGAGTCAAAATCAAAAATTTAAAGCGGGGAGGTGGGTCGCTGGTGGTTTCTGTAACTTTTAGCTTTTTTATGGAAAAGGAATAAAGTATAAAAGTGAAGCGTGGCCTCGCTAATGTCGAAGTAAAGCCACGTGTTAAGTCTACATCAAAATCGCGGAGGTGGGTTGTTGGAGAAATTTGGAGTTTTTAATCTCTATTTTGAAATGAAGTAAAATTATAAAAGTGAGCCGTGACTTCATTGGAGCCCACATCAAAAGTTAAAGTGGAGAGGTGGGTCACCGGGGAATTTTGAGATTCTCAGATTTATTTTGAAAAAGAATAAAATTCATAAAGTAAGTCGCAGCCCCGTCAATGCTCAAGAAAGCCACATGTAGGGCCTATATTAAAAGCAGGTAGGTGGGCCAAATTGTCTAAAACTACTCATTTTATTTAAGTGATACAAAATGTGAAAAACACCCCCAGACCCGCTTCAATGCAATTCTTTTCCACATAGACAGATCAAATTTGAAGTTGTGAAAGAAAGAGTTAATGACTATGATACAATGCATTTGGTTTTTCCACCATTATTACTATTATGCAAACCAGGGGCATTAATGGATTCAATTTCTTTCATCCTTTTTGGTTAATGCCATGGTCTCTTGTTTTTTTTTTTCGATGAAGTGCAATCAAATTAATTGTGGAGCTCGATTTGTAAATATGAGAAGTGTAAAAGTTGAAGGTTTGAAACAGAGTTGTTCGGGCATCTGTAAAAAATGAATTATTAGTAGAACAAGATGTAGAAGAAAAGGGTGTGGAGAAGGAAACTACAAGACAGAAAGAGAATGCACATGCTACTAGAGGAGATGACCGGACACCCCACTTAAAACAACTAGTGGAAATAATTAAAAAATCTTATCTTTTGAAAACCTCACATATTTTGGGTGTAAAGTTGTTAAATATCACTTTCTCAAACAAATCTATAATAAACAAGGTATTCCTCAAATATTATTATTTTACGAGGAAAATTTGGGATAAGTGAGAAAGTGAAATTGTATAAATGCAATGAGAATACTCTTGTATAGGGGGGTTAATTTTTCTCAGAAATTTTGAGAAAAACCATTTTCCTGAGAGACCATATGAGAAACTTGTTTATTTCCCTATGTTTGTAGATTTAGTCATGTCAAGATGGTTGCAAGTGTAAAGCCATTGACAAGCTTTGAGATTGTTGAAGAAACTCTCCCCTACTGATGAATCTAGTTAACCTTGAATGAATTTGTTTTGATCATGAGCGTAATTGTGTCTGCTTTTATTTCATAATCGTTTCAAATAGTTTTTCTTGTTCTTGTTGCAATCTTATGTTAAAATATCTCTGAGTCACACAAGATCTCATCTATGTGTTAGTATTGTGGCATTTGCAATTTCATTATGAGAAGAGCTTTCATCTTGTGATGCAAATAAACAATTTAAAATCACTTTACTTTCATTATGTTGATAAAGATTGTTTGTAAGTCTATGAGTGTATCTTAGGCATGATAAACCAAGGATTTATAATAGTTGATTGAGTCTTTATCATGAGGCTTTGTGTTGAATTATTAAAGATTTTTTGAAACTGTGCATCTATGGGATTCCATTGATTCACATCTTCTAGTTGAAGGAATATTTTGGCTGATTTGAAGCATTTTGTTCTGTGAGTTCCCAATTTATGTTAAAGGTTCTCAAATATCTAGTATATTCAACTTTATCTTGCTTTACTTCCCACCAAAAACATCTCAAATGATAAATCCTACAGGAAATACCCCTATTTGTATTGTGTATCCACAAATGAACAAATTTCATTGCCAAAGTATGCATAAACAATTAGGCTTCGACTATTGTCTATAGTAACCTGAACCTTGTCCAAAAACTATATCCATTATCTAGAGTGACAACTCTTGAGAGTTAGATTGTGTTGTATTGATCATATTTTATTAAGGTTTACCTAAAAGCTCTGCAAAGAAGGATTTATTGATATCCTTCATCAATATAGGTTACAGAACAAGTCCTCTCTCCCATGTTGAAGGTAAAACCTAAAGTAGTGAGGGTAGATTAAACCCTTAGTAAGGTGTTATCCATTTCTCCAACGCATGAGTAACAAAGAGTCAGTTGAATCCCCTCCCCGACTAAAAAATGACTTATATCAAGATTCGTTTATCTCTAAGCATCCTATTAGGTTCGTGATGCTGCTCAACCCTCACAGGAGAATCAATTTGGGTAACAAAACATCCTTGGCATATATTTGAATGATAGGGATATGCTTGAGAATATTGTACATGCCCAAAAGAATATCTTTTTGATCTGGAAAAATAGACTCAAGATCTCTCCAATGCAGTCTACTTTTGTGTTCTGAATATATCCACTGACCTATTGTCCCAAGGCTATTGTAAGGATACCTTTTAGCTGATCTCATTTCCCATTATTGTTCAAATTAATAAAATCAACCCATCTATCATTCCAAAAATATATGTTTTCATCAGTACTAAAGATCCATTTATATCCTGAATCAAGGTCATTTATTATCTTAACCAAATTGTTCCAAAATTTTGAGACATTGGCATGAGAAGAATTGTTAAAGAAATCTTGAATGTTACCTTGATATAAATATTTAGTTTTAACAAGGTATGCCCATTGATGTTTCTCCATGATTAATCTCCATCCCGTTTTTGAAACAAGAACTGCATCCATAGTCCTAATTTTTTTTATGTTCTAAGCCTTCTCCCATGCTACTAGGTGAAATCTATTTTTCTCTTCTGTACCTGTACAAAGAAATTTTATCTTAATTATCTCAAATTTCTCTACAATGGATGTAGGATTCAAGAAGAGTGACATGATATAAATTGGAATCTTTTGAAGCATGCTTTTGATAATAAATCATTTTCTCATGCTAGAGAGAGTAGATCCCTTCCAACCATAAATATTTCTTTAAAAGCTATCAAGCCAATCATTCCAAAGACTCATGTGTACCTTGTTAGTACCAAGAGGAAGACAACTATCTTCATAGTATTGTTTTCTTCATTTTTCGTCTCCTTCATGACAAGTATCTTCTTGAGTTGATTCTTTATAGATGAGTTGAAAACATCAAAATTATCACTAGCCTATTGATGTCCCATGTTTGTATGTTATTCCGAATTGTCTTCTTTCACGCTTAATGGTTGAATCTTGATAAAATACCCATTACAATGTGATGTGTATAATGTTTTATTATCTTGAAAAAAAATGAGCACGAGGTTAGATGCAAAGAATTAAAATTTTCACCTTGTTCAACTTGGTCACTTTGGACCTCAAAAAACATCTACACAATGAGATCATCATTTTCTCGAGGTCAGTAAACAATGAAATATTTAGGCCCATTCTTCTTCATACATTCCTTTTTGAGAATATTTTCATTTTATAAAAAATTACTCTTGAGATTAAGAACCATTCCAATTATCCATTTTTCATTGAGAATGTCTCCATCTTCAAAAAAGGGGAATGAGCACAACATTGGAGTTGAAATATTTATATTGTCATCTTCCCAATATTTACCACCAAAAACTAGAGAGTCTATTTATGTGATGAAATCATCATCCCCTTGAGTAGGTTCAAATTACAGAGACTGAAACATATTTTAGTTCTTGCATCCCTTATCATCATTTCCCAATGGGAAAGAGAAGTCTTCATATTCATAAACACACTTATCGAATGGAAACTCATGATGAACATTGAGAACATGGTTTGAAACATTGAAAACACCTAACAAGAAGTTGTGTATAAATCCTTCCTAATCCACATTTTTCATCATTTTGAGATCACTTTGCTGTAAGTCAATACTCACATGAGTATCATCAACATTGAGTGGAAAAAATGCATTCATGCTCACATCCCATGGAAAGTGTATGGTCTCAAATTATTATTTCATTAAGTCACCATTGTGTTATCTCACCAGATCTATGATGTTTTTATACTCTTCTACCAACATGGGAAACTTGATATCTTACTCCTAAGTCATGAAAAAATTGTAATACTTTCAATTTTGACATAGGATATTTACCTTTGAGTCATCATGCCTTTGAACATTGTACTTCATTTTCCTAATGGGAATAATTTTCTTCATCTTACCATTGCATTGAATGGTGCAATGTGACCAATCTAGTTACATATCTCCACCAAAATCTTGACAAAAGATTTGGCTCAACAATATACCATGACAATAAGAAATTCCTACTATAATTATTATCATTGTGATCTTATTGTCAGAAAAATATGACAATGCTACCTAAGAATCCTTGATCTGTTAAACGAGAGGAAATTATTTTATTTCCATGAAATAGAAATGGCTAGAGATATGTGGGAGCGACTGTGAGTTTTAGAAAATTCACAGGCATGGTGTTTTCAGAGGCACCAGAGTTGATGATGTAATTATTAATTTTGTACCCATTGATCAACAACGATATATAGAAAGGATTTTCCTTCCTAGAGGTGGAGGGTATGGAAATGAGATAATTCACAGAAGTGAAATAAAAGGCATGAGGCAGTTCTTTAGTAGTGGAATTTTTAGCATATGAAACTAAAATACTTCATTTGATAAACCAAACATGCCTATAAAATTTCTTGGAATGGAAGTTAAAGTAATCATACTCATAAATTTCGAGTTTCATTTTCTTTCAATGGTCAATGATGTCAAAGGAAAGGTTCACTTTAATACCCCCTCTAATAAAATATTATACGAGTGGCGAATCTCTAAAATGTACTTTCAAAAAAATAGAGACTATCCCATAAAATTATTCACAACAAAGGAGAAAAAGGATTAGAGTCTTCCATATAGTTACCAATACATATAGGTGCCTAGACGGGTTCTGTATGCAAATGAGCGGTTACAGATGAAGTCGCGTGGTGACTATATACGTGTGACTACAAATGCAGTTGAACGACTGCATGTGTAGTTGGGTGACCATGTGCACAATTGGGCTTATAGGTATATCTTATGGATTTAGAATCACATTTCCTTCAGACTATATTTTACACAACATAACCATAACTCATACCCTATTTGGATGATGAAAGAATGCTAACTACTTTTTAAATAATATTTTATTTTCTTCATTTGAAATTCAAGTGGAAAAAATAAAGGATCTAAAGTGAAATGGTTATCCTTGAATGCCTCCACACCTTCCCTTGAATGATCCATCATCTAATCTTGGATGCTTCCAGATTCCACACAGTCGGGTGGCTGTAAAGAAATATGCAGTCAGGAGTTTGTGCATGCAACCACCCGGTTGCATACATATGCCTTATAATAACCCTAAGTAAATATAACTAGTGCCAAGTGGTTGAGTCACATAAGCAATCAAACATCAACAAAAAAACATAGTTGGGCATCTGAGACAGACATATGTCCATTTTTTAAAATTATTATATATTAGAAACTATAACTGATTTATGTTTCGATGCATTAGAGATTATATGTATATATATGAAATTTTTTATAAACCCTAGGAAAGTTGACCCGTAAAAGTAACTTAAAGCCAAAACTTTTAGGTGAAATGTTTCTCTACATGAATCCTTAAAATCACCAAATGCAAATTTTAATAAGGTAAATATTCATGAATTAGTAAAGAATCTCCACTAATGTTTATCCTGATCAAAGTATGAGGAAGTGGTAGGTACATAATAAATTATGGAAGCCTTGACATGGGTATCCTTAAGATCAACATAAGATAATTTTTCAAGAGAAGTTGAAAGAGACTTACCCAGAGAGGTAGAATCAGGATTCTTATTTGAAGTAGTCTCATTATTCTTGTTAGCTGACATTGAGGAACAAGAAATTATTGACAACCCTTTCTTTTTTTTCATTTTTAGAATCTCCATTTGAGGATTCAATTTCTTATCTTGGGTAGGAAAAGAAGAGCCTTCTTTATCCTTTTGTGATCAAGTGAATACTCCATATGAGTAGCTATCTGTAGGTTCTTTAAGTTCTTCATTCAGTTTGAATTCAATATAACGAATCATAGCACATTCATCATCATCTTCTTCTTAAATTTCTAATTAAAAAATTTCTTCTCCTTCATCTTCATCAGCTTCACATATTGTATATACTGGTTGAGATTCCAAGGAATTCCTTTGGGGTGCTCCTACGATCTAATTCCTATTACTATTTGGGTGGGATAATCATTGAGAAAATTCCCTCTTCAACATTTTCAATTCATTAACCAAATTTTACAATAATGGATAAACTCTCTCGCCTTTGGAACTCAAGGGATTATCCTTCATTGAATGGTTTTGATCTTTCTTGATAAGAAAAGGTCATCTTCCACTTCAATGGAAATTTCTTGAGTGTTGTCAAAATATCATGGTTGAACTCTCCATAGAAAGAAACTAACTTCAAGAAACTAGGCATTCAAGCAGAATTTTTTCAGATGATCTCCAATAGGATGATCTATAGTAGGAAACTTGTTTACTAACTTATTGAATTTCACCATGATGCTTCTCATGAAATATTAGGGTTATTTCTTCATTTGAGTAGTTGAGGAAGGAGGGCATGAGCATTATACAATATCAAATCTTTCCTAAAACATTTTTTTCATATTACCCCTATCAAAAATTGAGTGTGTGATAGAAAATAGTAAAACCAATCTGCAGTGGCATCTTGTAATGTTTTTGCGAATAGTTGTAGTACAAAATCTTCCTGTTTTACTGTCGACACTAAAATTTTCCTCCGTAATTTCTATTTCATTAATGTATGTATTAGGAATAGGATGTTGTTAATTTATTCCTCTTCTCTTTATTATTTTCAAGGAATGGGGACCAGTGCTTTTGAAACTTGTTCTTCAATATGACATTCAAGAATATTTATAAGAACTTGTCTTCTTTCCTATACAATGTGAATTCTGCAATCAAGTTATAGTTATTCTTCAAAGGTTGGATCAATAAAACCACATGCACGATCAGCTACAGTGTACCTTCTTTCTGCCAATTTGTTCATATCATTACAAAGGAATGAAACTTGAAAAATGTAGATTTTTAAAAAGGATTGAAACAATGGTTTTTTAAATAAATAGTATGTTGGAAATTAATACATTGAGAGAGAGGTTAAATCAATGTGTACTCAAACTTTGACCCATAAATTAATTTCCTTAACTTAGATATACCAAAGTACAAAAATCATCCACAAGCTATAAATGAAAGAGAACACATAAGAGACAAAAATATTCTCGGAAACCCTTCAAGGGAGAAAAAACCACCGAAACCAAAGAAATAAATTGGAAAAATTATTCTATCAGAGTTACAATTATTTGATAGTTGAGAAACAACTCAACATGGAACTACAACTCCAAAACTTTAACTAATCTAAAACCTAATATTTAGATATATTCCACTTGCATGGAAGCTTAAACTCCCATATTCAATCACACTGACCTTGCTTCAACTTACAAGGAAGCTTTAACTCCCTTCCTATTGGGCATCTACTCATTATTCTTCACAATGTTTGATCACTTTCTTAGGTTGTATTCTATAACTGATTATGATCACTTCTTAGCTCATATTTCTCCTCTTTCCTTACCTAATATGAATTTAATATTTTTCTTATGCTTCACACAAAAATATTCTTATCTCTTACAATAACTTTTCATCATCACATACATCTATTTTTTTGCACCTAAAAATACAATCCTAATACAAAATCTTCATGCCCTCACACACAAACACACACACACACACACCCCCCCCCCCCCCCCCCGCACACACACACACACACATTCCCCTTCACATGATATTCATGAATATTTAGTTCCTATTTCAATAAAAAAAATTATTTATTCAACCAAATTAATTTACAAAAATGATCTTTTATAAAAAATAAGTACTCACAACAATGAATCTTCAACTTCCACTTCTCACATTTTTGAGTTCTATAACTTTTCAGTTCATACACATGAATTAAGGCAACTTCATATAATTTAGTTTTTTTGACATTATCATTTATGACACTTAAATTGATTACCTTTGACATTTCATGAAAAAAATCAACCATAGCAAGATAAATCACCACATTTGTAATTCTTCTTCATCTTATGACACCTATGACCTCTGTTGTACCAGACTTGTACCTAATCTACCAATTATGACACTGACTTGTAACTAACATGCACATATTTGTGTTATTCATTATAATGTACAAGCTTTTTCTTTTAGTCATTTTACAGAAAGGAAAAATATTCCAAGCATATTATTATAAGTCCTTGAACATCTCTTAACTCACCATTCTTCTTTGCATCTTCACACATAACCATGAAAGAGAAAGAATTTACAATCATGGAGGATATTCATTTTCACTGAATATGTGTACCTTGAAAAAATTATAGAACTCATAGGTCATGTACTACCTGTTGTTCATCTTCAAGGACAATAAAGGAATCATATCATCTTCATTCATGCATAAGGTACTTATTTTGGACAATAAGAAATAGGCTTCCATATTCATAAGTTTTTTCTTCAGAAGGCTATAAATTTCATGCATTCAAAAACAAATTCATGAATTCCAAAGTAATTATATAATATGTATCCATCCTTATTCAAATAAAAATTCTAACAACAATCTTCATCACATGTTATATAGTCCAAATACTCTTGCATTTTAGTGACACTCAAAACTAGTTTCAAAACACCCAAAACTAGTCTTGAACCGTATGCCTTCAAGAACGTCAAATGCATTCTCATGCTAAAAAAATGCATGAAATATTTTCTGAAGGACCTAAAATTAATTTTCAAAACATTATTTGCAAGTATTTTAGTGTGAAAGACCCAATTACCTTTAAGAAAGAAACACTGGTTTTTGCGTTCGAAACATTTACAGGCGGTAGGACTTAAAATACAATTGTACCTTAACATTTTTCCAAAGGAGTATTGTAGATAACTTTATTAACATAAATAAAATGTATACAACATCCTCCGAAAAAAATTTGAGAATGGATTCCTTTAACGTTTATTTCCCTAAATCTGGACTTATTTTAGTCTGAGCTGCTAAAAAATGAGGCAATTTTGGAATCTAATAATACTATTTTTGGATTCCAAAATGTTAAATAATGGAATTAGCTAGACTCCAAAATCACACATATTGGAATCTAGAATAACATATATTGGAATTTATTGTACTCCAAAGTCCCATATATTAGAATTCAAATATTGGAATCCGTTATATAGGCTAGTGGCCCTGTCATCACCAATCCGGCACTATGATAATTCTTCACCGGCAACTCCTCATGCTATCATAGTACCCGGATTGGTGGATGTACAGTTGGAAAAAAAACGACATAAACTAAGACTACCATAGACTATGATAAGACAGAATGATGACAAATTTGAAATATCAAAGTAAATTATAATATTAACATGAAATTGTTACAATCTCACCCATGAGGTACTTCAAGTGTTATTGAATTCACTTGCCTTTCACCAAGACTATGGGAGAAACTTTACAATTACACCTCTTAATGGCTTTTTCAACACACCTTTAAACTGATGGCTTCCTTTGCACACTTCCTACAATATTTCTCACTACTTCTTTCTATGCTAAATGAGGGGGGTGGCCTCTCTATTTATAGAGCTTCCAGGCTTATCCATCTTATCTCTAAGATAGGACAAGAAATCCAATCTGACGAATCATATTCCATACCTTAACTCTTATCTGTACATGTAAGCTTATCTTTTAAGATAAGATAAACCTTATCATTTTTACATGGGTTCCACATTTTTAGACTTTTTACAAATAAAATACACAAAATATTTATGACCTCACTCCTTGTCCTTATTACCAATATAATATTTCTAATTCCTAACCATGTAGACCCTACTTCTCTAATTACTCAAACTTTGACATTTTAACATTACCGGACCACTTACGACAAATATTTACTTTTTACAACATTCCTATTGTACTTTGACTGTTACCGATACTTCACATTATTGGTGACACTGTACTGATGGCACCGTTATCTTCTATCAGACGCTACTACTAATTATACTTAACAACATCCTATTCCTAATACATACATTAAGGAAATAGAAATTATGGAGGAAAATTTTAGTGTCGACATCTTCCCCCTTCCTAGCTTCTACTCTGTCCTTGGAGTAGTCTATTCTGGTGCTTGGAAAATCTTCAACTTGTCGTGGTTGACCCATTTCGTAATGGCAGTGGAATCCAATTCCTTCAGTCGGTATGTACCATTTTTATGCACAACTGTTATTTTGTAGGGCCCCATCCATTTTGGAATAAATTTTCTCTGTCTTCTTTTTTTGTATCTGGAATCATATACTAGAACCAAGTCATTCACATGAAATGGAGACCACGGATATTTTGATCAAAGTATTCCTTCTGCTTCATTTTCTTCTTATAGCTTGTATCCTTAGCTATTTCCCTCATTTTCTCTAGCAAATGAAGATGTACCAACCTTTTTTTTACTGAATCACTTTCATCCATCCTTTCATTTTTCATAACTCTCACAGTGGGAATATCAAACTCAATAGGAGGAACTGGATTAATACCATAAGCCAATTGAAATGGGGAGTATCCTGTTGCTAACTTTGATGTTGCCCTATATGCCCACAATGCTGCATGAATCCTTTTATCCCGCTTATGTACCTGCAAGGTTGCATCTTTTGCTAAAATTTGACACAACACAAAATTTGTTCGTTCCACCTGTCCATTTGTACTTGGCTTGTATGTTGTTGCCTTCCAGTGCTTAATAGAAAACTTATTAACTAAGGCTTCTACTACCTCATTAATGAAGTGGCTTCCTTGATCTCTTACAATTTCTAATGGACAACCAAAGCTGGTGACAATGCGTTCATATATGAACCTTGCCACTTCATCCATGGAAGTTGTTTTCAATGGCCTAGCTTCAACCCACTTGGTTAAATAATCTGTGGCAACTACAATATACTTATTTTTGCGTGAGGTAGTTGGAAGTGGACCTACAATGTCTATTCCCCACTTTTCAAAGGGACCAAGTGGAAGAATAGGACATAATGGAGCTGATGAAGTCTTATGGCTACCATATGTTTGACAAATATCACATGTCTTACAATAATTATAAGAATCTTTAAAAAGAGTGGGCCAGTGATAACCTGCATCCAAGATCCTTCTTGCTGTAAGTTGTCCAGAGAAGTGCCCTCCACATGTACCATTTTGGAATTCTTCTAGCAGTTCCTTCCCTTGATCACGTCCAACTACCCTCTTGTACTGTCCATCAGGTCCTATTCGAAATAATACTCCATGCAGAATAGAATATGGACGACTGGCTTGAGTAATCTTTCTCTTAGTCTTTGCATTGGCACCATCAGGAAACTTGAATTCATTCAAATAATTCCAAATATCTATGTATTCACTAGGGATTGTGTCAAGGGATAACAATGTTGCATCGGGGAAATCATCATCATCACAAGATGATCCTAAACCATCATAGGCTCGAGAGAGTGCATCTGCATTGACATGCTTCTTTCCTGGCCTATCTATAATATCAAATTCAAATTCTTGTAGCAAAATTATCCATCTTGCTATCCTCCCTGATGGGTTAGGCTTATTTACAATATATTTTAGAGCTTGATGATCTGTTACAACTAGAAATTTTTGCCCTAGCAAGTAATTTCTAAACTTCTTTATAGCAAAAATGATAGCCAGAGCCTCTTTTTCAGTTACATTATAATTTACCTCAGTACTGCTCATTTGTCTGCTCCCAAAGTAAATTGGATGTTCATTCCCATTTTCATCCTTTTGGCTCAAAGTACTTCCTAGTGCTGCATCTAAGGCATCAATGTACATAATGAATGGCTTTCTCCAATCTGGATTCTTCAAAATAGATGAAGACACCAGGGCTTCCTTCAGTTGTCCATAAGCTTCATGCGCCTTATTTCCTGGTTCATAAGTAACATCCTTCTTCAAGAACTGGGTAAATGGCTGTGCAATCTTTGAGAAATTCTTAATGAACCTTCTATAGTAACCCACATGGCCTAAAAAAGATCTCAACTTACTTCTATTCATAGGAAATGGTAAATCTTTGATTTTTGAAACTTTATCAGGATCAGTACCAATACCATCTCTGGATATAACATGCCCTAACAAAATGCCTTTAGAACATCCAAAGACACACTTTGTAGGGTTTAGTGAGGATTATGATTCATCTAACCTTTGAAATTATGTCTCCATCTAGTGCAGGTGGTCCAACTTGCTCCCATAGATGCAAAAATCATCCATAAATACTCTGATGAAGGTCCCAATGTAGGGTTCGAACACCCTATTCATCAAATGCTGGAATGTTGCCAGAGCATTACACAACCCAAAAGGCATAAATCTATAAGCAAACGTTCCCCAAGGAGTGGTGAACGTGGTCTTCAGCTGATATTTCTCTGCTATATGAACTTGGTTGTAGCCACTATATCCATCAGCAAAACTATAGCACTCCTGGCCAGCTACTTCGTCTAAGATCTGATCTGAAAATGGAAGAGGGTAATGATCCTTCTTTGTTGCCTTATTGAGCTTCCTGTAATCAACAAAAATGCGTAGCTTCCCATTCTTTTTTATTGAAATCACAATGGGAGAAATCCATTCTGAATTCTCCATAGCAAATATGAATCCTGCATCAAGCAACTTATCTATTTCTTCTTTTACAGTCTTGGAAAAATTAGGATTCATTCTATATGGCATTTGCTTTATGGGCTTAGCACCATCTACCAGCTCAATACAATTTTCTACCCAACTTACTTGATGGAGTTCCTTGTAATCAAAAGTGAATAGGTGTATGTACCTTTGAAATAGCTGGAGGTAGGATTCCTTCTCACTCTCCATCACAACATCACCAATCTTTATTTGTTGTAGATGATCATCAACTTCTTCTTCAGATAATTTTATGGGGTTATGAGTTGGTGTGACTGGAAGGATATCCATGACTGAAACATCCACCTCACTTTCTTCATCTTCAGTGTCCACTTCACTGGTACTAGAGTAATCAGAGGATGTCCACTCATCAGTTTCATCACTTGAATCCATAGGTTCTACTTTATGATGTCGAGGGATCACGTTTATCTTCACCCTCTCTCTACCACGTCCAAGTGTCATGAAACCTTCATTCTAGTAGTTTCTTGCATGAACTCTCCTTAGCCATGGTCTTCCCAGCAGCATTGAGTATACAACAGTACCATTTTTCATCAACTAAAAGTCTACCACACATACAACACCCATAATAGATATTGCCACATTGGAAACTACACCTTCTAGTTTAGTTTTTCCTTTATTTAATGACCTTAACATAAGTGTTGAAGGGAAATCAATTTTTAACTCCAACATATTCATTACAGACTCCGTCATTACATTAACTGCAACACCTCCATCAACTAAGACATCATGAATTGAAATACCATTACATAATACCTCAGCTTGTGGAGCATAGGGATTTACCTCTGCCTCCAAAACAGGGACCTCAACCTCCTTTCTTTGTCGAGCATTGAGTCCACTTCGCACCTCCCGCCTCTTCTCCGAAGACATAGCCAAGAGTTGACCATATGTAATATTTGCAGGCCTTTTGGACATATCTTCCAAGATGGAGTATGGTCCTTGCCCCTGTGAAATCAAAAAATCCTGCACACCCAACTTTCTTCTCCTATGTTTCTTACTAGTTTCTCCTTTCATCTTCTTAGGATCATTTCCATCTTGATTATCTTTTTCTTTCTTTCTTTTTGTTACAAACACATCTACTTCATTATTTCTGCTCTTATCTACTACATCAAAAGAATTCACAGGTGCTTTTCCTTTATCATTATCTCCTTTACCAGATGTAGAAGCTCTATCTGGACAATTATACTTATAATGACCCTTTTTATAACAACCATAACATACAACTTTAGAAATATTTCTTTTTAGACCTCTATCTCCTCCCTGAGAACTAAATTCTTTTCCTTGAAGAAGATTAATAGTTAACTGACCCATCTTTTTGAGTAGATCTTCATACTCAGTAGATGTCCTAGGAGAAATATTTGTGCTCACTAGGAGTGGTTGTGGATTCTGGACCAAAGGTGCTGGTGTAGGCTCTACTTTAGCAACAATTTCTTTGGGCTCCTCTTCCATGCTTTCTTCTTACCTTCTTGCAATCTCCTTTGCTTGTTCAATGGTAGCTGGGTGGTCATACTTCACTCGTTGTCTGATCTCTGGCTTCATCCCAAGAATGAATTGCTTACATAGGAGATTATCCACGCCATTCATCAACCCATCCGCTAATCCTTCCTTCCAGATCTAGGCATCGAGCTTCCTCCTTAGCTCTAGAACACGGGCATGATAATCCCTTATCTTCTCCTTCTCTCCTTGGGATAGCTTTGTGATATCGATCATGAGATCTGCATATTTTTGTTGTTCACCAAATTCTTCAAGAAAACTTTCAGCTAATAAATCCCATGAATTTTTCACATTATCACCTAGTGTTTCAAAACACCTAAGTGCTGAACCATCCAAAAAGGTAGGAAAACATTCAGTCCATTGTTCCCTTCTTATAAGGCCATTACAAATACAAGATTGTTTAAATTCTTGAATGAAAGAAGAATCATCTTCATTAGATTGAGCTGAAAAAATAGGAATCTTTCCCATTTTCAAAAGTAACCACTGTGAAATACTAACCCACAAGTACAATCAACAAGACTTATGTGTACAAATAATTGGAATCACTATACTAGAAAGTGAATTTACACCTTTCTACAGTAAAATAGAAATGACCACGGTAAACTATGGTAAAACTTGACTTACTGTGGTAAAAACTAACTTTACTGTGGTAAACACTATTCACAGTAAAAAGTGAAGTTACTGCGGTAAATACTATTCACAGTAAAAAGTGACTTTACTGTGATAAATACTATTCACAACAAAAATGACTTTATCATGGTAACTACTATTCACGGTAAAAATGACTTTACCATGGTAACTACTATGCACAGTAAAAATAAGGTTACCCTCCAATTGATTTTTGACTAAGTGGGAATATCTCTCTAGAAAATCCACCAACGTGGAATGGTCTCGGCAATGGAACCAAAATGTCATCACCAATCCGGTACTATGATAATTCTTCACCGGGAACTCCTCGTGCTATGATTATTTACTAATGCATAGCCTTTAGTTTGGTGGATGTAATCTGGAAACAAAACAACAACATAACCCAAGACTACCATCGACTATGATAAGACAGTATGATGACAAATTTGAAATATCAAAGTAAATTATAATATTAACATGAAATTGTTCCAATCTCACCCATGAGGTACTTCAAGTGTTATTGACTTCACTTGCCTTTCACCAAGACTATGGGAGAAACTTTACAATTACACCTCTTAATGGCTTCTTCAACACACCTTTAAACTGATGGCTTCCTTTGCACATCCTCCAACAATATTTCTCACTACTTCCTTCTATACTAAATGAGGGGGGTGGCCTCTCTAACGTTTATAGAGCTTCCAAGCTAAATCTGGATCTTATCTCTAAGATCTGATAAGAAATCCACTGCTGACGAATCATATTCCAGAGGCTTAACTCTTATCTGTACATGTAATCTTATCTTTTAAGATAAGATAAACCTTATCATTTTACATGGGTTCCACATTTTTAGACTGTTTACAAATAAAATACACAAAATATTTATGACCTCACTCCTTGACCTTATTACCAATATAATATTTCTACACATATTGGACCCTACTTCTAGAATAACCGAAACTTTGACATTTAACATTATGGGACCACTTACAACAAATATTTACACATATATTGGAATTTACTGTACGTCCAAAGTCCCATATATTAGAATTCAAATATTGGAATCCGTTATATAGGCTAGTGGCCCCCTAGCCATTATGAATGCTTTGGAATAAACAAAAAATATATCTATTTTATACGGGCTAATGTATGGTAGGCATTATTTATGATTTTTTATAAAAAAAATATGTTTCTATTTTATATGGGCTAATAGCCACTAGGCATTATTTATGCTTCGCTATAAACATAACATGTTAATGTTCTATATGGGCTTGCGGTCGCTAGGCATTATTTATTATTTTTTATAAACAAAACATGTTTTCATTTTATACGGGCTAGCGACACCCATGCATTATTTATTCTTTGAACTAAACCAAACATGTATCTATTTTAAATTGGCTATGTGAAACTAGGAATTATTTATTCCTTGCTATAAACATAAAATGTTTCTGTTTTATATGGGCTAGCAACTGCCAGGCATTATTTATTATTGGGAATAAGGTACTTATCAGTTTTAAAAGTCTTTATGATTAAATTACAGAATTTTGAATAATTAAAAATCCTTGTGCCCTAGTGGCCTCTTGGATAATGAAATTCAAGAGATGTGAGGCATTCCAAGGTTCATTTTTTATGCTTTGATTGATCCTGAGCGTAACCAGAGAATTACTAAATATATTATGAAGAAACTAGAAGAGTTTGACCATTTAGAGTAGTAGAACGTAATTAACTATAAAACCATTCCATGTATATTTTCATATTTAAATATGGATATGAAATTAATTAAAATTAACTGTAAAACCAACCGAGATATATTTTCGTATTCAATTAAAGATATGAAATAAATTTAAATTGCTTTACTAATGATAGTACTGTAGTAAAAAAATTTAAGAATTGTTTGAATTTTATTGTAACACTATTTTCAAAGATTTGGGATCCCAAATTAGCAATATAAATTATAGTAAATATCCAACAAATAAGGTCCCTCTAATTCTTGTTTTGATTAAATAACATCTAGAACATCTTCCATGTCCTTTAATGGTTGTAACTAATGTCATAGCCATGTGTTAAATTTGACACCCGTTTAGACATTTTATTAATGATTTTAGCTCTAAAATACATGAAAATATTTGAAATAACCATCACATATGACTTACACATTTTCGATATGACTGTCATTTTCTAGAGATTTATGTATAAATTATATTTATTATTATTTTTTAAATAATTAGGTATATATAGTATAATTTATATTTATTTTTTGAACAGTGTAAACTCAATACTATTTTAAAATTTTTGAAGGGCAATTTTCAGATAATTCATGCACACAATTTGTTAACTCATACTCTCAACTTATAATTAACGCTTATTTCATTAAATTGGGACTTATTCCAGTAAATTGAAACTCTTGTTTTTCAAGTATTGGAAGAAATCCATCTCCGTTTTTACGTATATCTGATTCCTTTTTTGTCTATATTGGATTGGATTATTACTATTATATGAATCCATTAGTAGCAATATTGGATTCCAATATTGTCATTATTGGAATTATTCTAGCTCAAATTTCACTATTATTAGATTCCAATATCGCTATTATTGGATTCCAATATCACTATTATTGGATTCCAATTTGGCTAATATTGGATTTCAATGACATGATTATTGGATTCGTATTTCACCACTATTGTAATCCAATTTATAAATTAATATTTTTTTATTTTAGTTTCACTATTGTAGGATTTCTATTTTGTTATTATTTGAATCCCCCACCTAAGCTAAGTAGTCACTATCTTACATAAGTGTCATGGCCACTATTTTACATAAGCGTTGCAGCTGCTATCTTACATAAGCATCACAACCACTATCTTACATAAGCATCATGGCCACTATCTTCAATAAGCCAAGTGTCTTGTATCTTACATAAGAATCACAGTCAATATCTTCAATAAGCCTAACAGTTTCTAACTTACATGATGAAAGTACATGCTAGGTGAAATCAGCCTAGCAAGGTTAAAGTTACCTATTTTTATTGGATGATTTGTACATGTGACTTGATTTTACCTATGTTATTGTCTACCTTTTCTCTAAATTTTAGTATAAAATTTATAAATGTTGACTTTGATTGTTACAACTAGTGGTCCTATCTCTACACATTACCTCTTACAGTCATTAACTTCTTTCCTCTGTGGTGTTAAAAATTTATATACCCTAGTCATCGCTGTGACGTAGTTTTTATTCTTATAAGCTAAAATTCAAATATTGACTCTAATGGGAGGTCAGGAGTTGGTGAGTGGACTTCAATGTGTGTGCGAGCGCAATTTCAAGTTCAAAAACATGCACTTGGATGTGATAGTTATAGCTCATCATAGTGTGAGAGAGTCATGGCCTCGTACATCTTACCAAGTGCAATCCATCATGCAAAGAAGTATGATCCCTCGTATGTCAAAGTGTGATCCATCACATGATGAAGAGTGATGGATTGCATATCAAAGTGTGATCCATCGCACATCAACGTACGATACCTCACATGATAAAGTACGATCATTTTCAAGATGAAGTGCGAGAATTCACAATTGGAATAGCAGGAATAAATAATAGATTTCAAGAGTAGGTTTACATGGACTAAATCCTATCAAATTTATTATAAACACTATTGTAATCCAATTCATAAATCCTGATTTTTAGATTTTAGTTCCACTATTTTAGGATTTCTAGTTTTTTGTTATTTGAATCCCCCACATAAGCCAAGCAGTTTTTATCTATCATAAGCCTCGTGGCCATTATCTTCAATAATTCTAGCGATTTCTAACTTACATTATTAAAGTGCATGCTAGGTGAAATCAGCCTAGCGTGGTCAAAGTTACATCTGCCTTGCGGCCACTAAGTTACATTTGTCTTGTAGCCACTAAGGTACATCAGCCTTGTGGCCTCTAAGTTACATGATAACACGATAAGCCTAGTTGTCTATATCTTCCATGAGCGTCTAGGTTGTTAACTTACATAAGCCTAGTGGCCTCTAATTTACACGTGAGTAGATTCATCTAAGTGAAATAATCCTAGCGGTTGGAAAGTTACACTAGCCAACTTGTAGCAAGTTTCATAAGCCTACCAACTGCTAAGCTCCATAAAACTAGCATCCTTTAAGTTACATTACCCTAGGCACCACAAAGTTACATCAACGGCCCTAGGGTTAAATTTGATGACCACTTGTGTCTGTCAAGCAATTTTTAGATGACGGTGATTTTACAATATTTCCCTTTAAAAAATATAAAACAATAGTTATTGAAATTATTGAAATATGTATTTATTTAATATTTTATGTAGATTATATATTGATATAATTTTTATATAAATGTATATAAGAAAATATCGTGATATTGTAACTATGCAAGTTGCGTATGATAAAGTCAACTAATTTTATGATTTTCCATTCTGTAAATCATAAAGAACAACAAAGAGTTTAGAATTACATTAAACAACTTGTTTTGAGGAAATGGATTTGAAAATGTATTTCGATAGGTAGTTAATCCTTCGAGAAATTTTCATAAGCATTTATCCCTCGCAAGGGTATTAATATTTTTTCTTTAATTTGTGCAAGGTATTGTTAGATAGCTTCATAACCCCATTTCAGTATTTTAATTTGATGTCATTTCCATGTTTTTCTTGGAATCCATGCCCAGATGATGTTATCTATATCAATATCTTCTGTGTCCTTTGATTTTTGCCACCATTTATTTTTCAACAAGAATTCCTCATACCATTCTTTTTCTGTATTTCCTTTTCCTGAGGCTTCCCACCATTGTACACTTATCACTTATCTTTTGAGTGTTTTTGTGAACATGTTTTATTAGTTTTAGTTCTATCTTGTCCTTCCATATGGGTACATTATCATTAGTTGGTCTTACTAGTATAATTTCCCAACATTCACATCCACTACTGGGTTGAATTCCTCTCGAGGTATATCACAAATAGGTCTAATATATATATCCTTATTTGAAAGGACATTTTGAAAATAGTAGTTATCCATATAAAAACAAGGTACACCCATTATTTGATCATATAATGCACTTTCTTGAATTGTTTTTGGCCAAAAACAATATTTTCTTGTCATGTTACGGTTGAAAAAAGTATTCTCTAGGGCACATAGAACATTTTTCCAATATGAAATCTTTCGAACATAGTATGATTATCCACCATTTGTTGAAATATTTTCCCAATGTGTGATGTATGCCTGAATTCCTTTCTGCATGTCTACCATCTCTTTGGGTTCTTTGAATGGTTTCAATGTAGGATCCCCTTCAGGAAAGAAAGGTTCCACATATAATGTTTTCCAGATATCAATTGAGTGTGACCAGATGGACTCCAAGATTGATTCTTTTAACTCCATGATGAGGTTTTTGTCTATAACATAGAATTTAAACATCTTCGGTTTGTGTATACTAACGATCTTGTGGTTAGCATCTAGAAAGTGTGGTTCTAAAAAAGCCTTAAATTGGTATAATTCCTCGATAAGGTACATAGTGAATGTGTTGTAATCCTCTTGGAATGTTATGTGGCAAGGATAATGTATCCAATTTACACAATGTTGTTGATAATCAGTTGAATGTTCTATCTATCTCTTCATGTATGTGGCCCACTGGAAGGAAACTCACATACACTGTGTTGAGAACCATTCTAGCTGTCATCATGGATGCAAATGTAAACAATGTGTGAATTTTGTTGTCACTTGTAGTGGTTGTAAGTAAATATTTGGTGGTTGTTTTCTAAACGAACTTGAACAATTGAGCTTACAATAGTACTTGTATGAGCACCCTCATTTTACTGCTTGTATTACTTACACTAGCCATATGCATAATTTTGCAACAGTGCATCATGTAATGGGTGTTTTAACGTCTTACTACTATAAAAATTCACCATACTAATCTACAATTAGTTCTTATAGCTTTCGGATAAACAGTTCCAATGATGTTATTGTGAATTTTTCTCCTTGCTCAAAAAAGGGAGATTGAAGTGCCTGAAACCCCCCGTTTTGTGCCCATGTGTCAGCATACCAGTCAAGGTGATGGGGAGATTAATAACATTTCTTATTTTTTTTTGTTTTTTGCCCATCCTTGGTATTACGGTTCTCATCTTGTCCATTTTGTATTGCGCAATGCTCAAATACCTATTAGGATTTTCTTGTGATTTCAATCTACGTGGATAGTAAGTTGCATGACAAATTTGAATGTAATCATTGTGAAATTTTTGACATTGATCTATTTTTGCCTATGTTTCTAGACATGAGGTTAATGCACATTTTTTCTTAAGCTATGTGCACTCATCACATTTGGAGAAGAAGTCATTCTTGGTGATTGAAACGTGGGAGAAATGTTCTCTCCATAATTTTTTGAGTTTTGACTATGATATTTGAGGAAGACCCAATAGTGAGAGGCCCTCCTTACACTTTTGTAGTCTCTAAGAAAAACTATAACATGCATGCAACAGTCTCATTGTAACTTTAGTACCATCTTGTCCCACTGAGCGAGACTTGTGTGGGGATATATCAGAATTCTTCTCCATCATTTTGGATATCAATGCAATAGTTACAAAAATGTTTGACATTTATTTTTATTTTCCTATATTTCCATTTATTGTCCTCCTCTTGCCATTAATCCTAGATTATATGTATCTGTAATAGGTTCTTTTCGTGATTGCATGACATCTGTACCATAAATTCTGACATACATCCTTTCCACATAAATTCAATTTATCTATACTACACTCTGAATTTTGACATTGATCACAACTTATAGCATTTGTGGTGAATGTATTAAGTAAAACAATTTTGATGGAAGGTTCATTCATATCTAGAGTGAAATTTCAATTTTGATTGAAAGCACTCGGAGAAAGATTAGAGAGACATCCTTCCTTGCAGTAAGGTTTTTTCTCAACTTCATAAAATAATTATTCTCTTGATTTTTCACCATTTTCCATTACCTTTGATGTACTAGATGGAGTAGAATTTACCTTTTCGTGATTGCAGGCATTGTAAGGTCTTTATATCAAGTTTTCATTATGACTATGTGTGGAAGATTCATATGAATTTGGCTATACTAATTGAGGCAATGGATATTCAATTCCACACCACATTTCTATTGGAAACTCTTCTGGAATTTCTTTTAGCCTTACTTCCATAACAAAACCATTTTGATAGGAGAACTGGCTGGATGGCCATTGGATGAGAGATCCTTCTGATATGGAGAAAACCTTACAAAAAGGCATAATTACTTTATCAACATAGACCCCAAATGTATTACCATATAATTTTTTTAAGTTGACCATGTCTTATTCAGAGATGTTTGTAATTATTACTTCTGCAACAAATATTTGTTTTTTTGAACAAAAATATATCAACCAGGAAGCAACCCCCTTGAACTTCAAATTGAAGTCATTGTTTGATATGGTGGTTGTTTATTGGAGTTCAAAATTTCCATGCACATGAAGTGTAGTTATTTTTTCTAGATAAACTAAGTTTTTTATTGGCCAGGAAGCTTCGATGTTGCATTGTAAACTTGGATAAAAATCATTGCATGTAGTTACAATATTTTCCATAAAAACACAAAAGTGTGTGGGTGCCAACACCAGTCCCAAAATAACATGTTGTTCTTGTACCAAGGATATAAACCCTTCAGTGATGTCACCTTATTTCCAAGGAAAATTATGTTTTAGCACCATATGGGTTGTAGCAAATTCATCCCTCTCTTAAGGAGTTGTGAAAAAATTGCTATCACTGATATAATTCAAACCCTTATCCTCATTAAATGGATCCTCTGAGTCACTACTCATGATGTTTTGAATTCCATCACCCCCCACATGTGAAACATTTGAAATCACATGCTTAATCATTTGCTTCGTTTCCCATGGGATAAAGTATCCCTTATTTTCAATTTCTGTTAGGATTTCATTGTCATCAATTATGTATAGAAGTCTCACTAGGCCATTGAATACACTACTTATTGTGACAATGAATAAGCTATACCCCACATATCTACAATGGAGTGTTACTTTGGATGGATAAAATAGTCCCTCTACAAATTTCACACCTTTGGATAGTAAATCCACATGTGCTCCTTCAAAAAGAGAGTTCATTTTCAACTATATCCACAGATAAAATGGGAAAATTAGTACAAAGAAAACTTAAATTTTTAACATCATGGTGGAAAATTAAAATCACAATGAGAAAATAAAAATATACATCTTATATGAACATCTTTAAATCCTCGTTTAATACAAATATTTAAACATATAACAAATTGTTTTACACCCTTTAGATCTTGTTGTTGTCTGTATAATTTTATCCATAAACCACGTAGTGTAGGGGAAATATTAAGATTTTTATAATACACACAGTCATTGGCTTCTTTCCCATATGGCTTTCAATAGTTCTATAGCATAGCATCCACTATGACGTAATTATTTTTTTTACACGTTGAAATTCAAATATTTGACTAGAATGGGAGGCCATAAGTTGGTGATCACAATTCAATGTCTGAGTGGGATGAATTCCAAGTTTGAAAACTCACACTTGGATGTGAGACAGATACCTGATCATATAGTGAGAGAGTCATCACTCACACATCCACCAAGTTTTATTCCTCGCAACAATGAAGTGTGATACTCACACATCAACAAGCGATTCCTCCCATGTCAAAGTGTGATCCCTCGCATGTCGAGGTGAGATCCCTTGCATGTCAAACTACGACCCCTCACTCGAAAAATTACATACATTTTCAAGATGAAGTGTGGATTCACACTTTGCATTATATTTAGGGCTATTAATATTGTGTCGATGTAAATCGTTCATGTCTTTAATTCTCTAATTGATTATCTATGCTTATTTTATGGTATAGAGCTCAAGTTTTAGTCTTTATTTGATTAATGATGGTGGTATATGATTTTGATTCAATTATGTTTATTAATTGTTTCTAAGCTTCTTATATCGTACACAATTTTTTAACAATATAAGTTTATTTTTAATAATTTAGACTTTATTTGATTAACGATGGTGGTATATTATTTGTTTCAATTATGTGTGTTAATTGTTTCTAATATTTTTATATCTTTGTTTTAATAATTGTATATAATATTTAGTATAAGTAACACATGCTACGTTGTTTTTTATTAACAATTCTAAATATTAAAAACTTAATTTCAATTATATTTTGAAATTATGTCTCAAAAAATGTCGAATTGTAGTTTTCATACATTGAAAATTATGTTATAAAAATGTTACCTTAATTTTAGATCGCATTGCCCTATGTATAATTTTATGCATAAACCTCATAGTGTAGTGGAAAGATTAAGATTTTTAAAATGCAATAACAATTTATCTTTTTGTAAGGTTAAATGTTACATAATTAATATTGCGCTTTCCTAAACATTAAATAGAAATTAAACCGTGTAATGTAAAATCTACCACTTGAGAGTATGATTTTATGTGTTCATATTGAATTTAATATTAAGTGGTATAATATTAAATTTTAATCCACACAAACTCTGCTGACATCTGTATTTAATGCAATAAAATGGAAAAATGTATACTCATTTTGAAGGTGACCACACCAAAACAAGGAGCACATACACAAATGGGGGAAGAACAGAGTTACAAAAAATAAAAAGAGGTAAAACATTGTTGTTTAATTTTGAAGAATTTTTGTTTATTCACCCATTTCACAATGATTATAAATATTGCATTTGTTAGTAGGTAGTTGAAAATAGCATTAATCTATTCTGTCATAAATTGACATAAATTGAGTAGGGAAGGCTTTGAAAAGACCGTGAAAGAATGGAACAAGAGAGAAAGGTAATGGAGAATTTTTTTGATGTACAACTTCAAGTTGTGAGTTTTTTTACCCAAGTAAATTACATATTTTTTAACCTGAGTAATATAATATTGCATCATTCAATCCATCTTAAAAGATGAAAAAATTCATGGATTGGAGTTAGCTTATACTTATCTATTTTGCATTCTTCTTTTTTATTTTAGAACAATACCAGTGATCAGCATCATCGGTGCCACTAAGATCATTGACACACACACCGGAAGATACTATTTGTGTAACAAAAATATTTAAAAACAATGTTAGTAAACATGTATTTTTTTTAGACAATATGATAATTCAATATGCGAGACATCAATTGAACCACATATCACTGCTAGTTTAGTCAAAGTATGGAATATTTATATACTCTCTATGCAATTTATAGATAATAATATTGTTAATGAGCATGGTGTAATTTTGTTGATAGTTTTGATATTATTTATGTATAGCATATATGGTTAATATTTATGAGTGCCATTAAACCGAAAGATGTAAAGTTCATGTGATATTCGAAACATGATAATTCAATATTTGAGACATCAATTGAACCACATATCATTTGTAGTATAGTCAAAGTATGGAATACTTATATACTCACTATGTAATTTAAAGATGATAAAATTGACATTGAGCATGTTGTTCTTTTGATGATATTGTTGTTAATATTGATAATTTTTTATGTGTTGAAAATATGATTAATATAGTGGTTCCCCTAAAATTAATTGGCCATTAATCTAAAAAATTAAAGTTCACGCAATATTCAAAATATGTATGCCATTTGATAGCCATTAATTATCCATTAAATATTAAGTAAATTTATAGTTGTCGCGTGTCTTTTATAATTCATGTGCTAAAGAAAGTGGCGGTTGGAAGTCTGTATTCCATATAAATTATAGATTAGAATTCATTAGTATTTTTCAAGGACACTTAAATTTATGAAGCTTCATACGAGAACTTTGGCATAATGGAAAAAATCTGTAAACTTAATAATTGATTGGAAAATCATATCACAGTTCGATTGGAAAAATTCTGAGAATGATTTGTTTTCATGAATGCATCAAAAATCAGTATGCATTATCACCTTTTCTCCTTCCAAAATTTTGAAATTCTATGTATGTAGAATATTATGTAACCTTTTCAATAAAACCCTAATTTCTATACTTCCAGTAGTCGAATCTGTCTATTATTTAATGCTCTTTGAAAAACACCTCTCCACTGATAGGGTTTGACATATTTTTTTCATTCGTTTTTGCGATCCATAAATGATTTGCTATATATAATGTGTTTACCCCACTTGTGAGTAATGTCAAACATGTAATGGGTGTTTTCTCACAAGAGGACTGAGAAATGATTCATAAAATACCTAAGATGGACATCGATGATTACTAGAAGTGAATAAAATGGGTGTTGCTGAAAAGGATGAGGAAAATTTTCTTCTTATTTATAGTAATTGTTTGATTACAGAAGGAAATTGTTGGAGATAAAAAAATTTTAAAACATATATGTGACTACCAAAGTGAAAATTCAAAGAGTTTCTTATGTGTAGGTTCCTCTTTGAAAATGAGTGTATTATGGAATTATAAAACCTATTATTTGAAAAGCTAGGCAACAAGATTATGAATATTGTTTCACTTAAGTGATAGCTCTGGAAATACATATAAACTATTTATAGATTAAAATTACAGGTTATGGTTGTTTTAGTAAAATTAGATAATGATCTATCAACTGTAAAATTTATAAGATGTCATGGCATTTGTTTCTTAATTTGAAAATAAGCATATAGAAAAAGGGAGATGTGATATCATGAAAAATTATGAGGTTTAATAACAAGGTAGATTATACATAGGGTTCACATTCTATATTTTCATACTAACACTACAAAGAGTGTGTTCATTATATTTATTAAAATTATACCATGGCCTTTGAGTCACCATTTACTAACGAATTATGTATCACCATCTCTTTTGAGATTTCATTTCTAATTAAAATGTGGAATTTTTATCTACCTTTCAATAACTTATAGTTAATAGTATGAGAACTTGTTAAGGCTTGACCCCTCACAAGGGAATCTAGTGTAACATGTGGCTCAAAGAAATTCTTAGAACAAATTAATGAGAGCTAAGAAATGTGTGACCCCTAAAGAAAACATGTAATCCAACTCTTTTCTCAGTTCAATAATAGATGTCCAGTGAATGATGCATTACGAACACTAAGTTCAAAATATTTTGTCAATACTAATCATAATGACCGCCAAGCTTTTAAATTTTTTTTACTGACCTAAAAGACCGCTAGAAACAAAATTTCCCATGTGTTGACTACTCAGTATGATATTTAATGACCTAGGATATTATACAATTATAATTAATTAAAGATACGTCCATTGAATGGTGTTTTGCTAACACTAAGTTCAAATATTTTATCCAGGTAGATGTTATTGAACACTAATATCTATATAGTTTATTGTTAATGCACTAGTAGTTTTCTTGTTCATGATAAAAAGTTACCACTAAACTATAGGTATATGGTTGGGACTGATCATAGTAACAGGAAGGAAAATAAGCACATATTTGTTTGTTAATTATTCCTATACATTGTTAAGCTCCAAAAAATATGTTGCAGCCGACCCAAGTGACTGCTAGGATAATAAATGCTTATTTTTGAACCCCTACGTATTGAATGTATAAAATTTTATCATTCTAATAATAGTTGTTATGTACATTCTAACAAAACGTATATCTTGGCCCCTTAGTGGTGCTTGTACAAAAATGCTTTGGTCATTCTATTAATAGTATGCCTATCAATGATGTCTAGCAATGAGACGTATTCATGATCTAGCAATGAACTATAAGTAAATGTTGATCCCTTACATATACATGTAATGTATCAATTTTCTTAAGTTAATGATATATGTCGCTTAAATGGTGTCTTCTAACCCTAATATCTAAATATTTTGTCGAGGTGGATGTTATTGATGGTTAAGATTTGTATATTTTTTTATTAATGCATTAGTAGTTTTCCTGTTAATGATGCCTTATGACCGCTAAGATATAGTTATATCGCTGTGGTTGATCATAGTAAAAAGTATTATAAGAAGTAAGTATCTATTTGATAATGATTTTTATAAATTGCTAAGATCTATCAAATATGTTGTAGGTATCCCTAGAAATTGCTAGAATGTCAGATACATGTGTCTGTACCTGTAGTGCCCACTTTTTCTAGCCTCAATTTTCCTGTTGAATTCTTAACCCATAGTTGTGACTTAACATGGATTTTAACAAAATTTTGACGTTATGATATGTTGGTTGGCCTTCATGGACATGTATGGTGAATTTGGGGCGTGAAATGCCGATTTGACTAGATTAGTAGATTAACACTCTTTATTTGAGATTGTGGATACTAAGACTTTTTTCTAATGCGATTTGGGCCTAATTTATATATGTTGGATAATTAGCTTAGTCACGTACCTTGATTTTGTAACATAATCGTTTTACTGATAAGCATACATGATGGCATGGTGATATGACATTTGTATGTATTGTAATACCTAACATACGACATATTCTGTGAGATTTTGCATTCAACGTTGATGATGGTGATATCGTTAATTTACATGTTTGAAACTTTTTGTTTAGCGAGAAACTAGTTTACTCTTGCATTGGGCAGGTGCGTTTAATGTGTACAATGAGTGTGCAGGTGATAGGTCACAGGAGAACGTGGGATTCAGGCTAGCTACAAAACTTTGCACAAGTAGCCCACGGGGCTAAGTCCTAGCCATGTTTATTGCATGAGGCCTTAGCATTACAATTTTTGTTTTGGGCACCATGAGTGATCCTCATTTGTAATGTAATATGTCTTGTATTATTAATCTTGCTTAGGGTGTTTAGTTGTGTTGTAAACTTGTTTAGGGGAATTAATGGCCCCACTTGCATTAAGTTTTGAATTTGTTTAATGATGTACTTAATCATAAGGGTTTAGGGTCACATGTGAACCCTTGGGTGGGCCCCAAACCCTCTAAAACTTGTGCCAAATTTTGCCAAACCAGAAATTGGGTTATTTTTGGCATATTTAGGGACCTCTTTTTAGTTTGGGATTTCCCTTAGCATGAAAATGAGCCCTTGGACCCTACCTAATAGGTAGGGGGGGCTTATTTCCAAGGCTAGAGGGAGTTTTCCCTCCCTTTTTTCCTCCCCTTTTGTCACATCCATGTAACGGGTAGGGATTAATGTGCCTTATTATAAGTTACACTAGATTGTTTTTTTATCATTTTGGGTATTTTGGGAGAAGAGGACTAAAAGTCATTTTATCCTTTCTCTTTTTTATATTTGGAATCTTTGACCTTGAGGGAAGAGAGGGGTGACACATGTCACCCCCTCATTAGTGATGATTCTTACTTGCTCCTCTTCAAATTCTCCCTCATGGGAAAAGAAGAGAACCTTTTTTTTGGGATCTTTGCTTGGAGTCTTGTGGATTTGGAGCTAGAGTTTGCTTGGGTCAAGAAGTGGAAGAGATTGATTTTGGAAAGATTTTCTTGAGGTAGGCTTCTTGAGCTCTATTGTATGTATTATATCATGCTAGTTATTAGTTGTTTATTTGGAAATGGTTGTTGTTACATGTAGGAATTAATTGTTGTTTTCTTGATTTTTCTCCCTCCATCATATGGCATGATGGATTTTTTGAGTTGTGGGGGAAGAGAGAGGGATTTTTCCCTCTCAATCCTCATAGGATTGATGGGTAAGCCTTGTAGGATTTAATTACTCAACTCAAATGGTTTGAGGTAGGGAAGTTTGTTCATTGGGTGGTAACCTCCTTCCCCATTCTTAGTGAGGAAACCCCCTTTTGTGTTCTAATATACTTCCAAGAACAATTGGTGAAAGGGTGGAGAAATAAGGAGTGCTTGAATGAACTTGGAGAAATAAGGAGGGTATGGAGTTCTTGTTTTTGTGCAACTAATGATGATTACAAATGTTGGAGACCTCTATTCTCTTCCCCATTTTAAGAGGTGGAACATGGTTTCTCCTCTTGTTCATCTTTGCAAAATTGGTATCTTGTTTTATATTTTTGTATTGTTTCATGTGGATGTAATATTGTCTGTTAACCCTCACTCTTGTGAAAAATTGTGTATAGTAGTTCTCTTTCCCATGGGCTTGGGGGAGGATAGCATTCCTTCCAACCTTGGAAAGGCATGTAATGATGCCTAAGGTTGGTTGGTTAATCAAGAATTTTCTCCTTGTGTTGGAATCTTGCAAGCTCTTGAAGTTGGAGATTAAGTATAGAGATGGTTGGAGTTTGTGGCATCTTGGTCTCTCCTTTTCCTCTCATATTTTTGTGAAGTATTACTCTCATTGAAATCTCTTGTATGTAACTATTTGGAAATTTTCTTGTCTTGGAAAGTATCCTCTTTAAAGATTGGAATTTTTTCTTGTAACCTTGAGTACCTTTTGAAGTTTTGATCTTGCTTCATCCTTGGAATGAGAACTTGAATGTTAAACTTCTATGTTTTATAAATGTTTTGGGAATCATGGTGTGATTTAGACCTCAAGCTACTTGAAAAGCATTATGTTGTAAAACAAATGATCCTTTTAAATATGAATGTGATGGAAGTCCATTTTTATAAAGAAAGAATGTTTAGTGAAATTTTGTTTTAAAAATTAAAAAAAATACTTTAATGAATATCTCTCCTGTGGGAAAATCTACAATAATTGTATTTAGCAAAAACATTAGAAAATAAGTTTAGTTCTACTTAATGCATGAGGGTTGATTTTTGAAAAGGAAATTTTGTTTCTTGTTTGAATGTGGTTAAGAGAGAAGAGGAATGTTACGTCTTTACATTGATTCTTACTTCAAGTTAGAAATTCATTTTAGTACCATTATACATTTTCAATTTCTTAATGTCTGAATCCACAAGGAGAAAAGAGACAAAATAGAATATACATTTTACAACACAAACCAATCTTGCTTCAATTTCTAAATAATAGAATCAATATAGTTATATTTCATAATATAACTATATTTCGTTTAAATCCAATTGCCTATTAAATTTTGGTATAAATATAGTTATATATCATATTAATTTTTTAGTATTAAGATTTTATTAAAGATTATGTTCTATACAAAATGAAATATCGAGTTATTATATTTATATAATATATGGTAAATATAACATACTATTAAATAAGTTATGCTCTATTGTTTATAATATAAATGTATTGGGTTATGTAAATAATCTTTATATTATAAAATCATTATAGTTGTTATTTATATATATATTATATTAAATTATTAAAATAAAAATAGATACAAAAAAAGATTGTGGTTTTACTGTTCTTTTTTTTTGCAAAGGAAAATAGGTAAAATGGGGTAGGGTCAAACCCCTCCCCACACAACCCATCCCTACGCCCTTGCTGCTCTTAGCGCAGCCCCCACCCCCATTTTGCTGCTCCCCGACCTCAATCCCCGCCACCCCTCAAACCGACCCTCTCTACGACACCTCCCATCTGACCATGACCCCTCTTCCACACTCTGCCCCCCCACTCCCCTTCTGCAGCACCCTCCTCGCCAGTGCCTCCCTATCTTGGTCTATCATCCGTCCCCACACCGCAGCTACCTCCTAAAGCCACCACCGCCGCCATCTTCCCCACCGCTTCTCCTACGCAGTACCACATTGCCCCCAACCTTGTTGCCTCACGTAGCCCTTCCTCTTCAGGTCCACCACCCCTTTCTAACAGAAATAATAATAATAATAATAATAATAATAATAATAAATATATACTTTAAAAAAAATATTGTTTTAACAAAACCCCATGAGATCAAACTTCACTCCTCTCCAAGCAACCTACAAATGACACAAACAAAATAGAATGAGGAAAAGAGAAAAGAAAAATGAACATAATGAAATTTTAGGGCATCTTTAGGGAAAACTTGGATCAAGGGCTGAGATAGCTTCTATCCTATGGCTCACACTTAACCCTACATTCTTTTGGAGCCAAGGGTATTTTAAATGTGAATGGGAAAATAAATTTTAAGGGGCTTGTGTGTGGGTAGATAAAATAAAAAGGGGGGAAATCCAATTAACTAAAAAGGGGTGTAGACTCATACTAGGGTGTCCCTAATAAATCTAATAATAATTAATTAAATGAAAATTGTTTCGGGCTAGTGGTTGAGAAATTCGGTTAATCAAGTTAGTTAAAATAATTAATTTTAGGAATCGGTTTGTATCCTTAGTTTTAGTATTGTTAGTAATCACTTTCAAAAAAAAAAAATTATCGTAAACTTTAGTTACACTTAGGTGTGGGTTACGGTGTCCCGAGGTAGGGCCCTACATTTGGTATCAGAGTGGAGGTTCACACATGAGGATGCTTTGGGTAAAACACTTAATTTTTTATTAATGTTTTCATAATTATAAAAGTAAAAAAAAATAGGTGGTAAACACGTTTTGATCATCTAATTTTTTAAAAACAATTAGTAAAACTTAAGAAAATATCTTGCTTAAATAACGTGAAAAATGGCTTCTTGGTACGCCATAGTAGTGGTAAAATTTGGATAATTTGGTTCCCTAGTGACATGGGAAGTCACATCAAATTTTAAACCTGACTTATAAGATCATTTGATCATTTAGTTAAAAAAAAAAATTTAGCTTTTCTAATCACATTCTTGTTTGGCTCGACAATTTAAATTCTAGTAAAATCGTTTCGATTTAAACCTGTAGAGTAGAGAGCGTAAGTCAGAAATTAAAACTTATGGCTTCTAACTTGTAGTATTTCTCCATGTCAAGTGTTTTCAATGATTAGATTCGAGAAAAAGGAATAGATAATTAGTTTTCCGAGTGTGTTTAGGAGGCCTCTAGATGTTTTGTTCAAAATACAAACTTGTAAATAACATTAATTAGCCTCGGAAGAGTTTTGATCATCAGTTTTTAATTTTTTGAGTTGTGTCGGGTTCTCTATTTATAGAATAATAGACTCAAGCTGTTAGAACTCATTTTTGAATTGGGATTAATTATTTTCAAGACCCTTTTTGTAGCCATTTGTCACTATAAATCTGCTGATATACAATAGTAAAACTATAATAGCTGGCTTTGAGATAGTGCTTCCAGTTTGAAATATATTCGCCACTTTTTAGAAATTTACATTTTGTTTGACTCTCTATTTAATAGAGAATTGACTAGGAGCTTTGTTTCACCATTTGAGTGTGGGATACTTCTTTTGGTATGCTCCTTTTGTAGCCATTTTCTCTAGATTGTAGCACAAGAAAATCAGGTCTTAATAAGTAAATAGATTTCTTAGGACACATTTGGAGGGAGAATCATGTTATATAATGTTTATTTTTTTAAGCTACGTGTTCCTCAGTTGAATGCTAAGACCCGAAAAAAAATTTGTGCAATGAGTCATCTTTGATTGCTAGCGACCTTGGTTAGATATGTCTTTCTAGTCATCAAAGGTCTAGTTGTTGGTTTCAAAAATAATAAGTAGGTGGAGATAAGAATGTGAAATTGTTACCTTGTTATAGGAAATTTGTTATGATGTTTGATTGGTTGTTTCTTGTCTAAGTGATCCTTTATTTCTTGGGAATATCAACTGTCATGTTAGAGGTGCCACTTTAGAGCTAATGAAACCCTTTCAGTATGGGTGTAAATTAAATGTCTATATCTTGTAAAAAAATTTTTTTTTTTTTTTCAATATGATAAAATAATCTTCCACGTTTTGATATTTCACTACTATGAAATTGGAAATAATTTGTACTCCTTTGATATATGTTTCTAATCTTAGTTTTATAACCCTTTTATAAGGAAATTTAGCAAATGATCTTATGACCTTGTTGTTTTCCGCTTCAAAATTGTGGTTTAAAATTAATTATAATTGGATGAAAATAATTGCTAACTCCTCTCTAAAACGTAAATGATAAAGGGAAAGAAAGTTAGTGCCTCTCCGTTTTGATGGTGTTGCTCGAAATAATATTTCATAGCTAGTTTATCCTCTTCGTGCAACGTAAGAACACATTGTGCTATTATAAAACAAATCTAGTTTCACAACTTAAAATTATCATCGAAGCTATTGGTATAAATTTTAGAGTTAACTTCGGAAATGAATTAGTTAATTTTCTTAATCCTTTTGGAGCTCGACAAACCTATTTTCATACCTTAACCACTTATTAAGTTTTGTTGCATGGTAACTTGGTTAAAACCTTCTTACTTTAGTAATTACACATGTGATTTCAACTCTCCTCAAGTTGATTTAAAATGTTATGAGTTAATCATGTTTATAATGCTTGTACTTATGTGTAGAAATAAGGGAATCACCCTCCTTCTAACCTCAATTGGTGGACTTAGAAGAACAATGGTCATGCAAAATTTTTATATATATAATAAATATAAACAAAGATATTTTATCTCTCTCTTGGAAAGGAAATAAAATGAAATGAATTAGTGTTGAACACTTTCTTGGTTAGGCATTATGTTGTATCGAGGATGGTGTTGATGGTGAAAGAACTATTAATGTGGTCCAATAGGGGTGAAAGTAATGTTTCAAAATCCACAAAAATATATATTTATTTATAAACCTAAAAGCACAATTGTGTACACTTACCTTGTAAACAATAATGGAATATTGTAATTATTTATAACTTGGAAAAATCGTTATATATATAATTAAACAACGTTGGTTGGATAAACTAGGTTAATCATTGTTACCCCTTCAAAATCTAAAATTTGGGTGAACCTAAAACTATTGCTTCGAATGTGATAGGTGTTGGTTAAAAATATTTGTCTTGTGATGTTCATATGGTTCACACATTTAATGTTGGGAATTCTGTAAGTAACTTAGGTATTGTTCTGGCTTTCTAAATGTTTAGGTGAGAAAGTTAATATGAATGATAGAATTATTGCAATGATCTCGCAAATGAGATATGCCTTTGGCTATTGGACTCATAGGAAACTCTTTTACAAGATTTCATTCACATTTGAAAACTCTTAAGTATCTTATTTTAAGATAAATGATGAAGCCCTTATTGCAAGGACTAACCATAATGACTAACTAGTCTTCCCACTTACCGTAGGTAGAGACGTCCTTTGTAATCAGTATAAGCATAAGTTTTTAATATATATATATATATATATATATATATATAAATTGAAAATTATTTTGGGGTCCTCTCTAAAACACGGTTCTATTTTCTCTTACCACTCAAATAGTGTGGCGTAATTAAAATTTCTTTGTGTAATATGAATTCCACCCTTGTTAACAAGTGCAGTTATTTTATACTTATATCTCTTACGACCTAATGGGCCAAATTTTGACCAAATAATTGTTAAGTAAAAGTTAACATAAGTTAGATATCTTGAAAAGATTTAGACCTTACCTTTCATTAAATGAAGATGAGTGTTGATCTCTTGTACGCTTGAGGAAAGTATAAACGGAAAAGTTTTTCTTTCCATCATGCTGGTATATTGTAAAATTTGATGAATATGTTGACAAGATTTGGGAAACATTCTCTTTAAATGGATTTTGTTTTTGCGTAACTCATTCATGTTTTCTTGGGATTATAGTAATCAAGAAATGATAAAATTTAAGTAAAACTTTTCTTATATTGTATTGAACTGGAAATTTGTGGTTTTTTGTTTCATTAAGAAGTTATGGCTTGTTTGGGGCATAGAAAGTTCTAAAATTGCTTTTTCATAATGAGAACTCATATAAACCAATCAAACAATAATAAATTTAATTTTTGTTTATGAGACTTCTAAAGCAATCTTGGCTTGGAATAGAAATGTTTTATAAAATGGTACATGCTATGAAACCTTGGAAAACAAATTAGAAAGCTAATCCTAACCTAGTAGTGGAATATATATATTCCACCCACAATTTTTTTTTTACAATCATTTAGCGAACAAAATAAATAAATAATGACCAAATTAAGACAACTCCTTTAACTATGTTTGGTAGTATGTGAATATTCTTCCTTGACCTTAGTGAATAATATTGATTATTGAACTATTTTAAAAAGACTCTGAACCTTCCTTTTTCAAAAGTTAGAGTAATGATGAGTTAGGAGATGAAACGACACGGAACTTGGAAACTTTTTCCCTCTCATTGTGTGGTATTTGTGACACCTTGGATATTTCCTTAAGTATCTAGTATGCAAGTAATATTCAAAAAAATTTAAATTCATTTTAAAACAACATTTATTGTCCCTTCGCTCATCTATCATTTTGGACCTTATGTTGTATATCCTCTTATTTGGACCCTAATAGGAAAGATAGATGATGAGGAAAATGAATTCGGTTTATAAATTTCTCCTTGGTTAACATTCTCTTATTTGAGAAAATACTTATTCTTGGACCTCGTTACACTTGAACATAGATGTTGTTAAGATAAAACAAAATATTTTAGTTCCTCTAAAAATGACCTTAATGTTGGACTTACACTAATATGTGATACCTCGTAAAATATTATCCCTATCTCTTCCAGTGACATCCCAGAGGAAGTCTAATTTTAGGAGAGGGGGATGTAGTGTCCACTTTTTCTAGCCTCAATTTTCCTGTTGAATTCTTAACCCATAGTTATGACTTAACATGGATTTTGACATAAATTTTGACGTTATGATATGTTGGTTGGCCTTCATGGACATGTATGGTGAATTTGGGGCATGAAATGCCAATTTGACTAGATTAGTAGATTGACACCATTTATTTGAGATTTTGGATACTAACAATTTTTTTTAATGCGATTTGGACCTAATTTCTATATGTTGGATAATTAGATTAGTCACATACCTTGATTTTTGTAACGTAATTATTTTGTTGATAAGGATACATGATGGCATGGTGATATGACATTTGTATGTATTATAATACCTAACATACAACGAATTGTGTGAGATTGTGCATTCCACATTGATGATGGTGATATCATTAATTTACATGTTTGAAACTATTCGTTTAGTGAGCAGCTAGTTTACTCTTGTATTGGACAGGTGCATTTAATGTGTGCAATGATTGTGCAGGTGATAAGTCACAGGAGAACGTGGGATTCAGGCTAGCTACAAAACTTTGCACAAGTAGCCCACAGGGATAAGTCCTAGCCGTGTTTATTGCATGAGGCCTTAGCATTAGAATTTTTGTTTTGGGCACCACGAGTGACCCTCATTTGTAATGTAATATGTCTTGTATTATTAATCTTGCTTACGGTGTTTAGTTGTGTTGTAAACTTTTTTAGGGGAATTAATGGCCCCACTTGCATTAAGTTTTGAATTTGTTTAATGATGTACTTAATCATAAGGGTTTAGGGTCACATGTGAACCATTGGGTGGGCCCGACACCCTCTAACCTTGTGCCAAATTTTTCCGAACCCGAAATTGGGTTATTTTGGTCATATTTAGGGACCCCTTTTTAGTTTGGGAGTTCCCTTAACATGAAAATGAGCCCTTGGACCCTACCTATTAGGTAGAGGGGGCTTATTTGCAAGGCTAGAGGGAGTTTTCCCCTTTCCCTCCACTTTGGTCACATCCATGTAAGGGGTATGGATTAATGTGCCTTGTTAAAAGTTGCAATAGATTTTTTTGTTATCATTTTGGGTATTTTGGGAGAAGAGGGCTAAAAGTCATTTTTTCCTTTCTCCTTTTTATCTTTCGCATCTTTGTCGTTGAGGGAAGAGAGGGGTGACACATGTCACCCCCTCGTTAGTGAGGATTCTTGCTTGCTCCTCTTCAAATTCTCCCTTATGGGAAAAGAAGAGAACCTTTTTTTTTGGGAGCTTTGCTTGGATTCTTGTGGATTTGGAGCTAGAGTTTGCTTGGATCAAAAAGTGGAAGAGATTTATTTTTGGAAAGCTTTTCTTGAGGTAGGATTATTGAGCTCTATTGTATGTATTATATCATGCTAGTTATTAGTTGTTTACTTGGAAATGGTTGTTGTTACATGTAGGAATTAATTGTTGTTTTCTTGATTTTTCTCCCTCCATCATATGGCATGATGGATTTTTTGAGTTGTGGGGGAAGAGAGAGGGATTTTTCCTTCTCAATCCTCATAGGATTGATGGGCAAGCCTTGTAGGATTTAATTACTCCCCTAAAATGGTTTGAGGTGGGGAAGGTTGTTCATTTGGCTTGAACCTCCTTCCCCATTCTTGGTGAGGAAACCCCCTTTGGGGTTTGAAAATCGTTCCAAGAAGGATTCGTGAAAGGGTGCAGAAATAAGGAGGGTATGGAGTTCTTGTTTTATTGCAACTAATGATGGTTACAACTATTGGAGAACTCTCTTCTCTTCCCCATTTTAAGAGGTGGAACATGGTTTCTCCTCTTGTTCATCTTTTCAAAATTGGTGTCTTGTTTCATGTGGATGTAATATTGTTTGTCCACCCTCACTCTTGTGCAAAGTTGTGGATAGTAGTCCCCTTTCCCATGGGCTTGGGGGTGGCTAGCATGCCGTCCAACCTTGGAAAGACATGTAACGATGCCTAAGGTATGGTTATTAATCAAGATTTTTCTCCTTGTGTTGGATTCTTGGAAGCTCTTGAAGTTGGAGATTAAGTACAGAGATGGTTGGAGTTTGTGGCATCTTGGTCTCTCCTTATCCTCTCATATTTTTGTGAAGTATTACTCTCATTGAAATATCTTGTATGTGACTATTTGGAAAGTTCCTTATCTTGGAAAGTATCCTCTTTAAAGATAGGAATTTTTTCTTGTAACCTTGAGTACCTTTTGAAGTTGTGATCTTGCTTCATCCTTGGAATGAGAACTTGAATGTTAAACTCCTATGTTTTATAAACGTTTGGGAATCATGGTGTGATTTAGACCTCAAGCTACTTCAAAATCATTATGTTGTAAAACAAATGATCCTTTTCAATATGAATGTGATGGAAGTTCATTTTTATAAAGAAAGAACGTTTAGTGAAATTTTGTTTTAAAAATAAAAAAATAATATTTTAATGAATATATCTCAAGTGGGAAAATCTGGAATAATTTTATTTAGCAAAAACATTGGAAAATAAATTTAGTTCTAATTAATGCATGAGGGTGGATTTTTCAAAAGGATATTTTGTTTCCTATTTGAATGTGGTTAAGAGAGAAGAGTAATGTTACCTATTTACATTGATGCTTACTTCAAGTTAGAAATTCATTTTAGTACCATTATACATTGTCAATTTCTTAATGTCTGAATCCACAAGGAGAAAATAGACAAAATAGAATCTGCATTTTACAATCTAAACCAATCTTGATTCAGTTTGTAAATAATATAATCAGTATAGTTATATTTCATAATATAACTATATTTCGTTTAAATCCAGTTGCCTATTAAATTTGCGTATAAATATAGTTATATATCATATTAATTTCTTAGTATTAAAATTTTATTAAAGATTATGTTCTATACAAAATGAAATATCGAGTTATTATATTTATATAATATCTGGTAAATATAACATACTATTAAATAAATTATGCTCTATTGTTTATAATATAAATGTATTGAGTTATGTAAATAATATTTATCTTATAAAATCATTACAGTTGTTATTTATATATATATATATTATATTAAATTATTAAAATAAAAATAGATATATAAAAAGATTGCGGTTATATTGTTTTTTTTTTTTTGCAAAGGAAAATAGGTAAAATTGGGGAGGGTTGAACCCCTCCCCACACACCCCATCCCTGCGCCCTTGCTGCTCTTAGCGCAACCCCCACCTCCATTTCACTACTCCTCGACCTCAATCCCGACTGCCCTTCAAACCAACCCCCTCTGCCACACTCCACCCCCCGCCACACTCCCCTTCTACAGCACCCTCCTCGCCGCTACCTCCTTGTCTCAGTCTGTCATCCGTCCCCACACCGTGGCTACCTCCCAAAGCTGCCACCACCACCATCTTCCCCACCACTACTCCTGCGTAGTACCATGCTACCCCCAACCTTGCCGCTTCGCGTGGCCCTTCCTCTTCATTTCCGTCGCCCCTTTTTACACGAAATAATAATAATAATAATAATAAATATGTGCTTTCAAAAAAAAAAATTGGTTTAACAAAACCCCATGAGATCAAAATTCACGCCTATCAAAGCAACCTGCAAATGACACAAACAAAATAGAATGAGGAAAAGAGAAAAGGAAAAGGAGCATAAGGAAATTTTAGGCCATCTTTAGGGAAAAATTAGATGAAGAGCTGAGATAGCTTCTATCCTATGGCTTGCAATTAACCCTACATATTTTTGGAGCCAAGTGTATTTTAAATGTAAATGGGAAAATAAAGTTTAAGGGGCTTTTGTGTGGGTAGATAAAATAAAAGGGGGGGAAATCTAATTAACTAAAAAAGGGGTGTAGACTCATACTAGGGTGTCCCTAATAAATCTAATAATAATTAATTAAATGAAAATTGTTTCGGGCTAGTGGTTGAGAAATTTGGTTAATCAATTTAGTTAAAATAATTAATGTCGGGAATCGGTTTGTATCATTAGTTTTAGTATTGTTAGTAATCACTTAAAAAAAAAACAATTATCCTAAACTTTATTTACACTTGGGTGTGGGTTACGACGTTCTGAGGCAGGGCCCTATAGTACCACTAATATCAACACTACATATATCTTAACAGCCCACCAGTTTAAAGATTGGATATTTTTTTTCTCATTCTAATAACAGTTTTCTCGTGGATAATACATAGATACGACAAATCTCTAAATATTTCTTTGTGGCTGAACTTAGACATCTCTAGGATCTTAACTACGTAAGTGTTGAAGCCTCATGATTTCTTCTATTGACAAACTTAGATCATACTTAGATCTGCGCAATGTGGATGGTTGTATACAACAAACAATATTCCCAAAATATGTTGCGCTTGAATTTTCAAGAATAATTTTGCATAGTTCCTGAACTTATCAATCCACAGTTCAATAGATGGTGATTGTAATGGAAAATGTTAGTAATAGGAGCCCATCAGCCACTAAACTACACTAGTAATGGAGCTTAGTGGTTGGTAAGCATTTTCTTTGATAAAAAGAGAATTTCTTGATCCCTCTCGATGGAAAGTAGTGCAAAAATTGGGCCCACTAGGTAACGTGTAGCTAAATTGATACAATTATAGTAATTGACAATTACAATTATTCTAAAGATGTATAATAGGTGATTTTTAAAACAGGAGGTAATGAAAGTATCTCTGTTTTTGAATTAAGAACTCGGAAACCCTAGTGGTCTTAAATTCATTCCTTTTAATTAGGAATGGAGTTTCATGGCTGTAAAGAATTTTCTTTGATATGAATGGATGTGACTTATTGCATAGTCCAATGCTCGATTTTAAAAAAAAAACTAGTTAGGCATTTGGGGGTCCTACGTTATTCTTTGCAAAATGTGTTATGGGACAACTAAACATTTTTTTGTTTAAAAAATTCTGCTTAGCAACCACTGGACCCATTATTGTGTTTTGTTTTTCGCACACTCTTTTCAAAATTTGAAAAAATAAATCTTAATGGCCTTTACACTAGTCCATTAAATTTGTGTTGATTACCAACAAGTAATGTTAAAATTTTCCATTCATATGTCAACGTAAATCCCCACTCTCGCTAGCATCTATGTTTTCAAATTTTCCTTTCATGCTATCAACATAATGTGGATAGTTTTCAAACATTAGATAATTCTTTAAAAATATTGCCAGGATATTAACTATGTAAGTATTGAAGCCTCAAGAGTGCTTGCATTGATAAAATAAGATCTTTGCATTAATATTTTTACTACCCTGATGCCTGGCGAACACCACGGCTAAAACTACGTATATAGTGAACCCTTAGTGGTGCACGTACAACCGCACTTTTCTCATTACATTTATAGTAAGTCTTTGAATATTTCCTAGTGACCGCTAAGATATGAATATTTAGTAATTATTGACTATGGCGACCACAAGGATAAACACTTCTTTCATTTATTTCGAAAGTATTTTCTAAGCTTACATAATATTCGTTATAAAGGATATATGAATGTTCCCTTAAAATAAATTACACCATTTATATCAGAACTTGTTTTTGTTAATGATGTATGTAACATTCGAGGCCGTTAAATTTTTCAACATGGAAAGAGAGCCGGAAATTGTGATGGTAGATACTTTTTTATATTCCAACAAAAAAAAAAATGTAATGAGAGATACCATGTTCGATCTAGTAGCCTTAAATGAAAAATTTCAACTTTACTCAACTCTATATTCCACAGTTCAGAATGAAATTGTTGATGTCGTTGACATACCAGGTATATAGGAAGTGCAAGTGCTATGGTTTGTAGACATAAGGGATATAAAAATATTTGGCCTCCATTGAATTGTTGCTAAACCAAAGGTGCTTTGATTTTCAGATTTGTTCAATTCCTATCTTTTTCATACCAAGTCTAAGGATTTGTCATTATTTTCTAAGTCAAGGAAAAAGAGAATAAATTTATTTCCTGGGAATGAATTCAAAATTTATTATAAACTTCCATAGCTGGACTACTTGTACAAAAAACACACACTCGAGTCCTTAATGGCAAAAAGGAGAGTAAGAGAAGGTTTTCAGAGCTAGGCACTTGACCTAATGGATAATATCGATGATTCTAAGCTGTCCAAAATCCTTATTAAAATATTTAGACCAAGAGTCTGCATTGACATGGCACTCATGAATAGGCTATATGGAAATATGTCAGTCTCTAGGGTGGATGTTTCTTGGATCCCATTACCTTATTTTATTATTGATGAAGATAAGATTCCCTTCTTAGGTCAGGTGTTTTGTTTCAATTTAATTACATAAAGAAATTTTTTTGTTAACCATCAAAAACCATTTTACACGGCTTCCTATCTTCTCAATGTTGTCACTAGTGTTCTCAACTGTCCATATTTCTATAAATTCTAGTCTCTTTCGATCCCTTTTAGGGTAAATGATAAATTTGCATTGTTTAAGATTGCATATTCAAGATATATACACTTATTTGTATCCTTCTCTCTACCAAAAATTACATGAACCAATGCCACCAAGAATATCTGATGTCATCCTCACTTTGATAAGGAATATGGGAGCCATATTCTTCTATCCAGAATATATATTTATCATGATCTAGGGGCTCTTTACACCTCCTTTTCAGTTTTCATATTATGTTCCAGACCAATTGGTAGTACAAGAGGTTGCATATCATATTTGCATCAGTATTGATTTAAAGTGAAAGGAGAAGAAGCTTAAAACACATACCTCCTTTTTAATCTCTAAGGGATGCATAATGTATAAAATTTGGCCCGATTTGAAGGTTTCCTCAACCCATAGAAATTCATTTCATCTCTCTGAACACCCTTTAAGAAAATATAATAGATGGAATAGGGTTTTCTGACACCTTTATTTACTTCAAGGATAGTTAAATATATTGTATGATGATGTGCATGATGATAATGACTTGGTATGGACCCAAATAAAATATATCTATTTTCAAAATAATATGAAGGAGATAGGGGTGGTTCCACCTCTGAGAGAAATTATTAAAAAGGAGGCTACTAAGAGAAATAAATTTTTTTATTTGGATTATTCACAGCAACAATTTTCTCTCTTATCTCCACAAAATTAATCTAGATCTAAGTTTCAAGAATTCTTGGCTAAACCAAATAAAGATCCAGCTAGTAAAGCCCCTATGAAACCATCTCAATCTTCTCCCTCCACTTCACAACAAGTCAGAAATGATTGGCCAGAGAAATTCATACTTGGCTACAAAGGACATCAAGATTAGTTGGCACAAGAAGATCCCTTAGTGAACATTGAATTCAATCCAAGGACGAGAACCTTAAAAAGGGTAACCAAAAAGAAGGTGTCAACAGAACAAGCTATCGTTTGGCATGAAACTTCAGAAGACCTCTTCACTCTAACAAATAAAAGTAAATTGAAAGGATCTCATGTGGTGCAATATCAGGAAGATCCATAATCCTTTATAAGGAAAAAATCAAAATTATCCATAGAAGTAGTGAGGGGAGTACGTGCAAGAAATATAGAGCTTAAAACTTAGTTAAAGGCAACAGTTCCTCATGACATAGTTTCTGATGTAGGAGATGCATTATGTGGCTTGTATAATAATATAAAGAATTACATTCGTGAAAAGAAGGAGGTATAAGAGGACTTGGGAGAAAATCAAAATATTATTAAAGGGAGTGGCATTATTTTAGAAATCATTATCACATATGGGACGAGTCATTGAAAAAGGCATTTGTAAAGACTGTGCAATTATGACCATGAACGATATTGGTATATGCCAGACATAAGTTAATTATACAAAGTGAAGTATAAGGGAATGGAATGAACAAGCAAGAGAAATATTTTTGCATTTTGATGACAGTATATCTAGAGCAAATCATGTTTTCATAGAAGCTTCGTTCATGTAAATATTTAAAGGAAACCATGCATCAGTTTCTGATGAAGATTTTTCCACATCTCTTTAAAAATTCATGGTTAATTTTCAAAGGAGAATAGCTAAGGAAAACAAAGGAGAAAATTTTCATGTCATCGACATCGCTTCAAAAACAAGGGACAAAATAAAAAAATAGAGACTCTGAAGGAAATTTCCAAAAAATCATGTGGTAGTCAAATGAACTTGCATGACAAGTCTATTGTGCTATATAGAAGGATGATTATGGACATGGATAAGATAAAAAGAGATTCTCAAATTTGCAAAATAACGTGTGAGGATACACAATAGTGAGATGATAAAATAGGTCCCGAATAAGGGAAAGAAACCTATGAAGCAATTGTACCAATGGGATCGATTCAACAACAATCCATAGTTAAGAAATCCTCTGTGGCAACGGTTTCAGATCAACAACACAACATAGTTAAGGAATAACCATAGTGAATCATAACTTGCAGTATGTGAGATAAGCGTGAAAGAACTATGATATGTATGACATGTTTATAGATGAATATTTATAATGGATACAATGATCATGTATATATTCCAATTTCTATACGTATCTCAACATGCATTTTTTGTTTTGATAAATGTTAGAGACAAATTCTCTAAATTTTTTGATGTGGCATAAAGTACAATTAATATGGTCTTCCAATACCTAGTGCACACTAGACTCAAAATATCTTTCTCTATCTTTTTAAATCCTGACAGCCACTATGTTCCAAATATTCTTATGTGGGAGTATCTTAATAGCCTAAGAGTTCATTATGTCCTAGAGATAACATATCTTCAAATAATTTGTTGGGAAATAAGCTTGTGGACGCCAATCTTAAAATGTCACTCTCTATTTTTAAAAATATTTGAGACACCTAAGAAGAAAATATTCTATTGTGGAAGCACCTAGATGTCATGTAGCTCAAAACTCCACGCACCTAGAATCTTAATGTAATGTTTTTATCCTTTCGAACGCTATGCTCCAAATTATTCGTTAAATACTAACGAATCTTAAGTGTAACTTTTTATGTTGAGGTAGTACGTAGAGGCCACTAATTCCATACTACCTTAATTAAATGAGTTAAATCCAAGTGACCACTAAGATCCAAATAATATTTCTCCACAATACGTAATGGACTCTAATTTTGGAATATCTTACTATATTTTGATAAATCTAAGCAGTCGTTATGTTCCAAATATTATGATTTGGCAGTATCTTAGTGACGTTTTACTTCATGATATCCATTGTTGTGAACAAAATGTTAAGCTTAGAAAATATATTTGAGCCATAAATTAGCGGCCGCTAAAATTACAATATCTATCATGTTTCTACTTGAATCAAAGCGACATAATAACTTCAAAAAATATGTTGCAACATAAGATAGTGAAATTCAAGCTAAAAATTTCATAATTCATCTAGTCAATTTGATTTGTTAAAGCATACCATCGATAACTTGCAAACATTATGGGTACGCATATTCTAGTGGATGCTAGCCTCCTGGAATCTTATGTTAATGAGTTAAATTATTGTGACCTCCATGACCCAAATATTATGTGCTAATTCCCAACTAACGCAAATCATAAATTTTTACATCATTGTAAAGGCTAGTGGCCACTAAGCTCAAATCAAGTTCAATTAAAATGGTAAATCCTATAGAAATATTTTTTTAAATATTATGTAGTGGTAGTACATAGCGGCTGCTAATTTCATACTACCTTAATTTAATTTTTGCAATATAGGAGACATCTAAAGTACAAATAATATGCTCTAGAAATGCCTAACAAACACTAGATTCATAATACATTTCTTTATTTTGTTAAATCTTAGCAGCCGCTAAGCTCGAAATAATATTTTGTGGAAGTGTCATAGTGGTGTATACCTTCATGATATCCATTGTTGAGTACCAATCCGTAAGCTCAGAAAATGTTTTATAGGCATAACCTAGCACCCGCTAAGCTTGCAATATTTGACATGTTTTTAGTTGAATCCTAACGAAAAAATATCTTCAAATGTTTTGTTGCATCATAAAATAGTGGACGTTAAGATTAAAATTCCATACTTCATCTTGTTAAATGCTCAAGACATCCAATCTCAAAATATTTCTAATGTTGAAGCAACCAGATGTCATGTGCCTCAAAATTTGTTAATTTGATTTTATAAAGCATACCACCGATAACTTGCAAACATTATGAGTACGCATATTCTAGAAGATGCTAGCCTCCTAGAATCTTATATTAATTAGTTAAATTATTACAACCTCCGTGACCCAAATATTATGTGTTAAATCCCAACGAACACAAAGCTTAAATTGTTACATCCTTCTAGAGGCTAGTGGTCGCTAAGCTCAAATAAATTTCAATTAAAATGAAAAATCCTATACAAATATTTATTTGAATATTATGTTGTTCCAGTACATAGAGGCCATTAATTTCATACAACCTTAATTTAATTTGTGCAATAGTTCTGACCTCCAAGGTACAAATAATATGTTGTTCCAATGCCTAGCAAACACTAGACTCGCAATACCTTTATTTATTTTGATAAATCCTAGACGCCGCTAAGCTCCAAATAATATGTTGCGGTAGTGTATTAGTTGTTTATAACTTCATGATATATGTTGTTGAGAATCGTTCCATAAGCTCAGAAAATGTTTTAGAGGCATCACTTAGTGGTGGCTAAGCTTGCAATATCTAACATGTTTTTGTTGAATCCTAGTGACAATATATCTTCAAATATTATATTGCATCATAAAATAGAGGACGTCAAGATAAAAATTCCACACTTTTTCTTGTTAAATTCTCGAGACATCAAATCTTGAACTATTTATAATGTAGAAGAAACTAGATGCCATGTGCCTTAAAATTTGTTAATTTTATTTGTCAAAGCATACCACTGTCAACTTGTAAACATTATAAGTACACATATTCTAGCAGATGCTAGCCTCATAGAATCTTATGTTAATGTGTTAAATTCTTGCAACCTCCATGACCCAAATCTTATGTGTTAATCCCCAACGAATGCAAAGCTTAAATTGTTACATCGTTATAAAGACTAGCAGCGGCTAAGATCAAACAAAATTTAAATTAAAATGGTAAATCCTATAGAAATATTGTTTTAAATATTATGTTGTTCTAGTACATAGAGGCCACTAATTTTATACTACCTTAATTTAATTTTTGCAATACTGACGAACTCTAAGGTAAAAATAATATGTCGCAATAATGCCTAGTGGGCACTAGACTCACAATACCTTTCTTTATTTTGATAAATCTTAGCAAATTATATGTTCTAAATAATGTTTTGCAGTAGTGTCTTAATGGCATATAACTTCATGATATCCATTGTTGAGGACCAATCCCTAAGCTCAAAAAATGTTTTTGCGGCAATACCTAGCGATCGTTAGACTTATAATATCTTTCTTTATTTTATGGCAGTACCTAGCGGGTGCTAAAATTACAATATCTTTCTTTATTTTGTAAAACCCTAGTAACCACTAAGTTCCAAATAATATGTTGTGGAAATACCTAGCAGATGGTAGACATGCAATATCTTTCTTTATTTTATTAAATCCTAGCTACAAATATGGTATTAGGTTATACCCTAGCGACCGTTAATCTTGTAGTAGAATTTATTTTTTCTTAAAATCCAAGGGACAACTAATATCTGAATAATATTAGTTTGTGGTCTTCCAGATAGACTAATAATACTATTTTAAAACAATTTAATATATAAATATAAATACATAGTGATCATAATATTTTATACATAAAATTTAGTCATATTTTTAATATTTTTAACCTTCCATTGCACAAACAATTATCTCACAATTGAAAACCTAATATGATCTTATTGGGGCAACCATATAAACAATGTACAATGAAATATTTACCTCAAGTTGTTTTTATCTTTATATTAAAAGGTAAAAAGGCATGCGTAACAAATAAATAAATAATATTTTGAGTCTCGTTAAACATTGCACTTTCTAAATACTAATGTTTCGGCCATTGGCCATCATTTTAAGGAAAAATTAATCCAGAGGTGTTCATAAATTGGCGAAAACTTGAAAGTGTTCAAATGAAATAAAAATAAGAGCTGAAAGGGGATTAAAATTTAATTATTTGGGGCTCAACAGATTCCTCGTTTTCTTTAAGAACAAGGTGATGTGACAAAATGATCAGAAGGAATTGGTAAGAAGAGCTGGGCCACGGGTCACATTTTCATAGGGAAAAGTAGGGTTGGACTGACTTGAAAAATACATGGCCTAGTATTCACAAGATTGTTTGACAAAACGAATAGAAGGAATTAGTAAGAAGAGTTAGGCCTCTAAGCATGTTTTTTGTATGGAAAAAAAGGGTCAGACTAAGGTTAAAAATTACAAGTTTTCATCAAGGATAGAATGACTACTGCATTGAGCTAACTATAAAAAAAGTGCACATTTAGTATAATATAAGTATTTGATAAATACCTTATTTAAATCTTATTTTTTTGTGCTTGGCGATCCCATTCAAACCATCAACTATTGTATCATGGTAACTATCTGCGTTATTTTTCCATAACGCCTTTTACTTCCCCAGTGTATGAGTACCATTTTTGTTACTAATTGATTGTTACCTTTTTATTAATCCACGAACGAGATTATAATTACTACCTGATTTTTCCCTAGCCAAGATGACTAAGATTTTTGTATTTGGCCCTGCAATTTGTGTCTTGCTTGTATTGTTCTATGATTTCACGAGTTGATGTTCTACAAGACCAAAAAAAACCTACAAACTAGTTCTCCAAGGTATTTAATATTTTTTTTTGGCACAATCCACATTAAAACTTTTGAAAATATAAAAAACTGTGGGATATGGAATTTTTAAAATCAAAGTGGGGGAAACTGTGTTAATATTGAAATTTCAAATTCTCAAAAATGGAGGGAATTCACAATTTTGATTTTTGAATTTTCCACTCATTTAGAAACAGTGCAGGATATTGAAAAAAACACAATATTGAAAACAACACCTTTTTTTGCTAACTATAGCCTAAAATAGCTGAATTTTTCACTCATTGAGAAAAGGTGCGAGATATCGAAAAAATAAACAATATTCAAAACAATGCCTTCTATTATTGGCTATAGCATAAAATAGTTGAAACACAATAAAAATTATAATATTATAATAAAATAGTAGAAATAAAATATAGTAATTTATAGGCACATTAATTTTATTTATTTATTTTATCAAAAATTGCCTAGACACCTAATGTTAGATTTAGTGCGCTAATGAAATATAATTGTCAAAGTAATCTTTTCCACATGTTAATTTTGTACCTGATAGTTAGATAACATTATAATTTACACATTTATTATGAAATTAAAATGTAAAGAAACTAGTATAATATGAAACCACAATATTATAATATAATTAGCTACCAGTAAAATGACGACACATGGCTATAGCCAGAAATAGTTCTATATATATATATATATATATATATATATATATATATATATATATATATATATATATATATATATATATATATATATACATACAATATTGCAATAAAATAAATTAGATAAAGTGTACAAATGCATAGGCACATTCAAAATAAAACAAATTTGACCTATACAATGTTAGATGTAATAAACAAATGAAAAACAATTGTCCAATTATACTATGCCATGTGCCATGTTTTAACCTAATAGTTAGAAAACATTATAATCAAACATTTATTATGAAATTATAATATAAATAGCTACCATTAAAACAATGACACGTGGCATGAAATTCTCAAATCCCACGAGGTTTATAGAAATCAGACGCCAGGCTATTCTCAAATCCGAGAAGGTATTTAGCTAGCAGCCACTAGGATAAATATGTGTGCAGCAATAAGGCCTACCATATAAAGTCCACCCAAAATGATACAATTATAATGACAAGTGATAATGATAGGAGCCTAGTGGCCGTTAAGCTAGAACATTTTTTGTTATAATATATCTATTCACAAATTAGAAATTGTTGAGCCTAGCAGCTGCTACGTTATTCCATTCAATGAGTAATTGAGCTTAGCAGTCACTAAACCTTTTCTTTGATACGGACCGACAGTATTGATCCCTCTTGATGAAACATAGTGTAGAAATTGGCTACATTAGATAATGTGCATCCGATTTGAAACTTTTATAATCATTTAAAATTACAATCAATCTAAATATGTAAAGATAGTGATTACTACGAAAAGAGGTAATGAAATGATCCTGATAGCCTTTAAGCTATATCACGAGTTGTTAATCAATAACTGAAATGGAAATTGAGAAATTGTTAAGACTAGGTATTGTTAGGATTTTTCCTTGATAAGAACTAATATGGATTATAATTTACAAAGATATATCTTACGAGAAATAAATGAGTCTTACATCCTCTCAAAATTTAACTCTTGAGCCTAGTAATCGTTACGTTATTACATTCAACAAGTAATAAAAGACGATGGTCATTAAGAATTTTATTTGATAAGAATAGAAAGTCTTGATCTTTCTCGATGGAAAGCATTGTGGGAATTAGATTCACAAGCTAACATGTGGATAATTTTTTAAAATTTTAATCATTTACAATTACAATCAATCTAAAGCTTTACAGATAGTGATCGTTATGACAATAGGTAATGATATGGTCATAGTGGTCGCTAAGCCATTCAACAACTATTTTGGAATTAAGATATCTTTAAGCCTAGCGGTTAATACCCTTTTACTCTAACCATCCAAAGTTGAACATATAGTGATTACAATGGAAATTGGTAATGATAGGAGCCTAGTAGCCACTAGGCTTTACCATTTTTTGTTATTATATATATTCTCAAATTTAGAAATTATTTCACCTATCGACCACAATGTCATTCCTTTGATACGAGGATAAAGTATTGATACCTCTCGATGGAAATTATTGCACCAATTTTCTCCACCTGGTAACATGCAACTAATTTTACACAATTATTGTAATTGTAAATAACAATCATTCTAAAGTTATACTTCTAGTGATTGTTATGACTAGAGGTAATGAAAGTATCGTAATGGCCACTAAGCTAGAACATGATTTTTTATTCAGTAGTTATTTTGAAATAAAGAACTTATAGCGGCCACTAGGATTTTTATTTGATATGAACGCATATAGATTACAATTTACAGAGATAAATTTTAGGCAAAATACATAAGTCTTTATCCATCTTTTTGAAATGTAGTACTTTAATTTGGTCCGACATGTGAAGTCCAGCCAATACAATATAATTACTATCATTGAAAAATATTATCGGTCCACAGTTGAATAGATATTTCTTACAGTGAAAATCAATAATCAAAGGATCATAGTGGTCACTAAGATTGACCATTGTTTGTTACCATATAGCTATTTTCAAATAAATACATTCTTGAGCCTAGTGGCCACTACATTATTCTTTTCTATTAGTTATGGAGATTGAAACTTAATGGATTTTCAGATAGTACATTCAATTGGCATAAATTACGAACAATTAATATTAAAACCTATCCATTCATGTGTCAGCTTAAATTCCCTCTCTCACTAACATCTATGTTCTCAAACACTTCCTTTCATGCAATCAATGCAAAGTGGATGGTTGTTATACAACAGACAATCCTTCCAAACTATGTTGTGTTTAATTGTCAAGAACAATTTTGCATGGTTTCTGGTAGTAATGTTGTGATCCAAAAAAATATGATTTACAGTAACCAGTTGAAGGTTATATGTCAAGTTCATTCGAAGCCTAACGGTAGCTAGCATTTACTTTGATTGCTCACTAATGATACAAAGTAAAGTATTATAGAGATTGGTGATCACAAAGGCTTATACTTACATTCATTAACATATGGTGAGAGAAAAAATTAATTCATATGTGAAGTAATATCTAATATATTCTACTACAATTTCAAATACAATGTATTCCATTGGTCAAAATTCATTCTCAACAATTCCATCCATTGAAGGCATCGAGAGCTAGAAGAAAATAGATGACGACTAGTTCTTTGAAGTCATTTTCCCTGACAACTACTACAAGGACTTGTGGTTGTTTGTTGTTATAGATGGCGGACATGAGGAAATTAGAATGATTATATCCTTTGAATTCATCAATTCGAGTACACTTCATGTTCAGGTCGAACACATTGATAATGAAAATAATAAGTGTCTTATTGTGGATATGGAGTTGGTTTTTTCTTTATTCAGTAAATGAGAAATTCAAGCCCCAGAAGACAAAATTAAATGTCCTTTAACAAATAGATGGGATTCGGGGTTGTTAGTGGATGAATAAAAAACTAGATATTCAAATGCACATGAAATTCACAATGGCATGCTTGCAGTACTTAGAAAATTCTATAGAGGTGATACAACCTCTTCCATTTGTCATTTTTCTAATATAAAAGGTTTTCTTTCACCTCCTAAACATACCAAGTTGTTTACTATGCTGAGGAGAATATATTTAGCTAAATTGAAGCTTGATCTTTCCAGATAAAATATTCATCATGTGTTGAAAAAGAATACTAAATCAGTTGCATTGCTGAAGAAGTAACCACTATATTCATGAAAACAGAACCTTCAAGTAAGGAGCATTTTGAATACTTTTTCTTCAATGGTGAAGTATTTTCAATTGACGTTTCCAAGTGAGATCTAGCACCTCAAGAGTATCAGTATCATCCTGTTGATGATGACAATGTTTACCTTCTTGTGCACTCCATGTTGATAAATGTTAGTCCTACACAAAGCAACGTAATTCTTCTTCCCTTCCTAGAGTCTACGAATAAGGTTGCGGTTCTCAAATATCTGAAATACTTGCAAAGAGATGATGTTAAATTTTATATACTTGACGGAAAACATACAATATGTGCACAAAAAAATATTTTTTCTCAAATACTTAAAATTCTTTACATCCGAGGCTACAGTTTTGAAGGGCTTGCAATCTTTCTGAAAATGCAACTAATGAAGCCATTACTAATATTTGCAAACAACAAAATGAAGTGAATAAAGTTGGATAGAAACCAATTTTATTTATTTTATTTACAAAGACATATCAGTTTGGAAATCACTTGGATGTCCTCAATGTCCTAGATTGGTAAAAAAAAAATAGAGGAGTGGAAGGTAATGTAATTTAATTTTATTGCATTTTTTATTAACTTTTTTCTTCCTTATATAAAAATTAAAAACATATAAGTGTCTTTTAAATACAAAGCTTTGAGATTTAATGCCTTTTCATTTTCAAAATGAAATCAACCATCAATCTATATGAAAAATGGAATTTTGTATTATTGTCAAATTATATATGGACTAAATGGACTACAACATTTGAGTTGTTTAGATATGATGGCCTTGTTTGATCAACTATTAAATATAATCAAGATAACTTCCATCCTAATTCATTTGCAAGATTCACAACCAATTCACTTAGGGATATTAGATGAATGAATGATGAAGAACTATCAGTACTAGAAGATAAAGTCCAATCATGGGGTGCATGGTTAATTGACCCTATTTAAGAAGATGTAATAGTAAAGACATTTGATTCTTACTTCAAGAGTGTAAAAGGAGACAGACAAATGAGAGAAAAATTTCTACAATGTTTTAAATACAAACATCTAGATATTGATCTCTTGACATCTTGTATTGAATCGAATGTAATTGAAAAATTTAAATTACATGAATAAAACTACCATCAATTGTGTGTACTATTGGGTGAAGAGAGGAAAAGAAAGAGAAAAATTGATTCCCACATAGGGGGGAAAAATGCTAAACGCAAAAAGGACCAAGTGGTGGAAGAATATCTTCCCATCGAGGCTCAAACAATATCAGACAACTATTTGGTGTCAATGGAAGAAAATATATAAGGATGGAGGACACAGAAGAATTTATTTGTCAATGTGGATTCCCATTTGAACTTTCGTCAACTCTATCATCTATTCCTACCACAAATCGTTTCAATGTAGAATGTGTTGTCATTGATTTTTGTAATTTGTCTAGCGATATTTATTCTGAATAAATAATGGAGCTGCCAACATTTATTGGAGAGATAGCATTGGAATATAGTATTATTTGTCTCATACTAATTAAATATTCATAAATGTTGAGAGAAACAATAACAAAATACATGGAAAAGGTTAAAGACAACGAATAATCATTTATGGATGGATGTTACATACTCTATGATAACAATGGGAAATTTAAAAGTTTGTCTCTTATGTACACAATAACTAGAGTGCACAAATGCGAAAAAATCAATGATGCAAAAGAAGAATATGCTAGGGATTGAATGGAAAAATTTCCACAACAATTGATAACTACAAGAGAAATTTGCCTAAAAGGAACTAAACACCATTTTCCTTTTGAACACTCATATGAGATCTGGTCTAAGATGTTCAATTGATGTTGTTTTCAGGATTCTATACTATTAGTGTTATACGGTGGCAGTGTCATGCTACGTGCATTAGTTGAATCCAATCAATCTATGATTTTTATTTTTTAGACACATAGACAGAAAATGTTTTTGAAAAATTACTATTGTCATATGAAGAAAGGTTCGTACCAGAATACAACTTGAACATGTGATTATGTTAAAATTATTTCAATTGAGAAAATCTACTTACACATTTATTATTTATGGAGATCACCCAAGAAAAATAGGAATCGATGTAAAAACATCTCAACTTGATGCTACACAACCAACTAATCATGGTGATTGAAATTCAATCGCTTTATAAATATGTTTAATTGGCTCTTTTTTTAGTTTTCGTTGTTCCCATTTTTTTGACAATACTCTATGCTCACCATCTCTAACCATATATGAGGAGAACTCAGCCACATCATCCATGAATATACAAGTAAATCTTGGTATGTTAGTCATGTGCATTTATAAATAAGAACCGCTAGTAAGCCACATAAATTTATAAGAAAAATTAATGGCTTATGCAGACAACCAACACCCAGAGGAACTAATAGTGGAGTGCATAGTGGTATCCATCATGAATATGCAGATAGAACTAGGTAAGTTAGCCATGCGTATTTTTAAACAACCGTTTCTAAGGTTCGCATAGTTATAGAAAAAAATATCATCTAGCTCTAGAAGCGTAATCATTTTCAAAGAAGGAATAACCAAATAACTTATTTCAAAATTTATTGGTGGCATCCAATGCTACATAGTTTTTAGTTTCCAGGTTGTTGCTTATGTGCATAAACCATTAGTATTGACATAATGATACATACATTAGAATCTATGCTTATTCCAGCCAATTATGGCATAGCATAGCGATTGCTAATCCACATTAATATCTAAAAAGTGTTGTCCACCAATGGGTGGTTCAATGCATTTAAATGAACCCTAGCAGGATCCACAATTCATTCAGAAGACATAACATTTTGATTTCTACTTACTGTATTACCACAAAGGCTAATATTATTTTTAATTATGTTATGATTTGTGATAGCATGAAATTGATTTTTAATTTATTACCCTTCTTTGTAACACATATTACATTAAAAAACTAGCAGATAGTATGGTCTATGCAAGCCAAGTTGAAAGCTCTGTCGGTAAGTGCTAATATTGAATTTACCATTTTACCACATAGTTCAGTATGTTTTTTTTCAAATACACTTTAGTTTTACATAGAAATAGCTATATTAATAATATGAATATTGTTTGAAAAATATATTTCATCAAAGGATCCAGCAGCAGGTAAAGAAGATGCAATCCTACACGCTAGGCCCACCGGTAAGTGGTAGCCATAAGATAAAATGTTGTTTTTTTCATTTCTTAGAATTTATATGAGATTGATTAAAAAAAATTATTTACTTCCTTATAGTTAGCCGTAAGAAAGATTTTCTTATTTTAGATTTTTAGGGCTTGTTGTATGAGAAAAACCAATCACCCTCTGGGGAGATCACATTCAAGTCATGTAGGGAGATAATGACCGTGCAAGGTGGCCAGAAAGAGTTTATAAAGACATTATCAATAAAATTTGAAATGAGATTTTTTTCAGACAAAATCAGTTCAATTGATGTTGAGAATATGAAAAATGGCTTCAATAAAAAATTATCATCTGGCTTGAATCCATTAATCAGATGGGGAAAAGAAAATTGCAATATGGTCGATGGAATTACAATAAAAGATCTAGAAAATTTTTGGAGTAGAAATGATGTCCCCTACAATTCTGATGACACAAGGTGTATTATATTAGGTGCAAAGGGAAACCCTCCAACAAATTTTATGGTTGGGTTTCAAAGAAGAGGAAAAATTTTCTCAAAAGATATGTGGTTGATGATTGATTTGCACAAAGACTTATCACTAATAGTGTCAAAGGGATTGAAAGTGGTAGAGGGAATCAAATATTTGGAGTGAGTAAATGGTAAATAAAAATTTAGCATTTAAAAATGTTATTGTGATGATAGAACTCAACATTGTAAATAAAATACATTTATATGTTTTAGTTATGGTTCTGTGTAACTATTTAAATTATGATTGTAATATTATCAGTTGGGAGAATTTAAATCTTCCCTGATTATAAGTTCAGAGTGAGAGTGTATAAGTTGCAAATGTGAATCAGTAGAAAATATTTAATATAACGAATCTTTGAACATTTTTTATTAATGAAATATGTATTCCTATATTAATTGTGGGCATGCTTAAATACTAGTTTTAACAATGCAATGAAATAACTAAAATGCGGTATGTAAAGACTCATCGTGTTGAAACATTACATTCTTTTCAAATAAATTCTTCACAAAAAATATTCCTAGTATAACAATAAGAAATGACGAATTCCCTTAGATTTCACCTGTCTTCACCTATGACCAGTTGATTTTTGATATAACAATATCAAAAGGGACTTGTTTTTTTATTTTTTAATTGATTGGTCACCCTCAACCATTTGATTTTGTTTTTTTTTTTTTTTCATTTTTAGATATGAACACATTCAAAATGAAACTAGTCATATTTGATATAAACATTGTTTTAGCACACACCCTCAACAAGGAATCATCGGCATTTAAACACTTCAAAAAGATTGGTAGCATCGATCTCGAAAAAAAATTATTTTCTCAAATGTAATGTAAAAGAGTTCTCATAATGGTGCAAGAAACATTTCAGCATAGCAATGTGGACATCTGTGAGAATGTTAAATGTTGATGACATGATGCCTTCATTCCTTCAAAACATCAGCTTGGAGGTTATAAGATTCGATTTCATATTTACATAGGAAGATTGCATCGAGACAAAAATCTCTGATTATGAAGGTTCTGGGAATCCCAAATTATATCTCAAGAATCTTAACTTCATTTGGTCATGGTTTAATGCATCATGATATTGAAAAAATGCAGTGCTTATAGATGATTGTTTAGAGAAAAACAAGTTCAATCATGATGCAAACTACATAATTGCTGAAGAATTTAACATAGATTCTAAGTCAGAAGACACATACTTGTTAGATTTGTTATGGCCTTTGTTGCAACCATTGAAGGATGTCGAAGATGTTTAGGATTATATTAGATCACTAAAAAAAAATTAGGGAACTTTTTTATTGGAGCTTTACTATGATTTGTATTGTTGATTTGGAATCCCAACTTCGGGAATAGTGTTAGATTATAATTTCAAATTATTCATCAAATGTGTTACTATAATTCTGCCTAGCTTTACTGAAGGAATTTCAAATTATTTCATAGCTATATTTAAATACTAAAATGTACATGGGATAGTTTTACAGTTAATTTTAAATAAGTTCATATCCATATTTGAATATGAAAATTATTATGCCATGTCTCTTACAGTTGATTTTATATCTACATTTCAATATGAAAATATATCTGGTATGGTTTTATAATTAATTACATTCTCCTACGCTAGATCGTCCCTTTCTGCTAATTTCTTCATAACATCTTCAAAAAGTCTCTGGTTTTGTTGAGGTTAAATTACACCATTATAAATGAGGTAAATATGATCTCTGACTTTAAATATGAAAATATATCTGGAATGTTTTCATAGTTAATTAAATTCTCCTAAATTGAATCTTCACCCTCTTTAAGTTTCTACATATTTAAAGGGGTTAAATTTTATAGCCATTTAGACGTTTTATACAATTATAGTCATAAAATACTTGCAGATATTTTAAAAACCCGTCACATGCTGTAGACACCTATAATTACGCCCAAGCAATTTAAATACTTAAATTACGCTAATTATCCCCTTTCTCGCAAATCAACGACGTATCGTCAAAACGACTCATTTTCCCTCATATCATCATTAATTAATTACACTAAGCTAATTAATTAAGTTGCCTATCCAATTAACGACCTTCCGTTAATAAATTACCCCTTCTACCTAGACTAATTAATTATTATTAATTAATTAGCTTTCACTTCCATTTAACGAATAAATCAATATTTAATTTATTTAATCCCCTTATAATAGCCTAAATCATACTAATATTCCTCTAATTATCTTCTATAAGCTTACATCTACCTATTAGTTAATCACCTTTGATTAATTAAAATACCCCCAACTCCCATGACTTGCTAAACATGTATTAAACCCTTCTAAAGCAAGGTTACCTTTAATAAAGCAACCTTATCCATTCCTAATCATGTTTTACCTTTATCCCACATTCATGAGAATGTGTTGAATCCTTTATCCTTTAGGCTATATAAAGAGCCATCCACCTACCTTTTTACTTACACCTAAACTCCTTAGCGAGCAAATGCAAATCATATAGTAAAGAGACTAAGAGCTTGCACCTTGCTCTTTTGAGAGTTCGTCATCTTGAAGAGTTAAGCCTCTTTCTTAAAGTGCTTCCAGGTCATATGGAAGGTGTCAAAAGGGTCTTGTAGCCCAACTTTGATTAGCCCCCATTCCTAGGTTCTTGGAACATTAAGGACAACTATTTTGATAGCCATGTAGCTTACTTAGGTCCATTCATTTATTTGTTGTTAGAGAATAGAGGAGTTTAGATATTTAGTATTATTAGTTTCAAAGTTTGTATTTATGAATGCTAGCATGTAACCCTTGTTTAATTCTTATCATGATGGTGTTTATGCTTTGTTTTAGTTAAATTGTATAACTATTTTAGGTGGTAGTTCTTGCTTCATTTGATTTAGCACTAAGCAAAGTATACATGTACACATTTGACACGCCCGGTGGGACTTACTCCATTGTCCTTTGCACTTAATTTCAAGTTTTTGTAGTTATGTTTTATTTTTGGTTACTAACCCTCTTTTACACATGTTGATCTAACTTGTTTTTCTTAACTTGTTTTGTTGAATTTGCATATGTTTGGTATTCTTTGTAGGTATGAAGGAGGTGAAGTGCTGTAAAAATTGGAATTGATGGGAAAAGTTCAAGATTTCATCATGTTTTCATTTTTAGAGCTTACTTTTTCAACATTTTACATGCTAGTTTTTCAATTTCTTGAAAATTTTCAATTCTTGAGCATGTAGGTTAGTGTTTGATAGTGTTGAGTCTTCTATTTACATATTAATGTGGTGAGCTACTATCAAAATTTAATCTTGGTGAGAAAATTTCAAGATTTCATCATGTTTTCATTTTTAGAGCTTACTTTTTCAACATTTTACATGGTAGTTTTGTCAATTTCTTGAAAATTTTCAATTATTGAGCATGTAGGTTAGTGTTTGATAGTGCTGAGTCTTCTATTTACATATTAATGTGGTAAGTTGCTGTAAAAATTTAATCTTGGTGAGAAAATTTCAAGATTTCATCATGTTTTCATTTTTAGAGCTTACTTTTTCATCATTCTACATGCTAGTTTTGTCAATTTCTTGAAAATCTTAAATTCTTGAGCATGTATGTTAATGTTTGATAGCATTGAGTCTTCTATTCATATATTAATGTGATGGGTTTTTGTTAAAATTAAATCTTGGTTGGAAATTTTTTCCCATTTTACAGATTAAGGGATGTTTTTTTGACATTTTTTTAGTGCATGTCAAGTGCATACCCATGAGCATAAGAGCATATGTGTAACCCATCTTCTGAAGGCCATAAATTTTACTCCCAAAATTGAAATGAATCCATTTTTTTTGCGTTGGAAAGGTATTAAATTTAAATATGCAATGAAAACATAAATTTGTGATTTATACTTACAGAAGTTGCATGTTTTTCTGTTATTTTAAAACTGGTCATTTTCTAACATGTCTAATGTTTTGATGAATGTTGTATTTCCATGCTTACTCGATTTAAACCAAATCATGTGCATGATCTTCTCTTGCACCTTTTGGTGATCTTGAGAATCAAATACAACTTCGATCTCTATCTTGTTAACATTGGGATTAAACTTGGAAACATGATTATTCATTTTTCTTAAGGGAATGAACCATTTTACAAAGCATTTTTCAATGGTCCTTTGATTTGAAGTTTTTCATTTATATATAGTTGGGATAAATTTTGTGTATGCTCTTCTCTTGCACCTTAGGGTGATCTTGAGAATCAAAAGCAACTTTAGTCTTCATTTTATAACATTTGGTAAATTGGAAACTTCATCTTTCACTTTTGGTTTAAGGGAATGAACATTTATCAAGAATTTTGTATGGTTCATTGATTGAAAAGATTTTATTTACTTTTTAGTTGGATTATTTACTGTGTATGCTCTTCTCTTGCATCCTTGGATGATCTTGAGAATCAAAATCAACTCTTAATCCTCTTTTAAATAATGTGATTTTCTTGGAGAACTACTGACACTTGAGTACAGGACCTAAAAATGCTTGTCAAAGAAAGGAATAACCAAAACAAAATAAAAAACTACTAATACAATTGTTATACAAGTTGCCAAAAGGTGTTCAAGCAAACCACACCTACTTAAACAAGATAAAAAGAACAACATATTCAAAACACTGTATTGTAGGTTTCGAAAAAGGGTACATCCCTCTCTGCTCAACTGGAACATAACCCCTTTGGCATAACGCTTTAAGCTACACTAATGGGGATGGTTCCAGGAACCCCAAAGTAGTCCACGCAAGAGGGAACCTTATGGACGAAACGGGAAGTGCTCTGTACTACCTACTTTACTAGTGATTCCTTTATGAGATAGAGTTACAGGTTGTCCATTGTGGCAACCCCAGTGATAGTAAACGTAGACGCACTAGTTGCCTACTATTCTTGAAGGGGGTAAAGTAAAGCTGAGATACTCCCAAACTAGTTAGTGCAACTTTTTGGGTAAATCACTCTCGCTCGTGGTAACTTTGTAACACCTAGGGTGAGAGAACCACCTAGGAGAATATACTTTGGCCAGGAGCACACTTTGACCATTTGAAAATAGTGTTGAGTTGTGAACCTTCTTTTTGAGAAACGTGTGACATATTACTTTCACCTAGTTTTTACTTGCCTTAGGGCAAGGTGAAACTCTGCTGAAGTGAGGCTAGCATTTTTCGTCATTTTTCTTGATTTATTTCCTTCCTATTCTTTTGACACTTTGTTGATCAAAAGAGGTGTGATTACCTTTGTGTTTCCATTCGACTGTTTCTCTAAATTTTATGTCCATTTACGCCCATCCATGTTTGTGGTTGGGTTAGTTAAACGTCTAAAGTGAGTGGAGGCGTTTTCACGTCATTTGGTATCCATTGTGATCTTGATACCCATGTGAAGATCGTCATTGTAGTTAGGCGTGGTTCATCATTGCGGACTTCCATAGAGGAGTTAGCTTTTTTGTCTCGTATCATTACAATTTTGATATTTACGTCTTGTTTCTTGTAAACCTGACATAAATACCTATATTGTACGGTTATGCTGCACACATTCTTAACTATTCCTAGCTATACTTTGAGATTTTTTTTTGTTCAGTTTTATTATTACCTCAATTTCAAAAGGTGTTAGGCACTACCATTTTTGCATGTTATATCAATAACACCTCGATATCAATACTTCACTTTCTTGCAAAGTGTGTTAACATATCTTGGTGATATTGTTGTGTCATTCACAAATTGTAATTGGCACTTTTTGAGATATAGGTCTTAATCAAACTTGAGCTTTCTCATCGTATATCTTGATTGGGAGATCACATTTAACTTCATGTATTTACTTACGTCTTGTTCATTCCTTTGAACTTGGCATAAGTGGAGACATCTTGTTAATCAGCTGGCATCGCAAATTACTTTGAAACGTAGTCTAGGAGGTACTTCATTTGATTAAGTTTTGGTACCAAACGATTGTTCCATTGGTGACTTTATCACTCTATCACATTGGTATTCTCACACTGTTAATTTACTCTTAACATGTACATCTTGTGTTTTACTTAGGGGTAGTCATTGAATTTTGAACAAATCTACAACTTACCTTAGTGAAATTTATCACAAAAACATGGCTCCCAAGACGTGTCTAGGGTAAAGAAACAAACATATGAGGAACAACAGGCGCAAGCTTGGGAAACCTTTAACAGAAAAGGGTCAAACCCATTTATTGGACATGATCTAGGACCACTATTTTCTGCAGAAAAGGAAACAGAAGAAATGGTTGATCATAGTGGAAATGAATTAGAATCACCACATGTAGACTTTGATTTTGACCCCACTCTACTAGATGAGTTTCTCCTTAGAAACAAAGATAGAGTGTTAGCACGGGTCATGGAATTAGGGGAAAAATTTCCCACCGAGAATGAACAAAAATTACCTACAAATGACACTACTAAGGAATAATGCCCCCTTATCAATATGGAAGATATTTTAATAGGCGGGCATGCTTCCACTTCTTACATAGAAAATTATAAAGTGGTAGGGCATAGAATACCCCTCATCAAAGTTCCACGAAGAAACAAGATAGAACATGAGACAAGGGAAGAACCTCCACAATACGAAGAGAAAGAACCTTTAGATGAAGAAGACACAAACCAAGTCACAATCCAACAACAACTCAATAACCTAAGCTGACAACTAGCTTTGCTTACTTTCCAGGTACAGAAATAAACAAAAAAGAATGTTCATAAGTCAAGGCCTAAGTTTAGGATCCATGAACTCCATCAAGAAAACCAAGGAGAAGAAGACATGGGGTATCATCGTGTACATGTACCCGCTTCTCCCACTAGAGAAAAATTTCTCGCACAAGAAGTGCAATCTATGAAAGCAACGCTTGCGAGCATACAAGAGAGCAATATAGGAAGTATTAGGAAATACCAATACGAAGAACTATGCCCCTATCCTTTTGATAAGACAATGACCCTTCAACCTTTCCAAAGAAATTTGATATGCCAAATTTTGACAAATATAAAGGAAAGGGAGACCCAAGGGATCATGTTAAAGATTTCTACATGGCATGTCAAGAGGTGTCTTATAGTGATAATTACCTCATCAGAATTTTTCCTAAGAGTCTCAGAGGTCAAGCATTGGAATGGTTTACGCACTTACCACGAGGATGAATTTTCACCTTGCCAGAATTGGTGGAAAGATTCGTGCGTCATTTCTAGTATAACATAGAGAGTTACATCACCATGGCAGACTTGTGTGGCACAAAACAACACCCAAATGATACCTTCACCAGCTTCCTCCAATGATGGAGAGGGATAGCTAGTTGCTTCACTTGTGCTTTCCCTGAGAAGCAATTGGTCAGTATTTTCATCCCTAATCTCAACCTAGATATAAATTTCCACCTCCAAATGCATTTTTTCTACACCTTTGAGGAGGTTATCGAGAAAGGGATTCAAATAGAAAAGCCTCTCATTGCCAAAGGAACCCTTAAAACCCAATCTAAAGAAAACCAAAGTGTCAAACCCATTAAAAAGCCAAAGATCTTTAACAAAAACAAAAACGTGGTGGGAGACAGAATCACTGATTCCAAACATGTTCAAACAGTCCAAACCAGTCAACCTTTTAAACTAACGAAGGGCCCAATTTAACCACCACCAAAGTGATGAACATTCACCTCCCTCAATGAACCGTTGTCCCTCATACTAAAACAGTTCGATGTGGCCAACATGATGACCTATCCTACAACGCAACCGTTTGATGACAACGCTCCTAAACCTTCATGGTAGAAGGAGCATGAATATTGTGAAATGCATCGCGTTAAAGGTCATAAAATAGACAAATGTTTGCAACTTCACCACTATATTCAAGACCTTATTGACAACAGGGAGATAGAGGTGGATAACCCTGGCCACATGCAAACACCTAACGAGAAAATGGAGATTTATAAGGAACCATTCCCCAAGCATGATAAGTTAGAAAAGACAAATCCGGATCAAGGAGAGTCATCCCAAACCTATAAAGCCACGAATTACTTATATACAAAAAGAGATAACAATCATTACGATTCACTTATCAGATGTATTCACTCCCCTGCTGACTGTGTCAATGCCATCCAGATCAAGGGAAAGGAATGCGCTGCGGTAACAAGGCATGCCTGCCTCGTGATTCCAGAACCCTTTGTGTTGACCCCGTAAACTGATAAATATAACCTTTTATAACAACTTGAGAGGACACCTGCTAAGATCTCGATCTTAGATCTTCTCAAGATATCTAATGTGCATAAGGAAATTTTGTATCAAACTCTTCAAGGGTCGGGAGTGCCTTTAGAAGTCGATCCTACATACCTTCAAGCCACGGTGGAAAATATTGCATCAAGTGAGCATCTTACTTTCAACCATAGGGAGATCCCTGCCATGAATCCTACACATAATCTTCCCTTGTAAATCGAGGTATTTTTCACCCACAGGAAAATCAAACGGGTGCTTGTGGACAACGGATCGGGATTGAACATCTGCACGCTTAAGCTGGTCAAACAATTGGGGCATATGGAGGAAGATCTTGAGTCCCATATTATTACTATCACCATATACGTCAAAGCAGAAAGAGAGTCAGCAGGCACCATTACGCTACCCATAGAGGTGGGCCTCACTTGCCATCAGACAAAGTTTTAGGTCCTAGACTTGGAACTTCCATATAATATGCTTCTAGGCCGACCATGGATTCATGCCATACAGGTCGTGTCATTAACATTTCATCAATGCATCAAGATGAAGCACGAGGGACATACGATTACAATACCAGGAGATTCAGAGCCCTTTGCTCATTGTAGAGCTCTTAATAGCTTTGCACGAAAGGGTACATATGCATGTCCCTCCATAGATATAGTTGTCCCTCTTCATTCTAAGGCCATGGAATCTCAAGTAGATTCAAATTCTCTACATTCTTATACTCATGGGGTGTCCACTTCCACATCGCCATTTGATTCATGGGAGATGAAAATTCTAGAATATGGTTGTGGGGAGAATAATGTACAACAAGCACTCTTGGTATCTGACCTCTCCTTATCGCCCAAGACTAGAGGTTGACCCAACTACCACTTTAAGAGACCTAGAAAGGAACACACTATTGGGTCATTCCTACCTAGAGGCTTGTTAGCTAAGGAAAAATTACTTGATCCACCTACTACTTGGGTCCCTGAGGACACTCAACCATCTTGTTATCAAACCCCAGAATATGAAAAATATAGCAGAATGATGTACTCCATGGGCTACAAAGGCCTAGGATGTGGGAGGAATGAACAAGGACAAAGAGAACCAGTCCCTCTTCAACATTTCAAAATAGAAAGACATGGCATTGGGATTCGCGCTTATGGAGCACACCCCAACAATCAAGATGCGACTTGTTCTAAGCATGAGGATAGCTTCGAGTACCTAGATAGCAATACAGATTACCATTGTAGCCTATATGAGGATCTGGCCTCCACGAACCTTTTCATGAACAATGATGTCCTGACCATAACCCCCACCGAACCGAACCTTGACCTTGTGTACCCTTCCCTTTTTGAATGGGACCAACAACATCACATGCCACTAGATTTATTCAAGAATGATGAGGCTATTGCAAATTTCATGGGCATAAGGGATACAATTCCCATTGGATATCACAAGAAGGGTTTCTTTATTGACTTAGACACCTGCGCGTACTTCAGCGAGGAGGCTGAACTTCGTGGTCAGCAAAATTTAAAGAAAAGCGAGGGCAAGAGTTCTAAAGAAAACCTTCGGCAAAAATCAAAGTCCAAGTCACACAGTGAAAACCTCTTTGAGGCACTGGCTGACAAACAAAGTGACCATGCCAAGGATGAAAATATTGTAGAGACATCCTTGGATGAAGATCTCAACCTACCTCCTGATCCTATGTGTATGGAGGATTTATCAAAATTGTTAGTTGAAGAAACCATTGATGTCAATTTTGGTACCGAAGAAGATCCCAAGATAGTAAAATTGGGAGCATCACTCTCGGCCAGAGAACAAAAGACGTTCACTATGCTACTATAAGAGTTTATTGATGTGTTCGCATGGTCTTACAAAGACATGCCCAGCTTAGATCTAACTTTAGTCGTGCACAACCTGGTTGTGCATGCAGACGTTAAGCCTATCAAATAGAAGCTCCGAAAGATGCACCCAAGAGTGGCCTTGTTAGTTAAAGAAGAGTTGGAAAGGTTACTTGCAGCAGGATTCATCAAGCCAATTGATTATTCTGAATGGATATCAAACATTGTTCCTGTCCAGAAGAAACCTATCGGTATCTAAATCTGTATAGATTTTAGGGACATCAATAAATCTTTCCCTAAAGATGACTTTCCATTGCCCAACATTGACATGATTGTTGACTCAACTGCAGGGTACGAAATGCTATCACTCATGGATGGCTTTTCAGGTTATAATCAAATCAAGATCGCTGAGGAAGACCAACACAAAACAGGTTTCATAACTCCTTGGGGCACCTTTTGTCATCAGGTGATGCCATTTGGCCTTAAGAATGTAGGAGCAACTTATCAGCAGGCCATGACAGTAATCTTTCACGATATGATTCATGACATCATGGAAGACTACGTAGGCGACATCCTAGGAAAGTTCAAAACAAGAGAGGATCATCTTATCATTTTGTGGCATATCTTAGAACACCTGCGTGAATACAAAGATAGATTGAATCCAAAGAAATGTGTCTTCGGTGTGTTATCCGGGAAACTATTGGGCTTCATTGTGTTGAGACGAGGTATTGAGGTAGATCCCGCTAAAGTGTCTGCCATCACTGAAATGCCTCCACCTAAGAATATCAATCAACTGCGTAGCTTGTAAGGGAAAATTCAAGCCATTCGCTGCTTTATCTCCTAGCTTGCAGATAAATGTCACTCATTCACCCATTTTCTTAAAAAGGACATCACTTTCCTTTGGGGACCCGAGCAACAGCAAGCTTTTCTTTGCTTAAATAATACCTGGCTAATCCACCTGTCCTCATGCCTCCTACTCCAGGAGAACCACTTTTTCTCTATATTTCCACTACGCAATATGCTATTGGTGCGCTGCTCACCCAATATGACCTTAGCCATAAAGAGAAAGTGGTGTACTATCTGAGTCGCACACTCATCACCTATGAACTTAATTATCCTCAGATTGAAAAGGCTTGCTTGGTCTTCATTTTTACCTTTCAGAAACTTCGCCATTACCTACTAAATACTAAGACCAAGCTCATATCCAAGGTTGACCCACTCAATTATTTTTTGCCCAAACCTGCCCTCACAGGTAGAATGGCTAATTGGATCATTCTACTCAGTGATTTTGATATAGAATTTGTCCATCAAAAATCAGTTAAAGGATAGGTACTTGCCAACCAACTAGCGGAAGCACCTTTGCAAAGCACAAAATCTTTGAGTTTGGATCTTCCAGATGCATCTTTGCTCTACATTGAAGAATCTTTCGTATGGCAGATACATTTTGATGGATCTTTTACGTTTCATGGTTCAGGTTTAGGAGTGGTCCTTATTACTCCTTCAGGTGATCCTATACCGCAGGCTTTCTGCCTGGCCTTCCCTTGCACAAACAACATTACAGAATATGAAGCACTCATTGCAGGGATGAAGCTAGCCATCAAGTGGAATATTCAACATGTTAAGGTTGTAGGTGATTCGCAGCTAATCATCAAACAGGTTAATGATGAGTATAAAGTTAAGGATGATAAGATCATACCTTACAAAAAGTTAGTGGAAACTCTAAAGGATTATTTTGTGTGCATCACCTTTGAGCAGATTCCAAGAGCACAGAACAGATCGGCGGATGCCATGACAATGGTGGGATCTATGCTTTGTATTACACCAGGGAACAATGATATGCCATTCTTCGTAGAAAATCTACACCAGCCCACATATGACATGCCAGAATCTTTCCTAGCTTTTGAGGTTATTGGTCCCCATTCCCCATGGTATGAACCCATCTTCACCTATCTTAAGGATAGTAATTTCCCTCCCAATATCTCCCATTCTGAAAAGTAAAGCCTGATTCACTAGATAGCCCATTACACCCTTTTAGGAGGTACACTTTCTTGTCGTGGCTACAATGGGAATCTGTTACATTGTCTAGATGTGACGGAGTCAATCCAAGTAGTTAAAGAAGTACACGAAGGAGTATGTGGAGCACATACAAATGGAATGGTCTTGGCTAAGAAACTGTTAAGAATAGGTTACTATTGGCCCATCATGGAAACTAATTGTTGTAATTATGTTACAAAATGTGTGCTTTGCCAAAAGTATGGAAATTTCATCCATGCTCCATTACAACCATTATAACCAATCATTACCCCGTGGCCATTCTCTAAATGGGGACTTGATCTAATAAGGAAGCTTACTCCTACCTCATCTGATGGTCATACACATATCATCATAGCCAGAGAATACTTTACAAAATGGGTGGAGGATGTCCCTTTAACCTATGTCACAGGAGCATAGATTTCTAAATTTATCATGAATCACATTATTTGCTGATATGGTATCCCTGCAGCCATTTTCACAGATAATGGGAAGTCATTTAAGAACAAAATTATGAAAGGTCTTTGCCAATGGTTCCAAATTAGATTAAAATGGTCCACGCCATATTACCCTCAGGGTAATGGACAAGCTGAGGCAACAAACAAGACTTTGGTAAGGATAATGGAGAATATGGTTAGCAAAACCGGTTGAAACTGGCACCTACAAATCCTCCCAACTCTCTGGGCCTACCGAACATCAATTCGCACTCCTACAGGTGCGACGCCATATTCCCTAGTGTTCGGGACAACATCTATCATCCCTTTCGAGATTGAAATCCCATACCTGTGAATTTCTCTTCGGGACTATTTGGATAAGGATGAAGATTATCGAGTGGCAAGATTGGCTGAGTTAGAGCTCCTAGATGATATGTGCATTTGTGCTCTTAATCACCTGAAGGTATATCAACACATAATCTCCCACAACTACAACAAGAGAATCATCCATAGCCAGTTTAAGGTGGGTGATTTAGTTATGAAGGAGAACCAGTTCAACACCAGAGCAGAGCGAGAAAAGAAAGGGATGTTTGAACCACACTGGTTAGGACCCTATGTCATAGTTGCCAAGTATGGCACATGGGCATACATGTTGGCTCACCCCAATGGTGATGAGCTCTGGGAGCCCATGAATGCCATGCATCTTAAGATGTTTTATGCCTAAACATGGCACAAGAAAGTCATAAAAATCACCAAAAAAATCAAAAAATACAAAAACATCAAAAAAAAAAACCAGAAAAAGAAAAAGAGAAAACAGGTCATTCACTAGTGAAAACCACGCAATTGTGGAACTTTGGAAAAGTCCTTGGGTGAAAACCGGTTTTCGACGCCTCGGAAGGATATGTTGTTCAAAAGCATCCTGGGTAGTTGTCTTTTTCCTGGACCTTGTTCTTCCTTTGAGTTTCCTTGTGCACACCATCTAGTCTAGCCTTGATCCGGCTTTTCCTTCTTCTATTCGTCTGTAAGGGACATGGTATTTCGTTATTTCCCATCTTACGCTGGGGGAAACTCAACGAATTCACCTTCTTGTTCATGAGTGCGTGGCTTCTGCCCTTATATATTCCTCACCTAATGATGGGGACATCCATGCTTTCTTGGTTACCTGCACATAGCTTTGGAAAATTGTTAAAAACACAAAAACAATAGAAAATTGTTTCAGAAAACACAAAAACAATAGAACATTGTTTCAAGAAAAACACAAAAACAATAAAACATTGTTTCACAAAACACAAAAACAATAGATTTTTTTTTCACAAAACACAAAAACAATAGAAAATTGTTTCAGAAAACACAAAAACAATAGAACATTGTTTCGAGAAAAACACAAAAACAATAGAACATTGTTTCGAGAAAAAACAAAAACAATAGAAAATTGTTTCACAAAACACAAAAACAATAGAAAATTGTTTCGAGAAAACACAAAAACAATAGAACATTGTTTTGAGAAAACACAAAAACAATAGAAAATTGTTTCACAAAACACAAAAACAATAGAAAATTGTTTCAGACAACACAAAAATAATAGAAAATTGTTTCTAGAAAAACACAACAATAATATAACATTGTTTCGAGAAAACAACAAAAACAGTATATACATACATACATATATATATATAATCCCAAAAAAAAGGGCAAAATTTTTCAAAAAATTCCTAAAAATTAAAACACCCTACAAAATGGTAACTTACTTCTTATGGTTGAAACTTGTGTCTTGCGCATGGTATTTTCTACATATCCTATTGGTTTGTCTCACATCTTCCCCGATTAATATCACTTGCGGATCACTGGATTCACAACCATTCACAACAACTAGCTACTTGCTTCGTCTGTACTCTGGGGCACTTTTGGTTGCCTGGTGATGTTTCGTTGCGCACAAATGCTTTTCATGGACCCTGTGTCCATTTTCATTCCCCCTTGCATGTATCCTTGCTTGGGGCATCATTTTTAACCCTTGTCGTCAATCACGAACTTATGGATCTCTTCAGCACTGATAAAAAAATATTTGTACAACTGTCTTGACCATTTTTGGGTTGGATATGTAGTTCATACTTGTTTTCCCTGTTATATGAGCTTGTTTCCTTCTCGTATTGCATTGCATTATTGTATGTTGCGTGAAGTTGGTACTTTCAGTAATGGACAATTGTTTGTAGTATGGCTTTTCATGTCATTCTACCTTTGTCGTATGCTTATATTTTTCATAAGGACCGATGATGTAGTTCCTATGGCAATATGATGACATCAAATTTGTTCCAAACAAATAAGTGGCTAGAGGTTAAGCTCTTCTCTCATCTCATCCATATTTCTTCTACACCACTTCCCTTTCACCCCTAATTATCCCTCTCCTTAGGGCATCCTGCCTCATCCCCATTCTTCTGCCTGCTTCTCATCTTTTTCGATCATCGATCGGCTTCCTTCATCACCCCATCGACACTCGAGGGGGCATCTCTCCCTCCTACTAATTTTTCTTCTATCCCTTCAAAATCTCTTTTGTCTATTATCTTTGAAGTGGCATCACTTACGCCACCCCAAAGAGGGGCAAATGTAGACACCTATAATTATGCCCAAACAATTTAAATACTTAAATTGCGCTAATTATTCCCTTTCTTGTAAATCAACAACGTATCGTCAAAAGCACTCATTTTCCCTCATATCATTATTAATTAATTACACTAAGCTAATTAATTAAGTTTCCTATCCAATTAATGACCTTCCGTTAATAAATCACCCCTTATACCTAAACTAATTAATTATTATTAATTAATTAGCTTTCCCTTCCATTTAACCAATAAATCAATATTTAATTGATTTAATCCCCTTATAATAGCCTAAATCGTACTAATATTCCTCTAATTATCTTCTATAAGCTTACATCTACCTATTAGTTAATCACCTTTGATTAATTAAAATACCCCCAACTCCCATGACTTGCTAAACATGTATTAAACCCTTCTAAAGTAAGGTTACCTTTAATAAAGCAACCTTATCCATTCCTAATCATGTTTTACCTTTATCCCACATTCATGAGAATGTGTTGAATCCTTTGTCCTTTGGGCTATATAAAGAACCCTCCACCTACCTTTTTACTCACACCTAAACTCCTTAGAGAGCAAATGCAAAGCATATAGCAAAGAGACTAAGAGCTTGCATCTTGCCCTTTTGAGAGTTCATCATCTTGAAGAGTTAAGCCTCTTTCTTAAAGTGCTTGGGTCATATGGGAGGTGTTAAAAGGGTCTTGTAGCCCAACTTTGATTAGCCCTCATTCCTAGGTTCTTGGAACATCAAGGACAACTATTTTGATAGCCATGTAGCTTACTTAGGTCCATTCATTTATTTGTTGTTAGAGAATAGAGGAGTTTAGATATTTAGCATTGTTAGTTTCAAAGTTTGTATTTATGAATGCTAGCATCTAACCCTTGTTTAATTCTTATCATGATGGTATTTATGCTTTGTTTTAGCTAAACTGTAGAACTATTTTAGGTGGTAGTTCTTGCTTCATTTGATTTAGCATTAAGCAAAGTATACATGCACACACATGCAACTTATAAATTTTAAGTATAATCGTCATTTTTTATATAGATTTACTAGTAAACTATACAAATATATATTAAAATTAATAGTATAAAATAACACTATTTGACATTTTTGAAGGGAAATTTTTTAAAATTGCCGTTCAGCTAAAAACTGTTTGACAGACATAGGTGGCCTCCAAAGTTAACCCATAAGGTAATTCTTTGGTTTCCCCAAGGTTCAATCGAACCATAGTAATTGAATGTGAAAGTGTCTCACACCTCATAAATGTAATTAGCCTTGCTCCCTCTTGCTTAATGGCGTTTGAAATATTCAAATTTACAAAGTTTAATCTTTAAAAAATATTAAAATTGATAAGAGCATTATTCCAAAGCTTAATCCTAGCAACCGCTAGCCCTTATAAATACGAACATGCAGCTTTTCTATATCAGCTAGCAGCCACCAGGCATTAATTCTCAGATCAATGTTGAATTCCTTAAAATCATTAAATCTTATTTCACGTATTTATAAATTTAAAACATGACAAGATATATTCGACTTCGGATGGAGAATTAACGGATTCCAATATATGTGATTTTGGATTCAGATATATGTGATTCTGGATTCCAATATATCTGATTTTGGAATCCAATATGTGTGATTTTTAAATCCTATATGAGTGATTTTGGAGTGCAGATAATTCCAATATTTGATATTTAGGAATCCAAAAATAGCTATATTGGATTTCGATATTGAGTATATTTTTTAGTTGTTGTGACTAGAATAAGTCCCAATTTAGTTAAATAAGCGTTAATTAGTGAAAATATAAATACTCCTAACTTATATTTATACAATCTCAGCATATAATAAAGTTAAGAAGTACCTTCATAATAACCTGTGAATGTATATATTATTTACAATGTTAATAAGTACCATCATAACAACATTTTGAAATGATAAACAATTATTTAGCATTTTCTTTCTCCAAATAATTGATTCCATCAACCATATTGAATCCCTGAGACACTATTTGTGATCTTTTTTGTATAAATTAACCATCAACCATTTATATTTTGTACAATATTTTTGTATTCTTTTCATTCCAACCATAAAAATTTTAGGAGGGTATCCTTTGCACCTAATTTAATACACAAAGTGTTTTAAGAACTGTAGGAAAAATTGTTTATACTCCAAACCTTTTCTAGATCTCTTATTGCAATTCTGTCGACTATATTGTAATGTTACTTTCTCCAAGTGATTCTTGGATTCATTACAATCGATATTTTTTATTGAAACCCGTTGATATCTTTTTAACATCAGCAAAAAGGAGATTTTCATAAAAGAATCGCAATTCATTGTACGGTGATAGTAATTTTATAAATTCTGATAGGAAACCTCGATGGTTGAAAACTTTCATGCTGGAATTGAAGGAAATATTCCTATTGTATGTTTTTTTTATCCCATATAACAATTCCTCCATATATAAAATAAGTAAATTACTCTTGTTTATACATGCAGGGAAGTAAAAAAAGTTTATTTTCAGCGGTTACTATCAATTATAACTAATTTAAATAAACAACATTTTAGCGTATAACTACAAGTTATTGATTGAGATTGCGGCTTGGATTACACTGCCATTATCCGATGTTGGATCCGTTGATGCAAGATTTGTTTCAAACAAGCATTCATCAATTCATAATATATATCTTACTATTAAAAATGAGAGCATAATGTATTTGAAATAAACATTAATCAATTTAAAATTGATTTCATGTTGTGGCAAATGAAATCTTAATTGGAAAAATATTGTGGTTTTTGTGGTAATATGGTAAGTACAATATCAATTGTTTTATGTGGTAATTCATTGGACATTTAATATATTTATTTTATCTTACCTTATGTTTTATGATTGAATTTTAGCGGCCACTAGGCTATGCATATATTCTTCAAACAACCCTTTAGTAGAAAACCATCCTCAACTATTGATGAGGATTTGCGACCACTAGGTTATACCATATTGTCTGAACTACATTTCACTAGAAAAACATTGATGGGGCTAGTAAGGTCTTGTTTTACATACCCACGAGTGGGATCAAGCTATATGTAGTTCTATTTATGATGATGTTGAAGCCAAAACAATGGTATTTCAATGTAAGTAGTCAATATGCAGTAGTGAATTAGGTAAACATTGTAGACAATATGTAGTTGTAAATCAACAAGACATTGATAAATGTTAGGTTTTTTATTCTAACCATTAATGTATTGAATGTGGCAAATAAAATCTTAATTGGAAAAATATTGTGCTTTTTGTGGTAATATGGTAAGTATAATATCAATTGTTTTATGTGAAAATTCATTTGACATTTATTATATTTATTTTATCTTACTTTATGTTTTATGATTGAAGTTTAGTGGCCTCTAGGCTACACATATATTCTTTGAAGCACCCTTTAGTAGAAAAAAATCCTCAACTATTGATGAGGATTTGCGACCGCTAGGTTATACCATATTGTCTGAACTACATTTCACTAGAAAAACATTGATGGGGCTAGTAAGGTTTTGTTTTACATACCCACGAGTGGGATCAAGCTGTATGTAATTATATTTATAATGATGATAAAGCAAAAAAAATGGTAATTCAATGTAAGTAGTCAGAATGTAAGTAGTGAATTAGGGAAACATTGTAGACAATATGTAGTTTTAAATCAACGAGACATTGATAAATGCTAAGTTTTTTATTCTAACCATTAATGTATTGAATGTGGATGCATAGATTCCGCTAAACTCTATACTTTGTTTTAAATTGTTAATGTAACTTACAAATGGATTTCCTTAAAAAAATTCTTCAACCATATGTCAAACAAATAAACTAATATATGTTAGTTATTATTTCCTATAAATTTTTAGGCCTTATAAATGGTTTGGTTTTAAAATACGCATGGCTAAAATATTATTTTCTGACTCTTTATTCATGCTAGATACCCCCGCCCTTCATGGTTATGGTCTCTAGTTGTTGGTTATCTCCATAATCATTCAATGTCTTTTAAATTTATGACACTTTTTATTAGTTTTATTTATAAATTCACACAAGTAACATAGCAGGATTTGATTGTGTATTAATGGAAAATGTCCTTGTGTCCTCCACATCTGTCATTGAAACTATAATAAACATAAGTTTTTTAAATAAACGAAAACCATGGAAATTTAAAATAGAGCTCATTAAACATATTTAGAAAATGATTGAAGTCAATCACCATGTTGAACTAGTTGTGTAGTGTCATGTTGAAGAGGTTGTACATAAGATTCTATAGTTTTTTGGTTTTTTTTATAAATAATAAATGTATAAGTAGCATAAATTGCTTTAAATACATTAAAAAATCACTTTTTGAAGTTGTCTTCAGTGACAAATGTTTCATCATAAGAGAATAGTAATTTTTCTATAAAATAAGTGTCTCAATAATTAAAAAACATATATATTGGAATCAACTAATGCACAGAGTGCAACAATGCCGCCATAAAGCAATAGTATTAGAGAATTTTTGGAAGAGAAGCGATTTAATATCTTATCCCAAAACTCATAATAATGTTAGCAAAGAAAAGGATGGATGTTTTCTTATAGGCCAACTTCACTTGTAATTAAAAAAATTTATGGTAGTTTCTCCATCCAACCCCTAGTGACCTCTTCTCTTTAATCATTGTTATTGTCACATTTTTGCACACTATTTATTGTTTAAATAAGACATAAACTTTTAAATATACCATTGCTATTGTAGAGTCTGTAGCATCCATCTAGAATTGATTCTTCACTTTCTTTAACATTTTTCATGTATCTTTTTTCTATGTATCTTTAAATTTTTGAATAATAAATTGGTATTAGAATGATAATTATATATTCCATCACACTGGTGTTGTTGCAAAATCACAGCACCCCTAGACGTTGATCAGATTTCTAGGTTGATCACTCTAGCATCCAGTGTGATTGCACAACATGGAATCCTTTCTCCAAGCATGGGACTTGCAAATATGAGAAAGGAGTCTCCAGAGAAGGCTGGTGCCTACTCCTAAACTACCTGCCACAAGCTATTCCAGTGCAGGAAAGCTAATCTAATCCTAATCTAACCACCAAGGAGACAGGGAGAGAGAGAGAAGAGAAAAAGAACAAAAATGCCTACACTAAAATGGTGATACACCAAAGAAGGATAATGTTGAACATCTATCAAAACTGCCATGGAACAAGGAGAGGTGAGCAATGGGAAGGATGGATAGATGCATCATAGGCCCAAAGATAGATTTCACACAGAAAATGTCCCAAAACTCCATGAACACAGCTCCAAACCTGCAATGAACATTCAAACGTGCACAAATACCTACAATGAAGAGAGGCAAGAAGAGAATAAGCAAAAGAACGAGCAGGGATGGACAGAAGCATCACAAAACATGCTTTCTATTGCTCCAGAAGTTTTCACAGAACATCATTTTAATGGTAAAAGGAAAAAACACCATTACAGAGAAGGGGAGGAGGTTCAAACTCCATTTTCAACCCTGGAGAAGAAAAGAAGGGAGGGCAGAGCCGAAAAGATGAACCACACCTTTTTTAAAGAAGCCTCTCCTTACAATTTATAGGAAGAATGAGAGAGGGAAGAGAGAGGAAATCTAGATCTATCCCAACCACTTCTAGGTTTCCTTTAACTCATCTCATTATGGTGGTGGGTGAGAACCCTGGCAAAAGTGGTGAACTATATTTTGCATTTAAGCTGGTTGTTGAAACGTCATTTCTGGCCATTATCATGTGCAAGATATGTTTCTTGATTTTCTCTCTCCAAACTGAACCAAAATGCAAGACTGACCCAAGAATCATGTAGATAATTTCATCAGCTTTCCATTGATATAAAGAACGTGAAAATCCGAGCTCTGGATCGAAAGTTATGGCGATCTGAAGATTTAGGGCAAAAACAGGCCAAAACGGATATTTGAATTTTTCCCGTGCTCTGCCACTTAGACGACATGTGTCCGGCTCTGATTCATTCGTGGGTTCATTCTCTGAAAGTTCCTTTTAGGCCCTCCCTTAATTTCTTGCCACTTGGACACGTGGCACCATTTTATTGGCTCGGGCCTGAGGGGCGCACTTTGTTCATCAAAAATTGGTATTTTTCACTTTGGGAAATTTTCCCATTTCTCCCCCATGCTCCGCCACTCAAGTGTCGCATGGCACGATTTCATTGGATGCGGGCCCTTCCTAACCATTTCTCTTTTTTTTTCTTTTTGGAAAAAAATTCAAAATTTTCCCGCCGGGCCGATGAGGTGAAGACACATGGCGAGATTTGATTCGTTGGCGGCTCTTTCAACTTTTCGCGTCCCTCGCGTCCCTTTGGCCCAGCTGTCTCAAACTACGTTGGACAAAAATCTCTGAACCACTTGATTTGGGCTTCCTTGTCCCTCTTTACAGTGAAGACACATGGCGAGATTCCATTGGCTCTCGGCTCTTTCAGCTTTTCACGTCCCACGCGTACTTTTGGCGTGGATGTCCCAAACGAAAGTCCTTTGTTTCGACTGAACCGGCCGGTTCGCGTCCTCTGTGTAATTTTGGCCCAAATTTCCCAGACTGCCTGGGACAAATATCTCCGATCCACCAGAAATGGACTGATTTGCGCTAAACCGGCCGATCCACGTCTCGCGCGTACTTTTGTCCCAGATGTCCCAAACTGTGCGAAACGAATACTTAGGCAATTTTTTCCTCCTTCCAGCCGATTCGGCTCTTTACGCCCCATGCGTCCCAACGTCCTAACTATCCTGCAAACCACTTGTACTAGGACTTAGCTGATTTTCTTATTTTTTGTGGCCCCAAGCTTGGTACGACGAACCTCAGTTCAACCCGAACCGGTACAACCCGAGCCCTTCAGACCCGAAATGCCTCAAAACAGTCCTGCAGCCATATTTTTTGTATTTCTTCCATTTACTCTAACTTGTTGGGATATCTTCTTGTATGGGAGAATTAGAGAGAAGCCGAAGGACCCCAAAAAACATGATTTTGGGCCTTAAATCAATCTATTGCTCGGGACTGAATAATCTGATGCATGTTATCAAAATTTACCCTGGGGGTGAATTTTGGATAATAGTTTTGGAGACTCAGCTGGGTCATCTTCCTGCTAGATGAAGTTACCAGTTACCTGAAGCATCCATTGGGCATGGAGTCATGAGTTGTAGCCTACAAACTGATCTGAACTTTGAAAACCTCCCCTCTGAGCCACTTGGAAACCCACCGAAATGGAGTCGTTCTCACCAAAATGCCACTGAAATGGACTGTACAAGGGCAAAACCAGCACCATAAAAACTATGTACAGAACTGAAAATCATACATGCTCCAAATGGAACATGTAGAGTGTGCACAAGCACTTCTTCTGCTAAAAGAAAACCTACCTACTCTACTCTAACTGGAAGCAAAGGAAAGCTAAACAAACCCTACAATTGGCTGTGAGAAATAGCTTCCCTTTCTCAAAAGTGGCAGCCATGCAATTGATTTAGAGCTGATCATGGCTATTAGGATGAGTGGAAAATCAACAAGAAGCTGGTCTTCCACCCAAATCATCAAGGTATCAGCTGAAGGCAAATTCAATACCTCTTTTAGTTGCTCTGCATTTGGATTGAAGAGGTATGACAGTTGATCCTTGGTACTTTGTAGCTCACCCTCATGCTCAGAAGCAAGCATGACTGGTTGTGACTTCTCCTTTGGCTCTAATGAAGCCAAATACCTTACTGGGTAAGGTATGATCGTTTGATATGCCCATAGCTCTGATTTTAAACTCCAAAAATGGAGTCTTCTTGTAGACCCTCCTGAATGGATGGTGTGGAAGAAATGGTGAAATTCCTCTATCCTTTCTCTTCCTCCAATGAAGAACATGAAAGATTTAAATCTTCCAATCTTGATTCCAAAGAGCTGCTATAAGACGCAGGCTGCTGCAAATGAATGTTCTCCTTCATGACAGTAGACTCAAGTGTTTGGAATGTGGATGATGAAAGAGAGAATGGTGGAAACTCAACTGGCTCTTCTCCATCAAAACAGTCCTCCAAATCTGACAGATAAAATACCTCATGGCTATCCTGCTGCAAATGCTCCACTTCCTCCATGGTGTCTTCTTGACCTGTAACTTGACCACCATGGTTTCTTTCACCCTCCAACATTGAGTTTGAGAGATCAAACTCCTCTTCAGTACTAGAACTTGAGAGAGGTGAAGTAGAAAGAAGAACTGAAGGTTCTCCTGTAGCCTACTTTGTGCTCAAAGCCCTTGGATCTGTAATTTTCTCCTCCACAACTAGAATGTGCTCCTCTTATTTTGGATATGAAGCAGCTTCTCCTTTCTCTACTACTTGAAGACAATCTTGCTCTTGATAGAGATATTCCTCTAGCACGAAGTTTGTCAAGTCAAACTCTTCAATCTGCTACTCTAGAGGACAAGTTGGGACTGCAAGATCTTCTTCTGAGCTTTCTTCCTCTATGGCTGATTGTGTAAGTTGAATTGAATCAGCATTCCCTTCAAATAGAGTGCCAACATGGACACTACTTTATGAGCAAACTGAATGCTGATCTGCTTCTTCTTTTTTCTCTTCTTCTGCTGCCACAAAATCAGTCTTAACCACCATTTGTTCAACCTTAGCCTCTTCTGTAGGTTTAACCATCAAGGGGATCTTTGTCATCCCAAATTTGGCAGCCCAAACCCTCAAGTTGTCTATCATTTCTTTTCTGTTGGGCTCCTCTTCTTGCTGTCCTTCATGGCCGATTTTTGCGATTTTTTCTTCCACACATGGAATTGGGAATGCAAGAGGAGGGATGGGTTATAACTCAATTGATTTGGAATTTTTTTGTGGTGGTGGAGGTAGAAAATCTTGTTTCTTTGGAGGAGGGGGTATTTCTGTTAGCTCTTGTGGAGGGGATGACTGTTTGGAAGGAAAAAGGAAAGAAGAATTGAGGTGTGGTGGAAGACTGAGGGGTGGAGACATGGGATCAACATTTGGGACAGCAGATGGGGAGTTTAGAATTTGCAATTCCAAATGAGATGGTGCTATTTGAGTAATGGGAAGAGAAAAACCAGATGATGGTGTAGAAATTACCCATTGACAAGTTTGTTCAACAACAAGTGTATAGGCCTCTATTTCTATTGTCCATTGTGCAAGTTGGGGCAGCATCTTCATCATGAAGTCCAGCTTCTCCTGAGGGCTGAAGTTTCTTGGAAAAGGGCCTCCCCATGGACAAGGAGTCCTACAACCAATTCTGAAAGCTCTCATTTGAGCTGTTGCTCTGGACTGCACCATCTTTACCTCCATCTTTTGGATTTTCTCCAATAGATCAGCATCTTGCATCTGATTGTCTTCATTATATGCATACTCTTGCTCTTGGAAAGCTCCATAGCCAAACTGATTTTGGCATTGCTGCTCATATGGGTATGCATGCTGATTTTGAATTTGTTCAAAATGCTGATTTGGAGGATTTAAAAAACATGTTGGAGGTGCGAAACATTGCTGCTGTTGTTGAAAATGTGAATTCCATGATGGAAATGAAGTCATGATTGCACAACTTCATGGAATGGAAAATAATGAAAGGGATGGAAAGAAGGATTCATGGGAATGGATGAAAAACAGGTCTGCAACTTCAGAAATGGGTTGCTGATTAGATGGAGTCACCGGATGTGTTTGTAAGTGCCTCCAAAGGCTGAAATCTTCACAGGAACACACCAACCTACAAAATATGAAGTGGAAGACCTCTAAGTCCCACCAAGCGTGCCAAAACTATTGTTGTAAAATCACAGCACCCCTGGACGTTGATCAGATTTCTACGTTGATCACTCTAGCATCCAGTGTGATTGTACAACATGGATGGGACTTGCAAATATGAGAAAGGAATCTCCAGAGAAGGCTGGTTCCTACTCCTAAACTACCTGCCACAAGCTATTCCAGTGCAGGCAAGCTAATCTAATCCTAATCTAACCACCAAGGAGATAGGGAGAGAGAGAGAAGAGAAAAAGAACAAAAATGCCTACACTAAAACGGTGATACAACAGAGAAGGAGAATGTTGAACATCTATCAAAACTGCCATGGAACAAGGAGAGGTGAGCAATGGGAAGGATGGACAGATGCATCACAGGCCCAAAGATATATTTCACACAGAAAATGTCTGAAAACTCCATGAACACAGCTCCAAACCTTCAATGAACATTCAAACATGCACAAATACCTGCAATGAAGAGAGGCAAGAAGAGAACAAGCAAAAGAACGAGCAGGGATGGACAGACGCATCACAAAACATGCTTTCTATTGCTCCAGAAGTTTGCACAGAACATAATTTTAATGGTAAAAGGAAAAAACACCATTACAGAGAAGGGGAGGAGGTTCGAACTCCATTTTCAACCCTGGAGAAGAAAAGAAGGGAGGGCAGAGCCGAAAAGATGAACCACACCTTTTTTAAAGAAGCCTCTCCTTACAATTTATAGGAAGAATGAGAGAGGGAAGAGAGAGGAAATCCATATCTACCCCAACCACTTCTAGGTTTCCTTTAACTCATCTCATTATGGCGGTGGGTGACAACCCTGGCAAAAGTGGCGAACTGTATTTTGCATTTAAGCTAGTCATTGAAACATCATTTCTGGCCATTATCACGCGCCATAGACATTTCTTGATTTTCTCTCTCCAAACTGAACCAAAATTTAATATTGACCCAGGAATCATGTAGAGAATTTCACCAGCTTTCCATTGATATAAAGAATGCAAAAATCCAAGCTCTGGATCGAAAGTTATGGCGATCTGAAGATTTAGGGCAAAAACAGGCCAAAATGGATATTTGAATTTTTCCCGCGCTCTACCACTTAGACGACACATGTCAGGCTCTGATTCATTCGCGGGTTCATCCTCAGAAAATTCCTTTTGGGCCCTCCCTTAATTTCTTGCCACTTGGACACGTGGCACCATTTTATTGGCTCGGGCCTGAGGGGCGCACATTGTTCATTGAAAATTGGTATTTTTCACTTTGGGAAATTTTCCCATTTCTCCCCCGCACTCCGCCACTCAAGTGTAACATGGCACGATTTCATTGGATGCAGGCCCTTCCTAACCATTTCCCTTTTGTTTTTCTTTTTGGAAAAAATTTCAAAATTTTCCCGCCGGGCCGATGAGGTGAAGACACGTGGCAAGATTTGATTCGTTGGCGGATCTTTCAGATTTTCGCATCCCTCGCGTCCCTTTGGCCTGGCTGTCCCAAACTGCCTAGGACAAAAATCTCCAAACCGCCTGATTCGGGCTTCCTTGTCCCTCTTTGCGGTGAAGACACGTGGCGAGATTCCATTGGCTCTCGGCTCTTTCGGATTTCACGTCCTACGCGTACTTTTTACTCGGATGTCCCAAACGAAAGTCCTCTGTTTCGGCTGAACCAGCTGGTTCACGTCCTCCGCGTACTTTTTTCCCAAGTGTCCTGGACTGCCTGGGACAAATATCTCCGATCCACGTCTTGCGCGTACTTTTGTCCCTGATGTCCCAAACTGTGCGAAATGAAGACTTAGGCAATTTTTTCCTCCTTCTGGCCGATTCGTCTCTTCGCGCCCCACGCATCCTGACGTCCCAGCTGTCCCGCAGACCACCTGGACTAGGACTTAGCCAATTTTCTTTTTTTTTTCGGCCCCAAGCTTGGTACGACGAACCTTAGTTCAACCCGAACTGGTACAACCCGAGCCCTTCAGACCCGAATTACCTCAAAACAGTCCTGCAGCCATATTTTTTGCATTTCTTCCATTTACTCTAACTTGTTGGGATGTCTTCTTGTATGGGAGAGTTAGAGAGAAGCTGAGGGACCCCAAAAAACATGATTTTGGGCCTTAAATCAATCTATTGCTCGGGACTGAATAATCTGATGCATGTTATCAAAATTTACCTTGGGGGGTGAATTTTGGATAACAACTAGTTCTGATAAATTTTAGAAGTTCTATTATTACTTAAGAAAAAATGTCGCTAGACAAATTGAAAAAATCAATGATCACGCATTCAACATTGAAAGGATTTAATTAACTAAATTGGGGAATTATAATAGTAGTTAATCTAATCTATAATAACATGTAGATATGGTAAATGAATGCAGTAAACTACTATAGAAAGTGACCCAAGCAACTATGAAAATCGAAACACTAAACCCTAGAGTAGTAAGAATGTTAGAGTGAACTCAGTTTATTAGAAGAGCTCGTTGGTCTGTGTGGTAGAAGTGACTAGAGAAATAGGAAGTAGAAATGAATGTGGAGAGGCCACAAAAAGGAAGGATTAGATACATTTGAGTGGACTAGAGAACCTAGAGAGGGATAGGGGAACATGTGGGTGCATTGGTCTACAAACTGCGCACCCTGGTCTATGAAAAAGTTCTGGAACTAAGTTTCACAAGTTCTATAAGTGAATTGAAACCTTCAATATCTATCACATCAGATTCACTACACTTCTCCAAATTTCGCTAATAGTCCAAGATGAATAGAATACCTACAAAACACTAGAAGAAGTATCAAAACCTTTAAAAAAATATGAATGCATATGAATAGGTTGGACTGATCTCAGCTGACACAATAGTGTGCTTACTAACTGAGCATTGCACTACATTTCAGACCCAAATGTAGTGTGTGTGTATGTGAATCATGTGCCCTAGGTTCTCTTGTGTCAGTCATACTTTGTGAATTAGTGAGCTATAACTAGATGTAACAAATGTAGTTAAATAGTAGATGGAATAGAATATAATCCCCTCTAATGTTTGTGTGATGTATATTAACCAACCTTGTCCCTTGTGATAGAGATAAATGCATGCAAATTATCTCCATATGTATTTGATAGATGTCTCCCTATATGGATGATAGTAGTGACTAGTGTTTGGTCCCTCATTATGGTCTCATAATTTTATATTCATAGGGTTATCTTGATATAATTTTGTAATTGACCCCTAAATGGCTGACCACCAAAAATATAAGAAGTTGAAACAGCTATAAAATTTCTTAAAAAGTGGTGGGAATGTTCAAAAAGGATCGGGGTGCCCCTTGTCAGACCAGAGCATCCATGTGCACCCCATTACTAGCCCATGTGCATCTGTCAAAGCTAAAATAATGTGAAAAATGAAAGCTGACTAAGAATGTATGTACAATAGGTCAAGAATGATGAATTAAAACAAAGTAAGATGGCCAAAAGATGGGGGTTAATTAGTACTTTATTCACTCAAAAACCTTCTAAATTGAATTATGAGACTGGGACTAAATAATGTCTAAAGAGAATGATTTTGTGTCTACATTTACCCCCACTTTATGGTGTTGAGCAAAAATATTGGTAACAAAAAGTTGATAGTACTTGATGTCCATGAAGATTGTAGTATAAAATGCATTGAATGACTAGACAAACCATAGAATGAAAAAATATGATGGAGCATGGAAACTAAAGATGAAAAACTACAAACAAAAATGATGGTTAGTATTGTGTGTATTGCCGCTAAATGTTATTGATGACGTTCTTTTTGTTACTTCTGTTATTTCCTCCATTTGACTACTTGATTCCCGTATGACCAGACCTATAAGGAAAAATGATCAAGTATTGAAATATGTATGTATGCATGTGTAAAACTTCAATGTCAAAGATGCATCTATATGTAAGTAAAATTGAATGTAAATGTAAAATACATAAATTAAAAATGTAAATCAAACACGTGCACTTGATCTATGTTGAGAAAGAGAGTAAATAAGGATATCTTGTACTACGAGGGTTTTTTGGGTGATCCGACACTAGAGGCCAAAGAAGTATAGGGAGGAATATTGTTATATCCTCAAACCTTTAACTGTTTCCCTGAACATGTGTGATGAGATCTTTGTACGTCCTAGTTGTTTGGGAGATCTAACGCCATTAGATGAAGAAGTATGTGGAGTAATTATATTTTACCCTCCAACCTTTAGGTTCTTCCCAGAATGCTAAGGTCAACTATGTCCTGTAAAATATTCTATGTACGGGGTTTGTAGACTGGTCTGAACCCACTCATTGTATATAACCCATAATGATAAAGGAGGAAAGTGCACTAAACTGAACTGGAGTAGATATAATTTATACTATGTAACAAACCCCAAATGATGCCTCCCCTATTTGGGAGCACATGCAACGTTGCTGATAGGATAATACGACCCCAAAAGAGGAAAAAATGTATGAACAGTGAAAATTTTCCCTGTTAAGGGAAGGGATTGCGCTTGGTAGAAATCAATGTGCACAAAAACAAGAGGCTATCCAAAGAAAAGTGTTAGTATAACTAAGCATGCATGTATAAAGCAATGTGTAGTCTACGCACACATTGTAAAAGCAAGAAAATAAGTAATGGAAACATCAAGAAGAAAATTAAGCCACACAAAGTGGGATAGAAACATAGGACATCACTCAAAATGTTGCAAGAAATACAAGGCCATCATGTCCACAAACAAGAAACAAGTGTGCACACAAAATAAAGGGCAACGCCAACATATAATAGAAAATAAAACAAGAAAGTAGAAAATATAGATAGCCATGGAAGCAAGTAATCCTGCCAAACAAATGATGCACATGAAGCACCCATTTTCCTGTTAGAAATATAATGAGTATTTTAAAAGCATGTATAACCAAGGAATGTATAGTGCTAAGTACAAAATGAAACAATAACACTAGTGAGAGATGAATGTGAATGCCCCTAGTGGCCAATATAGGATGGGTAGAATGCAAGCATTTGTGCCACATATAAGAGACACGTATCTCTGAACACAATTTGAAAAAGACATGAACGCACATGTGTGGATGGTATTGATAAATGAAATACAAGATATCTAACTAGCATGTGTAATAAAGTGACCATGAACAAGAAAAAGTAAGAAAGAGTATAAGTAACAACAATATGCATTATGTTGTGGATAGATGGAATGGAATGCAAGATGGATTGTAGGATCCATGTGCTCCCCAAGTGAATGGAAATGTATGCAATGAGGTTGATTTGGTTTTGGCCCTCATTTTTCAAGAATGAACTCTAAACGATAGTGTTTCATCGGGAAATGGTTGAATAATGTGTATTTTGTCTATCACACTCTAATGAGTATGTATGCATAGTGATGATGATATGCGATATGTTGGTATCCAAATTGATTATATCTTGGAAACCGAGTAGCATCATAGTTTTAACAAGACATTGAGAGATAGAAAGATCATATTATGAGTCGTTTTATATCTAGGGAGGTGATTCATCTGACTCTTTGTCACTCGACATCGGAGAAATGGATAGCACCTTCATTAAGGATTTGATCTATCCTCATTTCTTTAGGCCGTGCCTTTCGACATGGGTGAGAGGACCCATTTTGTAACCTCTATCGGTGAAGGAGAATACATATATCCTTATTTGCACAATTTTGAAAGGAGACCCTGAGAAAATATGATCAATGCACTGTATTTTAACTCTCATGAATTTTCACTTCTAAAGAATGGTGATATTTCCTAAACAATATTAAAGGTTACTAGAGACATCATGGGATCCTAATTTGTTTCTACATATTTTAGGAGTAGAATTTATTAAGTTGTGGACATACAGGGAAAACAGGGGTAGTTCAGGAAGGATTCATTATTTTTGAATAATGTTTGGTGGTAGATTATGCAGGATAAAATTGATTATGCCAGATCTTCAAGAACATTCACAACATTTGGAAAAAAAAATGACATAATGCTTCAAAATAGCTAAAATATTCCTTCAACTAGAAGGTGTGCATCAATGAAGGCCTATATTTTCATGGTTTCACAAAATCTCCAAGAATCTAACATGAAGGCTCGAGCTAAAGACTCAATTAAACATTAAGATACCACTAGTTCCTCTCACCTAAGATACACTCAAAGGATTATAGACAATATTTATCAACAAATGACAGAAAAGTGATTTTAAATTTTTTATCTCATTACATGATGAAGTCTCTTCTCATAATGAAATTTCAAATGCCATTAAAATATCACAGGGATGAGATCCTATGTGATTCAGAGGGACTCTAACACAAGAATGCAATAGGAACAAGAAAAACTACTTACATACATTCTAAAATAAAAGTAGACACAAATTTTCCCATGATTGACACAGATTAATTTGAAGATGAATAGATTCATCAACAGGGGAAAATTTCTTTGAATAGTCTCAGATCTTTTCAATGGTTTTACACTCGCAATGAACTTGATGTGATTGAAATCTAAAACACAGGAAATTAACAGGTTTCTCATATTGGTCTCTCAGAAAGATGGGATTTCTCAAATTTTCTCATTAAAATTAACCCCTGACCCTTTGCAAGAGTATTCTCATTGCATTTATACATTTCACTTGCTCACTCATCCCAAATTTTCCCCCCAAGAAGAAGAATATTCAAGGAACCTTTTCTTGTTACCAATTTTCCTCAGAAAGTGGTGTTTAAAAAATTCATACCCAAAAGCTGTTAGGTGGAAAAATTATGAACTGATCACATTTCTTAGACCCTTGACTAATGACTGGGATGCCATGTAAAAAAAATTTGTCAATCCTTCTAATCATTCTTATTTTGTCATAGGAGAAATCCTTGTTTTAGTCATTTTCTGGTGGCTCTATATAGCTGGATCAGACAGGAAATCCTTTTCACCCTCGAGGAAACACATTTTTCATCCCTTTGCACCTGTAACCTCCTTCATTTCACCCTTTTCCCATTCCTTCCTCTCCAACTCTAATCTGCATCCAGCTTCTCTGGTAATTCATTTTTTTCCAAGTGCCCGAGCAATTCCAACTTCAAAATATCAACCTTAACAATCTTTGGACTCACAAATTTTATCTTTTAATCCATTCAATTGCACTTTGCAGAGAAAAATGATAAGGGGATTTATAAAAAAATAATGGAAAATAATTTGTATTGACATCTCTAGGAGTCTTGCAGAAAAAATGGTGGAAAAATCAGATGTAATGCATAACTGTTGATTCTTCCCCTTCTCAACTTTAGATTAGAGTCGTCCATGTGTTTCCTTAGCACAACTACAAAGGTGAATTACAGAGGAAAGTTTTAAAACAAATGCAGGCCTTCCACATGCCCTGGGCCCACTAAAATTTCCTTTTAGCCATCGAAAAGTCTCAGTATAAAATTGAGCCAGCAGAATACTCCATGTGTCTCAATGGTGCACTTTTTATATGGTGCCCAAAAGTGGAGACCCCAAATAAGAATGCACTCACCAGGTGTGTCTTTCCAGTAGAGTTGTTGAAAAAATTGAAGGACCGACGGAAGGTGCCATGTGTCTAGGGTCCGAGACAATTTTCCTTAGCCATTTAAAAGTCAAAGCAAGGGCAGAGTGAGAAGAAACTTCCACGTGTCCCGATGGCTCTCTTTCAACAATAAAATAATGGGTTATGTCCCCAAACAGACACAGGCCCTCCACATGTCCCAGGCCTTATAAAGTTTCTTCAAAAGTTTTAGTATAAAGAGGAGCAAGTGGAAGCCTCCATGTGTCTCCGTGGCACAACTTTGAGATGGTGCTCAATAGCGAACACACCAAACAAGCATGGGCTCACCATGTGTCTCCTTGGCGTAACTACTAAGGGAGGATCCAAAGGAAGATCCTCAAATGAGTGTCAGCCCTCCATGTGTCCATGATTTGACAAAGTTACACAAACCACATAAAAAAATGTCTAAGTCTTGGCAAGGGAGCGGAAACCTCCACGTGTCTCACTAACGCAACTCCAAAGGTTAAACAAAGAGGAGACTTTTCAGATGAGCGCAGGACCTCCACATGGACAAAACTTGATTTGAAGAGGGCCTTAGAGTTTCAAAATGACCCACCAAGCCGCATCCAATCAGAAAGGACCACGTTTTCATAGATGCTAAGATATAAATTGACTGGGAAAACACACCCGTTAAACCGTAAAATGTATGGAAATCACCATTTGTGCCTGGAAATGAATCTTTCTTTAAGGATAAGAATTTGAAAATTATATAAGGCCCAAATTTTATCCATTGGGTTGCATCCAATCAGAAAGGACCACGTTTCCATAGATATTGGGACAAAATTTGACAGGGAAAACAAAACGTGACTGTGGAAATATGGAAGGAAGGGAAAAATCCTAAATTTATGCCCAGGTTACAAATTATTTCACTTAGATAGAGGAACAGAAAAAAAATTATGGACTTCAAGTTATCCTCAACCAAAGAAAGGGACTGATCATGGCAACCAAATGAAGTACAAATCTTTCACACATCAATACAGGGAGATAGAAAATGCGATAGAGCCCACAAATTGAATAATTTCAAGGAAAAATGCAATGAGATCAAATAGAGCATCAACATCGGCTCCAACTCAGGGATGGGAACTCCCTGTGAGTGCCACAAGAAAAAATAGTAGACCAAGTGACAAAAATAAACCTTTGGGAAACAGAGTCAAAGAAAAAGCTTGGAGATAAGATCAATAATAAAAAACTCCCCCAAGGACAAACCGAGAAACCAACAAAATGACTACCAAGGACTAGGATGAAACATAAAAGAAAAAAAAAATTAGAAAGAAACCAAAACACTATACACTATACAATGGTGTATACCTTGATTATGAGAAATCAATCAAGGAAATGTTTCAAATGCCTGCAATCAATAGGAAACTCAAGCAATTCCCCATCTAAGTCTTTTAAAAAGAAGGTAAGTTTACTAATTTGAATGTCAATTGAATAAGGGCCCATCCATAATGCATAAAAATTTCCATGTTTGCCCTTATCCTCATTCTTGCTATCCCACAATAGCACAAGATCTCCCACACTGAAAGCTCTTGGAGTCACTTTCTTATCAAACAACTTCTTCAATTTATCTCTGAATTTTGCATGCCTCTGATGGGATGCCCTTCTTTCTTCATCTAAATCAACAATTTGATTTATTCAAGCATCATAGGTACTAACCTCTCGATATTCCAGTTATTGAAGAAATTGAAATGAAGACAATTGCATATGCAGGGGCAGCAGAGCTTGAGTTCTATACACCAACTCAAATAGGATTTTTCCAGTAGCTCATTTAACAGTGATTCGATCAGCCCAAACAAAAAACTTCAAATCATCACTCCACTTCCTTTTGTTCAACTCCAAAGTTGTTCTAATTATCTTTAACATATTTTTATTATTAGACTCTCCTTGTCCATTTCCTTAAGGAATATAATTAGAAGCATATGTCAAATTGATCCCATATTCATGGCACATGGACACCAAAGGTTTTGCCCAAAATCTCATGGAATTATGAGAAACTATTTTGGCAGGCACTCCAAACCTGCAAATGATAGTATTCAGAATGAAATCCATGACAATTTGGTGAGTTCCTTTCTTGGTGGGGATTTCCTCCACCCACTTGATGAAGTAATCAGTGGCTAATAAAATCTACTTATGGCCAGCACTTGAAGGATCTGAAATCTCACCAATGAATTCCATTCTCCATTGCCTAAATGGGGCCTCGATTGATGCAAGCTGCAAAGGAAGGGAACTGAAGCGTTCATCTTTCAGGAAAAGGGTTGGCAGCTTTCACATCTTCTTACCAATAGATTGGTATCCTTGAAAAGATTTGGCCAACAATAACCAGCCCTTAAGATCTTATGAGTTATGACTCTTCCTGAAAAATTCCCCCCACAAAATCCTCCATGGAGATCAACAATTATTTTAGTGGCTTCATCTTCAGTAATGCATCTTAAGATAACTCCCTCAGGGTTCTTCTAAGCTAACCCAAAATAAGTAATGACATATTTTTGGGAAGTTAACTGAAGTGCTCTTTTTTTATTTTTTCTCAAATGTTCAAGGCACTTTAGATGTATGAGATAAAAACTAATGTCCTTTTACCATTAAGAATTTATCAATTTTTCAAGGACATTCAGCCTTTCTTCTTTAACTTTATTTACCTCAATTGTCTACAGATTTCTCTCTGCCATAAGTTTTGTCAGGCCCAAACCTCTAACAAATTTTTTTGTTTGGATATCCATATCATACTCTTCCAAATTGTTTACCCATCGGCCTATTTTTCTTGAAACCTCAATTTTTGTTAGGATATCTTTCACCATGGTGTGGGGAACATAAGCAATGGCTTTGGAACTCTGAATATATGGTCTGAAGACCTTTTTTGCTTTTAGCGAAGAAAATTCCTACTTCTCCATGATAGTATACTTTATCTCAGCTCCTTGTAATGCCTTACTGAAGAAGGCAATTGATCTTTTAGCTCCCTCATCATCCTTCTGTAACAACATAGATGGAATAGTACTTTTTGAAGAAAAAGAAAATATTTGGAAATCCTTCTTATAATCTGGAGCTAATAAAATAGGGGCATTCTTTAATGCTTCTTTGATCCCAGCAAAATCTTGAATAAATTCTTCTTCCCATTTGATACCTTGGTCTCTCTTCAACATGCTAGTTACTGGGATAGTTAGTTCAACAAAGTTTGAGATAAATCTCCTAATAAAATTAATCTACCCAAAAAAGGATTGAATTCCCTTCTTAGATCTTGGAATAGGGACTTTACTGATGGCTTCTACCCTTTCAGGATCAATCATGACTTCTTTGTTTTACACAATGTGTCTAAGCAGCTTTGCTTTTTGAACTCTAAAATGGCACTTCTTGGGATTTAGTGAAATATCATACTCCCTAAATCTTAACAACATTTTTTCTAAGTGTTGTAGGTGGTCACTCTTTTTTTCTGGAGAAAATAGTTACATTATCTTGATATACAACACTGAAATCATTAATATAACTAGAGAAAGCTACATCCATTGCTCTTTAGAAAGTGGCTCCAACATTCATTAGACTAAAATACATTTTGACTTATACATATGTTCCCTAAGGAGTGGTAAAGGAAGTCTTGATTCACTCTGATTCCTTCACAACTACCTGGTTATATCCAGAAAAACTATCCAAGGTGGATAACATTTTTGAGCCAATAACCAATTGTAACATATTATCCATATTTGGTAGAGGGTAGTTATCATTCATTGATTCTTTATTAAATTTTCTAAATTCCACACATTGCCTTATATCTCTATTCTTATTTCTGATAGGTACCAAGTTTGTAACCCATGATGAGTACCTTGTGGGCTGTATGATTCCTCCATCCCTCATTTTTTTCCATTCTTCTTGCATCTTCAGGGAAATCAGTGGATTGATTGGCCTCTGATTCTACCTAAATGGCTTAGTAGAAGCTTCCAAGGGAATTTTGTGCTGGAAAAGATCCTCTATGTATGCTTTAAGTTCATAATAAGACCATGTTAAACAGTCCTGGTATTTCTTCAACAATTGGACATAGAACTGCTTTCCTTCCTTGCTCAGATTGTTACCTAGCCAGATCTTACGTGGTTTATCCTTCGTGCCCAGGTCATGCTCTTCAACATCCCTCAAGGCTGATGTGTGTTTGTTGACAATGCAATCAACATTATCAAGTTTTTTTCAAGTGCTACCAAACGTATGGGAATAATATTAGTCTTCAACTAAATGATGTATTTTCCAAATAAAGTTTGCTTTCCATCAGCCGCACAAACCATTGGCTTCTAGTCTATACGTTGATCACAAAATTCTCCTTTGTTCTACAAAAACCCTTGCGCTTGGGCATCATCTTTGAACACTTTCCAGTGTTTAACATTGTTAGGAATAGATGGCCTAGTCAATACCTCAATATTATACTCAAAATAGGGGGATATAGTATAATTTTCAAATATGGACCTCAATACGGCCAATTTATCTGCTAAAGTATTGTACTTCCTATCGTGATGTATTATGTTTAAGGAGTCAAACATTTCAATAAAATCCCAGACTACATGCTTATATTGCTTCATTCTCTAATTTTTTATTGCATACAGCTTTCTAACCTACTTGGAAATCAGCTCTAAGTATCCTTTAACAATGATGTCTCTAATACCATATTTCCAAGCAATTCTTAAACCCAATAATAGTGCTTCATATTCAGCAATATTTTTAGTGCACTCAAATTTGAGTTTAAAACAAAAAACAAACTCTTCCTAGCCTAGAGATATTAGAAAAATACCAACACCATTTCCAAATTCACAGTAAGCCCCATCAAACAAAAAAGGCCAAGGAGAACCTACTTGATTAAGAGACTTGCATTAATCAATTTTGTGCTCTTTACCATCAGCAAATCCAAAAAAGTTATCTGCATCGGTGTTATTGTATAACACTTCATAGGAATCATTATTGGGATCCTTAATCAGATGTAGCATCTTCATTTCACCATACAGCTTTACAAGGCTTCCCTGAATAGGTATAGTGGAAAAACACATATCCATTTTCACACTACCACCTATACTAGTAGCCCATTTTCTTGATAACAACATTCTCCATTTGGTAGGGCAATCAATAATAACGACATCTAGTTTTAAGTTCTTACCTAGGTAAGCTGCAAGTTGCTCTATCAAACCTTTGATAGATCAAACCACTGGAACCTCTCTGTAATCCATGGTAGTGCACTTCCCATAAGTTTTTTTCAATTTTATATCTAATTCATTCATGACCTCAAGAGGCATAACATTTCATTATTCTCTAGAATCAAACATACAGTTGTGTAACAGCCTATCCCCAATAATTAGAGTAGTGAAAAATGGATCTACATTCAGCTGGGACTCAACCAAGGGTGTTCCCAAATATACTTCAGGTGGAAAACCTAGTTCTTCCAGTACTTGGGGTTTTTCCAATTCTGTAATGGTAGGAGGAACCTCAACATTGTTTACATTTCTTCCTTGGGTAATCTTTTCTTCTTTCAATCCAAAATACTCAAAGCCCCTTTTCTTGTGCTCAAGAATCCTCAACGGCTCAGCAATTGCAACAAAAATCATGACCTAACTCAAGACTCAGGCAATGTCATAAGGAACATATTTGGGAAAGGAAACATTTAGAGCAATACTGAGAAACTCATATGACAGCAAAGGATTTTTCATGGTCTGAGCATGTGCAGGGATACCAATTCTATTTGGGAAAAAAAGGCCTTTGCCACATGTATCTTCCTTAGGATTTTATTTTGAGATATTGGTGAGAACTGGAGTTTTTGGTTTATCTTGAGGCCCCGCCACTTTGACAACTTTACTCCTAGTGTTATATTCCTTTTCATGGCCAACTACAACATTCATTAATAACTTCCTATCCTCCTCAGAAGGGATTCCTCCATCATAATTTTTAATAATTAATGCCCTTAAGTATTCGAAATCATTATTAGGCAATTCAAAATCTTGTACCATATCTATTTAAAAAGTATGAGAGGAAGGAAGGGGTAATACCCGGTGGATGCAATCCCAGAAATCTGCAGCAGTTCTAGCATTGATTAATTCAGTCAAAGTTACTCCTTGTTGTGAGCTTGTAGAGCACCCCATCATGCACACGTCGTCATTAATGTCATCATCAACTTCCTAAAATTCTTTGTCTTCATCACATGGGGCATGTGTGAAGAAACATCTATCACACCACTCAATTTCATTGGCTTCTTCTACAGCAGCAACTCTGGCAGTCAAAGGATCAAGCACCAATTTGTTTTCCCTGGGTTGGGGTTGTCTATTTCCTAATCCCACGAGTCCTTTTCCTCTATCATCAGATCTCAGATCACCCCTAGGATGATTTTCAAATATTTCTTGACCTTGGGAAACTTTTCCAATCCACTTCTCTACTCTGGTCAGTTTATAGGATATTTCCTTAACATCTCTAGCCAAAAAATTTACAACCTCCTCTAAATCCACAAACTTACTTGACTGAGACTTCTTTGGATTAATCAACTTGATACCTTCCCTCTTATGAGGCTTACCAACTACCTTGATGTTATTTTCAATCTACAAATCCATGCTGAAGGCCTGCCTCAATGTTGATGGGTTCTTGTCTCCAAAATAATAGGCAACTTTCTTATCAAAAGCATCAGAGTATTTTATTAAATAAGAAACATCACTTGGCCTCAAGATCATAGGTAGCCTATTCAAGGTATTATTGAACCTTGTATTGAAGTCATGAATAGATTCATTAGGATTATTTTTAATATTTTCAAATTATGATAAAAGAAACCTAGGGTCTATTTCATCTGCATACTGCAATCTAAAAGCATTCTTCATTTCTATCTATGAATCAATTGAGTTGTCTAGAAAATATTTATACCAATCCTTTGCATCCTCTTCTAGAGTATGAATAAACAAATTTCTATACACATCCTAAAATTGAATCTCAAAGTATTACATCATATTGGAAAAAATCATTAAGTGTTGATCACCAGTAATAGAATTATTTCCTTGAAATTTAGGAAATCTATTTCTAACATCTTGCGGCACAAAATTCGAATATCCAACCATACTAATGAAATCTATAGGACTAAAAGTGTTCACAAAAAAAAAGGTCTAGGTGGAGGCTGGGCCATATTTTTTTGAGGAGGTGATCTTACAAGAGAAACAAAATGATGAGGTTTGAGGGGTCTGTGAGGAACAGGAATGCAATTTTGAGAATGAATTTTCTCTAAAAACTTTGTTTCTTGGAAGGTTTTATCATATTTGGAGAACACATGGATAGAATGAGATGCAAATTTCTCAAATACAGAAGAACACACCTCTCGAGATAGAGATTTCAAATTTATAATAAGAATACCTAATTTAGAATCACTTGACGAAGTATGGAAATATTCAATGACAGGCTTATCAGTTTCCACAATTGATAACTCCTTTCTTGATTTCTGGTCTCCAACAACTTTCTAGATTCTTCTTCCTTCAGAATTTATCTTTACTAGTTTTGGGACAAACTTTCTTTTAGGGTCTCTAGTGAATAAATATATTCTTCCTTCCATATTTTCAAATATTAGTGATAAATTTCAATTGACAGAGGTTAAGACATTGGCATTTATCAAAAATTAATTCAACACGGAATTGCTAATAAGGATTTTCACCATAGTTGTGCAAATGCACTAGTATTGAGCTGTCAAATGTATGTCGACACTAAATTCATGAAAATATTCACATATCTGACCTTCCTTTACCAACATTTAACATTGATGATGTAAAATTAGTGCAAAAACCCACAGAAACTAGAAATATTGCACACAGAAGTTGTAACTTCTCTCGATTCTAACAAATTTTGACACAGGATGACACTAGAAATATTTTCACTTTAAAATTTGTAACAAGATTTTATCATGGTCTATATGCATTGTTGACGTTGTTCAAACTTTGCACACACCTTCATATCCCTAGAAATGGCACCAATCAGGTGTTGCTATCCAAATTGATTCTCCCTTAAAAACTGAGTAGCATCACAGTTTTAGCAAGACACTGAGAGACAGACAGATCACATTATGAGTTGTTTTATAGCCAGGGAGGGGATTCATCTAAATATTTGTCACTCGGCATTAGATAAATTGATAGCAACTTCATTAAGGATGTTATCTATCCTCACTGCTTTAGGCCGTGCCTTTCGACCAGGGTGAGAGGACCCATTTCGCAACCTCTGTCAGTGAAGGAGAATACAAATATCCTTCTTTGTACAATTTTGAAAGGAGACCCTGAAAAAATATGATCAATGCACCACAATTTAAATCTCATGATTTTTCACTTCTAAAGAATGGTGATATTTCTTGAACAGGGGTAAAGATTACTAGAGAGATTATGGGATCCTAATTTTCTTCTGCATATTTTGGGAGTAGAATTTATTCAGTTGCGGACACACATGGAAAACAGGGGTAGTTTAGGAAGGATTCATTATTTTTTAATAATGTTTGGTGGGAGATTAAGTAGGATAAAATTTATTATGCCAGATCTTTGAGAACCTTCACAACATTTAGAAAACTAAATGACATAATGCTTCAAAGTAGCTAAAATATTCCATCTTCCAGAAGGTGTGCATCAGTGGAGGCCCATATTTGCACGGTTTCACAAAATCTCTTAGAATTTAACATGAATGCATGAGTTAAAGACTCAATTAAACATTAAGAGACCCTTGGTTCCTCATGCCTAAGATACACTCAAAGGCTTACAGAAAATCTTTATCAACAAATGACAGTAAAGTAATTTTAAATTTTTTATCTCATTACAAGATGAAGGCTCTTCTCATAATGAAATTGCAAATGTCACTAAACTATTATAGGGATGAGATCCTATGTGATTCGGAGGGACTTTAACACAAGATTCCAATAGGAAAAATAAAAACTACTTACAGACATTCTGAAATAAAGCAGACACAAATTTTCCCAAGATTGACACAAATTAATTCAAAGTTGATTAGATTCATCAGTAGGGGAAAGTTTCTTTGAACAGTATCAGAGCTTGGAAATGGTTGTACAGTTGCAACTAAATTTACATGATTGAAATATTAAACATAGGAAATTAATAGGTTTCTCAGATTGGTCTCTCAAGAAGATGGGATTTCTCAAATTTTCTCATTAAAATTAACCCCTTACCCTTTACAAGAGTATTCTCATTGCATTTATAAATTTCACTTGCTCACTCATCCCAAATTTCCACCCCAAAAAGAAGAATATTTGAGGAACCTTTACTTGTTACCAATTTTCATCAGAAAGGGACGTTTAACAAATTCATACCCGAAAGTTGTCAGGTGGAAAAATTATGAACTAATCACATTTCTCATAACCTCAACTAATGACTGGGATGATATGCCACAACTTTTTGGAAGTCCTTCTAATCATTCTTATTCTTTGATGTGAGAAATCCCCATTTTAATCATTTTCTAGTGACCATGTATAGTTGTATCTGATAGGCAATCCTTTTCACCCTCAAGGCAAGACCTTTTTCATCCATTTGTGCCTACAACCTCCATCATTTCACCCTTTTCCCATTCTTTCCTCTTCAACTCTGCTTTGCATCCAACTTCTCTTGTAATTCACATTTTTGCAAGTGCCCGAGCAATTCCATCTTTAGAATGTCAACCTTAATAATCCTTTAACTCACAAATTTAAGCTTTAAATCCATTCAATTGCACTTTGTAGACAAAAATGAAAAGGAGATTTATCAAAAAATGATGGAAAATAATGCGTATTGGCATCTCCAGGATTCTTGGAGCAAAACTGGTCGCAAAATTAGATGTAATGCATAGCAACCATTGATTCTAAGCCTTCTCAACTTTAGATTAGAGTCATCCATTTGTTTCCTTGGCACAACTATAAATGCAAAGTACAGAGGAAAGTTTCCAAACAAGTGCAAACCTTCCACATGCCATGGGCACAAGAAAATTGCCTTTTGGCCTTTGAAAAGTCTCAGTATAAAAAGGAGCCATTGGAAGCCTCCAGGTGTCTCAATGCTAAACTCTTGATATGGTGTCAAAAAGTTGAGACCCCAAACAAGTGCGGGCTCACCATGTGTCTCAGTCTGGCAAAGTTCTTGAAAATGTTTAATGACTAGTGGAAGGCGCAATGTGTTTAGGGTCCGAGACAGTTTTCCTTTTCCGTTGAAAATTCAAAGCAAGGGCAGAGTGAGTGAAAACTTACACATGTCCCCATGGTGCTGTTTCAACAATAAAATTCATGAGTAGGTCCCAAAATAGGCATAGGCCCTCCACATGTACCAGGACTTAGAAAATTGCTTGAAAATTTTATGTATAAAGAGGAGCCAGCAGAAGCCTCCATATGTCTCCCTGGCACAACTTTGAGATGGTTCCCAAAACTGGAGACCATAAACAAGCGCAAGCTCACCACGTGTCTCCTTGGCGCAACCGCTATGGTAGGATCCAGAGATGGATCCTCAAATGAATGCTTGCCATCCATGTGTCCATGGTTTGAAGAAGTTACACCATCCACATGAAGAAAATGTCTAAGTCTGGGAAATGCATCGGAAACCTCCACGTGTCTCCCTGGTGCAACTCCAAAGGTAAAACCAAGAGGAAAATTTTTAGATGAGAACAGGCCCTTGACATGGAAAAAACTTGAGTTGAAGTGGGCCTTAGAGTTTCAAAATGCCCCGCCAAGTCACATCCAATCAGAAAGGACCATATTTCAATAGATGTCGAGATATAAATTGATGGGGAAAACACACCCGTCAAACTATAAAATGCAGGTAAGTCACCATTCGCACCTGGAAATGAATCTTTCTTTAAGGACAAAGAATTTGGAAATGATATATGGCTGAAATGGGATCCATCGAGCCACATCCAATAAAAAAGGACCATGTTACCACAGATATTGGGATAAAATTTGACAGGGAAAATAAAACGTGACTATGGAAAAATGGAAGGAAGGGAAAAAACCCGAATTTACACCAAAGTTACAAATTCTTTCACATAGAAAGAGGAACGGAAAACAAATTATGGACTTAAAGTGATCCTCAACCAAAGAAAGAGACAAATCATGGCAACAAAATGAAGGATATACCTTTCACGCATCAATACGTGGAGATAGAAAATACGACAAAGCCCAAAAAATGAAGAATTTGAAGGACAAATGGAGTGAGATCAAATTGAGCATCAACACAATATATAAAAGATATTTGTGTGAAACTTATATCCTAATTATATATCACAACAAAATGAATGTATGGGTGATGATTAAGCCCTAAAGCATGTATCACTACAAGATGATAGAGGAAGTGATGATGTATCATATAGTGTGTGTCACTACGAGATGAATACTAGGAAGTGGTGATGTATCCTAAAGAGTTTACCACTACAAGATGAATAGTAGGGAATGGTGATGTATCCTAAAGTGTATACCACTAAAAAATGAATAGAAGAGAGTTGTAATGTAGCCTAAAGTGTATACCACTACAAGATGATAGAGTAAGAGATGATTCAGCCTATAGTGTGTATCACTATCCTAGAAATTTTTCATGATTAAAGGTCAATTAATGAAAACATGATGAATGTAAGGTTCATTTTATTTATAAACCCTTGACAGTCGAGTATAGGCCTAGAAAATAAAGTGTGTCATATGGTAGTGAGTGATATTGCGCAGAAGATGATGTAGTATATGTAATGAAGATGATAAATGAACATGTGATGTGTATGCAGTGTATAGTATTGAATGCAATATGTTCAATCTTCCTAAGACCGCATAATATGTAGGATGCAATGCTAGATTATTATGATGAATATTCGTATGATGTATGATGTATAGATATCCAAAGATTTAAATGATATGGACTAAATGTAAAATGTGTGAAATGCGATGTGTGGTGTCTATAGTAAAGTGTGTGCAGTTCATGTGTAGTAAGCCCTATACATTAAAACAAAATCACAAGAGTGTTTCATCGGGTAATGATGATGCTAAAATGTGTGATGATTATGTCTATGTGGGAATATTAATGTATGAAAATTCAATTATGAGAGATGTATTGATGTTAATATGAAAAACTACGGGAGAATGTGTTATATTTTATGCCTCCAACCATACGATAGAGAAGGTTATTATGTGTCATTATCAAGGAGATCATCATTATTATGGTCAAAACCTACTAGAGTTGCATTGGAGATATAATAAGATTTAGAGTGATGAGGATCATATAGGGACCCATTGTGGCATAGTGTGTACACATTTATTGCATATTCCTCCTCACTAAATGCTATCGGTCGACAACCCTGAGCATTCCAATGGGAGATATTTGGAGCATGAGTGGGAGAAGAGTTATTTTTAATCGATATATTTATAAAAGGCATAGAAAATTTAATAAAAGAATGATGATCATCTATCGTAACACCAATATATTTATCCAAGATTGCCCAAGTGTGAGTGGAGATTCGGGAGGGGTTCATGTAAAAAATACTAGTAACTAAAATACATGCAGGGCATAAGAGGTCGTAATGTTAAAATATCCATGATAAAGATGTTGTGAATAAATAAGTGGTAAGATTTCATTAAGTTTCATACCAAACCTTACCAAAGCATCATGTGTACAAATATTATCTAAGCAAGTTGAGTAAATTGGGATGTGCTTCCAGAAGGCCATGTTCATAAATAATGTGCATGTAAGAGGAGGAGGTGGCAATATAAATTGTGTAGTAGGTGATGAAATAGCGTCTAAAGCATGAATATATCCTTGATAAAGTACCATAGCATTGGTATAAGGAGGGTTCTTAAAGCTATATTCACCTGACCCATCGGCCATAAATGTGTCTTCGAAGTAAGAATCTTCTACACCAAGAGGTGTAAAATTTAGTTGTCCTAAGGCTTCATTAGTAAGTTCAATAGTGTCAACTTCATTTTCAAAGTCCTCCAAAGCATCAGTATGAGCATCTTAATTTTGGGTAGCTTTATCAATCATATTAGTAGGTGACACAACAAGTGGGGAGATAAAAGGTGGATTAATAGTTGGATAAGGAATGATGACAGGAGCTAATACTGTAGGTGAAATAATAGTTGTAGTATGAGTAGAAATATATGGAGTATTTTAAGGGATCGAATAAGGTTGTGATACGCTATATTGACCAATGTCATATGTTTCAAGGATACTATACGGAATTTTTTATGAAATTGGTATGGGCATATCAATAATAGGGTCGATGCAAAAATATTTGAATGGTTTTGGATATGTGGTGATAGTATGTTCATATCCATCATACAAAAATTTGACACATTGGTGAATAGTATATGGAACCGCTTGCATTGCATGAATCCAAGTTCATCATGATAAGAGATTGAATTGAAATGAGGTGAATATAACATTAAAAAAATTGAGAATTATCTTAGACCCAACCCTAATGTGTAATGAGAAAGTCTCTAGATGTGTGCGAGTGGTAGAATCATAACCTCAAATGACAGTAGAATTCTTAGAAATTAGGTTTTCGTTAATATCTAATAGTGTTAAAAGATAATGATTGCATAAATTTACGGCTGAGTCATTATCAATGATAACTCATTTAATGCAAGTAGTGCTAACAATGATTGTAATGAGCAAAGGCGCACATGGATTGATTTTAGAAAAAGGTGATAGATATTTTTCAGAGAAAGATATAACATGTGGAAAATTACAAATATAATGTATGAGATTTGTAAATGCTATAATAGATTTATCACTTTTAATATGAATAACATGAATGGAAAATTATAATTTTTTACGATGGTCTAGTGCATTACGCAATAATTCATAAAGAGAAATCTTGGTAGGTTTGTTTTAAATTGATAAAATGATTTCATAGCCCTTAGAAGTAGTAGGAAGAGGTTCCACAGTAATGGGTGGAGGCATAACATCGACTGGAACCATACAAGGATTAATATGAGTGTGACTAGTAGTAACTACATTAATTTATGGATCAACACGAGGTGCGAAAAAGTGAGGATGATGTTGAGTACGTACACATATGAAATCAACAACATTAATAACTATGTTTGATACCTTAGCTGCTACAAAGGTAGGCTAAGAGGATTGAGCCACAATTTGGTAAGGAGATAACACTGTCCAAAGGAAGCATTGGAATGATTGGGTTCACCAAAATGATTAAATAAAATGTGGAATTATAATAGTAGTTAGTAAATTTAGAACAACATCTAAATACAATAAATGAATGCAGTAAAAAACTATAGGAAGTGACATAAGAAACTATGAAAATGGAAATGCTAAATCCTAGAGTAATAAGAGAGTCAAAATGAAGTTAGCTTATTAAAGGAGCTCATTTGACTGTATCGTAGAAAATACTAGACAAACAGGAAGCATGAATGAATGTTGAGAAGCCTCGAAAAGGAAGGATCAAAGATATATGAGTGGACTAGAGCACGTAGAGAGGGACTAGGGAAAATTTATGCACCATGGTCTATAGAATGGGTACCCTGGTGATGAGGCTAAAATATGCTTCATCAATGAATAATGAATGCTCTCATTGTACATCCTTTTAACCAAGTTTTGTCTACATTATTTAAATTTTGTTTAATCTAGAGATAAGTTAGTATGTAATTGTTCACCATTTGCTTGATTTAGTTATAACATCTAAAAACTTTGTAATTCTTAACAAGTGTGTGGAAATTTAGGTTTTGTCAATAAAACAGTTCAAATTTAGAAAAATAATCAAAGTATAAAGCAACTAACACTTTTTTGGAACATTGGCTTCAATACAGTGTAGCTCCGGAACCTCCAGGCTTAGTTTTGGAACTCCATCATACAATTAAGGAACTCTATTGGTTATTTTTGGAACCTTCAGTCTTAATTTTGGAACTCCAGCACTTAGTTCCAAAACTCTAGCTCTTAGTTCCAGAACTCTAGCAATTAGTTCTGAACCTCTTGTGCTTAGCTCCAGAACTTTCATAGTTAGTTCTATAATAGTTCCCTTTGGTTCTAGAACTTCTCCAAAGTTACAGAATCAATGAGGATCTATTTATTTTGATAAATTCCAATCTTAGAGAAATTAATGGGCCTTCCAATCAGGAGTAGATCATGATATTATTGATTCTTCATACTCCAGATCAAGAGATAACTTATGTATGATCAGATAGTTGTATGTCTACCACAGTTTCTAAATTCCACATCTATTTTGGGCACTATTCGATTCCACTTGAATTGGTAGACAACTATGGTTGTAAATAAATCTTTGGACGATGAAATATATATAAAGACCTGTAGATAGATTAAATATACATAGATAGAGAGATATACAATATAGAGATACAGTGAAATTTTGTAAGAAAGAAAATTTATATAATAGATAGCCATTTCATTTTGAGAGAATCATAATTTCTTGAATCTTGATTCAAGGTGGAGCAACGTCCCACTCCTCCAAGAAATAGGATACTTGTTTTATTGGTATTTCTATTTCTAAGTAATTCATGTAAATATGTTAAGTATTAATTTTGTAAACGCTTTTGATTCTTTAGTTGAATTATGTTATTTACTTATCACTACAGGTGTTATAGACTAGACTCTTATTTCCTTGCAAGCATTTTCAAGGAATTTTCAACCCTATGTTTATTTCCGAGCAAGTGTGTTTACTTCTGTAACATGTGTTTCTTTCTAGCAATTTATTTCATTCTATAATGTGTGTTTATTTCCAGAAAGTTTCTTACAGTTTGTCTGCAATAAGGATTTGAAGAATAAATTTTCAAGACACTGCAAAAATCCCCTAGAAAATAAAATAAATACCTATAGTCAATTACTAGATCACTATGATTCTTCTTGTTGCATATAGCTTCATACACACCCATGGTTTGAATATGAAATCAACCAAGAAGTTGATTAAATGAAGGTAATAATGGCACCCATCACCTTGTCTATGTGAAAGTTTTAGAGCCAAGTTTCATAATTTTTGTAAGTGATATGAAACCTTCACTTTCTGTCATATCAGGTTCATTGCACTGTGGCAGGTTTCAATAATAACCTAATATGAATAGAATACCTACAAGAGATCGAAAGAAGCATCAAAAACCTAAAAAAAGGAAGAATGCATATGAATTGATTGGAATGACCTTAGCTTCCATAATAGTGGGCTTTCAAATTGAGGACTGCATTACATTTCATACCCAAATGTAGTTCTTATGTATTTGTGAATCATGTTCCCTAGGTTTTCTTGTGTCAGTCACACTTTGTGACATAAGAAGCTATAAGTAGATGTAAAAAGTTAGTAAAATGGTAGATGAAATCAAATAGAATCCCACCTATGCTTCTATGATGCAGATTAACTAACCTTGTCCCTTGTGATAGACTTAAATGAATGCAAATGATCTCCAAATGGCTTTGATGGATGCCACCCCAGGTGGATGATAGTAGTGACTAGTTCTTAGTCCCTTATTATGGTATCATAAATTTATATTTATAGGGTTCTATTGATCTAATTTAGTAATTAACCCCAAAATGGTCGACCACAAAAAAGATAAGAAGCTGAAGTAACTATAAAATGACAAGAAAGTGGTGGGAAAGTTCAAAAAGTATCGGGGCATCCCTGGTGGGAGCAAGCCACCCCTGAGCTCCATAGTAATATCCTTGGCACCCCAGTCAAAGATAAAATAATGTGAAATGATGAAAGATGACTTGGCATGTGGGTGCCTCAGTAGGATTTATAGTACTTTCTTCACTCTAAAACCTTCTAAATAGTAGTATGAGACTGGGACTAAATAATGTCTAAAGTGCATGATTTTCTGTGTATAGTATTAGTTGAAGTAATAACCGATAAAGATGACTGAAGGTGGAATCGATATGCACATTTACATGAAAATAATTCTATGTATTCAATCCTTGTTGTTATATTTCCTTCCATTAAAATCACATAGTTTTCTAATATTATCTAATCCTCGATGAGAAGAACTTCTTCCACCTCAGGGTATTTTTTCCATTTTTCCACTTTTTCCCCTATATGGGAATCATATTTTTTTCCATTTCTCTCTTCACCCAATAGTAGAGAAAACTAGAAGTAAGGTGATTCAGGCAATTTAAATTTTTCAATTACATTGGATTTACTTCAAGATGGCAATACAATATGATTTGGATGATTTTTTTTCAAATGATGTGGAAATGTTTCACTCATTATGCTATCTCCTTTCATTATCCAGTAGTAAGAATAAAATTTCTCTACTATTAAATCATCCTCAACAGAAAAAATTGACTAGGAATCCTCTTATTGCACTTTATCTGCTAGTATTGATAGTTCTTCAATGGTCATTCCTCTAGCAGCCAAAATTAAATTGGATGTGAATCTTGCAAGTGAATTTGGGTGAAATTTAACACAATTATCCTTAATAGGTGAATAAGCAAGGCCACCTAATATAAAAAAAATAAATTTCTATTTAGTCCATATGTCATTAGGAAACAATAGAAAAGTTCATTTATCATACAGATTCTCTAGTTTTTTCACTTGGAAAATTGAGAGGTGTTAATTCTCAAAGCTATGCATTTAAAGAACAAATATATTTTGTATCTTTTTATTTGACGAAATAAAATTTTAATAACCAATGCAATACAATTAAAATGCATTACCTTCCACTCTTATGTCCTTGTTTTTGTCAGCCCAGGATGTTGAACGCATCTTAGTGATTGCCAAACTGATCTAGCTTTGTACAAAAAATCAATAAACTTGGTTTCTATCTGATTCAATTTTTTACTTCATTCTATTGTTTGCAAATATTAGTAATGGCATCAGTAGTTGGATTTGTAGATAGAATATGATTCTTTCAAAACCATATCCTCGAATGTAAAGACTTGTAATTTTCTGAGCCCAATATGTTATTTGGTGCACACATTGTTTGTTGGTCATCAAGTATATAAAATTTCACATCATCCCTTTCGAGGTCATTTTTATCATGGATTTATGCAATGTTTTTCATAGATTTCAAGAAGGGAATAATAATTGTGTCTCTCTATGTAGGAATAACATTTATAAACATGGAGTGGAAAACAAATTCAAATTTTTCATCATCTATAGGATGATATTGATATTATGGAGGTGTTACATTGCATCTTGAAGCATAAATTTAAAATAATTCACCATTTAACAAAAACAAATGAAAGTGATGAAAGGTCAAAGTTTTTTTTTTCTCAAATATAGTAGTTTACTTCTTCAACAATGTACATGATTTAGTATTCTTTTTCAACCCATGCAACTTTGGTTTAGATGGGTCTATCACCAATTTAGGAACATATGTTCACCTCAGCATAGTAAATGGCTTGACATGTTTTGTAGGTGAAAGCAAACCATATCAAAGCAAGAAATGACAAAAAAAAGAGGTTAGATCATTTCTATATAAATTTTTTAATACAATAAATATACCGTTATGAATTTGTTCTATATTCGAACATCCATTTTTGTCAAAATCTATAAACATCCTCAAATTTTAACCATATTTTGAACAGGAATATGGTCCGCTATTTATTGACTCATGCATTCCCCATTTTCTAAATAAAGAAACATCCAACTCCATATCCAAAATAAGACACTTCTTATCATCAAATTCAATACATTCGACCTTAACACGTACTGTCCCCAAATAAATAGCTTCGAAGGATATAAAAATACCAACTTCCTATTCATTTTCATCTATAACAAAAAAAACCACAAGTTGACATGGTAGTTTTTAGGTAAATAGATTTCAAAAAAACATTCCTCGTCTCTTTTCTTCCAACAATTACTACCTACAATGAATGAAATTTTCGTGAAAGGAGTGCGAACAATGGAAGACATTTTACCTATATTTAGAGTAGAATACATTAATAATTAGGTCATTTCTGAAGATTAAATTTTTTTTCTTGCATTGTCCAGTAAGGAATAATAAATACTACCCTAGCGGTCACCAACCTCTATAGTTCCCTAATTTGTACCATTAAAGATTAATTAACTTAATGGTTAGTGACCACTAGGCTTCGACAGAACATCTTATGTATCAGTCAATTGGTTACAATATTTCATATTTTTTGGATCAAATCAATAATAAAATTATTTTTTCTAAATGTCTAATAGATAATTATGAGGCATTGAAAGGATAATAAACCATTTGCACCTTTTGAAAGGATTATCTATGAGTCAAAAAATCTATAACATTAGGTAGATGACATCACATGTAAAATAACATCTTAGAATATTCATTGTTAGTCATTTACATGTATTTAATGAAATATCATAGAGGAAATTAGTATCTAATGTTTCATATTTTGAAGATAGTGTTTCAGCAAAAAATCACATTGACGGAGTTAGCGGTAGCATAGGATTTTTTTTTTTATAAGACGATGTGAATTATGTGTATATCATACATACTGTAGTTGCGAGCATTAAATGTCTGTAACAAGACTAAATAAGATATTTAAAACATAGTGGTCAGAAGATCTAATGTTTGGTATTTTGAGGAGAGTGTTTTAGAAACAAATCACATTAAAAAAGTTAGTGGTAGCTCAGCATTTTTATTTATACAAAATGATGTAAAATATGTTTATATCAGACATAATGTAGTCGTGAGGATTAAATGTCTATAACTATTCTAAGTATGATATTTATAATGTAGCATTCGATAGGCAATTCCACAACAATATATCAAATTCAAACGGGAAGGATTACACATTTCTTAAACATAAGTATGTCCCTCATCACTAAAACAAGGTTATATTATCTCTAACTCTAACTATAACTTAGATTTACAATACTAATTGAAGAAATTTATTTCAAATTATTTGAACTTATGTTAATGCATTTAAAGTGTCAGTTTTCTTAGGATGATTTTTTTTTCAATCATTCTAATCATTTTCTGTACACTTTTGGCTCTCTAGTGTTTTTCATTAATCATAATTATATCATATTTGATGTATTGTCTGTGGCAGAGCCAAGGTTTGCACTACATACCCTCGAGAGGGATCAAACCATATGTAGTTCCCATAAGATATTTTTTTTGTAACATATAATTCACATTGGTTCTTATGGTAGAAAATGCAAAAATTAATCTTCATTACTTATCAAAAGGAATGACATAAGGGATGGTAGGCTCAACAATTTTATAGTTTCAAAATAGTGATAAAATAATATATCATGGTCTAGCTTAGTAGTCACTAGGCTCCTAACATTACCCTTATTCATTATAAACACTATCTGAACAAATTTTTATCGTTAGTGTTTTCCATTGATTATAATTGTATCATATTGCCTAGAATATACCTCGAGAGAAAATTGCTTCACTACATACCCTTGAGATGTATCAAGCCTTATGTAGTTCCCATAAGATATTTTTCTTGTAACATTTAATTCACATCGGTTCTTATGGGGGAAAATTATTAGCGAATGCTAAGCTTCATTACTAATCGAAAGGAATGACATAACAGATGGTAGGCTCAACAATCTAATATTTTCAAAATAGTAATAAAATAATAGATCAAGGTCTAGCTTCAGTCGCTAGGCTTCTACCATTACCGCTAGTCATTATAAACACTATTTGTTCGCCTTTGGATCACTAGTGTTTTTTCATTGATTATAATTATATCATATTAGTTGAGCCTTCCATGACGGATCCAAGTTCTACAGTAAAAAACCTCAAGAAGTATCATGACTTATGTAGTTCTCACAAGACGTATTGTTTGTAAAATATAATTCACATCTATTCGTATGAGAAAAAAAATTTAGCAACCATTAAGCTTCAGTACTTATTGAAATAGATGACATAAAAACCGTTAGGAAAAATTGATTGTTATTTTTAAAAGATCCATAGCATAACAAATCATAATCTAGCTTAGCGGCTTCAAAATTCCTACCATTACGTCTTGTTATTATAAACAATATTTTCATAGTTTTGGAATCCTCATGTTTTCCATTGAATCTAATTGTTCCATATTCACTAGACTATCTATGGCAGATCCAATTCCTACACTGCATACCCTCGAGAGTGATCAAGACGTATTATGTATTTCCCATAAGATATATTATTTTGAACACATATTCACATCATTTCCTATTAAATAAAATGCTTAGCGGCCACTAAGGTCCTTTACTTAATGAGATAAATGGCATATCAGACCCTAGCCTCAACAGTTTCTTATTATGAAAATATCCATAAAATAATAAATCATGGTATATCTTAGAGACTACTAGACTCTTACCTTTACCTCTTGTCATTATAAACAATATTTTTATAGTTTTGGATCACTAGTGTTTTTCATTGATTATAGTTCTATCATTTAATAGTTTTATATCATTAGCCTTATAATGTAGTTCCCATAAGATATATTTTTTGAACACATATTTCACATCATGTCCTATCAAAGAAAATGCTTAGTGAAAGCTATGATCTTTTACTTATTGAAAGAAATGGCATAACATCTAATAGCCCCAAAAGTTTCTTTTTTTAAATTATAGAACGAATAACATACAACAAATACAGATTATAGCGGTCATTAGGCTTCTCCTTGACTACCCAATTATTATAATTTAGTTAGGGTTCATTTTAATAGTACCCCTCTAAAAAAAAATTTAGAATTTGTGGCGAATCTCAAAAATAGACTTGCGAATAATTGGCGAATTTCTGAGAAAAATGTTTCATGGAAAAGGAGATTTCCCAGAGAGTGATTTCCCTCGTTTTACAAGGTAGGTCAGGTAGGTTAGGATGCAGGTTAGGCAGGAAGGTTGGTCGGGTGGGTTGGTCAGGTGGGTTGGACAGTTGAGGGTTTGGACAGCTAGGTTTTATGGGTAAGGGTTCGGCAGGTGAGTTGGAGAGTTAAAGGGTTGGACGGGTGGGTTGGATGGTTAAGGGGTTTGATGGGTGGGTTTGACAGTTAACGGGTTGGATGGGTGGTTTGGATGGTTAAGAGGTTGGATGACGAAGGGTTGGATGGGTAAGGGGTTGGACAAGTGGGTTGGATGGTTGAGGGGTTAGACGACTAAGGGTTGGATGGTTGACGGGTTGGATGACTAAGGGTTAGACGGGTGGGTTGGATGGCTAATATTTGGATGGGTGGGTTAGATAGTTAAGGGGTTGGAAACCTAAGGGTTAGATGGTGGGTTAGATGGTTGAGGGATTAAACGGCTAAGTGTTAGACAAGTTGATTAATTACTGGTTGGAAGGCCATCATGGCTAGCAAATAATTTTCTACCACATGTCCTTTGACCCATTCAAAGCCCTATAAATACCCCTAAAAGGATCATTTATTCACTTTTCTAAGAAAGTTTCCAGTGCTATGAGCTCTCCAATTTTAAAAGTTCTCCCAAATTTCAACAATTACAAGAACCACATCTACTCCTAGACCCAAATTCCAATACAAAAACCTCATGTGCCCATATATTGCAGCCCTAATAAAAGTAAAAGACGCACAAAATGTTTGGCTCGAAAAATCAAAATTTACAGAGCTTGTGGACATGCCCCAATTCGATACTTATACTTCAGTGCTTGATTACCTTCTCTCCACTTACTACGAGAATGATGGAAAAAATTTCAGTCTCCTCATGCATACAAGACGTCATCAAATTTAATTCATAATTGAGCCTACAGATGTACATCGGTTAACTAGGTTATAATTCAAAAATAAGCCACCCGTTATTACAAAGCTTGTCATCACAAATAAAGACAAATTTTTTTTGAGTCTCATTATAGTGTGCAGGCTGAGAGTAATTTTATTATTTTCAAATTATTTTTCTCTTAACATTTTTCCCCCACCCAAGCCTATAACATTTTTTCTATTATTGCAGCGCCTCTTAATAGTTCATCACGAGGCCTTCTTCTATAAGGTTTTATAAACCAATTATTTCTTACAGTTGCATAACTTTTTTTAGGACATGATTGTATTATAGGGCATATCTGCAAAGATTTCATATTGGGAAGTTCAATATTTATTGTGCACACTATTAGGTCAATAATTCGATTGGATCACAGATTTGTCCAATCGACTAAAAATAGATATCAGTCATGCCCACAATGCTAATCAATTTGATAAATCCAAGATTTTATTATCTTGTTGTAATTTTAATCTTGCTTTCTATTAGGAAGTGTTCTAAAAATTTCAGCAAGCCGAAATTCCAACGGAAATTAATGATAAAATGACTGGTGTCAGTTTTGAAGAACAATAGGTAGAAAAATCAACACCGGTAAGATCTCCTCATCAAAAGCATCCTATGGGGTCACTATGTGCATCACGTCTACAATCACATTTCACTACAAGTATGAAGTTTTCTTTTTATATAATTAACTAATTCAAACAACTAATATAGACTATGTAGGTAGTACTGTATTTTAATATTTCTATTGTTCTTTTCTAAATTTATTGTATTTAGAAACTAATGAAACTAGTGATGATGATCAATCTTATTCTAACGATCAAGATCGAAATGTTACGTTTGCATCTCTGAATGTGCAAGGTAAATTGTAATATTTATTATTTAGCATGTTTTATTTCGTTACTATTTTTTAGAATTTATAAGGTCTAACCATATAATGGCTTCTAACAATTTGTTGTTTGATTCTTGTAGGTAATATGGCTTCTGAGCACGTTCCACTTACAAAGAGGCCACAAATACCGCCAACATGTACATCCCAAACAAAAATAATAGCTACAGGAAAGAATATAAGGTTTCCTACAAAATCAGTTGGAATAGTTCATCCTGTAACCACTAAATTTCCTAGACTCTCACTAGGTGGTGTTTTAAGTGTAATAGCCTCACAGATTTTCAAAAAAATCACCCTTGATGAGGAGTATTTGGGATTCGATACTAGTGATGCTGATAAGGGTAACTATTTCAACACCCATTATATGATTCAATCTACTCCTCCTTAAAAACAACCACAAAAAAATGTGCATGAAGTACAGGATAGAGACTCTCCTCCTCCTCTAAGAAATCCTCCACAAATAGATGATGAAAAGACACATTTTATATTAAAAAATATGATATCATATATTATGGGGTCAATAATTCAAGAGGTTGTAATGTCTGATATGGATTTGGTGCGGTCTTGGGATAGGAGAGATAAAATTTTGATAAAACAAATAAATACAAGATAACATAATCACGCTCAAAGGAATTCATTATTCACTGTTGTAGAAAGCCAACTGGAAAGGAAGGATGTTTTTCTAAACAAATCTCATTCAGTTTCAATTTCATATACTAATAATTACAATGATGAAATTATAGACATAATGTTAAAAAAGTTAGAGAATTTGAATGCTGAAGCATAGGCTTACTACAACAAATGGGATAAAGACAAGACAAATGTTTTAATATAAAATGCATAGAAATAAAAATTTGTGGTGGGTGGGCTTTAATTTTTACATGCAAAATCCTAATATTATAAGCACTGTAATATATATTTTTAACTTATCTAATAGACAAAAATATTATATTTTTGTTTTGCATGAAAAATATGAAAATTTAAAGAAAGAAGAAGCTGTATAGATGAAACACTTTTTTCGGTAGGAGATGTAACGAGGGAGGAGTAGAATATACTTTAAAATATCAATACCGTAACATGAGATTTACAGGCATCAAGATTTATAACAGATAGATCTTTACAAAAATATCAAGCTTCTCCTGCTACATAAAAAATTCAATATATTAGTGAAGTTCACAATGTGATAGGTGTGTTGTCACAATTCTGACACTAGCACAGGAATTAAAAGATAATGGCTAGCCATTTTTTTGTTTTTATTCCATGTGCTAGACGTAAGGACAACTTTGATTCAGAATCATAGGCAGAAAAGAGGATGACATCATAATGTGTCCTTATCTGATAGAACTTGTCCAGAAGCTTTGAAATGTATTGACAAACCCCTTTTTGGAATTTTATTGGTGAAAAATGCTTTATGAATTTGTACTTTTCTTCATAAAGTAATATGCCACATGAGATAATGATTTCAAGAGTACTTTGTAAATTGGAATTGTAACTATATATTGTTATTCGATTTCTGCACAATATAATTGATGTTTCTATTTCTTTGATTATGTAAATGTTACTTAAATTTACTTGATTTTGTTTGTTTAAAATATTTTCGTTTCCTATTTCTTGTAGATGTAAAATAAATCAATCAACAGATATAAAAGATAGATATCTCCTTATTTTAGTTTAAAAACCAAATATAAAAAGTAAATGGCAGAATTTAAAATTATAGCGACATTGTTCTAATGGAAATGGATCAAATAAAGAAAAATATAATATTGCATTTATTGAAAGTTGTCATCTTTGTATTAAATACATCAATAAATATAATTTATAACATCAAATCATTGTAATGAAATCTATGTGAATTGGAATAGCCTTGGATAAAATAATTCATTCGTGTTTTGGAAATCAACTGTAGCATGATCTGTAGATGTGTCTCCATCCCCTGGGTCAGGAAGAATATTACTAACTCCTCTTCTTTCTACTAGTGAATTCCATAATGTGAGTGCTCTATCGTAAGGAAAAGAATCCACTGAGTAACACGATACATACAACCTTAGACAACATTTTATATTCCTATCCAATCTATTTCAAACTTTCGAATTTAAAAAGGATAGCGCAATAAAAACCCTCACATCTTCCAGAAAACCCAAAATCATAGTTTTACAGAGTTCATATAGATTAATATACTAGCTCAAATACTCAATTAGAATACTACTAGAACAAATATCCTTCCAAATCCTTTTGATGACACCATAATCTTGTGGGTTTTGTAGAAGTTGAACTTGTCATATCATATTATTTGCAAAATCCATTGACTGGGAACTATGTATTTTTCTTTGTAAAATACCTTCTATAGAAACTTTGTTTATCTCTTCAATCTTAAAGAAATGGTCAGTTAGATCACTCATGTTTTAGAAAAATAAAGGATTGATAGATGTATAATGTTTTCCACTAGACAAATTCCAAAATTGTGGATTTACAACTCCCATTACTTCAAGTATTTTATCATTTTTTAATATTTCTTGGAACTCTTTAGCTAACGATTCAGAGATCTTTCTCAACTTATTCCTAGTTTCTATTAATACTACATCATATAAATTCCATGTCACTCTTACTTCTTCTATTTCTCAGATAGCCATATCAACTCTTTTTTGCAACATATGAAGTGGAATCTCTTTTCCATTTGTTTTTATACACATATGATCATGTATATTTTATTTTAAGAAGCACCTAGGATTTTTCAAATTTGTCAATGCATTCTATTTTTAAAAATTAGAAACCTAAAAACCCCCATCAGAAATATGTAAAATGTTGAGACTCTAGCACAAACCTCTTTCGAGCCTTATGAAATCTGTTATGTAGAAGTAATGATCTTATTTATTCTTCATTAAGATATTAATCTCCCTCAACATGGGAAAAATACCACAAAGTGTGAGTAAAGTTTTTATGTTTGTTAGACGAAATGATAGATCTTTAACTTTATCTACATCCCTATGGTATTTATACATAAATATTGTCAATGAAGGATATTCATCAAATATTCTACAGGAAGGTTCATACATAGATATCCATCTCGTATCTACATATTTGAGAATACCTTTTCCCTCTGTCAGTCCAGTTGTAAATTTCTAAAATTCCAAAAATTTCTTTGGACTGCTAGAATAATAAGCATGCAAATCATGTATCAATTCTTCCACTCTAGCTACATTTTCAAATGTGCTCACAATTTTCTAAGCTAGATTCATTTTGTGCACCATACAAAGGATAACAACCATATACGAAGAAATAGTTATCCAAAGTCTAACCCAGAGACCATTTTTTTCTCCCTTCATTATAGTTGCACCATCGGTTCTAACACAAACTAATTTTTTTGCAATGAAAAAGTCATCCATTATGGCGATATCCTTCAGATTTGAGACCACCAATTTATAAATATTTTCAAAATTGTAATTCTTAGTCATTTTATGAATTGCTAAGAGGTGTGGAGTTCTTATTTCATTAGCAAATGTGTAAACATGAATACAAATCCATGAAGTATTATCCATTGTAGTAACTTCATCTATTAAAAGGGAAATATACTTTTCCTTTTGAACACACACTTTCAGATCCTCCTTTTCTACAAGAGATAGACATTTTACAATTTCTTAGTCGCTGGTATCTTACCAATGAGATTGAGGAATGTTTTGTAGACCAATAACCTAATACAAAATTATATTTTCTCTAAAATTTGACATCGTTCTTCCCCTTTTCAATATACGGAATATAGTAGCAAACTGAATAATTTTTGCATGAATTTTTTCCTCCATAGCTTTTCTTAATCTTGCTACTATGGTCCCACCTTTTTCATTCACATATTTCATACGTTTTTGTTCCTTTTCATATTCTTTCGTGTATTTGACATGTAGACAATATTTTGCATCTTTCCATTTATGTGTTCTGACTATGCTACCATCCTTTTACTTTTGGGAAATGTATATTTTACCACAATGCTTTTCAATTGGGTCCAACTTGAGTTGCATCTTTTCATCCTTCCCCTATTTCAAACCACATATTTTGCTTCGACATTATGTTGGAACATAAGTACTATTTTCAGTGTACACATGTTCAATAAATGGATATTTTATAGCTCATTCGAACTAGAATTTCCTTTCAATTGTCCTTGTTTTCCTCTTTCTTTTGACATATTTTATTTATTTTTCTTGGGGTTCAAATTTTGCATCCAGTATCTCAGTAGGAATATCTTGATTCTCATTTCTCATTTTTCTTGAAATAGACCTTGGAGTAAAATCTTCCTCTGCTGGTGTATTATGAGAATTCGATGAATTTTCTTGTACTTCTATGTCATCAAGGGACATAATTTTTTCCTCAACATATAATGGATCATTAATATATTTAAACTGATTATTTTGTGAAGGAATTCTGAATTGTCTACATATAATTCTATAAAATTGTTACATATATAGTATTGATTTTATCTATAGTTAAATTTTTACACATTACAAATAGTTCCGAGAACAGATTTAAAAACATAATAATTAAATACAGTAAGATTAAATAACCTGTAAATAGAACATGCCACATACCAATATTTTTAGCTGATGCAGAAATCCCTTCATTTTTTGTAAATTTTCCAAAATAGCCAATTTAATTATTTACACGCTTTTTTGAACTAGCTGAATTTGTAACCTTCTTACCCTGATTTCTAGTATCCATGACTTCTTAGGGATGAATCTTATGTTCTAAGGCTCTGAGATTGGAAGGTTTAGGGTTAAATGGTAGTGGTTGGATGGGAAAGGGCTAGAGAGAAAAGTCTTGGATGACTCTATGGTTGGATGGAAAAGGTTTGGATGACTAAGGGGTTGAATGGCTCATGGCTGATAGGTTCGATGAATGATGGGTTAGAAAATTGATGAGTTGGAAAACTAATGGTTTGGACGGATGAGGGGTTAACGACTAACTATTAAGCGGATGAATGGCTCAGGGTTGGATGTCTTAGGGTTGGATGGCTAAGGAGTTGGATGAGTTAGGGGTTAGAGGACTAAGGGTTGGATGGCTTAGGGGTTGAAACACTCAGGGTTGGAAGGCTAAGGGGTTGGATGAGTTATGGTTTGGACGGTCAAGGGTTGGATGGATCAGGGGTTAGATGACTTAAGGTTGGACGGATTTGAGTTGGACAGCTGAGAGGTTGCTTATGTTTACTTTGGTGAATATGCACATGAAATGATTTGAAATGGTGGAAAATTCAATTCATAAGATCTTATATATGTGTAAAATCTAGGTGAAATGAATAGTATAAGGGACATGTCGGTCAAATTTGTTGATGAATAAGTCGACTGTGAATCATAGAATATTTTCCAATTCAATTTCCATAATCCTTGATTTTTACGAGATTACAAATATTTGCCACTAAAAATTTACCTGAATTCAGTCAGACAACCTTTAATGTTTCATACATTTTTGGAAAGGAATCCTAGAATATATAGAAGTTATCGGCTATTAGGATTTTTCTTGATAAATAAATGGAATCTCCTCATAAAATAAGTAGCTTCACTGCCACAAATATCTAACACTTTATTATTTTAAATTCGTCGTATGAATAAAATATAATGGCAATGGATCTTAGCAGTAACTAACTCTTTTCCTATATATAAGCCGATTTGAAATATCTATCAACTATATTGTTTCCTAACCAACTTGATAAAACTTTCCATGTGGCACATTTTAAGTGGAGAATTATATTAAGTTAGTGCACATTCTATCTAATAATGCTGATATTGATTTTTATAAAAATAAATAAAATTAAATGTTGTTATATTATTTTATTAAACTTTAACACTATGTTTAGGATTTATTTCTTTTGTTTTCTTATAATATATTTTGATTATGTTTGTTTTAAGATATTTGTTATTATGTGTATATTATTATATGTTATAGATAACAAAAAACTACATCGTTTTTAATTCATATTTCGTTTTTATTTCTAAACGAATGAAAAATTCAAATTTTTAAATACGAATTCCCCTGCATTTTTTATTATTTGAAATTTTAATAGCCCACACTTTTGCTTTAAAAGGGGGAAAGTGAAAATTTCATATTTTCATATCCCAAACATTTTCTATTATCAAAATTTATTTTTTGGATTGTGCCAAACAAATTATAAAATACCTCAGAGAAATATTGATTAGGGTTTCCAATTTTTTTCGTCACGCAGAAAAGCATCTCTTTAAATTAAAAAGATATGCACATGTCATAGATTGCATGGCTGAGTGTTCAAATCCTGATTGTTTTTTGCAAGTGATTATAATATTATTTATATAGAAGACACAAAAAGGGAACACAAAAAAATATGCACACAAAGGATGCACAAAAAGGAGGCAAGTAATAGATGATGTGAATAGAATCGTGTAGATATTTTGTTTGAGGTAGAATATGGAGGTTTCACAAATAGCGTAAAGCAAGAAATAATCTCATATATTACTAAACCAAGTATTTATAATAAAGGTGTACCTTTTTTATCACGGGATGTATTATTCAATTTGTATTTGAATGATGCCTTTGTTTTGGATGGAAGTCCAACCCTACTTTTCCATATTGAACCATGATCCACATCAGCGATGCTTTATTCTATTGAATCGTGCTCCATAGTTAAGCCTTTCTTTCTAGTTGATTTTGATCTCCATGAAAAACCTCCTTGTTTCTCATGAAAACAAAATTATGCGTTAGCAAAAGAAAATTTAATCACTTTTTTTCTCTACTATTTATCTCTATTGAATGCTTTCCTATTTCCTCTATTTATTGTATCTCTGTGGGTATTTTTTTATTGAATTTTTTGTTCTTGTTCCTACAATAAAAAATTAGGATAATGATATCTTGTCGTATGTTCCCTTTTTTAAAATTTTAATGGGTTGGGTGAACCAAATATTTTAAAGTTGATTTTTGAAATGATACAAAGAAATGTCACTAATTAGTTCATATTACATTTTCTACATGGTTTCCACATATACATTTTAGGAAAACAAATGAGGTTAACAAATTACTTTGAAACTATTAAACAACGTTAATTATTCAATTGTATGATAATTTTTTTCAATTATATACAAGTATCCATGTAGAAATAGTCAAATGTAATGTCTTCACCAATTTTTATTTATGTACAATGGAAGGTAAATATATTATGTATACGCATAAATATTATTAAATATAAATTTTAATCACTATATATTAAATAATTAATATATAATTAATTTTGTTCCCTCTAGTCTAAGCCAAAAATTCACATAGCTTTGTGGCCGCCATGATATAATTCTTTTTTTAGACATCGAATTTACTAAACCCAAAATTATTCCGTATTAAATACATGATTCTACACATATATTTATGTATCCATTATGTAAACCCCATATTTATTTATTATCATTTGGAGTTTTTCAATATGATTTTTCCTATATGAATACACTCTACCATAAAAAAAGTTTCCTACCCTAATGGCTGGTAGGGTATAATTCTTATTTGCAAAAAACATTCGTTTACCTAAGCGTCCTGGCGGATCCATTATTTTTTATAAAGGCAATGCAATGTTTTTACGACCTAACAATGGATTTGTTGTTTATCTCATGTTTTATATGCAAATATTAACTATTTATATTTATAAAACAACTTCATTATAAACAGGATATATTTTCCTTCATGAATATCTTATTGACCAATAGGGTGCAATAAGTAGATCGCGTTGTATATAAAAACTTGTTGTATAGCTTCTTCGCCGCTAGACCAAGTCCTTAAATTGTCATAAATGTAAAATAATTTTTCCAAAATCTCATAAGAAATAGATAAATATATATGTATACATGTATAACGCATTAAAGGTTGATGTTAAGAACTTATTGGTATCTAGGTAAATCATATGGAGCATAAAACTGATGAATCTTGTTTTACAAAAATAAGATCTGTATACATTAGTAAAATTTATTGTTTGGATTTAATAATTTAAACTAAGATATTTCTAGCTTAGCAGTTGTAAGGATATCCTTTGACACAAAAGTTGGATCCTAGCGATGGTTTCTAGTTGCTAGGATTTAACAAATTAATGAAAGATATTTTTATCTTAGCGGCCACTAAGTTAATCCAAGACATAATATTTGGATTTGACGGTCAGTTGGATTAAATAAATTAAATTAACATATTTGTAGGTAAGTGGACACTAGGTACTTCCACAATATGATATTTCAATCTTAGTGGTCACTATCATTTAACAAGTTACTAAATGATATTTTAAGCTTATCGTCCCCTAGCTTATGACACAACATAATATTTGGATCTTAACGGTCTCTAGGTTTCAAAAAAAGAAAGCAGGATACTATAAGCTTAGCATCTGGTGGGTTATGCCAAAACATAATATTTGGATCTTAGTGGTCAGTATAATTTAACAAATTAAATAAACATAGTTTGATCTTAACGACCTCTATGCACTTAAACAAAATAATATTTCAAGATAAAAATTACATAGCATTTAACAAACTAAATAAAGACATTTTGATTTTAGTGGATGTTAGGTTATGCTTCAATATAACCTAAACAATTATATTGTAATCTTAGAAGTCGCCAGTTTTTTACAAATTAAAGTAATTTGTTTTGATCTTAGCAACTTCGAAGTTAATCAACGAAATTAACTTTGGAGAATTGTATAGCAATCATGATTTGTGTAAATTAGTTGAATTTACTATTTTATTTTAAGTATTTAAATTAAGATATTTCAATCTTAGCACCCACTAGGTTATGCCACCTCATAATATTTGGAGCCTACCAGTGGTTAGGATTTAATAAATTATATTTAGATATTATGATATTAGTTGGCGCTAGGTTATGTCACAACCAATTATCTGGATATTTCATTCGCTAGTGTTTAATAATTTCAATTACAAAATTTTATTGCATTTAAAAAATTAGAGGAATATATTTTGAACTTAGTTGTCGCTAGGTTAAACAACAACATAATATTTGGAATTTATAGTCAATAGGATTAAAAAAATCAAATTAACATATTTTGAGATGAATAGATGCCAGGTACTTCCAAAAGTAATATTTTGAGCTTAGTGGTCGATATCATTTAACAAGTTACTAAATGATATTTAGATATTAGCTTCCACTAGATTATGACACAACATTATATTTACATCTTAGCGGTCTCTAGGTTTCAAAAAAAGAAAGAAAGATATTATAAGCTTAGCGGCTGGTAGGTTACGCTAAAACATAATATTTGGATCTCAGTGGTCACAAGGATTTAACAAATTAAATAAACATAGTTTCAGCTTAACGGCCTCTAGGTACTTCAACGATATAATATTTCAAGCTAAAAATTCAATAACATTTAACAAACTAAAGAAAGATATTTTGAGTTTATTTTCCGCTAGGTTATGCTTTAATATAACCTAAAAAATTGTATTGTAATATTAGAATTCACTAGGTTTTAACAAATTAAAGTAAGATGTTTTGATCTTAGTGATTTTAAAGTTAATCAACGAAATTGACTTTGGAGAACTATAAAGAAATCAAGATCTGTATAAATTAGTTGAATTTATTGTTTAACTTTAATTTTTTAAATTAATATATTTATAGCTTAGTGCTTGTTAGATTATGCCACCACATAACATTTGGACCATATCAATTGTTAGGATTTAATAAATTAAATTAAGATATTTTTATCTTAGTGGCCACTAGGTAATGCCACAACATATTATTTGGAGATTGCATTCAATAAGGTTTAATAATTCATGATTACGATATTTTTCAGAATTTAAAAATTTACAGGAATATATTTTAAACTTAGTTTCTATTAGGTTAAACAACAATATAATATTTATAGCTTCCAGTCATTAGGATTCCACAAATTAAGTTAATAAGCTTTCAACTATACAGGTGATAGCTACTTCCACAATATAATATTTCAATATTTATTTTCAATATCACTTAACGAATTAGAAAATTATATTTTTATCTTAGCCTATGGCACAATATGCCACAATATAATATTTGGAGCAAAGTGGTCGCTAATTTTTATCAAAATAAAGTAGAGTATTATGAGCTGAGCAGTCGCTAGGTTATACCAAGACATAATATTTTGAGCATAACGATTGTAAGGATGCAAGAAAATAAATTAAAGTATTAGGAATTTAATCATGGTTAGGATATGCCAAATTGTTATATTTTTGGGAAAAGGGTAAACATAGGGGTTTTTTAATGGCACTCATCCTTGTACAAAAAATACCTCATGGAAATATATTACAATGAAGTAAGAAGAGAAGAAGCTCGTTTGCAGAATAAAGAAAAAATCCAAAAAGGCCCAAACCAAAAAAAATCAAATTACATTTTATGGGTATTTTTTAGAATAGTTAGTTCTCCCTTAGGAACATCAATAGGGCTTCTTTCAACTAGCATGTCCACTAACTTAATGAGTTCCGGAAGTCTTCGTTGATTTTTATCGAAGTCATGTTCATATGAATTTTCCATTGTTTAATAACAAAGAAGACCATGTTAACTCTTCCAAGGATACTGAGTGTAATATATTCTTCAATGGGCTCCTACTGATCAATGGTGATATTCTTCAAATATTCATGGTGCTCTAAATCTACATTATGGGATCCAATTTTATCTGACAGAGGAGAATCAGGGTAAAGTGAGGAGAGACCCAACAACACATCAAGAATTTTTGAGTCAATGCTGATTTCTGTGGAAATACGAGGGGGCCAACCATAGGGGTTTCTTTAAATAGGTGAACAGAGTCTCGTAGTAATCATGACAATGTCTCAAGAGATGGGAGGAGTAGTTAGAGAGGTTTCAGCAAGAGGTCGAGAGGAAGGAGATGTTGGGTCTTAAAGTAGTTCAAATATAATTGGAGAAGGATTCGAGAGGTATGAAGGGTTAAGATCCAGCAGAAAAGAGGAGGGAGATACATGAGAAAAGGAATGGTGGAAGACCACAAGAACACTCTGGATAATGATCATGATATTTGAATAGGATTCATTAGGTAGATGAATGTGGTGGTGATGGAAACAAGAAGATCTAATAGAAACAAGGGGACAAAAGGATCTAGTTATGCAGGAGCAGGGGGATACAACACTACTTTCCTATCTTATATGGGAAACACAAGATTTATTTTTATGAAGCTTTAATTTTAAACAATAAATAAAAAATGCCTTGGTGGAGGAAAGGGTCTTTCTCTTCTATAACCAGTCTAAGGGAGTGCAAAGTGATTGAAATAGAAAAGGTGCAAAGATTACCTTATCATCATATCGAAGAGGTGCAAGAAGAAAAATCTGAGGCCTATAGATAAATTTTTAGCATCCCTCTAGCATGAAGTACCTCATCAATTATCCATAAAAGCTATACCAAAGTTTTGGAAGCAAGTCCCATGCATATCCCAATTGATACTTTCTTATATTTTCACCGTGACATACAAACTTATCCATATCCTCTAGAAGTGAACATTTAAAATAAATGTCTCCCTCTACAAGGATCCGTGTCACACCTGTAATGGACTCTTTTGAAATAAGAAATTTCATCTTTCCCACTTTGATTCTTCCTTTTTTCTAGGTTTGCAGCACATTGTTGGTCACTCGGATAGAGTGACCAGATAATATTTGCATAAACGACGTAACACCACCATCCTAAAAAATATTCCATACTTGTGGGTTGGCTTTGACCTCTTCATAGGAAGAAGGCTAATTTCATTTGATAATACCACCCATAGTGAACTAGGAGATAGTGATAGAGATTTCCAAAGGCCTGATGTAGACATTAATTAAATAGAGATGTTGATCACCTTATATCCAATCTTCCACATGTGTCTCCAATCCTTAGAATTGAAGTATTTTCTTATTAATAATATTATCTCATGTGTGTATAGTCATTAATCGATCTCTTCCATCACACGAACGTAATCTATCGATGTCATCAATGCCCATAAAATCCACACATGCCGTATCCTCTTTCCTTCTCCAAAAAAGTTTATGCCTCAACATAATATAAAAAATTATATCATAATATTAGAATTCGTTAGGTTTTACTAAAATTAAAGTAAGATGTTTTGAGCTTAGTGACCTCTAATTTAATCAACAACATTAAATTTGTAGAACTATATAACAATGATGACCTATATAAATTAGTTGAATTTATTGTATGATTACAAGATTTTAAATTAAGATATTTTGAGCTTAGCACTCACTATGTTATTAAATTATATAATATTTGGAGGATATCTGTTAGGATTTAATAAATTAAATTAAGATATTTTGAGCTTGGTGGCCACTAGGTTATGTGACCACATATTATTTGGAGATTGCACTTGCTAGGGTTTAATAATTGATAATTATGATATTTTACAGAATTTAACAATTTAGAGGAAGATATTTTGAACTTAATTTCCACTACATTAATCATTGACATAATATTTGTAGCTTACAGTCATCAGGATTTCACAAATTATATTAATAAGTTTTCAGCTATGCGGCTAACTACTTCCACAACATAATATTTTGATATTAGTTTTTGCTAGCACTTAACGAGTTAGAGAATTATATTTTGATCTTAGCGAATAGTACGTTATGACAAAACATAATATTTAGATCTTATTGGTCATTTGGTTTTATCAAAATAAAGTAGGATATTGTGAGCTGAGCATCCGCTAAGTTATACCAAGACATAATATTTGGAACATAGCGAACGTAAGGATATAAGAAAATAAATTAAGATATTAAGAGCTTAGTCACAGCAAGGATATGCCAAATCATAATATGTTTTAAAAATAGGGTAAATATGGGAGATTTTAAATAACCATCATATTTTTATAAAATATCCCTCATGACCAGATATTATAATGAAGCAAGAAGAGAACAATCCCATATGCAAAAAAAAGAGAAAAGCCAAAAAGGCCCAAACCAAAATAATCCAAATTACATTTTTTTTGATATTTTTGGGATTAGTTACTTCTTCCATTCCAGCAAGTCCAGTAACTTAATGAATTCTAGGTAGTCTACATTGATCTTCTTTCGAGTGATGTCCATGTGATTTTTTCATTATTTGGTAGCAGAGAAGACCATGTCAAGTCTTCCAAGAATACTGAGTGTAATATATTTTTAATGGGATCTTGTTTGTTAGGGATGATATTATCTGAATTCTTATGGTGCTCTGAAGCTGCATTAGGGGAGGAAATTTTCTCTAGGAGATGAGAATCAGTGTAAACAGAGGAGATACCTAGCAACACATCAAGAATTTCGTTCAATGCTAACTTCCATGGAAATTGGAGGGGGGTGTCCACAAGAAATTTCATGACCAGGTGAGAGGAGTTGTCGCTAGCCATGAAAATGTCCTGGGATATGGGATGAAAATCCATAGAAGCATCAACAAGAGGTGGAAAGTGGTTCAAAGACCATGGCAGAGTTCTCTTAGGGGTCCAAAGGGTTAAGATTCACCAAATAATATGTGGGAGATACATGAGAAAATGAATGGGGGGAGACCACCATACCTTTGTGGCTAATTATCATGACGTCTTAAAATCAGAGTTGGAAGGGAGACATAGAAGGTAGTAATTGAAATAAGAAGATCCAGCAAAAACAAGGGGACAAAGGGAGCTAGTTGGGGAGGAGTAGGGGGATACTACGTTGTTTTCCAATGTTATAGGGGAAGTGTGTGATTTATTTTTGGGAAGCTTCCATTTTAAAGAGAAACTACCAAGGAAAATTTTAAGGATGCTTCCTGAATTTTTTTTATAGAAATTGTAGCGAATATGGTCGTAACCAGATTCACTCGGTTGGTGAATTATCTAAAATCCACATTTGTGGCATTGGAGAAATATAAAATATATTTTTGAAGGAAATTGTGGATGGATCAAATTTGAAATGTTGGTCTAAATTTTACTATTAAGGGCATTATAAAATAAACCCTTAGATGATGAAAATCACTATGAATATTTTACACTTCATATGACAAGAATAACTCAAATACACACTTCATAAAAATTAAGAATATTATTGTTAATGAGAAATTGTTTATTTTAAATAGGGAAAAATTAAGTTGCATTTAAACTCATAAAATAAATAAAATATGTCGTAAAGAAATACAAAATTTTGTGATATTATAGTTTCCTAAAAATCATCATAACTAAAATAAGAATTAATTAAATTTACTAAATAAATACATTAAAAATTAATATAAATGAGACAAGAAGACACACACAGTAAACACATAAATAACATCAAAAATGCATCTGGGAAACACTAGGATTTCTTATCAAAATCATTAAGAAAACTTGTAAATAATAAATTAAATAACTTTAACTTATAATTGGATTTTAGTGCTGAAATTAAAACCCTTTTGGATTCTTACCACTTTAATAAAACAAATACATTTGTATTATAAGCAACTAATATTAAAACCCATGTAAAATTTTAACTAGTAAAATGCATTAAATTACTTATTTCCTAAATAAATAAAATAAAATATGCACTCCATATATGTTGAAACACCCACATTATGTCATCGACAAATACATCGAGAAATTATTGGTTATATTTCAGAGCCAAGAGCTTCACCTCGTGTATAATATTCATTCAGATCTACTATACATATAAATGATGTTTTACCAAATTAGACTACACCAGGAAACACACCCACTCTTCACAATTCTACCTAAATATAAATTCATAACCCTCTTCCTTAGTCTCCTTATGCATAAATTTGAGCATAATTACAACATTGAGAACGTAATTGTAAATATATAATTCTTCTTGGCATCCACATCACTGTTATTGAACAAAAATTAGAGATAAGATACCAATGATGACATGGAGGGGTTATTTAAATGTATGAATAAGATTATCTCTACCTATTCTTGTCCTCTGAAATAATCTCCTCTCCTCTGACCCTACATTCATCCATCTCGAATAGGGCTAATCAAACTTTACATCAGGAATAAAATCTGAACACTTAGCTTGGTTCTTCCTTGCAAATTTCATAATGGGTGAGCTCCTCAAATGAATCAAAATTTGTTTGTTCCCGAATACAATTCCCATCTACCTTTTCCCTGAGAATCCTTCCCCATTGGATAAAAATAGAGATAATCTAATCATCTTGACTCGTGGGTTATCTATATCCCGAGCTCAAATTGATCTAGGTTATCTTCATCAGGACCATTTTGAGCTCATCCCAACCTTTGACACCACCATGGCTCCCATAGAGCCTTCTTGACACCTTACATTGTGAGTCACAAATTGAAGTCACTCTTTGAGATCAATTCAAAAAAATTCTCCAAGCTCTTCTGCAAAATTTAAATATCCATCTCAGCCCATATCCAAACTTGTGGCCACTCTACACATGCTGGATTTATTCTGAATCATGTTGTGCAAGCTCCCAAGTATGTATATATTTGTGTGCAAGTTGATCATATCTTTGTTCTATTTCTCTTAAGGTGGATCCTGTAAAAAACAAGAGGAAACAAGTAGAAAATGGTACATAAATCATCTGAATGAATCCCAAAAAAGCCTATAACCATGAATGATAATATTAAATTTTTTTTTAGGTATTTGTGCTCAAGCATTCACTAAGATGACATCAACAACTTGCTAGAAACTTAGAATTTGAGCTTATTTTAGTATTACAGTAGTAGTATATTTATTATAATCTAATTTTTAGTAATTTTAAGTACTATGCCTTGTCTAACATATCTATAAGAGCTTGAAAAGATGGAGGTGATTTTTTTTTATATAAGTCATCAAACATATTTTTGAGGATATTAAAATTTCACACAAATTATTGGTACGAATTTTTCACCATAGCCCTTGTTTTGAAAATTTTAAAAGTAACTTGCACTTATATATTATCAAATGATTTTTACATTTTGAATTTTTTACACGCAAATTTTTACCCACCAATTTTTTATGGTTTTTAGGCCTTGGGAACGGTTGTGACGGGATCAGTGTTGAATTGAAAGTTGTCCAATCTTCTACACATGTCTCCAAGATTTCGAATTGAAATTTGTATTTATTACTAATATTATCTCGCTTATATATAATCATTAATCAATACCATCCATCACACAAATGAAATCTATCATTGCCATATATGCCCATAAAAGTGACACATGTCGTATCCTCTTGCTTCTGTAAAAAAAGGTTATGCATCAACATAACCTAACAAGTCATATTCTCATCTAAGAAGTCGTTGGGTCTTAAAAAATTAAAGAAATATATTTTGTACTTAGAGACCTCTCAGTTAACCAACAACATTAATTTTGGAGAAGCCTATAACAATCAAGACCTGTATAAATAAATTTAATTTATTATATGGTTTTAATATTTTAAATTAAGATATCCCTTCACCACTTAACTTACCAGAAATTGAGCTTAACACCCTTTTACAACTATAGCTAATGTATGCCACTACATAATATTTGGACTATATCTGTTGTTAGGATTTAATAAACTAAACTTTCAAGCCGTTACCCAAGCACCTTTTGGTACCATCCTTCAAGAGTTATTGACTGATGGCGATTGAATTCCAAATGAAAAATCCTAATGAGAGATCATAGGATGACAACTATCTCGGAGGGGAAAGATATTTGGAAGAAAGTAGTTTAACCCAAGGGTTACATTCCTTCATGGAATATACCTAGCCCATCTTAACTAGGATAGCCTCATTCATCTTCGTCACCTTTCTCAAACCAACCACACCCCCCCACCTCCTGAGGCCATAGGTTTGAAAACTAAATCATAATACTTTGATCTTAGCGGCTAGTATCGTTTTAAAAATTATTTAATCAACATAGTTTGAGCTTAGCGGTTGCTAGGAACATAAACAAAATAATAATTCGAGATTAGTGGTCAATGGAAATTAAAAATTTACTTTATGATATTTTGAGCTTAACATCCACTAGCTTATGAGACAACACAACCTAACAAATTATATTTTAATCTTATAAGTTGCTAGGTTTTAACAAATAAAGTATGATGTTTTGAGCTTAGTGCCCACTAAGTTAAGATAATACTTGCACAATATAATATTTTGAGCTTCTGGATCACTAGAATTTAACCAGTGAATGAATAATATTTTTAGCTTAGCATTCACTAGCTTATGCCACAACATAGTAATTGGATATTAGCAATCGATATGATTTAACAAAATAAAGTAAGATGTTGTCATCCAAGTGTCTGTTAGGTTATACCGCAACAACATATTTGGATATAGAACTACTATGTGCATGTATTTTGGAAAAGGGTAAATATGGGGATTTTGGAAGGACTCGCATCCTTTTACAAAAATTCCCTTAAGGCATAATATGAAATTGAATCATAGAAGATAGAAATCCCGTAGGAAAAAAAATACAAAAGCCATAAAGGCACAACCAAAACAGAGAAAGTTTACATTTTGTGAATATTGTTTAGGATATGTACTTCTTCCATAGTAGCATTAGTGGTGCTTCTGTTAAATATAATAAGAAACATCTTGGAGTTTCCTTGTTCTTCGATATCTCCTTCTATAAATATTTATTCATTCTTTTGTTCTCCAAAATCTATTTGGTTCTCCCACTCTTAAACTACCATATTTTTTCACAAATACATCACTGTAATCCAACACCAACACATTGACTAGAAAATAATTCTTAACATGAATATCTTCTAAAATATAGTCATCGACAATGTCAATGGCATCATAGCCATTGAATTTTATTGTGTATGTGCAGCAGAGGACTATTAGTGGACATAAATAAGGCCAACAAAATAATCTCAAATTTATCAACTTCAACTCCTAGTCGATTACTATGCATCACCATGACCATAAATCAGTTGCAATACTCACTTTTGTATTGTGCATATTGATCCACTATCCATACTACCACGATTATTTTTCAAAACACAACAGAACAAGTGAATGACGAGTGTTATGGGTTTGTAAGAAGTCTGTAAATCTTCCTCTTGTTAACATAGTATACGTAGTATTTTATTATTAGGCTAGTTGTTGTTTATTCTGTTATTCACTCTTATTGTTAATAACAAATCCATCCATCCCAGGGAGTAACTCCATCCATTCCAGGAAGTATTGTTTGTGCACGTCCCTATAAATACTATACGTGCTTCTGATTACATAAGAATGACTAAGACATATTCAATCTCTATTTATTATCCTCTATAAGTTCCTCAAAATATGGCATCAGAGAAATCATAAACTCTGGCCTGTGCGTTTAAAGGAGAGACATTTTATCTAGAACGACCTAAGTGGTAGAATCTGTGTGGCAAGTTTGAAAGGAAGTATTATTTTTCTTGTTGCCTGCATGTTGGTTTCAGCGACCAGTTTGAGAGCTTTTTTCTATTGGCTTAAACGTCCAGTTCAAGAGTTTTTCTCCTGCTAGATGGTAATTCTCAGAGACTGCGATGAGTTTGTCTTATTCTGTAGTAGCGTGGAAGAAAGGATGCGTGCAGAGAAAGCATGGGAAAGCCCACTTGTTTTACCTGGACATTCCTTTCCATCCAAAAATGTGGCCTGCACATTTGAGTTCTATGTGAGAATTAGATACTGCGTGGATTTGTTGTGGTGAGTTGCGTGAAGAGATAGAGTAGCATGTGATTAATAATAAAATTCCCACGTGAATAAAGATAACAATATTTAATCTGTGTCGATAAGGGACAAAATTCCTACAAATTCTTGGTTGTACGTGAATACCTTAGACGTAAAGATCATTCTCAAAGAGACCTGCATTGATTTCTTACCTGGACATGGGAGGTTGAATTCATTGCATGGAAATTTCTGAAGAAAGCTGCATGGGAAATCCAACACGTGGATACTGCTATCGTGGGAGAAGCACTCTTTGATTAGTGTGGGATAAATTAAAGTGACCAGCAGACCTACAAATCGATCTCATTCTCAAAGCATACTTGTACGTGGAGAGTAGAATTGGCTACATGAATCCTGAAATTCACCTACATAATTTCAGAAAAAAACAGACCATTAGTTTCTTGCAGATGAATCCTCTACCAAAGCAACGTGGATTCTCTCAAAGCCACGCCGAATGACAAGCATGAATGATACGATTGAGACTACAGAAATCGACAACATCATCTCACAAGCCATAGAACATCATCAAGAAGCCCCTGATAGCTTTGGGTTCTACTTTGCACTGCTCAATGAGCTAAGCAACACCAGAAACCTTATCTTCGACGAACTGGTTCGCAAAGGACTCTTGGAGTATTTTCTATTTGACGTTAGCTTCCAAGAAAAATGAGTACGAGAAGATCTCGAATTCAGCTATGACGATGATTGCAAAGAAGAAGAAGAAGAACGTCCCATAAAGCATCACCATCTCTCAGCATGATTATCATGAGCATATACACATTGGTACTTCTCATCAATGAATAAAGTTGTAATATCTCTTGGAATAAATAAATAAATTATTACAATGTCTGCACCAAAACTTCTTCTCTCAGATGCTCAGTTACTTAAAGGGCCAAATTTTATGGTCTGGAAAACAAAAATGAGGACAATCCTTCAGTTTGAGGGATAATGGGGAATTTTCATAGGGTATGTGACCGTTCCCATAGCCCCTAATGAATTGATGAAGCATGATGTGGCTAGTGCTAAAGCCTTGATGTTGATAATGTTCCGTATCAGTGATGATGTGCAACCACATGTTTGGATTACAGAGAAACCAAAGGAGTCCTGAGACAAGATGGCAACCATTTATGAAGCCAAAAATAAGATGAATATCATCCATCTTTAGTCAAAGTTACAGACCCTTTCTATGGGGTCAGATGAGAAAGTTGACGAGTTCTTACGTCACATGGTTAAGCTGCGATCAAAATTATTAGTGCTCGGTGAAATGGTGGAAGAAAAACTTCTCATGCCGATCACCTTGAGAGTACTCCCTTATCAATTCCAAGTGTTCGTTATGAACTAAATGTATCTAAAAAACAGTGGCATTCGAAGGACTCGTGAACTTGCTATAGTAGAAAGAGGCCATCAATTCAGTCCCATATGAAGAACCTTCCATGAAAAGAAGCATCTGGAGGTAGTTCATACCGATCTGAACGACCCGAAACCTGCTTTTCTTTTAGGATATAAGTACTTCTGACTGTTTGTGGATGACCACTCTCGAAAGATGTGGGTGGTTTTCTTGAATAAGTAAAGTGAGACTCTTCAACATTTCCACAATTTCTATCATCGTGTTGTGAAAGATACCAAACAATCACTTCTTCTACTCCACTCAGATTGAGGGGGGAATTCATATCAAATAAGTTCTTGGCCTTCTTTAACCAATAAGGAATTAATTAGAACCTGACTACTCCCTACACACCCAAAAAAAATGACATTGTTGAGTGACGCAATCGCACGGTGATGGAGATGGTTTGCTGCATGCTATCAAGAGCAAAGATGGAGGATCGATATTGGGCTGAAGAAGTACAGATAGTTTTTTATCTTCTCAATAGGGAACTGACAAAGATTTTAAAAAATAAAATGCCAAGATAGGTATGGAGTGGTAGAAAGCCATCAATTTCTCATTTATGAGTATTTGGTTACACAACATATATGCATGTCCTAGCTCAGAAGAGAAAGAAAGTTGACCCGAAAACACTCTCATGCATACTACTTGGCTATAGTGCTACCTTGAAATAATACCCTCTCATGGGTCCTGAGACAAATAAAGTATATGAGAGTTGGTACGTGGTTTGTGACATCACATCCTTTAAATCAGTAGTGACAACAGAATAACCATTACCAAACACATCTCACCTACTAGTCTCTGCATCAGATGATCAGCTAGAGATACTACTTAGAGAAAATATGTGCTTCCAAGGGAGATATGTGTTGACCTTAGAGAACTAGAGAATGTTACTCTACATCCATCCTCAGGTCAACACAAAAGTTCTTCAAAAAAGTAGTCGAGTTCTCATCCGAAGTGGGTACAAAGCACCATCAATGAATCTCATTTACAACAACTTCTAGATACTTAATTCAGAGTCAAAATGAGAAATCAAATAAGAAATGAGGTAAATTTTTTGCTCATTAGTTCATTGATTAATAAATCTGATCCTAATAATGTTCTTGAAGCATTCAGTCAACCTTATTAGAAAGGAGCCATTGATGCAGAATATGACTCACTCATGCAAAATAGCACATGGGAGCTTGTCGATATGCCTACAGGAAAGAAACCCATAGGATGCAAATGGGTTTTCAAGACAAAATATAAGGTAGATGGATCCATCGAAAAACATAAAGCATGACATGTAGCAAAAGGGTATGCTCAGAAAGAGGGCATTGACTATGAAGAAATATTTGCATCCACTGTGAAGATCAAGACCATCAGAGTTGTTTGCATACTAGTAGCACAGAAAGGATGGAAACTTCAGCAGATGGACATCAAGAGTGATTATCTAAATGGTGATCTAATAGAAGAAGTGTATATGACCCATTCTGAAGGATTTTTGGATGAAGGCCATCCTAAGAAGGTATGTCATCTCATCAAATAATTGTATGGACTGAAACAAGCACCAAGGGCATGGTATATCAAGATTGATGATCACCTTCTGCACCACGGGTTCACTTGTAGCCCCTCATATTCCAATTTGTATATAAAGAAGGTAGTAAAATAAATTTTCATTCTTGTTATTTATGAAGATGATTTTGTAGTCATTGTAAGTTTAGAAAATCATGTTGATATTGTGAAGAATGATCTCAAAAAAACCTTCGGCATGAAGGATTTAGGGCTACTACATTACCGTCTTAGCTTGGAGATATGGAAAAAGGAGCATCACAGTTTTGTCTCTCAAATAAAGTACCCAAGACACTCCTAGAAAAGTTCAATATGTCTAACTGTAAACCTATATCCACTCCCATTGAAAAAGGATTGCAACTTTTAAGTTTCCAGGACTCCTCAAGTAGATGCTACTCTCTATAGGCAATTTTTTGGAGGACTCATATACTTGACATATACCAAACCAAACTTATGGTATGTTGTCAACTATCTTTCCAAGTTCATGCATGAGCCAAAGAAATATCAATGGACTATAGCAAAGCATGTTTTGAGGTATGTACGAGGTACAATTGATTATGGTCTTGAATACAAGAATAATTATCAATTCTTCTTACATGGATACATTGACTTAGACCACGCTGGATCTGTTGATGATAGGAAGTCAACCACAAGATACATATTTCCTCTCAGATCTGAACCTATCTAATGGATAAGAAAGAAGTATAATGTTGTTTCCATATCATATACAAAGGCATAATATTGCACTACACAAGGAGCTATGTGTGAAGCGATATGGTTACATCACATTTTGGATGACATGGGCATTCCTGAAAAGCAATCACCTGTTCTCTATTGTGACAATCAGAGTGTGTTAAATCTCATGCAGAATCTAGTTTTTCATGAATGAACAAAGCATATTGAGATTGATTTTCAGTTCATTAGAAAGCACATCTTGAACCATCACATTTAGCTCAAGTATTGTCCTACAATAGCACAACTTAATAATATTCTAACAAAATGTCTTCGCAAAGTGAAATTTGAACTTTTCAGGGGTCACATTTGCAAGAATAATGTAATAAGGGGAGAATGTTAACATAATCTATGTATTATTTTATTAGTAGGCTAGTTGTTGTTGTTTATTCCATTATTCACTCTTATTGATAGTAATAACTCCATCCATTCCAGGGAGTAACTCTAAAAATTATGGGAAGTATTGTTTGTGCATGTCCCTATAAATATTGTATGTGCATCTAATTAAATAAGACTAAGGAATAAATATTAAATTTTTATTTATTCTCCTCTATAAGATCCTCACACCTCTTATGTTATTACACATTAATCTACATCATTCATCTATCAAGATGAGCTCCATTCCTTTCTATTTTAGTCCTCTTCCAATTCTTTATTGTATCAAGAAATAATTTATTTGATAAAAAACTACATTCTGTACCACAGTAATCCCTAAAATTTCAAATTAATTCATTTGTGATCTAAAAACAATATTGAATAAAAAACTTGCTTCAGTTAAATAGTGTACAAAATCCATAAATGAATAAAATACCTAATTAGCTATGGAAAATTTTACATTAACAGAATTTCATCATTTTTAAGGACCTATGGTGAGAACGCATACCAACTTTTGGCACAAAGAGCAAATAAAAAAGTATCCAAAAATCACGCACAAAAATTTTAACGCTTACCATACTCATATTTTTCAATTGATGAACATATTTTCACACTTATTAATTGGCAAAGAGAATAACAAGGTAAATTTTTAAAACATAGACTCAAAAAATGTCTATTTATAATGAAATGCAACAGAAAAATCAAATTGCCACTTTCTTGGGTGCACAAATTTAAGAAGGAATATGTGTGAGATTGAATTTCTTTAGATTAAATAGGGGGAAAAAAATTACATGCTCCAAACGGCACACATATTTTCAATGGCATATGTACTTTCAAATGGTTCATTTTACATTGTTCGTTCTAATGGCTAATGAATTTTGAAGCAACCGCAACATTAATTAGATTTTTTCCTTACAAAATGGTTCTCATTAATTATTCATTTAGTATTGCAAATAATTAATGTAATAATTTTATAATATAGTATATGTACTGTATGAAATTTTGATAGTTGGACTCCACATTAGGGAAAAAAAATAAATCTTTGTGTAAGCTAGGCTAGATAAGTTTTAAAATCCATACACTATGTGTTTTATGGATAAAAATATACAAAAGTAAAAGGATATAATATTCTAATACAATGTGTTATACGGTCAATATGAGCACTAATTACGTACACAATATATAATGTAGGAGGAAAATTTATGATCAGGAAAGAATTGGTTTTATGAGGAATCATTAATGAGCACATCAAAATCTACAGTAGTTTTAACTCATATAAAAGTTGTGGTTTTAGTCCGACATGGAGTAATAACCAAATACACAAGAGGCATGGTGAGGTGGAGGTTAAAGGTTTGAATGTTAGTGATATTATAAGTATTTAGTTTTATATGTATATATATAATAAAGGAAGAATCATCAGTTTATTTAAAGGAATAATCTTGAGTTTAATATATAAGGCCATATGGCACAATCCATTTCTAGTAGGTTGTGGATAAAATAAATTCCTTATATAAGTTCAATCCTCTCTCTTAAACTATGACTAAAAGCACTTCGAAGTTATTTTGCTTGCACTTCGACATGCGATTGATTGCACTTAGATTAGTGAATTGAGACTTACAATTAGAAGTGTGAGTTGAGACTCAAACTTAGAATTGTAATAACTCACATTTTGACCTGTTAATCTTGTAAATATCTACATGAGTATGTGTATGAGAAAAATTTAAGTCCATGTCGAACTAAAACCACAACTTTTAAAATTCATACACTATGTGTTTTATGGATAAGATGATACACACATTAGTGGGATCTAAGAGTCTAATTCAATGGTTTATATGGTTGGATAGGAGCACTAATTACTTGCACAATATCTAATGTAGGAGGAAATTTTTTGATCGGAATAGAACAAGTATTTTCAGGAATCATTAGTAGGTAACTATATTTAGAATGAAAATAGTCATCTAATATCATAACTTTGACGACCACATTTTCCTGTCAAACAATTTTTTACTGAGGGTAAATTATTAATATTAGTTGTAGAAAATACAAAACAATGTTATTCATGTACTGGGACTTAGTCCATGAGATTTTCATATATTGAGTCTATTCCATATTTAAGTTTAACTATGCTTAACTACATTAGAAATGAAACATTCAGTGGCATATAGTATGTAAATAAGATAGTTATAGGAAGTCTAAATAACTTAAGCTTGCAAGTACATCAATTGACAGTTGCTATATTTTATTTGAAAGTGCTTTATCAGTCTATTGAAGCATGAATTTTATGTTGCTGATACATTTGTCCTTATTCCTTTGAGGGAAAACACTTGCATAGGATGGTTCAAGTTCTACAATATACGACAGCAACCCCCAACATGTACCTTCCTTTGGATCAAACTTATTTTTTAGATCTGAATTCACATAAGATGTCCATCCATTAGATTTGTGTCCATTGTTTTTTCAAGATTTTGTAGTTAGGTTTTGCAGCTGTAAATTGATATTTCTCATTTTCAAATTCTCCATATTCTGTTCATACTACCACAATTTTCCCATGCCACTAATTTTCTAGGTGCAAGGGATGGATGGTGAGTTGAAAATTTTTCTTTCTCCTTTCAAAGGATTATATGTGCAAAAATAGTCTTTAAAGGTGTGATACGCTCCTGTATGGATTTATTTTTTCGATTTCCATAACTTCACCCCAGTTGTATGGTCAATGGGGTCATAAAATATTCCCTGTCACAATAACTATTTTATTTAGACCCAGAGTAATGAACTTAATGATGTAGAATTAATGGTCATCAAACCCTGGTATTATGTGTAAAGGGACTAAAAGAGTTTTGATGTCATGGAATCCTGAAGAGAATTCAGTAATTGATCAAAAAAATCCTTAGATGAATGGAAAGTCTAGGGAATTCAATGGACATATTTTGATCGTAGTATAACTGTGAAGTAACCAGTGCTACAAGAAAATAGAAATAACTGCCAAGTAGTGTTGAAACTACTGCATTGATATCCATAATGCTTCAGGGCATACTTATGATATCTCACCTTACGGATGTCCCACTAAGTGAGGATGCTTCATTGGACCATGTTGTTAGGATCACCTAGAAAAATGCTTAGTTTCGTCATATACTGCGGTTGAGTGTAAAAATGATCCAGTTCTTAGATGTATGCAACCACTTCAGGTCCATAAACAATCGAACTTAGGTGGGATCGATTATCTTAGATATGGTAAATTCATTATCTCTTCTGCAAAGTTGTCATCCAACTTACTATGTTCTTACATGATGGGTAGATGATACTAGTACATTGAAGATTATGGTAATGTCACATCATATAGGATTTACTGCAATGTAGATTAAGTTCCAATTCATGATGTGAAAAAAAGGCTAAAAAGATAAGGGTGGGTTGGTAGGAACTTTCAACATTAAAAAATCTCTGAAAAAAGGTATTATCATTGCTTCATCGATATTAATTATCGCTATCATAAATGGAAAACATCACTATACTGATATCAAGAACAATGTCATACAGTTCATCGACATCAATCCAGATATGGAAACTGAGATAAAATAAAAATACCGAACTTCTGCGCCGACAGGCTGCAATGCACCACCTATACAGGTTGGTTATCAACAACGTGTACCTCTTGTCCTAGGATTCAATCTTTATATAATGTTTAGAAAATAATTTGAGTTTAGTTATCATAAAGAGGACATCAAATAGGTCCAAGAGTATAAAATAACCTTATAGGTCTCATACCAAAATGTAACAACCAATTTGTTAACACTTCATATTACAAGGGAATCATAACAATTCTTTATCAGATCTCAATGCTTCTTTGTTCTAAATTAACTTGCCATAGGTTAGAACTAACAACAATCTGAAATTAGTCCTGTTGGTATCAAAATTGATTCTCATGTGAGGGCTGAGAAGCATTATGAGAACTAGTAGGATGCTTAGAGACAGACAAAATCATGATGTGAGTAATTTTGTAGCCGGGGAGGGGATTCAACTAACTCTTTGTCACTTAGGCGTTGGAGAAATGGATAGCACCTCACTGAGGGTTTGATCTACCGTCACTACTTTAGGTTGTGCCTTCAACTAGGGTGAGAGGACCCGTTCTGTAACCCGTGTTGGTGAAGGATATCAAGAGATACTTCTTTGCACAATTTTCATGAGAACCTTGAGAAAATATGATCAATACAACACAATCTAACTCTCACGAGTTGTAACACTAGAGAGTGGAGATGTTTCCTAGACAAGGTTCTGGTTACCAAAGACAATAGTTGAATCCTGATTGTTTCTGCATATTTTGGTAGTGGAAATTATTCATTTGTTGGATACATAGTACAAACAGGGGTAGTTCATGTAGGATTCATTGTTTGAGAAGGTTTTGAGTGCAAAGTTAAGAAAAAAAAAGGTTGATTATACCAGATCTTTGAGAGTATTTAACATAATATTGGAACACTCACATAACAAAATGCTTTGAAATATCCAAAATATTCCTTCAACTAGAAGGTGTGTATTAATGGAGGCCTAGATATACACAATTTCATACACTCTTCGAGAATTCAACACAGAGGATGATGTCAAATACTTAATTAAATGTTAGAAATCCCTAGTTCGTCACACCTAAGATACCCTCATAGACTTACAAACAATATGTAATCAACATAGTGAAAGCAAAGTGATTTTAAATTGTTTATTTCATTACCAAATGAAATCTATTTTCATAATGAAATTGTAAATTCCACAATACTAACACATGGATGAGATCTTGTGCCACTCAAATAAATTTTAACATAAGATTGCAACAGGAACAATAAAAACTATTTGAAAACATTCTGAAATAAAAGAAGACACAATTATGCTGATGATCAGCACAAATATATTTCAAGGTTCATTAGATTCATCAGCAGGGGAGAGTTTATTTGAAAATATTATAGATTTTCAATGGCTACACACTTGCAACCATATTGATGTGATTAAATCTAAAACATAAGAAAATAAACAGGTTTCTCAGATGGTCTCTTGGGAAAATGGTTTTTTCTCAAACTTTCTCAGAAAATTTAACCCCCCTTTATGTAAGAGTATTCTCATTGCATTTATACAATTTCACTCGCTCACTCATCCCAAATTTCCCCCCCAAAAGATTCCAGAATATTTAAGAGGAATCCTTTGTTTGTTACAAAATATTGTTCCAGAAATGTTTATGTCCCTTGAACAATATCTTACACCCAAAAGCTGCCAGGTGGCTAAATAATGAACTGATCACATTTCTCAGTCCCTCAACTATGACTGGGATGCCATGCCATAACTTTTGATAGTATTTTTAATCATTATTTTATTTTTTCATGAAATAAATACCCTTTTTAATAATTCTCAGGTGGCTCCTTATGGCTTGATTTGACAAGCAATCCTTTTCACCTTTGAGAATACTCCTTAAGAAATGAGTTCCCTCACATGGATACCTGTATTCATGCCTCTCAGAAGTGAGTTACATTGCATGGATTATATCATATATTTACGATTTGAATCTGAGTCAGCCAAGTATAAGGAGGAGTAACCAGAATCCTCCACTTGTCTCCTTGGTGCAACTACAAATATGAAGTCTAGAGGCAGGTTCCCAAATGAGCACGGGCCCTCCACATGTTCAGAACCCGAGAGAGTTACATCATTTTTTGAAAAGTTTGAGCATGGGAAGGTCTAGTGGAAGCCTCCACGTGTCTCTTCGGTGCACTTTTGATATGGTGCCCAAAAGTGGAGACCCCAAACAAGCAGGGGCCCTCCATGTGTCTTAGCCCGGAAAAGTTTTTGAAAATTTTTAAGAACCAGTGGAAGGTGCCACGTGCCTAGGGTCTAAGAAAGTTACATCAGACACTTGAAAATTCTAAGTATGGGCATAGCTAGTGGAAAAATCCACGTGTCTCCTTGGCACTCTTTTTATATGGTGCCAAAAAGTGGAGACCCCAAACAAGCGCGAGCTCTCCATGTGTCTCATCTTGGAAAATTTATTGAAATTTTTTAAGAACCAGCAGAAGGTGCCACGTGCCTAGGGTCTGAGAAAGTTGCATCAAACGCTTGAAAAGTCTAAGTATGGGAAGAGCCAGCGGAAACCTCCACATTTCTCCTTGGCGCTCTTTTGATATGGTGCCCAAAAACGGAGACCCCAAACAAGTGCGGGCTCTCCACATGTCTCAGCTCGAAAAAGTTGTTGAAAAAGTTTAAGAACCAGTGGAAGGTGCCACATGCCAGGGTCTGAGAAATTTGCATCGGATGCTTGAAAAGTCTAAGTATGGGAAGATCTAGTGGAAGCCTCCACATGTCTCTTCGGCACACTTTCAAAAGTAAAATTTAGGGGCAGCGTCCCCAAATGAGCGTGCGGCCATCCACGTGTCCTGAGATTAAGAAAGTTTCTCCTCGGGTGCAGGTGAAAAGTCTCAGTATAGAGAGGAGCCAACGGAAACCTCCAAGTTGTCTCCTTAGCACAACTCCAAAGTAAGACCCAGAGGTGGGACCTCAAATATTGAAAGCCCGCAGGCCCTCCACATGGAAAATATTTGAGTTGAAATGGGCCCATGTGGGGTGTTTTTCACATTTTGTATCACTTACAGTTAAAACCCTAAGTGCATTTTTTTAAGCAGATTTGCAGCCTCGAGTACGATGCTACAAGTGTTGACACGTCAGGCATTCCACAAGACTTTCCTAAAAGCCATAGCAAAAGCCTCCACGTGCTCTACTTCGGCGTGCCTTTGGTATGATGCTTCAAGATAGAGCTGAGAGGTCCCCAAATGAGCGCGGCGACCTACCTCCCCGCTTGGTCAGAGCTTTCAAGAAAGTGTGCACCAACAGGGCCGAAAAGTCTAAGCATGGGAAGGGTTAGCAAAAGCCTCCATGTGCCTCATAAGTGCAGGCTTCAAAGGTCCAAACACCTCTAGTAAGGCAGGTTCCCTAAATCAGCATAGGATTTATCCACATGGTCAGAGCCTGAGAAATTTTGGGGCCAGCCGTAAGAAATTACTCTGTAAGCTTCATATTGAAGAGCTAGCCAAATAGCCTCCACGTGAGCCGTGGGACCAATTTGGCATAACTTTACAAATGTGATAAAAAGTCCAAAGGTTAGGCCCCCATATAAGTGTAGGCCCTGTCACGTGTCATGGGGTCCAATCAAAGAAGACCAGATGAATCCGTGAAGCGTTGGGATAGAAATTTAGACAGGGAAAACTTAGATCTTTTAAAATATTGTGAGAGCCCATGTGGGATGCCCGACCCTTCACGCTTCAGATGATCATAAATAGTCCGCATCGAACTGAGAAGCTCATATTTGAGAACAAAGAGGTCAATGTGTTTCATGACCATATAAAGTCATGTCTGCTGACTCAACTACCACCTGATAAAAATGAAAACTATCAGTCTGTCCATTTTTGAGGTTGTCAAGCTTATCACTTCACCACCATACTTAAGTACTGGCCTTCCTTTCTTTCCCAATAAGAAATAACAAATGGAGGCATGGGTTTTTTTGCAACGAGAACCAACAAAATCCATTGTATACAGGCGAATTCAATGTTCTTTTGGGATGGTTGAGGTAAGATTACGATTTCTTATATCCTTTCTCTATCATGATTCTTGATATACTATTATAAGGAGGGAAATTTAGTTCACATTAGCTTGATTATCTTATATTTTGAAATTCGTAGCGACCGCTACCTTCTTCCCTTGTTTGCAAGTGATTTCCATGTGGAGTAAAACCTCCCATTCAAGTAAGTAATGCAATTTTTGCCTCTTAGTGGTACTGCTAATGCTTATGTATCAATTTTTGGAGCACATAAGATAAGTTTGTGGATGATTTTCAACCCTCTCTTGTGTAACATTACATCCACCACGAACTGCTCACTGTAGTTTTGTTATCTGTGCACTGGTGGTTGTGTAGCTATAGTTTCCACATGGTTTGATGTAACTAAGTGGTCGCAAAGTAGGTGTTCAACATTCCTGTTGGTAGGCTTATTTCACCCTTGTTAGTTTGCTTTTATCATGTAAGTTACATGGCTCACTTAGGCTTATGTAAGTTAGCAAATTAGGCATAGTAAGATTAGTGGCCAATAGGATTATGTGGGGGATCTAAAAAGTAACAAAATAGTAATGTGTGCAAAATAGAGAAATAGAAATCCAAATTCATCAGAGATTTAGAAATTGCAATTCCAATAATGGCAAAATTGGAATCCAATAATACTATTTGAATCGATAATAGTCAACCCATCGGATGTACAATATTATGGAAATTGTGAATCTAACAACAATAAATTAGAAAATGTGATGAGGAATTTGGAACTTGAATAATCCCATAATGACAATATGTGTGAATCTAATATTTCTACAAATGGAATCCAATAATAGTAATACCGGAATCCAATATAGGCAAAAATAGAATCCAATATATGCAAAAGGACCTTAACGGAGATATTTCTTCCAAAACTTGTAATATTGGAGTCCATATTCACTGAGAATATGTCTATATTTTGTGATCATAAGTGTTGATTTAGTCATATTTTCCAGGTAATTTTGAATTTTCAAAAAATAGATTCATGTCCTAGTTGGGTGCACCAAATTGGTCATGACCACTAGGTTAAAACATTAAAAATTCTAGGTTATGGAAGTTTCACTACATTATTTGACATTCCAAAATTTGAAGAGGGGGATTCAAGAGCCAACATTTGATTTTGAATAGCCTTACGTCAAAGGGGAAATTTATCTAAAGCTAATTTTAACTAGGTTCACTGTTACGGGTCTAATAAGGTTCACAAATATGGATAGAAATTGTGGCATTCTAAACACATTAGGAGTTTGAGTCAGATATTTGGCACAATATTTGTGTAACTAGCCTAGATTATTTAGAATGATTATTCAGATCCCATTGAATATGTGTATCCAAGCATGTCTAAGTGGCATCCATGTTATTTTTCTTAACACAAGAATTCATGGTGTTGCTTTAGCATGCCATCTTGGACCCAATTGTTTTGTAAAGAGTTGATCAATATGGTAGAATTAAACAAGAAACCTGATCTTTGATGTCCAAGTATTTTGACAAGCCATTCATGTGATAGCTCCTCCAGTTGATTTCCAATGTGTCATTTGTCCTAGGTCCAGGCTCCAAAAATTCTTGTTCCATCTCATTATGGGCATCTCTAAACTTAGAGAATGAGCCTAGCACATGTTTTAGCAATGCATCATATGCATGTCGTACAAAGGAAAAATTTAGTCTACCTATGAGAGCTTCAGGGTTGAATCCCTTCAATGTCTCTGCACAGTTTGATTGATGCATTTCTTACAGAAAGTGGATTATTCGAGTTGATCGCCCTCACTATCTTCACTAGTTAGGTAAGTCTTGATTTAGGTCAAGTGTGGTCATGTTACATCTTCCACTCACGAAATAGAACAATGTATTACTTGGTCATGTAACCCCTTGAACCAACAATACTATTGGTCTTATACTCTTTATCATGGCTGATCACCCTCTAGTGCATATCCCTCCATGTTTAATACAGTCAGGCATTAGGTGTGAATACCAGAGTGAATACTTCACACGTTAGCCAATAGATCAATCATATGATATTGTCTCTGAGCCTTTAAGATATACCACTGAGCATTGAATACACAGAATTCCCCAAGTTACTCTCCCTCAACATACGCTTAATAACTACTCCTTAACTATTAACAAGATGACTTGTTTTCCTAATCATAGAGCAGGGTGTCTTGAACTCCTCATCATATGACAGCGGAGAAGATTGAATCTTATTGAGTTTAAGGTTTCCATCATGGGATCTAAAATGCTTGCATAAATGTGTTCTTGAGGTGATTAGAGTCATGGATGATCTTTCAAAAACAAGTGATGAATGAAATTACACTCTACGGGTCTCATTATTGATCAGTGAACTAGGGTTTAAGGTTATAAGCACTGGATACTGGTGAATCTGAGCATTCTTGGAAATTTCACAATGACAATAATGATGAGAAGTTCCCTCAGATGATGACTCTACTTCAATCGCATATTCAGAGATATCATAGGTAAAATTTCCTTTTAGCTCTTCATCTTTTACATGCTCTTCCTTAGCTCTATGTTAACCTTCATGCTCAAATTCATATTGACCTAACTTGAGAACTTGTATTAAGAATCACTGTCACATTTAAAAAAATTATTGTGTAGGTGATAAGATTCTGGCCTATACACATTAATATGTCATCTTAGTTGAGTAATTGCAATTCTCACTATTCAATGGTCCTCGTCATATTTTAACATTCCTCAGGATTTGTAAATTGTTCTCTTAGTCAGGGCTAGTAAGAGGGAACATTTTACTGTATGATTTCGCAGGTCTTTAACATAGGATGTAGAGACTCGTTCTGTCTGACAATGGAATCTCATTTCTACCTCATTCCAAGGTGATACCTATCTAGATCCCTTGCCAATTACGTGGTGCTCAAAAAAATATCACCTTAAGATTTGGGTCTATTTGTCATATTTACGGGCCTTTGTTAACAATACCATCACAAGATCCTGAATTATTTTCAGTGTTCAAACTAGCAATTGTTTTCTTTGGAAAGAGATGTTCAATTCTACCAAATTCTAGTGATTACTGACCTATGAGTGTCCTTATGTACTTCACAGATTAATTAACTAACAAACATCTTTGAAGCATTCTTTGCATCTGTAATTAACCTATAGTTCAGTTTAGAAGATAGTCGTTACCCCTTCCCTTAGTATTGAGAACAAGTGAAATGCTTTTCATGACCTATTGGTGAACATTTTACCAATTCTTTAGTGATTGAGAGTTCAACATTCTAATCAAGTAACTATTTCCTTTTTTCATTGTTCGACTGTTCAAGTAGTGTTGTCAAATTATTTATGTTCACGTATATTATTTAGTCAACTCCGCTTATTCAAATTATGAGGGGGTGTGTAATCCTATCGCTTATCTTATGGTGTCTTAGATTACCTGCAATCTCTGTCTATTTTCCATAAGGAATCAACCTGTCACGATACCCTGGGATTTAGGTGGTATAATTTAACACCTTGTACAGTTAGATATTCTGCTAAATTCAAAATTTCCTTGCAATCCTAACTTTTTCAATATTGTAAAAGAAAATTTGTCCCATATTGGATCCATAAATCTCCACTCATCGACTATGTAATATTGTTTAGTCCACGCCACTTATTCATGAATTTATAAGGGATCAACAATACTGCTATTTAGTGTTATGTCCCTTTCTTACCCTTGGCAAGTGCACATCATTAAAAAAAATTAATATGTTTATATTTCAACTAAATAATGTAATAAAATTAATAGAAATCACAATAAAATGTCCCACTTTTTGGTATGTTTTGTACCTTTATAAACATGAATTTTCAGTTTCATTGATTTTATAAAGGTAATAGCCACAAAACCATACACATTCATGAAATTCCACAAACTAACAAAATTTTGTGTTTAGAGTGTAGAATACATGTAATTTTTTTTTTTTAAATGGCAAAAAATATGGTCTTTTTCTTAATTTTATTCATACGATGTTTTTTATGTTATAAAAGAGGAATGAATGTCCCCGGGTGGTTTTCTTAAATGAAAATTTATTTTTTCACCATGAAATTTTACATATATGTTCAAGATTTGAATTTTGATGTGCTGTCAAATTTTCGTATTTTTTTTATATATATTTTTTTATTTAATTATTAAGTAAAAATATTTTCAAATAAATGTCATACAAATCTTTATACCAATAAATTTTAATATTTATATCAAAATTGATTTTTTTTTTTCATAGGTAAGAAGAAGACTTCAACAAATAGTAATTTTGTTTTTTTTCAAAAAAAATTGATATATTTTGCTATTTTTCAAATTGGGTTAATTGTGTACAATTGATTGTCCTAAATATACCATATGTTAGAAAAATATAAAAAATAAATAGTAAGATAGATTTTTTTAAAATAAAAATTATATTTTAAGAAAGCTAATAAAATTCTATATTTTGTGTTAAAATTTTGTAATTTTATTCATTCGTTAACACTAATTACATGGCACCTAAGTGGCACATTTTGGCATAAATTTATCCTCCAAATGAATTTGGTGCCAAAATGTGCCACATAGGTGCCACATAGGGGGGTTCGCGTGAAGGAGGCTTTGCGTGAAGGGGGTTTGCGTGAACCCCCTTTTGCCTGAACCCCCCTAAACCCTAAATCTGCCGCCCAAAACTATATAAATATTTACATATAACTCTTTGCCACCAAAATTATTTGAACCCAAAGGGAATCGTTCGAAGGGGTGTTCGCGCAAACTCTCATTCACACGAACAACTTTCTTTGGCCTACGTGGCAGTTTAGGCGAAGGGGGTTCATGTGAAAGGGGTGTTCATGTGAACACCCTCGATTTCTGATCCCGCCCAACCTCTTACTCACGTTTTTTGGACACGAAGTGGGATGCAAATAAACACTAGAAAACATGAAAACTATATTTATAGTGGTCAAACCTAAAGGAGAAAACCCCACTCTAAAATAAATCATTGCATGTATTAAGAATTTCACCAATACTTTTATCCAACACTTCCACTTCACTCCTCTATCTCACAGAATGATTAAAGAATAGTTTCTCACTATTGTACGATAAAATGATCACCAACAATGTGATCTCTCATGTATCAATATGGTACTAATGTATGCATTCATTTATTATAGATCCCGAGAGGGACCACCCTGTTTATAAAGGATGGGTGACTCGGACATACCGTTTCACTCTTAAATGTGGAAGACTAACATAATATAGTTTAATAAATAAGCTCTAAAATAATATGGGGTGTAAAGTGGTGGTCCACCCAAAGAGGTATCCCCACTTGATATTATTACCCCAACACTCCACCTTAATGTTAAGTGGGGAAGGACATGCGAAATTACCTTTTTCCACAAAAGTATTTACAGATCCATAAATCATCAAGAATGATTTATGATATCATGTAAACAAGGGAAATCATACATATCTTCCCATTAAGAAATTATTAGGACAAGTGATTTATCTATGAAGACTTATATCAGATTATGGAGCCTGGTATAAAACAAGGTATTCCCATAACTAATGCATCGTTGGGATTCACACGTAAACTCACATAATGTGATTATTTACTTATTACAAAATGGAGGAATTATTAGAAATTTACAACAAGCCATTTAAGAGGTCGCATTGTCATGCACACTCCACCTCAAAAGAAACTTTGAAAGGCCCAAAAAGGCATCAAATTTGTAGAAATTTACATAACACAGTGGCTTTAAGAAAATATCTTCTATGGAAAAGAACTTGAGATCAATATAACCATTATGGAATTTCTCTCGAATAAATTGCATATGAAGCTTGATATGATTTTTCCTTTGATGTTGAACTAGATTTTTTACAAGATAAATGCAATTCTGGTCATCACATAGAATATTAGTGCTTCCTTTGACACCCATATGTAGTTCATCAAAAAGTATTTTCAGCCAAATAACTTACTTTGTTGCTTTCATAACACTTCTATACTCTACTTCAGTAGAAGAGATAAAAACTCTTGGTTTATTTTTTCTAATGTAAGAAGAATCCTTACAGTTGGGTAACTGCACAAAGTGGGGGGGCTAAAAGGGGGTCTTAAATGAATGCATTTTTCTAAAAAATAACAAACTTCAAATTTTACGAGTTTTTTGAAATATTTACACTCAAAATTGGAAGATGTTGTATAAACATGAATCGTAGCATTTTGATTCTAGTTTCTAAGATGTTAAGTGTTATTGAAAACATATAAGTTTAAGTGGGTCAAATAATTAAAATACCAACAAATGCTCCTATTTTTGTTAAAAAACATAATAGAGTGACTTTCGTGGGCCTCACCATTTTTTTAGCACTATTTAGTATTTTAAAAAACCCTTTGGTAGAAAGATAGCTGCGAGGATTTAGTTTGTGTTAGAATTTTTTGTATATTTTCTTAGAAAGTATTTTCTTTTTTTATGATTTTCTTAGTACAAAAATTTTCAATTTTGAAAAATAATGGAGCTCCGACTGTCCCCTTGTAGCTACCTCAAAAATATTGAAAATTAGGATTTTGTTAATATGTGTAGAATTATGCCTAGTTTGTGTTAGTATAATTATTTTCAATTTCGATGAGGCAAAAAAAGATAAATGAAAAAAGATAGACATGTTGAAACTAAAAAAAAAACTATTAAAAATAATAGTTCGTGTTGGTACCAAAATTTAATCTCCTTCAAAGACCGAGCAACGTCATGGATTTGAAAGGACACTCGGAAGAAGATAGATAATCATGTATGTCATTTTGTAGCTAGGGAAGCAATCTATCTAACTTGTTAGCACTCAGGTTTTGAAAAGAGTGGGTAGAACCTTAAAAGGATGTGATTTAATCCTAAATATTTTAGGTTGTGCCTTTGAAACAAGATAAGAGAACCATATTTTGTAACCTCTGTTATTGAAGAACAATGATAAATCCTTCTTTTGCATAAATTTTATAGAGAAGACCTTGGGAAAATATGATCAACACACCAAATTTAACTCTCACAAGTTATCACTTCCAAATCATGGAGATATTTTCACAAGGAAAAGGTTACTAAAGACATTTGGGACCCTAATTGCTTCTTCATGTTTTGGTGATGGGGATTATGCATTGGCATACACACATGAAAAACAGGGTAAGTACGGGTAGGATTGGTTGTTTTTGAATAATTTTTTTGTGGGAGGTGGGCCAGGATGAACTTGATTCACCAGATCCTTGAGGAATCTTAAAAAACGGAAGGTTAAACCAAAAAAATGCCACAGAATAGCTAAAATGTTTCTTTAACTAGAATATGTGCTTCAATGGAGGCCCAAATTAGCACTTTTTCACACAATATTTGAGATTCTATCACAAAGGCTCGAGTTAGAAAATCCAAAAAAGTATCAAGATCTAAGTCAAATCATGCCTAAGGTACACCCAGAGGCTTACAGACAATCTCTATCAACAGATGAAAGAAAAGTGATTTTAAATAATTTATTCCAATCCCAGATGAAAGCTCTTCTAAGAAATGAAATTACAGATGCCACTAAACTGTCACAAGGATTGAGGTCTATGTGATTGAATCATATTTTAATACAAGATTACAAAAGAAACTAGAAAAACTACTCACATACACTCATAAATAAAACAAACACAATTTTCTCAAGACAACACAAAATAACTTGAATTTGATTAAATCTATCAACAGGGGAAAGTTTCTAGAACAGTCTCAAAGATTGTCAATGGTTGTAACTTGCAACAACCTTGACGTGATCAGATTTAATACAAAAGAGATATACAGGCTTCTCAAATGGCTTCTCAAAATGATGGGCTCTGTCAAGCCTTTTTCTACTAGAAAATTTAGTCTCGACCCCTAACACTCCAACCATTTGCATGAAATTTTCGTGCCATTTATAAAAAGAGCCCCTTCATTCTACAATAGATTTTTTCCCTCTGAATGCTTACAACTTTTTGGAAAATGCAAAAATTTCACATTTTGTTTTGTGCCTCCACCCTTGGGAAATGAGCCTGACACATGTCCTGAGGTGGGACCCAAAGGAACCACAGATAAATTCTGCCATTTTACCCTCTTTTTGGAAAAAAAAAAAATTTCTAAGTTTTCCCCATAGCTCCGCCCCTCTACATCAAGTTTCTAATCTAGGTCCTAGCGGAACCACGCTCCCTTTTATACTTTTAACTCCTTTTCCCACAAAGGGAAAAATTTCAAAATTTCCTCTGACAACTTGCACCTCCACTATTGACTGGAGCAATCTTTGACCTTTCTTCCATCGGGCTTGAGGGCCATTTAGATTTTTTGATCCTTTGAATAACAGGAGGGGAAAATGCAAGTTACCCCCGATGGTCTGCCTCCCTGCCCCTTTGACTTGAAACACATTTTGACTAATCCTTTGTCAGGCTTGTAGGCCATTTTTGATATCTTAACCCTTTTGAGCATAAGATGCAAAAATTCTAAGTTTCCCCCAATGGTCTGCTTCCCTGCTCCTTTTGACTAGTCAAACTGTCATGTGTGATAATGGCGCATCTTGAGATAGTCCCCAAAAGTTGAGACCTTGAATGAGCACAGGATCACCACGTGTCCCAGCCTGGTAAAATTTATTTTAAGGCTCGAAGCTCAGTGGAAGGCACTAAGTGTCATGCTCCGGGGAAGTCTCCTTTGGTAGTTGAAAAGTCCAAGCAAAATGCAAAGTGAGCGGAGGCCTCCAAGTGTCCTCCTAGCGCTTCTTTAAAAGACTCTGAGTGAGGGTGGTCTCACCACTTCTCCCTATTCTCCGCCAAACTATTTTAGCTACATAAAATTTATCTAAGTCTGGGCAAAGTAGCAGAAACCTCCACATGTCCTCCCAGGGCTACTCCAAGGCCAAACCAAAAAGTAGATCTTCAAACGAGTTTCATTCCTCCACATAGACACATTTTAAGTTAAGGTGATTCATATAAATTTTAAACTACCCAGCTGAGTCATGTCCAACCAAAATATGCCACATCCCCCATCAATGTAAGGATGTAAATTTGACTGGGAGAAACACCCATCAAACCGTAAAATATAGGAAAAATGATCATTTGAGCCCAAAAATGAAAATTTCTCTAAGGAAAGAGAATTTAGAAATGTTACAAGGCTCAAATACGTCCATCAGAGACACATCCATTCATTTGTCTTCAAGTATTTAGGGTAGAAATGACAAATAATATAAATCCCAACTATAGAGAATGAAAAATATGGGAGAACCTGAGTTTTTAGATGAATAGAGAACAAGAGACCCAAATTATAGACCTTTTCTAAAGGAATAAGGAAACAAAGAGAAAACCAAGGACCCATAAGTGATTTATGACCCAAGGATAGATCAAAAATGGAAACAAAGATTAACCAAGCACAACACAGGGAAAAGAAAGTGCCAGAGGCTATAAATCGATAGATTTTCAAAGGAAAACTGGGGCGAGACTATTTTGAGCACCAACATTGGCTCCGACTCAGGGATGGGCACTCTCTATGAGTGCCACAAGAATAAAGGTAGAGCAAGTGCAAAAAATATCCATTAGGCAATAGACTCAATTTGTAGAGCAGAGAAACAGAGCCATCTCCAAAAATGAAACAGAGAAACTAGCAAAAATAGGTCACCGAGGACCAGAACAAACAAAAACACAAAAGATAAGAGACAAACAACAAACTATACATTGTACGTAATATTTTTTCCTTTGATTCAAGGGAATCAATCCAATAAATATTTCAAATACCTGCCATTAACAGGAAATTTGAGCAATTCACCATCTAAGTCATTGAGGAAGAAGGTATTCTCACCAATCCTGATATCAATGGAGTAAGGGTCCATCCATAATGATTCAAACTTGCCATGCTTTCCCTTATCCTCATGTCTGCTATCCCATAGCATCACAAGATCTCCAACATTAAAGGCCTTGGGAGTGACCTTCTTATCAAATAACTTCTTCATCCTTTCTCTAAACTTTACATACCTCTAGTGGGATTCCCTCCTCTCTTCATCAAGTTCAACAATCTAGTTAATGAAAGCATCATAGGGACCTACCTCTTGATCCTCCAGTTGTTGAATGAATTGATATGAGGATAATTTCATATTTAGGGACAGAAAGGCCTTAGTTCCTTACACCAACTCAAATGTACTCTTTCCAGTGGCTCTTTTAGCAATGATCCTATCTGCCCAAACATCAAACTTAAACTGTTCACCCCACTTTCTCTTGCTTATCTCCAAGGTTCTTGTGATAATATTCAGTAATTTTTTGTTACTGGACTCAGCTTGTCCATTTCCTTGGGGATTGTAATTGGAGGCATATGTCAATTTGACCCCATAGTCCTTGCACATTGCCCTTAAAGGTTTAGCTCTAAATATCATGGCATTGTCAACAACAATCTTGATTGGCACCCCAAACCTACAGATGATATGGTTCAACAGAAAATCCATGACAATTTGGTGTGTTTCTCTTTTGGTGGGGATTTCTTCCACCCACTTGGTGAAATAATTAGTGGCTACAAGAATCCACTTATGGCCAGCACTAGAAGGGTCTGAAATCTCACCAATGAAATCCATTCCCCATTGCTTGAATGGAGCTTCAATTGATACCGGATGCAAAGGAAGGGACCCTAAAGCTTTCATTCTTCTAGAGAAGCACTGACAACTCTCACATCTTCTAACCAAATGAGTTGTATCCCTGAAGATATTTGGCCACCAATAACCAACCCTCATGATCTTATTTGTTGTGACTCTTATAGAAAAATTCCCCCCAAAAATTCCTCCATGGAGATCAAAAATTATCTTGGGGGCTTCTTCTTAGTAATGCACCTTAAGAGGAATCCCTCTGGGTTCTTCCAAGATAACCCATAATCAGTTATGACATATTTCTGGGAAGCCAACTTAAGATCTCTTTTCTGGTTCTTACTTAAATACTTAGGGAAACATAAGTGTTTGAGATAGAAATGTACATCCTTGTACCACTCAGAACTCATCAACCTTTCAAAAACACCTACCCTTTCTTATTATACCTCATTTAACTCAATAGTTTGAAAGTTGTTCTTAGCCATAAGCTTAGCCAAGCCCAAACCTCTCACCAAATTTGTGGTTTGGATATCCATATCATATTCTTACAACTTGTTTACTCACCTCCATATTTTTCTTGAGACCTCCATCTCTGACAGGATTTCGTTCACCATGGTGTGGGAATCATAAGCAACCACTTTATAACTTAGAATGTAAGGTCTAAAAACATTTGTTGCTTTTACTAAGGAAAATACCTACTTTTCCATGTTAGTTTACTTTAGCTCAGCCCCCTACAAGGCCTTACTGAAAAAAGGAAATTGTCCTCTCAGCCCCTTCATCATCCTTTTGTAGCAGGACAGAAGCAATAGTGTTCTTTGACGCAAAGGAAAATAGTTGAAAAGGATTCTTATAATCTAGAGTTGCTAAAAAATGGGCATGTTTTAATGCCTCCTTGATTCCACTGAAAGTTTAGATGACAACCTCCTCCCATTTGATGACCTGGTCTTTCTTCAACATGGAAGTGATCGGATGGTAAACTGAGCAAAGTTTGATATGAATCTTCTAATAAATTTTATCTTCCCGAAGAAGGACTGAATTCCCTTTTTGGTTCTTGGAATAGGGACCTTGCTGATGGCCTCTACTCTTTCTAGATCGATCATCACTCCTTCTTGTGACACAATGTGACCAAGAAAATTTTCCTTCTGCACTCCAAAATGGCATTTCTTTGGATTGAGTGAGATGCCATATTCTAGTACATCTTATTAGCAGCTTCTGCAAGTGCAGACAAGTGATCACTTCTCTTTCTAGAAAATATAGTTACATCATCTTGATAGACTGCAATAAACTCATGTGATGTAACCAGACAAAAGCAACATTCATTTCTCTTTGAAAGGTGGCTCCAGCATTCATCAGTCCGCAGGGCATCTTGACATAAACATAGGTCCCCCAAGTAGTAGTGAAGGCTATCTTGATCCTTTCTTATTTCTTTCACCACAACTTGGTTATAACTAGAGAAACTGTCCAAGGTAGAGAGAAACTTAGAACCAGTCACTAACTGTAGCATGTTATCCATATTTGGAAAAGTATAATTATCCTTCATTGATGCTTCTGTTTTAGATTCTTGAAAGTCCACACGCAGCCTGATGTCACCATTTTTCTTTCTAACTGGTACCACAGGTTTGCAACCCAAGAGGAATACCTTGTGGGCTGGATAATCCCTCCATCTCTTAGCTTCTTTAGTTATTTTTGCATTTTGAGGGATAAGAGTGGATTGATGGGCCTCTGTTTCTTCCTGAATGGTTTTACATTTGACACCAAGGGGATCTCATGCTGAAACATGTCCTCTCTGTATGCTTTTAGCTCAGAATAGGTCCAAGCCATTCAATCTTGGTATTTTTTACACAACTAGATGTACGAATGCTTCTCCTCCTTACTGAGATTACTGCCTAACCAAATTTTCCATGGCTTACCCTTTTTGCTAAGGTCATTGTACGTACCCAATATTGTAAGGTATTGTACTACCAAAACAACATGACACATGCCCCAATGATGATATAGGTCTCCTCGCAAGGTGTTCCGGATCTACAAAAGCTCTCCGAGTGTGCGTTAACATCCCGCATGCCCCGCATAGGCCCCGCGTGCTTTATTTTTTCCTTTTCCCCTCTTTTCTTGGCCTTTTTCTCTTCAGTAACGAAACCGCCGCCCTGCCTGGGCGGCGGTCCTATAACCGCCACCCTGCTCAGGGTGGCGGTCCTTTACGCATTTTCTAGAAAGCTCTTTTAACACGACTCACGTAAATTCAATGTTTTACCAGCTTTCTTGCACCGCCATAAGCTTGCATTTATGATTTTGGTTCCCTGGAATAGTGTTTTTCCATTGTTTATAGTTTAAGACTTCTATTTGGCTTTTACCTTGGGTAAATGCAAATGCTATAAATAGTTGGCTTGTGCTCAAGCAAATGGCCCCTCAAATTTTTCCTCTGATTTCACTTTACAATAGATTTAGTTTTCCTTTTTCTTAGAATGCTTAGTTTCTTTCATTGCATGCTTAGTTAGCATTATTTTACTGTTGGTAAGCCACATATCCATCTTGTGCAAGAACTGTTGTTATTTCATCCAATCCATTAGAGTAGAATATCTTAGGAAGCCATTAAAGTTGCAGGTTTTGCTCCTCAAACAGGATAGTTTCATGTTCTAGACGCTTTATGTTGCATGAATCGCAATAGATCCCACTAGGAATTGCATAAGCCAAGCTCTGTACTCTTGCGCTATCCCTCTCCTACTCACATTGTATTCAGTCTGTGTCTTGAGCTACCTTTGTCCCAATATCTACTTCTATTGATGCTAGCATTACACTCTTTTCTGGATCCATGTGAACACGAAGGAATGAGGAGATCACACTGAGGGGACAAGATCACACACACCATCGGATTCGCCACTGTTCTACAGAATCCAAGTTCTAGCTTTCAAAGTTCTAGTTAGAATCATATCAAATAGAGTAGTTAATTACTTTATTTTAGTAAATTCTATTCTCGATATTGCCAGGGAAGCTATAGGGATTGATAGTTTTTGAGAAACTATGATTCACTCCTCACTTCTGAGGTAGGATCGAGAATCTTGCAAATAGATTAGATAAGCTATTTTATTGTTAAGAATAGATCTACAAATTACACAGAAAAATAGCTACACTCGGTTATTTTGTTTGTTTTAAATTATTATTTTAGTTGTCATTCTAGATATTTTAAATAGTTGTTTTCTTAAATTCGTAAAGTTCATCAGAAAACACAAAAAAAATAGAGAAATCATATATAGATATATTTGACGTAATTAAATTTCATTTTACTGTAGTTCATTTTACATTATTGCTTTTGTATGACAATCATGGGACCTAGAGAGCCTAGGGAATACATATTCGAGCCAATCGTGCCCCAGCCCAATATCATCATGGAAATAACTGATATAGATCAAAATATTAGGATTCAAGTCTTCCGAACAACGGTAAGCTTACAACAAATCAATTCCCAGTTGAGCGGGTGAACTAAACATAGAAGATGACAAAACACACACATTTTGGTCAAATCAACCGAACTACAGATTACCCTAGGCAACGTTCATATGATTTTAGAAGGGCTCGAAAGAGAACAAACCTATTCGGGTGTGATCCTTTAGTTCCACAGCCAGACGCTGGAGACACCCTAGTAGATATAGATACCGACATAAGAATCCAAGGTTACTACGAATGCCTGTAAGGTATTCTGAGAAGATCAGCACAGCTGTTGGTTCTAAACATAGAAGCTGAAAAAGCTTATGACTACTTGGATACTAGGGATCAAGACTTTATCTCACACATATGACCATCACAGGACCGCAACAACCAAGAGTCTATGGTTGTGATCCGCATATCCCACAGCCTAACGAATCCATAAGAGAATTAGACATAGACACTGGCCTACGTACACTTAGTATTTCAGATCTACTCCGACTTCCACCTGTCATCATTCGAACAGTTATCCCTACTAAATATAATAACTTACAGAAGCTAGAGAATTTTTGACTAGGCCAGAGAATCGTCCATAGAATCGACCATATTTACCATCCACCATATGACCCTATCCGGAGAACGTACACGAAACCATCCCGGGTCATTTTCCACGCATCCCACAACCCATAGATCGAATCACGCCAGAGCTCGATATTGATTGGAGCCTTCGAGCAGTCATCCTCGCCGATCGATCTATCACACCAGTCCAAGTTAGAAGGGCCTTCTTTCCCTTAGATTCGCAAATACCACTAGTGCATGTTGAAGACATTAGACTGCCTAACTAGCTTGTCTGTATCCCATATTCTACCCCCACCGGCTGTCTCAGCATGACCTCGGGAGGTCGGGTACGTGGAAGAGTCACTTGTTGATTCTCACGCTCGCCTGTTGCTTTTCCATCGTACATTAACTTGGTAAACCTGACGTGAATTTCCTACTTTCTAGTCAGAAGTAACATTATTACGTTTTCTTACCATGTTAGTGATACTTTTCATCTCAAATACATAATTAGAAGATACGCTTAGTTATACAAAAGAATAAGGAGAGATCTAGGTGCAAATACAAAAGAATATAAAAGTGCAGGGACTGGAGAAGCTTTACTTTTGATATTTTAGCCTAAAAATGCTTTGGCCTAGGACCGTACAAATTGTTAGAGATGTATAATCCAATCCTAACACTTCTTTATGGTCTTAGATGCCTTCAAGATTGGGTTCTTTAATTTTATGGGTCCTTCTTGGCTTGAAATTGTACTTCACTATCAAACCCTAATTATCACACAATTTTGAAACCATTTGTAATTAGCTGAAACACACCAAAATCCTAACCATGGGTTGAAGTGCAATTCATACACTTATCCATCTATAAGACCCAGCCTTGGATCAGTGGCATTGATCCAAGTGATGCTTTAAGTTTATTCGGGATGAACTAAAATTATAGACCTTACGCAGGTTGCAAGGTCTGAATACGTTGAATAAACTATTCCGGAGTCTAACTCAGGCTAATCGTGTTAAATGAATTGGTTCCCGATATCGTAATATCAGGAAGGTCTTGATCATGGGCCAGGTAATAAATTCAGATGCATTTATTCCACTAGCCTATTGGCAGTGCAAGAGTGAATCTTGTTCGTGAATGTATGTTTGTAGGTTCTTTTTCTGAGCATTTGAAATGTTAGACCTAAACTAGATTTATTAAGGTTAGTACTATGATCTATGGGTTAGATTAGTGTTAATCTAACCTAGGCCTAAGCTATAAGCTAAATGTTCTAAGTTAGTAACTTTGTGCTATGGAGGTTAGACTAAGTTACATCTTAAATCCTAACCTATGTTACTAACCTAACTAATGAACAAGGGAGAAAGGGGACCTATGAAAGGGTGCGAGCCATGGGTGGTAGTTTCTATGACATTAAATACATAGATAAGCATGAAGGACAGGTAATTTGGTAGAAGTTGAAATGGCTAGCAAGAGCCAACGTGGCAGAGTCGCCAAAGTTAGATATGGTCTTTGAATTTCATTTGTCCATCGCCAACTATGGCGGTCGGTGGCAATGGAGATTGAGCGGGAAATTTGGAGTAAATGCAATTAATGAACTCGGTCTTCGAGCTCGGGTTTCTCGAGAAGGCATGCAAAATGGAAAACTGATAGTTAGTTTGGGTTTTCATGTGCTCCGGTTTTTCCTCTGTCTGATCACTGGTTCTTTGCACCAGTCTACTTGGTGTTGCATGGCAAATATGAGCGTAACTAGCTCTTTTCTCTGGCAAGTAAAGTTTATAAGGCATGGAAATAACAAGTTATTGTTGTTGAATCTAACGTGGAAAAAGAGGAGAAGGCACGAGCTCTTTCAGTGGTCTTCTTCGGATTTTTAAGCAAATAACCAGGCATGTTAGGCCCTAACCTTTAAAAATATTGCTTTCTTTCAAATGATTTCATTAGAACAACTCTGTTCAAATGATTTTCGGGTTCAATTGGTTTTTATGGTAGCTTTGTGTGATTTTGTTACTGTATCTTCTTAATGGCTCGATTTTTTCAATTAAACCCTTGACGGGTGTGTATTCTGTTTCGAACGGTTGCACTATCTCATTGTGTTTTGCATTCCGGATAAAGTTTGTCAAATGCATGCAAGAAAGTATACTAAACCTGCTCTTTCGGAGCCCATGAATTGTTTCCTTGTTGGGTTTAGGCTATAGTTGATACTTGCTGTTGATACTTGTCGAAAAGGATACTGTTGGATTTTTGTTTGAATGTTCAGTATAATTTGACGTCTTTGTAAGTTCGGTCATGGTTACTATAAGTGGTGGTTATTGAATCTTGTTGGGTTTCACTTTAATACTTAAAGTTATTTGTGAACGGATAACTTGTTGTGTTTACAGTATTTTAATGTGACCTTGTAGAAGTTGTTTTTCCCCCCTTGTGTTGTGGTTATGGGATTCAACCCGTTGATAGTTGCAATATATTTATTTAAATACAAAATGACTCTGTGGAGTCTATGGAATGGTTCGTATATTATGGACTACTAAAGAAGCCATGTATGTGAATACTGGTAGTTTGATTCTGTCAGAGTCCTGGAGGGGTAACTGGTATTACGACTTCTGTTATCTTGTTATGAATACCTTCGTTTAGCAATGAATTTTTGGTACAGACTCAGTTGATGTACTTTTTACTTTTCCTCTCTGTGTAAGCTGGAGCGAATATTGTTGTAGAGGCTCAGTTGGAATCCTTGTTACAAAATCAGTATTTTGCTTCTGTATAAGCCTGATTGTGAATATTTATCATTATTGACATGGTTGGAATCCTTAATTTATATTTATCTTGTGTATTGGCTTCTGTAGAATCTTTATCGTGAATACTGTTGTTTGGATTCGGTTGAAATCCCTGATAGGTAACCATTGTTTCTACTTCTATATAAGCCTAGTTATGAACACTTATTGTTTTTGGCTCTGTTGGATTCCTTAAAATATATTTATAGATATCATATATCTTGGCCCCTGTAGAAGTGGGTCATGAATACCATGCGTTTCTACCTCTGAATGAGTTCAGATGTGAATAAGGTATGCTATTATTCTGGTTAGAATTCGTGAATTTGGTATGTGTCTTGTATCCTTCTACTTCTGTAGAAGTCTATTTGAAGAGTACCACATGGGTAAGACTCCTTTTTAATCCTGGAGGCATACGTTATGTTTTCCTTTCTGAATAATTCCATTTAATTGAGGCTATGCATGTTGCGTGGATTTAGTATGAATATCTCTACATAGTCATAGGGAAATAGCATTTGCTTTAATTTTATTGAGTCTCTTGTTGACTGCGATAAAAGGGAAGTTCTTTTGATTTTGACATTGGATCTAAAACCTTACAGTGTTTTAGTAGTGATTAGAATGAGCTGTATGTTGCTGAGAGGGATTGTTGTCGTGTTTGTGCATGATTACGTCTTTGTTGTTGAGGTTTTCTTGTCTTGTGCTTGACTGAGATAAAGAGTTAACATTTGTGCCTTGACAAGTGATTGCGCTAGCTATTTTCTCGTTTCTTTTAAATAATATGGAAGGTTATGTGGAGTCTATTTTGGATAGAATACTCATTACTGCCTTGGCGCGAGAGCTACTGTACTGCTAGTAAGCTACAGGATATTGTTTAATTTAAATTTTAACCAAACTGTGATGCTTCTGGTGGTCTTGTCTGATTTATTCGCAAGTGTTTAAGGTGAATGCTTTGCTCTTGGAGAGACGGTACAGTCATGAGCTTGTTCTGAGGGAAATATGAATGACTCGTTTTATTTCTCTTCTATTGTAAAGTATATGTTGATATAATTTTATCTAACTTTCGGAATTGTTCTAACATACTGATGGAATCATGAATGGTTATGATATTCATTTATTATGTTGAATATATTAGTCTGTCTGATGCTATTGTCCTTGGGATTCAGATGGATAGTTGTTTTAGATGCATTTGTATTCTTGGTCACTAACGTTTTGATGAAATATTTGAAAGGTATCTAGGACTATTTAGTAACTATAATGTTAGTTACGCGTGTATAGTTTGTTGTATTTCAAGAACATAGTCTGAAATATGTTTACTTGTTTGGTGAAATGATCTCATTTAAACAGGTTGTTTAATGAAAATAGTTGGTGGATTGCAATTGTTTTAAGAGTTAGTGCTTATCATGCTCAGTTCATCGAACTGACCCATGTTGACAATTTTTACAGATGGTTTCCGTAAGTGGTAAAAGCACACAGATCTGATAGGATGTTCGGATTGTTTAATTTGGTTTTATGATGAATTATAGCTTGATTCTCTAAATGTACTATATGAGGGAAGATGTTCTTTTTCTGTTGAAATATTGTATCCAGTATGTTGAATGCATAAAATGTATTTGATTATCCTGAAGGAAATAAAGAGAAATATTTTTTACTTATGTGTTTGTATTCTTATCTTGATAGTTTGACCTTCTACGGTTCAAAGATCTTGAGAGCATTGTTATTATTGTATAATTTGGAGACTTTTGTGATTATCAATGTAAGCTTGCAAGAATAAGTGACTGAGTACTTATGATTGTTTAGTAGTTCTAGTATGTTCTATCTAAAGCTAAAGTTGGAATTTAGATCACTATCTTTCTGGAAGATAGGGTTAAAATAAACCTGAGCTGGAAGTTAAACAGGCTGAATAAATTATTACTTCCTAGTCTTGACCTAAGTCAAGACAACATTTAATTGGATTCTTAATCACTATATCTCGACATTAATAAGTAAGATATAAATTCAGTTACGAGAACTGATATAAACCTAAAAAGGGTTTGGTTAGCAATCTCATGTGAAGGATGAGAGTTCTTGTCCAATTTCGTTGATATAAACTTATGTAAATTCTATGAACTCCTTGATGGGACCTCTAGTCTTAATAACTTCTCTTGTGTATTGGGTTTTATTAAGAAAGGTCATTCTAGGGTGAGGAACCCAGGATCGGGAAAGACTAACCTTAGGGGAACGTCTGTTAGTATAATTTAAACTCAACGTGTGTAACACTTATTAATAAGTAGATCTTTTCAAGAAAGATTTAAAGGTTGACAGCACAAGTCAACTACAAGGTTGTACCTTCGAGAAGATTAGGATCTTCTCGAAGATACAACAATGCAGGTGACTTATGACGACACCCTTTGCATTGATCGTTAAGATTTACACCTTAAACTCGAACAAGTTACTCTGGGACTGATTAGGAATGTGGTCACGTTATAAGGCTTCCTAGGAGACTCGGGGTATCTTGACACACTGGTTTAACTAGGGTTGACCCAGTATGTCAGCGTATCAGTAGTCCTCGGGAGCCTCCATATAACGTTGTCACCTTACTAATCTGTTTTTGAGTGAATAACTTGGGATAGGAGAGACTGACAGAAGTCAGTATAAGACATTCGACATAACATAGGAATGGGGTGAAGGACGTATTCTAGATTGACGAGTATGCCGTCAAGGAATACGAGACATAAGCATTATGTTTCAAATCTTTGGCCAAAGTATCGCAAGCTGCTGATTGTGTTGTCCTAAGTCACCTAGTCTAAGGGATGAGATGCCGATGAATAATGGTAACAATTATTCAGATAGGTTCCTTGGACAGAACATTCTAAATCCTAGATTAGGGAAGAGAGCCACAAGAGGGATGTGTTAAATAAAAACGCTAACTCTTAATACACATTAATAGATCGGTAGATTACCGAGTCATGGAATGAATAGATCGGAGGTACTCCAAGTCATTACAGCTGCATATGGTTATCTGTTATAAGAATGGTTGCTTTGATTTGTGAGTTCTAAATTATGTATTTAGAACCAGGAAGAATTTATAAAAAAAAAAATTGACTTGTTCTAATGTATAAAATGAGGATGTTACATATTGGTATCAGAGCTGAAGGTTGCAGCTCTTGGACCTATTGTGTCCATAATCTGATGAAAACCTGAATTTTCTTGTAACAGAAAATGGTTGGAACAAGAGGGAATGTTGCAAATAATGCTCCACCTGAAGGAGGGGTGACAACAACCCAAAAACACTATGAGATCCTTGCTACCCTCTTGGACACAAGAGATCGTTTAGCTGTACTTGAACAGCAGGTGATGGGAAATGAGGAGGATGATGAAGCTGGTAATAACAATCAGCAACCTCCTCAGGACAACCCCGATATGGATGTTGATGTTAATGCTGGGAATGCACCTGTCCAACCAGAAAACAAAAAGGCCAGGTTGGCAGTAGAACTCACTAATGATATAAAAAGGATAAGTCCACCTAAGTATGATGGCACCACATTAGGAGATGGAGCTGAGAACTGGCTCAACGAAATGGAGAAGTACTTTGCAATAAGAAACTTCTCTGAGGAAACCAAAGCTATTTGGGGAGCCTATCAGCTTTCCCATGAAGCATCTTTGTGGTGGGATAGCCGTAAAGCAGAGCTAAATATTGATGAGACCAACGTTACTTGGGATCAATTTAAAGGCTATTTTAGGCAAAATTGGCTGCCACAACTTTTCTATGATCAGAAAATGACAGAATTCTAGAACTTAGCTCAAGGGAAGCTAACAGTAACTAAATAATGGGAGCGGTTTACAAAACTCCTCAAGTATGTACCGCAGTATCAAACTGACGAGAATTTCAGAATACGGAAATTCATCATGGGATTGAATCTCGTGATAGGGGGAGAGGTCGATGTTCACAGTCCAACCACTATGGAAGGAGTTGTTGAAAAGGCCATAAGACAAGAATAGAAATTAAAGGCTATTTCTACACATAAGGAGGAAGTGCGGAAGAAGACTGCAAACCCTTCTTCAACCTCTCTTACACCCAAAAAGGGACCATGGAAAAATTTTGGAAACAAAAGTAAGTTTCCAGGGGATAACAGTAAGAAAGCAGTAGTAAATAAGCCTGCTGGAAATGTAAGGGATAATTTTGCCAAAAATTATAACAATGGGTAGAAGCCCTATGGAGGACAACGTGACAATTACAAGGCTGGAGGCAATTTTGAGCCTAAAAAGGCACTTGTAGGAGGCTGCTACAATTGTGGCAAAGACCACTACGTAAATCAATTCCCTTTGAAGAAGGATGATCGTAATCAGTAGCATAAGATACATGCTACAGTAGCAGACAAGCAAGCTGAAAAGCAAGTGACACCTATAGAAGTTCCGGGTAAGTTATTTGGCATAGCTGTCACTATTCTTTTTGATACAGGAGCTACTAAATGTTTCATTTCTAATAAACTTGCTTCTAAACTTAAAAGAAAAGCTGGAAAAATGGATAAATCTTGGACCGTACAGTATGGTAATAACTCTGTTCATACAGTGAGTATGTGTCTTTTTGGGGCAGTCCTTGACTTACCTAATTTCTCCACGGAAGTTGACCTCTATGTTACACCTTTGGGATCGTATGACATTGTCATCGGTGTCAATTGGTTAGCTGACCATAACGCAAAGGTAGACTACTATGAAAAGAACATAAAATGTTTAGATGATCAGCTGGAAACAGCAGAGATTCAAGGTGTGAAACGGGAAATTTCAGTTAGAAAACTGTCAGCTATGCAGCTTAAAAAGGCTAAAAACAAAGGATGTACCCTTTATGCAGTAAAGATATCTGAATTTTCAGAAGAAGATGGTGATTACATGAAACGATTTCCTCTGCTACAAAGTTTCAGGGATGTTTTTCCTGAGGAATTACCAGGGTTACCACCCAAGAGGGAATTTGACTTCACCATCGAAATCAAACCAGGAACTGAACCTATTTCCAAAACACCTTATCGGATGACTACTACAGAGTTAGTAGAGGTTAAGGCACAATTGCAAGAAATTTTGTCTAAAGGTTTGATTAGAACAAGTGTTTCACCTTGGGGAGCGCCTGTAATATTTGTGAAAAAGAAGGATGGAACACTTAGGCTGTGTATTGACTATCGGATGTTGAACAAAGCAATAATCAAGAACAGATATCCACTTCCCAGGATCGACGATTTATTTGATCAAATGTGGGGGGCAGCGGTTTATTCTAAGATAGATCTTCGATCTAGTTATCATCATTTAAGGATTAGAAAAGAAGATATTCATAAAACAGCTTTCCGAACAAGGTACGGACATTTTGAATTCACGGTTCTACCCTTTGGGTTAACTAATGCACCCGCAGCCTTTATGAACTTAATGAACAATATTTTTCAAGAATATTTGGACAAGTTTGTACTTGTATTCTTGGACGATATTCTCATTTATTCTAAAAGCGTTGAGGAGCACAATGAGCATTTGAAGATAGTTTTGGGAATTTTGAGAAAAAGAAAGTTGTATGGTAAGTTGTCCAAATGTTCTTTCTTTGATTCAGAAGTTCACTATTTGGGTCATGTCATAAGTAAAGAAGGAATTGCTGTAGATCCTTCAAAAATAGTGGCAATAACTGAGTGGCCTGCACCAAAGAATGTGCACGAAGTAAGAAGCTTCATGGGTCTTGTTGGTTACTATAGAAAATTTGTTAAAGATTTTTCTAAAGTAGCTGCACCAATAAATTCATTGCAGAATAAGGATAAGAAATTTATTTGGAATGATAAGTGCGAAGCGGCTTTCAAAATTCTGAAAAGCCAGTTGACTTCCGCACCTATATTAGCTGTACCAGACCCTAATGAGAGCTTTACTATTGTAACGGATGCTTCTGGGGAAGGTCTTGGAGGTGTTTTGTTACAAAGTGAACAAGTCATAGCATATGAAAGTAGAAAACTTAAGTTACCTGAGCTGAATTATGCTCCTCATGATTTGGAGCTTGCTGCCATTGTTCATGCACTTCAAGTCTGGAGACACTATTTACTTGGGAAACCTTTTGAGTTGAAAATTGATCACTTAGGACTGAAATATATTTTCACTTAGCCTAATCTGAATGCCAGATAGAGAAGGTGGTTAGAATTTTTATCACAATATGATTTTTATATTAGCTACATCAAAGGGAAGGAGAATAGAGTAGCTAATGCTCTAAGTCGTAGGAAGCACATTTTTACTCTTATAACATTAAGAACTCAGTTTAAGGATGAGGTAAAAAGTGCCTTAGAATCTGATACATACTTTTAGCAAGTAAAAGCAGCGCTTGCTGCAGAACCTAATGATGAAAGGTATAAAGGTTTTCATTTTGATGATGAAGGAATCTTGCGTTATGAAAACAAGGTATATGTACCTATGCTAAATGATTTGAGGAAGAAGTTGTTAGTTGAATTTCATAATTCGCCTTTCTCTAGACACCCAAGTATCACCAAAATGCTTGCTGATCTAAAATAGCAATACTTTTGGAAAGGTATGAAAAAGGATGTCATTAATTTTGTGACTCATTGTTTGGAGTGTCAGCGGGTTAAGGCAGAACATATGCACCCTGCTAGACTGTTATATCCTCATAGCATACCACAGTACAAATGGCAAGTAATAACCATGGAATTTGTACAAGGATTACCCATGTCCAGGAATAAACATGATGTTATCCTGGTAGTTGTAGATACACTAACTAAGGTAGCTCATTTCATCGCTGGAAATCTAAAGGATGATTCAGCAGTGCTGGCCAAAAGATTCGTACATGAAATTTTCAGATTGCATGGTGTACCAGAATTGACTATATCTGACAGGGATCCAAGAATGATGTCAAGATTTTGGCAAACGCTTAATACAGCTCTTGGAACGAAACTAAACTTCATTTTTGCATATCATCCGAAAACGGATGGACAAACTGAGAGGGTAAATCAAGTGTTGGAAGACATGTTGCGAATGTATTGCATGGATCAACAGTATAAATGGGAAGAGTATCTTCTATTAGTTGAATTTGCATACAACAACACTTATCATTCATCTCTTAAAATGGCACCATTTGAAGCACTTTATGGAAGAAAGTGCAGAACTCCTGTTAGCTAGGATAGTGTTGAGGATAGAGTGGTAATTGGACTAGAGATTCTCACAGAAATGGAACAGCAGGTTAAGCTGATTCGTGAACGATTAAAGGAAGCAGTGGATAGGAAGAAGAGCTATGCTGACCTTAAGTGGATTGATCGAAGGTTTGAGCTTGGTGAGAAGGTTTTTCTTCGTGTTAAACCCAAAAAGAGTTCTATAACTTTTGGTAAGGCTGCCAAGTTGTCACCTCAATTCGTGGGATCCTTCGAAATTGTCGAAATAATCAATCCTGTAGCTTATCGATTAGCATTACCACCTACTTTATCACGCATGCATGATGTTTTCCATATTTCTTTGCTTAATAAATACGTTTCAGATTTGTCACATGTCTTAAATTGGAATTCCTTGCAGGTCCAAGACCCAGGAATAATCGTGGTTAAACCCACACGAGTGCTGGAAACTCACCAATTGCATTTGAGAAATCATGAAATACAGCAATGTAAGGTCCAGTGGGACCAGTTTAACGAAGAAAGTGCAACTTGGGAAAATCTGGAAGAGATGAAAATTGCTTTTCATTTTCTTTTTCAACAGAATGAAATCTGTTAACAAAATATTTCTTTTATGAACTTATCTTTTTCTCAAGTTTATATGAAAGCCAGATGGAGGCAAACATTATTCAGGCTGAATAAAATGTGTTGTGAGTTGGAATATGATTGGACTCTTTTATTTCTTTCATTTTACACCTGAGTTTAATCTGATCTCGGAATGAATTATGGAGTTATCCATCTATAAGACCCAGCTTGGATCAGTGGCATTGATCCAAGTGATGATTTAAGTTTATTCGGGATGAACTAAAATTATAGACCTTACGCAGGTTGCAAGGTCTGAATGCGTTGAATAAACTATTCTAGAGTCTAACTCAGGTTGATCGTGTTAAATCAATTGGTTCCCGATATCGTAATATCAGGAAGGTCTTGATCGCGGGCCAGGTAATAAATTCAGATACATTTATTCCACTAGCCTATTGGTAGTGCAGGAGTGAATCCTATTCGTGAATGTATGTTTGTAGGTTCTTTTTTTGAGAATTTGAAATGTTAGACCTAAAATCTATTTATTAAGGTTAGTAACCTAAAATTAAACTATGATCTATGGGTTAGATTAGTGTTAATCTAACCTAGGCCTAAGCTATAAGCTAAATTTTCTAAGTTAGTAACTTTGTGCTATGGAGGTTAGACTAAGTTACATCTTAAATCCTAACCTATGTTACTAACCTAACTAATGAACAAGGGAGAAAGGGGACCTATGAAAGGGTGCGAGCCATGGGTGGCAATTTATATGGCATTAAATAGATAGATAAGCATGAAGGACAAGTAATTTGGTAGAAGTTGAAATGGCTAGCAAGAGCCAACGTGGCAGAGTCGCCAAAGTTAGATATGGTCTTTGAATTTCATTTGTCCATCGCTAACTATGGCGGTCGGTGGCAATGGAGATTGAGCGGGAAATTTGGAGTAAATGCAATTAATGAACTCGGTCTTCGAGCTCGGGTTTCTCGGGAAGGAATGCAAAATGGAAAACGGATAGTTAGTTTGGGTTTTCATGTGCTCCGGTTTTTCCTCTGTCTGATCACTGGTTCTTCGCACCAGTCTACTTGGTGTTGCATGGCAAATATGAGCGTAACTAGCTCTTTTCTATGGCAAGGAAAGTTTATAAGGCATGGAAATAACAAGTTATTGTTGTTGAATCTAACGTGGAAAAAGAGGAGAAGGCACGAGCTCTTTCAGTGGTCTTCTTCAGATTTTTAAGCAAATAACCAGGCATGTTAGGCCCTAACCTTTAAAAATCTTGCTTTCTTTCAAATGATATTATTAGAACAACTCTGTTCAGATGATTTTTGGGTTCAGTTGGTTTTTATGGTAGCTTTGTGTGATTTTATTACTGTATCTTCTTACTGGCTTGATTTTTTCAATTAAACCCTTGACGGGTGTGTATTGTGTTTCAAACAGTTGCACTATCTCGTTGTGTTTTGCATTCCAGATAAAGTTTGTGAAATGCATGTAAGAAAGTATACTAAACCTACTCTTTCGGAGCCCATGAATTGTTTCGTTGTTGGGTTCAAGCTACAGTTGATACTTGCTGTTGATACTTGTCGAAAAGGATACTGTTGGATTTTTTTTTGAATGTTCAGTATAATTTGATGTCTTTGTAAGTTCTGTCGTGGTTACTATAAGTGGTGGTTATTGAATCTTGTTGGGTTTCGCTTTAATACTTAAAGTTATTTGTGAATGGATAACTTGCTGTGTTTACAGTATTTCAATGCGACCTTGTAGAAGTTGTTTTTCCCTCCTTGTGTTGCGGTTATGGGATTCAACCCGTTGATAGTTGCAATATATTTATTTAAATACAAAATGACTCTGTGGAGTCTATGAAATGGTTCGTATATTATGGACTACTATAGAAGCCATGTATGTGAATACTGGTAGTTTGATTCTGTCAGAGTCCTGGAGGGGTAACTGGTATTACGACTTTTGTTATCTTGTTATGAATACCTTTGTTTAGAAATGAATTTTTGGTACAGACTCAGTTGATGTAATTTTAATGTTTCCTCTCTGTGTAAGCTTGAGCGAATATTGTTGTAGAGGCTCAGTTGGAATCCTTGTTACAAAATTAGTATTTTGCTTTTGTATAAGCCGGATTGTGAATATTTATCATTATTGACACGGTTGGAATCCTTAATTTATATTTATATTATGTATTGGCTTCTGTAGAAGCTTTATCGTGAATACTTTTTGGATTAGGTTGAAATCCCTGATAGGTAACCAGTGTTTCTGTTTCTATATAAGCCTGGTTATGAACACCTATTGTTTTTGGATCTGTTGGATTCCTTAAAATATATTTATAGATATCATAGATCGTAGCCCCTGTAGAAGTGGGTCATGAATACCATGCTTTTCAACCTCTGAATGAGTTCAGATGTGAATACGGTATGTTATTATTCTGGTTAGAATTCTTGAATTTGGTATGTGTCTTGTATCCTTCTACTTCTGTAGAAGTCTATTTGAAGAGTACCACATGGGTAAGACTCCTTTTTAATCCTGGAGGCGTATGTTATGTTTTCCTTTCTGAATAATTCTAGTTAATTAAGGTTGTGCATGTTGCGTGGATTTAGTATGAATATCTCTACATAGTCATAGGGAAACATCATTTGCTTTAATGTTATTGAGTCTCTTGTTGACTGCGATAAAAGGGAAGTTATTTTGATTTCAACCTTGGATCTAAAACCTTACAGTGTTTTAGTAGGGATTAGAATGAGCTGTATGTTGCTGAGAGGGATTGTTGTTGTGTTTGTGCATGATTACGTCTTTGTTGTTCAGGTTTTCTTGTCTTTTGCTTGACTGAGATAAAGAGTTAACAGTTGTGCCTTAACAAGTGATTGCGCTAGCTATTTTCTCGTTTCTTTTAAATAATATGGAAGGTTATGTGGAGTTTGTTTTGGATAGAATACTCATTACTGCCTTAGCGCGAGAGCTGTTGTACTGCTAGTAAACTACAGGATATTGTTTAATTTAAATTTTAACCAAACTGTGATGCTTCTGGTGATCTCGTCTGATTTATTCGCAAGTGTTTAAGGTGAATTCTTTTCTCTTCGAGAGACGGTACAATCATGAGCTTGTTCTGAGGGAAATATTAATTACTCGTTTTATTTCTCTTCTGTTGTAAAGTATATGTTGATATAATTTTATCTAACTTTTGGAATTGTTCTAACATACTGATGGAATCATGAAAGGTTATGATATTCATTTATTATGTTGAATATATTAGTTCGTCTGATGCTATTGTCCTTGGGATTCAGATGGATAGTTGTTTTAGATGCATTTGTCTTCTTGGTCACTAACGTTTTGATGAAATATTTGAAAGGTATCTAGGACTATTTAGTGACTATAATGTTAGTTACGCGTGTATAGTTTGTTGTATTTCAAGAACATAGTCTGAAATATGTTTACTTGTTTGGTGAAATGATCTCATTTAAATAGGTTGTTTAATGAAAACAGTTGGTGGATTGCAATTGTTTTAAGAGTTAGTGCTTATCATGCTCAGTTCATCGAACTGACCCATGTTGACAATTTTTGTAGATGGTTGCCGTAAGTGGTAAAAGCACGCAGATCTGATAGGATGTTCGGATTGTTTAATTTTGTTTTATGATGAATTACAGCTTGATTCTCTAAATGTACTATATGAGGGAAGATGTTCTTTTTCTGTTGAAATATTGTATCCAGTATGCTGAATACATAAAATGTATTTGATTAGCCTTAAGGGAATAAAGAGAAATATTTGTTACTTATGTGTTTGTATTATTATCTTGATAGTTTGACCTTCTACGGTTCAAAGATCTTGAGAGCATTGTTATTATTGTATAATTTGGAGACTTTTGTGATTATCAATGTAAGCTTGCAAGAATAAGTGACTGAGTACTTATGATTGTTTAGTAGTTCTAGTATGTTCTATCTAAAGCTAAAGTTGGAATTTAGATCACTGTGTTTCTGGAAGATAGGGTTAAAATAAACCTGAGCTGGAAGTTAAACAGGTTGAATAAATTATTATTTCCTAGTCTTGACCTAAGCCAAGACAACGTTTAATTTTATTCTTAATCACTATATCTCGACATTAATAAGTAAGATATAAATTCAGTTACGAGAACTGATATAAACCTAAAAAGGGTTTGGTTAGCAATCTCATGTGAAGGATGAGAGTTATTGTCCAATTTCGTTGATATAAACTTATGTGTATTCTATGAACTCCTTGATGGGACCTCTAGTCTTAATAACTTCTCTTGTGTATTGGGTTTTATTAAGAAAGGTCATTCTAAGGTGAGGAAACCAGGATTGGGAAAGACTAACCTTAGGGGAACGTCTTTTAGTATAATTTAAACTCAACGTGCGTAACACTTATTAATAAGTAGATCTTTTTGAGGCAGATTTAAATGTTGACGGCACAAGTCAACTGTAGGTTTGTACCTTTGAGAAGATTAGGATCCTCTCGAAGATATAACAATGCAGGTGACTTATGATGACACCCTTTGCATTGGTTGTTAAGATTTACACCTTAAACTTGAACAAGTTACTCTGGGACTGATTAGGAATGTGCTCACATTATAAGGCTTCCTAGGAGACTCGGGGTATCTTGACAGACTGGTTTAATTAGGGTTGACCCAGTATGTCAGCGTATCCCTAGTCCTCGGGAGCCTCCATATAACGTTGTCACCTTACTAATCCATTTTCGAGCGAATAACTTAGGATAGGAGAGACTGACAGAAGTCAGTATAAGATATTCTACATAACATAGGAATGGGGTGAAGGACGTATTCCAGATTGACGAGTATGCCGTCAAGGAATACGAGACATAAGCATTATGTTTCAAATCTTTGGCCAAAGTATTGCAAGCTACTAATTGCGTTGTCCTAAGTCACCTAGTCTAAGGGATGAGATGCCGATGAATAATGGTAACAATTAATTAGATAGGTTCCTTGGATAGAACATTCTAAATCCCATATTAGGGAAGAGAGCCGCAAGAGGGATGTGTTAAATAAAAACGCTAACTCTTAATACACATGAATAAATCGGTAGATTACCGAGTCATGGAATGAATATATCGGAGGTACTCCGAGTCATTACAACTGCATATGGTTATCTGTTATAAGAATGGTTGCTTTGATTTGTGAGTTCTAAATTATGTATTTAGAACCAGGAAGCATTTATAAAAAAAAAATTGACTTGTTCTAATGTATAAAATGAGGATGTTACAACTACTCAACTAACCAGGTGTCAACACAAACTCTGAGAATCAGATATAACTCATCATTTCAAACTGAGGAGTTAGATCAGCTCGCTCAAACGCAACAAACAGATCCTTTAGGGTCGAACAATATGACGTTCAACAGAGAATCTGGTTCATCTCCTCAGATGCTACTTAGACCACAACTTAGTAGACAATCAGACTCATACCGAGGTTTAGACAATGAATATTCAGTACATTATGCCAGGAATGACCAACATTCTCAAAGTATGTATCCACCTGTAGGAGGTTTACAAACACAACCCGAGGTCTCTTTTCAAGAAAATACCTCTATGTCACTACATATAGGAAATACCCTCGGAGAAACTTGGCAAGATAGCGATCAGTTCATAGCAGGATATCACATGCCTATACAACACCATTGTATAAAACAAATACCACTATGGAAAAACACCGTGACTTCACCAAATGAAGTCATTTCAACTCTAATAGAAAAGGTTAGAGAGTTAGAACTTTCCCAAGCAAGTCAAAATTCGTAATTCATGCAAGCAAGAAGTTCCAATCCTCCACACCATCCTAGCCAAGTAGATCTCCTCATAGGAGTGGGCACATTAGGCATGACTTCTCAGTATTCACAAAAAATGCCAACTAGACTCACCATCTCTAACACTGCTCCTCTCGGTCTAGTACAGAACAATCCATTCCTGGACAATACCTTGTCATACTTAAACATGTACTCCAAATCACCACAAGGGAATATGTTCTCCTCTCCCAGCATGTTTACTCAAACACAGGGGCTTCCTTATGCCCCTGCTAACACATACGCTACACCATATCAACAACCCATCCCACCACCGCTCCCTCAACAAGAACCGTCAATGGTCGAAACATATGCGATAGGGACTTACTCCGAATATTTGAAAGAGCCCTTGGATTTCACCACACGAAGCATCATGCTTCCAAGACATCTCCCAAATTTTCCAAAATACAAAGGCGAGGGAGATCTAAATGCACATATCAAAGCTTACACTACAGCCATTCGAGAACTACTCCCATGGGATGGGGTTGTTGCTAAAATATTCCCAAAAACCTTGGAAGGCATCGCTCTCGATTAGTATTATAGAATACCTGAGGCTTCCATACATTCATTCAAACAACTCATGTCAGATTTCATCAAGGCCTTTGACATGAACAAATTATTAAGAATAGGAATCAGAGAGTTCTTACACATCAAACAAGAACACGACAAATCTGTCACCCATTTCATCCAAAGGTGGCGTACAATTCTTTATTCTTCAGCAAGTGCTCCAAATATGGATCAAATGGAACTATGCGATTTATTCCTTCATTCACTTAGCAGAGAGGTGAAGGAAGAAGTCCAGAAGTTCCCATTAAGAACTTACGATGAAGTACTTGAGAGCGCTCTTCGAATAGATCAAGCGGTAATTGATAGTAGTCGTAAAACATATGGAGCAAACGGGAGGTTAATCGCCCCCAACCAGAACACTACAACTTATCCTACTATCACGAACGTCAATCAAGGACCTAAAATCCTTAACAAAAATCGGGGTGTAACAACAGATGGAGTAACCGACCAGCCTAAAAAGGTAAATGTTGTCAATACTCCATCACAAACTTACAACCAACAAAATAACAACTTTACCCCGACAATCAATAGAGTGGATTTTAACCATCCACAACAACAACAACAATGGAAAAATCCCATACAGGATCCAAACCAAAATTCAACTAGGTACCAAAACAAGAATTCAAACCAAAAACAACAAATGCAAAATTTTAATAGACAACAGTTTGATCAAAATTTTGGGCCACAATACACATAAAACCAACAAACTAGGAATTACAATCCTAATTCGTATTGTGGTTTCCACAAAATTTGGGGCCATGACACTAGAATGTACAATAAATTCATGCAACGCTTGCCAGATGAACAAAAACAACTTTTTATGGATATGTTCTTAGCAGATCCTATGTCACCAACATCAAATACCATTTCAGGGGCAGTTTCCCCTCAAAACGCACCCCTGAAGATCTTTAATGATCCACTCCCAAATCACGATAACAACAGGCTAAATCTAACTAGGAAGAACAAGGGTGTAATGATAGGAAACAATGATCATGAAGCCTCGACCTCTTTAAATCCATTAGTTGAGCCACAACTAGGAATTCAGCCATGACCTAAGGTAGTCGGTTTAGTGGAGTTAGACGCTGAGCTACCCATCGAAGCTATAACAAGGACACGAGAGTATTTCTCTCAGCTAAGTCCAAGCCACCTGCCAGAGGTAGATGACATCCAATAAATCGTAGTAAAACCTGTGGGAGCCTATGATTTGATTAATGACCTAACAAAAACCTTCTCGCACATTTCATTCTTAGACTTACTAAAGAACTCTACTACCCACAGGGCTGCTCTTTTAGAAGCATTAGGTTTAGGTCATCTAATTAACATCACTCCACCACCTGAAACACAGGTAAATCATGTGGACTTTGATGTTCATCCTCCATGGCAAGCAGATAGGGATGTCAAATTCATATTTGAGATAAACAAAATGCCGACAGATGCTGAGATCACACACCGAGGTGATCCAGCATTACATTTGAAATTATGGGTTTATAACAACTATGTAAAGCGTGTAATGGTTGATGATGGGGTGGCAGTTAACATAGTCCCCTTCTCTTTCCTCCAAAAGCTAGGGTATGGAGAAACCAATTTTTCCACAACTTGAAATACACTAAGGGGCTATGATAGTCTTAAAGCCACCTCAATTGGAACTATAATATTACCGGTCACCTTAAGACCCAAAACCATCTTGACTGAGTTTTATATTATAGGTCGGGAAACTAACTATAACATGATCCTCGGCTGACCATGGATACACCGCATGAAGGCAATCCCTTCTACACTATTTCAAGAAGTAAGGTTTTTACATTTAGGAAAGGTATTCATGGCCAAAGGTGATCCAAAACCATTTGATGTACACCTAGCTGAGTTAAATAAAAGGCCAGGCGTACACTCAGAGTTTGAGCTCCCAATAAACCAACTTAATAAACCTACCGACGCAAAAACAAAACAAAAGTTAGTACCTGCGACAGATCTTGAAACTATGAGCCTAGGCAAAGTAACCCCAAACCCCAAAGATGAGGCTAACACTGTAGAAATAGTATCATTAGGAACTACTACAAAGATCATTAAACTGCTAGAAAATGATCTACCAATATTCTTACCATTCGATTCAGTAGGCATAGGATATTCGCTAGGCATTGGCTCTGTTCCAGCAGAGGATCTCTGTATGGTGGAAGTAGAATATGCAAACACAACAAATATCCCACCTTCCATATTCCTAGTCAAATGTTGGACACTCCATTTTGATGGAGCTAGATGCCATTACAGAGTGGGGGTAGGTATAATCTTTACTTCCCCTGAAGGAAAAGTCTTACCTTTTGCCTTTAAACTAAATTTTGAGTGCACAAACAATGGCACTGAGTACGAAGCCCTCCTCCTTAGCCTCATCTTAGCTAAGAGAATTGGTTTTGATAACAACAGACTCTTAGGAGACTTGCAATTAGTAGAAAACCAAGTCTCTAAGGCATATGAAACCAAAGCTAAGCACTTACAACTTTACAAAAAAATTGTATTAGATTTAAGCAAGGAGTTTGACTTCATATCAATTGAAGCAATCCCGCAAGAGAAAAATCTTCTCGCTAATTCAATAGCAACTTCAGCATCACGTTTTACTCCAAGCAGTGAGTTAGAGGATACCTGTTTCATGGTATCCCTTCATGATGAACCATTGATAAAGACAACGACAAATTCTCTTTTAAATGGAAATCAATCTACTATCCTAGACCATGTTGATAATGATATGACCACTTTGGATTACTTAAATGCCTATGCAGCGCTACATCTCTCCTATTGTATGATAGATTTGTCCTTAATCCCACATTCATCTTCCTACTTCGGAAATCCCATGATGGATCTTCCCTCACAAATGGAACCTAGCATATGCATAGTAGAAAATGGGGATGATTTGGATTTACCTCCAGCGCCACCTAAGTTTAAAGAGGGTAACGCCTCTTTGATCAAAGAAACAATTGATATTAACATCGGAATGGAAGATGAACCAAGGATATTAAAACTAGGGTCCTCGTTAACCCCGGAGGAAGTAGAAATACACACTCGGATCCTCAAAGAACATCAAAAGGCATTTACATTTAATTATAAGGAAATGACAAGAGTTACACCCCACATCGCGGTGCACAACCTCATCACTAAATCTGATGCAAAGCTAGTTAAACAAAAATCGAGACCCATGAAACCCAAGGTAGCTCTCATGGTAAAAGAGGAGGTAATAAAACTCCTCTAAGTAGGATTCATCAAGCCAATCAATTACTCCCAATGGGTATCTAATATTGTTCCCATTCTCAAGAATAATGGAAAGATACGCATCTGCATAGATTTCCGAGACATCAACAAAGCGTGTCCTAAAGACGACTTCCCGTTGCCATCCATTGATGTCATTGTTGATGCAACAGCTGGGTTTGAACTTTTGTCTCTCATGGATGGATTCTCGGGATACAATCAAATCAAAATATCTGAACAAGATCAAGCTAAAACTACATTTATAACTCCTTGGGAAACTTATTGCTATGTTGTCATGCCATTTGGTCTCAAGAATGCTAGTGCTACATACCAGCGAGCTATGACATATATATTTCATGATTTAATTCATAAAATCATGGAATCCTACATAGATGACTTGTTGGCTAAGGCCAAGAAGCATTGTGACCATCCGGAAGTACTCTGCGTCATTCTCTCACATCTGATAGAATACGGAGTCATGCTAAATCTAGAAAAATACGTCTTTGGTGTAACATGAGGGAAGCTCCTAGGTTACATCATATCATCACGAGAGATACGTGTTGACCCAACCAAAATTCGGGCTATCCTCGAAATGGTTCCACCTTCAGATGAAATGGTTCCACCTTCGGGCTATCCCGGACTTAAGTTTCGCCATACATCCAATCAACAATTTACTCAAGAAAGATTATAGCATTGATTGGACTGAATACTGCAATGAAGCTTTTGATGCAGTTAAGTGTTTCCTGTTATCACCACCTACGCTAATGTCACCTAAGCTATATTTCCCGTTAATTTTATACTCATGAGCTACCAATATCTCATTAGCATGCATGCTAGCTCAAGAAGATAATGACAAAAGAGAATGCGTGATTTATTTCATTAGCCAAATGTTGCTCGACTATGAACATGTTATACACAAGCAGAACGAGAATGCCTCGCCATATTCTTTGCAACCAAATGCCTAAGACATTATATGCTAAATCAAGAAACAAGGGTCATGGTAAAAACGGACCATTTACGAACTTTCCTCACACAAGGGTCCTTGTCTAAAAAGGTTGGATGTTTTATAACCTCAATGGGGGAATTCGAATTAACATTTGTAAATCAAAAGTCGGTTAAAGGACAAATCATCATAGATTGGTTAGCTGATAACCCATTAGATGGAGGTGATCTAGTAGATTTAGATTTTCTAGATGAGTGCATATACTACATCGAAACCCGACCTTCTATCTTTGAGTGTCCCTGGTACACTGATATCATTAATTATATCATGGACCATACGTATCCAGAAGGAGCTATGCTGTAAAAAAGAAGGTGGTTACGTATTATCGTAGCTAAATACATCATTATAGAGCAAGTGCTCTATCAGAAAGTGTTTGATGGAATGCTCCTGAGATGTGTCAACACGGAATAATCCAAGAAGATTCTCCATGAATCCCATAGTGGAATGTGTGGAGGCCACTTTGGTGGTCATGCCACTGCTCGTAAAATACATCGAATGGGCTATTTCTGGCCTACTCTAGAACACGACGCAGTAGAGTTCATACGCAAGTGTCATAAGTGCCAAGAATTCTCCCATGAGATCCATATGCCGGCACAAGCTCTACAACCAATCGCTACTCCATGGCCCTTTTCTACATGGGGCCTAGATTCAATAGGGAAATTCTCTCCCTCATCCACAGACGGCCATAATTTTATAATCACAGCCACCGAATATTTTACCAAATGGGTAGAGGCTATGCCTCTTACTACTGTACCTGGTTCTGTAATCGCCAAGTTCATTTAAAACCAAATCATTTACAGGTACGGTTTCTTGTAAATCATTATCTCCAATAATGGAACTTATTTTAAAAATGAAGAGGTTCGCGAGCTATGCAATAAATTTAAAATAAGCCATCATACGGCTTCCTTGTATTACCCTCAAGCCAACGGACAGGCTGAAGCGACGAATAAAACACTAAAATCCATTCTCCTTAAAACGGTGAAAGAAAACAAATGAGATTGGCACTTGAAGTTATATCTGGCCTTATGGGCCCACCAAAGCTCAATAAGAACACCAACGGGAGCAACTCCTTTCTCACTAGTATTCGGGGCAGAGGCAGTTCTCCCACTTGAGGTTGAAATACCCAGTCTCTGCATTTCATTACAAGGGATTCTGGATGAAGATGCTTACAGGGAAGCACGTCTTTCCCAATTAGAAAGCCTAGATGAAGCTAGGTTAGATGCTAAAAAGCAGCACAGAGTCTATGCTGACTAGATGTGCCGGAAGTATAACAAGAAAGTCTATGAACGTGACATATATGAAGGTGATCTAGTTCTAAGACTAGATAGTCGGATCGACAAGAAGATCGGCAAAGGAAGGAAGTTCTGACCTAAATGGTTGGGCCCATACCGAGTCATGAAGGACTATGGAAATGGTGCATACCTCCTATGTACGTTAGAAGGTGAGGAATTTGGAGAAACAGTCAATTCCCTGCACCTCAAGCGGTTCTACGCGTGAGCGGCTGGCACTACTTATATATCTATCTACATTGCATTTTCATATAGATTAGGATCATATTGTCCGCTTGTTTTGTACACAAATTGTGATCAAGGAATCTATTCTCAAAGAAATTCATTACAAACTCATTATGTTGTTGGCATAAACTCTTTAATCATACTTCTCCATTTTCATGATATAATCAAATTATATCATAATCATTTTATCAAATAAAGCTAGATATGATGAAGTCTTAACGGTAACCATACCAAGATCTGCAAGTTTATTCTCACTGTTGCTTTCTTCTTAGGGTAGGTGTCTTGCCTATGGTCTATTCTAGAAGCTTCATGGTGTCACATCTATCCCATATGTATATCTCTTTGGAAATAAACACATACTGACATTTTACTCAAACAAACAAGTCAAACATTGATCAAACAAAAAATTTAAATTTTACACATTTCCTTGCCCAGCCAACCTTTGGTGATGAGCTTGCATCTCTTACTAGTGACGTAGGGTTGGGAAAGGATGGAAATGTCCTTACTCGCCTATACTTTTCCCATGGTGATAGACCCATGCTTCTTAATAGTAGCATGGGGCAAAGTGTAGGGGGTCCTCTTGAACAATAAATGCAAAAGATCATACACAAACAATTCAAACTTTGAAATTTTGAGTCAAAAACAAATGAAACAGATGTTCAAAATCCCAAGAGAGTTAAAATCCTAAAAACCCAGATTTTGTCTACTATGTGGCCATCTACGGGTCTAAGTCTGGATAAGCCGCAAAGCAAGTTGCATCAAAAACTATGAAGTCACTCGAGTGGAGTAGACTTGTGGTGTCCTAATTTGGTTTTGCCAAAGCTTTGTCTATCTTTCATCACTATCATTTCACTACACCTCATAACTTTCACCCTTCTCAGCTCTTGGTGATAAGCCCTCGTATCTTACTAGTTACGTGGAGTTGGGGGTAGGGGCAGGTTTATCTATTCATCGTACTGGTTTATTTTCATCACTTTTCCAAAACAAACATGAAGTATCCAAAATTGCTTACAGAAACTAAGATTCAAAATCACATTATATCTACATTATCATATATCAGCATCATGAAACACAAAAGGAAAGTAAAACACTTGCATCATTTGTTCACCATTGCATATATTCTAAAAGAAACATATAAACAGACATCATAGTATAGGAAACTGGAAATAGAAAGTGAGCCATGAATACCAAGAGTTTAATACAGAACAAGAATACATATATATAAACAATCAACGTTTATATACAATGCCATCATGCACTAAGCATGGTCAAAATGCTTAAAGATCCCGGGATATACAAAAGAATATATAGTACAAAATCTACAAGAGCCAAGTGGCTTCTCAATCCCTACAAGACCCCTCTGAAGGTGCACGCCTATGCCTAGGAATTCGGCTACGCCAGCACTCTAAATGCACGGAGGGCTCAAGATCCCGAGGGGTAGGCATAGTCTCACCACAAGAATGGCTCCTGATTAAGCACTCAGCCATCCTGTATCCCGCTAATTTTGTGCAAAGGGTCGATACCATCCTGGCCACATGCTAGACTGGAGCGAAGACATCGGTATGTCTGCCGGCTGCTGAAGGCTCCCCAGCATCCACGGACAGCTCCGCACGGGTCCTCTCCATGGGGATCATCAGGGTATCAGTGCATACCCTACGAATCAAGTCCCGCCAGTCATCGGCGGTCTCTGCAAACCAAGGAGAAAACAACTTAGAAACCAAACAAGAAATTAAAGGATACAAGATAGCAACTAAAATGATCTTAAATTAAACAAACACTAGAAGGGAGAGAAGGTAACTTACTCAGATCACCAGGCCTCTAAGATGGATCTATGGGATCAGCGCCCACCACGAATGCCGCTACCGACTGAGGGGCTACTCCTATGGCTAGAGCAACGTAGTGCCTCACAACGGACTCATCCTCCCCATGGCCCTGGGAGAGTGGCTCCTCTGAAACAAGAGTCACCCTCTCTGCACTCTACTCGGCCCTCTCTGCCTGCATGATATCCTGGGTATCATGCCACTCAGGATCACTGTCCTCGGTCTCCTCCTCTATCTCCCCCCCGTAAACTCCTTAGACTCGGAGTCTACCTCAATGGGGTCATCGCTGCTATGGGTAGGCCTGTGGAAATCTGAAGTAAAGGTGCCTGAGGTGCACCGGCTCTCCCTCTGGCATAACTATCCTCCTGGCTGCAATAGGAACACTAGGAGTAACCACTGTCTAACCCCAGCCTCTAGGCCCCCCTCTGGCCTCTTGGACTGATCTGTATACTAGCGCCACTGGGGGAAGCATACCCATGTATGGTAGGCCAAACTGCTAAGGAACACGGCCAAAGGGGTGCATCTCCACTCGCCCCACTCTATCAATAAGCTGCCCTGTCATGGAGCAGGAGATCAAGGTAAGAGCCTCCTCACCCCATATGCCTGCCATAGTCTGGTATGGTGTGGCCTCCATGTCGGCAGTAGTCAAGGAGGCAACTAGCTAATGAGGTGCTCTAAGCACCGACATGTCTATCCATCTGGCTACCCTCACAGCTCCAGGATCTGCCACTTCCACACCCCTGCCATAAGGGATGAAATGCTCATAGACCCAACTCATGACTAGGGTCGGGTGGCTCAACGACTGCCCCTATAAACAGACCACCTTATATAAGTCATGGTAGGTGGTCCCAAGAATGACTGCCCCCCAGGCATATATCCGACCATGCCCCTCTATCTATGTAATAATGGGGGACCAGTAGTATAATAATGTATCTCCTCCCTTGTCCCTGATCAGTCTCGAGGCAAGGATCCCCATGATGGCCTGACAAAGTAGGGGGATGGGCAAGGAAGGAATGGATCGAAATCTAACCCCTTCTTCGACCCCATGGAGATGACTGCATCTCCCATATATGTGGCCCACTGTGCAATATGTGCCCACGAGCCTGTTGTCTCTAGGGTGAGTTGACTCCCAATGATCGGGACCCCCAGAATGTGATAGACTTCCTCCAATATAATAGTCCACTCACCATGGACCCCTGGCAATCGGAAGGTGTTCCGATCTGCATCCCAGTATGAGAACAAGTCACAAAGGATGTGACTGGATGGTGTAACGTGGGGCACGCGTGAAATGCGCAGTATCCTAGCCCGGTGAAGAGTGTCCTCCTCATCTTATGAGAGGGCATCTAGTATCCCTGCGAGCCAATCACACTCCCTCTCTCGACTCCACCGGATATACTCCTCTCTCACCTGAATACACCAAAAAACACACAAAACAAAGCAAGTTAGCATCCAAGTAATACTAGAAAAATCATGAAATCACGTAGAAATGCTAAAAATACAAACATAATCTCAAAAAGATGTTCCTTTTGCATTCTGTGCAAAACCACCGCCCTGAGCAGGGGACGGTTTTGTAACTACCGCCTTAAGGGCGGTGGTCGTGTAACTGCTACCCTGAATAGGGTGGCGGTCATATAACTACCGCCCTGGGTAGGGCGGCGGTCGTGGTCTGAAAACCCACACGGGTTTTTTAATTTAAAAGGCCTAAAAAGTGCAAAAAATGACCATTTTACCTAAAAACAAATCCTACCCAGTAGGCGACCCCCCTAGGTGGACCTTTTAACACTAACATTTTCAAAAATTACCCCCCCATGACAAAGTATTTAGCATTTCAAATTTAAGGGGGTAAAAAGGATAAACTAAAGAAAACTAACCTGTGATCTCACGGGTCAATGTTCCGCACGTGGAGGCATGATCGCTATGTCGTCACGGATGTTTTGACTCTACTCACGCAAGAAACCGTCACCATGGGTCCCAGAGCTCAAAATCAATCAAATAAATCGCACAAATGAATAGGAAAATGGACCCACTTTCATATATATAGCGCCCTGGTTCGTTTTAAATGACTTTTTCACAGGTTTGGAGTGCCGACGGAGGTAAGTTCCTATCCCCGCACAAATGGTACCTTCTCATTTCCCTATTATTTTAGCGTTTATTTTTCAAGCTATTATGTCTATTGGCACTTGAGTTCTCTTTTTGTTTTACAGGTAGCAGGAATCTTGGATGGCGTCCTTTCAACACACGGATGTATCAAGTATAACTTCTAAACTTCCCATTTCGGGACCGCCATACTTGGACCCACCATTTTACACCTCTTCATGGCTAAAATGCTTCTCCGAGGGGGTAATATGTACGTACCCAAAATTTTAAGGTACTGTACTGCCAGAACAATGTGACACGTGCCCCAATGATGATACAGGTCTCCTCGCAAGGTGTTCAGGATTCGAAAAATCTCTCCGAGTGTGCGTTAACATCCTGCATGCCCCGCTTAGCCCCCGTTTGCTTTATTTTTTCCTTTTCCCCTCTTATCTTGGCCTTTTTCTCTTTAGTAACAAAACCGCCGCCCTGCTTGGGCGGCGGTCCTATAACCACCGCCCTGCTTAGGGTCGCGGTCCTTTACGTGTTTTTCAGAAAGCTCTTTTAACACGACTCACATAAATTCAATGTTTTACTAGCTTTCTTTCACCGCCATAAGCTTGCATTTATGATTCTAGTTCCCTAGAATAGTGTTTTTCCATTGTTTATAGTTTAAGAGTTCTATTTGGCTTTTACCTTGGTTAAATGCAAATGCTATAAATAGTTGGCTTGTGCTCAAGCAAATGGCCCCTCAAAATTTGCCTCTAATTTCTCTTTGCAATATATTTATTTTTCCTTTTACTTAGAATGCTTAGTTTCTTTCATTGCATGCTTAGTTAGCATTTTTTTACTGTTGGTAAGCCACATATCCATCTTGTGTAAGCACTATTGTTATTTCATCCAGTACATTGGAGTAGAATAGCTTAGGAAGCCATTAAAGTTGCAAGTTTTTCTCCTCAAACAAAATAGTTTCAGGTTCTGGACGCTTTATGTTGCATGACTCGCAATAGATCCCGCTAGGAATTGCATAAGCCAAGCTCTGTACTCTTGCGCTATCCCTCTCCTACTCGCATTGTATTCAGTCTGTGTCTTGAGCTACCTTTGTCCCAATATCTACTTCCGTTAATGCTAGCATTACACGCTTTTCTGGATCCACGTGAACACAAAGGAACGAGGAGATCACACTGAGGGGACAAGATCACACACACCATCGGATTCGCCACTGTTCTGCAGAATCTAGGTTCTATATTTCAAAGTTCTAGTTAGAATCATATCAAATAGAGTAGTTAATTACTTTATTTTAGTAAATTCTATTCTCGATATTGCCAGGGAAGCTGTGGGGATTGATAGTTTCTGAGAAACTATGATTCACTCCTCACTTCTGAGGTAGGATTGAGAATCTTGCAAATAGATTAGATAAGCTATTTTATTGTTTAGAATAGATCTACAAATTTCACAGACAAATAGCTACACTCGGTTATTTTTTTTGTTTTAAATTATTATTTTAGTTGTCATTCTAGATATTTTAAATAGTTGTTTTCTTAAATTCATAAAGTTCATCAGAAAACATAAAAAAAATTAGAGAAATCATATATAGATATATTCGACGTAATTAAATTTCATTTTACTGTAGTTCATTTTACATTGTTGCTTTTGTATGACAATCACGGGACCTAGAGAGCCCAAGGAATACATATTCGAGCCAATCGTGCCCCAACCCAATCTCATCACGGCAATAACTGATATAGATCAAAATCTTAGGATTCAAGTCTTCCGAACAATGGTAAGCTTACAACAAATCAATTCCCAGTTGAGCAGGTTAAACATAGAAGACGACCAAGCACACACGTTTTGGCCAAATCAACCGAACTACAAATTACCCTAGGCAACATTCATATGACTGTAGAAGGGTTCGAAAGAGAACAAACCTTTGGTTTTGATCCTTTGGTCCCACAACCAGATGCAGGAGACACTCTTCTAGATATAGATACCAGCCTAAGAATCCAGGTTGCACGAACACTTGTAGGGTATTCTGAGAAAATCACATAGTTATTGATCCGAAATTTAGAAGATGAGAAAGCATACGATTACTGGATATTAGGGATTAGGACTTGATTTCACGCATGACCATAACAGGTCCACAACAACTAAGAATCTATGGTTGTGACCCACAGATTCCGCAGCCTAAGGAATCCATAGGAGAATTAGACATAGACACCAGCCTACATACACTAATATTCAGATCTACCCCACTTCCACCTGTCATTATCGAACAATTATCCTTACTAGACACAGCAGCTAACAGAGCTAGGGAATTCTAGACTAGGCCAGAGAATCGTCCATAGAATTGGCTATATTTACCATCCACCATATGACCTTATCCAGAAACGTATATGAAACTATCCCAAGACATTTTCCACGTATTCCACAACCCATAGATCGAATCATGCCAGAGCTCGATATTGATTGGAGCCTTCGATCAGTCATCCTTGCCGATCGATCTATCACACCAGTTCAGGTTAGAAGGGTCTTATTTGCCTTAGATTCGCAAATTCCACTAGTGCGTATTGAAGACATTAAATTTCCTAACTAGTTTGTTTGTATCCCATATTTATACCACTGGCTGTCTCGGCACAACCTCGGGAGGTCGGGTGCGAGGAAGATTTTCTTGTAGATTGTCACGCTCTCTGGTCACTTTTCCATCGTACAGTCATGCTCCTCAATATCCCTGAAGGCTGATATACATCTGTTAACAATGCGATCAACACTATCAAAATTGGAATCAAGAGTAACTAGCCCTCTAGGGATGGTATTGGTCTTTAGCTAGATGATGCCCGTGCCAAACAAGGTTTCTTTTCCTTCTGTTGTACATACCATTTGTTCCAAATCAATGCAGTCATCAGTAAACTCTCCCTTATTCTATAGAAATCTTCTGATCTGAGCATCATCATCAAAAACCTGCCAATTTTTAATGTTTTCAAGGATAGAAGGTCTTGTCAATACCTCAACCTCATATTCACAATATGGGGACACTGTACAATTTTCAAAACAAGACCCCAACACTGCAAGCCTGTCTACCAAGTCATTGAATTTCCTATCATGATGCACTATGTTGAATGAATCAAACATCTCAATAAGATCCCAAACTGCATGTTTATATTGTTTCATTCACTGATTATTTGTGGCATACATTTTTTTGACTTGTTTTACAATTAATTTTGAGTCTCCTTTGACAATGATGTCCTTGACACCATATTTTGAAGCAATTCTTAAACCTAACAATAGTTCCTCATACTCAACAATGTTGTTGGTGCACTCAAAATTGAGTTTGAATGAAAAAAAAATCCTAACCAGGAGAAAGTAGAACAACACCAGCATCATTCCCAAACTTGGAGCAAGCTCCATCAAACAATAGAGTCAAAGGAGAGCCCTCCTGTTCAAGACACCTGCATTCCTCAATCTAGTGCTCCTTTCCATCAGTAAATCCCACAAAGTTGTCAGCATCAACATTTGTGTACAATACTTCATAGGATGCATTATAGGGATCCTCAATAAGATGTAAAATTTTATTTTATCCATACAACCTGACAAGGCTTCCTTCAATTGGAATGGTGGCATAGGACATATACATTTGGACACTCCCACCAACACTAGCAACCCATTTTCTTGACAGTAGCATACCCCACTTGGCTAGGAAGTCAACAATGACAACATCAAGTTTTAAATTTTTACCTGGGTAAGATGTAAGTTGCACCATCAAACCCTTCACACATCCCACCACTGGCACTTCTTTGGATTCCATGGTAGTGCACTTCCCATATGCTATTGTCATTTTGATATTCAGATTGTTTATGACTTCCAGAGGCGTGACATTACATGATGCCCCTGAGTCAAACATGCAGTTGTGTAGCAGTCTATCCTTAATGATCAAAGTGGTGAAGAATGGATCCACATTCAGCTAAGATTCCACCAAGGATTTCCCTAAATAGACCTCAAGCAGTTCACCTAGTTCCTCCAATTCTGGTGGTGTTTCAAATTCTTGAATAATTGGAGGAATCTCCACAATATTTACATTTCTACCTAGGGCAGTTTTCTCTTCTTTCAATCCCAAGTATTCAAATGCTCTCTTTTTGTGCTCATGAATCCTAAGAAACTCAACAATTCGAACAGAGACTTTGATTTGACTTAAAACTTGGGAAATATCATATGGGACATTCCTTGGCAAGGCAGTATTGGAAGGAAATCCAACACACTCATTAGGTGGTACAGGATTTTTGATAACTTGGGCATGAGGAGGGATATGATTTTTGTTTGGAACTGCAGGGCTTTTGGCATGTGCCTCTCTCTTAGGAGTCTCTTTAGGAATGTTTGAAAGTAAGGGAGATTTTGGCTTGGCTTGAGGCCCTGTCCCTTTGACAATCTTACTTCTTGTGTTATATTCTTTCTCTTGAGCAACAACAACATTCATCAGTAACTACCTATCTTCCTCATATGTAATTCCTCCATCATAATTTTTTATCATTAAAGCTCTTAACTATTCAAAGTCATTATTACGTAATTAAAAAGCCTTTATAGTATCTACTTTTAAAGTATGAGAGGGAGAAAGAATAGGTACCCTATGAATGCAGTTCCAAAAGGTGGCAGCAGTCCAGGCACTTATCACCTCAGTTGAAGTTGCCCCTTGTTGTGAGCTTGTGGAGCAACCCATCATGCAAACATCATCATCATTATCATTAGCTTCTTCTTCTTCTTGCTGATATTTTTCACAAGGAGCATGGGGCATGAAACATTTGTCACACCAAGCAATGAAATTTGTTTCCTCCACAACAGCAACCCTGGCAGTCAAAGGGTCAGGCACCATTCTGTTTTCCCTACCTTGGGACTACCTATTTCCAAATCCAACAGGTCCTTTGCCTCTGTCATCAAATATTTGGTGATTTATAAACCTATCTTGGCTTTGTTGCTTGTTTTGACCTTGTGAGCTCTACCCAATTCCCTTCTCAGCTCAGGCTAGTTTGTAGGAAATTTGTTTGATAGCCCCTGTCAAAGTTTTCACAACCTCCTCCAAATCAAAAGCTTTACTTGTTTGAGGTTTTTCTGGGTTAATCAATTTTACACCCTCCCTTTTTGGATGCTTTCTAATTGCCTTAATGTTTTTCTCTATTTGCAGAGCCATGGTGAAGGCCTGCCTCAAATTTGTGGGGTTCTTTTCTCTTAAGTAATATGCAACCTTTTTATCAAATGCATCAGAATATTTGATCAAACATGACTCATCACAAGGCCTTATCCTAACAGGAAATCTCCTCAGGGTCTTATTAAACTTTGTGTTGAAATCATGTACTGACTCATTAGGATACTTTTTTATGTTTTCGAATTCTATCAAAAGAAACATAGGGTCAATTCTATCACCATACTGCAATCTAAATGCATTACTCATCTTAGTCACAGAATCAATAGAGTTATCTTGTAATGCTTTATACCATTCCCTAACATCCTCTTCCAAGGTATGGATAAATAGCTTGATATATACATCTTCATGTTCAATCTCAAAGTCTTCCATCATATTGGTAAAAAGATTTAGATGTTGATCACCAGTAATAGCATTGTTCCCTTGGAACTTTAGCAGTTTGTTCGTTACATCTTGAGGAAATGCATTTAGATAACCAGGAATTCCCACAAAATTTATAGGTCCAAAAGTTTTTACAACAAATAGAGGTCTAGGTGGGGGCTGGGCCACACTGTTTTGAGGAGGTGACCCTGGAGGGGTGAAAAATTGATAAGGGGCAGAGAGTCCTTGGAACACAGGAGTATAATTTTAAAAATTGATACCCCTCAAAGGCCTTGTCTCTTGGAAATCTATATCAACCTCAAAAAATATAGGTGCAAAATGTGAAGCAAACCTTTCAAAATCAAATGAAGGCCCTTATACATTTAGAGAATTCAATTCCACAAAGATGCTACCTAATTCAGAGTCACTTTAATTGTAGTCTTCAATAATAGGCTGATCACTTTCATTAATGGAGATCCCTCTCCTTGTTTGTTGATCCCCCACAACTCTCTAGGATTTTCTTCCTTCTGATTTTTCTTTTCCTAGCTCTAGAAACAATGTCCTAGCAGGATCCCTAGCACAGAAAGATCTTCCTTCCATCTTTGCAAAGTTTGGTAATAAAACTCACTTGAAAGAGGTTAAGACATTGTTATTCATTAAAATTAGATCAACAGGGATTCACCACTAAGGATTTCCACCTTAGTTGTGCAAATGCACTAAATACAATCTTTCAAATGTCTATCAATGCTAGAAACTGGAAATGGAAAGATTCTAACTTTTCTTCACCCAGATTTATCAAATGAAAACTAGTGTAAAGACTTATAAATACTAGAAAAGTTACACACAGCACCAGGTTCTGAGTATAAACTATAATCCCTGGCAACGGTGCCAGAATCATGTTGACAGGCCAAATAGATATGAACCGGCAATAGATCAATAAATTAGTCTTCAATGATGTAAATTAGTTCCCAACAATTCAAAATAATTCCCCGGCAACGGTGCCAGAAGCATGTTGTTGATGGGCTGGATGGATATGAAATAACAACAAATCAACAAATTAGTCTCATCAACTTAAACAATCCCTGACAACGGCACCAAAAGCATGTTAGTATAAAAATTTAATCTCCATTAAAGACTAAGTTGCATCATGGATTTGATAGGACAATCAGAGGTAGATAGATAATCATGTATGTCATTTTGCAGCTGGGGAAGTAATCTATCTGACTTGTTAACACTCAGGTTTTGAAAGGAGTGTGTAGCACCTTAAAAGGATGTGATCTGATCCTAACTATTTTAGGTTGTGCCTTTCAACCAAGGTAAGAGAAACATATTTTGTAACCTCAGTCATTGAAGAATAATGATAAATCCTTATTTTGCATAAATTTTATGGAGAAGACCTATGGAAAATATGATCAACACACCAAATTTGACTCTCACAAATTATCACTTCCAGATCATGCAGATATTTTCACAAGGAAAAGGTTACTGAAGACATTTAGGACCCTGATTGCTTTTGCATGTTTCGGTGATGGGGATTATGCATTGGAATACACACATGACAAACAAGGGTAGTACAGGTAGGATTTGTTGTTTTTCAATAAATTTTTGGTGGGAGATGGGACAGGATGAACTTGACTCACCAGATCTTTGAGGAAACTTACAAAATTGAAGGTTAAACCAATAGAATGCCACAGAATAGCTAAATTTTTTCTTTAACTATAATATGTGCTTTAATGGAGGCCCAGATTAGCACTTTTTCACATAATATTTGAGATTCTATCACGAGGTATTGAGTTAGAAAATCCAACAAAGCATCAAGATCAGCTTCAAATCATGCCTAAGGTACACCCAAAGGCTTACAGATAATCTCTATCAACAGATGAAAGAAAAGTGATTTTAAATTGTTTATTCCAATCCCAGATGAAATATTTTCAGAGAAATGAAATTACAGATGCCACTAAACTGTCATAAGGATTGATGCATGTGAGATTGAATAAAATTTTAATACAAGATTGCAACAGAAACAAGAAAAACTACTTGCATACACTCATAAATAAAACAAACACATTTTTCTTAAGACAACATAGAATAACTCAAATTTGATTAAATCTATCAGCAGGGGAAATTTTATAGAATAGTCTCAGAGCTTATCAATGGTTGTACACTTGCAACCACCTTGACATGATAAAATTTAATAAAAAAGAGATATACAATCTTCTCAAACAGCTTCTCAAAACGATGGGCTCTGTCAAGCCTTTTTATACTAGAAAATTCAGTCCTGACCCCTAACACTCCAACCATTTACACGAAAAATTTGTGCCATTTATAACATTTTACAACAGATTTTTCCCCCTGAAAATCTAGACATTGATTGCACCAGTGCTTTCCATGATCATGATCGTGATTTCAAGGATTAGATCTACAAAAAAATAACCAGGTGCTTGAGGGGGCAGATCTCATCGAATATCTCCCACATTCAACTCCTTCCTCTGGTAGACCACCCTTTTTTCAATTCACCAACCACTTCCACCCCTAATCTGTCAAATTTGGATCCTTGCGTGCTCGAGAGAATAAAAAAAGAAAATCCGATTGAGCTCGATAGTCAGACCATTTTAATGGCAAAAGACATCTTCCAGATCTCCCCACCAAACTCAAATATCAACATTTACTCCCCTCTCTACCTAGTGTATAGGAAATACCAAGAAATCATGAAGACTCGCACTTCCAAGTGTGTTTCAATAAAATGGGGGGAAAATCAAATTCAGAATCTCAGCTGTCGTTGATCTTTACTTCTAATTTGGGCCTTCCACGTCGAAGATTCAAATATTAAAAATAGACCCCGGGGGTTCCCTCTGACTTTATACAACTTTTGGAAGAATGAAAAAATTTCACATTTTTTTTTGTGCCTCCACCCTTGGGAAATGAGTTTGACACGTGTCTTAAGGTAGGTCCCAAAGGAACCGCAAATAAATTTTTCTATTTGACACTCTTGTTAGAAAAAGGAAATTTTTTTAAGTTTTCCCTGCAGCCTTGCCATTCTGCTTCAAGTTTCCAATGTGGGTCCCAACGAAACCACGCTCCCTTTTATACTTTTAACTCCTTTTCCCACAAAGGGAAATTTTTCCAAATTTCCTCTGAAAGCCCACACCTCCACTACTGACTAGAGAAAGCTTTGACCTTTCTTCCATTGGGCTTACGGGCCATTTTGATGTTTTGATCCTTTGAATATCAGGGGGAAAAAAACAAGTTACCCCCGATGGTTCACGTCCCTAATCCTTTGACTTGAAACACATTTTGACTAAACCTTTGTCAGGCTTATAGGCCATTTTGATATCTTGACCCTTTTAAGCATAAGAGGAAAAAATTCTATGTTTCCCTCAATGGTCCACTTCCCCAGTCCTTTTGACTTGTCCAACTGCCACGTGTCATAATGATGCATCTTGAGATAGTCCCCAAAATTTGAGAACTTGAATGAACATGGGCTCGCCACATGTCCTTGTTCTCCGCCAAACTATTTTAGCTGCATAAAATTTATCTAAGTCTAGGGAAATCAGTGGAAACCTCAACATGTCATCTCGGCTCTAATCTAAAGCCAAACCAAAAATTAGATCTTCAAACGAGCATTATTCCTCCACGTGGACACATTTAAATTCAAGGCGATTCACAAAATTTTTGATGTACCCAGCCGAGCCAAGTCCAACCAAAAGGTGCCACATCCCCTGTCGATGCAATGATGTAAATTTGACCGAGAGAAACACCCATCAAACCATAAAATACAGGAAAAATGATCATTTGAGCCCGAAAATGAAAATTTATCCAAGGATAAAGAATTTAGAAATGTTACGAGGCTCAAATACGTCCATCAGAGACACATCCATTCATTTTTATTCAATAATTTAGGGAAGAAATGACAAAGAAAATAAATGCCGACTGTGGAGAATGGAAAATATGGGAGAAACTAATTTTTTAGATGAACAGAGAATAGGAGACCCAAATTACAGACCTTTTCCAAAGGAACGAGGAAACAAAGAGAAAACCATGGACCCATAAGTGATCTATGACCCAAGAACAAATTAAAAATGGCAACAAAGATTAACCAAGCACAACACGGGGAAAAGAAAGTGCCAGAGGCCGTAAATCGATAGATTTTCAAAGGCAAACTAGGGTGATACTATTTTGAGCACCAAAAATTAGGAAATCAATAATATGGAAACTTTATATTAGTCAAAAAAATTGAAAAATTGTAGTTGTAGAAAAAATAAACTCTTCTCTACATTGTGGTATATTTTTTTTAAAATGAATCGATCATTTTATATTTATTTATCATGGAGGAAGTAGATTTTTTCATTTTCCTACAAAAACATGTTGTATGTTGTGTTTGTGCAGGTCCATGCCTTAGGCTTGGGGATCCAAAACGGATCCAATCCTAGAAGCATTCATTGGAAAAAGGAAAAAGGAAAAACACATATGCACCATAACGTGTACGTGTTCTGCATAGTATAGACATTATATGTGATTTTGGAATACTTATATTTACAAAAACAATAATAAAGTCTAATTTTTTCATTTATATTTTAAAGTATAAGAAATAATAAAATATAAAATGAAAAACTTATACTTTAAATTTATTTTAGTAAATATAATAAATTAGGGTCACTCTGCACCTTATGGAACTAGTCTCACAGCTCCATGAGTCACAGTTTAGGAGATAGTTTTTTATAGTATAATCTAGTCAGTACATAAACCTAATTTTAAGGATTTCTGCATTCAACCTAAATCTTTTAGCATTTAAATTCTACAATCAAAAATCTAAACCCTAAACCCTAAAATTGAAAACCTAAACCCTAAACCCTATGCGTTAAACCCTAAACCTTAAACATTCAGACCTTACCTGTGATCTGTAAACCCTAAACCCATAGCCTTAAGCCCTAAACCATGAGCCCTAAGCCCTAAACCCTAAAACCTAAACCATGAACCATGATCCCTAAATGCTAAACCCTAAACCCTAAAAAATAAAAAACTAAATCCTAAACCTTAAACCCTGACCCCTAAACCCTAAACCCTAAAACATAAACATAGAATCCTAACCTGAACCCTAAACCCTAAACCCTAAACCTTAAACCCTAAATCATGAGCCCTAAACACTAATCCATGAAATCTATTACCTAAACCTTAAACCCTCAACCCTAAACCCTGAGTCTTAAACCCTAAACCTTGAACACTAAATCCCAAATCCTAAAACCTAAATCATAAACCCTTAACCTTAATCCTTAAACCATAAACCTTGAACCCTGAACCATAAACCCTAAACCCTATATCTAGAGCCCTAAGCTCTAAACCCTAAACCTTAAACATGTAACTCCAATATCTGAACCCTGATCCATAAACCTTAAACGATGAATTGTAAACCCCAAGCCCTAAACCCTAAACCCTAAACCCTAAGCCTTGAACCCTAAACCCTAAACTGTGAGCCCAAAACCCTAAACCATGCACCCTAAGTCATAAACCCTACACTCTAAACCCTGAACCCTAAACCATTTTGATCATTAAGGGATAATATGTTCAACATCGACCTTTCAGGTTCAAGGAATGAGCCGTCAAATTATGAACATTGACTTCTCTAGCTAATTATAAGAGCTCCATAAGGATTTAGGAGGAAAACAAGTAAGAACTCGAAATCTTGAATGTTTTATAACTGCAATGTTATTAGATTCTTCTCTATATCGGTGTGACAAAAGAAGACTCCTAAGTTTTATAACCTAATTATAGGTAGGTTTATATTATAAGAATCCTTATTAGATGAGATAAATTAACCCACATGTGTTTACTAGGCCATCCTGATGCATGTGCACAATTTTATACAACAATTTTTAAGGAGAGAAATGTCAGATATACAAGAAAAATTTTGTGCAACCCTTTTCTAAGCAACAACTTCCCTGTGGGAAGCTTGCATAAATAAATGTTACCCTATACAGTTGTCTTATTTTTCCCATTACATGGGAACTATTTCACTCACTGGATTCTTTTGTGTCTTACCCATTCTTATTAGTATTGATAGAGAGTATTCAAATTAAAATGGTTCATCTCCTTCATATGAAGAACATTCAAAGAGAGTCATCACAATTTGATGCCTTTCATTTTTTGATATTTTAAAGGAGGGAAATGTCACATATCAAAGAAAAGTTTGGTACAAATAAATGCTACCCAATACATCTATCTCCTTTTTTCTATAGCTTTTGAAATATTTGGAGGTTCAAGAGTGTTATAAATTAAGAATAACAAGTCTAGTGGTATTATTGGGTCTAAAGAATTAGGATGCCAAGAAAATTCAATTAATTTTAACGTTCTTTTGAATAATTATTTCAGTTGTAATATGTCGGGAATGAAGGTTTCATTTGAAGAACAAAGCTTGATATGTCCAGTGCTTATGTGATCTGGTATTTTGAGAGGATTTCCAAGGTTCAATTTTATTTTCCAAGATGCATTGCTCCAATGTTTGAAAATGTTTCTCTAGATGCAACAATATTCTCATTCAGACACTTGATGATTCATGAATTTCCAATCCTACCACAGACCCCAGTTCTCCTCTATCCTTAGATACATGAACACATCGTTACTTAGCTTCCATATATAATGATAGAGATATTTTGGACTCAAATTTTGAACATATATTTGGAAATGACCATATATGTCATGATAAATGTGATGTTTTTGGAGTATGTGTAATCCTTTCCGAGTTAGTGAGACAAACCAGCATCTTTGAAGGAAGAAGAGGTTCTTGTGAATATGAACATGTATCAAAGTGCATCACGAATGTGAATATGATCAATGGGTTATTTTTTCAAGATTCCAATGGGTCATCCTAGCTTGCATAATACCATACATGGAAATATGAGAAATGAGAAATTTGTTTTAGTGTGTGAACAAATTGTCATTCAAGAGGGAAAGTATATGTGGGGAGAAACAATTTTAGAAGAGATGTATAATGTGCATTTCTAGGTATAAGGTAGATTCAATACCCATATAGTTACTTATCCCACCTCTCATAAATAAAATAAATTTACAAGAAAAATCAATGATGGTTCTAAGTAGGGTACTAGGAAATATTGTCCTAATATTGATATTCCAAAAGATGAACTCACTCATGAGACCTATTGGAACTATATGAGGTTTGTTTATCCTTGTACTCTAGAAGAATAAGATAATTTTTCACTTTCTAATCACTACTATAGACTAGAGGTATTTTAAACATTATTCAATATTTTAAACCCTAAACCTGACATCCGACACCTTAAACCCTGGGCCCTGAGACCTAAACCCTAAAGCCTATATCTAGATCCCTGAGCTCTAAACCATAAACCTTAAACATGTAACTATGAACCCTAAACCATGAGTCATAAACCCTGAACCATGAACCCTAAACCCTAAACCCTAAAACCTAAAACATAAGCCTTGAACTCTACAACCTGATCCCTGAGAAATAAACACTAAACCCTTAACCCTTAACCCTAATCCATAAACCCTAAAGCTTACTTCTCTGGATGATTCTAGGAGTTCTGGAAATAATTAGGATGAAATAAAATAGGAATTGGAAGGATATTAGAATAATATATAGGGTGGAATAATCAACATTAATTCAAGTGTTAAATATATCTTTAGGTGTTGTAAAACTCTTCAGTTGCCCCTCTTAAGTTCAAAATGAAATAGGACCTAAATTTTGAGTTGTAAGAAAAATTAGATTTTTAGAATAGTTTCATTGATCATAAAATTTGAGTTTTGTGTTTTAGTGAAGTATGTGGCTCAAAAACATGTAACTCATAATCAAATTTAATTCAAGGATTCATCCCCTATATGGAGGAGGAAACCCATTTCCATGAGGAGAAACTTGAGAAAAAAGGTGTCCGTATACCATAAGAATGCTTACACCCAAGTTTCATCTTGGTAAATAAATTGAATTTTAAAAGGATCCATCATATTTAAATGTGAAATGTGGAGCTCAAGAAGTGACTTGATGAGAATCATATCCCTACTCATTTCATTCATTTTTGGGTTTTTTTCCACTTTTTGGCCCCCCAACTTGGTGCACTTAACCAATTATCATTTTATCTACAGGAGAAAATGTTTCAACATAGTCAAGACCATACTTCTAAGTGAAACCACAAACTACTAATATTTCCTTGAATTTTTCTATTTATCCTACAGAGTTATACTTAATTGTATACAACCACCTGAATCCTACAATGCTTCATTTAGAAGGAGGAGGAACTAATTCTAAAGTGTCATTTTTAATCAAAGAATTGTATTCATATTTCATAGCATTGATCCAGCTTTCATCTTGACTGGATTCTTCGAAATATTGTGCTTCAACCTCATATAGTGTCATTAAGGCATGATAAGTATGTTGACTATAGGTAACCTTTCTTAGGCTAACAGAATGAGATTTTTTAACAATATGTTTATCCCATTTAGGAAATTTTGGGATACAACACACTTTAAGATGACTACCCCTCAATCTCCATCATATCTAGATTAGGATAATAATTCTCTTGAACTTTTGTTTCCATATTTTTAGGAGAAGGATTATCAGGCTCTATTTTAGGAGAAACATAGGAGGATTCATATGAAGTGTCACAGAATGTATTTTCTTAGACATGAACATTCTTGTTTTCAACTATGTCATGCTTGAAGGGATCATAAACTATTAAACCTTTTTTTCTACTACCATAACTAAAAAAATATAGGAATAAGAGGTTGGATTTAGTTTTTCCTTTTAAATTTTGGAATAAAAATAGAAGCAAGACTACTAAATATTCTTAAGTGATAGATATCTGGTTTTTTTTTTCCATACTTCATGAACTATAGTTTTATGAAGATATTTAGAAGGAAATCTATTTCGGATATAGAAAACAATATTCATTTATTTTTCCCATAAAAACTAAGGCACATTTGATGCATGAATCATAGTCCTGGACATCTCTAAGAAAATCATATTTTTCCTTTCCAAAATGCATTTTCGATGTGGAGAATACAGAGTTGTCAACTCTCTCTAAATCCCACCTGACACTCATAACTCATAAAAAAAATTATAACATATTCACCTCCATTATGAGTTCTATTTTTTTTATTTTCAAATTAGAAGCATTTTCAACAAAGGATTTAAATTCTTAAAATTTAGACAAGACATCATACTTTATATAAATAAAATAAGACCATGTCATCCTATAGAAATCATCAATAATGCATATAACTTACAAAACACCACTGAGAGAAGGAACTTCAAGTAGACCACTTACATCCTTGTGAATCACCTCTAATAGATGAGAGGAATTTGGATCATGATTTTTTTGAAATGGTACAATATGTTGCTTACCATGTAGGAAACTTTCACATGTTTCATGATCAAATTTCAATTTAGGGAGACCTATTACAAGAATTAGGAGAGATATTTCATACAAACTTCTAAAATTTACATGTCTAAGCCTTTCATGCCAAAGTTGAAGATCATTTCTAGATGAAGAAGAAAATAAATATTTAGAAACAAATCCATCAAAAATATATAAACCATTTTTCTGTATAGCAAATGCAACAACATTACTAAGTTCATTTTTCACATACCATTAATCTTACATCAATACAAATTTATAGTATTATTTAGTTAACTAAGAGCAAGATAAAATGTTCTTTTTCAACTGAGGAACATTTAAAACATTCCTAATTATTCCATTTTTCATTTTAACATTTCCACAAGGTACAGATCTAATGATAGAATTATCACCTAGCTATATATAATTTCCTCATATTTAAAAACATCTTAGAGGATACCATGAATACAAGTCATGTGCCTAGAGGAACTAGTATCTAGGATCCATTTATTTTAATTTGAAGCTAAAAGAGAAGTATACAGGGAAATATAATCCTCAACATTATTTGCATGGTCTTTTATTTTCATTATGATTTTGATCTTTCTTCTGATTGCCAAATTTACTATTTTTAGTAGTTTTAGCAAATTTATTTAATTCACAAGACATGCAGACTCCTTATGAAAAAATTTGCCACATTTGTTACATGTGCCATTGAATTTTAATTTAAAATTCTTACTGTTTCTAAAAGAATTAAATTTAGCATTGCGTTTAAATTTTGATTTCATATTATATTTATTATTAGGATTGATATTATTTCTCTTATCATAGGGTTTATGATTCTGAGAGAATAATTCCTGAGTGACAGTCTCTTTTGAATCAAAATTATTCATTATATGCTATTCTTGAATTAAAAAAGAAGACAGAGTATCCAAATTAAGTAGATCATTTTTATGTTGGTATTTAGTGTTAAGGATGGAGATATATTTTATGAATTTTTCATGTATATTGATCAGAATGATAAAATATAACAGATTATATTGAAATAGTTGAAAGTTACATCCATCCAACTGAGCTTTAATGTTTTTAATTCAGGAAGATAATTAACAATTTTCTCATCCCCCTTCATGCGAGTTGTAAACAATTCCTTAATTAGCTTAATTATTTTTAACAGGTGACTTTCTTTATGCACGGTTTCTAGTTATTTCCATGCATTTGTTAGAGAATCCATATTACCTATATCTAGTTTAAATTCATCCTTTATGCTCTGCACTAAGATTGATAAGGATTCCTGAGAACTTTGGAAGAAGGAGCCAAGGATTTTAGGAGTTGCTTGTCTTCTGATGGGTCATTTCTCCACACCAGTCACAAGATCCCATAATGTTTTGGCCATGAAACAAGATTTTAACCTAACTCTCCAAATATTGTAATTTGTTTCATTTAATAACTGACATTTATCCATTGAGAAACTACCATTTCAAACCATTTTTAATTATACTAGTAGGCACACAAAATACTTATAAAATATATATTTGAATAGAAATAACAAACTCCTTGCGAGAGATTAAAATAGAGTAAATACAGTGTTATCTTGTCATGAGCTATAAACTCAACTTGATGCACAAGACGCACATCTCTACAAAAATTAACAATAAGTCATGAGTAATTCAACCGAGCTCAGATGAGTTGAGGTACAAAACCACGACCAAAAATAAAAGACAAAATTAGTTAAATATTAACTAATGCATGGCCGTAGTATAAGGAGACACATGTCACAAATCAAAACAATCAAAATTACATACGCCATCTTTCCAAAAAAATTCCATGCATATTATCCCAACAAATGTGAGGTCCCTTGAATTAAACAAAAAAGAAAGCTTTTTCGGGTCCTGATATACAAAGCAACAACCATAACAGAACATGTGGCTAAAGCAAAATAAGACACTTGAAAAATATTAAAACAAAGAGATGAAATATGAATATAACAAGAGGCCACATGCATCACAAATCAACAACCACAAGAGGGTATGTGTTGACATTTTGTAATCATTACAAGTTGATGAGCTCGGAGAATGTGGATTTTGTGGAATAAACTACGACAAATAGTTTATCAGGTCCGCAACAGGGTTTGACAAGTTCAACGGGATACAGGTCAAATAAAAAAATTACCACATGTCAGAAGATCAACAATTCAGAGGGCACATGTGTCTCAGGATCAACATAAGAGAGAGGTCACATGGCACAACTTTGGCACTCTCAAATGGAAATTCAACCTATGAAACTCAATCTCTCAATATAAGATAAATAATATAGCTTTTTTCAGGTTCGCGACGGAAACAAGAAAGAAAGAGGGACCCCCTCACAAACAAATAAAATGGAATCATGTGTCATAGAGACAAAAATTGATAGTGCAGACACATGTTAATAATCTAGTAGACTTCAAATGAAATGCTCTCCGAGGAAATCAATCCACAGAATGAGCAAAAAAACACATAAACTTTAAAATCTAACCCAAGACAAAGAAGGTCACGTAAGACTTAAAAAGAGGTAAAAACTTATTAAAATAAGCCCCACAATGGTAACAATTGAAAAATACACAAAATAATAGTCTGAAGAATATTATGACTAACGAGGAACAAAGAAACAAGGTTGCAGATAGAGAATAAACGTAGATCTATGCACACAAATGCACAAGAAAGTTCTATTCAACAAACTAACCAATATTCTTATAATATTTTGAGAGGATTTTGAATTTTAAAATTTATTTACTTGAAGTTGACAACCGAACAACTAGGGTTCTTCAGATCTAAGAAAAAATTTAATTTCTTTACTCCTACAAATAAAAAATCATCTTTATCTATCTTACTCAATCATAACCATCAGTTCTGACACCATGTTAGGATTTATAAGGAATGTATAATAAATTAATTATAAATCCACACTATTATTGCCAAAGATTATATATCATGAAGTGCAGTGATTAAAAATAGATTAAGATGTTTATATTTCAATTATAGAATGTAACAAAAAAAATTTAAAAAATGTAAATAAACATAGAAACAAATGAACACCATATTTATAGTGGGGAAACCTGAAGGAGAAAACTACACTCTACAATAAATAAATTCTTGTATTGAAAATTTCACCAATACTTATACTCAACACTTCCACTTCACTCCTCAGTATCACAGAATGATTACAAAATAGTTTCTTACAATTATACAATACAGTGATCACCAACAATATGATCTCTCATGTATCAATATGGTACCAATTTATATGTTCATTCATTACCAATGTCGAGAGGGTTCACCCTATTTCTAAAGTATGGGTGAATCGGTGGCACCGTTTCACTCTAAAATGTGGATGAACGAAATATTTAATTTTAATAAATAAACTTTAAAATAATATGGGGTGTAAAGTGGTGGTACACCCAAAGAGGTATCCCCACTTGACATTATTACAACAAAAATATCATAATAAGAGGTTTAAAATACATACCCTGCACCTTATGATACTTCTCATATTTCACATTCAATTGATGAGCTTTAACCTATAGATACTAAATCACACACTTTGGGTATTTATATAGTCTTGATCACATACTACTATTAATATGATTCCTAATAAAGAAAAGTACTAATTGACCATTTTTTTAGGCCTCTTTGACTTATTTTTATTTTCCTTCTTGATCTTACCCACTTTTTTGTTCATTATGTCTTTTAATAGTTTGGTATTTTATACTTTGGAAACTAGTGCCGAGCTAGGTTGTCAGTGCCCAAGCAACCTCATTCACTCATGGAACCCCCAACCTCTTTGTACTTTTTTCACATATTTTATTTCTCTTCTAGATGTTTAGGAATCTTTTTTTTACTATTTGACATTATAGTGATTACTAACAAATTGGAGCAAAGGATTCACATAAATATAAAACTATGTGGCAATAATAAAGGACCAAGTGCTAAGCATTATTTATCACCACCTAAGGTTGCATCCAAAGAAATTTATAAAGCATTCAAGAATTCATCTATCATCCATGCAAGGGAAATGGATTGCATTATTCTCCATACACTTCATGGGAGGGGAAGTTAATTTTTCCATGCACAAATCTATCTACATTTTCTACATCTAGTTATTGCTCGCTATCAAGTGTGACTCACACAAGAGCCACCTAGGGCACAATTTCTTCACACATAAACATAAAACTATGTGGGGTCTGAGATGTAGTGCAAAACTCAGTTATAAGTTAATTTTTTTAACATCTTAGGGTAGTCTCACCTCCCATTTTTCATCCTTTTTTAGGATTCTATGTAGTATTGGGGTTTTGCAGGCGCTCCTTCTTTTTGCAATTTTTAGGTGAATTACAAAAAAATACAGGTGATCAAAGGAGAAAATTAGAGAACATCTCGTGACCCTGTCAAACTAGTTTTTTTAGCTTCTGATAAGTCAAAAGTGCCCAGATGAGGTCTACAATACCTCGGGTGCCCCTGATCCAATCCAAGATCCCTAGTCCATCTTATTCCAAAACTTCTACCTTTTTTTGGGCTTCATTGCGACACTTACCTCCTCCTTTTCATCATTTCTTAAGCTCAACATAACTTTGGAATCACTGCGAATCAGATAAGTATTTTATCCCTCCATTTGTAACTAGGTTTTCATATTTTCTATCTTACTTGTTTAGGTCAAAATTTATACTTAATTGTGTATATCATTGTGTTGGTACATATTTAGATTTAACATTTAATTATTTTTATATTTTCTTAATCATTTAGTGAACTTGACATATGATAATTCATTCGGATCCTTCTTTGGATTATCATCTTCTCTATCATGGATATTATGGTTGGTCATATCTCTTTGTCTCAATTACTTCAAATGCATGTACCTTGTAAAGATGTTCTTCAAAAATTCCTAGACACCATGTATCTCCCTAGAGATATACCACCTGATCAAGTGATTTTTTTATCTTCTATCTTATGAGTCCATTGGTACTATTCCTCCATCCAATCAACCCATCTTTATTAAATTGAATATTTACATTAGTTATTTCAAGATAACTTTATGGCTATAAAATCCATGATTTCATCTCTAAAATATTAAATCTAACATCTTAAGGACGCTTCTTAAGTTCATGTTAGTTCTTTTTATCATCCTCATTCTATGTATTCTAAAATTTCTTGTATCAGTGAGTCTCAAGTCTTTCCATTACTAGAGCATTCCACATTTAATCAAAAATATAAGAAACATGATATTCTTCTTCAGCTCCTTAGTCATCAATTGATCAGTTTTCTGACTATTCATTGCTATCCTTCTTATTTGTTGATAAAATTCCAAGGTCTCCCATTTTACACTTCTCATCAAACCAATGGACATAATGACTATGGATGCTATGCTTTATAATGAATAATCAAGAATCTTCAACATCAAGGCTTTATCTCATTCACTCCACAACATTATGTTACATGCCCATCTAGAAATGTTACATCCAAGTGGGCTCCTAAATATTATTCTTATATATCTCATGAACATCATGCCATCACTTCTTATATTTCTTCTTTGTCAAATCAAGTGTTTCCTATCAACCCACTCTGACTAAGAAACCACCTCTCGATGTTTTTTTATCAGTACATCCTCCTAGTGAGTCATCTGCAACATTACTGAGTCAAACAAATCAACCAACATCTCATCCTATCAAGTGTTCTAGAACGTTAAAAAACAAGTAACCACTTGATATGCAAGATAAACAAACTCTCGTTGGCCTCTTTTAAATTATTTTTCTTAAGTCTCTTAATCCATCACCACCTTAGTGTTTAATTAATTTTGTCAAGGAAACTACTCCTTGTATTGATCCACTTAGTTTCATCGACTAGATATTCATCACTTCCATACTTGGGGGCATCATATTTTCTCCCCTTGGAATTACTATCAAATGCCTCTATCATCCCATGCACTTGACACTTTCTTCTTACTGTTTAATATCTCCTAAACATCAATATAAACCCATTGATACACATAACTTGTATCATCATTACCTGATGACTCACTCTTGTGCTATGGTTCAAAATTTTCTATTGTGGGCTTACTACAAACATGAACCTCACATCCCATCACATGACACATTTCACAGTCAACGCCTTCATGACATATCTTTCTAACACACATTCATCACATAGCATTACCCTATGATGCACTCTAGTTCCATAGTTCATACTCAATTTATGATGGTCTAAATATAATACGAACCTCACCACACTCACTCACTCATTCAATCATTCTATATTCTCTATGATTTGATGATCATATCTTTCTAACACACTATTCAAACAATTTCTTGATAATGTACTCTTCTTATATGGTTTATTATGGACTGTTTAGGGGGCATTTATAAATGAACCTTATCTCATGCATACACATTCGCACTCATTTAGGGGGGCATGCTGCTCCCACCACACTTAGTTTTCATTCCATTATATTCACATTCACAACATACAGGATATCTTGGTTGCACATTTTTCTTGCTTACTTATTCTCGCATTTACAATTTTCTCACTATGTTAGATAGATACAATATATGTCATATTTTCTAAAGACACATGCAAGTTCACTTTCCTTCTAGTTGTGATCCAATAATTTACATAGATAATTACATGCAGCATGGATTCTTGGTGCAGTACCTCTTACCAGTTCCACAATAGGCTCTTGGGGGCATCCACTTTCATAAACACTACAAGTGTTATTGTTTGATTTTTTCATAGCACAATACTATATTAGATTATACATGTCTTGACATACTAAAATGCTAATGGGTTCTTCATGTGCAGCATTGGATTTATAGGAACTCTTTGTTTCCATGGTTTTCTATTACATTGCTTTCTCTTGCTTGTCATATTTTTCCATTATATGCCATTGTTTGCAGGATTTTTCCTATTGTCTTGTGTGCACATTGTATGCTTTTGGCAACTTCATCCTCAATTATCTTACAACATAGTGATTGATGTAACATGTTTGAAACCCACTTTTTGTGGTATACTTTGTTTGCATTATTACCTATTCAAATTTTTGGGTTGCTTTCTATGTTAAATGTTGTCTTTTACATTTGAGTTTATCTTGTTTTCACTAACACTTGTTTCCAGCCACTTGTTTTGCATGTGCCTTGGTTTCTACCAAGAAAATTCCCTCTTCCCCTATTGGGTTTCAATTTCAATGTAGTGTTTGATTCTACTTTAGGCCACATTATCCTATTGATGTCGCAAGAACCCCAAACGGGGGACATATTTAGGTGAATCAATCACCCTATACATCAATTTATAGTCATGGTTCAACATAATTCAGTACCAATACAACACAATCATCATTCATAATAACGGGGCCTAGAATCTAACTTGGTTCTTCTAAACATCACAGACACTAGTGCCCAAACATAGAAAGTAGTACTTAAGTTCCCCTGACCCTTCCTAGGCACCTGTGACAAGGGGGCAATTACATAGTGTTTCTCATTTTGGCACAGTTCACGGTAGTTTACAAAGAGGCCTTTACAAGATATGTACAGTGCTTTGGAACTTGACATGCATGCATTTTACCTTCTTTTCTAATTTTACATTGGATTGAACTGGAACGAAATGGATCAAATTTATACACACCATCTACAGTGGTGTTTACTCTTCGGGAATAAGTCAAAGGTTTGATAATAACACTAGTCCTTTCTCCCTATACTTCTTACGCAATTAGCATGAGATCACCCAAAACAACTCGCACTCAATGCAACTGGCATAAGATCACCCAAAAATATCATTCTTCTAAAACATCTTCAGGATCCTTTCTATTTCTTTACTCATCACAAAATAGGTGCACATGTTCCTTTTCACACTTTTACATACTTCCTTGTATACTTTTTTACATGTTTTGATAAAAAAATTCATATACAAGTATTTGACTACTTATTCATTCTTCTCTTTTGTAGGTATTTCCTTATGGGAATCAATAGTCACATCAATCACACATCAAGCTATTTCAACAATAGGTACATTGTGACATCTACACATATGCCTTCAACCTATGATCATCATCATCATTTTTCACTTTCTCTTCTCTAGCTTTCACGCTTCAAATTTTTATCGTTCCATGCTTTTCCTTGTCTCTCGACACACTTTTTTCCATCCATCTACATGGTTAGCATGTACGCATATATTATATACTTTATATTATCAAGAATTCTCTCAATAACATAAAGTAGGGGAAAATGTAGACACTAAATCATGCACTTTGGGTATTTTTCTTGTCATGATCACATACTACTAGTCATATTATTCCTATGCAAGAAAATTACTAATCCACCACTATCTTGGGGCCCTTTGATTTCTTTCTATTTTCCTTCTTGGTCTCACACACCTTTTTTGTTGAGTCCATCTTTTCATACTTTGGCATTTCTAACTATGGAAACTAGTGCCCAACCAATGCGTTAGTTCCCAAGCACCCCCTTCCCTCTTAGCATCCCCAACCTCTTTGTAATTTTCTCACATATTCTGGGTCTCTTCTATCTATTTGGCCATATTTATTTTTAGTACTCGACATTTTAGTAGTTAATTACAAAATTCGAGCAAAAGAATCATATAAATATAAAGCTATGTGGAAATAATAAATGACCAAGCACTAAATATTATCTATCACCACCTAAGGATTCATCTAAAGGAATTTACAAGAGCATTCAAGCATCCATCTAGCATCCAAATAAGGGAAAGGAACTACATTCTTCTGCATATAATTAATAGGAGAGGAAGTTAAGTTTTCCATGCACACATCTATGTACATTTTCTACATCTAGTTATTTCTCGCTATCAAGTACGACTGACACAAGAGCCACATAGGGCATGATTTATTCACACACACACACATATAGAATTACATGGGGTTTGAGATGTAATACAATGCTAAATCATAGGTTCACTTCATTGAAAGATGAGGACAATCTGACCTCCCATTTTTCATCTTTCCTCTTAGGATTTCATGTAGTTTGGGGGTTTTGCGAGTGATCTTTCTTCTTGCAAGTGTCAAGAAAGTAACAGTGAATTACAGTGACATACGAGAAATCAAAGGAAAACGTTAGCGAACATATCGTGACCTTATAAAACTAGATTTTTTAGGTTTTGAGTAGTAATAGACACCAAGAGGAGGTATGTAGTGCCCTAGGCACCCATGAACTAGTCCAGGCACCCCAATCCAACTTATTCTGAAACTTCTACATTTTTCTAGGCTTCGGTGCAAAACTTCCCTCCTCCTATTCATCAATGCTTCAGCTTTAGCATCACTGCAAATCAACTAGGTATTTAATGCCTACATTTGTAACAAGGGTTTCATATTTTCTGCCTTACTTGCTTGGGTCCATATTTTTTACTTAACTTTTTATATCATTTTTTTGTGTACATATTTATATTTATTTCAATTTTTTCTTAATTGTAACCCTTTAATCAAGTTCTGTGAGATTTTCATACCTTATTGTGTTGCTTCCAACAATCTCAAATTATCACTTGAGCCTTGATTACCCTTGCATTGACCTCACAACATTTGAAAATTCTATCATTGCATATACACAGATCTATGATTGATCATTACTTGACATTTGGCAATCATAGTGCATTATAAGAACAAAGGATTGTGATTCATGGATTCTTTTCACTTTGAATATTGATGCAAAAATTATCATTTTCAAAACCAGTACTATTCAAGTTGTTACAGGTCATTCATTAACTTCCACTACTGCAGACTCTTCATGATCTCAATTTGATGAGACTATGTACAAGTTGGGATAAATTTTGAGAGAATAATATTAAATGGTAGAGTAATTATTCCTCCAAAACACATAACCATTCAAGAAATCTTTCAAACATGTTTCAAAAACTTAGACCTTCTCCATGGATTTAAGATAAACTATCAAGATACTTTATTTTCTCCTTCATCATTATGTAAAACTTTTCAGTTTGACCTTCCAAAGACTCTTTCTTTCTTATTTCACGAGTGAAGTGATATGTGCATACCCTAGATATAATAATTGCATTGTCTATAACCCTTTATTCTTGATATGGTGTAGGATAAGTTTTGGGTCTCAATTTTGAGAATAAAAAATCTTTTCTCCCCTTCACTTTCTTTCTAGCCCTTTCTTTCTATAAGCCCTATAATATGATTTTTTGTATCTTAACTTTTATTATCTTGACTTAAATTTCAAACTACTAACCGTTTAGAATACCCATTTAGATCTCCCTTCTATGTTCAAGAATTTACCATTGCTTCCTTTGGTAAGAATTCTCTAAATATATATTGCCAAGTTTAAGTTTAGACCTCTCATGGTAAGCTACAAGATCTCAAAAATAATGTCATATATTTTGGACAATTGAGAGCTTCTCCACACTAAATTCCTTTTAATTTTTGTTTCGGATCCCATTTGGTAGCCATTGTAATTAAGTTTAAGTATTTAAAACACCTTCCTTACACCAAACCTTAGGAGGGCTTTACTCAGATCTCAGGAGTCCCCAATGCCTCTACTCACCTCTAACAGGTTAGAAAACATGTTTATGAGCTTTTAGTTCTATTGTTAGGCACAATTTTTCACCAAATCAATAATTTGTATCTAGAAACACCCTATTCTACCCTATCAAAAAACATAGTTTCAGTCACGGTGAAGACCTAATTTAAGATTTAACCAACTGCATATTTTCATCAACATTCATTCTTCCTTATGTAATCATAATGTTCCCAATATCCTAAGACTTCAGTGTTCAAGCTATGAATATACCTTTAGAATCTTCCAATATTGCACTTCTTCCAAAGACATGCTCAGAATTGCACTAAATTTCAATAGTTATTGTACAAGAAAAATTGTCATTTCATCCATCTAAGATCATATTCCTAATTCAAGTATTCATGGACCTACATGTACCCTTTTTTTTTAGTATTTACATATATTTCATGAAGCTCGAGACAAACCTATCAATTTGCTCCCAATTTGTCCTTGGAAAATTACAATTTGGCTTCAATATTGCATCAAATGATCTGATCCACTATTCACTGTATGTTTCTTAGGTTGTTTTGATTGAAATCATGACTTAATTTCCCTTCCTTTTTCTTAATTCATATACAAACATCTTTATAAAAACATGTTAACTACTATCTTTAATGGTATACCTTTTGGATTCTTTGTCTCATTCTTCTAAACATTGAACTACATCTATAACATATGTCACATCACTATACATGATCTCATCCGACTACATTTGAAGTTATGAGGTCTCTGTATAGGTTTTTATCCCTTCACACGCAACCTTAAATTTTTTTTTCCTATAGCCTCTAAATGCTTTACCTCTTTCTCACAAATACCTAGGAGATGTTATTCAACTTATATTGGACAACCTTGGACTTAAACTAGTCATTTCAACCTTAATATTTGACTGAGAACATATAAGACTTCCATGAAATGAAGTCTTTTGTCCTTCTTGCTAACCTTAGCCAAATACTCATTCATATGGGCACTTAACAACCTTTAAATAATTTTCTTGATTCAAATAATCTCATGATAGATATTGACTTTGTAATTTCACATACTACAATGGACTCATGAGTTGTTGGATGACTTCATGACTATTTAGACTTTATTTTAGAGGATTTTTTGAGCTCAGAAACACTTGATAAATTTGATGACCTAGACATATTTGATATACCTTAAACTCAACTTTGACATCATGACTTTTTCACATTTTCATCATCTCACATTCTTTGATTTAGACTCAAATAAGGACCAACTTCTTCATCATTCAATATTGACATTTTCTTTATGACCTACTCCCCCTTGGAAGTGTCTGTAATTTGTGCACATTGCCAAAGCTAGAACCACTCATTGACTCAAGTTCAACATGTTGTTGACTGTTTGGAAAACCTTAACTAATGTTATATGCTTCTTTCATGACCCAAGGATTATGAACTCAGACAAAAAATCCTAGGCCAACATAATAAACTTTATGAAAAATGATGACCATAAGACTTCTAAAAATTCAATACAAATAGTCTTATTGAAAAAATGTGCATTTGTTTGTATGTACATCAAGATAGACCTTTAAGCACCTCATGTGAAGACAATATACTCAAATATTTGATTAGAGGAACAGAGAAAAACATACCTAATCAGAGGTATCTTATTAACTTATAATAATGGTGACTCTAATACAACCACACCAATGTTTCTTCCAAGTTATGGATTCCTTTTAGAATAATAGAGAAGGCACACCATGCCTTTTAGATCATCTTAAAACAATAGGTAGTCATTAAAGAAACATGATCACTCTATCTTATCTTTTCTTTCCCTTGAATCCTTTTCCATCTTCGTGGATGCACAACCAGATGTTTTAATTCCATATCCTAAGTATTCATCACCTAATTGAATGCTTGTCAAGAATGTATGATGGATTTCATTCCGTTTTTTCTCTTGATTATGTATGGAGATTCTTCATGACTGACACTAGACTTGCTCTCAATTTTCTTATTGTGATCATCACCTCCTTATGTTTTTCTTGATATGGTCTCTTCAATGACTTTCTTTGATACTCTCTTAGTAATGGTCTTCATTATATATGCCATGCTAACCTACATTTTAAGTGATTAAGTTGTGTTTCTCTTTCTAGGAGGTTAGTTGTGATAATAATGCTTTGTAAACTATCCAAGATTATGAAAATTGACACACATAACTTCACTCTTTCTTCTATATCTGTATGGACTGATTTTCCAACCATACTTAGCACTCTCATAACACTTACTAGCACCATGTCTAACCCTATTGTAGTTATAAGATAATATCTAATTCATAAGTCTTGAGTCTTTTGTTCTCCTAAACTGATTGTCTAGTTCCTCAAGGTAGTATTGAGCTATGCGACCTTTCTCCTTATAGTTAATGTAGATTGAGAAACAAGGACGGAATCCTGTGTATTTTTATTAATCTCAATCAACTAAAAAATTACAGTGAATAGGCTGCAATATTTATAGATATTGCACAGCCAAATACATCCGGGAGAATAAGTTGCACAGGTGCAACCAAAGCCAGAATAAACAAGCTTCCAATAACATCTGGGAAGCAACAATTACATAAATACAAATATATTGTTTAAAACAATATAACAGTATGCATACAGACAAATATGGTTGATTAACCATATAACAAAATAACAATTTATTATTTAATTAATAAAATTAAATAATTATTAAACTATGCATAATTAAATATTAGGATAATAAAATTTATCCTAACATTCCCCCCCTTAATTGTGCATTTTCTGAAGAGATGAGGAGAGAAATGCTCTGAACAACTCGCACTTGTCACGTGCAAGTGACTTTGTGAGAATATCTGCTCGTTGTTCAGCCGTTGGACAAAACTGCAGCTGGATGTTGTGCTTCAACACATGTTCACGTATGAAATGAACCTGAACTTCAATGTGCTTTGTTCTCTCGTGAAAAACTAGATTGCGAACAAGTTTGAGAACACCTTCATTATCAACATACATGGTGGTCGGTTTGTCCTGTGGTATTCCAAGTCCTTCCAGTATGCGACGTAGCCAAATCACTTCACAGACAGCTTCTCCTGCAGAACGATACTCGGCTTCTGTGGAAGAGCGAGAAACAAAGTGTTGTTTCTTACTTCCCCATGATATTGGTCCAGATCCCATAAAGAATACAAATCCAGAAGTGGATTTTCTATCATCAATGTTACCTGCATGATCTGAATCCGAATATCCAGTCAAGAAGAAGTTTTCATTCTTCTTGTATTCTAGACCAAGATCCACTGATCCTTTGAGATATCTCAAAATGCGCTTTGTTGCTTTCCAATGACAAACTTTGGGTTCCTGCATGAACCTGGATATATAGTTCACTGTAAAGCTAATATCTGGTCTAGTGTAGGTCAGGTAAATGAGACTCCCAATCAGCTACCGATAGAGAGTGGCACTTACCTCAGGAGATGGATCTGAACGAGATAATTGTAATCTATTCTCCATAGGTGTAGCAATTGGTGTGCAATCCATCATATTAAAATTCTCAAGCGTTGTCTTGGTATATTTCATCTGAGAAACAAAGATGTGATTCTCTTTCTGCCATACTTCCAGTCCAAGACAGTAGTGCATAAGCCCGAGATCCGTCATGTCAAATGATCGCTTAAGATCTTTCTTTGTTTCATCAATCATCTTCACTGAACTTCCAGTGATGACTAGATCATCGACATAACTACCACAA